>OX346245.1:62140806-63539306 GCA_947049315.1 Epistrophella euchroma
AGCCAGAAATCTCATCTTTCATTTTGTTTTTAAATTAAACTGATTCAATGAGCAATCGAATACAAAATAATTTTTAAACTCAAAATGTATACAAAAAAATTAAAATATGTTTTTATTTTTAAAAAAATTATTCATACATATTTTAGTACTCGTTTGGATTTAAATATTTAAAACGCTTATATCGATCTTTGTCGATCATTAAAAGCTAGATAAATAGCTATACACTTTTTAGTTTTTGAGAAAAACTAAATTTTTTGTTTAATTTAATTTTTAATGCATGATTACGGGACATTGGATTAAAAATAAATTTGGTGGCATAAACGGCTCATGAAGAACCAGGGCCTAGTGTCTTACAACTCTCAACCATTCCTGTGTGCGTGTCTGCTAAAATGCCATTTTATCCCACAGTGCGTCGATGTAAAGTTCGTTGCAGAATCTACTCCTCCATATACCATCGATACAGACTAGACCAAAAATCACCCGAAAAATCTTCCTTTTAAAGCAGATTATCATACGTTTTTAATAGGGTCCATGCTTCTGCCCCATATAGCAGGGCAGCGTTGATAAGGGTCTTATATAAGGTCTTCTTGGTTCTTTGAAAGAGGGCTTTATTACTCAAATGCCTTCTCAGCCCGAAGAAACAGCGATTGGCAAGAATAGGTAATTCCTCGTTTAATCTCTGCACTGATGTCATTTTGCGAGTTATAGTTAAGCCCAGGTAGACAAAGTCCTTGACGACCTCGAAGTTGTAACTATCCATCGTGACGTTTTGCCCGAGTCGACGATGTTGAGATTCCTTTCTTGATGATAGCATATACTTCGTCCAGTCGTCATTAACAGCCAAACCTATTTTCGCCGCCTCCGATTCAATACTTGCAAACGCGCCGGTAACAGCTCGCTTCGTTCTCCCAATGATGTCAATATCATCTGCATAAGCAAAGAGTTGAACAAACTTTCGAAAAATTGTACCTGAATTGAGTGCTGGTTTCATCTTCATTTGAAGATGTTCACGTTAAGAACAGTCGCCCCACTGGATCTCCGGTTTCAGACTTGATTTTAACTATAAAAAGCCTTGAGTTACAAGCCCGAGATTTTTTGACAGCTGTGTACATCAGAATGGGCTCTTATAAACCTATCGGCTCTGAGACGAATCGTTTTCATCTGTTTCTTGTCAGCTTGAATTTTCCCTATGTCTTCCTTACTTAAGGTGGCACTGCAGTCCGAAGTGCAGAGCTTCAACCAACTAGCTTTTTCCAACTAGCTGTTTCCACTTGCTTGCGCCACCTGAGTCGCGGCCTTTCTTTACTTCAGCGTCCCTCTGGGTTAGATTAAGATTCTTCAGGCCAGAGCTTTAATATACAAAGACACTTTATTTACTCTAGAGAAGGCTTTACTTCTTAATTGCCTTCTTAACCCGAAGAAGCAACGATTGGCAAAGAGTTATTCTTCGTTTGATTTCAGCGCTGGTACCGATGTCTGAGTTGATAGTATAGCCTTAGGAAGATAAAGCCTCTAGCTAAAGTTACAGCTGGTCTAAAGTATAATGCTCAATCTGAGCCGTCGGTATTTGATGTCCTTTCTTGTTAACACCTATACTTAATATTGCCTTAATTCACGGTTAAACGCATATCACGCTCACAAAACCGCTACTCAAAACACGCTATGCCTTCTTTCTTTCAAAAAAGTTGTTGAAGAAGAAGTAGCATTAAAGCGTATCACCTTGCCTACATTCTTTTTCGACATCGAATAAATTATTTCCTTAAGCTAATTAATAAAAACGTAAAAAAGGACAAAATACTCTTTTTCACTCTTCGCCGAAATTTTTTAATCTCAAAATAAAAAAGTGTACATGAAATTTGTAGGTAATGAAATTCTCTACAAGATTTTGTATGAAGACTTTTTCTTTAAAATCACTCGTTAAGAAGTTATTAGCCTGCGAAGTGGGAAGAAACTGAAAATTTCACAAAATACGAAATTTTAGCCTTTTTTGGTAGCTTCATAGCTTTGGTATTGGTTGTACAAAAAAACTACTGAGTACAAAAAAAACTAAAAGTTGCCATATAACTTTTTTTCCTAAAAAGTACACCAGAAAGAAGTTATGGGCAAAAAACTGAAAAACTGCCAATTTTGACCTTTTTTCCAGGATTGTGAAGGGGGGCCGAGGGGGCGTGGTTGTAGAAATTTCTATTTTTCATCTACCGACCATATTATATAACTTATCCAAAATTTAGAACGACCCGACATTTTGTAGGGTAAAATATCTCTATTGATCGGAGGACGTACACAATTTTTAATCGAATTTACATATGGTCTTAAAACAAGTGAAAACTTAAGCTGTCAATAACATTTCATTCCGCCCGAAATAAAATGTTCACAATGAGTGTAATTTTTCGAAAATGAAAATTGTTTTGGGCGATACTCACAATAGGAAAAGTGAAAATTCAAATTTTCCAGGTGGAATGTTGTTCGGGTAAACCTGGCAATAAGGCCAATTAGGAAGTTTTCACGGCTAACTTGTTACACACATTTTTTCTGTATAGTTCTGACATTCATGTTTTTTGTGTGATTTCACTCCAAAATTTTTTGTGTCATGAATAAATTGGATGCCTTGCCCCAACGTTCTACCAAAATTCAGAATTCTGGGTTATCTCACGTTTTAATTTTAACCCTTGTTAGTATGTACCAAAAGTCCTACGGCTCTACCAATTTTAGTTTTCGGAGAAGAAGGGAAACATTGTCAGGAAAATTTTATTCGCGACAACTCTGAACATGTTTCTTTAGCAAAAGTTGCTTCCTAATTGTTATTACATTTAAATTACTGAACTCCCAACTGACCCTTACCTCTAGCCTCTACTCTTTGATATTATAATACATATTTTTTTTCCGTTTAGATAAAGTTTTTTCGACTGCCATATATTGTTTTGTAATTATAACTTGAATTGAATGCTTTTAAAACTTTAGAGATTAAGAGGCTCGCTCATTCTCTCCTGAATAATCGATTTTACTACTGAAGCATAATTAGTGAAATTATTCTTCATCATGAGAGTAAAGATCAACGACATTTCCTTGTAGGGTGAATGACTGCACATTGATAATCTTCGAGCTATCTTCGGTATGTAAGCTAAATCATCGACACTTCAAAATGATAACAGAGCCAGAGCTTAATGGTAAAGCAACATTCATCAAGTTGTGTACAACAAACGGAGAAACAAATTCTAAATGCAGATATTCAAAGCAAAAAGATATTCTTTTTTGAAGATTTAATAATAGGAATATGTATTAGCGATCCGATTCCGCACTACAGAAGTGTGTGTACTTACTGTAATCCGATGAAACTTCTTTTGTTTGTGTAGAATTGCAAAAATGTAGAAGAGCAACATTTTCTTGCACTACAAAAACAAAAACTGATAAAAATCTTGCTTAAATGCTTAATCGAAAATTGGAAGTTGAGAATGGTTAATTACGGTTAACATTAGAAAGAAATAATATATAGAAAATAAATGTAAGGAATGATTCTTTTGAGTGATAAAATAATCCTATCCAATCAAATCTCTTATTTGTTAGTGTTTTTGCACAAAGGTTTTTAAAACTTAAACGAAATAAATAGAGGCATTAACGAAATACAGGAATAAAATTTTCTTAGGAAAAAACCTGAGTCTAGTTCGTTACCATGTGAATTTATGTCCACAAAGCCTACAAAAAATGGATTATATGATGTTGAATACAGGCACGGATTATGACAGAATCTGGCCCCAGATTCTGTAATAAACGAAACGAAAGCGATCGTTCGTTTTTCAAAAACGAAAGGAATCTTGCGAAAGCGAAATTTGGCATTCTGTATCGCATTTCGTTTATTTTAATTCATTCGCTTAGGTTTGAGAGCCTCTGTTGTACATTGCATACTTTTCAGTGCTTGAAAATGTGGTTAGGGATGCGAAAGATTTAGATGCCTAGTAGGAAATTTCTAAAAATTCAGTGCTGAATAAGCTGCTTCTTCCTTGAGGAAAAGAAGCTGCACCCGCCACTTTTGTGCTCTTTTCTCTGAAGAATTTAACATGGGCATGTCATTGGCGGTAGGCACATGCCACTTTCTTGATGAAAATTTAACAATGAAATCTCTGGTTCGTTGGAAGTGGCTTTTTCACCTGCTTGGAATACGACGAAAAATATGATGAATATTAAACAGTGAAATCACTGCATAAATGTAACATGCTGATTCATCTGCTTATTTTCATCGATGAATAATGTGATGAAAATTCAGTAGTGAAATCATAAGGTAACTTAGAGTTGATTATTCACGGACTTATTATTGCCTGAGGAAAAATGTGAGGAATATTCAGTAGTGAAATCACCAATTACAAGCGAATTGGTTTTTCACCACCTTTTTCAAAAGTAGAATGTACAGTGCTCTTCACTTGATTAGACGCACACACTTTTGTTTACATAAATTTCATTTTTTTGTTAGTGTGTGTAACAATTATCAAAAAATTGCATATATTAGAAAGGTTATTAAGCTCTCAACAAAAAAAAAAACACAAACAAATGGTGGGTGAGTGGAGGTTAACGGATATTTTTTCTCTTTCTTGCCTATGCTGTAAGAAAAAGTGCAGTTTTTTTTGTTCACATGATTAGACGCACCCGTTAAATTAGTTAGTTGGTCGCGATCTGTTACGCAGATTTTAGTTAGCTACAAAGTTTAAGAATTAAGGAGTGTTTTTTATTAATTTTCATTCAATATGGGGAAAAACAAAGTTTTAACCGCAGAAGAAAAAGGCAAAATTGACGCGTTGCATTCTGAAGGGTTTTCAATGAGAAGCATTGCCAAGAAAATAGGCCGAAGTGACCATGTTGTGAGGAATTACATAAAAAACAGTGCTTCATACGGTAAAAATTACAAGGGAAGGACAAAAACAGCTTTGACACCTCAGGACAAAAGAAAAATTATAAGAATAGCGTCAAATTTAGCTGCCTCCACAAGCAAAATAAAAGAAAAAGTGGGGGTAACTGCCAGCACATCAACTGTTCGGCGAGCTGTTTTGAGTACTGAACAGTTAAAATTAAAAATACTAAAAAAAAAGCCCCACTAAACGCCGTAAGAAAAGAGCAGCGGTTGGAATTCGCACGCCTTCACATGACATGGGATACTAACCTTGGAAGTGCGCTAAATTGGCTAAATGTGGTTTTTTCAGATGAAAAAAAAATTAATTTGGATGGGCCTGATGGTTACAACTACTACTTCCATGATCTTAGAAAAGAGGAAAAGCTTTTGACACGTCACCATTCGAGGCAAGGAGGAGTAATGGTTTGGGGAGCCATTTCGTACTATGAGGCGTTTCCAACAAAATGACGGGAGTTTCCTACAAAGCCCTTTTGCAATCAGCCTTGC
Organism: Epistrophella euchroma; assembly: GCA_947049315.1. Classification (NCBI taxonomy): domain Eukaryota; kingdom Metazoa; phylum Arthropoda; class Insecta; order Diptera; family Syrphidae; genus Epistrophella; species Epistrophella euchroma. Next base: position 62,146,193 of record OX346245.1, read on the forward strand.
CCGTCATGAAAGAACTGTTCGGACCTCTACAGTGGATATTTCAACAAGACAATGCGCCAATTCACAACGCTCGTGTAGTCAAAAGCTTTCTTGCCGAAGAAAATGTGAAATTGTTGCCGTGGCCACCTTATTTCTCCTGACCTCAATATAATTGAAAATGTTTGGGGATGGCTCACCCGTAAAGTTTACGAAGGAGGTAGGCAGTATGAGACCTGTAAAAAGCTAATTGAAGCAATAAAAGAAGCCTGGAAGACGATTCCCTTAAATTATTTAGAAAAACTGTATGATTCACTTAAAAATAGAATTTTTGATGTGATTTTAAAACATGGTGGTTGTACAAAGTACTAAAATATAAATAAAAAGAAACAAAAATAAAAATATATGAGAAAAAAGTTAATTTAAAAAGTCTATCTTTCATTTTTACGACTTTTTTACAGGTGCGACTAATCATATGAACAAAAAAAAAACTGCACTTTTTCTTACAGCATAGGCAAGAAAGAGAAAAAATATCCCTTAACCTCCACTCACCTACCATTTGTTTGTGTTTTTTTGTTGAGAGCTTAATAACCTTTCTAATAAATGCAATTATTTGATAATTGTTACACATACTAACAAAAAAATGAAATTTATGTAAACAAAAATGTGTGCGACTAATCAAGTGAAGAGCACTGTACTTCCCTTATTAAAATAAAAACTGATTTAATTTATGTGCTACCTACCTAATTATTATCTTCCCGCCTGGAAAAAGAATCTAGTTTTCAATGAGGCCCTGGCAAGTTTTTCATAGTTACTAACAAGGGTCTAGCAAGGGTAAATATCGGAATTCGCTAGGCCCTCGCCAGTTATGTACCTTTTTGCCTCGTCAGCTAAATCCTGTCTAAGCCCTGATTAGTAAAACCTAGATTTGTTCAACATATTTTCATTTATGTGGTTTTCCATTCAACTATTTTATATATGGGGGTCAGAGCTAAGCTGTCAGTCGCTCTATATTATATTTAGATAAATATCCAGTTTCTCAATGCCCACGACCTTGGCTTGGCTATCTAAATGATCGCTTTCGTGTCCACGGAAGAATGGCTCCTTGTATTCTTGTCCTGGATGATACAATTCTACTTAGCAATTAATCATGCTGTTACATGTTACAATAATCGTAGTCGGTCAATATCTGGTACAGTTGCTTGTAGTTTGTAGTGTTGACGGGAGACGGTTCATTGACGACGCACAGCCAGCAGGATGATACTGTTGGTTTCTCAACAAAAACTATCAATGGATTTTATTTCAAGAGGGACTTCTTGTTGTTGGTTATGTTGATTGCTTTGAAAACTTCAGAGTATTTAACATGTTCCAGCTTGCTCACAAATTGATGGATTGTGTCATCCCATGTGCTTTTGCAGGGGTGCGCTTTCTGTTGCTTATTGAGAAATTGGGGGATAGTTAAAACACGTTTTTTTTATCAAAAAAAACAAAAACAAAAATTCACTAATTTCATTAATTAACCGCGGATCCATTTTATTTTTATTTTATTTTACTATAAAACACGCAATCAAAATTGAATATTCAAACTGACGTTTAGTTAAATGTCTTTTACTGGCTGAACAGAATGGTGACGCAGACGGAACCGGAGACGGAGCTGGAATAGCTGTCAAAATATTAAATACACGCAAATTCAATGTTGCGAACACAACGAAACGTAGACGCATACGGAGCTGCAGACGCAGACGGAAGAGTTCACCAACTTTAAACTTTTGACGTACGGCACTTTTGACGTTTCAATTTGTATGAAGAAAAAAAACAACTTTTTGAGTCAGAAAAAAATATTGTGGTTATTTGTATCGCGAAAAAAATTATTTATTAAAAGGAAAATTAGAGGAAACAAAAAATGTGAATTCTGAGCTTGTACACAATAATATTCTTTTGTTTTTCTTCAAAATACTTTCAAAGCTGTACAGCTCCATTGTGGACATGTAAAAAAAATAACGTACGACACTTTTTGACAGCTCTTCCAGTTCCGTCTGCGGCTTCAGTTCCGTCATTCTATTCTGTTCAGCCAGTTACTTGGGTAGGTATTTGTGAAAGTCTGTTTAAATGGCCGCGTTCAACAGAATATTTGAAAGTTTTAAAATCTGAAAATTCAGAATTTTTTTGTTTAACACAAAAAAAGAACTGAAATTTCAGTCAAAATTCATTGTGTCAAATTCTCGTTTTTATAGAATTTAGTGCCTACTGTTACATAGTTATTTACTAACAAGAGCCTCACCAGTATTTTATTAAATAAATGTTCTCAGCGAGGCACTAATAGGGGTCTGTCATGTTTTCTTCGTCTAGGTTTTCTTTACCGAAAACTTTCCAGGGCCTTGCCTAAACTTGCCTAAAATTTGCCATTTTTCCAGGCGGGTTTTTATTGCATTATTATTTACATTATATAAATTAAAATAATTACAACAAATTATTAATTATTACAAAATTATTTATTGTGGCTCCTCGAGTAACCTAGGAATAGAAAAAATGTTCAGTTTACAATAATTCATACATACATATGTAACTATAAAGAGTTACTAACCTTGGCATTATTTTCCACATAAATGTAACACCCCCTTCCATAGAAAAAGAACAACTAACTTGAAATGAAAATATAAAACAAAAGATTTCCAAAATGTTCAACAAGCCAACAAATAAGGCACGCGCCACAAACGATCACGTGATCATGACATGTTGAATTGAAAGGGTACATATTTTTGCACTACAGAAATCATCACATTGTTCGTACCAGGAAAAAGAAAGGGCAATTTTTAGATTATTTTTACTTTTTCTCGAGAAAAAGACGACGGGATTAAGAATTTAAACTGAGAGAGAATGAGAACTGGCTACTGTTCATTTGAAAACGGCGGCTTTAATTCAGCATCAATTTCATATTTGTGGCGGAAGTAAGCCAAGGAGAGTTTTCAGAACTTTTTTTCTCTCGCAGAGTATCCTTTACAAAGCAGTCGAGTATTTAGAGAATGAACAGATGAACTTATGCATGACTTTTCGTCAATTGAATCATCGCTTAATTTTTCCTCTTTAGCAACTTTTAATTCCGTATTGAAATCAGTTTGATTTTTTGAAACAAGTAAAAGAAGGGGTTGTTTGGAAATGGTTTCCAAGTGCAAAGCAGCTAATGTGATGAAAATCATGAACTGCTGAAACAATGCATTACTTTTTACTGATGTAATCAGTGCACACTGTTTCGCCTATGAAGTGGTACTTGAATTCAATGATGAATTCAGCTTAATTTTTCTTTGAAGACGAAATTTCCTGCTGGGTGGGGAATAGCTGAACACAAAAAGAGGTAGAGGTGTATAAGTAAATATATAATTAAGGATACATACATATATACTTATATAAATACTTATTCAAGTTTCTTTTTCGAATGTTATGAAAGGCCATTGATATGAAACATAGTTATTAGTTTTAATATTATATTAGTGGCTTCTCGTGAGTGGTAAAGTATTGTTAAGAAATACGAGGTGAGCTAAGACCGCCCATCCTAGATGTCAATGTCATATATGACAATACATTTTCGTGCTATTTTACCCACCTTTCAAATCAAAAATCAATAACATTTTATTCTTTTTCCATGTCATTTAATACTTACAAATTTTTGAATAATGCTCTGTTGTTTAAAAAAAACGGGTTCTTTATTTATGTCTAAGAGTAGTCCGAAGAGGTCGACTAGACTTCATCATTGATATTTTCTAGAGTGAAAAGTGTTACATGAAACACATCCAAGGTTTCAGGTTGGAATCATTCTCGGAGATCTATGAGAACACAGTCCAGTAAAGGTGCATATATTGATCACCTGTAGTTTTCTTCAGCTGAATTAATTTCATAGTTGGTGCGATAAACTTGATGTCCATCTTGACGAAGAATTCGTGAAATTTTACTCTCAACATCCAGTTCGCACAAAACGATGTGAGTGCACACCCGAAGGTGTTTATGAGGACTGTTTTTCTCTGGATGAGATTTTGGCTTTCTTCTGGATATCCGTGAGAGCACTTCGAACTTTGGAAAGCATAATGGCACATCTGTCAGTTCTTATTCCCACACACAGATCGAGTGGAAGTTTCAGCCCCTTCTTTAGCTGGGACAAAATAATTTTGCCAATATGGCTTACCAAATTAAGGACAACTCTCTACCTCTAGATGTCGAACTTCTATTCAACTTCGCTTCGGCAATAAGTATTCTTATGGTTTCTCCCCAATCTTTCTCATCGGAGTCGTATCTTTTACCAGTTTTAGCATTAGCTAGTTCCTCAAACGCACGAAAGTGACAATACCCTCACGAATATTACCATAATAAACATATCGTAAGGCTCGGCTGAGAGAGGTGAGATACATCGGTTGTCTCATCAAATAGTATTGAATAACACCGTGAAGCCCGCAGGTTACAAAAAATTTGATCGTAAATCTCTTTTCCACAGCATGAAATAAGCATGTTTTGTGTTGTCTTGCTTACACAATATACATATTTAGCGTTAGAGGATGCTGACTGCAAATGTTGCTCTAGTTTTTTATCTGGAGTAGATACTCGAAACCTTAATAGATCTCTGAAATTTCCCTCGTTCACAGTCACTTCAGATCTGTTGGGCTTGCAATTGCACCCATTTCCACCCTCTGTATCCACGCCTGGGACCCTACTTTGTAATTCGTTCCGAAAGTAAAATTTCCTGAAAACGAATATTTTCTACTCTCTATTTCTAAGGCGTAATGAAATCTACTTCTTTCGGATTGACAATTCCGAAAGTGGAATTTAAATTATTTCTTTAAAAATTATAATTTGACGCTGATTACACGATTCTTTTTTTCGGTTGTTTCGTCTTTCGTTATTTTGACATATATGGTGAGGTGTAGAAATGTAAGGGGAATGAAGTAACGAAAGCAGGAATGAAAATTTCAAGACTTTTTCTGGTTGAACATATGACGTTCTGGACCCATGTTCTGTAACTTTCACATCGAAAAAATCAGTCGAGAAACGTTGAAAAATAGAACAAAATGTATTTTGTTTCAGTTTCCATCGTTTCTCGACCGATTTTATGCATGCGAAAAGTTACAGAACATGGGTTCTGGTTTGACAACCGATTAGTGATGAGCGATGATGGCAACCGATGTAACCGGGATTCGTTATTCAAAGTAAAACATCGATACATATTTCAGTATCGATTTTTTGATAAATTACATCGACCATACAAGAAAATACATGCAAACAAAATAGTTTGTTTAAATCAAATGCAAAGAGAGAAAGTTCACAAAAATATTTGTTGTTTTCTTTCAATAAGAAAATTGTCATGTGAAAGCATATTGTAATTTTATTAATTTGTTATAATTTATTGAATTTGATGGATTTTAAAAAAATTGACAAAAGTTCATTAGGTACTATTTCATGGAAAGGGAATAAGGATAATTTCAATACCCAAAGGAGTTAGCGTAACAACTAGTTATAAATCTGGTTCAAATTCCAAATTATGTCAATATCTACTTTTAAACCACGACAATAAATGTTCACACCAAAGTTAGTCTAAAAATGTTTTTTAATAAAACGAGTGTGACTCTTCCCAATTGGTTGAAAAAAACCACAACACAGGTTGGCGAAGTCGACAACTCACATAGGTTTCAATACAAACAATCGATAACAAGCATGAAATTCACGTCTATTCTTCGCGCTTAGATTAGAAGTCGAAAATTCTCTGGGCTTTTGTAAAAGTACTTAGCTGTTATCGCATTAAACACGTTAACTGTTAAGTCGTGTTTTTTTTATAAAATTTCCTTTGAAGATTGGAGAAAACATACGTGGTGTGGTAAAATCATTTTTCAGGTTATGGTGGTATATTTTATGAGTTACTGAAGAAGTAAATGTTTTGATACCTTTTTGTTGGTGTGATTTACATGTAAGAACTTAGCTTAATATGAAAAATGTCTACATTTGTACAAAGAAGAAGCCTAATGCTTTAGTAGCTTTAATTTTTGACTTTCCAAAATGTTATCAAATCATTTTTTTTTATTAATTAAAATATTGAAGATTTAATGGAGGAAAGTAGTTTATAAATTTTGAAAGACACCAATATTATTTTACGTCTTAAATCAAAAACACGTTTTGATGTGAAATTTTAACATATTTGGTCCTTAAAATAGAAAAGGAAGAAGTATTTCCTTTGTTTTCAAGTATCGATTACGAAAAATACCGATGTTTCGGTTCGATAAATGTGTGTGCCGATTTATCGCTGAGAATTTTTCAATATGGCTTATCCCTAAAATCAAAGCATTATGCGAGGAACTTTTAAACTTTAAATTATAAGTTTTAACATTGCTTTTCATTGCTAAATAGGGTATACATTTGAACAAGAAGTGATTGAACCCCTTTTTTAATTATTATTAATGTTTATTTTCCAATAAATCCACCGCGGAGATTCTGAATGTCAAAATAACGAAACAAGTCTCACTGTAAAAAAGAATCGTGTAATCACGAGGATACGTACCTGTCAAAAAGACGAATAACGAAACGAACGAAAAAAGAATCGTGTAATCAGGCTCTTTGTTCTTATCCGCCTTGTTTGTAATTCGTTTTGATTTCTTTATTTGACAGATCTCAAAAGAAATAATTTGAGACTCGAAAAAACAATCCGTAAGTGGGAATAGTATTAAGTACAATTTTTTGCACTTCGAAAGTTTTACAGAGTACCAATTTAAAAGCGGAACGAAAAACATTTTCGAATAGGAATGGCTTTCGGAACGAAATACAGAGTAGGGCCCCTGGTTGTGTTCGATAGCTCGATAATAAAAAAAAAAGCAATTATTAAGAAATTAAAATAATAAAAAAAATCAGGAATTGAAATATTAAATGTATTTAAATGAATTAATAGACAAGAAGGAAAATTGAACTGAATCCGATACGGTATGCAGTATGCTGCAAAAGTGAAAGAATCAAAAAAGTAAGAGAGATTGAAAAGAAGTTAGAATTGACTTAAATGGAACATTATGAAATGAAACTTAGGAGTTGCCAATTATATTCAATTACGGTGGCTAGATAAATTGTGTTTCGGATAATAAATGTAATAGATCTAAAACATACCGCCCGGGAAGAACTACTGTTCTTAAGTAAAGATACTATTTAAAAATTAAGAAAAGATACAAATACGATTGATATATGAGCATTTCTTTTCATATACAAAGGATGAATGTTGAATGTGGGAACAGGATTTCTAGCACCTAATACTCGCTAATATTGTCAAAAAAATGATAAATTTGTTGAAATATTTAGCTGATGTTGAGATATTTCCTTGTTGAAGATAAAGTTTCTTTATTTTGAGTGGTTGGTGTCAAGCGATGAACTTGGTATGTTGAAAATGACATCAAGAAGTAGACATAACGTTGTTATGTGACGTTTGAATCGTTTCCCATTTGCGTAACGACCCTGCATATTTCATCCGCAACTGGGTGCACTTCCACTACTCTATCCAGTGGCCACTTTGCTGGAAGATATCTTTCATCCGTGATGATGACTATATCGTTGATTTGAAAATTTCTCTTGACGTGGGAGATACTCCTTCTTCCACCTATCCCAAAAGTGTTTGAATATCTGTTGGATATGTTTCAATTTTCAGTTTCAATTTCATTTATTTCATTTCATCTTTTACAATAGACTTTTTTTAAGTTAATTTAAGTTGTATGAATAAATATAACAAACTAAACTAGTATTTCAGATAATACAATTTTTTAATTTACAAGAGCATCATTTTTACTTAAAAAGATAGTCTTTGCTTTTAACATTTTATGAGCTTGTTTTAATGTTTACCAAATTAAACAGAAAAAAAATTATACTTACAGTAATTTAAAAATTTTCAGCCAAATACCTAAAAAGAACATGATCAAGGCTATTGCATCCTCGAAGCTTTCGTACGTCTATGGGTTGGGAATTCCAGAGTCTAACAGCACAAACAAAGAACTGGCGCTCTGTTGCCATCTATTGAGTTGGTTGGTATTGGTGTCCAATAAGGATGGTTCAGAAACAATCTTCGTACGCTCACCTATTAGAAAATGTGCAGGAGTGAGCATATTACGAATTATGAAACGAAAGGCAATACAAACGATACCCAAAAAAAAACGATTGTGATTGTCATGACATAGACCGATTATGATTTACGAAAATGCATGAGTATATTGCCAGATAAAAACAAAAAATCAATTTTTTTGAATAAATATGCGACAGATACATAATAAACCTCAGTCAGAAGTGCCAAAACTTTAAAATACGACCGCCATAAGCAGTCGTAAAAGAAAACGAGTATCGTTTTAAAAAAACGACTATCGTAAACTGTAATCGCAACTTAACGATTACGAGGGATTTTGAACGATAATCGTAATTCGTAATACGGGCCCTGGGGTGACATTCTGTATGGGAAGAGCGAACAAACGTTTTCGTTTGTGCGAACGATTTGCTTCATTTAACTTGAAAACGAAACAAAAACTTTCGTGCGTGGAAAGAAATAAAACGACAGCTAATTACTTGACGTTGTTTATATTTCGTAGAACAATTCGGTGTTTTATACTTAAGGAGACAAACGTATATGCATAAATAATAAATATCACATTATATTAAAAGGATATTGGGTCACACTATGACGGACTTTATTTAGATTTGATACCAAAAAGGAGTAATAATTTGTAAGAACCAACGTCGGTCGTCGTGAAGAACACTTCATTCAACTAAACCTTAATTGATATCTTATTTTTTTACTTTATTTTTGTTAATAGTAATTTTCAATAACAAAATAAGAAAGTTTAACGAAAAAAATGCATTCACTTTTAAAAGTTAGTCAAATATAACTAATGTCGAATTCCTTTTAACAAAAATATTCGATTTTTTTTCTAAACAGAATCGAATTTTTTCTTTTAATACAAGGGATTTGTCCAGAAAAGTCGATTTTTTCTTCTGAGCAAATCGATTATTTTCTTAAAAGGAATTCGACATAAAAAATAAGAAATAACAACAAGAACACAAAAGTATTGTCACATAATTTCACTATTCACCAACTAAATCTTTCTCATCCCTAGCCCCATTCTCAAACTCCTAAAAGTATGCAATGTATAACAGAGGTTCTAAAACCTAAGCAAATGAAATAAAATAAGCAAAATGAGATACAGAATGCCAATTTTCGCTTTCGCAAGATTTCTTTCGTTTTTGAAAAACGAACAATCGCTTTAGTTTCGTTTATGACATAATTTGGCCCCTGCTTTCATTTATTCTTACGATAGTAAGTGCGCCCATTAATTGCGACGAGCGTCTTTTATTAAAGCGAGTGCAAAGCACACAAGAATGAAATTCTGCTCTTACAATATTTCTTAAAATGGTAATCCAATATTTATTTCGAATATATGACATTATTAGTTGAGGTCCACCATGTAGGGTAGTGTGCATTGGCAACTAAAAGTTTGGACAAGTAACACGAACCTGATAGAATAAGAGGATACTTTGAGTCTTCTTCTATGTTAGAAAAACGATGACGACCAATAACGCGTAGTTGGTTATTTTTATCAATAAATGGATGTAAATCAAGAATTTTACTTTTATAAGATATTTCTTTATTTGGATGTAGGACATTTTATCTCATCTGGAAATGATAAGGATTGCGAAAGCGTAATAAGATGCATCAATGTTATTTGCATTTCCTTAGTCCCCTTTCACACGAAGATACTAGTTGCTGGTGATTTTTTTGACGTTTTCTTTAAATCTCCTTAACAATCTCTTGTACCTTTCACACGAAGATACAAAATCGGAGGAGACTTGCTGTATTTTCCTTTTAAACTACCTTTGTTGAACGCACACAAACGTAGTGTGAAGAGAAACGTCAAAAAAATCTCCTGAATTTGTTGACCGGGGAGATTTCGTTTACCCCTCTTTCTTCCTGCCTTTCTCGCCTATGAACTGATTGTTGCTGGCAACTCAGTTGCCTAGTGTGAAAGGGGACTTAGCTTTTAGATAACCACTGGAAATCTTCTTCTGATTAGGGCACAGTCTTAAATTATAAGATGTCACTCGAATTAAACGATTGAGTGAACTGAATCTGCTTAACACCCTGAAATATTTTATAGATTACTATCTGTCGCTTTCGATAGAAAGAAAGAGCGATAGTGTACCATGAAATGTTGGTTGGGCATTTTAATAGCTTTTTATTTTATTTGTCTCAAAAATTTCACAGGGCAAAGTTATGAAGTTAAAACAGTTTAAAGAATTGATTTATTGTTAACTATACTTAAATACCTACATAAGAAAAAGACCACAACCTCCTTTTGGCACCTGCAATAAATTAATTACATTCAACTAGTTTTTGCTCAAAACTAGCTTTAAGGAAAGCCAACAGTATGGCCGTTAGTGTATTGGAAGAGTTGTCAATATGCATAAGTGTATATGATGATTTTATTACATATACGACAGTTGTATTTAATTCTACACTGAGAAACAGTATGTCCTTGCACAAGACAATTAAGACAGAGATTGTTGTTCTTCGAAAATTCAATTTTATTGTCAGAAGTAAATGCCTTGAACTGCGGACAAAGATATAAGTAACGCGTTTGCTGATAACAGATAGACGAAGGAGTTTTGAAATTGCGCGTTGCAGTATGTAACGATCTGGAGTGAACCTGTACCAGAAAATTCTCCCAGTTTCGTCGTGAAGATTTATTTAATTTTTGTGATGAGAAAAATAACGAAGATATCCCAAGAATATGTAGACACACCCAGATTGCTTATTGAATATAAGCACTCTTTTTGTTGTATACAAAAGTTTACGAATACAAGAAGATGATCCTTTCTGCATGTCTGATTTTTATTTTTAGATAAGAATCGACAATAAATCGTTTATTATCATAACGATCGCAAAGAGTCTTCCTTCACATTTGTGCACTTTATTGATCGAATAAATGCTTCAGAATCTCCGGTTAAACACTTTTTTAGAAAATACAATTTTTAGCGTCAAATATATTCAGCCTTATTCTGTAAGGCGTTGAATGCCAAATAAAACAAACGAAAATGTGAACTTGGTATTACGTAAAGCGTTAAGCATTGCGCAAACCTAAGCGATGGCGGTGGCGATCGCGATAACAATGTGGATGCCGCACATGTAAATCAATAGGAAGGCTCAAATCTACGCGATGTGTGGATTGCGATTAGGTTCCACTGCTGCGTTCAACCAAGCGACTTTTACTGAACGCAGCACGCACCATTTGATCGCAGTATGCCACGATATTTGAGTTTTTTTTGTGAAAATATTAACAAAATTCAAATAAACAATAATTTAGAACATTATACAGCAGATTATTAAAATTAAAAAAATCCACAATTTGTACAATTTTTTGCACAAAGAATACAAAATATAAGAAAGCATACAGTTTACAGATAAAATTGCTGTTCGGGTCGATTTATTGAGTCAGATTTATCTGCTACTGATTTTTTCTCACTTTTTGTATGTTCTTTTGACAACTTGCCCGTCACAAAATGTATCGCAATATCGTGTTGATGTGAGCTGGTTTTTGATAGCACCTTGATCGCGCGATAAAGGCCATCGTGTTTGCGCATAGCTTTAAAGCCAAATAATCGTCAATTTGTCGATTCTCTCTTGTGGAACGCGTTCACTCTATTTTTTTATATATTTCATTATAATCGTTTCCATAAAAAAACATCTATAAAAACTTCGAAATCTGTCACCGAGAAATTTGTTGACGACAGGACACAGGAGTAAAAATGTAAGATTTTTTAAAACTTATTTTAGTTTTTATAATTTTAAATTCTTTGTTTAGGGTAAAAATAACAACCAAAATTCAAATGTGATTAATAGAGTTCGTGGAGGGAAATGAGCGCTAGGGTGGAGGGCCAAAGTATGGAGCAGTTTCGAATACATTCAGTTTGTTGCATTTATGATTAGAATAATTTGACATCAAAAAAATAATTGTTTGGATAAAATCTTTAGTCCTCTTCCTCAACTCAAAGTAAGTTTAGAATTTAATGAAAAAACACCCTTTTTCATAGCTTCGAGCTGAGGTAGAGGGCTAAAGATTTTATCCAAATAATTTTTTTTACGTCAAATTATTTTAATCGTTTAAATGAACAAACTGGTATTCGAAGAAACTGATTCAACAAATTTTTTTTCTTCATTCATTGACGCTCCACCCTAATTGAGCACCTCGCGAAAAACTTTAAAAGAAGTTCTGAGAAAAATTATGGATGGAAAAGGAATTACTTTAGATGGAATCCACCTCCTCTGCAGTATCAAATCTTTCTTTTTTCTTTCTTCATCTTCGTCGTCACTGCTGCTTTAAGAAAAATAACTTGCTACACTATACATTTTTCTGTTTTTTTCTTATGTTTAAAACAAATTAACACAAATATAATTTTCAGAAACCAAATTATTCAATTTGTAAGCAATTTGATATGTCAAATATCAGTTTTTTTTTTTGGTGGATCATATTGTGGAATGTAAGAGCGAGAAAAACGCTGGAGTTTTAGTTACGGAATACCAATAAAAAAACGACAAATAAAAAATAAATTTGATGGCACAACAGCTCATGAAGAACTAGGCCCTAGTGACTTACAACTCTCAACCATTCCTGTGTGCGTGTCTGCAGGAATGGAGGGGACCTACAGTTTATTGCCGAATCCGAACGGCTAACGAGCGGCACTTTTCTGTGACAGGAGATACTCTTGGAGGATTTGTCAATTCCTCGCAAGAGGCAGTAGCCGTTTTTTCTTTTAAATAAATAGGTGGCGAGGCTGGGGATCGAACCTTAGACCTCCGGCATGACAGTCCGTCGCACTAACCATCACGCCACGGCTACTACAATTAAAAAAAAAAAAAAAAAAAAAAAAAAAAAAAAAAATTATAATAATTATAAAAAATAAAATAATAATAATAAAAAAACGACACGACTCCAAAAACGACAGTTGGCGTTCTAGAAAAACGCCTTTCGGAATAAGGGTGATTATGTATTCATGCATCAATAATAATACCTTTTCCAGTCTTTTACATCTTTCTGTGGGGGACCCTCCGTGTTGAGGGAGTTTGCAAGTTTTTCCTAGAGTAAACCACTGTGTTTCCGCCCTTGGGCAGTTTTTAATATTCCTCTTGCTAAGTCTTGATGATCACTCATATAATTGGTCAAAATCTCCGTCTGTTTCTTGTTAATAAACATGTTTTGCTTGGGTTCCATTTTTTTCGTGTGAAAAATTACTGCAGACGACAACTATTTTCTGTCGAGTGTAAAATTTTGTTTCAAACCTGACGTTTGTGTGCTACCAAATTCCACGATACAATCGAGGACATTCGATTTTACCAAAATAGGTACTGCCAATGCTCGATTGTATCGACTCAACTCGATTGAATCAAGTTGCGTGCTAGCACCCCAGTTTTCATACGTTCCATCAAATTCTTGAAATTTTACTTTTGGAAGATGAATTTCGTTTTCTTCACGAAAAGTATGTTCAAATAAAGTTTGATTAATTGTACTTGAATTTGATTCTTTTGAAGCAAATGCTTCGAGAAGAAGAATTTTATCTAAAATGTCACCTCTTATATCACTAAATCCTTGTTCGAATTTTCATACTCCGAATCAAAAAAGTAACTAAAATCACCTTTGCTTTTCTTGACACCTTTAAGCAAACCAAAAATCTTCAAATCATTACTTCTAAATGGTGTCATATAAGCTTGGCACTGTTCTAATCTACTACTAAAGTAGCCCATCTTCGAAAGATTTTCCAAACTAGACTCTATCTAAAAAATAAATAAATAAATTTGATGGCACAACAGCTCATGAAGAACTAGGGCCTAGTGACTTACAACTCTCAACCATTCCTGTGTGCGTGTCTGCAGGAATGGAGGGGACCTACAGTTTATTGCCGAATCCGAACGGCTAACGAGCGGCACTTTTCTGTGACAGGAGATACTCTTGGAGGATTTGTCAATTCCTCGCAAGAGGCAGTAGCCGTTTTTCTTTTAAATAAATAGATGGCGAGGCTTGGGATCGAACCTTAGACCTCTGGCATGACAGTCCATCGCACTAACCATTACGCCACGGCTACTACTAGACTCTATCTGCTTCGGATAAACGTTGTTCTTCAATTAAAGCTTTAATTTGTTCCATGCTTCAATAAATTTAAAATTGAATGAACGGAAACCACGATTTAAAATAAGGTTATCGAAACTTTAAATGAACCAATATGAGCAAAGGTAGCCAACCAAAAGAAAAAATAACTTGAACAAGTTAATGTAAACAATTATATATAATATATAAGGAAAATCATAGTATAAGTATTTAATATCTATACAATTAATAAAATTTAAAATAAATTAAATTTTAATCAAACCCAGATTACCAAAGCCGCAAGCCGTGTACTGTGCCGTACATGTGCAGAAGGCACAAACAAACAAAAATATATTTTCGCAAAATAATTAATTCATTATTAAAAAAAAAAAAAAATTTAAATTAAATGAAATTATATTAATTCAATACGGATCTGAAGGACCAATATGCTCGATAATAAAAACATTATAAAATAATTAAAAAATTATTAAGAAATTAAAATAATACAAAAAATCAAGAATTGAAATAAAAAAATATTAAATTTATTTTAATGAATTAATAGACAAGAAGGAAAGTTGAACTGAACCCGATTCGGCATGCTGCAAAAGTGAAAGAATCAAAAAAGAGAGATTGACAAGAAGAAGAAATCGCACGTTCTTTGTGTCCGATTATTTAATCCGATCTTTCATAATTTAAAAGGATCTTTCTGCTACAGTGATATAAAAAACCATCTGAGACCGTTTTAAGGCGGCTCTGTCAGACCGTTTGAAAAAAAAAAGACAAAAAACGACAACATTAGCTTCGTTCGTGTACTTTCTGCACTAAAATTCACAGTCTATCAAATATTGAGGAGTGGGGATGAAATTCTCTCAGAGAGAAGTAAAACTGCGAAATAGTACACGAACGCTTTGAACAAATAATTTTTACCGGTTTTTTAACGTCAAATATTTGAAAACAAACAAAAATAAATATCGTCATCATTTCTTTGAAAAGATTTTCAAAATAAAATAAAAAAGTAAGCAAAATTTAATTTATTACATTAAATTAAATAAAACAGAGGAGTATAAGAAAAGAGATGTTCTGGGCAAATATCAAAGTGACTTTTGATTGAACTCATATTTCTGCCCGAATTTTCTTTGGGCTGAAATTAGCAGAAAGGGGAAATAATTTACTCTCTCGAGAGCGCTCTCTTCTGCGAAAAACTACACATTTTTTGCGTAAACGAACACAATTTGCGTTAAATTTGTAGAAATTCGTAGATTTGGGGAGTACGCGAACGAACCTATTATTTATTTATTTTTTTTATGCTAAATACAATTCAAACTTTTCAAAAGAAACCAAAAATTATTTAAGAAGTTTTGTACAGAAATTTCACTACATTTATTTAAATTTCAATCATATATGTACATATTTATTATTTATCCACCATAAAAAAATTTTTGGTTTTTATCTTTTTCTTCAACATTTTTGGAGAATGTTTATATGAAATACGTCTTGTAAGTTTAATTCTTCAGATATTCAGCAATTTCACGAATTCCATCGTAATTTGAAACTTTACGAATCTGGAAAAAAAAAAAAAAACTTTCACCAAAAATGTTCATAATTGCATAATAAGATTTTTCACTGCGATTAATACTGTAATAATTGTTTTCGGGATACGTTTCCAATTTCGAAGGAAGTCTTGATATGGCTGATTAAATTTTTTACATTTTACATCAGAAATATAGGTAGTAGCCGTGGCATGAAGGTAAGTGCATAGGAATGTCATGCATACTGGAGGTCTGGGATCGATTCCAGGCGTCGTCCACCTAAAACTAAAAATAAAAACGACTAGGTACTACTTTTTGCGAGGAAGTGACAAATCCTCATGAAAAAGTGCTACACTTCTTAGCTATTCGGATCCAGCATAGTTAAGTTGTGCTTGATTTGGAACTTCCATTGTCTGTGGCAAAAAAGCAACAAAAGAAAACAAAAAGGTTTAAATTGGGAAGTAAAACAAACTCTTCAAAGGTGGACATACTAACACACTGCATACATATGTATATAAAAAAATAAAGATAGAATAATAATTTTAAATTGTGATTTTCTAGTTTCTGGAAAAGTCCAACCGTTTCCTTTTTGGGTTCAAGTTCAGCGCGGCAGTCGAAGTGACGCACGAACTAGCTTTTTTGACAAGGCATTTATCCTTATTATTCCATTATATATTTTAGTTTAAATAAATCGTATTTTTACAAAATTGTATATAAGTTGGTCTAAATTCCTTAAAAATTGCCAGAACTTCTTTGAAAATACTCGCATAGAGCAAATACTTTCTTTTATTTCATTTATTTTTTGTTATATTACATCATATGACACAAATATGGCTTAATTTTTCCGGCAACGCTGTTCAAGTTACTTGCTTAAACTTCTTTTTGTTGGAATTCACCGATCACTGAGAAACAGTATGTCCTTGCACAAGACAATTAAGGCAGAGATTGTTGTTCTTCGAAAATTCAATTTTATTGTCAGAAGTAAATGCCTTGAACTGCGGACAAAGATATAAGTAACGCGTTTGCTGATAACAGATAGACGAAGGAGTTTTGAAATTGCGCGTTGCAGTATGTAACGATCTGGAGTGAACCTGTACCAGAAAATTCTCCCAGTTTCGTCGTGAAGATTTATTTAATTTTTGTGATGAGAAAAATAACGAAGATATCCCAAGAATATGTAGACACACCCAGATTGCTTATTGAATATAAGCACTCTTTTTGTTGTATACAAAAGTTTACGAATACAAGAAGATGATCCTTTCTGCATGTCTGATTTTTATTTTTAGATAAGAATCGACAATAAATCGTTTATTATCATAACGATCGCAAAGAGTCTTCCTTCACATTTGTGCACTTTATTGATCGAATAAATGCTTCAGAATCTCCGGTTAAACACTTTTTTAGAAAATACAATTTTTAGCGTCAAATATATTCAGCCTTATTCTGTAAGGCGTTGAATGCCAAATAAAACAAACGAAAATGTGAACTTGGTATTACGTAAAGCGTTAAGCATTGCGCAAACCTAAGCGATGGCGGTGGCGATCGCGATAACAATGTGGATGCCGCACATGTAAATCAATAGGAAGGCTCAAATCTACGCGATGTGTGGATTGCGATTAGGTTCCACTGCTGCGTTCAACCAAGCGACTTTTACTGAACGCAGCACGCACCATTTGATCGCAGTATGCCACGATATTTGAGTTTTTTTTGTGAAAATATTAACAAAATTCAAATAAACAATAATTTAGAACATTATACAGCAGATTATTAAAATTAAAAAAATCCACAATTTGTACAATTTTTTGCACAAAGAATACAAAATATAAGAAAGCATACAGTTTACAGATAAAATTGCTGTTCGGGTCGATTTATTGAGCCAGATTTATCTGCTACTGATTTTTTCTCACTTTTTGTATGTTCTTTTGACAACTTGCCCGTCACAAAATGTATCGCAATATCGTGTTGATGTGAGCTGGTTTTTGATAGCACCTTGATCGCGCGATAAAGGCCATCGTGTTTGCGCATAGCTTTAAAGCCAAATAATCGTCAATTTGTCGATTCTCTCTTGTGGAACGCGTTCACTCTATTTTTTTATATATTTCATTATAATCGTTTCCATAAAAAAACATCTATAAAAACTTCGAAATCTGTCACCGAGAAATTTGTTGACGACAGGACACAGGAGTAAAAATGTAAGATTTTTTAAAACTTATTTTAGTTTTTATAATTTTAAATTCTTTGTTTAGGGTAAAAATAACAACCAAAATTCAAATGTGATTAATAGAGTTCGTGGAGGGAAATGAGCGCTAGGGTGGAGGGCCAAAGTATGGAGCAGTTTCGAATACATTCAGTTTGTTGCATTTATGATTAGAATAATTTGACATCAAAAAAATAATTGTTTGGATAAAATCTTTAGTCCTCTTCCTCAACTCAAAGTCAGTTTAGAATTTAATGAAAAACACCCTTTTTCATAGCTTCGAGCTGAGGTAGAGGGCTAAAGATTTTATCCAAATAATTTTTTTTACGTCAAATTATTTTAATCGTTTAAATGAACAAACTGGTATTCGAAGAAACTGATTCAACAAATTTTTTTTCTTCATTCATTGACGCTCCACCCTAATTGAGCACCTCGCGAAAAACTTTAAAAGAAGTTCTGAGAAAAATTATGGATGGAAAAGGAATTACTTTAGATGGAATCCACCTCCTCTGCAGTATCAAATCTTTCTTTTTTCTTTCTTCATCTTCGTCGTCACTGCTGCTTTAAGAAAAATAACTTGCTACACTATACATTTTTCTGTTTTTTTCTTATGTTTAAAACAAATTAACACAAATATAATTTTCAGAAACCAAATTATTCAATTTGTAAGCAATTTGATATGTCAAATATCAGTTTTTTTTTTTGGTGGATCATATTGTGGAATGTAAGAGCGAGAAAAACGCTGGAGTTTTAGTTACGGAATACCAATAAAAAAACGACAAATAAAAAATAAATTTGATGGCACAACAGCTCATGAAGAACTAGGCCCTAGTGACTTACAACTCTCAACCATTCCTGTGTGCGTGTCTGCAGGAATGGAGGGGACCTACAGTTTATTGCCGAATCCGAACGGCTAACGAGCGGCACTTTTCTGTGACAGGAGATACTCTTGGAGGATTTGTCAATTCCTCGCAAGAGGCAGTAGCCGTTTTTTCTTTTAAATAAATAGGTGGCGAGGCTGGGGATCGAACCTTAGACCTCCGGCATGACAGTCCGTCGCACTAACCATCACGCCACGGCTACTACAATAAAAAAAAAAAAAAAAAAAAAAAAAAAAAAAAAATTATAATAATTATAAAAAATAAAATAATAATAATAAAAAAACGACACGACTCCAAAAACGACAGTTGGCGTTCTAGAAAAACGCCTTTCGGAATAAGGGTGATTATGTATTCATGCATCAATAATAATACCTTTTCCAGTCTTTTACATCTTTCTGTGGGGGACCCTCCGTGTTGAGGGAGTTTGCAAGTTTTTCCTAGAGTAAACCACTGTGTTTCCGCCCTTGGGCAGTTTTTAATATTCCTCTTGCTAAGTCTTGATGATCACTCATATAATTGGTCAAAATCTCCGTCTGTTTCTTGTTAATAAACATGTTTTGCTTGGGTTCCATTTTTTTCGTGTGAAAAATTACTGCAGACGACAACTATTTTCTGTCGAGTGTAAAATTTTGTTTCAAACCTGACGTTTGTGTGCTACCAAATTCCACGATACAATCGAGGACATTCGATTTTACCAAAATAGGTACTGCCAATGCTCGATTGTATCGACTCAACTCGATTGAATCAAGTTGCGTGCTAGCACCCCAGTTTTCATACGTTCCATCAAATTCTTGAAATTTTACTTTTGGAAGATGAATTTCGTTTTCTTCACGAAAAGTATGTTCAAATAAAGTTTGATTAATTGTACTTGAATTTGATTCTTTTGAAGCAAATGCTTCGAGAAGAAGAATTTTATCTAAAATGTCACCTCTTATATCACTAAATCCTTGTTCGAATTTTCATACTCCGAATCAAAAAAGTAACTAAAATCACCTTTGCTTTTCTTGACACCTTTAAGCAAACCAAAAATCTTCAAATCATTACTTCTAAATGGTGTCATATAAGCTTGGCACTGTTCTAATCTACTACTAAAGTAGCCCATCTTCGAAAGATTTTCCAAACTAGACTCTATCTGCTTCGGATAAACGTTGTTCTTCAATTAAAGCTTTAATTTGTTCCATGCTTCAATAAATTTAAAATTGAATGAACGGAAACCACGATTTAAAATAAGGTTATCGAAACTTTAAATGAACCAATATGAGCAAAGGTAGCCAACCAAAAGAAAAAATAACTTGAACAAGTTAATGTAAACAATTATATATAATATATAAGGAAAATCATAGTATAAGTATTTAATATCTATACAATTAATAAAATTTAAAATAAATTAAATTTTAATCAAACCCAGATTACCAAAGCCGCAAGCCGTGTACTGTGCCGTACATGTGCAGAAGGCACAAACAAACAAAAATATATTTTCGCAAAATAATTAATTCATTATTAAAAAAAAAAAAAATTTAAATTAAATGAAATTATATTAATTCAATACGGATCTGAAGGACCAATATGCTCGATAATAAAAACATTATAAAATAATTAAAAAATTATTAAGAAATTAAAATAATACAAAAAATCAAGAATTGAAATAAAAAAATATTAAATTTATTTTAATGAATTAATAGACAAGAAGGAAAGTTGAACTGAACCCGATTCGGCATGCTGCCAAAGTGAAAGAATCAAAAAAGAGAGATTGACAAGAAGAAGAAATCGCACGTTCTTTGTGTCCGATTATTTAATCCGATCTTTCATAATTTAAAAGGATCTTTCTGCTACAGTGATATAAAAAACCATCTGAGACCGTTTTAAGGCGGCTCTGTCAGACCGTTTGAAAAAAAAAAGACAAAAAACGACAACATTATTTATTTATTTTTTTTATGCTAAATACAATTCAAACTTTTCAAAAGAAACCAAAAATTATTTAAGAAGTTTTGTACAGAAATTTCACTACATTTATTTAAATTTCAATCATATATGTACAGTACATATTTATTATTTATCCACCATAAAAAAATTTTTGGTTTTTATCTTTTTCTTCAACATTTTTGGAGAATGTTTATATGAAATACGTCTTGTAAGTTTAATTCTTCAGATATTCAGCAATTTCACGAATTCCATCGTAATTTGAAACTTTACGAATCTGGAAAAAAAAAAAAAAACTTTCACCAAAAATGTTCATAATTGCAATTTGCATAAGATTTTTCACTGCGATTAATACTGTAATAATTGTTTTCGGGATACGTTTCCAATTTCGAAGGAAGTCTTGATATGGCTGATTAAATTTTTTACATTTTACATCAGAAATATAGGTAGTAGCCGTGGCATGAAGGTAAGTGCATAGGAATGTCATGCATACTGGAGGTCTGGGATCGATTCCAGGCGTCGTCCACCTAAAACTAAAAATAAAAACGACTAGGTACTACTTTTTGCGAGGAAGTGACAAATCCTCATGAAAAAGTGCTACACTTCTTAGCTATTCGGATCCAGCATAGTTAAGTTGTGCTTGATTTGGAACTTCCATTGTCTGTGGCAAAAAAGCAACAAAAGAAAACAAAAAGGTTTAAATTGGGAAGTAAAACAAACTCTTCAAAGGTGGACATACTAACACACTGCATACATATGTATATAAAAAAATAAAGATAGAATAATAATTTTAAATTGTGATTTTCTAGTTTCTGGAAAAGTCCAACCGTTTCCTTTTTGGGTTCAAGTTCAGCGCGGCAGTCGAAGTGACGCACGAACTAGCTTTTTTGACAAGGCATTTATCCTTATTATTCCATTATATATTTTAGTTTAAATAAATCGTATTTTTACAAAATTGTATATAAGTTGGTCTAAATTCCTTAAAAATTGCCAGAACTTCTTTGAAAATACTCGCATAGAGCAAATACTTTCTTTTATTTCATTTATTTTTTGTTATATTACATCATATGACACAAATATGGCTTAATTTTTCCGGCAACGCTGTTCAAGTTACTTGCTTAAACTTCTTTTTGTTGGAATTCACCGATCACCGCATTGTTGTTGGGGTTGCAATTTGTATTGCGTATGCATCGCGCTTGCCATTGGTTGGTATATCACAACCATAGCAGTCTTGGTGTGTGATTAGTTATTCGTGGTAAATTTAGCCATGTTTTATTTTGATTAGCCGATGCTTGGTGTTGGCCGTTCACCTTTGCCATTTCAGTTTCAGCTCGTGTTATTTATAGTATTTTAGCGTAGAAGTGAAGTGCTTTATTACAAAATAAAAAAAGCTTAAATAAAAAATTAGTTATTGTATTTCGCTAAAAATTTATTATTATACAAAAGCATTATTTTTTATGCTGAATAGATACAAAACAATATCTTTAAAAGACATTTTACATTAAATTTAAGTAGGTATGTATATATATTTTTTTCATAATTTCTTAAAAAAAAATTATAAAACAAGTTATACATTTTGAGTTTGATCAAACTTTTACATTTATAATGTTTTATACATGTATTTATTTTATATTTTTATGACTAACTGAAAAGCTCATCAGCTTGCAAAAAATAAATATTCTTACAAAAAATTCACACTAATACACCAAAAAATTAATATTTTTAACTATACCTAAATACATAATTTAATTTAAAATAATTTTTTTTCTAAAAAATACAAGTTTTGATAAAACAAAAAACAAATGCACCTTACTCATAATATTTTTTTGCGTGAAGAGTAAAGTAAGAAAGCTTTTATCTAATTGCTTGCACCGACCATCGTCGATTGGAACAGATTTATATATAATAGTTCGGCCAAAACGTTCTCAGTCTGGAACAAAGGAATAAGAAAAAGGCAATTTGGAAATGTATTCAAAAACAAAAATTTACGAAACAAAACACACAAGAATAAAACATTATGGTATATTATGTGTAATTGAAATAGGTAATATATTGTTATGGTGTCATGCCATTTAATCGAAAATATAAAGATCCATTAATAAGAAAAAAAACATAATTAATGCACGTTTTGTGACTCAGCAATCTGGCTGAATTTCGCTAATATAATGTTCTGTGTGAACATTTCGGAAAATGATTCCGATTCTAATTTCAAGTTTCAAGTTCTAGCTATGTATGTATGTAGCAACGACGATGCAAGTATTGTTAAGTAGGTTCAGTTTTTGATTTTTGTATACAACTCTCTTATAATAAACAACTAAGTTTCAATAAAAGAAAAATATATTTTCAAATAGTGTTGTGCTCTTTATTTTTGAAGTCTTTATTCAAAATATTCTTTATACAGGGTGCCCGCCGGGAAGGTATACTACTTTGTTTTGCCGCCATTTTGGTAAACATTATTCCTGACAGTTCATATTTGGCAGTCGTGAAGTAGACACGTGGCAAATTTATTATGGAAAAATATTCGAATAACCAACGTGTTTTAATCGTTAAAACATTTTATCAAAATCAATCATCGATTACTGTGACGATGAAAAAGTTACGTGAAATTTTTAGGAGAAACAACGTGCCAACAAAACGCACAAGTTATTTCAAGAAATGGTGATGTTGATTGGCCTCCACGGTCGCCTGATTTAACTGCTCCGGACTTCTTTTTGTGGGGATATCTGAAAAGCAAGGTTTATGCAAACAAACCAGAAACGCTTGAGCAAGTCAAACAAAATATTTGTGATGAAATTAATGAAATACCGCGTGAAATGTGTGAGAATGTAATGAAAAATGTGCTCAAAAGGGCTCGCATTTGTGAGACTAACAGAGGCGGACATTTACCTGATATTGTATTCCATACATAATTGCCGACATTAAATAAAACATTTATCAATATAAGATCCATTCTCTTTCATTTAATCAAAAATTATAAACAAACAAAGTAGTATACCTTCCCGGCGGACACCTGTATAATAAACATTAATAATATTCAAACAAAAAATTGTGCTCGAAGGCATGTCAAATTCGGCAACGGTGGGATAGCGTATCTATCCAAAAAAAAAATCGAAAAAAAAAGAAGTTCGAATTAAATAAACATACAGCCCTATTCTGCTATTCGATTCGATCGAAACTTTCGATTTACGTATAGTTTAATTTTTGTCTTTAATTATTTTTTTAAATCTTCAGTCTTTAGAGTGCAAATCTTAACTGATATTTAGTTTTGAAATTCTTAAAAGAATCTAATTTTTTTCAATCCAGTTGTTATCGAATCTTATACAAAATTTGGAGCAATTATTTCCCTCCGACGCACGGATAGCAGTATACAAACTTTAACGCGAATGTTTAGCAGAATAAGACTGATAAATTAAAGTCACTAGGAGTGGTTGATTTCTGAAGCTGTCGCTGGTTGCTGATCATTTTAAACAATGCTGTTTTCCCTTGAAGATGTTGTTTTGTGAGTAGTATAAGTAATACAAGAAATTTATGCAAGAAATGAAAATAATATAATAGTGCAGTGTAAGGCAGTGTAAGGTAAGAGAGATTTTTAGATGATTGATTAGTAAATTGAAACGCATAGCTTTCGAAAAAGAAAGTGAGGGTGATATTGAATTTCAATGCGAATTAGGAAATTTCATAGAAGAATAATAATTAAATTTGAAAGAAGAAATAAAAAAGTAAATAATGGAAGGTGTTCCCTTGAATGTGTTGACTTCGTTCATTCCTAATTTTAACAATAGTAGTGAGGAAGTCTTCACTTTTAGCGACAGTTGTAATGATGCCATGGAATTGGTAAGACGCAAGTGAAGCACAGAAAATTATTCTGTTTAAATTTATTAAAACGAATATTCGTGGCAATGCCAAAAACGTTCCTTATAAATAAGGAAATTGCAAATTGGAAACTTTTAAGAAAAAGTTGAGTGGTATCTTTGGAGAACATCAACTCCTTCAACCACATAGGGAATTAATAAGTATCCGTCAGGGTAGGAAAACGAATCCACTGCTTTGTACACACAAAAGGTCGGAACTTTTGAAAGACGTCTATTGCAAAGTAAATTGAATGGCGTTGAGACTAAAAATCAAATCGATTATATAAAGAGCGAAAGCTTGACCGTATTTATAAACAGGCTTCTTGAAAAACTGTCATCTTATGTGGTGATAAAAACCAAAGGATTTGGCTGAGGCAAGTCGCTTTGCTAAAGAAGAATAACAGCGGCTAACTTTGTTTAAAACTAATGTGCATAGGGATTATACAGATAAGAATTTAGCAAAAATAAATTATACGGGAACAAAATGTTTTAACTGTGGTAAACTTGGGCATTTAGTTCGAAATTGTCGTATACCTAAGTATACCTAAGAGAGAAAGGATAAATTATTCAAATGAACCAAGTCGTGCTAGTAATGAACCAATTGCCTACTATTTCAAGTTTTAGTCGTAACCACAATAGATAATGGATATGGTCCTAGTACTGATGCCAGCACAAAATCTAACCGAACATAATTTAAAAAAGAGGCAAATGTAGGATAATTAGTAATGGTTTTAATTCAGAAAGTCCTCACATAAACGCTATAATAAATGGTGATGTTAAAATACTTATTATTGATACTGTGTAAATTGCAAAAGAGAAGTTAATGAAGATATGAAAATAAAATATTTAGGATCGGAAAGTAAGCCTCAAGAAACAATAATTGGTAAGTTTTTCAAGACATAGAATTATATCCAAATAAAAAAGGAAAAACAATGAAAAGTAAAGAAAAGGAAGTTATAGAAAATGGGAATTGGAGATTACGATGGAGTTTTTTAAGTGAAGCAAGGTTCTTACAGTCCAGAAGCGTAGGATTTAGGATCATCAAAATAAGGGAAGGAAATGATGAAGGTCTAGTTATCCGAAAAACTAAAAACGGTAAATGTTTAGTAGCAATTATGAACGATAAAGAAGAACAGGTAGTTATTAGCAACGTTAGAATTGTTGGAGGAAACTTGGAGAAATACGAAACAGGAGATAGAGTTCCGAGATTAGAAGAAGTATCATCTAATGTTAGTGTTGTGCCATTAAACCACACACAATTCCCAGGAATCGCTTACAAGACACATGACATAGTTCAATTATTACTAACGGCCATATTATTGACTTTCTTCAGAGGAAAAACT
Source organism: Epistrophella euchroma (assembly GCA_947049315.1). Classification (NCBI taxonomy): domain Eukaryota; kingdom Metazoa; phylum Arthropoda; class Insecta; order Diptera; family Syrphidae; genus Epistrophella; species Epistrophella euchroma. Next base: position 62,172,019 of record OX346245.1, read on the forward strand.
AGTTCTATAGCGGCATCGAGTTTTCAGTTTATCAAAAACAATTATTGATTTGAGTTAGATGTCAAAATATGTTTGAATATTTTGATTTAGATGTCAAAGTAATAAAAGTTTGTGAAAAAATAAAACTCGAAACCCGTATAGAACTAGTTTTTTGGTAAAACTAGCTCTTAAGAAAGTCAAAAATATAGCCGTTAAGGTTTCTCGTGTGTCATACGTTACACTTTAAAAGGAACAGCAATCGAACTATGTCAACCAAACAACAAAACAACGACATGGCTCATATTGCAAACATAAACAATACTGACCCATGGAGTGCAAGTAAGTATGTCAATTACAACTTACGGTGTATTTGTTGTTTAAATAAACAAACTGTGTCAAGGCAAGTGAAATAAAGAAGAATGCGTGGTTGACTCATACTCCCACATCAACACTGGGCACACTTTTTCTGAATATAGAAATAACAAATAGGAGTAAAACTAAAATACTTATTTCATGTAGTGCCCGAAAATTTTCCAATAACTCGAATGGAATTTTAGGTGAAGACCTATTTCGAAATTTTAACGCTATACTAAATTATAAAGACAATACTCTAATATACCACTTCAAAGATAAAATATATACAACAGATTTCATTAGTAAACGAAAGTCTATATTACCATACCTGCTAGATCTGAAAAAATAATTAAATATGGACCGATTCGCGAACCAAGAAATCAAATATATTTTTCACAAGAAATTCGTCCTCAAGCTTATACCTCTTCAGCTATAACTGAGCCTACAAACGGATACATATTGTACAGATCTGTTTATCATTATTACTTTATACTTTATCAATATCAGAGCAAGTTAGGCTTTTTCTATTATTATATATTATTATATATAATTTTATTAATTGATTCTTTCAACAATACTCGAAATATACACATCAAGTATATATATGTAGTATATGTTCTAAGCGTTGTGTATTACTTTAGAAGGATTGAAGATCATTACATTGGCGACGAGGAAAAAGGTAAAGAAAAATGAAATAAGTTAATTTATAAAAAAAAATTGGAAAAAAGGTTATGCAAAAATAAAAAATAAAAAAGCTGAATACATATTGCAAAAAAGTTAATACAGAAAAAAAATTACAAAAAGTTGACGCAAAATAGAGAAATGTAGATAAAAAAAAATATGAAATGTAGATAAAAAAAAAGTATGTTGTAAAAAAGTTGATACAACAGTTTGTAGTTTAAAAAAAATTACGTATGTACATTAATGTATTTTTTTGTTTTTAAAGGCAAACAAAACTACAGGAATTGCAAGAAAATTTGATGCAAATAAGAAAGGAAACAAGAGAAAACAAATAAAATAAGAATGAATGAAACGGGCATAAAACCATTTCTATGTGAAGTCATCGATAAATCTTTGATTCGATTAGAGTGGGAAAAATGGTACCGACGTTTCAAGTTGTTTCTTAAGTCAGAAGAAATTGTTTAACCTGACAAGAAGAAAAATAAGCTCCTCCATTTGGGTGGACCTCAACTTCAAGAGGTAATTTTTAACATTCCGGGTGCTTTAGTTGAAGAGGTTGAGGAAGGTACACCTGGGGATGTATTTACTGTTTTGGTTGATAAATTGAATAGTTACTTTTCACCACAAAGAAACTCTACATTTGAAAGACCAGAAGATGGGGAAAGTTTTAATAAATTTATCATCAGACTTCGAAATCAGGTAAATAAGTGCTCCTTTGGTACTAGACAACAAGAAATTTTAAATATTAATATAAAGGACAAAATCATAGATGTGTGGGCTCTAGGAGATCTTAAGAAACGACTTCTTGAAAAAGAATATACTTTGGATGAAATTTTGGAAATATGTCTTGTTCATGAATAGATAAGATGTCAAACGGATACGATGGCTTGTTCTTCATTGCCAAATGACGTCCATAAAATAATTTCTAATAATAACAACAAAGTAAGATTTTCGGGGTCCACTGCCAAATCACGACTTTGTTTTTGTAATTATAGACTATATTATTCAAGATATCAAGAGATAAGGTTTATAAGAAAAATAACTTCAGCAGAAATTATTTCGATTTTGGAAGAAATATTTAGCCGATTAGGATATCCTAAATCGATTAAAGCTGATAATGGACGACAATTTGTTAGCGAGCAATTCAAAATTTTCTGCAAAAACAACAACATTAAACTTATAACTTTACCACCATATTGGCCACAGGCGAACGGGGAGGTAGAAAACATGAATCGTTCGATTTTGAAAAGGCTTCAAATTGCGAACGGAAATGGAGCCGATTATAAGAAAGAAATTCAGAAGTTTATGCTTATGTATAATGTAACACCACATGGTACTACAGGAAAAGCGCCATCTGAGCTTATTTATGGTAGGTTGATTAGAGACAAGATTCCCTCTGTTCAGGATATAGACACAGAAACAATTGACTCAGAAGTACGAGATTTTGACATAATCAATAAGGAGAAAGGAAAACAGGCACCAGACAAGATGCGCGGTGCAAAACAAAGTGAAATTAAAATTGGAGATAAAGTCCTTGTCCGCAACATGGTTTCCCAAAATAAATTAACACCAACTTGTATTTCAACTGAATTCGAGGTTATTGAACAAACACCAAATGAAGTAGTAGTGCAAATGGAAGATGTAAAAGTCTTAAGACGAAACATAAGCCATGTGAAGAAGATCCCATTGATTTCAAGATCAGTTTCAGAACAAGCAGATATCAGTCAAGATGTCCTCACCTCGTCTCGCTAAACCTTTCTCCCCACACAGATGTTAGTGTAAAAGAATCTGGGAATCGCAAGAACACAGGGTTGAAGTTGAAGCTAAAGAATATAGAAGGGATGTACAGATCTGTTTATCATTATTACTTTACACTTTATCAATATCAGAGCAAGTTAGGCTTTTTCTATTATTGTATATAATTTTATTAATTGATTCTTTCAACAATACTCGAAATATACACATCAAGAAATACATATATATATGTATATGTTCTAAGCGTTGTGTATTACTTAAGAAGGATTGAAGATCATTACACATTAGGGTGTGTCATATTTTTCAACTCTGGAATTTTCCAATCTAATACCTTTCAAAAGTTGCACTACCTATTGAAATCAAATGCTACATTTGGAGTTTTAATTTTCGTTAGTACTTTTGGCTCGCTAAATGACCTTGAAGTTATACGGTACTCTTTCACAGTAAGCTTTTGCATTGTCAACAAACAAATAGGTGACATTTGCAATCTGCACTCCGTTGAATGCATTAGGTGCAGCTGTAACGATTGATTTAAACTCTTTGTTTCTTTAATATTCCGTTAAAACAAAAACAATTATTGAAATGGCGCGTCCAAGTTGTGTAAAAACTAGAACATCGACTAAAATAAGATTAATAGACAAATTTCCAGAAAAAATAAAAAGTTGTATGTTACCAACACACCAAGATGTGCTAAGACATTATGAATGGGTGCGACATGAGCTAAAGCAGTTAAATCAAAAAGAACCTCAAGCAAAAATTATTACCTCTGAAGTAGTTCAAGCTGTTATCGGAGTATGGAAAACTTCATGTATTCCCATCGTTAGCGAAACAAGGGTAAGCCAATTAATTAGGTTGTATTGCAGCAAGTACAGAAAGCTCTTAAAAAATTTAAAAAAAGAACGGAAAAGCCAATCTTATTCAAACAAAATAAAGAACTTCATCGAAAAATCTAATCTTCTCTTTGACATCGCTGCTTGCAAATGCAAAAATTTTGCCAAATGTAAATGTGGAAAGCTCAAATCGATTCCAATTAACGAACGCCGTTTTATTGAAGACCAAAGGACACTTAGAGGTATGATGATTGGACCAGTTGATATAAACGCCACCAAAAAGATGGAAAAGAAATTAAAACGATCGCAAAAGAAGCAAAAACTCAGTGATCCTCAACCTTCAACTTCCCCTAATGTTTCTGTAACTATATCAGAATCTGATGTTGAAAAGTCATCTGAAAGTGAAAAAATCGGTAGAAAAAAACCTGCAAGAAATTTAAAAAAAAGAAAAACACCCTCAAAGAATTTAGAAAAACTAGCTGAGACATGTGATCGCTACGGAGTATCTTATAGAGCTGGCGCAGCGATTGCATCAGCAGTTTTGAGTGATGTTCGCGAAAGTGATTCGATTTCTCATCCTTTAATCATAGACCATAGCAAATTAAGACGAGAGCGAGCTAGACGTAGAAAAACATTGTTAAAAAACCAAGAAATACATCAATTAGAATCTTTATTTTTTGACGGAAGAAAGGATAAAACACTTTGTTTCGATAAAGATGGAAGAAAGATGTATCGGCGCGTAATAGTCGAAGAACACATAACAATAATGCAAGAGCCAGGATCAGTATATATTGGACACGTGACTCCATCTTCTGGAACATCGAAAGATGTTGAAGAAGCAATGTTTTCATATCTGACAAAAAAACAAATAAACTTAGATTCCTTGGTAGCGGTTGGGTGCGACGGAACAAATCTTAACACTGGGCGGAAAAATGGAGTTATCTTTGCATTAGAAAAGCGTTTATCGAGGCCATTACAGTGGCTTGTATGTCAGCTACACGCAAATGAATTACCATTACGTCATTTATTTCAACATTTAGATGGACAAACTACCGGACCAAAATCTTTTTCAGGGCCCATAGGTAAAATGCTAGCAACCTGTGAAAAAAAGCTCATCGTACAGTTTGATCCTATTACACTGAATCTGCCTAATCTTTCGAACACAAAATTGAGTACAGATCAACAATATTTGTATGACATTTGCCTGGCTGTGTCTTCTGGAGTTATTAGTCCTGACTTAGCAAAACGAAATCCTGGCAAAATGTCACACGCACGCTGGCTTACTACTGCGAATAGAATAATACGTCTTTACGTTTCGACAGAACACCCAACAAATGATCTGATTTTACTGGCAAATTATGCTTGCAAATCTTATAGCACCTCTTGGTTTCAAATTAAAACCAACAGCTCCTGCAAAGATGGTGCCAGGAATGCTTGGTTTCTTATCAAGAATTCAAGATACCTACCTGAAGATATTAAAGCCGTCATAGATCCGGTGATACAGCGTAACGCATACTTCGCTCACCCTGAAAACATACTACTTTCTATGCTAACTGATGATGACAATCAAATACGAACACTTGGTTTAAAGAAAATACAAGAAGCTCGGATTTTAAGGCAAGACAACACAATAAGATCATATGTTATACCTAAAATCAACTTTGAGAGCCATGACTACCACGACATGATTGACTGGCAAGACAAAAATCTCTCGCTAACAGAACCCCCATTGGTACAGTTCTTGGAAATAAGAGATATTGAAAAAATGATCAACGACGTTGTCAAGACGTTTGACTTTACTAAGTTTCCATGTCACACGCAATCAGTCGAAAGAGGGGTTAAAATAACAACTGAAGCTGCATCTTCTGTAGCGGGAAATAAAGCCCGAGAAGGCTTTATTGCTGCTAAAATAAATTCCAGGCAAATCATGCCTAAATTTAATTCAAAAAAAGATTTTAACTAATTTTGTCCCACTCAAAAAACGGTGCAAAATAAAACTGAATTATTATTATTTTGTTTAGTAAAATGATCTATTACTTTTAAGTTTTCTTTGTTTTGTATATAATATAATTATATACGTTCATTCATATCTCAAAGTATATAGTTTAATCATTACCTATCGTAGAAAGTGTAATCAGCTTTATTTTTTAAGTACATATTTATATCTGAAGTAAACCGAATAAAGTAAGAAAAAAAATTAAAATCAAGTTTTTTTTTTTAACTTCAACTAGTTTTAGCGAGCCAAAAGCGCAATAATTTCAAAACTTTTTTTACGTATTTTTAAACCCACGATTCTAATAGAACTTTTGATGGGTATTAGATTTAAAAATTGGACAAGTTTTTTTTTTGCCATACTTAGTGACACACCCTATTACACATATATATATCCGTACTAAACGCCAACAATGAAGATGTCGTCTTACAAGATTTAAATTTAGAATTTGCAAATACCGAACAAGTGAATCAGGAGGAAAAAGATAGTACATATATTGAAATTAGTCAAAAAATACAATGATGTTTTTAGTATTAAGGGAAAAAATCTAACACATACCAATAAAACAAAGCATACAATTACAGTGGCCGATGGAAGTTCTCCGGTATTTACGAAGACATACCGATATCCGAAAGTTCATGAGGAGGAGGTTCGGACCCAAGTAGATAACCTTAAGAAAAATGGGATTATAAGAGATAGTAATTCTCCTTGGAGCTCTCCTCTTTGGGTTGTCTCAAAGAAAGCAGATGCTATAGTGGAACAAAAAGGGGCACGGCGCGTGGCGGCACAGGTGCTAACTAACCTAACTGTCGACAAATCGTTTCAAACTCTACAAAAGTTTATCTGTAAATAAGCATTCTGTATATACTCGAATATAATTATTTATAAAATTAAGAAATACATACATGAAATTAAAATGAATTTTAAAAAAGAATGAATAACTTTATTGTTTAATTATTTTTTTAGGAATATAAGTTCTAAACAAGTGGACAATAAGTCTTGTTCAACGGACATAATGTCTATCCATGATTTAATTAGCACAAAACGACATAATGTCCACGGACCTTTTGTCCGTCCAAAATGTACAAATCGTCCATGGACATTATGTCTTCTATAAACAGGCATAACGTCCATGGACATTATTTCTGCTAGAAGCAGCCACAAAGTCCATGGACAAAGAGTCCGTGGACATTATGTCATATTATCTTCATTTTAAAAAGAACTTAAGTCCATGGACATTATAAGAAAGACATAATGCCCATGGACCTTATGTCCGTTTGTGCAGAATTAATGTCCATGGACATTATGTCCGCGGACATTATGTCATCCCACCTCGAAAAGTTTCAAATAGTTATGCTCGTAAAGTTTCGATAAACGATATATCAAGTAAACCAAGGTTGTGGTTTCTACCTCATTTTGCAATTGTCAATCCAAACAAACCATTTAAGCCACGATTAGTATTTGATGCTGCGGCAAAGATAAACAATGTTTCGTTAAATGACACTTTGTTAACTGGACCAGATTGGTTAATGTCAATCATATGTGTGTTGATTCGTTTTCGACAGTATCCAATAGCAGTGGCAGGTGATACTCGCGAGATGTTCAACCGAGTAAACATAAAAGATGAGGATACGTTTTCACAATGTTTTTTTTTTATGGAGAGACATGGATCAATTGAAGGAACTAGATATATTTCAAATGAAAGCAATGCTGTTCGGTACAACTTCATCACCGTTCTTAGCACAATTCGTTAAAAACTATAATGCGGGATTATTCAAACATAAATATCCCGAAGCCTAGGTAGCAATTGTACGAAATCATTATGTTGACGATCTCTTACAATCGTGCAAATCGGTACAATAAGCTATCGAATTGACATCAGACATTATTTATGTGCATAAACAAGGCAATTTTGAGATATGAATTTTTTCATCGAACAGCATCAAAGACGTATTGTCCACTATTCCAAATAACTTACATTCGAAGTCGTCAATAACGAGAGTAGCCAGCAAGGAAGCAGAGCATCGTGTTCCTGGAATAGTCTGAGACCCGCATTCAAATTTGTATCAGTAAAATCAATAAAGATGTTGTAACAGCAATACAAATTCCGACTAAAAGAGATGTTCTAAAAACTGTTATGCAGGTTATGATCATGCGGGGTTTTATAACTCCCATTACAATTTAAGGTAGAATGTTAATGGGAAAGATATGGAGTTCTGGAGTCTCCTGGGATGACCAACTGAAGAAAGAGCAGCTATATACATGGAAGCAGTGGCTAAAAGAACTTCAAGAGGTGACCCAATTAAATATTCAAAGATGCTATTCAAAAAGAAACATAGATCCGGTGGAAATAGAATACATGTTTTTAATGATGCGAGTCAGCAAGCTTATTGCAGTGCAGCGTATCTACGATTCAAGGGTTACACCTTTATCAAAGAAGAATATTACCATTCCAAAATTGGAATTTTAGCAGCTGTTTTAGGATGTCGTTTAGGAAACATGCTTCAGGAAAAAGTAGGCTTCAGAATATCTAGGCAATATTTTTGCAGACTTCACAACCGTTTTTAACTGAATAAAAACACATAAAAAGCTGGGCACATTCAGTGAAATATTAGACAAAAAAAATTGCAGCCGATTGGAGGTGGATTTCAACATCGCAAAACATAGCAGACCTCATGACCAAAAACACCAAAAACGAAAGTGAATCGTTTTGTGGACCCACAATCCTAAAAACTGATCTTAACGAATGGCCGACACAAGTTCAAGAAACCAAAAACGATCTAGAAGAACTAATTTTGACAGTTGAAGAACTCAAAAATGTGCTGCCAGAAATTACTTCTGATAGCACATACTTATTTTTTGTGCGTGTGGTAGCGTGGATACGACGATTTCGAACCAATGCCAACATTTCTGACAAAAAAGGAAAAAGAAGTGGACCCATTCCACTTACTATTGAAGAGCTAAATTGGGCGAAACAAGTTTGGCTTAAACATATTCAAGGCACTTACTTCCCAAATGACCTTCGGAAGCTTACGACAGGTAAAAATATTTTTAATTGCCGACTAACAAAATTTTCTTTGAGTCTAGGCAGTCAATTTTGAAAATAAAATTATTATAATTTTTTTTTTCAAAATTTTAAATTCAATTTTTTCATAAACTGTAAAAAAAAAACTTGTTTTAGCAACAAAATTAATGAATAGGTCTTTGGATTTTCAAAAACCTATAGTATTGTATTATAGGTACTTCCGTTGATTTTAAATAATTAATGCACTTTACGTCAATTCTTTAGAAAATATTCCCTCTTATAAACGGGGGGACATAGACCCCCTCTCCCAAACGATTTTTTCTTAGTAGATGTCTAAAAATTATTTTACAAAGTAATGGTCAGTAACTTGGAAAAATCCAGTACACTTTTTACCTTTGAAGAAGTAATTTTCATAGTGAATGCAAACACTGTAGCAAATAAAGTAAATTAGGAAATTCTAACCCTCGCCACCTGTTTTAACCCCCTAAACTCTAACAGCCATATTAATAAAAAACGCTAATTCCACCTTTATTCCACGAGTTTACTACACCACGGAATAAGAGTTAAGCTACGGATTAAAATTTTTCATTAATAAAAACAAAATGTTCGTGGAATAGCAAAGTGACGTTCACTGAAAATCCCTTAAGAAAATCTACTACAATAAGTGAGATGCCTGTTTGGTAATTTGAGATTTTCGCTAACTCTTTATGGGTTCTGACAGCAAATTGTGATAATCTGTAAAGAAAAAAAAAAAAAATAAATAAAGCTCAAATTACCAAACACACCTAAGAATTCTCTTGTATATTTCTGTCAAAACTTTAATCATTCAATCATTGTTAATGTTGTATGCAGACTCGGATTTTGGTAGCCGACCAGACTGGTTGAAGCCGTGCTAATTTTGTTTTAATAAAACTCGTCTTTTTTTTCAAGTAAAGTAAAAAATATTACTTCCCATTAGGGTAATATTAAGTAAAAGTCATTATTTCAATTATTTTAAATGTTTCCATCAGTGGATGGTGGCAATAAATTGAAATCATCAGTGGATCTCATTCCGGACACGTGCTAGCATTTGTTCATGTGCACTGCGATTAGCTCGGGCCATGAAACAAGTAGCATCCGACATCATCAAACCAATTAAAATAAAGAAGAAAGGCAACGACAAAACAAAAACTGGAACTGGAAACCGCACAACAGCTCCTGGCACTAAGTTGCCAGCCAGACGCCGCATGCAACAAGCATGCCGACCAATCGTGATCCACCTCCAATAATGCAGTCGTAATCCCACAGGTATTCGACATGGACGTCATGTCTTCCGACCTTCCTACCGATAATGGTTGGATTAAACCTAGCAAAAAACTACCCTAACGCTGTCACCACCACCCCAAAATATGGAAACTCCTCTGGCGCCTACCTACAAGTTTGTCCTCCAAAACATACATATCAAGGCACTCAGTAATCGTCCGCCAAGCAACAACAACACCATCAACTTCCTCGCTCATGCAAGTTATGTATAAGACACATTCTTTCCCATCTACATTAGATATCCGGTTAGCGGATACTTTTAATTCACTCTACGGGAATTCTTCTGTTTCCACATAAAATGTTTCAGTTTGCACATTTCTTCACGGAGCAAACAGGTAACATGAATAGCATTGGGAAGGTTGGTCAGTCATTTTTGCTGACACAATAATAAAGTAATAGAATGCATCTTGAAAAGTCTCTTCAGTTAAGGGAGTTGAAATTTGTATCTGATTGACGTCGGACGTTGCTTATTGCTTCTAGACTAAATAATCGTTTTTCATTATTTTTTTTAAATTCACTGGCACTAAATAAATAATTAACTGGCGCAGCCGGTAGGATCCTTTCTAAATTAAAATAAGGATCTTGTGATACGAACTACCTCGAAAAAAATCGCGAAGATTAAAGAGTGATAATAATAAATAAATAAGAAATATCGAAAATATAAATATAACTATAATAATAAAATCAACAAAGATTAAAATTGTGGTTTAATGTGCAAAAAAAGACAAAAAAAAACAACAACAATTGAAGGGTTGTAAGTCTAAAGGGTCTAAGTGCCAAAAAATCAAAAGTCAAAATTTTTATTAAAATACAATCTAAGTGCCAAGCCTTATAATATATAAATGGATCCAAGTGCCTATTTCTTTTAAAATTTTACACACACACAAATAAAGTTGTAGTAGGGTCTAAGTGCCAAAGAGCTTTCGCTCAAAAGGGTTTGTGCCTGTGTGCGTTCGTGGCGAATTAGCAGATGGTTTATTGTTTGTAAGCAGTTGTCAAAATTGTACGGTTCAAAATTGATGCTTCATCATCGAGTGGTCAAAACATTTAGAGAAAACGTAGCAAACAGAATTTCAAGGTCGAGCAAAAGAAACGAGCGTTTACATGGAAAAGAGTACAAAACATCAAAAAGGAGTACAGTTGCAGAAAAAACATTAAAAGAGGTAGGGTTGTTGATAATATTTTGATTTTCGGAATGTTTCGAAATTACCACAACGGTAAGGGTCAGCAGGTTGAATATTTTAGAAGCTTTTCCTAACACAAAATATTGCCATGTTTCAGGTGAACTGTAAGTGTAAATTTCAATGTAGGCTTCTCTCCCGCCGCAGAAAAGAAGAGATTTTTAAGGAGTGTAGAAGACTTAATAAAGCAAGGTAGATAAAATTTAATATTTAATAATATTTAGTGCTTATCTTACGAAAAAAAACTTAAATATGAACACATATTTTAATACTAATATTATTGATTTCAGGTACTTATTTGCTCGGACTCATTCAAATAATCCCTGTGGGTCGAAGACGTCATGGAACATATGCCGATCAATCGGAAAGTCGCAGACAGACATCTGTCGCCTATTATGTTGCCTGATGGCTGTGGTAATCAGGTTCAGGTATGCAGAAAAATATTCGAAGCAGTATTTGCAATATACCACAAAAAAGTACAGACTCTGTTAGAAAAAAAGAAGAGTGGGGAAAGTATTTATACAGATAACCGTGGATCAGGAAACAAGGCGAGAAAATTTACTCCCGATATAGAAAATCTGGTTATAGAACACATAAAATCATTCCAATATCAGGAAAGTCACTACAGTCGACATGATACCCAAAAGTTTTATCTAAGCCCTGACTTGAATATTAATCGCTTATTCATGGCATTCAAGGAAAAATATCCAGATTCTTCTGTTAACTACAGATTTTATTATGTAACCTTCAAAGAAAAATTTTCTAATTTGAAGTTTGGACGTCCTAGAACCGATACTTGTCAAAAATGTGATTTATTGCACGCAAAGGTAAAATGCTCGGAAGGAAGAGAAAAAACTAAATATACTGTTGAGCTAGAAATACATCATCGCAAAGCTGAGAGTGCACAAAAAGCTATGAAAGCTGATTCAATAGAATCTTAGTCTCCAGCTAGTAATACAATCTCTGTTGCTATGGATATGCAACAGGTAATTTTCATACCGACACTGACACATAGTCAAATGTTTTACAGCAGACAACTATCATGCTATAACCTATGTGTTCATATTGCTGACAACCAACAAGCTCTCATGTGCTTCTGAAATGAGTTATATGCTGGAAGAGGCGGTAACGAGGTTGGCTCTTGCATATTCAAGGTATTAAACTCAATCTCATCCAAAGCTTTAAAAAAGCATGCAGTTATTTGGAGTGATAACTGCATAGGACAGAATAAAAACAGAATGGTTCTGTTTGCCCTGATCTTTTTAGTAGCTAATGGTATTTATGATATTATTGATCATGAATACTTGGTCAGTGGCCATTCCTTCATGTCCTGCGACCGAGATTTTGCTCAAATAGAAAAAAGAAAGAAAGTTATGAAGTGTTTTGAGCCAAAGGATGTGGAAAAAATGATTCAAGAATCATGTCACAAAAATCCATTTGAAGGCGTTAATCTGGACCAAAATGATTTTATAGACCTCAATAAAGCTTCCACGGATTTCCTCAATACAACAAAGTTAAAAATATCAACCATTTCTTGGATCCGCATTGAAAAAAGTAAGCTACCTCGTGTTGATTTAATGGAATCGCACAATGATTCAATACCGTGGGACAGTGTCAATATTTTTAAAAAGGGTAAGTCTCCAAACGAATTCAAAAACTACACCTTGCCACCGTTAGAACCTCGAAATAGTATTTCAAAGGAAAAATTGAAGGATTTGAAAGACATGCTACCATACATACCCAACGAAAAGAAAGCATTCTATGAACACTTGATTAATCAAACCGAAGTCTGAAAACTTTTTTATATCTTTCATAGAGGTACTTGACCCCTATTTAAAATTACATGCGAAGGCACTTATTACATTCTTAAATATTGAATGTTTCTTTTGAATTATTTCCTTTATTATGTTTTTCTCGTATATCTCTAAATTATAAAAATGGCCTTAGACCTTACAACCCTTCAATTATTAAACACGAAAAGTGTAGTAATTGATGAGGACAAGAAGCCAAGCTAAATTAAAACAGTTCGACGAAAGCAGGAATCTAGAGAAATTCGAAACGGAAAAACTCCAGGAACAGCTAAGGTTGAGGGAGCAACAGTTGGAACAGCTTAACTCCGCATTCCAAAATCTATAGACGAGAGAGTAAGCCGGATTGGACAAAGAGGGACAAGAACAGGGACAGGGGACGTAACTATCAATAGCTTTATAAGAAATATCGAGTATTACCTTGGAGATGTAACAAACCTATCGTTAAAAAAATTCATGACAAGAACAATATATAATAAAAAAATACAAGGAAGAGCCAAGGAGATTCTCATAAATGTTCCGGACCCGGAGAACTGGGAAGAAATAAAAAGACAATTAAAAATATACTTCAGACCAGATGTGGAACCCAGCGACATATGCAGAGGAATCTATACTCTAAAAGTTAATACCGTAAGTGAGCTATTAATAGAAACACAAAAAACATTAAACCGATGAACTTAAAGAATATTATAAAGGAGATAGCGCCATCGATTTAAACACGATGCTTGTAAATATGATTAAAGATATGAGTCAAGGTCTATTACTAGACAAAATTTACGAAGAAAAAGATTTAGACAGATTCTTTGAAATAATGATAAGAAGAAGGTATGAGGATAGTTATATTAGAGATGAATTTAAAAAAACATAGTGCAAATAGAAATGCCAATTAAAAATCAGAATAAATCAGAATCTTTTGGAAATCAAAATAATATGTATCACAACAACAATCAGCAATATATCAAGAATTTAGGTAACTTTAATAATTCAAATAGTAAGAATTCAGGTAACTTTAATAATTCAAATAGTAAGAATTCAGGTAACTTTAATTATTCTAATAATAAAAATTCAGATAATTTTAATGGTTCAAATAATTTTAATATTGGAAATTCAGGTAATGTTAATGGTTCGAATTATAAAAATTCAGGTAATTTTTATAGCGCAAATGCCGAAAGTTCGGGAAATTATAATTCAAATATTAGCAGAAACTCGGATCAAAATCGCCCTAAAAATGAGAATGGTCAAGAATATGAAGAGCCTATGTCTATAGGAAACATAAAAACAAATGATTTAGAAAATAACGATGAGGTTAATAACACTGAATTTTTTATCAATTAGCCTCGGATGAACTGCCTTCTATAGAAATTACTATAAATATGAAAAAATATTTATCTTTTATAGGTACAGGGTCTACCCTAAGCATTATCGAAGACAAAATTACGGATTTTACGAAAATTTAAATAAAACCAATGCATTTTACCACAATAAATGGTAAAGACGCCATTGAATACGAAGCACATACACCAGCACCTTGACTATAGAAAATTAAATGAAGTCACTATCGATGATAAACAACCACTTCCTAATATGGACGCCATATTAGACAAGTTAGGTAGGGCAAACTATTTCACAACCATAGATTTAGCTAAAGGCTATTATCAGATATTGGTTAAGGAAGAGGATATAAAAAAAACAGACTTTGTAACACCGCAAGGCTTGTATGAATTTGTTAGGATGCCATTCGGCTTAACCGTAGACCTACGTTTGGGTCATTTTCGACCCATTCTAAACGAATTATCGTAAATAATATATTAACTACTTTTTAGATTTCGCTGTTTTTTCATGACTTTGTTCCATGAACCCTAATGCATCGAATTCAATGTGTTTTATAATTAAAACATAGTTGGCCATGCTTTTTTTTTAATTTGAGTTTTTTTCTGTCAGATTGGGTCGTTTTCGACCCGTTAGATAAAAACTCATTTTGTATTGGTTTTTCATTTGAGAAACGTTGTATTTTGGTTTTCTAATAAATAAAAAAATATTGTGTGGTAAAATGTCGAGTTTTTCATCAAGTTGCGATGATTTTTCCGCGGGCAGTGATATAGATTATAATCCTGAAAGTGATATAATCGACCAAACTTTCAGTCGGACGAGTTCGTTCTCAAAACATAATTTCAGTAAAAAGTGGTGTAACCCGATACGCTATTTCTCGGGTTGATGTTTTGTTGGATTCATTTTTGTTGTTTTTTTCTATTCAAATTGAGAAAATAATTATTGAAAACACAAATAATTATGGCATCTCAAAATTTGGAGACAAACACAAAAATATAGACAGGAGTACGATACATGCATACTTTGGTGTCTTGATTCTCGCGGGTGTTTACAAGTAAGATTTTAGCTTTTTCTCGGTGCTCTTTCAATATGAGTGGTTTTTTACAGATCTAAAACAGAACGGATTGAAGATTTGTTTGACGCAGATTTTGGTAGACCAATATTTCGAGCTATAATGTCTAATGAAACATTCCAATATATTACAAAAGTCTTTCGTTTTGACAATCCCACTAGTCGAAGACAAAACCAAGAAATATTGAAGGACAAATTTGCTCCAATTAGAAACTTATGGGACAAATGGGCTGAATTACTGCCGTTGTTTTATAACCCATCGCCCTCTGTTACAGTCGATGAGCAATTACTGGGTTTTCATGGTCGATGCTCCTTCAGGCAATATATGCCAAATAAGCCTGAAAAGTACGGCTTTAAATTTTGGATGTGTACTTGTGCCGAAACCTCGTACGTTTGGAAAATACAGCCATATTTAGGGAAACAAGTCGGAGGTACTGCTGAACGCAACCAAGGTGAGCGTGTCGTCCTGGATTTAGTCGAAGGACAACTTTTTTACGTCCTTTGAATTGGGCCAAACACTGCTTCAAAAGAATATAACAATGGTTGGTACACTCAGGAAGAATAAAAGAAGTATACCACCACAACTATTACTTGAAAAAAAGCAACCGTTATTTCAATCTACATTTGCGTTTACGGAATCAACAACATTAGTTTCCTATATGAGTAAAAAGAATAAATGTACCATAGTACAAAGTACCATGCATTCCACACCTGAAGTTGGACCTGAGCCAAAGAAGATGCCGGAGATAATCCAATTTTATAATAAAAGCAAAGGTGGTGTCGATAATGCCGACAAAATGCTATCTGGTTTTAGCGCTAAACGCAAAACAAACCGTTGGCCAATGTGCGTGTTTGCCAATATAATTGACATTTCCGCTTTGAACGCCTTTATTATTTATTCGGAAATTGATCCAGGCTATCAGGCTTCGAGAGGTAAGCAGAGCCGAAAAAAATATTTACATGATCTAGGTGTCGAATTGACCAAAGAATACATATCTAACCGCTCAAGAGCACCTAGAGCATCATCGTCACATACCCTTCAGGCGACACTAGCTGGCTCATCTTCGCCCAGAGCAACATGCATTCAAGGAGATTTCAGTTCTGCAGCAAAGCGGCTCAGAATCAATTCACCACAGCCGAAAAAGCGAGGCAGATGTGCTTTATGTACAGAAGAAAAAACAAAATCCAAGGACAACAAAACAGAGTTGGTCTGCGTTTTCTGCGACAAAAACGTTTGCAAGAACATACATACATAATCGGAATGTATGTGTTAAATGTATTTTAGATGTACATATTTAAAATTTGTTTCTGTTTCTGGTGTTTTCATGACAATAAATCACTACATATAAATAAAAACAATCAGTTTTTGTAAAAAAAAAATCATTTTTATTTATATTCCCTAAGGAAACGTAGGTCTACGGTTAAACCACCTAAAAGCGAAATAGTGTGTGCTAACAATTCACTTCTGTCTGTAGAAGGTATGGGCGATTGTAGTTTGCGTGTTGCTGTTGATGGGAATTTGCCAGTTGTTGCTGTTAGTGATGTGTTATACATTCCTGATTTGTGTGCCACTTTGCCTTCAGTTAGTCAGATGATAAAGAAAAGAATTTCTGTATGTTTTAAGGCCAAGGGTTGCCAGATATACAGCAGTGATAAACATTTGATTGCTACAGCTTCACAAGTTGGCGATATGTTTAAATTGGATCGACCGAATTCGGATATGAGTCTGGTTTCAAATTCTAATGTGAAGAAGGCTAAAGTAGAAGACTGCAAATTGTGGCATCGTCTTATGGGACACCTTAATTTTGATAGCTTGCGTGTTGCTGTTGATGGGAATTTGCCAGTTGTTGCTGTTAGTGATGTGTTATACATTCCTGATTTGTGTGCCACTTTGCCTTCAGTTAGTCAGATGATAAAGAAAAGAATTTCTGTATGTTTTAAGGCCAAGGGTTGCCAGATATACAGCAGTGATAAACATTTGATTGCTACAGCTTCACAAGTTGGCGATATGTTTAAATTGGATCGACCGAATTCGGATATGAGTCTGGTTTCAAATTCTAATGTGAAGAAGGCTAAAGTAGAAGACTGCAAATTGTGGCATCGTCTTATGGGACACCTTAATTTTGATAGCTTGCTAAAATTGAAAGATTGTGTATTTGGTGTAAATTTCAATAAGATTAAAGAAAAAAATTGTGAAGTTTGTGTGAAGGGCAAGCAAACTCGAATGCAAATTTTAGAACTGATACATTCCGATCTCTGTGGTCCTATAGATGTTGTTTCTCGTGGTGGTGCTCGGTTTATCATGGTGATTGTCGATGATTTCAGCAGAAAAGTTTTCGTCTATTTTTTGAAAGCGAAATCAGAAACTTTTGAGAAATTTGTTGAGTTCAAAAACCTCGTTGATCGACAAACTAACAAAAGGATAAAAACATTACGTACCGACAACGGCACCGAATTTTGCAATAAATCATTTGACAAACTGCTGACGGCAAATGGAATCCGACACCAGAAGACTACACCGTATACGCCCGAACAAAATGGGTTAGCCGAGAGGACCAATCGTACGATCATCGAGAAAGCACGCTGTATGTTGTTTGAGGCTGAACTTGATATTAAGTTTTGGGCTGAAGCTGTTTCAACCGCTACGTACTTAATCAACAAATCTTCGAGCAAATCAGCAACTGGTGTTACTCCAGAAGAATCGTTTTATGGAAAGGTTCCGAATCTGAGTCATCCTCGCTCGTTTGAATGCAAGGCAAGGCGTAAAAAGTTTGATGCGAAATCTCAATGCTGCGTTTTTTTGGGATATTGTGATGACACAAAAGGCTACCGTTTATATCAACCAGGTACAAATAAGATCATCATCAGCCGAGATGTGGAGTTTTTTGAGAATTCTCGATTAGAAATGACTAAGGTAACTAAGTCTAATAATACTAAATAATTCTTATTTCTTCTCAGCCGAATCGAATTAGTGGGGGATGATGGTGACAGTGAAGTTGATGGCGTCAATAATGAAGCAAACACCGAAAGTAGCAATGATGTACCGAAAGTAGTAATAATGAAGAATGTAGCGAAACCTTAACATTGACTCAAAATACAGAGTCAGGTAACACAACGACTGAAACGTATTATTCTGAATGAAGGCAAAGTGGAAGAAAATCCAGAAAGTGATACGCGTTATTCACCGTCGATATCATTGCCAGAAGTTAGCGATGTTAATCCACGTCGTTCTGAACGTAGACCGAAACTTGTC
This sequence comes from Epistrophella euchroma, assembly GCA_947049315.1. Classification (NCBI taxonomy): domain Eukaryota; kingdom Metazoa; phylum Arthropoda; class Insecta; order Diptera; family Syrphidae; genus Epistrophella; species Epistrophella euchroma. The sequence goes on from OX346245.1 coordinate 62,190,580, forward strand.
CGAATGGATTATTATGTGTGTCGAGCGAATACTATTGAGCTTTACGATCCATTAACAGTTGAGGAAGCATTGAACCGAAGTGACTCAAAATTTTGGAAAGATGCCATGGAAGAAGAATACGACTCGTTGATAGAAAATAAAACTTGGGTGTTGACCGATATTCCACCGGAAAATCGACTAATCAATTGCAAGTGGGTATTTAAAACAAAAAGAGATGCGGAAGGCAAAATTTACCGTTATAAAGCCTGTTTGGTCATTAAAGGATGTGCGCAAGAAAAGGGGATCGATTATGAAGAAACGTATTCTCCTATTGTGCGTTACTCATCCGTTCGATTTTTACTTGCAATGCTGCCAAACTGAACTTGGATATCGACCAGATGGACGCGTGACAGTGAGTGACAGCGTTTTTACAAGGCGAGCTAAGCGAAGAAATTTATATGATACAACAACCAGAAGGTTTTAGCGACTCCAGCCTGAAAGTATTCAAGCTGAATAAATCGTTGTATGGTCTTAAACAGGCTGGTCGTATATGGAATGAAAACCTAGATGCAACACTTCGAAAGCTGGGCTTGACTAAATCGAAGATAGATCCTTGTATCAGTTTCAAAGTATCTGGTAAAAAAGTACTAATTGTGGCAGTTTACGTAGACGATTTGCTGATGTTTTCAAACGACCTGCAAGAGAAAAATAATTTAAAAGATAATTTGAAAAATACTTTCGAGATAAAGGATGTTGAAGAAGCTCGTTTCTTTTTGGGGATGCAATTCAAACGAAATAGAGAAAAAGGCTTGATTTCTTTGGACCAAGTATTGTACATTCATGAAGTATTACATCGGTTCAACATGTTCGAACGCAATTCTGCAAAGACACCTATGAACACTAATCAAAGGCTGACGAAAGATATGTGTCCAAAGAATGAAGACGAACGTGCCGAAATGAAAGATGTCCCGTATCTGCAAGCTGTTGGTAGTATTATGTTTGCAGCTCAAGTGTCTCGTCCTGATCTTATTTTTGCCGTCAGTGCGGTTAGCCGATATAACCAAGACCCTAGAAAATCTCACTGGACTGCAGTTAAACGCATTTTTCGCTATTTAAAGCGCACTGCGAATATCAAGCTAGTTTACACCGCTGAAGAAGGTTACGTTTCTGGTTTTTGCGATGCTGACTGGCAAACGATGTTGATGAAAGGCGATCTGTTACCGACTACACATTCTTGCTACATAACGGTGCCATATCCTGGAATTCGAAAAGACAACCAACTGTTGCCACTGTTGTCACAGAAGCTAAGTACATGGCTTTTACTGCTGTGGTCCAAGAAGCAACATGGTTAACTAGTTTACAGAATGAACTCAATCCGAATTCACCAGATTCAACAACGATTGGATGCAAAAACAAAAGTGCTGTGTAAACCGTGATCAACAACAACACTTTGTTCGATAACTACTTTTACTTTTATTGCTTATCGAAATGTTAACAGTTAGGCAGCACATTTACAATGAATCGCTAACTATTATATGATATATATGCATTCGATAACTGTTATACCCGAGAGCACTACTTCTCTTCGTTTCTCTCGAGGTCCTCCTGTGAGATAGGTCTCCACATACCTCCCATGTTTTTGAGCTTTAAGATCAATCTGGGATCGCTACCCCTGTCACATTTTGTCTCTTCCAGCTCCTTTGACATTGATTCAGTAGTTTTAACAGCTAATGGATCCTCCTCGACTTCTGTTGATATACTTGAACCTGTAAGACACTGATTAGAAACATTAAGAAATCAATTTACCCTTAGTTGTACTTTACTTGTTGGAATCTTTTTTATATGGCTTATATTTCGCCTTAACACCTTGTTCCCGGCTTTAACTGTTACCTCATTGTTGTTTCTTTCGACCACTTCGAATTCAGTTGGGTCAAAGTTTATAGTAAGTTTGTTTGGAAATGAAACGTTTTTGAGTAAAACCTTATCTCCTACCCCAATGTCTGAATATCTTACTCCCCGTTCTCTATCTTCTATTTCCTTTCCCTTTAGTTTGTTAATAGCATCCTGATCCTTAGCTTCTTCATCGAGCATTGGTTCTTCTATATCTTGTATGGATGGAATTTTGTCCCGAATTGCTCTATTGTATAATAACTCCGATGGGGCTTTCCCAGTTGTACCGTGTGGAGTAACGTTATAAATCAGGGTAAATTTCTGCATTTCTTCTTTGTAATCACTTCCATTTGACTGGGATATCTTCAATCGTTTAACAATCGAGCGATTCATATTCTCCACTTCGCCGTTCGCTTGTGACCAATAAGGTGGAGATGTCACTAGCTCAATGTTGTTCTTTTCACAGTAGCTCTTAAACTCCTCGCTCACAAATTGAAGCCCGTTGTCCGTGATCATCTTAGGATACCCTAGTCTACAAAATATCTCTTTCAAGAAATTAATTACATCAGAGGAAGTTATTCTTTGTAGAAACTTAAATTCTTAAATTATTGGGCAACGGTCCCAACAAATCCATTGCCAAGTTGGTCCAGGGCCTATCTGGAAAAACACGCCTACTCATAGGGGCTGGTTGCATAGGTTTTGAAACGAGTAGACAATCTCGACAATTCTTAACAAATTGCTCTACATCCCTGTCTACCAATGGCCACCACACTTTTGACCGAATCCTCCGCTTCATCACCGTTTCCCCCGGGTGGCCTTCATGAGCCAACTCTAAAATTTTAGAGCGCAGTGTTACAGGGATAACAATTCTAGTTCCTCTTAACAACATATTGCCTACGGTAAAAAACTCAAGTCTGAATGGAAAATATGCACTCGGCGTTTTTGTGCTCCATGTTTCGTTTTTACCATTGCTGATGGTTTCCATGACATCGTGATCATTGATGTTATTTGCACAAATTTCTGATGTGGTGACTGCTTTAGGAACAGACTTTTCGATTATTGAAAACACATTGTGTTCTACTTGTTCGTCGAACGTCTGTGTTGTTTGGATTTTGCAAAGTCTCGATTTGAATCCGCTATATTAATTTTACCTGGCTGGTATTCTGAATGCCTGTAGCCTTAGTACCCTCCTTTCGATTTGGACAGGTGGCTTGAATATCGCCTCTAGTGGCTTATGGTCGGTTACCAGCTCAAATTCAATTCCGGCTAAGTAGTAGGAGAACCTTTCGACTGCCCAAACTAAAGCAAGTCCCTCCTTTTCCGTTTGGGAATATCTTCTCTCCACGTCAGACAAACTTTTGCTAGCGAATGATATGACCCTTGGTGTTTCTTTCTCAAATTGAACAAGAACTGCTCCTAAAGCCACAGGCTAGTCGAATTCGGTTTTTTAAATCAAAGTATGAGAGTGTGGACAAGTCAGCTAGCAGTTCTTTTAAACGCTGAAATTACTTTTGTTGAGCTTCTGCCCATTCGAACTTGATATCATTCTTTATCAAGCGTCGAAGTGGTTCTGTTACATCAGCCAAATCAGGGACGAATTTTCCCAGATACGTCACAAGACCTAGAAAACTTCTGGTTTCTTCCTTAGTTTCTGGAGATCTGAATTCTATTTCTGGATCTGAGCTTATTCCTTCCGTGGACAGGATGTGTCCTAAAAATTTCAGTTTTTGGACTTTCCACAAGCACTTGTCTTTGTTAAGCGTCACATCAAATTCTTTGAAAATGTCTAAAACCATCTTCAAACTTTCATCGTGTTCTTTTTCTGTGAGACCCCACACTATAACGTCATCCAGGTAATTAAATGTGTTTACACAAGGAGCTATAAGATTTTGCACCACTTTTTGGAATATTTCCGGAGCCGAATTGACACCAAACAGGAGTCTTTTATACCTAAACATCCCCTTGTGGGTTATGAATGTAGTGATGTGTCTGCTATCTTCTTCAAGTGGTAGGCGTTTTTTAAATCCAATCTAGAGTAGTATTTTGCGCCCTTTTAAAGTTTCTTTAAATCCAGGTTCTTTAAATGAAAAAGAAACTTCGCATACACCCAACCTCGCACCTACCCCAAATCCTATAGTGGGCCAAGGAGGGGGGTTGCAGGGGGGCAGCGACATGCCGAATTTATTCCATATACATAGTTTCGGTTTTAAAGATGTCCAAAACCTCTTTTACTGTAACGGGAGCTTTTGGGAATGTTAGGCCTTATGTTTAAAAGAAAATTAGCTTTTTGTCACTTTCCAAAAGCGAAATAAAAATACAAAATATGTAAATTTGGTCTTATGTCGCTTTTTTAAAGTAACGTAAGGCCAAACATCCAAATTTGGCCTTATGTCACGGCAACGATGAATTATTAAACTTAAAAGAAATTGCGTACTAACAAGGTCCTCACTAGTTAATACAACAAAATTGAAAAAAAAAATTAATAAATGTTTCGTCTATTAAAGACTTTCAAATTTATATTTTTGTGCGCAATAAGCGTTGCTTTGCAAATAAATCCTTAGTCTTCTAGTCCTACTTAGTACCAGAGTTGGATTGTAATCGTTACAAAAAAATTCAATTACGATTAGATGTAATTGTAATTGAAAACAATTGATTAAACATTATAATTAATTGAAAACAAAATCAATTACTCAAATTCAATTACATGTAATTAAAAAAAAATTAATTAAAATAAAAATAATCGTGAAAAAGCTGTAATGATTTTTTTTCCTAATAATAATTACACAAAAATGTAATTGACTGCATAGTTTTTGCTGACGTATGTCTTACAATATAGCAGTACTGTTGAAAATTTATTTGATCGACTAAACGAAATGTTTTTATAAAAAAAAATGAATATAAGACTGAAGTTAATCAAAAATAAAGAACAAGTGCATTATAAAGTTAAAAAAGCAATTAATCGTAAAAAATTGATCACTAATATCTAGAGGGTATTTAAAAGTTAAGTAACAATACTTTAAGAAAAGATATGTATGCATTATTTTTTATTTTTAAATGATATTGATTTTAATTATAAATTGTGTAGTCAATTACTCAAAAAGTAATCAAATTTTCAATAACATAAAATGCAATTACTTTTTTTAATTACATGTAATTATTAATTGAAAATTTTCAACTAATAATTGCAAGTAATTGTAAATGCAATTTTTCAATTACAATAACATGTAATTGTAATTGAAAAATTCAATTACTGATTACGTGTAATTGTAATTTAAAAATTCAATTACTGATTACATGTAATTGTAATCGGCGTTGTAATCAATTACTGAATGTTATAATTACTTGCCAACTATGCTTAGTACTATAATTGTGAAAGCATGACACTTTATAATACTTTTTTTATATTCAACGAAATTTAGATGTATATACCCGTGCGAAGCCGGGGCGTGGCAGGGAGTTGATTGTAATGGTAAATTAGAAACCATCATATTATGTGCAAACTCTAGACGTCAGCGAACTTTAAATCAACATTTCCCAAAACATCACTCTTTTTCAAAATTATATGTGTGAGACACATATTCACTACTTATGTATGTATGTAGCTCTTGAAAACACTAATCATTCGAAGATATTGAGTACAGTGCATTTGTTAGATTTTTTAAATCAAAACATTTTTAATTTTTAAATGACTAAAGACAGTTGTTGTTATCAGTCTATTACACGAAACAAATGTTTGCTTATTTTAATTACACCACAGACATTAAACATTTTTTATTACATTTATATCTATTTCAGTTCTTCGAGAACTTTCAAGTCTAATTTTATATCAAAAGAATTCTTAGTGGAAAAAGAAAGTGCCATGCCATAATATTTTAACTCTTAGCTTAAGCTTTTGCGCGTAGACTGGTTTAGTTCTAACTAATCTTGTTTAGCTGTTTTGCATTAGAGTTCATCATTGATTTTCTCTATTTGTTGAGTTAGTTCCTCATTGCTATTAATGGTCTGACAAACAACGCTCACCTTTTTTAGTAGCTCGATGGCAGTTTGAAGCACCGTATGCCATTTCTTCAACTCCGTATCGTGTAGTTGTTCTTGCTGTCTTAGTAAATCTATCCAGTCCTCATGATTGTTTGGCAGATTTCTAATAAAAAATAAAAAATATTAATATTTTTTTTAAATGAAGTATTCGAAATTAAAAAAAAATCAAATCTTACTTAATCTGAGATAGATTAGGCACAAGGCGAGTACTGAGATCACTTTGAATGCGGTCTTCTAATCGCCATAGTTTAAGTAGTAGTATCACATTTATTAAAATCAGTAAAAATAGCAGAATAATAACAGATATAGACATCCATTTGTAAGTGATGGTGGGTTCGCTTACGACTTGTACTGGGATAGGAATAATGGGTTCGATAACTTCTGGTATAAATACGACCGGGGGAATTTCTTCCGCAGGAGGCCTAATAGCCGTAGTTGTTCCTATAAAAATAAAACTAGTTTTAAAAGAAAACGAAAATATATTTAAGTAACAAACCTTTCCTTGGTCGACGTCCTTTGCCTTTAGCTGGTGGTATGCAGGTCTCACTTTGAAGAGCACGCAATAGAGCACTGTAAAAATCCTCTAAGCCAGCCCAAGCATTCTTTTCAATGAAGCCTTTAACGACCCCCCAAATGGATTTTTTATATTTAATTTGCGCATGTACAGACAGCATTGTGTTATCATCAATAGTTCTATACAAATGGTTTTCAAATTACTGTTTTTTTTATTAAATGTAGCTTACTTGACTAAGCAATAATGCAGGAGAACACCAAAACTATCAGCATAGGGAATTCCGGCGTTTGTACTATCGATATCAATGGAATACAATTCTCCGGGCTTACTACAATCGCGCATTACCTGCGATTCAGTTACCTTAAAAGTAAAAACATTTGACCTTAGTTAAATAGGTTCACAGTTTTTCAAACAAGATATTAGGTGATTTTTAATTTATTTTACACTGACAAAAAAAATCATTTCCAAAGCGAATAGTAAGATATTACAATATTGATGTTATGATCGAAGTGAAAATATTTTTATATTTTTGTGTGTAATTACACTACTCAAAGCAAAAAAATTATCTGATTTGGCTTATAACTTTTTATAATCAGGTTCACTAATAGAATATTTCTGTATAAATTTGTATATCCTAGAACGTCTAGAAGTGGAAAAATTTAAGATTTATTGTTTTAACGTGCGTTCAGGTCAAAAATCGGGGGTAGATCGAAATTATAACTGCTGGGCGAAAAAACCTTGTTTCTCCGTTGGTTTAATTAGTATTCTTTAAAATAGTATGCTTGTGTGTTAATAGCCCTTATTTATTTCTGTTATATTTGCAAAGATTTTGCCCCAAAATCGACAAAAAAAAAACTTTCTGGGTTGTATCTCGCTTATTTAAACTGAGAATTTCTATGGATTGTAGGTTCCTAAAGTGTGTTGTTTAAAGTATTATATACAATTGGCGCATTGAAAACACCAACAAATTTCTTTTTGATTAGCCAATGTTTGTACTAATCAAGATGTGGAATGCTGTCTGTTTAATTCGATTGAAGGTGTTTTCGGAAAAATCTCAACGATGTATTCATAATGCAGATGTGCCATATCAGTTATTAAAATAGGCGAACTAAACGCGATGACTGACTGCTACTTGGGATATTGCGTCATTAAAGCTGCATCCTTCGAGATTTTTTCTCCGAAAGTATGGGTGCATCGAGTGACGAACAAGGAGAACACTTCCGTCAAGATGTTGTTGCAATTGAGAAGCGTTACCAAGGAAGATGGGGCCTATTGTGCTAGTTGCAGCCTAGTCAGGGATACCCCTGAATCCCAGCATAAGAGGAAAGCCAGTCTTTTCAAAAAAAAACATCACCATTTCAGTCAAAACATTATTAAAGATCAAACTAAGTATTTTAGTTTATAGGAAAATCGTAATTTTTTATTTTTGGTTTTAATCTCGAAACTGAGATGTTTTGTTTATATATTCCGATTACTGTAATAGTAAGATAAAATACGAACATAGTTAGATCTCAGATAATTTTAAAAATTTGATTTTTTTTGAGTAATGTTATAAGAGATATTTTTAATCAGATGTAACTTTTTCTACAATAAAGTTAAGTTTTTAGTTATAAAAAAAAACTTGATATGAGACTTGTCACTAATACATATATAGAGCTCTAATTTTTACAGACGTCTTTTTTACTTAAGGCACCAGTTTTAGCTTTAATAGTTCTAATATTTACAGAGGTCTTTTTTACTTAAGGCACCAGTTGTAGCTTTCATCAAAAAAAAAACATCATTCAAATTTTTAATTTTTAGTTTTGACACTAAATCAAAAACAAGGATTATTTCAATGACAAATAATCCTTTCTGAAAAATTGACTTAAATTGGAAAAAAAAAATATTAAAAATTAAAGAAAATACATATAATGATATGCAGGGCTGCCGTTTTAAAAATTTGCATGGGAGTATTTAAGAGGGTTAGGGCCAGTTGTACAAATATTTGATCCGTGGTTCAGGAATTTTAACTCACCAAATTCGGTGGATTAACTGTGGTTCAACGATGGTTCAGGCATGTAATTGGCTTTTAGTGCATATTGGAACCTTGAACCATCTGTAGGGTTGTGGCAGTTACATAGTTTAAATGATGCATATTCAAATTTATTCAACTCAGTGCAAATGGTAGGTAATATATTGGCATTTGTAAGGTTTACCACGACGGGTTGAATCTACGGATTTAATAGGTTCAGGTTTGTGATGACTTATAGCTTTTATCGGTTGAATCGGTTCAGTTTTGAAATCAGTAAGAGGAAAATTAATTCATTTTCCAAGATAATGGAGTAAGTTGTTGGATAACGATATATGGGAAAAAGTGTTTAGAAATATACAGGGCTGTCAAAAAAAATTCGCTACTTTAATGGATTCATATAAAAAAAAAAAAAGGAAGGAAGTTGAGTTTATATAATTTAAATGAATATAATAATAAAAAAAAAAAAAAAAAGGAAAATATTGCACGGATTGAGAATCAAACCTGGAGCGCTTGAGGAGATCGGTCGGTTGAGAGTGCCACTACACCAAGATAAGGTCGAAGATTCCTTGAGCGAAATGATGCCTAAAGTTAAGAAGAAACAAAATGGGAAATCTATAAAGATTAGATGGGTATAAGCAGGCGGGAGAGCGGCGTTAGAAAAGGAATAGAGACATAACCTTCGATAACTAATACCAAAGCAAGCAGTAGTGTTAGTGAAAATAAAAGTATTGGGACAGCGAACTTTCAAGGAATTTATTCAAAAAAATCTAATTATCTCACATATATTTCCAAAAATATCTAAAAGTTTTAAAATAAAAGAATTGGATTTTTGTGATCAAAATCCCGTCTAGAAAAGGGATAAAAGTATAACCGGAACCACTTCCATGTCTAAAATTCATCCTTGGGACGACATTGGAACACTATGGAAGGGAAAGATTTTGCAATGCAACTAATCAGTTGGTGTCGAAGCTTAGCGCGAGAAAGTGGTGAACGGCGGATAATTGTATGGTGTAGTTTAAAAGAAAATATATAAAAAAAAAATACAAAAAAAAATAATAAAAACAACAATAAGGAGAATACATACACCAAGGACAAGTACGACAAAATAATAAAAGCTACCACGCAACCATCCGAAGCAATAAGCCACGCCAAAGTCATCGACACCAACAACTAAACAGCATATAGCCGAAAAGGTGCTCCATAGGTCCATCCGAAGAGTAACCCTGGGCATATAGAACGGACTCCACAAAACCATATAGAAATTAAGGCTACCCACGTGAATATGCCTATTTCTATCGGAATCAACTGACAAGTAACAGCAACAGCAGAAGCATACGACAACGACGTGCACAAAACCGTGCAACACTCGCACCTCCAGTGACAAACAACAGCAACAGCAGAAGCATACGACAACGAGCACACCACGATACTAAGCAAAAGCATACAACACATACATTACCTCCAGCATTGGAAGAATATCCCCAACAAAACAGACACATCTAAAATTACATCAACAGCAAATCAATAGTACCTACAGTCAAAATTCATTCAAGGACAACCAACATACAACAACAACACCAGAAATCATAACGCAACATATACCTATACAACTCCGTATCATCAAGATCGGCAAGACCTTACAACCACCTCAAGACCTTCAATCAACATATCCAGCAATATTTTCTTCACAAAAGCTAAGTACCTACTTAACATCAATTTCAATTTTTTTTTACAATAAAGCCAGTATTAAATAAAAGTGAAAAAAAAAAAAAAACAGAACGCAAGAACATAGCAATAATTAAATTTAAAAAAAAAAAAAAAAAGGAAAATAAATTAGTTAAATAAAACTCAGTAAAGTTCGATTGACCTTTTTGATTTAAAGTTCGAATTTATTTAATGCAAAAAAGTTTGTTTTTATTTTTTGGTATATGTACAGCAATTATTCGATATTAAATCCTTTCAAAATTAATTATAATTTAACAGGTACAATATCATTCAGTAATCATCGAAGAGGGATAAAGCTCCCCAATAATACCATCGATGCACCGCACCTCGAAGGCATAAAAAAACTGAGATAACATCAAGTAAGATTAAAAGAAAATCAATTACATACCAACCGAAAAGTTTTGGGTAAGTGATTTATTTATTGATTTTGATAAGATACTAATGTCGAAATTGCTAATAAAGTTTTAATAGTGTATCTAGACACGAACCATAGGGTATAAACATAAATTTTTTTTGTGATTTGGAATCCTAAAAGCATACAATGAAAATTAAATATTAAAAAGAAAAGAATTGTAACAATTATGTAGAATACGCTCAAGGCGTCAAATGTCAAAGTAAATTTAGAAGTGAAATTAAAAGAAATCAAAATCGAACCTTTTTTTTTAGTTAGTTAAAAGTGCAAACTTTGCAATCGAAATACACAAGCATACATGTATATGTATAAGATTTAATTGGAAAATTTCCTAATTGTTTTTAATTGAAAATTTTAGATTTACAATTCGATCAAATTATAACAAGATTTACTCAACTACCTTTTTTTATGAATAAAATGAATTTATAACGTTGAATGAAATGAAAGTGTTATGAGTCATTACTTATATTTGAATCTTTTGGGAAGCCGTTATATAATTTTTTTTTTGTTTATCTGAGATGATGAGTGAAGAGCTTGTAGGATGAAGTGGTAAAGAATTTTTACAAGGGTGGATATGGAAATTTAAAGTTAATACCTATAAGCAGATGACATGAAGAGATTGGTAGAAATGATAAGTTCATAGTTTTCTACTGGACTTTGAGTTAGGGGGCGTCTGCATACATACACTCCGAGGTCGCAGTAGCCAAGGACGCTTCATTGTGGTGAAGCGTGGGGGGGATTACCTCATGGACAATCAACACCATGTCCACTTCGCTATCCAGGGTTACCACTTTGGTTTTTTTTCTCTCTCTAATTTTTTTATGTTAAATATATTTTTTTTTTTTGCTCGAAAACAAAGTTATTATACTAATACAGCTAGGATGGAATTCGGTCTCAAATAAATTTGAACCTATTATTGTACATTCATTTGAATTATTCGGCATGGAATAACGTGACGACAGTTCTGGGATACAACGGTAAGAACCCACCCAAACCGACGAGCAGAGCCTTGGCTTCAGCAAGCATGCCGAGCCGTTGTTAACAGAACACCCTCCACTCCCTTTGCCAGGACTGGCCTTCACATTCCTGTTAGTTGGAGGTCATAGTGGTGAAATATGGGAGTAGAGGTTTTCAGGGATTCGAAGATCAGGATACATTTTTTTTTTATGTGCTTACTAGGTTGTGTTTTGATTTGAGGGTTATGGCAACTTCCCTTAGGAAGGTTAGGAATGGCCCAATCCAAGAATCCTTGACAAACCAACACCAGGTTCCGTTACAGGTGGCGCACAACGTGGGGCCCGAATTTCGTCCTTTTTCAAAAGGATATGCTGAGAAAAGGACACAATTTTTTTTTGAATTTTTTTTTTGTCTTTATTTTGTGATTTTCCGTTGAAGTTTTCGCGTTCAATGAACTCGTAAGAAATGCAAGTTTATGTCCAGTGGATGAGTGACGGTATCCTCGTTCAGTCTGTAGCATACTGCGTGCATTCTTTCGGTCGTTTCATTTAAGTTTACCATTTTAAATTGAAAATTAATCCAAACTTTGGATATTATGTTCCGATGGTTTGTTGTTCACCTTTTGAATTTAAAGTGCGATGAGATAAAGTAAAGATAATAATCGTCCGACCTAAACGCTAAGCTATAAAGTTGGTATTTAGTTGTGAACGTTTTGTTTTTTTTAGGGATCTCTTTAATATTGTGTTAATTTTAGGATATTTATCGGAAACTCATATGTAAAGATCAAAGTTTTGAGAGTTTTCTTTTGGAAGCAATTAACTTTGTTTAAATAATTTATCAAGCGAGCGAGAGGGAGAGAGAGAAGGTGCCCTGAGAGAGTGGAGCTTTGGCATGTCCATCTGCAATTTTTTAGGTTTCTTGACATGTCATATCCACCCTTGTTTTTATGATAAATAGTTTTTTTATTGAGAGATATTTCTTTGGTAGAGTTTGAAGTTCATTCGTTCAATTTACTCATTATTCAGTATTTATAATTTTATTTATTTTTATAAGTATTTTCATTTTGTGGATTAATTTACTTTTCATTTTGTGTATACATATTTCTTTTGGATTTTGAATTCTATATTTTCTATTGATGCTTTTTGTTCATAAGGCTGAAAGATTATTTAAAATTTGAAACTTTTTGGAATACCTTATTTTTTTTTATTTCTGGTTTAGTTATTTTATTCTGTTAAGTTTTTTTTGGAAATTTTCTTTTAGATATTTTTTTATTCTTATAAATCAGTTTTCTTTTATTTCCGGTTTTTGACCTTTTTGGCTTTCGTTTATTTGGAAAAGGTATCTTTAGTAGCGTTTCGGATTTTATTTTATTTTTTTTTGGTTGTTAGCTACAAAACCTATCCGTTTTGCATTTGCTTCCGCAAATATACCAGTAGCGATCTACTCACTAGCTTTTCGGGAATAGTTTTCTTTAAATCTAATAAAATGCCACCAAAAAAGAGATACTCATTAAGTGAGTTTCGCAAACGTCATTTGCGTAGTGCCACAAACGCGTCGTCCGAAAATCAAAGCGGTACTCCACTTCAGGAAGTAGATCAGACAGGAACAGAGGTTGATCAAACAGGGGCAGACCGAACAATCGAAGGAAACCAGAGTTCTAGCGTAGTTAATCTAGCGGTTCAAGGTGCTAATGGCTCATCAAATCAGCTTACTGATGAAGAGGATGAGGAGGATAAGGTGTTGGCGTTGTATATTGAGGAAGTGGTTAAAGCGGCCATTGGCCTAAATCGTGCGAAGGACTTAGAGTTCTTAAGAACAGAAGCCGAAAAAAGCAGAGCATTCCTCCACAATGAAATTTCGAACATAGTACGCAATTCAATGCCTACTCCGCAACACACATTAGCTACCTTGCCTACTCCTCCCCGTTATGAAGAACGTAGAGAACCTACAGCTCCACTCAACACCCATGCACAAAATTCTTCACCAACCACAAGACCTCAATATGAGTCGACTACTCATCCTCCGCCTAACCTACAACATCACACATCGAATGCTGACGAGTTTTTACGTCAATTAAACAACTTAACGTTGAGTGATCCATTAGACAACACCTTCAATCATACGTATCCAATACCCATGAACAGATACCACCATTTCCATAAATGGGGGTTGAAATATGATGCGAAACAGATGACAGTAGATGATTTCTTGTTCAGGTTAGATAGGTTGAGATGTTGCTATAATGTTAGTTGGGAAGAGATTGTCCGTAACTTCCATCATTTTGTGACAGGCTCAGTAGAAAGCTGGTTCTGGGTCTATCTCAAAGCGAATCAAAATGCCAATTGGGATACGCTCAAACGAGCCTTGATAGAACAGTTCCGAAGCCTTGAGACCGACTCTGAGCTGTCGCGCAAACTCTTTGACAGGCGTCAACAACCGTCAGAATCGTTTGACGATTTTTATACTGCAATTCAACAGCTCAACAGCAGACTTAAAGTTCCAAAACAGCCTCACGAGATAGTGGAATTGCTAAAGTTAAATGTTAGGCGGCGTATGGGTGAGCTGTTGATAACATTCCACACGAACAAGATATCTGAAATGGTCTATGTTTGTAGAAACATAGAGAAATATCTCAACAATCAGGACTCTAGCTTACAAAGACCCAGACACCAGTTCCAACAATCAGCACCTCAAGCCCGTAAAACTATTTCAGAATTAGAAACGAGCGATATCCTTGAAGTAGATCATAGCTTAGAAGCATTCAATGCATGTAAGGATGTTCGAAACCTCGTTTGCTTTAACTGCAAAGAGAAAGGACACACTTACTTCGAGTGCCAAGTTCCCCAAAGGAACTTGTTTTGTTATAAATGCGGATTCGAAAACACCACCGTTCCTCAATGCCCGCGTTGTTCGGGAAACGAATCACGGAGCAGTCCCATGTCCAGGGCGAACTGCTCACAGAATCAGAAATAGGACAGGAAATAGACAATCCGAAAGATATAGAAAGCCCTAAACAAATAACCAATTCACCCCTTATCTCATCTGATCGAAACTCTCTGAAAGTTACAATTTTAAAGTCAGAAACCCGCCCAGATCCTACTGAAAATTTAGTGTCAAAGAAAGCTCAACCTCAGAAACAGCCAACAAAAACCTTGCATGAAAGATTGCAAAACTATTATAAAGTAAGAGATAGAATTTTTGGCACTTCAACAGTGACAAAAACACCCGTTTCGGAAAAGATGCTTAAACTTCGTGCGAAGTTCAAAAATAAGAAGCAAGAGTACAGGTCAATCGAAGCCACAACTTTGTGTAGCGCCGAGGATCCTCGACCTTACGCTTGTGTTAAGATCTTTGGGGAACCGATTCTAGGGTTACTCGATAGTGGAGCTAGTTTGAGTTGTCTGGGTGAAGGGGGAATCGATTTTCTGGCCAAAAATAACGTCGACTATGTTAGATTGACCAAAAAGATAAAAACTGCGGATGGTAAGAACCAGGCCATAGTAGGCAAAATCTTGGCAAGGATATCTTACAAAGGAGTCACAAAAGATATACATTTGTATATTGTGCCATCTTTGCAGCAACGGTTATATCTGGGAATAAACTTTTGGAGAGAATTTAACATAGCCCCAAACCTCATATCAGAACTTTCGCTAGGTATGCCGTCGGAAGAGCCAGACTTGAACGCCCATAAATTGACAGAAAAAGAGTCTGAAACATTAAGGAAAACGATCAACTTGTTTCCTTCCTCTGCTATACTAGGCCTTGGAAGAACATCACTGATCGAACATAAAATAGATACAGGAGATGCGGAACCAATTAAACAACGTTTTTACCCGATCTCTCCAGCAGTGCAAAAACTGATGTATGAGGAGTTGGATCGCATGCTTGATCTGGGAGTGATAGAAGAGAGTTCTAGTGCGTGGAGCTCGCCAGTAGTCCTGGTTCGAAAACCGGGAAAGAATCGGCTATGCCTCGATTACCGAAAAGTGAACTCCAAGACGAAGGGCAATGCGTATCCAATGACTCATATAGAGGGTTTGCTGTCACGTCTTCCAGATACGCGCTTTATTTCGAGCATTGATCTGAAGGACGCGTTCTGGCAAATCCCTCTGGAGAGATCATCCAGGGAGAAAACAGCGTTTACAGTTCCGGGTAGACCATTAATGCAGTTTAAGGTAATGCCATTTGGTCTTAAAAATGCATGTCAAACCATGTGTGAAGTCATTGACAAAGTGGTACCTATTTCGCTGCGAGAACAAATATTTCCATATGTAGATGATTTATTAGTAGTGTCAAGCTCATTCGAAGAGCATATGAAGCTCTTAGGAATCCTTGCAGACAGACTCAGACAAGCAGGGTTGACTATCAATGTGCAAAAATCAAAATTCTGTTTCAAAGAATTGAAGTTTCTGGGTTACGTGGTCGGAGACGGTTGCCTGAAGACCAATCAAGAAAAAATATCAGCTATAGTCGATTTTCCAGTTCCGAAAACACCGAGACAAGTTAGGCGTTTCCTAGGATTGGCAGGCTGGTATCGGAGGTTTGTCAAGGACTTTTCGACTTTGGCCAGTCCACTCACTGACTGTCTGAAGAAAGGAAAGAAGTTCGACTTTGGAGTGGAAGCGGTAGAAGCTTTCGAAAAACTGAAAGAAACCTTGACCTCCGCACCGGTACTTGTCAACCCTGATTTTAATAGAGAGTTCATCATCCTCTGTGATGCATCCAACACAGGCATTGGCTGTGTTTTATGTCAACGAGATGATGAAGGGAACGAGAGACCTATATACTACCATTCGCAAAAACTTAACAGGGCTCAACGTAATTATAGCGTGACCGAACGTGAGTGCCTAGCTGCGGTTATCGGAGTTCAAAAGTTCCGAGCCTACGTGGAAGGACAAGAATTTAAGATAATCACCGACCATGCCAGCTTGAAGTGGTTGATGAGTCAAAGGGATTTGAGTGGTCGATTAGCGCGGTGGAGCCTGAAGCTTCAAGGGTTCGTCTTCACAATCGAACATCGAAAAGGGTCACAGAACGTTGTGCCAGATGCGTTATCTAGGGTATTTGAAGTAGAAGCACTGAACCCTGATGATTCGATTGTGAACGAGGACTCTGACGTGATGCATGTAGATCTTGGAGACCCCAGCTTTAAATCTGAGGAATACTCCAAGATTGTCGACACAGTCATAAAACAAAAGAACCAGCTACCGGACCTTCAAGTATCGAACAATTTCGTTTATAAGAGGGTCCAGCATTGCACAGGTAATCCACTGGAGGATGACCTTATATGGAAGCTCTGGGTTCCGGAGGCTCTGACTGATCGCTTAATAGCTTTGGCTCATCGACCGCCGCGAGCATCGCATGGTGGTATATCGAAAACCTTGTTCCGACTTCGTGCACGTTTCTTTTGGCCCGGGATGGCAGCTCAGGTGAGAGCGTTCATTGGTAATTGCGATATTTGTAAAACATGTAAGGCGCCGAATAGTACCCTCAGGCCACCAATGGGGAAAGCGTTTACGGTGAATAGGCCTTTCCAAATGGTTTATATCGATTTCTTGGGTCCCTACCCACGCTCGAAAAAGGGTAACACTTTTATAGTAATAGCCCTTGACCAGCTTACAAAATTTGTGTTAATTAAACCGCTCAAGAAAGCCACTACAGAAACAGTGGCCAAATTTCTGACAGAAGATGTCCTAACTTTGTTTGGGGTGCCAGAGACGTTACTCTCTGATAATGGAAGGCAGTTCACCAGTAAGGAGTTTGACAAGCTGATGACCGCGTACGGTATAAGCCACGTAAAGACGGCTGCATATTCCCCTCAAGCCAACGCTAGCGAGAGAGTGAATCGGTCGATTTTGGCAGCAATCCGATCGTATATCGATATAGATCAGCGAAACTGGGATCTGCATTTGCCCTCAATCGCTAGCGCTCTTCGGACAACAGTTCATTCGGCAATAGGTCTTTCACCGTACGAGGCTCTGTTTGGTCAAACTATGGTTGAACATGGTTCGGACTATAAGTTACTGAGTGACCTCAACGGTCTTAATAATTCCGAGATCAGAGTACTGTCAAAGGCATCCCAAATGAACATCCTACACTCCTATATAAAGGAATCATTGGCGAATGCGCATTCCCGATACGAGAGTGTCTACAACACCCGAAGCAAAAACATTAAGTTCAAGGTGGGTGAAATTGTATATAGGAGGAATTTTATTCTTAGTGATGCGTCGAAGAAAATAAATGCAAAATTGTCACCAAAGTTTCTGAAAATGAAGGTTCGAAAAGTCATAGGAAATAACTTATACGAGTTGGAGGATTTAACCGGAAAGCGAGTAGGTATCTACCATGCTAAGGATATTAGGAGGTAGATATAAATTTAGGTGCCCGGTCTTGTCAGTCTGTGCATGAGAGCTCTTTTGTTTCGTCTTTCCTGTTCCTTTTCCTCATTTGTACTCTGAAAAAGAAGCAGGTTTTGTAGGGTTGTGGCAGTTACATAGTTTAAATGATGCATATTCAAATTTATTCAACTCAGTGCAAATGGTAGGTAATATATTGGCATTTGTAAGGTTTACCACGACGGGTTGAATCTACGGATTTAATAGGTTCAGGTTTGTGATGACTTATAGCTTTTATCGGTTGAATCGGTTCAGTTTTGAAATCAGTAAGAGGAAAATTAATTCATTTTCCAAGATAATGGAGTAAGTTGTTGGATAACGATATATGGGAAAAAGTGTTTAGAAATATACAGGGCTGTCAAAAAAAATTCGCTACTTTAATGGATTCATATAAAAAAAAAAAAAGGAAGGAAGTTGAGTTTATATAATTTAAATGAATATAATAATAAAAAAAAAAAAAAAAGGAAAATATTGCACGGATTGAGAATCAAACCTGGAGCGCTTGAGGAGATCGGTCGGTTGAGAGTGCCACTACACCAAGATAAGGTCGAAGATTCCTTGAGCGAAATGATGCCTAAAGTTAAGAAGAAACAAAATGGGAAATCTATAAAGATTAGATGGGTATAAGCAGGCGGGAGAGCGGCGTTAGAAAAGGAATAGAGACATAACCTTCGATAACTAATACCAAAGCAAGCAGTAGTGTTAGTGAAAACAAAAGTATTGGGACAGCGAACTTTCAAGGAATTTATTCAAAAAAATCTAATTATCTCACATATATTTCCAAAAAAATCTAAAAGTTTTAAAAATAAAAGAATTGGATTTTTGTGATCAAAATCCCGTCTAGAAAAGGGATAAAAGTATAACCGGAACCACTTCCATGTCTAAAATTCATCCTTGGGACGACATTGGAACACTATGGAAGGGAAAGATTTTGCAATGCAACTAATCAGTTGGTGTCGAAGCTTAGCGCGAGAAAGTGGTGAACGGCGGATAATTGTATGGTGTAGTTTAAAAGAAAATATATAAAAAAAAAAATACAAAAAAAAATAATAAAAACAACAATAAGGAGAATACATACACCAAGGACAAGTACGACAAAATAATAAAAGCTACCACGCAACCATCCGAAGCAATAAGCCACGCCAAAGTCATCGACACCAACAACTAAACAGCATATAGCCGAAAAGGTGCTCCATAGGTCCATCCGAAGAGTAACCCTGGGCATATAGAACGGACTCCACAAAACCATATAGAAATTAAGGCTACCCACGTGAATATGCCTATTTCTATCGGAATCAACTGACAAGTAACAGCAACAGCAGAAGCATACGACAACGACGTGCACAAAACCGTGCAACACTCGCACCTCCAGTGACAAACAACAGCAACAGCAGAAGCATACGACAACGAGCACACCACGATACTAAGCAAAAGCATACAACACATACATTACCTCCAGCATTGGAAGAATATCCCCAACAAAACAGACACATCTAAAATTACATCAACAGCAAATCAATAGTACCTACAGTCAAAATTCATTCAAGGACAACCAACATACAACAACAACACCAGAAATCATAACGCAACATATACCTATACAACTCCGTATCATCAAGATCGGCAAGACCTTACAACCACCTCAAGACCTTCAATCAACATATCCAGCAATATTTTCTTCACAAAAGCTAAGTACCTACTTAACATCAATTTCAATTTTTTTTTACAATAAAGCCAGTATTAAATAAAAGTGAAAAAAAAAAAAAACAGAACGCAAGAACATAGCAATAATTAAATTTAAAAAAAAAAAAAAAAGGAAAATAAATTAGTTAAATAAAACTCAGTAAAGTTCGATTGACCTTTTTGATTTAAAGTTCGAATTTATTTAATGCAAAAAAGTTTGTTTTTATTTTTTGGTATATGTACAGCAATTATTCGATATTAAATCCTTTCAAAATTAATTATAATTTAACAGGTACAATATCATTCAGTAATCATCGAAGAGGGATAAAGCTCCCCAATAATACCATCGATGCGGTGCACCACCTCGAAGGCATAAAAAAACTGAGATAACATCAAGTAAGATTAAAAGAAAATCAATTACATACCAACCGAAAAGTTTTGGGTAAGTGATTTATTTATTGATTTTGATAAGATACTAATGTCGAAATTGCTAATAAAGTTTTAATAGTGTATCTAGACAC
The DNA here is from genome assembly GCA_947049315.1 of Epistrophella euchroma. Classification (NCBI taxonomy): domain Eukaryota; kingdom Metazoa; phylum Arthropoda; class Insecta; order Diptera; family Syrphidae; genus Epistrophella; species Epistrophella euchroma. Next base: position 62,210,705 of record OX346245.1, read on the forward strand.
GAACCATAGGGTATAAACATAAATTTTTTTTGTGATTTGGAATCCTAAAAGCATACAATGAAAATTAAATATTAAAAAGAAAAGAATTGTAACAATTATGTAGAATACGCTCAAGGCGTCAAATGTCAAAGTAAATTTAGAAGTGAAATTAAAAGAAATCAAAATCGAACCTTTTTTTTTAGTTAGTTAAAAGTGCAAACTTTGCAATCGAAATACACAAGCATACATGTATATGTATAAGATTTAATTGGAAAATTTCCTAATTGTTTTTAATTGAAAATTTTAGATTTACAATTCGATCAAATTATAACAAGATTTACTCAACTACCTTTTTTTATGAATAAAATGAATTTATAACGTTGAATGAAATGAAAGTGTTATGAGTCATTACTTATATTTGAATCTTTTGGGAAGCCGTTATATAATTTTTTTTTTGTTTATCTGAGATGATGAGTGAAGAGCTTGTAGGATGAAGTGGTAAAGAATTTTTACAAGGGTGGATATGGAAATTTAAAGTTAATACCTATAAGCAGATGACATGAAGAGATTGGTAGAAATGATAAGTTCATAGTTTTCTACTGGACTTTGAGTTAGGGGGCGTCTGCATACATACACTCCGAGGTCGCAGTAGCCAAGGACGCTTCATTGTGGTGAAGCGTGGGGGGGATTACCTCATGGACAATCAACACCATGTCCACTTCGCTATCCAGGGTTACCACTTTGGTTTTTTTTCTCTCTCTAATTTTTTTATGTTAAATATATTTTTTTTTTTTGCTCGAAAACAAAGTTATTATACTAATACAGCTAGGATGGAATTCGGTCTCAAATAAATTTGAACCTATTATTGTACATTCATTTGAATTATTCGGCATGGAATAACGTGACGACAGTTCTGGGATACAACGGTAAGAACCCACCCAAACCGACGAGCAGAGCCTTGGCTTCAGCAAGCATGCCGAGCCGTTGTTAACAGAACACCCTCCACTCCCTTTGCCAGGACTGGCCTTCACATTCCTGTTAGTTGGAGGTCATAGTGGTGAAATATGGGAGTAGAGGTTTTCAGGGATTCGAAGATCGGGATACATTTTTTTTTTATGTGCTTACTAGGTTGTGTTTTGATTTGAGGGTTATGGCAACTTCCCTTAGGAAGGTTAGGAATGGCCCAATCCAAGAATCCTTGACAAACCAACACCAGGTTCCGTTACACATCGTTGAACCTCAGTTAACCCGCCGAAATCGGCGAGTTAAAATTCCTGAAGCACGGATCAAGATTTAAACCACGAGTGTACAACTGGCACTTAGAGGGGAGTATTTCGTGTTAATTGGGAGTACGCAAAAAAAAGCATTTACACTTTGCGCTCTGTGAATTCCGCTTTCAATTTGTATTGACAAAAAATACCAAGCCAATAGAGATAGAGAGAGAATAGACTAGATACATTGGCCACGTTCAGGATTGTAGGTTCCTAAAGTGTGTTGTTTAAAGTATTATATACAATTGGCGCATTGAAAACACCAACAAATTTCTTTTTGATTAGCCAATGTTTGTACTAATCAAGATGTGGAATGCTGTCTGTTTAATTCGATTGAAGGTGTTTTCGGAAAAATCTCAACGATGTATTCATAATGCAGATGTGCCATATCAGTTATTAAAATAGGCGAACTAAACGCGATGACTGACTGCTACTTGGGATATTGCGTCATTAAAGCTGCATCCTTCGAGATTTTTTCTCCGAAAGTATGGGTGCATCGAGTGACGAACAAGGAGAACACTTCCGTCAAGATGTTGTTGCAATTGAGAAGCGTTACCAAGGAAGATGGGGCCTATTGTGCTAGTTGCAGCCTAGTCAGGGATACCCCTGAATCCCAGCATAAGAGGAAAGCCAGTCTTTTCAAAAAAAAACATCACCATTTCAGTCAAAACATTATTAAAGATCAAACTAAGTATTTTAGTTTATAGGAAAATCGTAATTTTTTATTTTTGGTTTTAATCTCGAAACTGAGATGTTTTGTTTATATATTCCGATTACTGTAATAGTAAGATAAAATACGAACATAGTTAGATCTCAGATAATTTTAAAAATTTGATTTTTTTTGAGTAATTTTATAAGAGATATTTTTAATCAGATGTAACTTTTTCTACAATAAAGTTAAGTTTTTAGTTATAAAAAAAAACTTGATATGAGACTTGTCACTAATACATATATAGAGCTCTAATTTTTACAGACGTCTTTTTTACTTAAGGCACCAGTTTTAGCTTTAATAGTTCTAATATTTACAGAGGTCTTTTTTACTTAAGGCACCAGTTGTAGCTTTCATCAAAAAAAAAACATCATTCAAATTTTTAATTTTTAGTTTTGACACTAAATCAAAAACAAGGATTATTTCAATGACAAATAATCCTTTCTGAAAAATTGACTTAAATTGGAAAAAAAAAATATTAAAAATTAAAGAAAATACATATAATGATATGCAGGGCTGCCGTTTTAAAAATTTGCATGGGAGTATTTAAGAGGGTTAGGGCCAGTTGTACAAATATTTGATCCGTGGTTCAGGAATTTTAACTCACCAAATTCGGTGGATTAACTGTGGTTCAACGATGGTTCAGGCATGTAATTGGCTTTTAGTGCATATTGGAACCTTGAACCATCGTTGAACCTCAGTTAACCCGCCGAAATCGGCGAGTTAAAATTCCTGAAGCACGGATCAAGATTTAAACCACGAGTGTACAACTGGCACTTAGAGGGGAGTATTTCGTGTTAATTGGGAGTACGCAAAAAAAAGCATTTACACTTTGCGCTCTGTGAATTCCGCTTTCAATTTGTATTGACAAAAAATACCAAGCCAATAGAGATAGAGAGAGAATAGACTAGATACATTGGCCACGTTCAGGATTCACTACTAGGAGATCCTATATTGGATACTCGAGTGTCAATGTTTGTTTCTGAACGACTAAAATTGGATAGGTTATATCAGCTGCTCTTGACATTCCTCATCGGATAGATGAGTAAGCCAGAATTTTTAGGATAGCTTGAGATCTTCCTGTTTTGTAATCAGCAGTAGTTTAATTAAGGATTACAACAACTCAAAGCTTTGGATACAATACTGGATCACCGCCATTTATTTTTCACGTATGCAACTGATAACACATTGCGCAATCCAAAGCTATACGGGTAGGTTTATGTTGTTGTAATTTAATATAAAATAAAATAAAATTTTTGGTATACTAAACTATCCGATGAGCAATTCGAGGATTACGTTTACAGTTGCGTTTTGTTTTGCTGGTGTGGCGTCGTTTGCTGTTGGTTTTTCGTCGTATGTAAAGGAATAAAATATTATCACATTTCAGTGTGATTTGGAATAAAATTAACCAAATAACTGCTTAAAAAAACTTTTATTTTATTTTTGAGGGGAGTACAATTATAGTGAGGGGAGTACGGGAGTACAGTGAATGCCAGGGGAGTACGAATACTCCCTTAGTACTCAATTCGGCAGCCCTGATGATATGCTGTTGCTTTTTTGAAAGTAAATATTCCATTTGTTTATCTGTTCAATTCTTCAAATGAAAAGTTTTTGAGATATTAAATTTCAAAGTCAAAATTTGTAAAAAAAAATTTTGATTTTTTTTTTTTTTAAGTTGATTTTTTTTTCAAAATTAATTTTGAGTGATTAACTGCCAATGTTTCTGTTCATATTCAATGCTCTTTTTAATTTTTAGTCAAATACCGAAAAAGTGTAAAAATCTCTCTTAGTTTTTGAGAAAAAAATAAAAAAACAAAATACTTCTTCTCAAAAAAACCGAAAAAAGGGTTTAATTTATGAATCGTAATTTGTTTGGGTCATAAACATAACAAAACAAACACGAGTACATTTCGGTTTTTTTTTTTTAATTTGTTTGTTCATATAACTTGATGGCAACATATTTTCTTAAATGTTTTTTATTTGAAAGATATCGACGATCGCTCCACTAATAATAACTAATAATAAACTGACTATAACCAAAGACAATATAATACCAAGATATTGCATCTAATGTACAAATTCGCGATCAAATCGCTAGTACTGGGCTGACCCAAGTGGTGACCCGATAGATGTGTGTGTGAAACCATAAGATAAGATAAGATAAGATAAGATTTTTATTGCATTGCTTTTAAATTTACATTTCGTTACATACATATTTTTTTTTATACAAAAATCATAATAGCATGGCATTTGCCGTCTGCATTTGCCGTGTGTGAAACCATATAATACCAAAAATACTGGAATGCTTCCCTTCCCCCGACCGACCGCATCTAAAGCTGATTTTTGGTGGTTGGTTGAGATGCAATACCTTTGTATTATATGGTATTTGCTATAACTATATTGAATAAACGCTTTACCCTAAGCCGCACGGTGGCCTATTTGGTCCGCCTTCACCCTAAAGTAAAGAATTGTCATTTTTCGCTCCATATTCGCCCTTTCACAAAACTTAAGACAAAGATCGTTCATAAATGTGCAATGGGCATTCCATTCATCCCTAGGTTTTTTCATCCATTTCTCTTCTGTTTGCGTTGGTGGCTGTGTGTGAAAGGAGGTGTGGGATTTAATCTCAAAGAGGTGGATAGTGTGCTGTAAGTGTGTGCAACTGCAATAAGTGCAGTGTCCGTTTATTTGAGGCAAATGTATTCAAGAGGTGGAAAATGAACTCCAGGCCTCCAGAGGACAACGAATTGTTGATTTCGCTAATAATTTGATTAATCGTGGCAGCTACAATCAAAGTTATAAAAATATACCCACATACATACATATGTATGTATGTATATGTTACCGTAAAAAGCCGAAATAATGAAATTCTAGAATTATCCGGTAAATCTTAGAATTTCTCAACACCAGTGGTGAAAATTGTTCTAGGATTTAACTGTAAATTCTAGAATTTCATTATTTCGGCTTTTTACGGTAACATATATACATTTTTTTTTTTTTGTGTTTGTTTCAGTTAGTTGTCGTTGACATATATGCATTATATTTTTTGAAAAGGTCGAATTCCGATCAACGGCGGGCGATACTAGTATATTTTAATCTGGCATTAAAAAAATCATTTATTTGGCTTTTAAGTGTCTCAAAGCTGAAAATTAAAATTTTTAATGATGGTTTTCAATAGGCGTTTTTCTTATAGATGAGTAACATTTTTTAGAAAAATAATAATGATTAGGATTAGTTACCATTTTTCTTATCTAAAACACAAGCAACTTACCTTAGAACTTTTCGGTCCTACAGATTGCGCCAGCATGACTGTTAAATTGACGACTCGTGATTTAACACCAGTTGGACTAGTTACCCATTCGCCAAGAGAAAGATCAGTTGATTTTCTGTTCTCATGGAATTCTAACAAAAATTTTGATCTTGAAAAGAGTAAATTAAATAGAGTATCAATGTTGATGGGAAGAATTGTGTGCACTAATTGACGTCCCTCGTGTGTCGATGTGCATTCCACCGTACTCACAAAGCTAAAGATATATCAATTATAATAACCTTTATGAATCTCATAAGAAAATTTTTGAAATACTCACGGAATATTATTCTCTTGGGAATCACTTGAATCTGACATATCCGTGGGCAATGTTTCGGAATTTTTATTTAAACTTTCATCCCTTTGGCGGGAATTTTTAGAAACCTTTCGTTTCATACCTTCTCCACCACCATTTATTGTTTCGGCTTCAGCTAAACTCTCATTGAAATTAGTTGCCTCTTTTGAGCTCATTTTATCTTTTTCACTTCCTGTTCCTCCACAGCTATTAGTGTCACTAGTAGTCTTATCCGAGCTACTTGTAGTGTTGGGAGTAATCTTTTGAAGATCGTTACTATTTTGCTCACCTACGCTACTATCGACATCTCTTGGTATATCCTCGGTACTCAATGGGTCAATGTAGTCTTCGTCGTCTGTAGTTAGTCCTAATTCATCACCATAGCAGTTATGCACCCACTGCCACATCTCCTGCGGCAGCATAGGTTTGTTCATTAATGTATTTTGCCATACTCGAAAGAGCATCAAAAACGCTTTATCACGAGTTGTAAATGATGCAAAGAAATGTTTATCCTTTTCCGTGCAGACAGATATTGCATTGGGTATAACTAAAGCTGTTTTTTCCTTAGTTATGGATGTGACATCCTTCCATTTGATCGTAAGATACGTTTCCCATCGGAAAATATTCGCATAAAAACAGAGATAGTTCTGAGAAACATACAATCGGCCATGAACTAGGATGTCCCGCTGTAAGGCACATGAATAATCTGCCGAAAAAAAATTGAGTTTTGATATGCAAATAAGAATATTTTTTTCCTTTTAACTAGACAAATAACTAGGCTAAACAAAATTATTTTGATCAAAGATATAAGAGATGGAATCACAATAGCCGTTTTTTTTTGGGGGAAGCTATACATAGTACATTAGGATTTTACACGCATTACAAGTCTGGATTTACATTGTTCAACTTTTTCAGTTCGGATCTCCTGTTCCTGGGTGAGGAACAAGCGATCCGAACTGGAAAAGTTGAAAAATGTAAATCCAGACTTTGTGACGTTTGTTCGAGTATCGATCGATTTCATTTGAATCTCGATGGACATGTTCATAGAGTTCTTCTGTTCTTCTTTAACCAGGAGCAATTTTCCGCTACAAAATTACCAAAATTTCACTGAATTGTTCACACATAAACTAGATCAGTGTTGATAGAAACTACACAAAAAATTCTATTGCAATTAGGTAAATGTCCCAAGAAACACGCTCTCTTTTTCTATTGACAAAAAAACTCAATACCTGAGTAGAATAGGTACAATAAATTCTCTTTTCAGTTTCGTTTTTATGGCAGAAGTGTTATTCTGAAGAATAAAATGAGCAATTAAGTGTATTTGTTTTACATTCGTACTGTTCCAAGAAGATTTTGCAGTAATCTTCTAGATTACATAATCTGGAAATCTTAATGATTTCGATGAGATTTGGTGGTTTTTGCTCGAAATCTAGATTTTGATGAACTTTTATATCCAAATGGAAAACCACATACAATTCAGTTAAAAAATCATGTTATTTTATCCAAAAAAATTATCGCTGAAGACGTCATCTACCACAGGATACATAAACGACATCTAAGTCCCATTTCACACGACTAAACTGAGTTTCCAGTTACTTTCGGTCTGGTGGAGAAGGTCAGAAAGTATAAGGGGTAAACAAAATCTCCCCGGTCATCGGTTTCAGAAATTTTTTTTTAACATTCTTCTTGAAACTACGTACCTTTGTATATATGTGCGTGCAACCACACACACCACTTTAAAAAGAAAATACAGAAAATCTTTAACGATTTTTTCGTGTGAAACTTTCAAGAGATTTTTAAGGAAATTAAAAGAACGCCAAAAAAATCTTTAGAAACTTATTTCTACGTGTGAACTAACCTTGACCATAATCTACGAACAAACCCCTTCCTGAAGCATTTATCGCTGAAACCCTTTCAATTTGAATTATTTGAAATAGAATAACTTTTTCTATGTTTTCTTATCATAATCTTCTGAAAAATTGTCCATGTTATGTATCTATAATTAATTTTTGGTTAGAGTAATTTTTTGTTTGCTTTTTATTTGTAGCAAAGTATATTTTATTTGTGTTTTTTTTTTCTGACAGCTGTACCAAATGTGAAATATAAAAAAGGCTACTGCGGATGCGTTTTTTTGGTGAGAGTACGATAACTCAGGCGGCGCTAAATAATAACGGATTTTTATAGAGAGGTTTAATACAATAATTTTTAACTATGGGAAAAATGCATGCAAACTCAAAATGTTGATAAAAAAATAAAAAAAAAAAATAGTTTACACCAATTTTTTTCAAAACTGTGAAATGAAGTGCTGAATTGGCTTTTTGTGGTCAATGCGTAGATATATCAATTCTAAATCGAACACAAAAAACCGAATGGTTTTATGTCCTCTAGTTTTTGAGAAAATTGAAAACTACTAGAACTACTTTTCTATGAGATTTTGGTTTTTGATATTTACGGTGATCTAACTTTGAGGATTAATGTTGATGATAGGTTCATCTTTGTAAGTAATGTACAGCAATTCATTTAGCGTTTCCCAGAATGCACCACGAGGAGGTAGACTTACATAGCATTCCATGTCCTAGTCGGTCAGTTAGTCAGTTAGGTCAAGTCAAGACAATGTTCATGCTGGGTGCTAGCACTGTATAATATGTAAGCAACAACAAAAAAAAACAAAAATCTCATAAAAAAGTAGTAATAAAATTGGATTAAATCTCAGCAAAACTTAAAAGGAGACTGATGATAGGACTTGGCACCCCTTGAAATAGCTATATCTCCAGCCAAAAACAAAAATAAAACGAATTAAAAATACCCAAAAAATTAATTCGTAAGCAATTGGTGGTAGCGCCTTTAAGAGTTTGTTGTTGTTCACAAATTCAATGAAATTGACGGAATAAAGAATGGTCAAGTCCAATAAACTGACATTCTAGTATGAATAGAACATAATAGTAATAATAAAACCATTTGTTTTTTTGTGTTCGATTTAGAATAGATATACTCACTGACCACAAAAAGCCAATTCAGCACTTCATTTCACAATTTTACAAAAAGTTGGTCTAAAATTTATTTTTTTTTATCAAAATTTTGAGTTTGCATACGATTTTTTTTAGAAACTACTGACTTTTTTCACACGAATAAACAAAATCGTAAAAGAATTTCTGTATTTTCCTTTTAAAGTGGTGTGTGTGGTTGCACGCACACATACATAAGTACCAGAGATGTAAAAGAATGCAATCATTTTTGAACTGCAGTTAATTGAATAAAAAGACTTATTTTAAAGTATTTTTACTTCACCTCAGTACTTCAACTTCAAAAAATAATTCCCAATCAATTTTGAAGTCTTTAATAATGCAATCATTTTATGAAGTTAAAAGACAACAGCCGTATCTATAATAGAATCTTTAAGGCTTCTTAACTTTAAAATGCCTTTAAACAGCACTTAAGCGTGAAATCGGTATCTATAATCAATTTTCACATTTAAGCAACGTTGCTTAAAGGTCTCTTAACTTAAACGCCATCCATCGCGTTTAAAGGTTGCTTAAAGCTATCTTAAGTGTAGTTTGACATTTGAGAAGCATTTTTTTTATATTTGTAATTCTGAATTTGTGTTTTGTGTGTAATATTTCTTAAAATATGAATTTAAAAATGGATCCCAAAATTTAATTTCATTTATAAATTACTTAAATTTAATAAATACGTTAGGATATTTTTATTCACATAATATGATATATTTGGAAATGTTTTAGGCCCAATTCACTCATGGTTTTGGTATGGTTCTGGCGTGGTGCATACATATGCCAAGTTGTGGCACATGATGAGGAGGCGAGGGTATGGTGCAACATGTCATCCCCATGCCATATTGAAAACTTCAGTGGCCTACGTGAACCGGCACGCCATATTGAAATCACTTGAAGATTGAACATGAGACCACTACTTTATTTATCTAAAAAAAATCACAACGATTAGGAAAATTTTCCAAATACTAATAAAAGCATTCCTTTGCATCAATTCTCACTAATTTACTCTGCGTTTTCAATTCACTCTGACAAATGTCGGTTCATTGTCACTTCTGTATAAATTGTGTACATCACACCCACTCCACTCCCGAAGCATGCCAATGACACACCAGAACCATGAGCCACTTCTGTGTGAATCAGCTTAGGTTACCTTGACCTGACCTTTTTCTCTTATTGGCGAGCATGGCGAAGTTGTTTATTGTTTTCCAATTTTTTCGTATATATTAAATCTGTCACGAAACAGCTGTTTTAAAAAAAAATGTAGTAATATTTTGTTTTGATTGTACTAGATTCGTAAATTCTTTTACGTTACGTGACACAACCATTGATTAGTTAAGTACCCATGCATAATTGATTATAGATGAAAATTTAAGCAACGTTGCTTAAATTCAAATTAAATATTTAAGCGAACTTAACTAATTTGCCTTTAAGAAACGTTTTAAGAAAATCTAATAAATATGGCTGTAAAAGTTAAAAGAATGCAATACTAAAAGACTGCTTGAAGTCTTTGAAGTCTTTTTGAAGTCTTTTACATTGATTGCATTCTTTTACAGTCTTTGAAGTCTTTTACATTGATTGCATTCTTTTGCAGTCTTTGAAGTCTTTTTGAAGTCTTTTTGAAGTCTTTTACATTGATTGCATTCTTGTGCAGTCTTTTGACTTCCATGAAGTCTTTTAACTGCTTAAAGTCCTTTGATTGCTTGGTCTTTTGATTGCTTCAAGTCTTTTAACTGCTTGAAGTCTTTTAACTGCCTAAAGTCTTTTAACTGCCTAAAGTCTTTTCACTTCTAAGAGTCTTTTAACTGCTGGGAATATTTATACTTTTTAAAATACACTTGTCAAAACAATTAAGGGAACAAAAAAAAATCACTTTTTTTTAATGTTTTTCTAAGAGCTGTATCTCTGTGAAAAGTGGTCGAATTGAGATAAAACAAAAAGCATTCTGAATCTTAATCCTTTTTGTATTGAGAAATTTTCGCAAATGATTTTTTTTAAGCTACCTTTATTGCGCAATCATTAGAAGCAGCACGACCCAAAAATTTTAATTTTTTTTCTTTTTTTTGAACATTGTCATTTTCTTTGAAAATTTTTTTTTGAGCCAATTTAATGTTTTGTTTCAATAACTTGTTTATTCAGCTTTAAGTTCATCTTTTTTTGTCATTGTACAAATTTTTTTCAAAAGAATAAAAACCAATTAAGAAAACAAATTGAGTGGTTAATAAACATTTTGAAATTGTCATCAAAATGGAAACGAAAACACCAATTTCTGCCACTTTTTTCACAGTTTTGCGTTAGTTACAATACTGATAAGCGTGGAGAAGAAAAAAAACATTTTTTTCAAAGAAAAAAAATTTGAGCAAAAATTAAATATTTTTTTCAAAATTTTCAAATTTTAGTTGTATTTTTTTTTTTCTCGAAAAGATGTGCTTCCCCTTAAAATCTCATCAGTATTGTAACTAACGCAAAACTGTGAAAAAAGTGGCAGAAATTGGTGTTTTCGTTTCCATTTTGATGACAATTTCACAATGTTTATTAACCACTCAATTTGTTTCCTTAATTGGTTTTTACGACTTTGATCATTCGGTAATATTAAACGGTTCAATGGATTTATTTGAAATTTTACAGAAATATTGGTGGTCTATAGTTCTTTAAAATGTCTTACCAAATTAAGTCCTACAGTCAATATTTTTAAATCAGTAAAAGATTTACAAAAAGTCTTTAAAAAGTCGTTCTTTAGACCTTTTCTGAATGTAACGATGAGGAGCCAAAAAAAAATAATCGTTATAAAGTTTTGAAAAAATCTTGTAGAATATTAATTCCAGTTTTTAAAACTATCCATAGATTTTCGGTGTCCTCATTCCTTGCGATAATATTGGTAGTCAAAATCAAAAGTCTGTTTTTTCATTCAAAGCCAGATATTCTTTTGAAAAAAATTTGTACAATGACGAAAAAAGATGAACTTAAAGCTGAATAAACAAGTTATTGAAACAAAACATTAAATTGGCTCAAAAAAAATTTTTCAAACAAAATTACAATGTTCAAAAAAAAGAAAAAAATTTAAAATTTTTGGGTCGTGCTCATTTGCGAAAATTTCTCAATACAAAAAGGATTAAGATTCAGAATGCTTTTTGTTTTATCTCAATTCGACCACTTTTCACAGAGATACAGCTCTTAGAAAAACATTAAAAAAAAGTGATTTTTTTTTGTTCCCTTAATTGTTTTGACAAGTGTATTTCAAAAAGTATAAATATTCCCAGCAGTTAAAAGACTCTTAGAAGTGAAAAGACTTTAGGCAGTTAAAAGACTTTAGGCAGTTAAAAGACTTCAAGCAGTTAAAAGACTTGAAGCAATCAAAAGACCAAGCAATCAAAGGACTTTAAGCAGTTAAAAGACTTCATGGAAGTCAAAAGACTGCAAAAGAATGCAATCAATGTAAAAGACTTCAAAAAGACTTCAAAGACTGCAAAAGAATGCAATCAATGTAAAAGACTTCAAAGACTGTAAAAGAATGCAATCAATGTAAAAGACTTCAAAAAGACTTCAAAGACTTCAAGCAGTCTTTTAGTATTGCATTCTTTTAACTTTTAGTCTTTTAACTGCATAAAATGATTGCATTATTAAAGACTTCAAAATTGATTGGGAATTATTTTTTGAAGTACAAATACTTACAAAAAGTATTTCATTGCAATCGTGAGGTGAAGTTAATTGAATGGGATTTCAAAGAATGAAATACCAAAATACTGCATTCTTTTACAACTCTGATAAGTACTTAGTGTGAATAGTGTGTGAAGAAGAATGTCAAAAAAAAATTTTGAAACCGTTGACCAGGGAGATTTTGTTTACCCCTCAATCCTTATACTTTCTGACCTTCTCCACCAGACCGAAAGTAACTGGAAACTCAGTTTACTCGTGTGAAATGGGACTTAGATGTCGTTTATGTATCCTGTAGTAGACGACGTCTTCGGCGATAATTTTGTTGGATAAAAAAACATGATTTGTTAACTGAATTGTATGTGGTTTCCAATTGGATATAAAAGTTGATCGAAGTCTAGATTTCGAGCAAAAACCACCAAATCTCATCGAAATCAACAAGATTTCCAGATTATGTAATCTAGAAGATTGCTGCAAAATCTTCTTGGAACAGCACGATTTGGTAATTTTGTTACGGAAAATTGCTCCTGTTCAAAGAAGAACAGAAAAAGATTAATTTTATTGCAATGGAAAAATACACCATGAACAACGCACAAATACTTAATGAACACATCTATTGAGATTCAAATGAAACTATCAATCGCACCAACATCTAAAAAGTCCGGATTTCCAATTCCGATCTCTTGTTTCTGGCTCCCGCTCACATAGGAACAAGAAAAGTTGAACAATGTAAATCCAGACATACAAAACCACCAAATTCCATCCGCAGTAGGATTCTACTTCTCCTTTTATCGGCAGTAATCCTACTGTGGATGTTGTATTTGTAATGCGTGTAAAATCCTACTGTATGTATAGATTCCCAATAAAACCCGCCCTTCATTTTCGTATTAGTATATGGCCCTTATTGTTATTATGATTTTCTATTTTGAACGAAATTTTTCGTTTTGATGTTCGATTATATCGTCTATAATTTCCTATTCGACTGTAAAACAATTGCACTTGAATGAACAACAAATTAATGTTGTTTAAATAAACAAGCTTTTATTTTTAAAATAATATCTAATTTAATAAAAATACTACACATATAAAGCACAATTAACACATTAAATACTATATTTTATTCATAATTTATATTTTAAAATCACACTATTTGCCCTCCATTCCTAGCACAGTCAACGTTGGCTTTTTTTTTTGGAATTGAAAAATGTATTTTATTTCCACCTCCGCATTTCACAGAAATCTATTAATCTATTTTTAATGTTTTGAGACATATTCATTAATTTTTTTATAAAACAGTTTTTATTTTTATAAACAAAACACTACGCAAATGAGAATTAAAAACACTAACAAGTGATACGTTCATGTAAAAAAAGAACCACTATTATTTAAAAAGTCCTTTTTTTGTAATCTATATGCTCACCAGCGTTGCCATAATGTGCCCGATCGGGCCATTTGGCCCTATGTTTTTTATTTTGGCCCTTGGCCCCGGGCCACCATGGAGTGGCCCGCACTTATAATTTTTTGTGTTCATTGGGAGTACCCTACAAAAAAATCATTGAGCGCTTATTATAAATTTGACGGAGGCGGAATCCTTTCACGAGAAAAGATTAAAATTTTAAAAACCTGCAAAAATTCTCGTACTTCGAACATATGGAAATAAAATTTCAGCTTTCCTTATATTTTATGTTTAAAGCACAAAGCTTGGAGGAATGATTTAAACATTAAAGTTCAATTTATTTTAATTTTTTTTTTTTAATTTGTATTGTGTTTTACTCCATTTTGTTTTATATTTATTTACTGCTTTGATATTTATTTGTAGACCACAAGCAGATTACAATGTGGCTGTAAAACGAACAGCCGTTTTGACCAAGATCCAGATGTACAACAACCGTGGTTTAGATTAGACTTTAAAAATTAAAGTTTAAACCCACCTGAAATCGGTGGGTTCAACCCTGGTACAAGCATATGTTATTGGCTTTTATCATATCAATATAATTAAACACCAGTTAGTCCGCCAAAATCAGTGGGTTAAAATTGCTGAACAAAGGTTTAAATGTTAGAACAATTCAAACATTTTTGCAGCCGAAAGCTCTAAAAAAAATCTCAGCTCTTATGTGAGATTTGTTCTTCCCCTTAAAAAATCCTTGTTTCTTTCTAAATTAGAAGACAAATTTTCTATAAAAAATAATTAATAATAATATGTAGCTTTGTTCGTGTATTATCCAAAACTACGAATTTCTACGAATTTTCAGCGAAAATACTTATAGAAATTCGAAGTTTCGGAAAGTACACGAAAAAAGTTAGTATAAACTTTGTTTGCCAAACTATTAGCGACAAAAGAAAATAAAAAAGTTTGTCTTAGGACTACATATTTAAAAAAAAATTCTCTGACGGATTGTGGCCCGCACTTTAGGGAAATGGCCCTTAAAGTGGCCCTCAATAATTTTTTCTTTGTGGCAACGCTGATGCTCACATTGGACTGACTTCAGGTGACTCATTTTGACGTCTCTTTGTTTTATCGCACTCCAAACTCATGGAGCCTGATTACACGATTCTTTTTTTCGTTCGTTTCGTTATTCGTCTTTTTGACAGGTACGTATCCTCGTGATTACACGATTCTTTTTTACATTCGTGAGACTTGTTTCGTTATTTTGACATTCAGAATCTCCGCGGTGGATTTATTGGAAAATAATCATTAATAATAACTAAAAAAGGGGTTTAATCACTTCTTGTTCAAATGTATACCCTATTTAGCAATGAAAAGCAATGTTAAAACTTATAATTTAAAGTTTAAAAGTTCCTCGCATAATGCTTTGATTTTAGGGATGAGCCATATTGAAAAATTCTCAGCGATAAATCGGAACACACATTTATCGAACCAAAACATCGGTATTTTTCGAAATCGATACTTGAAAACAAAAGAAATACTTCTTCCTTTTCTATTTTAAGGACCAAATATGTTAAAATTTCACATCAAAACGTGTTTTTGATTTAAGACGTAAAATCATATTAGTGTCTTTCAAAATTTATAAACTACTTTCCTCCATTAAATCTTCAATATTTTAATTAATAAAAAAAAATGATTTGATAACATTTTGGAAAGTTAAAAAATTAAAGCTACTAAAGCATAGGCTTCTTCTTTGTACAAATGTAGACATTTTTCATATTAAGCTAAGTTCTTACATGTAAATCACACCAATAAAAAGCTATCAAAACATTTACTTCTTCAGTAACTCATAAAATATACCACCATAACCTGAAAAATGATTTTACCACACCACGTATGTTTTCCCCAATCCCCAAAGGATTTTAATTAAAAAAAATACGACTTAACAGTTGACGTGTTTAATGCGATAACAGCTAAGTACTTTTACAAAAGCCCAGAGAATTTTAGACTTCTAATTTAAGCGCGAAGAATAGACGTGAATTTCATGCTTGTTATCGATTGTTTGTATTGAAACCTATGTGAGTTGTCGACTTCGCCAACCTATGTTGTGGTTTTTTTCAACCAGTTAGGAAGAGTCACACTCGTTTTATTAAAAAACATTTTTAGACTTACTTTGGTGTGCACATTTATGGTCTTATTGATTAGATTTTTAACTGTTTAAACTATGTCTAAGTATTTTGAAACAGTCGGAAATATGCTTTTTTAATAAAAAAGCAAGATAAAAAGATAGATTACTTTTAGAAAGGTTTTTTAAAAACTTGGACGGCTGTCTAAAGTTAGACAATGTTTATTAATACGACTGTTATTGTCGTGGTTAAAAAGTAGATATTGACATAAATTGGAATTTGTATCTGATTTATAACTAGTTGTTACGCACCCTCTTTGCTGAACTCTTTGCAAACTCGTTTGGGTATTGAAATTATCCTTATTCCCTTTGCATGAAATAGTACCCAATGAACTTTTGTCAATTTTTTTAAGATCTATCAAATTCAATAAATTATAACAAATTAATAAAATTACAATATGCTTTCACATGACAATTTTCTTATTGAAAGAATACACAAATTGATAGAAAACAACAAATATTTTTGTGAACTTTCTCTCTTTGCATTTGATTTAAACAAACTATTTTGTTTGCATGTTTCTATTTTCTTGTATGGTCGATGTAATTTATCAAAAAATCGATACTGAAATATGTATGGATGTTTTACTTTGAATAACGAATCCCGGTTACATCGATTGCCATCATCGCTCATCAGTCATTACTAATCGGTTGTCAAACCAGAACGTCAAATGTTCAACCAGAAAAAGTCTTGAAATTTTCATTCCTGCTTTCGTTACTTCATTCCCCTTACATTTCTACACCCCTCACCATATCTGTCAAAATAACGAAAGACGAAACAACCGAAAAAAAGAATCGTGTAATCAGCGTCATGGCGAAAAGAGATGTCAATTGGGGCAATTTTTTTTAATTTGTTTTGAAAAATCCTGCCTTAATTGCTTATCTCTTTCTCATCCAGAGGTAGGAGTGAGATGAAACAAAAAGACGTCAAAATGAGGCGCTTGAAGGCTGTTTCACAATGCGACGAGGAAACGAGACGTGAACGTGACGAGAGCTCGTCGTAGCTGTCAAACCAATTTCAACCAATGAGAATATACCAGAGTATTCACAATAAAGCGTTTCTCGTCGTCCCGTCACGCCATGATTTCTAAAACTTGAAAAAAAGACGCGACGAGACGACGATTTTCATTTTGACAATTGAAGGCTGTTTCACAATGCGACGAGGAAACGAAACGTTAACGTGACGAGAGCTCGTCGTAGCTGTCAAACCAATTTCAAGCAATGAGAATATACCAGAGTATTCACAATAAAGCGTTTCTCGTCGTCCCGTCACGCCATGATTTCGAAAAATTGAAAAAAAGACGCGACGAGACGACGATTTTCATTTTGACAATTGAGAAGAGGACACCGAGCGTATCTGTATTTGTATTTATATTTATTAATTGTGTAGACAAATAAATAAAATCCCGAAAATGGCGAGCAAATATGTGTTTTTATTTTGCGACTAATTAATTTTTGTCTTCATTAACATTCCCACCGTCTTCTTCTGCTCACTTTTGGTTTATTTTTGCCTTTTGCTTTTTTGTAAATAAACACTCCCAAAAGTAATAAAAGCATTCTTTTTAACATTTTCATTTTCTTTTTTTTCAAATTTTGTATTTTATTTCCCAAATTCACTGACAAACACAAATAATTCTACGCTGTCTCTGTGAATAACTCGATGCATAATGAATTGAGGAACGATGTTATAACGAGAAAAAGATGAAAGCGTTTCTCGTCACGCTGACGTCTCGTTTTCTCGTCGCATTGTGAAACAGCCTTGAGGTGAGTTAAATGTGAACGTCGTCTATGGATCAAAAAATTTGACAGTTTAAAAATTTTTATATCGGAAATTCCTTTTTTAAGGAATTGTTTTCCTTCATTTACCATCACTGACATCAACCCGAATGATTGAATATAGGATTTATTCACAATAAGCACTTTCGTTATTCACAGTAACAAGTTGATTGAGGTACATAATACCGAATAGAAAATTTGTCGATACTTTCGACTTTTGTCGAATCGAACGTTGAGCGGCACTCGTAATAAGGCCCTATGTTTACAAAAAACAAATGAAAGATCGACATCCCACTTATGGTCGATTTCATAAAGGTGTTGTAAGTATTTAAAGCCCACTAAACCTTAAAACGACATCTTTTGATTTCACCAAGTGCTTTGGACGATGCAATTTTTAGATCGACCATTTATTTCGTTTATACAGAATAAAAACCTCAACCTTGAGTACGATTTGTGTGGATCAAGTACTAATGGACAGCTATGTGGAGTCTAAACGTTCAAAGATAAAAGTTTTTATGGAGTGCAAACTTTCAAAGGCTGATATGATCATCAAATAAATTGTAAGTTCTAAAAAATAAAAACTGCACCCTACAGACTTCAGTGACCATATACCCATGAAGAAACTTTATTCTTGTGACAGAACTCCAATTGACGTAGCGAGTTCAGAAAAGTACAAAAGAGTAAGAGATAAATGCTTACATTTGCACTATTTACATATGTGACACGATTTTTGAAAACAAAACAGAATAGACCTAGACCAAAGACTTTCCGATTGCATTTAAAATTCTCCCAACTGGTTTAAAAGTTGATCTTATTTGACTTTCTATTCTTAATAAATGGACATAGCGAAAATGCTTGTTTTCGTGCATGGTGCTGATGTATGTATGTAAAGTATATGTATCAAAATACATTTCTCATTGGGGAACAAAAAATTCATTTTGGATTTACGTCCAACTAACGATACTTAAAAAATTACCTTTTGAAAAAATGTTTTTGTTTTTTTTTAATGAAAACTCACCAACTATTAATCGCTCATCATCGGGAACTTCTTTGAAAAGTTTTTTAAAGACTTTCGATCTTGACTTGTAGGATGGATAAATAACGTTGTACCAAGATTTCTTTTTGGCTCTTTCTGATATTTTTGATGCACTTTTAGGTTTTTCGATTGGTTCCGACTGGGGAGTTGTTTTAAGTGCCTCTCCAGAAGCGTTTAGTGATGAACTGTCACTTGATTTGCTGGTCGAGTCCTAAAATAATATACATAATAATAATAGGATTAATTGAAGATATATGTACATACGTGTTTGATAATAATAATAAACTCTTAATTTATTATGAGAGAAAAGAGAAAAGATTTCATACAAATAAGTGTGGGAATTTTTTATAAAGAGAAGTGAGATATTTATGTAGCTAATTGAACTTTTGAACATCTGCTTTTAATATCAAATTACCTCTTCTCATTGCAATCGAATATGAAAAAATAGTTTTTTTTAAAACACAAACACTAACGAAAGTGTCTGTTTAACAAAACGGCTTATTCAATCATTTATCATTTATTTGCTGACGGAAACCTCTAAGATTCCAAAAACATGACTAGGAAAAGCCAATCCGGAATCGGTATGGAGTTACAAATACAAGTCTCAGAGTATGGTAATTGTACTTGGACTTGAAAACTTAAGTAGAAGGTAATTATAGTTGCAATTGTACAGCAGGGGCCTATTTTATAAAACTATTAGTCTTGTACTTGTAGAACTGTAGCTACAAGCACAAATAATGTATTAGTATGCTGTTGTTTCATAAACATTTTCATACACTTGTAGCTAGGCAAATTCAGACTACATGAGAAGCTATTTCAATTTCAATTTATTGATTTTATTGTAGTCTTAAACACATTAAGATAATAAATCTTATAAACTAGTGCTAAGTTATAATTATTTTAATTTAGCTGAAAAAACATCTCATAAACGGCTTGAGTATAATGTAACTATTGTAAAGAAATAAGGTTCTTGACTAATTACAAAAAAGAAAAACATAATTATGAAATATTTGAAATTAAAACATGGAAAAAGTAATCAAACAGTCTGTAACTATGAGTTACATTAATAAATAAACAATTGATTTGTTCGCACTAGCTGTGTTCCAAATGTGTTTTCATTTCAATTTCAATAATTTGCTCATTTTTAGAGAGCAAAATATTGAAATTGAAATTAATGAAAGACTCACTCAAAGAATGCAAAAAATATATAGTAGAAATTTCTTTTAGTGAGCCTTGCAGATAGATGGCCCATGGAAAAAGTCTTGGACTCTCATTTTGTTGATGAGGAGGGACCACTCTATCATTGGACACAAGAATTATTTTGCTATCACAATTATTTGTAAAATCGATATTTTGCATTTTTTTTCAGTGCGTCTTGCATACAGACCCTAATATTCTGGGCTTTCGACAAAAACGCATTTGCAATGCAGCATTATCTGCATAAGAATGAATTTAAGTGATAATAATAAATTCTCCTGAAAAAATCACTATTCTTAACCACCCTCCCCTACATAAAGTTTGGAAAAAAAAACCTTCCAAACTTTTGTATTTGATATTCACATCACCCTCAAACTTGCTGGTTAGCTATTATATTGGTTGGACTATTAGTACATATTTCTTTTATCCGTCTTTATCTTCACTTTCATCGCTGTTTTAGATCATTATTTTAATTTTTTTAGAAACACGTTTATGAGGCAATAAATTCCAACTGCAAATCAGCCGAGATTTCCACACTTTTTTGAACTTATATTAGTCTTTTTACTCTAAAAATAAATTCACTTGCAATTCCGTCACTAATAATTTTGTACGCAAATAGTTTAATGAAACTGAAAAGTTCGCCGCACTTGTAAATTTACTTGTAGCTACAAGTCTGAGATAACTACTTGTAGATATTAGTCTATTTAAATTTTTTATGAAACAGAAATTCGCTAATAAATTACAAACTACAAGTGATTTCAAAAATAGCAATTATTCTTGTAGCTCAATGAAATAGGCCCCAGCACTTAGACGGCACGTATTCCTTCGGTATTTTGTTCCATTCTTCCTGTAGAGTTCCCCATAATTCATCTTTGTTTGGGTGTTTCTTTGTTGCAACGCTTCTTCTGAGATTATTCCATACAATTTTAATTACACTTCAATTTCGCACAATTAAAAATTGTTGGATCAGCAGTCTCGACTTATGTTGCGAATCATTATCTTACTGAAAGATCCAATTTTTAGGCATTTCTTTTCTTGGCATATCGTAACATTTTTTTCTGCCAAAGTGTATTGATACATCCATTATACTCGTTCCTTTAATATCGCGCAATAGATCTGCTCATACCTCCCCAAACCATGACGAATCCACCTCTATGACTCATTGTTAGAAATAGATGCCGGGAATCATATCTAGTGCCTTTTAAGTGTCGAACATACTTTTCCAACACTTCCAAATACATACATTTAATTTCGATTAGTTGAAAAAAAAAGTACTTTAGCCCACTGCTTTGCAGTCCAGTGTTGTTTTAATACGAACGCATTTCAACAATTATGCACCATATACAAACGACGTGTCACAGTGCTCCTACTTAAGGCACGCGGTGGCAATGTTATCGTGAAGTTTTTGAGCAATTTCAGATGTTGTCCTTAGCTGCATTTTATTTTCCCCCAGATCTGATCCGGATTGGATTTGGAAACATAAATACAAGTATTACAAAAACAACACAAGATCCAGGTCTGCCTTTGGATTTGGATTTCAAAATCCATTTTCTGAACACTTTCCTAGCAATATATTAATTTTATAAGTTGGTACCACTGCTGAGATTTACAAAAAAGCCTCAATAAATTTAAAAATTCTCGAAATCAAACACATGCCGCCATCAATCCAATTTTTTTTATGATTTTTTCTTAACTTAATAGAGCCGACGCGTCGCGAGGCACGGAAAAATACATACAAACTATTAACTTAATGGAAATTAAACTAAAAAAATAAAACTGTTCCATTTTTAAACATTCGCTCTTCCTTAGATACCAAATATTATTTCAAACAAGATTTGTGAAAATTTTCCTTCTGTCAATTTTATTATGTAAATAAAGCCAACTGTGAGAAATAAATAAATTTGTGATCCAGTTTGTTTTATTATCATGATCTGATCCGGATTAGATCTGGGGGAAAATAAAATGCAGCTCTTGATATCTTTTTAAGACCTGCGTTTGATGGTTGTATCAACGCAGACCGTCGTTTTTCATGGTCAACCATATTGTGGGAAATTCGACAGTCTGTGGGTAGTATTAAATTTATCAATTTTTTATTTGTAATAGTTTTACTTGTCTTCAATAATGTGGCAATTTTGCGAAAGAAAAGTTATCCAACGGATAAGATTCCTGTAAAGGGACTAAATACCAGAACTGTTTACTATTGATGAGGAGATCTATCTACCCCTTTAAGTAGAATGGTCAGAAGCTTCTAATAGGTATTACATATGACAATTTTCAAAAAAATATTTTTTCATTCATTATTATTTGTATTGTATTATTCATACTAGAATGTCAGTTTATTAGACTTGACCATTCTTTATTCCGTCAATTTCATTGAATTTTGAACAACAACAACAACTTAAAGGTGCTACCACCAATTGCTTACGAATTAATTTTAGGTATTTTAATTCGTTTTATTTTTGTTTGACTGGAGATATAGCTATTTCAAGGGGTGCCCAAGCCCTATCATCAGTCTCCTTTATAGTGGTGCTGAGCTTTAATCCAAGTTTATTTGAAAAACTTTCTACACATCATGCGGTATTTGAACCCGCGCATCAGATTTGCTCAGTCTTCGAAGCTGTGTGCACTACGCACTATGCTACTGTTGACCACTGATGTCACAGGTCGAGATGTGCTGTTTGTTTATCAAATGCATTTGGAGCATCTGAATTTTTATAAGCGCCTTTAAGTATGCTGTCTTGTTCCACCTCCATTTTTCTCCGTACCTTATTTGATAGACTACAATTCGTAGTACGTTCATACATTTTATTAAAATATTTTAAACACGGTGGTGTATTGTTTATTTCATGAACTCGCATGTTTGTGCTCAGGCAGCGGTTCTTAAACTTTTTAGACTGTGGAACCCTAAACAATGCCCAAATATATTTCTGAACCCCAATTCTTAACGATAACAAAAAATGAAAAACAATACATTCAAAATCAATTTTTTTTTTATTTTTTCAAGGTTAGTGTGAAGAATAAAACGGTTTCATTGTGTGATTTATACTTCTATACACACCATCAATTTTGCCTGACAATATTACTTGAACGAGTCTCGATTCAGGTATCATCGATCGTTAGTAGGCACTTCAACGTTCGTCACAGGTAATATTGATACATTTACGAATACATTTGATTTTCTTCAAAGTTCACTGACAAAACATTGACGGTGTATAGGGTTTATCAGTTTTAACTGACGTGATCGCATGGTTGAACGGTCTATATTGTGGCAAGCACACACAAATTATTAGTATCCATCGTCTTTTAAGTTTATGAGACTTATTTCCATCAAAGTTACCTGACAAAAAAAACGTCAATGTTACCTGATAAGTAACAGGGATGGTGTGTAGGGCCCTTATCAATATTACCTGTGACGAACATTAAGGTGCCTACTAACGATCAATGTTACCCGAATCGAGACTCGATCAAGTAATATTGTCAGGTAACATTGATGGTGTGTAGGGCCCTTATGTCAGAAAACTGTATTTGCATATCTGGGGCATAAATAAGCGCTGGAAAGCCTGGTTCACAGCAATACGTTGTGACAAATGGGAGAAAATTTATTATAGTTTTTTCGGCAAAATCAGGCGATTCACTCTTAATACCAACCTAAATTTCGTTCAATGATGAAGATGTTGCTAGTTAGTTACTATGCACTTAAAAAAAAAAAAAAGCGAAAGCGAATTAAGGTATTCACGACTCACGAGCAATATGGAAGTACCTAAATATAGATAAGACTCAATGGAAGGTTAATCCAATTTCATTCTAACTATATTTTCATTTCATTGTGAGATATTAAGGCTTAACTATCTTCAAAACTTTTTGCAAAAAGTACAAAAGTGAACAAAACTTGCGATAGAAATGCCTCTGTGTGAAAAAGCATACTAAATTTGTTTTTGATATATCATTTCAGATTGATTTCACAGACCAAACATAATTTTTTGGCACACGCAGGCATCTCTTAACATATTTTTGTTTATCACTTTTTCGCTTTTTGCCGTAATTTTTGCAAAAAATATTGAATGTAGTCAAGCAGTTATGCAGAAACTTTATAAAAGCTGTGTATGTACGATACCCACACGTAAATGTTCGTTCTTTGTGGGATAGCATGCAGAACGGCAGAACCTTATTAAAGGTATGCGCGAACTATATTCACACGGATGGCTCGTACGTAATTTTCTTTGGAAAGAGGTTGTTGTTGTTCCCTTTTTTTTATTATGGCGCAAAAATGTTTGAAATTAACTTACAAAAACTATTTATTCGCGGAACCCTGAAAACTCTTCCGCGGAACACAGTTTATGAACCGAGGTACTGGGGGATTCAAATTTGGGTTCCCATAATATTTATTTCTTTGAAATTCATATAAGGGCAAGTATATGCGACCCATTCCTGCACCTTTTTCTTTCCGTTTCATAGTTAAAACCGGTGAAAAAGTTAATAAGTGGCAATTTATAAAATTATTTTCGCGCTTTTTTGAAAGCTGTAAATTTATTTGTTCAAATATTTATTTTAATTTAAAAGTAAGAAAATCAGTAGAAAAATCAAGATTATTTTTCATATTTTTTTTAATCATACCTCTGATTTATAAGTGAATGTCGTGTTTTATCGTTTTTTGAAGAAAAAAATAACACTATACTTATAACTTACAAAGTCACAGACATTAGTTGTACTCAAATAAAACAGATGAAATTTCAATTACCAATAAGTTAGTGTTTTATCTTATCAGTTACCCATGCAGAAGCTTAACTAAATTCAATTTAATACATTGTAAACAAGTATAAAAGAAGAACCACTTCACTTCGCGTACAAACAGTAAACATTATATGTTACTAAAAAAGAATATAAACGATGATCGTGAACTCTCTCGCCGAACTAATTGCATTTGACTGAAATAATAATTGTAGGTACTTGTTTTCAAATCGATAAACAATAAAACTACAAGTCGTAACAAATTTATTACACATTACATTTTCACTTGCGATAAAGGTAGCATAAGTATGGTTTAGTTTCGTAAAAAAGTAAATTAAATAGAAATTTATGTTTTATCAAATATGACATTCATAACAATTACTTTTTGATAAGATGAAAAATTAATTCTACTTCAATTAATTCTATTAATTCTAGGGATATGAGCCCCGTTGAGACTTGGATCTTATTTTTGTGGGATATAAGTCCCCATCCATCTGCCGTACCTCCTCAGACATGAGTTCCCAAAAAAAAAAGGTGGGGTGAATCGCTAATGTCTCATTTAACATGTTTTCTTATGCTTCGAATGCAGAAAAAAAAGAAGTTCAACCAAATTACTTTTAATCAAAAAAATAAAATGTTTCGACAACTTTTGCACAATATTGTAGATATCAGGCGTATTTAAAACCTTATTTTTGGCGCCTAGAATACTTAAAATAACGTCAAAAGGCCTCAATATAAATTACTTTCAAGTCGATGACAATGTTAAACAAAAATACTAATTTTATTTCAATCGTACATAAAATTCGTTTGTTTTTGTATCAATACAGTATATATCCCTTGGACGGCCAGTGACGGTGAAATATTTTTTGTCCGCCAAGGCCAAGGCCACGCAATGAGCGGCGAAATGCTTAGCTTAAAACGTATGAAACATTGCGGCAGAGCGACACCGCTCAACTTTCAAATCTGTTCTATTATTTTCGTGTAGCGCTGAGCGAAAAGCATCAAAGGAGCATTCCATGAAAAATGAGAACTCTCAAATTTTTTAATGTTAATGCACGTTTAAAGCAAGATGGCGGCATATAAACAATAATTTTATTTAAACATAAAATTAATGTGATGTGTTTGAGTTTTGGTCATATTAATTTTGGGAGTAATAACATCAGATGTCTTTTAATTATGATTTTTCTTTCAGCCTCATGACAGCTCACAGTAGGCAATTCCCATTTTTTTGTTACGTGTATAACAAAAACAAAAATACATTTGGTTGGGTATTGTAGGTTTGGTCAAGGCCTTATTATAGGTTTTAATAGGCGTAAATTCATAAAAAATGTTGTAAGTGGGTACTTTGTAGTCTTTTAACTTCAGTCAAATGTCTGTCAATTAGAAGATAATGTAACTGGTACTCGAATTTCGAGGGCTGGACGTACTAGTAAATATAAACCAGCTACCAATTTGTATCCTTTTTTTTAAATCCGTACGAAAAAGGTAATCTTACGGTCGCCTCCCGTAGTAATAGTATATCAGTAATAGTGATATAAAAAAGGGGTTTATTCTCAAAAGAATAATTTTTTTTGAAACAACTGTAAAGTTCAATATATCTGTCAACTTACCTCCGTACAATCGGTCTTGGAATTATTCCCCTCCGATAGCGGTGTTAGATGTTGTTGTTGGTTAGAACCACTGTCCCGTTTGTTTTCAGATGAGAGAGAGTCCTTTTTTGAAATAACGTTTTTTGTTTCTGAATTTACAATATTGCCGAATTCAGAAAGGTTAACACTATTTGAAGACCTTTTTGGCGACGATTGCACAGCGTTTTTGATTGTTGAAAATGAAATATTTCCAAGAGCTTCTTGTGTGTTACTTAGCAAACCCTCAGCAGTCTCTTGCCTTTTAATGAAAAACAAGAAGTAATTAAACACAAGCAAAAACATAAGTTCAACATTTTGATCGGTTTTTATTTATTTTTTTTTTTTTTTTGTTAACTCATTTTTTAAATTATGCAATAGAGATGCCGCTCGAATGAACAAGAACCACTCACTTTTTCTCTTGTTTAGTGATACAAAAATGAGTGGTCTTCCATATTGAAAATAAACTTTTTGATATAAAACCTTAATTTTTAAAGAGAAAATTATAATTATATTGCTATGTGTGTAATAAAAGTTGAATAGGAACAAATATGTGTAGTAAGTGTTAATTATGTATTTTATATATATTACATTTTTTCAGTTAAAACTTTTAAGGCTTTTTGTGATAAGTTAAGGTCAAAATCAGGAACTCCGACCATTAGGTTATGACACCAAAAACTGTGGAACAAATTCCTGAAGCCAGGCGGGAATTATGCAGGGCTCTACTCTAGGCAGCATTCTTTTCTATATATCCCCAGTTTTATCTGGACGCGACCAGATAATAAAAAACACCTTATAATCTTATATCAGTTCACTGTGCAAATACAAATTTTGTCCTATTCTTTGACTTTTTTTAAACTAAAGCCGTGGTTGCATTTAAAAAGCCTTGTCTTGCAGTCATATGTTAAAAAAAAATGAGTGTTTAAGTTTCAAGGCAAATAACAATCAAAGAATTGATGGAACATACGAATATAACAAACAGTGCTTCGTTTATGAAAAAAATAATCTCAAACTCAAAATTTTGAAAAAAAAATTTATTCCTATGAAATGCGAAAAAAAAATCAAAATTTATAAATATTTTTCGGAATTTTTTTTTTCAAAATTTTGGGTTTGAAATTATTTTTTATTCAAAAACGAAGCACTAAAATAACTTCACTTAACACATATTTGAAGAATGAGGTCCTGGTTTTAAAAAAAAAGCTATAGCATGATATTGTAGGTGTTGTCGTTGTTTTTTAATTTTTTTTCTATTGTACATATCTTTTTTAGGAATTTGCCCAATCATTTTTTCTAGGCCTTCAAATTTCAAATTTCAATGAAAAAAACCGTTTTTAATTTTGAATTCATTAAATTATTACTTTTTTTATAAAAACATTATTTAATGTCAATAGAATTCAGCTTTAAATCTAATAAATTCGGCTCGATACATGGATTGTGCGATACGTAAAGTGTATATTAACGTTATAAACCGCATGCACATAACGCACGTTTATTAGAATAACACTAGAAATATGATACTACCAAAAGTGAAACTTGGCAAAATAACAGTTAATATTATTTATTATATTTTAAAAATGATTCGCTGACTGTATGTCGGGGGAAACGCCTTTAGCTGACGTAGTAAATTGTGTGCGCGGCTGTTAAACGTGGTTCTATAGGTGCATGTTTGACTAGGCCAGCTGACGGTCTTTCCACCCACATACAGCCAGCTGACTATGTTTTTTGTATTATATAACGTGTCAACTATCATATCACCAAGTTTTAGCGTTGGTGAAATCATTGACTAACTTTTTTTTGTACATGTTTGGGAGGCTGCTGTAGCCACACCCACCACTACCTAGCCAGCTGACTTGCACTAAGATTCATTTTAATA
This sequence comes from Epistrophella euchroma, assembly GCA_947049315.1. Lineage (NCBI taxonomy): Eukaryota > Metazoa > Arthropoda > Insecta > Diptera > Syrphidae > Epistrophella > Epistrophella euchroma. The sequence continues at coordinate 62,238,732 of OX346245.1, forward strand.
TCAAAATAACCATATGAAAAAAAATTAGCTTTGGTTCGATCATTAACCGAAATCTGTCGCGGGCTCCCGAACAAAAAGCTTCAATGAAAAAAACAACAAATTCTCGAGTAATCTGCTACAATTATTGATTTGCCCGTCGAACAGCATACTGCAAAACGAAAAGCAGAATTAATTTTTTTTAATGGTTTCCTTATATCTTTTTTATGGATCTTCGTTGCGCGTCAACTTTGATTGCAAATGGTACAGTGATGGACCCACTGACTAAAAAACAAATACTTGAATCATATAAGGCATAATATCGGTTAATCGAAACAGTTATTTTCATTGAAATTTGTTACATATAGAAAAAAAATGACTTCTCGCCGCTTCTGCTTAGTCAAGATCCCACTGTGCGACGTTTTTTAGGGTTGCAACTTTTTTTTGTCTCTATTAACTGGACTAATAATATGTTTTTCTTTTTTAAATATAGTACAAAATAATCACACTATTTTCAAAATCACTTTACACTTTATACACACTTTAATAAAATAAATTAATAAAATGCTCTGGTGGGTAAAAACTATAGCGTGGTTTAGCATTTAAGGTATATTGTTTTGGCCAACTGGTAATAGTGTTTAATATACACAAGAAAATGTAAAAAAAAAATTACAAAACACTAAATAAATTAATTTTTTGATAGGTTTTTTTGTATTCATTAAAAAATGAAGTTTACCGCTCAAGATGAGATAAGACAAAAATTCGAGTTTCCTTATAGTCCATTGAAATGTTAAAAAATTTTGGCCGAACCTTGCATTTCGTATGGGACAAAACTTTTTTTGATGGATCTTTATGTGGGATCAGTGAGAATGTAAAAACGAGTTTTCTGGGTTGAACTCCCACCCATTTGGCCGCCATTTTGGAAAAGAGGGCGTAAAAAGTTCTTCATGATATCTTGAGAACCATACATCGCACAAACGAAATTTCAACACATTTGTGTAGAAAATTAAATTCTCTACAATTTATGTGAACATATTTTTTATCGTAAAATTGAAAATAAAAAAAAGATGATCGTTCTAAGAAATTTATCTTAAAGAGGATATTAAATAAATAAAAGAAGAAGATAATAATATTTCTCTTGAGAATGGTCATCTTTTTTTGATTATTACTTTTTTGTTTTCAATTTTACGATAAAAAGTGTGTTTACATAAAATTGAATTTTTTACAAAAGTATGGTAAAATTTTGTTTGTGCGATGTATGGTTCTGAAGATATAACGAAGAACTTTTAAAGCCCCCTTTTCCAAAATGGCGGGCAAATGGGGGGGAGTTCAACCCCGAAAACTCGTTTTTACACTCTCACTGATCCCACCTAAAGATCCATCAAAAAAAAATGTTGTCCTGTATGAAATGCAAGGTTAATGTAACATTTCAATGGACTATTAGGGAATAACATAAAGATGCTCTATATCAGATTTAAATTACATCACAACTCGATGTACTACTTGAGGCATAGAGACAGAAACGCACAAGCAAATAAACCATCGTGAAGAAAGCCCGAAGGTAAGAGACTTCCTTCAATATTTGTAAATAAATTGCACACTTTTGACATGGATAACATGTCTTTCTCGGACGGTTGGGTGTGATGTAGCGAAATGACGACCGTCACGAAAACATGTACCGCTCGCACCCTACTGCTAAGCGACTGTTTGCACTACAGACATCCTACATATACCAATCGATAGATAAAGATTGCCCAAAGATTATAGAGGAATTGTTTTATAGCTATCGCCTAATAGTATCAGGTGATGAGTCATCGCGTTTGGGGTAAATTGCAGATAAATTAGGAGTACTCAAATTAATTTGAGCTCAATTTCTTCGGATATAAAAGTGCCAGTAACGTCATTGATATCTCATTCGAAAAGGTTTGGAAAAGGGCATCCCTACGCGTATTTCCCATACCGTTAATTCAAGTTATAGCACATAAGACATGTAATCCATGTTCGGTAGGTGCCACAAGGGCGATCTACCAAGGGTATTTTTTTTAGTATATTTTTTGGTACTGGCCTTTGGCTAACTGCTTTTTCATTTAGGGCCACTTGTACAAACTTGGTCAAATTTTGATCCGTAGTTCAGGAATTTTAGACTGAGGTTCAACGAGTCAGGCATATAAATGGCTATATTCACGTACGTGAAGCTTGAACAATCATTTAATATGAATTAATCCGCCACAATCGGCGAGTTTAAAGTGGTAAACCATGGATTAAATTTTGAACCACGTTTGTACAACTGGCCCTTAGAGGTTTCATTTGCAGCTTAGGACTTTTAGGAACATCGAATAATATCAAATTAATCCATATTAATTTATTTTTTATTGAAAATTTAGTATAAGATGTCTTGAATTGATTGGTTTTTACTTTTTCGGAAGATTTGACCATTACTAATTACAATTCCCATGAAAAAAAAATAAAAACATGTACATATTTGTCAAAATAATTATGCTGACCAATGTGAACTATTTAATATGATAGGTAGATCAGATCTCCCAAATATTTTTCACATTTTAAATGCAAAATTTGAGTATCGAGCAACCTATTGCTGGCGTTCCAAGGGACCGTTACTCATTTTTGTAATACTGTAACCGGTAACTACATACATTTTGATTGAATAAAGTAAGGTCATATATTTAAGAACATATTTTCAAAGAAAAAAATCACTTATTATTTTAAATTTGTTTACATATTAAAAAGAGCCATATATGTATGTACATATATGAAAAAAAAAAAACAAAAAAGGACTTAAATAAAAAACTATTTCACTACTCAAGCAAACAACTACAAGAGCTTAAAATAAATTACAAATAATCTACCTACCTTTCCGAGCAACTACTGCCCCCCCCTTCTGGACAATTAGAGGTTTCAACTTGGTTTTTAATCCTACATAACCAAAAAAAGCAAAAAGAATAAAAATATCGAAACAACATTTAAAATTTACAACATGCTTAGAAAAAAAATGAGGGAGCAATATCTTAGAATAAATATAAATGTATTATAGAATTATTTATCATTATAGAATAATTTATATCTCAAAAAGAGTAACTTAAAAAAAAAATACTACAGCAGTCATTCAAAAATTAAAGCCAATGAAACAAAAAAACATTTTAATGCTTTTAAATATACCTACATACATTTAAAAAAAAAAAAAAAAAAAACTTAAATGAATCACCGTGAACCAAACACTACCATAATGTCATTTAAAATGTCTAAAAATATTTGAATGCAAATTTGTCTTTCTATGTATTTTCGACATCACTTCTAATTTAATTTAATTTGATATAATTTGATTTAATTTAATTTAACTTAATTTAATGTAAAAGAAATAAATCATGTAATATGAAATGGCACTTTCAGGCCAAATAAAAAATTACAATTACAATTACCATAATGCACTTTCAAAACGCAATTTTTATTTGGTAGTTTAAGGTTCACGGTATCGCTACCAGACCAATGAAATTCACTTTGGACAGAAACAAATTATTTTCTAAAAAAATTTGGAGCGATTTTATTTTTTTGTTGCATTTTAAAAGTGCATTATGGTAGTCTCAGAGCCATTTCACACATAACCTGTGGCCGGCATCGGCACCGATTAGCCAGTTATTTAAACAAAAAAGTATACTTTCACACATACTCGGCACCGCGTAGCAGGTAGGCGGCAATGAAGGTATGTAAAGAAGTGTATTGGTTTCAATTTTACAAAAAAAAGCTATAATTGAACAAAAAACAACCCTTATCTCGTGCACAGGAGATATTTAAACTAAAAATCAGCAAAGCAAGCAACTACCGAACCAGGTACGTGTAATTTGATTTTCTACATCCCGGGTACGGTAATTGGTCCTTAGCTCGCGGTGACGTTGCTAGACCGATTGAATTATGTTTGGACAGATAATAATTTAATTATAGATGCACAAATTAAATTTGAAACGGTTAAAAAAAAAACTTTAATTTTGTGTTACATTTTAAAAGTTCATTATAGGGGTGTTAGGGCCGCGATATCACTGAAAGGTTGATCGCCTGTAGTTTGCACTGCCAGTTTGATGGAATTTAGTTTGTATAGTTACCAAGTAGTAGTGACCAAATTTAGAGCGGTATAAAATCGTTTTTGTTTTTTAGTTGCATTTTGAAAGTGTATTATGCAGGTATTAGGACCACGGTTTCGCTGCCAGACCGATGAAGTTTAGTTTGAACACATAAACATTATGCTTACAAAACTTGGAGCGGTATAACCAACTTCGCTCATTTTTTCTGCATTTTGAAAGTGCATTCTGCATTATGGGGGTCTTAGGGCCGCGATATCACTGAAAGGTTGATCGCCTGTAGTTTGCACTGGTACAATGACATGCTCACGAAATTTGGAGCGGTATAAAACACTTTGAGCAAATCTTTCACCAGCTCTTGCTCAAATATTTTAATTTTTTATATTTTAATAATTTACTGTATTTTACAATTATCTGACACAGCTCAGATGGTATGTCTTAAAGACATAAATAAAATACTATATACAAAAATATTTTATTTAAAAAATTTAAAATACGTGGTTTTTTAAAAATCGCAATTTCAATATGGTAAATTAGGGTAAACAAAGACAAAAGCCTAGAACCTATTTTCTAAACTAAAAATGAAAGAGGGTTGGTTGTTTTTGTAATCGATAGATTCTTTTAATATAAAAACGTCATGGATATATCCAAAAAATGTGAAAAATCTACAACTCGAGATATGAATGTTTGAAAGCAAAAATGTAAAAAATATAGGGTAGAGAAAAAAATTACCATAAATCAGGATAAATGTTTTCTGCAAATAAATTTTATATTTTTGAAAAGTAGACAAGAAAAAAATTGATCCGTATTTGCCAAATTTTCGACTTAACCTCACTTTTTGGCTAAGTGGATTTTTGAATAATGTAAAATTTGTTCATCAGTTTTTGGCGGTTTTTAATTTTTGTTAATTTCATGAGCATTTTCATTAAAAACAATATCAGCGCAAACATACATATCAACTTATTGCCAGAAAACATAACCCTGATTTATGGTAATCTTTTTTTCCAACGTTCATATCTCGAATTGTAGGTTTTTCACATTTTTTTGTATATATCATGACTTTTTTATATTGAGGGAATCTATCGATTTCAAAAACTATCATTTTTCGTTTAGAAAATAGATTCTAGGCTTTTATCTTTGTTTACCCTAATTTACCCTATTGAAATTGCGATTTTTAAAAAACCATGTACATTGTACATGTTTGAATTTTTTAAAATAAAATGTCCTTTTATATCATATTTTGTTTATGTCCTTAAGACATACCATCTGAGCTGTGTCAGATAATAGTAAAAACCCGAAAAATTACATTTAAAGCGTGGAAAACCTATGCCTTGGCCACTTTACGCTAGGCAACCCTTGCGCAAAATGTTTGTTTAGACACTACCTACAAAACTGTGTACTTCTTATCTGGTACCTCGATGAGGGTAGGTCGTTCTGTGGCGGGATCTTCTACTAAAAATTCTGTTGAAATAAAAAGATACATTTAATTCGGATAGGCATTGTTGTAAAGACAAGTCAACTTAGTTGAGTTGTCATCCATTATAGGCATTACAATTTTGAAGGCAAAATAATAAGTGGTTTGTTTTAAAATGTGTACGTTTTAAGTCAAATACTAAAAACTAAATAGATATAAGTATGTTCTTTAGTTTTGAGAACATCACAAATTACGATTTAACCTTTTTTCTTAGAAAAATTCCACCTCCCGCCAAAAGGAGAGGTGTTTTTTGACAACTAAGGCTCTCTCACTTTATGAAGTTGAACGGGCGTTTAAATTAGATAAGACTTTTTAGATTTCAAGTCGCCAGAAATATAATCATGTCATAAAAGCCAAAATTTTTTCTGAGAATCTTAACATAATAATAAAGTATACTACGAACCTGCTGCCGCTGCTTCGACCCTTTAAGAGATAAAAAGCGCTAAAGATGCATACAACTGTTGCCAAACAAATAAAACGAATTAAAATACCCAAAATTATTTGGTAGTAGCACTTTTAAGTTGGTTTTGTTGTTCAAAAATTAAAAAAAAAATGAATGTTTGGAGCATGTGAATCAAGATTCCTGTTGAAGTGCAGAAGTAAAAGCTTATAATCAAAATCAAACGAATAAAACATGACTGTTCATCCCACACCAAACAGATCGAGCAAAAAAATTTTTTGTACTTTATTTGGTGATTTTCTTTTATTTGGTACTAGCAAACACGTGCTCGCCTTGCTTCGCATCCGTTAAAAACTTTTTCATTTAAATCACTTTTTTTGTATATTTTAATTATTTTCTTTTTTGTAAATTGGCCTCATTTGAAAAAAAAAAAAATATTCTATGTCTTCATATCCCAAGCGCTCGCTCTACCAATTCTCATTACAATCACTTAGGTATTTTCTGAGATTAAGAGGAATTAATAGACAGACAAACAAACTTTCAAATTTATTATATTAGTTGGATGTCCTTAGCCTACGAACGCTTAGCCAATCTTCTTTAAACAAAGCTTAATTTTTACTATTTAACAATTTTGTACAAGTTTATACTTAAAAGATTAATCCTAAAAATAGCTTTAAGTCGAAAGTTTTAGATTTAATAATATTATTTCTAGATAAATTAAAAATAGATGTACACATTTACATTTACATTACTTAGGTATTAGAATAATAATGACTCAAGTCAATCAATTTGTTCAGTAAAACAAAAAAAAGTAAAGTTGGTGGCACAACAGAAGAACTAGGGCCTAGTGACTTATTACTCTCAACTTAAAAACAAAAATATCATTACTTAATAACGTAAAATTTTGAACAAGTTTGAACACAATTTTTTTTTTTTTTTTTTTTTTTTTAGTTTGAAAATTAATTTTTTAAGAACTATTCTCTCAAATAATTTGAAAAGCATGATATTTAAAGTGTTGGCGTTGTTCTTTTAATGATTTTTTTTCTATTTTAACCCTTTACTGCATACGAAGGCAAATATGGCTTTCTACAGTTATGTCCCTTTTTCTTCTGACTTCAACAAAAAAAATGATCAAAACACAACATCCTCTTCTGTGGATTTTTTAGAACATAAAGCTGTTCTTTTGCACACGTGCACCAAACAAGAAGGAAGATATTCATGCTTCAGGTCGGTCGGTTGCTTGTTGTCATTGAAAACGGAAGTGTGCAAAATGTTCTTATTTCAAATTATAATACCTTTGGTTTTAGGTGAGTTAAGTGGCTAAAAAATATATTTCTGATTGTGTATCTATTTCCCTTTGAAATTAATAGATTTTTATAAAATAATGTATTATCTTGCTCGTTTTAGAGGTAAAAGTGTGCAACCCATATTTGGCTTCGTATGCAGTAAGGGTTGAAAATATACATATTTGTATGAGTTTTTTTTATAAACAAAAAAAAAAAACAATTTATGAAAAATGTTTTAAACAACCCAAACAAGTCATTTTAAGCGTATATTATTTCTTTCCTCTTTAAACAATAATTCATGCAGTAAAGGGTTAAGTTGATTTTTTAAACAATTGCCTCTCCCGCCTAAACGGGGGAAATACACCCCCCTCATGTATGATTTTTTTTCTTGCCTCGATTCAACCTACATGCTAAATAAAGAATCACATCAAATTAAAAAAAAAAAATCTGTCTTCCGTAATTGAGGGGGCCTACAGTTTATTGCCGAATCGAAACGGCTAATGTGAGCTGCACTTTTCTATGACAAGAGATACTCTTGAAAGTTTTGTTAGTTCCTCGCAAGAAGCAGCTGCAGTTTTTTTTTAATTATTATTAGGTGGTCGAGGCTAGGATTGTGTTCAGTAATTCAGTAAAAATGTACATTAGGGTGTCCGTTATTTCCCAAACTTTTTTTTTTCGATCGGCCTACCCCTAAATCTACGAAAAATGTACTCACCAAAAAAAAATTGTCCGAGGTCGTTAACGCGTTCCTCTAAAGCCGCACTTATCCCATACAAATTCATATGGAAATGTTGCATTTTGTACTTTTTTATTTTCTCTCGAACTATTGCAGCTATTCCAAAATTGTGAAGTATCAAAAAAGGTAAAAAGTAAAAACATTTAAAAAAAACATCGAAATAAATACAAAAAAAAAACATTTTAGCATATCGTCGTCGTTCTATGAAAACTCCCTAAGTCCATTTTTATCAAAAATGAGATAAGTACGCCAAGTCTATATTATGTACATTTTTTAATGGTTTTTTTTTTTTTTTTTAAAGGAACTACTAATAACCAAAATTAATAACAAAAATCAAATAACAGCCGTAGTTGAAAAAAAAATAAACATTAAAAAGGGTCAGAAATTAAAATAAAAAATCAAAATGAATTATAAATGTTTGTTTTTCAGACAATATGTACATATATCAATTTTGATTGTTAAAGGCATTATTCGTTTATAAAAATCAAAAAACAAATTAAGAATAGCTTGTGTGGTTTAAAAGAAAAAAAGATAAAAGTTGAAAAGATGTACAGTACAAATATGTACACTTTTTAAAATTCGAAATAAAATATAAATTTTTCTTTTTAGATAAATTTTTGGATGTGGGTTTTTAAAAGAATAGTTACAGAACAATAATCATAAAAAAATTAGGAATAGTTGAAGAGGAAAAAAATAAAAAGTAAAAAGTTCAAAATGTCCATACAAATTTGTATGGCTTTAGAAGCGCGGTTAATGACCGCGGACAAAATTTTTTTTGTCAATAAATTTTTCAGCGCATAAACTTTCGATTTAGGGGGTGGCCGATCAAAAAAAAAAGAGTTTGGGAAATAACGGACATCATTATGTGTTATTTATAACCCAAAATACAGCTATAGCACACTTACGATTTTTTTTATGAAAGCATTTGTATGGAAGTTTGGCAAATACTAAGGATTCTTAAAAATCAATTATTAAACTAATTTAAATTGAATTGAATATTACAAAAATGTTTTAATTTGTGAACAAGATTTCTGGTAAAGACCGATACAGCACAAACTTTAAGAAAAGTAAAAAAAAAAACTAAATTTTTGTAAAGGAAACTTCTACTATAGCATTATTTCTGAATAAACAAAGTTAGTGCTTGTAGATTTACCATTATTTTTAAGATTAGCTTTCCATCTTCTGCGGAAACTCCTTACCAACTCTTTGCATCTTCTCTGTCAGATGGAGTTCCACGCTTTCTTAATTCTAGCCCAAAGTTTGTTTTTAGTTTCTGCTTTCTTTACCCCATATGAACGTTTACATCATTACAAAGATGTTATATAAGTAAAATAAGGATGGGAACTTTGTGCTCACTAGCATACAAAATATAAATTTTTTCTTCTGAAAACCATTTTCGTATCAAAAACGTGCATGGTTTTGGTTATTTTGAAGCATTGAAATTTAATTGTATTTTCATTTAATTGTATTGATGAAAGTGAGGAAATTAATGGTATAAAGTCAATGAAATTCAATGTATTCCGGAAAAATTTCGCCGAAATTAATACCATTAATTCTACCCATTGTTCTTTCACCTACATATGTGCCCTATTACACGTTGACTCTAGAGTCATGACTCTTTTCGAAATAGAATGAGTGCGAAGGAGAAAAAAGATCTGATTTCACCTTCGCACTCATTGAATTTTAATTGATCCCCTTGATTTCTTAAAAGTTGTGTAAATGGTTTATTTTGGTCTTCGGTGTTTAAGATCATCACACATTTTGGATACTGATTTAAAGAAACATTAAGTAAAAAGCCTGATTCTACCATCTTTTACTTTGAACTGTTCTGTCTATGCTGTCCTTAATTATGAATGCAAACATAAACTAAATGTTGCGTTCAATGACTGCTTGCGTTTCATGCCCAATATTCCAAGGTATGTTAGTGTAGCTAATATTCAGTATTCCCTGTTAGGACTTAGCTTAGACAAGTATCTAATATTTCTTAATTTAATTAAACCTTTCAACATTATGAATAATAGATGTCAGAGTATTTAGGAGAAATAATTCAATATACCCAGTCCCGAAAAGGTTTACGATTGACATTACCGCGATTCACGCGGTTGCTTGTATCTGCAATTCGATTTTGGAACGGTCTTCCAATCGATTTGCAGAGAATTATCTCACCAGCCGTTTTTAGGAAGAGGATCTTTATGCACCTAACTACTCAATAATAATTTTATAATTTAAATTCAGGATTAGAAAGGATTTCATAATCTTTTCCTAATGTCAACTCGGATTATAACTTCAAGATGGTTAAGCTTACGAATTTTGTTGTTTGTTCGAAAATCTGGATCAGCTTTCACCAAATTAACGACATTCTAAACCATTTTTCACAAGCAGTTCAGTAATTAAATCGTTTTAAGGAATTAAAACGTCGTATGAAGAGTTCATAAATATTACACTTTTTCTCGCAAACAACGTGCCTAGAAAAAATCTTGTCGGTCAGCCATTGTTTAAAATGAGGGAAAATAATTTTTCCAATTTTTCCCCAATATGTGTGCTTTTTCTCTGCCCATAGTTTTTATTTTGTATGTCTAACAAAATCACGCGAATTGCATACGTTACTGAGGATGTAAATCACAGACAAAAATGTGTACCTAATTTGAGTGGAAATGTTCCCTTAAATAAAATAATATGATAAAAATATTTACCACTCATTATTTTGCTGATAATCTGTTGCCTTTTTAAATTAAGATTATATTCATTATAGGTTGCCTAATAACACAACAGATAAAAAAAATTACATCAATAGTCAAAGCAATTAAGATCAATTGGGAAATCTTATAGTGCTAGTTTTTGTTTTATTTTTTATTTTTAAGTAGGTACCTACTGTTTTTGTTTTTCAATGCATATAATAAACATTTGTATATATAGTTGGAACACTTAAATACCTATTCTTTAATCATCAAACTTTCCGAAAAATACTTATAATGTACATAAATCTACAGGAAATATAAAACAAACCTATGTAAGTATGGAAAGGAATGAATTAAAAAATGCAGAGAAATGAGTTTGGAAAATCAATATCATAAAAAGCTCCAGCCCAAGTGCGATTTCTTGGGCAAATAATGCGTATTAAATAAATTAAAGTGGACTTTTCGAATATTTGCTAATTTGAAATATTTTGAAGTTTTAATGAAAAAATTTCTTAAATGAATATGTATGTATGTAAGAAGTACATTGTACATGACATATCTTTGGAATATGATTAAATAGAATTAACTTTATTTCTTTTGTTTTTTACTGGCTTTAATTTTTAAAAAAATACATAAGTATATATATCTAAATATGTTCACATACATTAAAAATACAGAAATACATTAAAATAGAAAAGAATATCATTAAATATTAAGTAGTTTGACCAGCTTACATTAGCTCTGTTGTTGAAGGCGAAGATGGAGAAGAAATTGGACTTTTTGTTGTAGTGGACGTTGTTGCAATAAAACTCATGACAAAAACCTCCTCTGCGTATCAAAGATATTCTGCAACAACAATTGCAATATTCCTATTGTGTGCACCATTTATTAACAAATTAAATTGATTAAATTTTCCCTTTCATTAAATCTGCTTCAAGATTTCGTAGCTATTTTTTTTTTGTCAATCTCAACTGTAGTTTAAAAAAGGCAACAAAATTGTCAATTTTCTTCCCAAGAAAATAAACAGTTTGACGTTTGCAAAATATTTGCAACTGTCGGTGACACTACACTACCCTACACTACTGTCCAAAAGCAGTTTAGAACTGTCTCGCTCTCTCTTCAAACGGTTTAAAGCGGCCCATACACACAACACTTGTGTCGACACTGGTGTCGGTGTACTCAACAAATGTGGTGTGTGTATGGGCAAGTGTCTACACCGATTTCGGTGTCGAACACGGTGTCAAGAAAATCAAAATCGTTTGATTTTTTGTGTCGGTGTTGCTAAATGTGTTGCGTGTATGGCGGAATGCCACACGCTTAAGGCATTTAAAAGCAATACATAATGGGTGTGCGTCCTGCCGAGCGTGCGAGTTTTCTTGTTAACTTAAGGCCCAACTATAATAGTAGGATCGGTGCGTACGGCAATGTACGAAACGAATCGAATACAGGAAAATCTTTATAATGCACCCATAATGACCGCATTCCTCAGATTCGTTAAGTTTTCGTTCACTTTTACTTTCGGGCGAAAAGTGCGCTCTCAACTGTACCTCGCGTCTAAAGCCTAGTACGCAGATCGGGAAAAGACAAATGTTATCTCTACAATTCTAATCTCTACAAAAACGTTGGAAAAGTCACGCAAAATTAATGTGTTTCTTCTTTTGTTTTCTTTTTGTAAAATTATCAACAAACAATAGTTGATCGTGCTTATGGTGCAAAATTATTGAACTGTCAAAATTTTTCCCGCAAAATAATGCTTCGAACATTATTTTTCCTGGAAAAATTTAGTGGAGACTTAACCCTACAACGGGTACAAAAACGTTGGAAAAATGTTTTTCTTCTTTTATTCTTTTTGTAAAATTATCGATAAATAAAAGTTGATGAGTGTTTATCGTGCAAATCTATTGACCTGTCAAAATTTTTCCCGCAAAATAATTCTTCGAACATTATTTTTCCTGGCAAAATTTAGTGGAGACTTCACCCTACAGCGGGTACAAACGTCACAATTTTGCGCGTGAACTGCGTACTGTCTGGGAAAAAACTGAAGACAAAATTTGTCCTGGGAAAAATTTTGTATGAAAGGAAAAATTTTTCCCGATCTGCATACTAGGCTTATTTTTAGAATTCAAAAATTAATAAATACACCAAAAAACACAAAAGAAATAAATAAAAAAATCATTACTCTCAAAAATAGATTGACAGGTGCTTCCGTTCGGTTAAATCAATAGCCGCGTTTTATTATCTACGGATCTAGATCAGGATCATCCCTTGTAAATAAAACGATTCGGATCAACATGACAGCAGTAGCTGCGTTTTATGGCGATTTCCATGCAACAAAAAAATCGGTTCTGCTTAGAAAAAAATCAGTTTGTATAGAAGAAAAAATCGAATTTTCGGGACAAATGAAATCTTTCGTTTTTAGCTAGATTTACACGGACTTGCACACACACTACGAAGATTTGACATTTCTCAGGAATTGAAAGTTTTTTTGCCGCGGTGTTTAACAAATATTCGAAAGTGTACGTCCTGTGTTTATATAGATTTAAGACAAATATATTTATAAAAATGTGTTTTGTTCATCAAATAAGTGTGGATAATGAATTATAAGTGATCAACAGATTTAATTAACTGTGAATTTAAGTGACTTAAGTCCATTTATCCCTGGTTGCCGATGCGTTCCTTGATCGATGGGTTTCGTGTTGTATGATCGCAAAACTATTTTCGTTTATTTTGCAACCAATCTCTGATATATATATTTGTTTTAAATCATACAAAACCACGCGTAAAACTGAGTGCACTTTAAAATAATGGTTAAACACTTTGTGCGTGCAATAATTGTTTACCTTTTTGCTTCAAAACTGTTGTCAAATCGCACACACAAAATCACAAAAAAAATTGAATTTTTTACAGATTCCTTGCAACTAAAAAAAAGAATCGATTTGAAATTGTTGCATGGAATTCGACATTATTTTCTACGGATCTGGATCAGGATCAGCCCTTCAAAAGAAAACGATACGGATCATCATGGCAGCAATGATATATGAGCATCTCTTTTTTACTTACGTTTTGTTATTTTTCATTTATTTCCTGTCTTTTTTCTTCATTCTGCAATTAACACTGCCTTACCATCATAGCCATGAGAGTTGTAAGTCACTAGGCCTTGGTTCTTCATGAGCCGTTTGTGCCACCAAATTTATTTATACCATCAAAGCCATCTACCCGCCAGAGAAAGAAGTAATTGTTGGATCTTTGAAATAGATCTAGATCTTTAATTCTTATTGTGGCGGGTAGATGACTTTTATGGTAAGGTAGTGTTAATTGCAGTGTAAAAAGGCTTAACTACATTCAAAAACTTTTTGCAAAAAGCACAAAAGTGAAAAATACACACATACTCTGGCGACACCTGGTTGCGAAAAAGTGTACGAAAAGGTAGTATGTGACATTCCTGTCAAATAAAAAAAAATAAGAAACGTAACTGTAAATTGAAATTCCGTGAAAAATGAAGGCAAGAGAAACTATTTTTCAGGTAATTAATTATAATATAAATATAGAAAATTACTTCAATTTTTAGTCTAAAGTTAGACAATGTTTATTAATACGACCAAAATTCTTTATCATTTTCTCAGTTGAAACTCAAAAAACTTAAAAAACTAAAAAACCACATAGAACATATGTGGTAAAAATAATAGAAATTGTGGAAAGCGCCACAAAAATAAATCGGCGATGGTGGGTACACCCAATAAACCAAAGTTACAAGGCGATTTTCACAATTTACTGGAAGAAATAGAGGCGTACGACCCAGAGAAATTTTTTGAATACACGAGGATGAACATGAACCAATTTGAATATGTTCTTGGCCTAGTGCACCATCGCCTGACGAAGCACAGCCATCGGCGGGGGTTGCCAGCGGCGCTTAGACTATTGGTTACTTTGAGGTAAATATACAATACTTTTATAGAAAACGCAACGTTTTTAATTGAACACATTTATTACTACAATATAACAGATATCTTGCAACAGGGGACAGCTACCAGAGCATTGCATTTGCGTTCCGGATAGGAAGATCTACGGTTCAAGCAATTATACCGGAAGTATGCAACGTTCTGTGGGAAGCTTTGCAACCAATATACATCCCGGAAATTTCCACCGAGGATTGGAAAGAATCTGCTGAAAAATTTCAAAAAATTTGGAATTTACCTCACTGTGTTGGTGCTATTGATGGGAAACATATCAATATTCAAGCACCACACAGAAGCGGATCACAATTCTTCAATTACAAGAAAACATATTCCATAGTTTTGCTAGGAGTTGCAGATGCACACTATAAATTCTTATATGTAGATATTGGAGCTCTTGGTTCGCAAAGCGATGGTGGGGTGCTTACCAACAGCCATTTGGGAATAATGCTGCAAACTGGACAAATAAATTTCCCTAGCCCAGTTCCATTGCGTGGAGGTAATACTTTTCCTTTACTTAAAAAAAAGATTTAAAAAACGATTCAGAAAAAAGTTTTCAATACATTATGAGCCAATTAAAACGAAATGTAAGTATCTATCTCATTGACCTACTAGATATGGACTGCCAGGAGCCAACTTCACGACGGTACCACTTAAAACTAAACGCTGCCAACGCCCCGTGGAGCAAAGCGGACCATTTTTTTTGGAGCTTTTGTATGAAAATAAAACCCCACTAGCAGTCCATATATAGTATGTCAATGATCTATCTAGTACCAGAAATTTATATCTACAATTTTTTAAAAGTTGCGTGAAATAACAAAAACTAGAAAATTTTGAAATTTTAAGAGTTAAGGTTTGTCTGTCAATGTCTGAAAAAAGTTCCCATTAACTATCCGACAGTTAAATTATCAGCTTTTTAACTGCCAGTTTAGTTTGTCTGACAATAGATGCAATCTCTTTAATTTGGGAGATTTGATCTGCGTTGACTTATACATGTAAATAAGCTCTCATGTCAAATTGAAAATATCTTTTTTTTAGTGAATTGATAGTCTATATAAGTGAACAATCGTCACCGATACTATCAAAATATGGGCTGACATACTTTAAAGATGAAATTTTTCTATGTCAACATGTTTTTATTCAAAAGAGCAATTCTGCAATTCATTGCAATGAAAAACGACATATAATATTATTTCTAACTAATGTCGAATTCCTTTTAATAAAAAAATCGATTTGTTTAGAAGAAAAAATCGATTTTTCGGGACAAATTCCTTGTATTGAAAGAAAAAAATGGAGTCTGTTTAGAAAAAAAATCGATTATTTTTGGTAAAAGGAATTCGACATAAAACTTTAAAGTATTTCTCTAAATATAGTTTATTAAAAAAATTTTTGTTTGAAAAGTAACACTCAAATTAAGAAAGAGGCCCACAAAAGTTTGCTGGTCCTATGCGCTAAAGTTAAAAAAATGAACCCGATTTGCCATTAGATAAATGAAGGCTCTCTAAAATTGGTGCGAAATTTCGAAGTGAATATACGACGACCGAAAAATATTTAAAGATTCGCATCGCCCCAGAGCCAACACTCTTACCTATTGAACAATTAAATTTTTAATATTTAATATTTGAAAACAAAATCGATCATTATTTTGATACCAAAATAAATTAAATGACTTAATTTATGTCTTGCCAAAAGAAAATAGTTTCATTATAAATGCAAAAAAAATGCATTTTTTTTGCGTAGATTGCGCAATACATCTGGCAAGTTCTGCCACTGCATATGCTATACCTAACCATATGCAGTGGCAGTGGTGCTAATGATGTCTTGTCTTTTCCAAGCATAATGCAAATCTTAAAACATCCGTATCGATTACAAAAGCTGCTGAAGCTCAAACTACCACTCGCTTTAGTACCTATTTTCATCTTCGTTCACAATTCTAGTATTTTTTTACGGGCCTTCATTATCATTCGTATTATACATGTGTTTGAGGTTTTAAAAAACGCTGTAGGGGCTGAAACAAATCAAAAAACGTTAGTTCAGAGATTTACAATAAATATTCTTCAAGGTAGAGAATGAAAGAAAAAAACAAACAATACCAAACCTTAAACCCTCTGAAAAACGTGGAACATCGGTTTCGTTATTTACTCCAGCCAATACCCAATTTATTTTGGCAGTTCATGACGGTGTTTAGATTGTGACTGTTCACTACGCACTGACCATGGTTTTGTGGTTGTCGGTTAGATTGGTTAGGAGCTCAGACAGTCACAATCTAAACAGAAACACCATCCATCTCAAAAGAGGGTTCACAACACATTCAACATGAACAGCAGTCGAATGACCGTGTCGATCGACTTCTAGTTTTGTAAATGTCTTTCTCTGGCGGAGTCAGACTATCGTTGTAGTGAATGTGAACAATAGTGCGTAACGACCGATGATGTTAATTATTCAGCTTTTTTCAATTTTTTTTTGTAATGAAAATTATGCGGTTATTATATTTGTGTAAAAAAATTAAATACAAGTAGGTATAATATTTTCTCATTTAATTTTTTTTAAAGAGTTCGGGAAACGGTCGTAGAATGTTAATGCTAACGAAATGACTCAGGTCTGGCGACATCGTTAAGCTTGAATGTGAACCCTCAGAGATACAGCTCTTCAAAAACGCTTAACAAATTGAAAATCTTTTATTCAGTTTAAACATAAGAGCTGACAACAAATTTCTGGTGGGAACGCATATCAAACGCTTTTTATACAACGCAAAAATCAACAAAAAAAAGTTTCAAAAAAATACCGATAAGGTCGGCTTAAAAAGTTTTATCTTGGATTATATTATAAAGGTGAAGTTTGGTCTTAAGCTTAGGGAATATGACAAAGAATTTTTTTTCCCTTTTTATGATTTGAATTTAAGCGACAATACTCCTGAACAAAAAAATTGTAAAAATCGTGATTTTTAAAGCCCGCTCCTACCGCGGGTGCCAAAAAAAAACTTGCCAGATTCTTGTATTGAGTATCACAACAAGCCTCGCAATCTATTATGGAAACATTCAACAAAAAAGTAATGTCGTTTTCCGTTGGTCACTCCTAGCACTCTTTTTTCACTCCATCCACACTCCCAACACTCCAAAAACCTTCCATTGGTTGTTCGGAGTGATGATTTAGGAGTGTTTTTTCACTCCGGAATTCATTAAGGAGTGCTAGGAGTGCACTCTGAAAACACACATATATTTAAAAGTATGTGTTGGATTAATTGCCAAAATAGTAAATGTTTCTTCTTGAGATGTTCTGGAATTGAAATTATTGAAGAATTCATTTTAGTTTTTACTTCTACATAGATACACATATTACGGAAGAGAGTTTTTCATATTCCATTGGAATCAAAAAAGAGTGAAACACTCTGAAAATCCAATCGAAAACGACATAAGTTATATTTTCTACTTTATCTTTCAGAAAACTACAATTTACCATATTTTTTGGTTGGAGACGAGGCATTCCCGTTGAAAGAATACTTAATGACCCCATACAGTGGAAGATATATAGAAGATGATAAGTATAACTTCAACAAAAGACTGTCAAGAGCTCGCCGCGTTGTGGAAAATGCGTTTGGAATACTGGTAGCAAGGTGGAACGTGTTTAAGCGTTGCATTATTGCGCAACCAAATGTTTTTGACCAGATTGTAAAAGCAACTGGTGGTTCTACATAACATGTTGTGTGCAAGCAGCGAGGGAACTTATGCCCCTGCTTCCTTTATTGATAGAGGAGATGAAGACAACGGAGCCTGGAGATCTCAGACAGTATCCTCAAACTTAACTTCAATTCCTTCTTCAATACGACTTGGATCAAGAAATGCAGCAATTTCGGGAATAAGTTCGAAACTATTTAAAAATGAAGCTGGTAACCGCAGGCACAATGACATTTGTGTAGTTAATAAAATGACAAAACAAAATAAAAAAACACTAGTTCTCTTTTTAATTTTTATTTGTTGGAAATGCTTTCCCAAAAAACTTCCATTAATTTCCTAACAAAATCATTTCGTTCACTAAAATTTAAATGATTAAATGATTGTCTCCCCATATACTCAAATATTTTGAGGTGGCCATCCAATTCTTCTGCCTGGGTTTCCTCAGCAGTGACAGCTTGGCTTATTTGACGAAGAACTTGTGAGCTTTCTCTGTATAGCTCATTTTGTAGTTGAGTTCCTGATTTGGCAGTAGTAGTTGGAGGACACTCTGGGGTTTGATAAAGCCTTGGTGTTGCGATTGATGTGGATGGTGATATTGTTGATGTTTGATTCTGTCTTGATGATGATGATGTTGTTGTTGGAGTTTGTTTTTGTCCTGATGGTGCTAATGGCGTCATAGTAATTTCTGGGGTGTTGTCCAGAAAATCTTCTTCTAATATTTCCCAATTAGCAGAGTTTTCCACGTCAGAATCATTGGAGTTGGCTAAAAATTTGAAATGAAAATTAGTTTTATAACGCTGTGCGCGTGAATACAATTATTTATATTACCTGGAGGAATAGTTGATGAAATCGTGTTCCTAGACCTCAAAGTACTTCCCAGAAACTCAAGCCCCGACATAAGATGCCAAGCTTTCTGGGAACCAGCTGCTCCAGATCCTGACCTTGTATTTTTTTCAATTTTTTTTTCCCCTTCTATATTTTTCTTTCAATGCAATGAAACGTTTTTCAACCTCCATTGGAGTTGTTCCAGGTAACATGTTTGATATTCTCATTATGATTCGTTGTTTTTTGGTTGAGTCCCTGTAATCAGTCATTTTCATGTCCCATAGGACTGGGTTTTCCCTAACCATTTCAATGAGATTTTCATCATCACTGTCTGGAATTATAGAAACGATTATTTCATAGTAAATGATTTCTTTTAAATTATTTTATATTATATATATAATTTAGTAGTTGTAGGTTCAGTTTCTTTTTTTAAAGTCCTATGAATAATTTCCATTACTACACACAACTGTTGAATAATTTCACTTTACAATAAAATACATGAATATCACACAAAACAAGCACTACATTTATTTCCACTATTTTCCGCCTACGTGTCTGCTGTATATAATATCTTTGGTTTTAAGGATGAGAAAACGGTTTTATTGTCTAACAGCGTAGATTTACAGCAAAGTTTCTTAATTGGACACCAAACATTTTGTGTCTGACTTTTGTTTCAATTAGAAATACTTTAAGGCTTATTTATTTAAAATAAAAACATAACTTATCAAACCTTTCCAAATAAATCTTGAAAAATCTTCCATAATTTATTGATACCAATAACTGCTCTAGACTTTCCTACTTTGAAATTGCATTCAAACACGAAAAAAGTCATGTCAAGGAAAAAGGGGAAAAATTTCGTTCAGTGAAACAAAGTTCGAGACATGAGCGACATCTACAAGTCAGCTACTTAAACTATTTATATAGATGTATTGGTGTTTTACTTTTGCACAAAAGTAAAAGTTAAGAGCGCTTTTGTAAAACTTGAGAAAGAAGATAGAAATGAGTTGTGCGTTGGAAAAAGACAAAGGATTTAGTTCACTTTTGTACAAAAGTAAGTTGAATGTAGTTAAGCCTAAGAAGAGACATCAGGAAATAACTGAACATAATTAAAACGTAAGTAAAAACGAAATGTTTATATAACACCGCATCTTTAGCCGCGTTTTATTATCTACGGCTCTGTATCAGGATCATCCCTTGAAAATAAAACGATCCGGATCATCATGACAGCAGTAGCTGCGTTTTATTATCTACGGATCTGGATCAGGATCAGCCCTTCAAAATAAAACGATACTGATCATCATGGCAGCAGTGACATATGAGCATCTCTTTTTTACTTACGTTTTGTCATTTTTCATTTATTTCATGTCTTTTTTCTTCATTCTGTAATTAACACTGCCTTACCATCAAAGCCATCTACCCGCCAGAGAAAGAAGTAATTTTTGAAGCCCGAATTTTTTTGTATTAAGCTAGTTCCGCAGTTCAAGCTAAACTAAATTTTATCCCTACACTTCTTATCTCTACAATCGTTTGCTAAGAGCACAAATGTCAAAATTTATCTGTGAAATAATGCGTTGAGCATTATTTCGCGCGCTAAATTAAGTGGAGACTTTTTGAATTTAGCACGTGAACTGCGTACTGCCTAACTAAATATCCTCGCTAAAATTTATCTTTTGAGGAAATTTATATGGAAGATAAATTTTAGCGCGATCTGCGTACTAGGCTTTACGTGTTAAAAAATGATCCAGATCCGTAGAAAACAAAACGCGGCTAGTGTTATATGAACATCTCTTGTTTACTTACGTTTTGTTATTTTTCAATAGCCGCGTTTTATGTCGAATTCCTTTCACCAAAAAAAATCGATTCTTTTCTAAACAGAATCGATTTTTTTCTTAAAATATAAGGAATTTGTCCAGATTCTTCTAAACAAATCGATTATTTTATTAAAAGGAATTGGACATTAGTTTCTACGGATCTGGATCAGGATCATATTTTAACATTGACATATACTATATATGGACTGCTAGTCGAGCCTTATTTCCATACAAAAGCCCCAATAAAAGTGGCAAAAAATAATAATAATTTTAAGGCCATCTATTGTCACTTGGTTTCAACAAGCTATTTTTGGCGTAGAAACTAATGACATCTGTTATTATTACTTACTACTGCGTGACGTTTTGATTTGTTTTTTAATTTCTTTTTTTTTCGTTCAAAATTAATTTTTATCACACGTAGATATCACTAGAGTATGTGTGTATTTCATTGACCTATTATATATGTGCCGAGATTTAGCTAATTCGAAACCGTGGCGAGTGAGTAAGATGACTCACTTTTCATTGAAAATCGATTTAGCTAATAAAAGTGAGTGAGAAGGCGAGTGAAATGAAACGTCAGTTTACTCGCCGGATATTTCAGCGGTGACTTGGTGTATGTGTTGGTAAATTTACACTTTTGCATAAGTATGCGTTCTTTTCTAAAGGAATGTCATCATATCTATACTCGTATGTGAAATGAAATAGAAAAACAACAATGTATGTAGGTAAAACTGAGTATGCAGCACATAAAAGATTTATTTTTTTTTATAAAAACATACATTTATGTAAAAATTATATTTGATGAATTTTGTTATTTACATTTTAATTGTAGGTATACATTATTTAATACAGGTGAAAAATATAATTCAGCATCGCAAGGACGACCTCACCAACTTCGTGAGGACTAACTGGCTGAACAGAATGGTGACGCAGACGGAAACGGAGACGGAGCCGGAATAGCTGTCAAAATATTGAATACACGCAAATTCAATGTTGCGAACACAACGGAACGTAGACGCATACGGAGACGCAGACGCAGGCGGAAGAGTTCACCAACTTTTAACTTTTGACGTACGGCACTTTTGACGTTTCAATTTGTATGAAGAAAAAAAACAACTTTTTGGGTCGGAAAAAAATATTGTGGTTATTTGTATCGCGAAAAAAATTATTTATTAAAAGGAAAATTATTGGAAACAAAAAATGTGAATTCTGAGCTTGTACACAATAATATTCTTTTGTTTTTCTTCAAAATACCTTCAAAGCTATACAGCTGCATTGTGGGCATGTAAAAAAAATAACGTACGACACTTTTTGACAACTCTTCCAGTTCCGTCTGCGTCTTCAGTTTCGTCATTCTATTCTGTTCAGCCAGTAACTACAAAACTTTGGAAGAATGTTTAGGGGTGGATAGGGTACACTAATTACACACTAAATTAATACATTGATTAAATTTTATTTTTTTTCTAAGATTTTTGATGAAGTTTAATTCAAATAAAAATACAAAATTGAAAGATTAAATCTCAAACAAACAAAACCAAAGACAACAAATTAAAAGATAATCTTTGGTAATGACATTTCATGTGTTCGAAACTAGATTCGGAATAACTCATTTCACTTTAATAGCTAAATCACTTTTGCGAATGAAGTGAGATGAGTCGGCGAGTAAGGCGAGTCATCTCACTTCACTCGCTGATATAGCTAAGTCCCCTTTCACACAGGACAACTGAGTTGCCGGCAACAATTAGTTCATAGGCGAGCAGGGCAGGAAGAAAGAGGGGGAAATGAAATCTCCCCGGTCAACAAATTCAGGAGATTTTTTTGACGTTTCTCTTCACACTACGTTTGTGTGCGTTCAACCAAGGTAGTTTAAAAGGAAAATAAGGAATATCTCCGGGTTTTTGTTGCTTGCGTGTGAAAGGTACAAGAGATTGTTAGGGAGATTTAAAGAAAACGTCAAAAAAATCACCAGCAACTAGTATCTTCGTGTGAAAGGGAACTAAATCTCGGCAATGGACTGCCAGGAGCCAACTTCACGATGGTACCACTTAAAACTAAACGCCAACAGCGCCCCGTGGAGCAAAGCGGAAAAGTAGGTGTAGCTTTTAACAATTCAAATCTTGCTTGTTTATTTATTTTTTGATTTTTACAAAAGTATCTTGAAAATGGTGGAAAAATGTAAATAAAAGTATTGAAATTAGTTTTAAAATATTAGAAATCCATAAATCTAACATATTTACATATTTTTTTTCAGATGGTGAAAACTAGGATGTACCAACACCAAAGATCGTCGAATGTGATTCTCTCTGATAGCAACTCTTCAAAAGCAGCATTGACCATGAAAAGAAAGATCAACAGAGCAAGAAACCTACTCCTAAGAGGCCCCAGAAACCACAAAGAGAATCAGCTAACAAAGCCATGGATTAAATGCAAGACATTCAAAGTGAAACCAAATGAAGCAACGAACGCTTCTATTCGATTGCCAGCTATATCTTACCTCTTGGACTATTTCAACAAGAGACTGGGAGGGAATGCACCAACAAGTCTTTATAATGGGAAACAATCGGAATGTCATGATGTCTGGCTTGTGCGCTTGCTTAATGATTCGGTAATTCTAGTTCAAAGAAACACTCTGGAACTCCTTCTACTTGGATTCCCAATGTACACGCATTATATCTTAGCGAAGCTGACCTATAGTTAAGTTAGTTACCAATTTCTAACTCGTCGCCGTCGTCTCTATTCCTGGCTTCTAGGCACTGAAGTAACTAAGCCGTCAAAACTCGAACAGTCTCTCGAGGATAATGATGAGAGTATGTACATAGTCTAACTTTGATAAACATTCCAAACATATTCTAATTCAATCGATAATATGCACACTAAAGTTTAGCTTAGAGAGTACACCCGTAGACTTAGACCTATCGAATTATGGTATCCTTGCTAGATAAAGCGGAATGGCAGTGCCGTACTCGATTATGTACTCTGTGATATTATTCCGACCTGTGACTGCCCAGCGGAAATGTGGAAGTGGTTAACTCAGCTAATCTACTCATTGTCACCATTTCATCCGGCCTATATTTGGAGTTTTATGATTATGACATAAACATATACGAAAAATCATGCAAGAAGTGTTAGTCGATGATCACGATAAATGAGTTTTTACTAAATAGGTTTTGTTTCTCTAGCGGAATGAATCATCCCACCTAACGCGAAACCTCCGACTTTCCATTACGACATCCCAATTTCGAAGTTGATTTTTTTTTAGGAGTAGGTAGGCATCTCAATAGAATATTTTTCAAATATTAAGGTGAAGAAACTACCTAAATGCAATTAAAAAATGTTTAAAATTCGGGAATTTTTTTTTTATCGATTTGCACTTTTTATATGCGGAATTTGGAAACGCGGATAGTCTCATTGGAAAGAGATATAGCCTATAGCCAGAATGCATCAGCTATAGAAATGCGCCCGGAATACATGATCACCGGGTTTAGCTTGTTAGGGTGTTCACTGGTTGAACACCCGATCCGATCCGATCCATCGATCACAAGTGTACGTGGTCACAACCGTTATGGGCTTCACTTCAGTGTATTGGGTAACAACCCCTTGAACAGTGACAAGTTTCCCAATCTCTTCAGCTTTGATTTCACGAATTGAAGAGGTGTTCTTAGTGGAAAGTGGTTTCACTGTTATCCGGAGAAGTTATTAGTTCCCAAACTAGGGTTAGCAAAACAAAATACTTACAATCCTCTTCATGAATTTAGGGAGAAAACGATTTCTTTCATCATGCATTCCCATTTGATTTCTGGTGGTTCGAGATTCCATTAACAAACGATGTTCATTATAAAAATCCAAGGCGTGGACTTCTCTTACTTTGTAGTTGGGGAGGATTTCCATAGAGCAAGGTCAAGCAACAGGCAAATCAAATGCAGAAGATCCTTTAAGATTGGAAAATCCTCATCGGACTATGCCTCATCCACATCGATGCAATCATTTATTTATCCCTGCAGATGGATACCTACTATACGCGTGGGGATTCCTGCAATTTAATAAATTTTGCAATAAAACATAAATGAAAATTGAAAAATATTACCATAATGTGGAGACGCAAGATAAAAATTTATTTTGAATGAAAAAAAAAAAGAAATTAAAAAAAAAACAAATCAAAACGTCACACAGTAGTAAGTAAGTCCCCTTTCACACAGGGCAACTGAGTTGCCGGCAACAATTAGTTTATAGGTGAGAAGGGCAGGAAGAAAGAGGGGGAAATGAAATCTCCCCGGTCAACAAATTCAGGAGATTTTTTTGACGTTTCTCTTCACACTACGTTTGTGTGCGTTCAATCAAGGTAGTTTAAAAGGAAAATAAAGAAAATCTCCGGGTTTTTGGTGCTTGCGTGTGAAAGGTACAAGATATTGTTAAGGAGATTTAAAGAAAACGTTAAAAAAATCACCAGCAACTAGTATCTTCGTGTGAAAGGGGACTAATAATAACAGATGTCCTTAGTTTCTACGCCGAAAATAGCATGTTGAAACCAAGTGACAATAGATGGCCTTGAAAATTATTATTATTTTTTGTCACTTTGCTCCAAGAGAGGCCAAGTGTCGCTAAAAAGAGTAGGGACCATATTTTTTTTAGTTTTTGTATGGAAGTAAGGCCCGACTAGCAGTCCATATATAGTATGTCAATGGTGTATTTTTTCACTTTTGTGCTTTTTGCAAAAAGTTTTTGAATATAGTTAAGTCTTAATACAAAAACAATTTGGGATCCTACTCTCTATTTGGATCTTTTTCAAACATCCAAACTTTAATTCTTACTGTGGCGGGTAGATGGCTTTTATGGTAAGGTAGTGTTAATTGCAGTGTGAAAAGAGACAGGAAATAACTGATACTAACTAAAACGTAAGTAAAAACGAGATATTCATATAACACTGCTGTCTTTGTGAACCGTATCGTTTTATTTTCAAGAGATGATCCAGATCCGTAGATAATAAAACGCGGCTAATTACTTCTTGTCTTTTTTCTTCACCACCACCACAAGACGGAAACGATACCGAGATTATAGATTATTGTACGAAATTAAGACTGCAGTGAAATTTTTCGATTTCAACCAGAAAGGTACACCGTTAGGGACAATAAAATTATGTTGGAATTAGCTACATTTAAATATAATGAGTTTTAATTAAAAGTTTAGAAAAAGGATGAGGAGGAGAATAAAGCAGGGGCAAATATGAGGATATAAGACCCCTGGTAACGGGGTCGTCAAGCCGAGTAAGACGAATAAGGAAGGGAGTGTATAGAACATTACTCGCGCATCTTCTAACAACGCTAGATGCACCGACTGGCATGAATTTATTTTTATTGTGACGGGAAAAAGGACCAAAGAGCCACCCCAACGACGAGCTAACGAAGGGATCTAGCATGCCAGCGCAGGCCCTTGAGACAAAGGAAAATCTCGTTACATCCCGCTTCCATATTTTAGAAGACACAATATGACTGAATGAAAAAGTGCGGTTTTATCTTTGAACATTTTTAGGGCGAATTGGTTTTTTTTTATGTCAAATCTGAAAATAATTAATGAGTGTGACAAAAGTCTATCCCAATCTCGTTGGTAGTCGCAGACCACCTTAGATAGATGTTCTTTTAGCGTCCGATTGAATCGTGCTAGCAGCACAAGTATCACATTTTCGGCACCACTTTTCAACGTCCTCTCTTGCATGTAGCCAGTAGAACCGTTGTCGTATCTTTTCCAAAGTCTTATTGACTCCCAAATGACCTCCAGAAGCTCCGTCATGCATATCTCGAAGAACGTCACACACCTTGGACCGAGGAACGACCAGCTGCATCGCATAGGACTTACCGTCTGCGGCTTCCCACTTACGCCTTAGGACACCTTCCTTCACATGAAGTGAGTCCCACTGTGCCCAATATGCTTTCAGGGCCGGACTTCTGTCGGAGATGTCAAACCACTCTGGGCTTTCTTGGTGTTCTTTCCACGCAAGAATGGGCTCTATGTCCGACTCTTCTTGTTGGGCAGTCCTAATATCTTCATTACTCCAACCGTAAATGGGATAAGCTCTTATTCGTTGGACGGCAACCAACTCCTTCTTGACGTGTGCAATGCTTGCAGTCCTGTTTGCAAGGTCGTCGAGATAATGCGCCTGCGTTTGAATGCAACTTTCCTCTGCGATGTTGAATTTGGTAGTCATATATCTCTAGTCTCTCGATTGGATGGGGGGACGCCCCCTCTAACCAATAACCGGTGTAACCTGCTCGAATCAGAGTTTGTGTTAGGCCGGGGGAAAAAAACCCAAAACAAACGAAAATGCAACGAATCTGATTTTGCACCATTACCTACAATCAACAACGACAATAACATCCCTCGATTTATAGTCATCTCTGGTACAGAAAAATTGGGAGAAAACCTACGACCTCTTTCTTCGTACAATCCCTTCCAAATCAATCGTGGTCTGGAATTTATATCGAAAGATTTTCTGGAGGCGACCTACTCGTTAAAGTTCTTAACTTGCAAACAGCAGCAAAATTCCTAAAAGCTAAAACCATCGACTTGATCCCAGTCAAAGTATCAAACCATACTAATCTCAACTCGGTTCAAGGCAGAATATACTCCAGATATATTATTGATATATCTGAGGAAGAACTTCTTTCTGAACTCAAGAAATTTAAGGTAATTGAGGTTGGGAAAATAATGAAAAAAGAAAAAGACGTTCTCGTTCCTACCGGTGCAGCAATTCTCACCTTTGATCTTATTCGGCGACCAAATGAAATCAAAATTGGCTGGCTAAACTGTAAAGTTGAAGAATTCATTGCAAATCCAATGCGCTGTGTATCATGCCAAAAACTTGGTCACACTAAAAACCGTTGCAATAACTCAATTGTTTGCAAAGAATGCTGCCTACCACCACCGCACAACGAATCTTCTGTGTTAACTGTAATGAAGAAACTCATACGTCATACGATCCCGCCTGCCCCGCTTTCCTCCGATATAAATCAGTTAACAAAATTAAAGCTGATCGCCGCTGCACTGTACGAGAAGCGAATCTTGCTAACCTATGTCCAATCTCAGTTAAACTCCACTCCAACCGGCTAGGCGCGCACATGCAATTTTTCCGAAACCAAATAGTTTGATCACTAGTTGAACGCTGATCGCTCACATAAGCAACTTAAAAATCAATCAACGAGATAAACCAACACACAGACAATATTTATTCAGTTTTTCTTTCTCTCAATTTCTATTCCTATTTCAGTTCCTATTCTTACGCTTAGGAAAGAAAGGGATAGATATGTACATTGTTTGAAACAAAATGTAAACAAAATATTTTCGTATTTTGTCTCAACGAAAGAAAGAGATATACTATTATACATACAGTTATCTTTCAAGTTTTTGTCTAGCGAATGTTTTTGGCGGTGAGGAATTAATAATTTGATAAAAACCCTAAGCAAGTTTAAAAATCGAAATACATATTTAAAAAATATAATACATATATTAGTATTAAAATATCTTCAAAATGGACTTTTACGGACTAGCAGTGATATGTGCATTTGAGCTAAAAAGGAGAAAAAAACGACTGTTCAAACGCAAGTATTGGGTTCACCCGTTAAATTCCGAACGATCCGTCAAAGGACAGTTCCAAAAAATTTATCAGGATCTACGTTCCCATCCAAAAAATTCTTTAATTATTTCCGGATGAGCGATAAAAGCTTCGATGAACTACTGATTTTGATACGACCATCTATTACTTACCAAAATACCAAGTGGAGGAATGCAATATCTCCAGAAGAAAGACTTGCCGTTACAATGAGGTAAATAAATAAATAATAACAGATAGGTAGTAAAAAAAAAAGCTATGTGTGGGAACTTCGGGTGCACTCTGTGGCTCTAGCAAGAATTCGACTAAATCATCGTCACTGCCAGCAATGTTTTCAGTTTCTTCATAGTTGCTGACAGTTGGACGGTCTTCCATCGTGGGCAAAAGAAACGAAAGTTGATCAAAAAAGACATACTTTCGCCGCTTAGGAGCTGCTTGGCCTGACTTTCCTTTTTTTTTGCTTATTAATCTCTCGGCCAAAGCATGTCTTCAAATTTTTCCATTTACTTTGAAGTTCTTTAACTAAAAATATAAACAAAAATATGTATGAAGAAATGCATTTAAAAGATCGAACCATATATATACATATGTTTGAATTGCACTCTATAAAAAGAAACAAATGGATTTTTGATGATTACCTACCTACTTTATTAATATTAATATTTATTTACTTATTTTAAAATATTATTTTCTGCAGGTACCTTGCCACAGGAAATAGTTTCCGGTCTCTTCACTTTGAATTTCTCATTGGCGAAACAACATTAAGAGAAATTATAAAAGACACATGTGTCAAAATATGGATATGCCTAAAAGAAAAATGCATGCCGGAAAAAACCCAAGATACTTGGCTACAAGTTTCTGAAAATTTTTTAACAAGTACAAATTTTCCCAATTGCCTGGGAGCCATTGACGGGAAGCACATAAGGGTCCGAAAGCCATGCCATTCAGGATCTAAATTTATGAATTATAAAAATAATTTTTCCTTGGTCCTAAATGGCGATAACAGATGCGGATTACTGCTTTATATCAGTTGATATTGGATCTTACGGAAGTGCAAGTGACTCCCATATTTTTCAGCGCTCCAACTTTGGTAAAAAACTTGAGCAAGGTCAACTGAATTTACCACCACCTCAGTGCCACACCACACCACAAATGCCATTTGTTTTTGTAGCTGATGAAGCTTTTCCGCTAACAGGCCATATACAGAGACCATTTGGACGAAGAAATTTAGGTACAGAAAAAAAAATTTATAACTATCGACTCACTAGAGCCAGAAGGATGGTGGAATGCTCATTTGGAATCCCAACAAACAAATGGAGGATACTTCACAGAGCGCTTGATGTGCATCTGTCATTTTGTGATGCTATTATAAAAGCATGTTGCATCCTTCATAATTTTGTTCGCAAAAGAGATGGTATAAGGTATGAAGACACTTTTTATGAGTGTTCTTTGGAAAGGTCTAATGCAACAAATGAACGCGGATCTCATGATGGTTCAACGGCAAGAGATTATTTCGTCAAATATTTTAGTTCACCTCATGGTTCGTTCAGTTCCATGGCAGTATGAAAAAATATAAATTTAATTCGAAAATAAAATTATTTATAGATTATGAATTAAAGTTTGTAATTAATTATTTGTTTATGTTGTTGGAAAAACTTTTAAGTATCATGAGACTTCGCAAACATCCCAAACGCTTTTGGAAGACAAATTAAAATGAGACAAAACAATGGAGATAACACCGGAAGAATTTTCTTTAAAATGCATTAATTAGGGAAAATAAAATACTTAAAACAATGTATAAAATGTACCAAAACATTTTCGTTAAAATCGTATTCTTTATGATTTCTTTCATTTCTTTTTCACAATAAAAGTAAAGTTTCGAAAAAGTAATATATAGATATAGTATGTCAATGGGTACGCACTTTGAACCAACAAATAATTTTGATATATTTGTACCTCACCTTTTGCAACTTTTTCCTTTGGTGTTATGTTTTGGTAAGTAGGTACCATCTTCTCCGTAATTTCTTCCCAGAGACCGGAAATTAAATTCCTATCCGAGTGCTCCGCCATTGAAGCGCCATAAATAGCTGGTCGAATTTGAACATTATTTATTAGGTTTTCGGTCCCAGTCACCGTCATCTTGGAAGTCTGGAAATAATAAAAGTATACCAAATTAAATTTCGATTTCGATTCAATAAATTTTTGTTTGCTTACCTTGAAAGTTCATATCTTCAAACATTTTCGGTTTATTTTCTCGTTTGAAATCAAGTGCACCTACTCAATGAAACAAATACTCAAAATGAATGTGAATGCAGGTTCAGCAAATATGTATACTTATTCCAAAATCCACTTGAAAAATCTAGTACCTGCATTTTTTTGCACAAGTATGTGTTAAAACACGTACACTGATGTAAAAATTTGAATTCCAATACGATTAGAGGAGAAATCATCAGTTGTATTTGAAAAGTTGAGGAGATGCAATGGGTTCAAAAAGTATAACAACGACAGAAAGAATTGTGAAGTTCTTGCCTCACCTAACATCAATTTCTTTTAAATTATGTGGACAATTTTGGCCAACCTCATATAAAGTAGAAGTAATGGACAATAAAAGTCGTATTTATAAACGTTGTCTATTTTTATACAGCCGTCCAAGTTTTAAATTTTCAAATTTTGCTAAGGTGATCTAACTTTTTATCTTACTTACAGATTATCTAAACCTTGAAAAATGCATTTTTTTTATTAATGTTGAATTCCTTTTAACAAAAAATTCGTTTTATTTTCTAAACAGAATCGATTTTTTTCTTTTAATACAAGGAATTTGTCCAGAAAAATCGATTTTTTCTTCTCAACAAGTGGAATTTTTCGTTAAAGGGAATTAAACACTGTTTAAACAGCAAAAATCTAGTAAATACATACGACCATAAATAAATAGGCAATAACTCAATTGGATACTTCGATTATACAGTGCAGTAGATGCAACATTTTTATTTTCCAAAACTGAGTTTTTTTTTTTAAATAATAACACTTCTATGATAAACAATACCGATGAATCGTACTTAAAATTTCGAAAAAAAAGTCAAGTCATCGTGTAATAGCAATAAACTATTATGTTCCCGTATGACTATGGTTCGTTGATGAAATCGTTGAGGGTTTAACATAAACGATAGTCGAACATAAAAATATGTAGTAAGCATATACGAAATGCCGCATTTTATTCCATTTTTCTATAGCTTGTGTATTGAATAGAAAATTAAAATGTGTCGCTGTCCGAGGGTAGAAAAATCACCACGGACCAAAGCACCTTTTCACTATACTTAGCGAATACCAAAACCAAAAAGCAATAAACATAATCTCTTTTATCTTAACCAGATGGTTTTCCCATTTTAATACACTTTTATTTCTCACCAGCAGGCCCGTGTGCTCACCTTGATTCGCATGCTTAAGTAACTTTGTGATTGTTATATTCAGCCCTATCATAGTATCCGATCGGAACGGAATTTTCTCCGAATTTTAAGAAATATTAGAAATTTCTCTTTAATTTTTCCTTTTCAACCGCACGTTGAGGAATAAACAATCGAATAAAGATATCGAGAATTTTTCAATCGAGAAAAAAAAAAAAAAAAACAATCTATAAAATATTATAATTTGAAAGTCAATTTTATTAACTTTTGTCTTTTTTTTATTATGTTTGATTTAAATATCTGATATTTCAATTAATTTTTCATTTTCTTTTACATATGTTTTAATTTTTTTTTGGTAAACTGTTGTAGATTTTGAAAACAAAATAGCCTATATGTCCATCCTCATGTTCCAAGATTACGCTCTACCAATTCTCATTACAATCAATTAGGTATTTTCGGAGATTAGGAAGAACAAACAAAATTTATAATATTAATAATATTTATATAATAGTATTTTTAAAAACATCCACAACTACTGTTTTACAGTGATAAGAACAAATCCAGCTCTATGAGAAGTATCATTTATTACAGAAAATACTTGCATTAAGATATCCTTGAAATGTGCTGCTTGGGGATATTGTTCCAAATCTTGTTACATCTATGAAGAAAAAAAAAATCGTTAAACATACATAGGGCAAAAAAAAATAAAAATAAACTAATTTCTAACCTTGTTTTAAATATATAGGCCCATGTCAGCCACATTTTGCATTGTGTGCTTGGATACACAAACAACAGAATAACCAAAAGCTGTTGGTACATTCAAAATGCCCTAAAACAATTGGTATTTGTTGCCTGGGGTCATAGAAACTTATTCTATGCTGGCGCTGGGGATGATCTTCGAAGTTTTTATTGTCAAGGGTGCACTCAAAAACAGCATCGGAAATTGTTGGTACTTCATTCGTGATAGGAGCCTTTATTTTCCACACTATTACAGCCATTATACTTAGATCTTTTGGCTCACGAGCTTCTAGGATTTTAAAACGCTAAAAACGATTTTGAAAAAAACTACAGTAAGAATAATTTTAGCTCAGAAAAAGTTTACATAGAAAGTAACCTGATAATCAAGTATAGCAGGCAGGCACATAAAAACGGATGAATAAAGTTCTCAATGACCATTTTTTGTTGTCATTCGAATACAGTATCCATTTCGAAATCAAATTAGGGATCTCCAGCTGGTTATTATCACTCATTCTATTTTGTTGATAATATTTTTTCAAAAAGTCTACGTTTGTAGACATCCTCTGGATGATTTTATTCCAAACTTGACTATGCAGTAACAGAGTTTTCGCTCAATTCATCTTGCTGCACTTGGTCTGTGCTTGTAGCAATTATGTGACCTACATACAAAATATGCACCTGTTTGAAATAAAAACAAAACAATTCCTTTATCTTTGCCTTTTTTTTGTTCGAAAATACCCAGTAAATTATTATTAAAAAATTATAAAGGAATATTGAAAAAATAATATAAAACGTACAAGGCTTAAAACAGCCATACTTTCAAGTTCAGCAACAGCAATCTTTTTAACTTCCTGAAATTTCCTTGGGTATGTATCTTTTAAGTTTTTTTTGTTTATTTATGCCTAATTAAGCTCAAACTACACAACACAATGAATTGAATTACAAAATATAATTATAACTTGCAAATTTGTTCTTGTTCTTGAACCATACACATTGCCCGCGAAACTAAGAACTAAGAACAACAACTGTCAAATCAAAACGAACACATGCGAAAAATATATTTTATGCGTTCATACTACTTAGCTCTTCACACTAATAAAACATCGGAATGAAATTCACTAACACACACACATCGCCGAGAAACTATTTAGTTGCATGTGCGCGCACCTACGTTTAATCACATAGGATACAGGAATTTTTTTCAGTTGGAGCAACTGTTCAATCTTCGCAATCAAATGATGAAAGAGAAAACCAATGATATCGGGATGTGAGGCGGTGCTCTTCCCTCTTAATTTTTGGTGAAAGGAAACTATTGACTGCAACGACTTTCTCTCTTGCACTCAAAGAAAAAAGTTCAACTATTTGGTTTTATGTGCGCGCAGTTACATATAATGCGGTGTGACACAAATTGAAGAACTGATTTGGGGCGATCTTTCGATTCGTGCCAAAACACAAACTTTTTAGTTGCTCGAATCGACGACTGAATAGTTTATGCATGTGCGCGAGTTAAATAAAGTGAAGCAACGTTGTATAATTTTGGCTTTCATTCATCGAAAGACGATTTTATTTATTTTATTTAGTTTTTGTATTTTACTTAACATAAGTACAATAATCTTTTATAAGATGTATTCTCAACAACGGTCATGACAGTAATGAATCCAGCGTTATGTTTTAGAAAAAGCTTTAGCCAACATGATTATGGAATACATAAAAAGCAACGGATCTTCATGTACTCAACGGTTGAGTACATAAGAGAGGAGAAATGCTTATGTAAGCTAACAGCAGTACCTAATCGTGTTCATCATTCATCATACTCATTTTATAGATTGCCTTTAAGTACAGTGGAACATTTTATGTTCTCCATGGGCACAATTGTTTACATATGAGGTGATGATGTTGATGACGTTGATGACTTAGTTACACTCTGTGGTAACTTCAGCATGCTGATTGTCTCTGCATGTAACTCCTCCCGCCGAAGTTTGGAGAGAAGGAATCGAAGGTTATTGAATCTCTATTATCTTTATAAGTATGTGTTCCATTCGTACACTGGGGCGTATGAGCAATATTTTTTTTTTTTCAATTGAAAACTACTGGAATCATTAATGCATTTTTAGTTGTCGAATGTAATGACAAAACTAAATTATCAAAAAAAAACAGTAAATTAATAATGAAGGAAAAATTTATGAAATTTTTTTTTTTTTACACAAAAATGATCTTTTTCATGATTTAATATTATTTAATACTTTCAACATTTTAATGAAACATAATCAAACATAAATAATCAATTAAGAAATATATAATATGTATGAATAAATACTTTTAATATTGAGTTTAATGCTTTTTTTTTTTTTTTATACCTATATAAATATGTATACAGTTTTTTTTTTATTTATAATTTATATTTATCAATAATCAACAGACATAAATATTAATTATTAACATTGATACACATTTAACAACTTTTATATCATTTTTTTTTTTTTTTTTTTTTTTTTTTTTTTTTTTTTTTTTGGTCGTCCTAGTTCATATCAGTGCTAGATAGTGCATGAAAAAAAAGTGGCTGTTGCTCTGTAGCATATTTTATAAATTATTTACATTTGTTTTATCATTTAATTTTCCTAAGTGTATCTGAACCATATCGTCAAACGTTTCGATTCTTTCTTTTTATTCTTTGTTTGTGTACTTTTCGTTTGTTTGTGTTCACCGTTATTTTGTTGTCATTAATTACATTATGTTCTTGAAATCTTGGTGCTAACTTGTTTCGCCTATCATCTTTCTCGTATATTTTGTCAAATTTTTGGAATTTTGGAGGTTTTTCTCGGTTCTCATTTCGGTGCTTAATATACTTTTCCTTTTTATTCAAACTTCTTCTATAGACTAAATCAGATAGAAACTCGTAGTTTCTGAAATGATTTCTTAAATACTCTTGTTCAGTTTTAAATTTGTTTGCTTTGGGGAAAAAATTACTTTTGTTTATATGACCAGTTAAGATCTCGAAAGGAGTCATATTAGTTGTAGAGTGAATAGAACAGTTATATGTTATTATTGCTTCATCAATTGCTTCATCTATGGGTTTTTTGGAATTTTCGGACTTAATTATTCTTACTAACTCGGTCAGAGTTGAATGAAAGCGTTCAACAGGTGAATTACCTGTTGAAGTTTTCGCACAGATTGTGTGAAGATTTATTTCATAGGCAGACAAAAAGTCTTTGAAAACTGTCGATAAAAACTCGCTTCCATTGTCAGTTATCACTTTTTCTGGAACACCATGGTGGGAGAAAAAGTGTTTCATGGATTTTATTATGCAAACACTATTTCTAGAAGGTAGTAAATAGGCACTAGCAAATTTACTAAATTTATCGAGTATAGTGAGGAAATGCTCCTTTTGAACAAAATATATGTCTATATGAAGGATTTGCAAGGGCTTTTTAGGAGTTTCTGTCAATTCGAATTGAAGAGGTCTGGTTTTCCTGTCATATTTATATTTTGCACATGTGTCACAGTTATTTATTATTTTATTTATGATATTTTTCATGTTAGGAAAATAATATTTCCTCTTTAAATGCTCGTAGCTTTCGTTTACTCCTCGGTGTGTAGAATTCTGATGGTAGAGTCTTATTATTTTTTCCTGTTCATCTATTTCTGTTATGTCTTGTAAAAGGGTTGTGCATCGAATTAATTTCATTTTGGTGTTACTAAAATACTTAGAATACACAGATTGGACCACTTTAAAAGTCTCGTCATTAGCTATAATGGCTGTTAATTTTTTGTTATTGATATAATCGTTTATAATTTCAAATACAGTTTTCTCGTTATTAATGCCTTTGTACTCAATTGTGGTTCTCTTTTTCTTTTGGAACAAGATTTTCAAAGTTGATTTCAATGTTGATTTATTTTTGTTCTCTATTAATATAACTTGATTTGCGAATTCATTAATTGCCCTTTCGGATATTGGGATTCCGTCATTTACATTTTCTTGGGCAGAATGTATAGTGTCAATACTTTCGCATTCATCGAGGTTATTTGCCATTGAAATTAAATCAAGATTATCAATTTGAATATCATTGGATTCATTTGCATGAATTTCAATGCGGGACAATGCATCGGCATTTGAGTTGAGTGTACCTTTCTTGTATACTATTGTATAGTCAAACTCTTCTAGCCTCAAACGCCAACGGATCAATTTTGAATTCGGCTCTTTCAATGAAAACAGCCAAGTTAAAGGCTTATGGTCTGTTACTATTTGAAACTTCCTACCATAGAGATAAGGCCGAAAGTATTTTACAGACCAAACTATGGCCAAGAGTTCCTTCTCAATGGTACTATAGTTTTGTTCATTTTTGGACAAAGTACGGCTTGCATAACAAACCGGTTTGTCTGAACCTATAGGTCCCTGGGATAAGACGGCGCCGATAGCAACATTACTCGCGTCTGTAGTAAGGTTGAATGGCTTGGTGAAATCCGGATATTGCAATATGGGATCATTGCATAAAAGACTTTTACAGATCTCAAAACAATTTATATATTTTAAGCTCAAAACTATCTTATTCCCTTTACGGAGACACTCTGTCATTGGTTTTGTGATGTTGGCAAAGTCCTTTATAAATTTTCGGTAGTATCCGAGGAGTCCCAAAAATGACTTTATTTGCTTTGGTGTTTTAGGTATAGGGAACTTTTGGATTGCTTCGATTTTGTCCGGATTCGGTTTCACACCATTTGATGTTACCAAATGTCCAAGAAATGAAACTTCTTTTCGGAGAAACTCTGATTTTTTTAGTTGCAGTTTAAAATTTGCTTCTCTGAGTTTTTGAAAAACTAGCTCCAAGTTATAAATATGCTCTTGCAAGGATGTTGAGTACACGATGATGTCGTCCATGTATACTAAACATATTTTCCCTTGCAAATCTTTCAAAACGTTGTCCATGACGCGTTGGAATGTTGAAGGGGCATTTTTTAGGCCGAATGGCATTCGAATAAATTCAAAGTGGCCATTATTAACCGAAAAAGCGGTTTTTGGGATATCATTTGCGTTAACTTGGATCTGGTGAAAACCGGATGCAAGATCTAAGGTACTAAAATATAATGACTTTCCAAGTTTGTCCAAAATGTCCGTTATGTTGGGTATTGGGTACTTGTCATCTTCGGTAACATCATTTAGTTTCCTGTAGTCGATGACAAGTCGCCATTTTTCCCTACTACTGGAGTCTTTCTTTTTTGGAACTATCCAAATCGGAGAGGACCAGGGTGAATAACTCGGACGAATAATACCTTGATCAAGCATCTGAGAAATTTGATTCCTAATCTCTTCT
Source organism: Epistrophella euchroma (assembly GCA_947049315.1). Classification (NCBI taxonomy): domain Eukaryota; kingdom Metazoa; phylum Arthropoda; class Insecta; order Diptera; family Syrphidae; genus Epistrophella; species Epistrophella euchroma. The sequence goes on from OX346245.1 coordinate 62,276,684, forward strand.
TTATGAACTTGTGGGTACCGATATGACTTTGTGTAAATGGGATTGTCATTTTTAGTTTTAATACTATGCTTTATCTCGTTAGAGAATGTCAAGGTTTCCCCATCTTTAAAAAAAATATCTTTGTATTGAGAGCACAAACGTTCAATTTCTCTTTTTTCCTCCAAATTAAGATGATCAGTTCTCAGAAGTTGGCCTATATTAAGACTTCCTATGTTTTCAGGACTATCTACTGAAAAGTTGTGAATTTCAACAACATTTTCTGAGCTAACTAGCTGAACTTTTATAGGTTGCTCTACAATAAAGGTTTGTGAATAATTAAGCAAATTACTGACTTCTATTAATGCGTACCAATTTTCGGCACGATATAAACCCTCAGAAATGAGAAGACCTTGCTTAACGACCATAGGTTTCACATATACATTCCCAACTTCTATATCAACTGGAAGACGACATACGATTTTACTTAAACCTGAAATGACATACTTCTTCGACATAATGTTTGGTTTGAAGTGAAGCGGTATTTTTACATCTTGGTTTTCTAATATGGAATTTTCCAAATCTATTTTAAATCCTAATTGTTTTAGTATTTCTGTACCTATGAGGCCATCAAAATAGTTGTGAAACTTGAATAATAAAAACGAGAGCGGTTTGTTTGTTTTTAGCTCAACTAGTCCTCTTAAGATTGTTTCTTTATTAATTAATTTAGTATTAAAAACTGTTTTTATTTCCAAAGGATCTATTATCCTAATATTTTTGTAGTCTACAAGATCTGGGTTAATGAATGATTTATTGCTGCCAGTATCTATGAGAAAATTTAATTTCTGTTTATTGAAACTTTCTATTATTATGTATGGGAGCAAATTTGTATTATAATTGTTTATATCGAGGTATCCTACTGAGTCTCCGAGGCAAGTGATAGAAAATTTTCATCATCTATCACACGGGTAATTTCACCAGAAGATCGATTTATGTCAGAGTTTCGATAGTAGCTTTGCGGTTCATTAAAATTTTCATAGTCCAACTGTTGTAAGCAATTATTCGCGTTCCCATTTGACTCGATATTATTCATAAAATTATTGTTTCGACTTCGAGTACTGTTGTTTTGTAAAGAGTTAAACGAGTTTCTGCTAGTGTTACCACTGCCAAGTTCCATTCGTTCTACATGTGGAAATCTTCTCGAATGAGAGCTGGGGTTGTTAGCTTTGGGAACTTGAGGCCTTACAAAATTTTGTCTTGGAGTGTATTGAGAAAAACTATTTTTTAAAGGAAGAGTCTGATTATGATAAGATGGTTGCAAATTTGCCTGATTAATATTCCGATTAGATAAACCTTGAAAATTTTTAAACATGGGTTGTCTTGAAAATGTTTTATTTTGTTGAAAGAAAGAATTCCTTAAATAGTGGCAATTCTGTTCTTGGAGACAATAATTGAGAGCATCAGATAACTTTGGCGGCCGCAAGGCTCTTATCGTCGATCCTAACGGTTCTTTTAAACCCGACAAAAAAGCATTCAAGCACATTTCATTATAAAGAGTTTTCTTAGCAAAGATAACATTTGGATCATTCTCGTGTAATTTCACATGGTTCATCATGGAAGACAAAATATCAATTATTTTTGAATAAAAAATATCAACCGTATTTGAACCTTGCCTAAGTTGATGAAGATCGCAGATCAAGCTCGTTTCATTCCTTTTATCGGAATAATGAACAACAAGATTATGTCTAATTTCGGACCAATCAACTAGCGTTCCGTACATATTTAAAATGTCGTTGGCGGGACCTACGATTTTATTTCTTATAGCTCGAAGTATTGTCTTTGGATAGCAACCAGAACTTGTTTGTGGTATGCATTCTAAAATTTCTTCGACGTTGCTCAAGAAATCATGCAATGATCTTGGATTGCCATCATAATACGGTAAATCCTTGATCGCGTCCGGTATTTTAAGCAAATTAAAAACATCACTTGAAACTATGGCAGTGTGTTGCATTATGTCTTGTTTGTCTTCGTTAACAATGTGGGAAATTGAACTACTAAGTTTGACGATATCTTTCAAACCACGTGCTACACTATTTTTACAAAATGGAAAACACTGACCAGAGGAACGCACTTTATTTTGTATATGTTTTATTTTCACAGGAGGCATGGAAAAAGGAAAGGATATATGAACTAGGACTTACCAGTTTGGATTTTAGGTGGGATAACTTTGGATAATTTGGAATATGTTAAAATTGATGCAGGTTTCTTCTCTTCTTCCTTGGGATGTGATGTTCTTGGGGGCACTTTGGATTTATTATGATGAGGGATTTTTTATTCAGGAAATGTAGGTTTTTTCTAATAGACTGCGCCAGTTAAATAAAGTGAAGCAACGTTGTATAATTTTGGCTTTCATTCATCGAAAGACGATTTTATTTATTTTATTTAGTTTTTGTATTTTACTTAACATAAGTACAATAATCTTTTATAAGATGTATTCTCAACAACGGTCATGACAGTAATGAATCCAGCGTTATGTTTTAGAAAAAGCTTTAGCCAACATGATTATGGAATACATAAAAAGCAACGGATCTTCATGTACTCAACGGTTGAGTACATGAGAGAGGAGAAATGCTTATGTAAGCTAACAGCAGTACCTAATCGTGTTCATCATTCATCATACTCATTTTATAGATTGCCTTTAAGTACAGTGGAACATTTTATGTTCTCCATGGGCACAATTGTTTACATATGAGGTGATGATGTTGATGACGTTGATGACTTAGTTACACTCTGTGGTAACTTCAGCATGCTGATTGTCTCTGCATGTAACTCGCGCACTCTCATATAAGTCCATGGTAGTCACTTTAGCAACCAAACTGTTGCAAAACTGAAAGTTGCATGTGCGCGCCTAGCCTAACTCTTGTAAAGGTACAGCTTATGCCCCGTGCCTTATTAATGTGCCAGAGGAAGAAATAATTAATGAAATGAAATGTCAAGGTGTAATCGATGTTTATAAATTCAAAAAAAAATACACCCGACAACAACCTTCGTGCCACTGGGCTAGTTCTATTCACCTTTGATCGTTTCCGCCCCCCTCTCCACTGTCAATATAGGCTGGTATAATGTAAAAATAGAAGAATTTTACCCTAACCCAATGCGCTGTCGCAAGTGTCAACTCCTCGGCCACAGCGCCAAAAGATGCACTTCTTCAGAATCATGCGAAACCTGTAACCTTGCTCCCCATCAACCTAAAAACTGCACACGCACTTTGTGCGCAAACTGCGCCGAGAAACATCCATCGTCATCCAAAAATTGCAAAGCATACATTAAGGCCAAAGAAATCCTCAAAATCAAGACAATACATAAATGCTCTATGACCGATGCGAAAAAAATATATAAAGAAAAAAATCCGATTCCCCTCTTTTCTACAACATACTCTGCAGCCGTACAAAGCTCCTCCAAGTCAACCAGGTAAACATCTTCTACGGCTTTATCAAGTTCAAGCCCCCCTTCACTTCAATCACCTCCCACCACTTCTTCTTCCAACCAAACTACTCTTTCAAATTCAAAAAACAACACATCTAATACATTACCGTACAATCAATTTACCACAACAACCAATCCACCTGCATCAACAAGCAATAGTAAAAACACAAACAAACAACAATACGATGATACTGCCTCGAAAACATCAGCAATGTCCGCACATAACATCTCTTCTTCTGCTATCTCCTCCCAAATTAAAAAAGCTGACTATGGTCTTACCATAAGCAACAACAATAGCAACACACATACAAACTCAATCACCCAAACTCACTCACTTATAACTACTCAATCACATACACCAAACAGCTTCTCATCTCCTTTAACAAATTTAACAAAAACACTGCTCTCACAAAACAAATACTACGAACCTGATAATCATATGGATCATGATGATGAATCAATCTAGAAATAAACTTCTTCCCCAAAACAACGACTCTGCGGTGGGGGCACAGAATCGGCGGGGTTCTACACGGAGCCCAGCGGCTTCTGTGTCCATGCCGCAGAGTCACAATGAACACCTCAATAAAAACGTCACCTTAAATTCCCCCATACAAATTTCTGTTTCCAACAATAATAATAATTCTTTACCCTCAGTATGCCAACATTTCACTGTTCTGCAATGGAACCTTAATGGCTACCTGAATAACCTACACGAATTACAAATACTAATAAAAGACATTCAACCAAATGTAATTTGCCTTCAAGAAACTCATCTCACAGCCGATCGCCAACCATTTCCTCCCAAACAATATTCCGGATATTTTCACAATGTCGATTCTGTATCTACTTCCAAACAGGGTGTTGGAATCCTCGTTCATAACTCAGTCCCACATTCAAGCTTAACAATTAATTCACAAATATCAGCATTAGCTGTCCAAATAAATCTCAATATCCAATTTACAATTATTTCCCTCTACATCCATCCCGATCAAACTTTTTCAACAAAAGACTTTGAAGATATTGTCATCGGAATTAACAGCCTAGTCCTAATAACAGGTGATTTTAATTCATGGAGCCCATCTTGGGGCTCTGAGAAATTAAGCAAACGTGGCAAAACAGTCGAGCATTTCATTGCTAACTCTGGGTTAGCAATACTTAATGACGGTCGACCAACCCATTTTTCCGGCCATAGAACGTTTACGCACATTGATTTATCACTCACTACGCCCTCCCTCCTCAATAAAACCACCTGGGACATATCTGACGACCTCTCAGGGAGCGATCATTTCCCGATTGTCATTGACATCACAACCAGTCAATATAATCAAGTACTAAAAAAACAAACAAAATTCATTCTCGACAAGGCATCTATTTCGAACCACTGTTTCTAGAGAATTGCTAGCAAGAGATGTTTCTTCAAATATCAATAAAGAATCTGCGCTGATTCATAAATCATTACGCACTGCAGCAAACATAGCTATTCCCCAAACTAGTGAAAAAAGCCACAAAAAAAACCCATTGGTGGATTAAGGAAATAAGTTCTCTACGAATCCAAAAGCAAAAAGCTTGGTACAATTTTGAAAAATCTCCTTCAGATCCAAACCTTGTTCTGTACCGCAAACTAAATGCGAAATTCCGCAAAACAGTGAAAGCTGGTAAAAAGGCTTGTTTTGAAAAATTTACTTCCAACATAAACCCTGGCTCAACGCCCCAAAAACTTTGGGCCGATATAAGATTACCTACCTCATCGGGGCAATACGAAATTCAACTCCTATTTGATAAAACATGGCTTGACATTTACAAATATGGTGGGCGGACAAACATTTGTTGAGCCGTTTGGGCAGAAAATGGCCATTTCCGGTACCAGTTTATGATGTAATCTTATACCATAAGGGCAATAAAAAGTCTTAATGGAATTATATAGAGTTTTTGTAGTAGATGTCAAAACTTTTGGGCGGGCAAAAAAAAACCGGGCCTTTCAGCTAGTCGGCCGTAACGAAAACCCATTTTTTTTATGTAAATCTACCTCATCGGGGCAGTTGACAAATGGGGTATCAAATGAAAGCTTAGACTGTCTACTTTATAAATCCAATGGGCGGACAAACTTTACTTGGGCCTTTCCGCTTGTCCGCCACTTTTAACTGAAAAAAGTCATTAAATTAACTTAATTTATTTATGCTTCAAATCTATTTAATTGATGCTAAGTCACTATGAAAATGCTTACAAAAGACTGCCTTATGTTCCTTTTTTTATTTAAATATATAATTTGTGTTAAAAAAGTCAACCATAATTTTTTGTCTAAACATTTTTTAGTTTTCACACAAAAAACAAGGTTTTGTATTTTTAAAATATCTTCCCCATAGGAACCAGTAGATAAATATAGATAAATGGGGTATCAAATGAAAGGTTAGACTGTCTACTTTATTAATCCAGTCGGCGGACAAACTTTACTTGGGCCTTTTTTCTTGTCCGCCACTTTTAACCAAAACGAGTCATTAAAATACCTTAATTTATTTATGCTTCAAATCAGCTTAAGTGATGCGAAATTACTTTGAAAATGCTTAAAAATGATTGCCTTAAGTTCTTTATATTAAAATATATAACTTGTGTTTTAATGTTTCGTCCGAACAATTTTTAGTTTTTACAAAAAAGAAAACAGAAAACAATACATTAGTGAAAGAACTATTCAAACAAAATTATATAGACAAAAGACTAAAAAATAAATTAACATGTTCCATTGCCTTCGCACCAACATTATACGGACTACCCAAAATTCATAAAGAAGATCTACCACTGAGACCTATCTCATCATCAGTAAATGTCCCATGCTACAATTTAGCTAAATACATAGGAGAAATATTAAAGAAGATTGTTTCTGAAAACTACAACATAAAATCCACAACAAGACTAAAAGAAAGACTAACAAAAATAACACTTGACAAAGATGACATTCTCGTTTCGTTTGATGCTATATCGTTATTCACAAATATTCCCACTTATACGGCATAAAAATTATAATGAGTCACTGGGAGAAACTCAAAACATTTACAGAAATCCCGAAACCTCAATTTATCAAAATTCTACAGTTCTGTTTACAAAATAATAATTATTTCAAATATAACAATATAACCTACCACCAAACGTTCGGAATGCCAATGGGGAACCCACTTTCACCCACAATAGCAGACTTAGTATTAGACAACCTATTAGACGCTTCAATAGAAAAACTTGACTAATTAAACATAAAAATAAAATACATTGCAAAATATGTAGATGACATTTTCGCAATAGTTAAAAAACAGGACAAGGAAGTCATATTAAAAACTCTTAACGGATACCACAAAAAACTGCAATTTACCGAAGAAACAGAGACAAACAAAAGGATACCCTACCTAGACACCTTAATACATAGATCAGACACCAAAATAATTTTCGATTGGTACCAAAAACCCATAGCATCAGGAAGAATGATCAACTACTTATCGACGCAACCACAAAAATATAAAATTAATACCGCTAGAAACTTTACCAATAAGGTGCTAGACATAAGCGATAATAATTTTCACAAAGAAAACATCAAAAAAATTAGAACAATACTACTAATGAACAACTTCCCGCACAAAATAATAAATGAACTAATAAATGACAAAACAAACCAAATAAAATATAACAATAACCCAAAAACTAAAAAACCGACAGATGGCAACCGGGAACCCACAATATACCACAGCATAACATACATACCTACGCTCACTGACAACCGAAATCTTCATCAAGCTATAAAAATAAATAAAGAGAAAACATCATTTGCACATAAATCCAACTCTACTCTTAACAAAATTTTCACAAATACAAAACCACCTATACCAAAGGAACAACAACATGACGTAGTATATGAAATTAAATGTAATGGCAAGGAAGAGGAAGAGTGTGGACGTATATATATTGGGACAACAAAACGAAAACTAGCAATACGAATAGCTGAACACAAAGCAGATGTTAAGAAAAAAAGATCGACAACTGGACTCTAGGCTGTTTCACAATGCGACGAGAAAACGAGACGTCAGCGTGACGAGATCTCTTCACAGTTGTTCTCTCTTTAAAACGAGTTTCAAACAACGAAATAATACATAATAAAGTATTTCTCGTCGTCACGTTGTGTCTTTTTTTCAATTTTTCGAACTTTATGACGTGACGAGACGACGAGAAATGCTTGATTATGTATTATTTCACTGTTTAAAATTCTTTTTTAAGAGAGAGATTCTGCGAAGAGATCTCGTCACGCTGACATCTCGTTTACTCGTCGCATTGTGAAACAGCCTTCTCACAACACATGACTGAAAATGGACACACAGCTGATTTTGATAATATCAAAATACTTGACAAAGAGAAACATACGAACAAACGATACACTTTGGAGAATCTGAGAATTCAGCAAAACCTAAGAAAAGTAATGAATTTCAAAGAGGATGTTGAGTCTTTAAAACTCATAGATTATTTTACATAAATGTTTTGTAAACTTCAGCAATCATGTATTAAAAACTAATGAATTTAACTTTATGATTGAATCATCCTGTAATGTATTCTATGTTTTTTTTTGGTTTATAAAACTAGTTCAGTGGAAATGTCAAATATTAATTTTTATATATATAAAGTCACCCTTCCGGTTGTCAAATAGATACACATTTCCTTTTTTCTTACAAATAAAGTTGTCAGCAAGTAAAGACCGTGTCTTTAATTTAATCCACAAGATTTTACATAATCAAGCAAGATCGTATTTTGCTTCGACATTCTATAACAGGGAAACAAAAATTCTTGCTTTCTCTCAACATTATTTGGTGACCCCGACGTGATTTTATCACAAATTTCAACAACCTTGTCAAAAACACACGTGTTGGCAAACTATGGCTGAACAAGACGAACTTGGAACAAAATCAACCAACTTGGATCAACGTGGAGGATCTGATTATGTTGATACTGCCGGTCTTAAACTCAGCCAAAAGAAACTAAAAACCCTGGACGCTCTCAAAACTCGACGACTTGTAGCCATCGATCAAATTGAAAGATTAAGGTTATTTGCCGGTCAAGCTAAAAACGACCCTTCTTCTGTGTCCATACCTGATCTGCAAGTGCGTATAGAAGCCTTAGAATCTGCATTTACTGCCTTTAACGGAGTACAAGTGAAAATTGAGGATAACGATTACGAGGAAACCTCCAATCCAGAGCGCTCTAAATACGAGGAAATATATTTCTCCACCATCGCCACGCTTAAGGTACTTCTTAACATGAAGCAGCGCATGGAAAAGGAAAATACAATGGATGTAGCCCAATCAAATTCTCATCATCTCGATTCAGTAAAGCTGCCAATAATTGAACTTCCTTCATTTTCAGGTGACGTAACTAAGTGGACGGTTTGGTACAATCGCTTCTTATCACTGGTGCACAGCAACCCTAAGCTTTCTAAGCAAGCTAAGTTTCATTACCTTCTTTCAAAGCTTAGTGAATCTGCGATTGCTCCCATTGAAGGGCTAAAAATAGAAGACGACAATTACGATGTGGCATTAGCAAAACTAAAGGAACGATTCGAAAACAAAAGGCTCATTGCACAGGAACATCTTCAACGTATTTTTAACCATCCCAAAATCAACAAGGCATCTGCAGTAGACTTAAGGAGCTTAGTTGATAAGATCGGAAACCATTTAACCGGATTGAGTAATCTTAACCGACCAGTGGAGCATTGGGACGATCCTATGGTTTTTATTATCACCTCTAAGTTAGATCCTGCAACTCTAAGCAAATGGAACGACGAAGCACCAATTGACCGGCTGCCAAGTCTTCAAGAGCTCACCGATTTTCTTAAGAAGAGGGCACAACACTTAGAAGGTAATGTAACAAATCAGTTATTTAATCTTGATTCTACAACAAAATCCGATAATCAAAAAAACCATAAATCTCATCCAAAAAACATTGTAAAAACCTTTATTGCTACAAAGAATGCTTGCAACTTCTGTGCCGTACCCGGTCACTTTATTTATCGTTGTCATAAATTTCAGAATCTTTCAATTCCTGAACGTATACATAAAATAAAAGGTCTTAACCTATGTTACAATTGCTTAAAGACTACTGATCACAGTAGTGCTAATTGCCCATCTAGCGGCTGTCGTAATTGTGGAAAGAAACATCACACACTTTTGCACTTTGTAGAAAACTCTCCGACCTTTGTACCGCAAGCCCCACTTAGTGCTAGTAGTCACCCATCCACTTCTCAAGGTGCTCCAACTTGCGTTGAAGGAAATCTTCCAAACACTCATTCGATGTACTCTAGCTGCTCTCAAGATAGTATTTTGGGAACAGCTGTAATAAATATTACTAACAAATTGAAACAGGTTATACCATGCCGTGTGCTTTTGGACTCTGGATCCCAAACACACTTGATTTCTGAAAGACTCATGCAATGCTTAGGAGCGCCACGTCTTCCATCTCACACTTCCTTGACTTGTGCCAACAACACTTTCACTTTAGCTAAATACAAAGCTGTTATCAACATCGGCTCTCGAATCAATGGATTTACAGCTACAATAGAAGCACTCGTTATACCGCAAATAACTGGGCTGCTACCTGACAAAAAAATTGATATCAATGGATGGAACATTCCAAGGAACATTCGTTTATCAGATCCGCAATTTAATATTCCTCAGCGCATAGACTTGCTTCTTGGAGTAGATTTGTTTTACACTATACTATGCGTGGGTCAAATTAAATTAGGATCGAGCTTACCTTTATTGCAAAATACTTTATTTGGTTGGGTAGTGGCAGGTAAGCTTCCAAAGCCTATGAATTCAAGTACCTGCATCAACAGTCTAGCTATTAAAGAAGCACCCTCCATTTCTGACTCTGATCACATGCTAAATAACTCGTTAAAGTTATTTTGGGAAACTGAAAGCTTTGATCTTCAACAAGAAGTCATGTCAGCAGAAGAGAGAAAATGTGAGAATCACTTTGTGAACCACTATTCACGCTTAGAGTCTGGGCGCTTCGACGTTAGATTACCATTTAAGGAGAGTCCAAGCTCATTAGGAAACTCTTTTGATGTGGCTAAAAGAAGGCTGCTCTCTCTCGAAAGAAGATTTCGCAAAAATTCAGATCTGTTCCAGCAATACTCTGCATTTATGAATGACATGCTGGTGAACTCTCACATGGAACAAGCAAACGATGTAGATCTCACTGCTCCGCACTACTTTCTCCCCCACCACTGTGTCCACAAGCCATCAAGCTCATCCACGAAATTACGTGTAGTGTGCGATGCCACTGCGAAAACAAGCTCCGGAAAATCTCTCAATGATATTCTTATGGTGGGACCCATTATTCAACCAGATTTATTCTCCATTGCTTTGAGGTTTCGCAGGCATAAATATGTGATGACAGCAGATATAACAAAGATGTATCACCAAGTGCAATTAAATGAATCTGACAGACGATTTCATTACATTTTATGGAGAAATTTGGAAGGTGAGATTGCCATTTATCGTTTGTGCACAGTCACATTTGGTACAGCTTGTGCTTCATTTTTGTCAACACGTGCTTTAAAACAATTGTCAATAGACGAAGGAAAGGATTTTCCTGCGGCAGCAAGAGCTATCGGTTCTGAATTTTATGTCGACGATTTAATTACAGGCTGTGATTCTCTCAATGAATTAAAGGCGCTGCAGATAGAATTAATATCATTGCTGGAAAAAGGGGGCTTCACTCTTAAGAAGTGGTGTGCAAACTCGGTGGAGATTTTAGAAGACATTCCAATAATAGATCGTGAGCAATTGTTCAAAATAAAAGGCACTGAAGTAATAAAAACGTTAGGAACCTTTTGGAACCCAGTAGCTGACAGTTTTCACTATGAGATAGCCCCTCTGCTTTCAGAATGCATAACAAAAAGAACTGTTCTTTCCGATATAGCTCATCTTTTTGATCCGTTAGGATTAATAAATCCTGTGATCGTACTAGCCAAGATTTTTATGCAACAGTTGTGGCGTCTAAAGCTTTCATGGGATGAAGCATTGCCTCATGACTGTTATTACTTATGGCTGAAATTCAGAAACAAACTGCATGAACTTAATGATATTCAGATAGATCGGCGTGTATTTTTTGGTCATCCTGACAACTATCAACTACAAGCTTTCTCTGACAGCTCAGAAGATGCCTTTGGCACTTGTATCTATTAACGTTCGATAGATGAAAACGGAACTGTCAGATCTGAACTCTTATGTGCTAAATCAAAGGTCGCACCAGTTCGCAAAATAAGCCTACCACGTTTGGAACTATGTGCCGCAGTGATGATGGTTCGACTTGTGAGGCGACTAAAGGAGATCTTTGGTTCTATTTTACAGCATATCACTTATTGGACGGACTCGTCAATTGTTCTAAATTGGATTGCTGAGGAATCATGCAATTGGCAGACCTTTGTAGCCAACCGCGTTTCAGTTATTCAGCAAAATTCTAACATTTCTCAATGGCGGCATATATCCTCAGAATTGAATCCTGCAGATATAATATCACGAGGATCATATCCAGCAGCATTAATCAACAACAATTTTTGGTTTAGTGGACCACCTTTCTTAAAATTGCAAGAGAAGGACTGGACTTCCTTTGATGCTACGTTTGCGTCTGAAGAATGTCATCAGCTCGAGCGAAAAGGAAATAAAATAATTTTATGCACACAAACACAAACCGATTTAATCCAAGGCATCAAATTCCATAACAATTACGATTCTCTGCTTAGAGTTATTGGTTATATCTTCAGGTTTAGACATAATGGTATAAAAAAAAACATTAAAACATTTGGGCCTTTAACTGTTTACGAGCTGAACAAAGCCTTTAAAGGATTAATAAAATACGTTCAACTAGTAAGTTTTCCAAAGGAAATGCAAACACTATCCAGTGGAGGTCATCTATCTCCTAGATGTCACATTAATTCATTGTCACCAATTTTGGACTCCGATGGAATAATTAGGGTAGGAGGTCGAATATCCAATTCAACACTTAGTTACAATGCAAAGCATCCAATTTTGCTGCCGAAGGATCATCTTTTCACTTCAATTTTAGTTCGTCATCTGCACGAGAAAAAATTTGCATGTAGGCCCTCAGGCACTTCTCAGCATCATTCGTGAAAAATTTTGGCCAATACATGGTAAGATTGTGGCTCGCAAGGCTGTACATAAATGTGTTCGCTGCACTCGAGTAAAGCCATCTTTAAAATGTCAAATTATGGGTGATTTACCTCTGCAAAGAGTACAGCAGTCAAGGCCATTTAATATTGTTGGGGTTGATTTTTGTGGCCCTTTTAGCATCCATTTTCGTCGTCGAGGAACATCGCCCTTGAAGTCCTATGTGGCAGTATTTGTTTGCTTCGCAACCAGAGCAGTACATCTCGAATTGGTTGAGGATCTTACATCCAATAGTTTCCTGAGTGCTCTAAAGCGATTCATCGGCAGGCGGGGACTGTGTTCAGTAATACACAGTGATAATGCTACAAATTTCATCGGGGCGCGCAACCAATTGCATGAGCTTTATGAAATGTTCCTGAAGCGTGAGAACCAAGAACAAATAATAAAGGCATGCGCAGCAGATGGAATCGAATGGAGAACTATACCTCCCAGGTCTCCTCACTTTGGAGGTTTGTGGGAGGCGGCTGTTAAAAGCGCTAAGTTTCATATGAAGCGCATTTTACAAAATTCTTCTTTAACATATCCTGAACTTAATACTATTTTAATACAAATTGAATCTGTTCTTAATTCTAGACCAATCACACCTTTGTCAGAAAATCCTAACGATATCCAAGCTCTGACACCAGGTCACTTCCTGATCGGTACAAGCCTTAAGGCAGTGGTTGAGCCACAATTACAACACGATAAAGTCAGCACATTAACTCACTATCAGCAACTACAGTGGTATTTCCAGCAGTTTTGGTCAAGGTGGTCTCGGGAATACCTACAAAGCTTACAATTACGCACCAAATGGAAGAGGCCTGGCTCCCCAGTATCTGTTGGCGAACTTGTTACAATTGAGGACGAAAATCTTCCACCACTTAAATGGAGACTAGGCAGAGTTATTCAAGTGCATCCAGGAAAGGATGGCGTCGTAAGAGTTGTCACACTCAAAACATCCAATGGTGAAGTTCAACGGGCTGTTACGAAAATCCGACAACTTCCTATTGAAGAACCTAAGTCCCTTCAAGGGGGGGGAGAATGTTGAGTCTTTAAAACTCATAGATTATTTTACATAAATGTTTTGTAAACTTCAGCAATCATGTATTAAAAACTAATGAATTTAACTTTATGATTGAATCATCCTGTAATGTATTCTATGTTTTTTTTTTGGTTTATAAAACTAGTTCAGTGGAAATGTCAAATATTAATTTTTATATATATAAAGTCACCCTTCCGGTTGTCAAATAGATACACATTTCCTTTTTTCTTACAAATAAAGTTGTCAGCAAGTAAAGACCGTGTCTTTAATTTAATCCACAAGATTTTACATAATCAAGCAAGATCGTATTTTGCTTCGACATTCTATAACAGGGAAACAAAAATTCTTGCTTTCTCTCAACAGAGGACAAAGACAACATCAGCTCGAGTTATAATACTGTGATAAAATAAGCATAGTGTGTGATATATAGTTCTAATTTTCTGTTTTGTCTAGTTTTTCAAATAATTTATTAAATATTTATCAGTTTTCCGTCTTAAATCCATAGTGCAATATACATGTTAAATTATTTATTTATTATCAAAAATACAATGTAACTTGACGACAAAAGTAAGTAAACAGTTAAATTAACACAACCCTGTTCAAAAAAATGTAATTTGTAAAATGTATTGAAGGTCTAATAAATTAAACACCCCTGAAGATGTTGGCAAAAAACCAAACGAAACGTCGGGAAAATTAATGGATTAGTCTTTTAATTGCTTTAAAACTTAAATGATCAAAAAAAGCCCAAATAAAATACAACAAAATTAATTAATATAATTATTGAGCAATAAAAATAACATTAAAAAAAAAAACATTTTTTAAATAAATAACTTAATTTTCGAACTTTAGAACATTTTTATGCTTTTACACATAAAAAAAACAAGGTTTTGTATATTAAAAATACTCTTCGTCAATTTCTAGCATTTTAAATGTGTTTGGTGTAAATATGTGTTACGCAATAATGTTATAAATTAAACTAAGCAAACACACAACTTGTTTAAAGAATTAAATGGTTTGTAAATAACACAATTTCTTTAGATCATGTAAGTTCCCTTTTACTATTGGAATTGCAAATGCTTAAATTTTCCGTTAACTTGAACTACATAATTCCTCCAGTTACAACCTTTTCATCATCATAGAGATCTAATTATTATAAGAAAATCAGTTTTGAGGAAACTATTACAGTCCAACTAATCTATAAAACCAAATTGTGCAAACAGATCGTATGTATACATAGTATATATCTAACATACATGTGTCTTAATTTTTTAACTTAAATAAAAAATCTTCTACAAGAATTAAAAAAAATTTAATCAGCAAGAGATGGTTGACACTTAAAAAGCTGACACATTCATGTTTTATCCAAGCACATTTTTGTACATGCTGGCATTACAGTGTGCACTATGCTTAGTATGGTAGAAAAGTATAACTGATAAGAAGAGTTCGGTTGAACACTTGCATTTAACATATGCTGGGCCAGATTTACGAAAGTGTGGGGGGGGGGAGGCGAAAGACACAGGGGCTCATATGTTGAGGCCCTGCTCAAACCGCTTATTTAAAAATGGTATAGCTATACAAATTTTATTTTATAAGACTTATTTGAAGCATATTTTAAAAACATGCGCAGGCAGTAGTTTACACAAGGTATAGAAAAAATCTTCAATACATATTTATTATTTGAAAGTTCCTTTACTTTTTCCTTTGTTCCGGGCCACCACAACCCTGAATATAAAATAATACAAAATTTCAAGGTCTTTCATCACTTTGATCATTGACGAAAACGAAACTATGTAAAGAGCTGCACATGAAGGTAGTTACTTACATTTAACTCAACGGGTAATGTCTTCATTCGTTTTTGTGATTTTTCTTTTGTTTCGTGGATGTTATTTCGTTTTAAATTAATTTTACGATAACAATTTGAATGATAACCGAAAACAGCTGATGATTCAAGAGATAGTTCAACATCTCCATATTTAAAGCCTTTACTCTTGCGAATTGATATAATGTTATTGCATTTTTTTAATATTTCGTCTGTAAAATTATTAACTTTATGAGACTCTTCACAAATAAAACACTTTTTCATTTCAGAATTCATAATTAAAATAATATTCTTTGATAGTGATAACCCAAGAGACAACAAAAATTCAAACAGAAATTTGTAAACTTTGACTTAAATAAAAGTAACTTATTAATTATAAATCCGATTAATTAATTATTATAATTTGGTTTTATAGATTAGTTGGACTGTAATAGTTTCCTCAAAACTGACTTTCTTATAATAATTAGATCTCTATAATGATGAAAAGCTTTGGTTGTAACTTGAGGAATTATGTAGTTCAAGTTAACGGAAAATTTAAGCATTTGCAATTCCAATAGTAAAAGGGCACTTACATGATCTAAAGAAATTGTGTTATTTAAAAACCATTTAATTCTTTAAAAAAGTTGTATGTTTGCTTAGTTTAATTTATAACATTATTGCGTAACACATATTTACACCAAACACATTTAAAATGCTTGAAATTGACGAAGAGTATTTTTAATATACAAAACCTTGTTTTTTTTTATGTGTAAAAGCATAAAAATGTTCTAAAGTTCGAAAATTAAGGTAATTCAATAACTTTGTTTTAGTAAAAGTGGCGGACAAGCGGAAATGCCCAAGTAAAGTTTGTCCGCCTACTAGATTAATAAAGTAGACAGTCTAACCTTTCATTTGATACCCCATTTATGTATTGTCTCTATGAAAAAGATATTTTATTTATTTCAAAAATGTTTTCTTTTTTGTAAACACTAAAAATTGTTCGGACGAAACATTAAAACACAAGTTATATATTTTAATATAAAGAACTTAAGGCAATCATTTTTAAGCATTTTTAAAGTAATTTCGCATCACTTAAGCTGATTTGAAGCATAAATAAATTAAGGTATTTTAATGACTCGTTTTGGTTAAAAGTGGCGGACAAGAAAAAAGGCCCAAGTAAAGTTTGTCCGCCGACTGGATTAATAAAGTAGACAGTCTAACCTTTCATTTGATACCCCATTTATCTATATTTATCTACTGGTTCCTATGGGGAAGATATTTTAAAAATACAAAACCTTGTTTTTTGTGTGAAAACTAAAAAATGTTTAGACAAAAAATTATGGTTGACTTTTTTGAACACAAATTATATATTTAAATAAAAAAAGGAACATAAGGCAGTCTTTTGTAAGCATTTTCATAGTGATTTAGCATCACTTAAATAGATTTGAAGCATACATACATTAAGGTAATTTAATGACTTTTTTTAGTTAAAAGTGGCGGACAAGCGGAAAGGCCCACGTAAAGTTTGTCCGCCCATTGGATTTATAAAGAAGACAGTCTAAGCTTTCATTTGATACCCTATTTGTCAATTGCCCCTATGAGGTAGATTTACATAAAAAAAATGGGTTTTCGTTACGGCGGACTAGCTGAAAGGCCCGGATTTTTTTTGCCCGCCCAAAAGTTTTGACATCTACTACAAAAACTCTATATAATTCCATTAAGACTTTTTATTGCCCTTATGGTATAAGATTACATCAAAAACCGGTACCGGAAATGGCCATTTTCTGCCCAAACGGCCCAACAAATGTTGGTCCGCTCACAATATTTGTAAATGTCAAGCCATGTTTTATCAAATAGGAGTTGAATTTCGTATTGCCCCGATGAGGTAGGTAATCTTACGGTCGCCTCCCATACTATTTATACTCGATCCAAAATAGATGATCGTGAACAAAGTGAATATCGTGAACATTTTGTTCTCGAATGCTCATCGTTGTAGTGCAGGTAGATTTTATGTATTTTTGTGTATTTATCGTTCTTATGTTTGCTGCTGGTCCCAAGAATTAAAACTGGTTTCTGTTTTTTTGTTGTTGTTTGTATGCATGTGCATTGGAAAGATCTATTATTTATTTTGTATAGGTTTGTTTGGTAAATAGAGTATGTAACAATGCCAATCATCAATATATTTGACACCCACGATATTGTCAATTTTGGGACAGTGCGGTTATTGTTAAATTGTTTTAAAAAGGATTGTTCTTTTCTTTTTTGTGAGAAAACATTACCCTTAAAAAATGACGTTTAAAAAACTTCAAATCGGAGGCCAATTTCTAGGGGTATTGCTTAGATGATTTTTGCAAATATAAGTAAGTATAAGTAGGTAAGGTTTGTACGTATATACATATGTGTTATTGGGGTAGGTTATGTATATCTGTTTGTAACTATTTAGTGATTTTTTTAAGAGAAAATAAACAAGCTTTTTTGCGGTTGTATTGAAAAGATTTGTGAAGGGGTAATATGTAGGTTAGGTATGTAGATAGAAAGACAATTATGCAACACATGGAGGTATATGATTTTCAATATCCGCGACAAGTGCGTTTATGTAAATTAAGTTAATACCTACATAATTTACATAACTCTTTTCGTTTGGGTGAATTTTTAACGCGGTTTGCGAAAATACGTATACCTAGAACGTTGAAAATGCAATTTATGAATGAATAGTTTCATTTCTGTATAAAATTTAGCTGTGAAAAGTTGTTTTTTAATTGACTGGCTTGAAAATTTACAGTGAACCTTGAAAAGTGGATGAAAATGAATTTTTTTTAAAACTTATAGACAATGTTTATTCTATTTCTGATAAACGAAACTGCCGAAGTAAGGTTTGAGAAACCTTTGGTGAAGTTAAAAATGAAAACGGTGAAATAATACTCAATTTTGTGGCATGCAAAACATGTAAAAAAATTTTAAAACATTTTTCTAAATGGACAACAAATCTTTTAAGACACAAATATTTTAGAGAAATGCAGCCAAGCTCTAGTAACGAAATAAATGTGTCAAGGAGTGATAAAAAAGCTATTTTGGACGCTTCCTTAAGGCTATGCATTGAAGACATAAGACCTTTCTCAGTAACTGAAGGATGTGGGATGCAAGCTTTTGTAAAGCAGTGTATTCAAATTGGTGTTAAATACGGAACACATGTCAACGTGGAAGATTTACTACCAACTGGAGCCACAATTAGCAACAATTTGAAAAAAATTAAAGAAAAGTTAGTGTTAATAATAAAAGATGAACTCGTTCACATTAAGAATATGTCGGCAACTACGAATCTGTGGACATACAATTATAAAATGAGAACCTATTTTGCACTCACCATACATTACATAATTAATGAAAAGTTAATAGAACGTGTGCTGGCTGTTGACGTAATTGAAGCACCTTTATCAGGCGAAAATATTTTGCAAAAAATAACAAACATTTTTATGGAATACGGTTTGTCAATAGATAATAGAAACTTGGTTCGTTTTGTAACTAATAGAGGATCAAATGTCATCAAATCCCTGGAAAATCACCTTTTAAATAATGTGTTGGAAAAATCCAGTCTCGAAACTCTAACAATAACACATTTTTTTGATGAATGCAAGAAATTAGTGAAATATTTTAAAAAATCTAGTGTCTGCAGTCTATTGCAAACGACATTGAAAGCAGAGTGTAGAACAAGATGGACATCAAAGTTCGAAATGCGTTCATCCATAAAAGACAATATGCCAGATATTATTCGAATTCTTCAAGAAAAACAACAAATTCATCGAATTCAAGACATCAATTCTAATTTGCCAAATGAAATTGTTGTGTTCTTAACACTTACAACCCTCAAAAGCTTGTACTGCTAACACCTTGCTAAAATCATGTTCAGAGGAAATATTAGATCCGCTATTTTTGATTGAATTTAAAAATAAAAAAAAGCATTATCTAATGAATTTATTTTACCCCGAAATAAAAATTGTTTTCAAAGCAAACTCTTCAATGAGTTCGGTTGGTTCATCGTCCCGAGCGCTGGGTCGGCTCTCTAACAACCGACCTTTATCTAACCAAAACTTTTCGCAATATAATCCAGACTATATTGCTTAAAAGTCACATCCAGGTAAGAACTATCGTTCCTTAACGTTCTCCAATGGAACCTTAACGGTTACACGAATAATAACCACGAACTTCAATTAATTATAAAAGACAAAAATCCCTCCGAGATTGCACTCCAAGAAACCCTCCTCCAAACAGATTCAGTCTTTTTTGCTCCAAAACAATATGCCGTCTACTTTCACAACCTTCCATCAATCACAAGTGCCTCTTTGGGGTTGGATTACTGATGCATAAATCTATTCTTCACTCACCCGTTCAAATTATCTCCAATATTTCCGCTGTAGCTATAGAAATCAGTCTCAAAGCAAAAATTACTATTATTTCACTATACATACATCCATCACAACCATTCACTGCTTTTGATCTTGAAAACATCATCAGAACAATTAATACACCAATCCTAATAACAGGGGATTTCAACTCCTGGAGCCCCTCACCGATAAGTAATTGCAGAGGCAAAGTTATAGAAAGTTTTTTATCTAATTCAAACCTGTCTGTCTCAAACGATGGCAGTCCAACCCACTTATCCACGCATAAAACTTTTACACACGTGGATATAACTCTCGCTTCTTCACAGCTGATACCTGCTAGTTCATGGAACCGATTCGATGACCTTCACGGTAGCGATCATTTTCCGATTTTCGTCTTGGTGCTGACTCAAGCTACAATAAACCATCAGTTAAATTTCAATTCGAACGGGCCGATTGGGACTCATTTCAAACCAAAGTACTAGAATTTTTAATGGAACACTCTCCATCGTTAAATATAAATCAAGAAGCATCTTTAATTAATTCACTCCCTGCGCACTACAAAACAAAACCTTTTTAAATTATTTAAAAAACACCCTACAGATGCAAACTTAGTAAAATATCGGAAGGCTAATGTCTTGTTCAGAAAAAAAGTAAAAGAATCTAAAAAACAAAGTTTTCAGAAATTCACTGACAACATTAACCCTATGTCCACACCAGAAAAGCTTTGGGCTGACATAAAAACTCTTACAGGTAACTACACTCCATACACCATTAGAACCATACAAACAGATTCAGAAACTCTATCAGACTCCACAATGATCTCTGAACACTTAGCAAAAACCTGGTCTGCTATTCGAGCAATTCAAATTTTTCGGAAGAGTTCCGAAGATCTAAAGAATTAATAATTGACGCTCCAATCACAATAATCAACCTTTCCCAACCGGCAAAGTTCATCGATGACCCAACTAATCTCTTAGAGTTTGAAAGTTGTCTAAGTTCAGTGAAAGGTAAAACACCCGGCCTTGATCGAGTTTCTTACCCCATGATCAAAATCGCTCCATTATTAACAAAAAAAACGAATATTAAATCTCTACAACCAAATTTACGACAGTGACACTATTCCTCAATCATGGAAAACGGCCACATTGATCCCGCTACCTAAAAATACTCATCAAATTTCAGAAACGTGCGGATACAGACCCATATCATTACTTCCATGTATGAGTAAGCTTTTAGAAAAAATCATATCCAAGAGGCTCCTTTGGTTCGCAGAGAGAAACAACCTTACTAGCCGTAATCTAGTCGCATTCAAACATGGATGCGGCACATTAGATTCTCTTCTTTATATCGACGAATTCGTCACTTCTGCTCTTTCCTGCAAAAACCTCGATCCTTTCATTGGACTTTGAAAAAGCCTTCGACCGTATCGGTATCCATGTCGTCCTCAGAAATCTAAAAAAATGGAAAATTGGTCACAAAATGTACGGCTATGTCAAATCTTTTTTACTGAAGAGAAAATTCAGGTCAAAAATCAATAACGTTTATTCCAAAGTATACAATATCGATAAAGGCATTCTCCAGGGGTCACCCCTTTCCATGATTTTGTTTATAATAGCATACGATGAAATAAGTAAAATTATTTCAAATTTTAATAAGATTGATCACACTCTCTATGCTGACGACCTCTATATAATAGCTAAGTGCAATAATATGCAACAAATCAAAAATATTTTCGAAGAACTTCTACTTCGTCTCCATAATTGGTGCAGCACTTCCGGTAGTAGTAGTAGCCGTGGCGTGATGGTTAGTGCGATGGACTGTCATGCCGGAGGTCTAAGGTTCGATCCCCAGCCTCGCCACCTATTTATTTAAAAAGAAAATACGGCTACTGCCTCTTGCGAGGAATTGACAAATCCTCCAAGAGTATCTCCTGTCACAGAAAAGTGCCGCTCGTTAGCCGTTCGGATTCGGCAATAAACTGTAGGTCCCCTCCATTCCTGCAGACACGCACACAGGAATGGTTGAGAGTTGTAAGTCACTAGGCCCTAGTTCTTCATGAGCTGTTGTGCCATCCACGCCACGGCTACTACAATTAAATACTTATCCTCTAAAAATAGTCTTATTCACCCCAACACCCTAGTTCGCATAACAAAATCGATTCTATTGTCTAGAATTGATTATGGGCTTGTTATTTACGGCAAAACGACGAAAACAACTCTACAAATCCTCAACTCATCTTACCATGCAGCACTGAGATACAGTTTAAGGGCATTCCGCACATCCCCAGTGAAAAACCTGCTCACCGAATCTGGTTGCTTACCCATCGAATCACGCAGAGACATCCTTATATCCCGACTCATTCCGAAAAACCTCGAATCCTATAACTCACCAATCACACGTATAGCTAATAAGGTTATGAAACGTAAAAAAATACCAAAGTGTCCTTCAACGATATACCTAGCCGTAGAACTTTCTTTAACCCTCGGTCTTCACCCAGTCCCATAATTATTGGCTGTTGAACAATACCCAATATTCAATTCAATTCAATTCTTTATTTATATCGGTGTACAAATAAGACATAGTCTTTTATAGTACCTGTGTTAATAATATAATTTAAACAAAACTAAAGAAATAAGTTACTCAATTAAATAAATGGTCAAATAAATCACATTTAAAGATTAAGATTAGTTATTTAGATATTTTTACATGTATTTACAAGAGAGTTATTTACCAATCTTAAGATAAGAAATAAATTAATTTAGTTTATTTTCAAATTGCTGTTTATACCTAGATTATTTTAATTAAAAGTACTAAGAATTGCTGTTTTAAATTGAGAAATCCCTATTATCTGTTTTATTGCTAATGGCAGAGAGTTCCAGAGCATAATTGCATATACAAAGAATAGTCTTGATGAATTCAAATAAACAAAGGTAGGAGTAATGAGATTCATGGTTCGAGTCGACTGCGCGAAGTTGAGCTTATCAAACAGGTATGGCGGAGTTTTTCTATGAATAATTTTATGCAAGAAAACATAACATCTTGCAACAAGGAACTGTTCAAATGTACATCCCAGGACACGTTGTTGGTATTGAGAAACATGGTCAAATCTTCTCAAATTAAATACGTACCTAACCAAGTCAAGCAACACGTAATTTGTGCTGAGAAAGAGAGTTCAGTTTACAGTAAACTACTGCAGCATAATCAATTATAGGCAGAAACAATGCTTTAACGATTCTCAGTTTGGTGTCCACAGGTGTTAAATAGGAAAAAATATTCAATTTCCCGAGACCACCATAAATTCTACCAATAGAAAGGTTTATATGACCATTTCCAGAAAGGGACCGATTTATCTTAAACCCAAGACTTGTTACATTATTACTAAATTGGAGTTGAAATTGTGATACAAAAACAGGCGGTAGGTTGTTTGTATCAAAGTTTTTTTCGATATTGCAATCAACTGCGACTTAGTAGGATTTAAAGTTAAACCATTGCTCAACGTCCATTTATAGATCTCATGAAGATCTTCATTTATTCTGCACACTAAGTCCTCCAACAAGTTAAATGGACGGGAGAGATATAACTGAACATCGTCAGCATAAAGATGCAACATGACATTGTTGCATACTTTTGGCAAATCGTTGATAAACAAGCAAAATAAAATAGGACCCAAAATTGAACCCTGTGGCACGCCAGCAAGTAAATTAATTGGGTCTGAGAAAGAATTACCCATATTTACTCTTTGACTTCGGTGTTCAAGGTAGTCTTTAATAAGATGAACCGATCTTCTACTGAAGCCAAAATATAAATTAAGCTTCTTGCAAAGAACATTATGATTTACCCTGTTAAAAGCTTTGGTAAAATCCAGCAAACAAAGAATAGTCAATTTATCCTGATCGTACTGAACCCTTATATCATCTAGGACTTTTATCATTGCTGTAGAGCAACTGTGTTTTGCGCGGAAACCGGATTGATCTGGAGAAAATAGATTATGGGAGTTTATGTGATTTGAAATTTGATTTGATAACACTTTTTCAAATATTTTTGACAGGCAAGGCAATATACTTATCGGCCTAAAATCACTGGCTGAGGAAGGGTTGGGCTTTTTGGGCACAGGAATAACCTTAGCTAGCTTCCAACATTGAGGAAATGAAGAAGTTGTAATACAAAAGTTTACAATATGGGTAAATGTAGATATGATTTGCGGTAATATCATTTTTATAAAACATATTGGAACACCATCTTCCCCAACAGAATTGGACTTAAGAGAACTAATGATCAAAATCAACTCATACTCAGGGACCACTTCAAAGTCAAATTCTGAAGAAGCTTCATAAAGAGCTCTGTTGCTGGGTATAAAATTCGATGACTGCAAATTATTTAAAGCAAAAGCGTTGTTAAGATCGTTTGGATCAGGGAAGTTATGAACTTCGTTTTTACTACCAACCCCAATAGATCGCAAATTACTCCATAACTTACGTGGAGTTTGATTACAACTTAATTTGGACATAAAATATCTTTTTTTAGCTCTGCGTGTAACAAAAGACGAATGGTTACGAGCCTGACAAAAACTTTCCCAGTTAAAATTTGAAGGGTTATGCTTCCATCTAGAGTAGCGTTTACGACGGATTTTTATTGAACGGAGCACATCATTTGTAAACCAGGCACAATTCTTATTACGAATCAAAACTGTCTTCAACGGAACATGTTTTTCGTATAGTTCAAGTAGTAAATCTTGAAAAAGGTTTACTTTATCATTTACGTTGTGCAAACTATAGCATAAATTCCACGGAAAATTATTTGCATCAAGTTGTAGGGCATTACTGTCAATAGATTTAAAATCCCGGAATTGAAATGTTGATGGAGATGAAATACACGAGAAATCAATGTTATATGTACAAAATAATAAGTCATGGTCAGTTAATCCTTCAAGGGAAAGTTGATCCATCAACAGAACATTTGACAAGTCTGACACAATCATTAAATCAAGAAAACTAGGGTTGGAGTTAGGACCAAAACGAGTTGCATGTGAGTTTGCAATAGTGAGGCCAGTTGCTGCAATTTCATCTTTAAGTTGGCTTGCTCTTGTGTCAGAGAGGAAGAGGTCTGCGTTAAAATCCCCACAAAAAATTATATGTTCATAGTTCAAAGAAAAATCACGAATAGTTGCAAAGAAAGATTCAGGAGAGAAGCTCCTATTAGGGTTATAACTTACTTACTTACTTTAGATGGCGCTCACTCCATACTCCATCGATACAGACTGGACCGAAAATCACCCGAAGAATCTTCCTTTCAAAGCACCCAAGCAGATTCTCATCCGTTTTTGACAGGTTTCATGCCTCTGCCCCATATAGCAGGACTGGGATGATTAGGGTCTTATATAAGGTCTCCTTGGTTCTCTGAGAGAGGGCTTTATTACTTAGATGCCTTCTTAGCCCGAAGAAACAGCGATTGGCAAGAGTAATTCTTCGTTTGGTCTCTGTGCTGATGTCATTTTGCGATGTTACAGTGGAGCCCAGGTAGACAAAGTCCTTGACGACTTCGAAGTTGTATCTATCCATCGTGACGTTTTGCCCGAGCCGATGTTGAGATTCCTTTCTCGATGATAGCATATACTTCGTCTTGTCCTCATTAACAGCCAAACCCATTTTCGCCGCCTCCGATTCAATACTTGCAAACGCGCCGGTAACAGCTCGCTTCGTTCTCCCAATGATGTCAATATCATCTGCATAAGCAAGTAGTTGAACAGA
Source organism: Epistrophella euchroma (assembly GCA_947049315.1). Classification (NCBI taxonomy): domain Eukaryota; kingdom Metazoa; phylum Arthropoda; class Insecta; order Diptera; family Syrphidae; genus Epistrophella; species Epistrophella euchroma. The sequence continues at coordinate 62,302,312 of OX346245.1, forward strand.
CTTTTGAAAAATTGTACCTCTGTTGTTGACTTGCGAGTTGCGTACAATTTCTTCAAGAACGATGTTAAACAGGTTGCATGATAACGCGTCGCCTTGCCTCAAACCTTTCTCGACATCAAAGGGTTCGGTGGTGTTCTTGCCGACTTTGACGGAGCAGCGAGATTTCTCCATCGTCATTCTGCACAAGCGGACGAGTTTGGCAGGGATGCCGAGATGCGCCATGGCTCTGAATAGGTCGTCTCTGTCTACGCTATCATATGCGACTTTAAAATCGATAAAGAGGTGGTGTGTATCGATTTGAAACTCCTGGGTTTTTCCCAAAATCTGTCGGAGTGTGAACATTTGATCGACGGTTTATTTGCCGGGCCTAAAACCACACTGATAGGGGCCGATCAGATCGTTGACAAACGGTTTTAAGCGATCACACAGTACAGATGACAAGATTTTGTATGCGACGTTGAGGAGACTTATACCTCTGTAGTTGGAACAGGTCAGAGCATCTCCTTTCTTGTGGATGGGGCACACTATACCGAGGTTCCATTCATCGGGCATACTTTCCTCCGACCAAATTTTGGAGATAAGCTGGTGTATACTCCCTACCAAGTCATCTCCCCCTGCTTTGAATAGCTCGGCTGGCAGGCCATCCGCACCAGCAGCCTTGTACGTTTTAAGCTTGGCTATCGCTAACCGCACTTCATTTGGGTCGGGTGGACGGAAATTTTGACCATCATCGTCCAGGTTTAATGGAGTGTTCTGTCTTACAGCGGAATTTTGGCCATCTTCGCCGTTTAGCAGTCTAGAAAAGTGTTGTTTCCAGATCCTCAGCACCGACTGTGTGTCTACCACCATATTCCCACTCTCGTCTCGGCAGGTTTCCGTTCTGGCCTTGTAACCCTGGGTAGTTTGCCTCACCCTTCGGTAGAACTTTCGAACTTCCCCCCTGCCGCTACAGTCCTCAATAGACTCGACCGCCCGCTTCGCATGCTCTCTCTTTTTCCTCCTGAGAAGTCGGCGTTCCTCCTTTCGCTTTTGCCCGTAGAGCTCCCGGGCTGCTCTCTCAGCAGCTCTGGTTCTAGTCTGCAGCATTGCTTGGTAGGCCTCGTTCTTTGCTTCATGTGCCAGTCTGCATTCTTCATCGAACCAGGGGTTTCGTTGTGGTGGCCTAGTGAAACCCAGCACATCAGTAGCGGCACTTTTGATGGCATTTTGGCAGTGGTTCCATTAGTGGCGGGCTTGTTGAGAGTTTAAGAGAGACGTGGTCTGCAAAAGTCCTGGCTATCTCTTGCGATTTTAGCTTCGCGACGTTAAATCGTTTTACAGCATCCGATCGTCGTTGTGGCGCCATAGATATCCGCATACGTACTTGCGCTACAACCAGGTAGTGATCCGAGTCTATGTTGGCACCTCGGAACGTTCGGACATCCAGGATACTGGAAGCATGTCTGGCGTCTATCGCAACATGATCAATCTGGTTGACGGTTCGTTGATCCGGAGACCGCCAGGTCCCTTTGTGTATGTTGAGGTGTGGGAATAGAGTGCTTGCTATGATGACATTTCGCCCCGCCGCGAAATCGATGAGCCTGAGTCCGTTACCGGAAGTGTTGTCGTGCAGGCTGTGTCCTCCGACTATCGAACCAAAGATGCCCTCCTTTCCAATATTGGCGTTGAAGTCGCCAAGAATAATCTTGACGTCGTACTTGGGGCACCTATCATACGTATCCTCGAGGAGATCGTAGAATTCTTCTTTGGTTGAGTCATCCTTTTCATCTGTTGGGGCATGGGCACAGATCAACGTGATGTTTTTGAACTTTGCTTTGATGCGGATTGTGACCAGGCGCTCGCTTACATTTCTGAAGCCCAAGACTTCTTGCCTAAGTCTTCCCCTTACCACAAAACCACAACCAAAGAGCCGCTGACCTTGCTCCTTGCAGCACTCGCCGAAGTAGATGTCACACGTTTTTATCCTTCGGATGCCCTCTCCATCCCATCGCACTTCCTGGATGGCTGTTACATCAGCCCTTAGCCTATCCAGGTTCTCCACTAGTTGTTCGGCTGCACGTGGCCTGTTTAGGGTCCGTACATTCCACGTGCAGATCCGAAATTCATTGTCCTTGTTTCGTTTGCTGGGGTCGTCAACATTAAAATCATCCATATCCGAGGCTTGTTGTTGTTTCGGAACCGATAATTTTGTACGTGGTAGGGAAGTCACCCCGACGCACAACCCCCTAGCCTGGAGGACCAGATCCTTATTATAACTCCAAGGACGGGGAGCCGGATAAACCGCTCCTTATAGGCCTGAGCTACGAATACGTCGTAGTAGCCCATATAAGGTGTTCACTAAGTAGTTCAAACTGACTAGAACTGTAGACGCCACCGTTGATTCCATCTGGGGAATTTCTCCGCTGCCGCCTGAAAAAAAGGAGAAGTGCCTTAGTGGAAACACTCCTCCCCCCCTCTCTCGTCTGCTGCCACCTTAAACCGTCCACAGGGATTGGATCCCCATCTTCAGTCAAAGGTACTATGCACCCGATGTTCACCACGGGGAGGTGAGAGTAGGAGTTGATAGACAGAGGTTGATTGTGGACGCTTGTGTCCTCTTGAATGCACCGCGTTGTCTACCCTTTGAACATCATTAGGGTTATAAGCAACTCCCAATAAGCATTTAATATTACCATCAGATACTTCTATGACCAGGAACTCAATTCCTCTACCTTCAGATTTGGAAATGATTTTGCTTTTAAGAGTAGCCTTACGATATACTGCCACCCCTCCTTCGCAAGTATCCGTGATTCTATCGTTGCGAATCAAATTATAGTTAGGCAATTGGTACACATTATTAGATATATCGTGATTCAACCATGTTTCAGTTACACAAATGACATCAACTCCAGAAGAATCAAACACATACTTCACAAAATCCAGCTTGTCTAAGCTCAAACTACGCGCATTGATGCAAAAAACCCTGAATCCCTCACGAGCATTTGAAATAATTTTTAGCATCGTCTTAGTACAAATATCTAAACCACCAGACATTTTAAAACAAATAATATGAATCAGTGTGTTAAAAGAATGAAATGAAAAACAGCAAAAGGAATTACAAAAAGCAAAACTAATTATAATAATAATAATAGTATTATATAAATAAGTAAATAATAATATGTAAATTATAGGGAGAAAATATACAAAATTTCAAACTAATTATAAAGATAGAATTGAATCAGAAATTTAACAAACATATTTAAAGATCAGCTCAAGTTAACATTGCGTCGAAGTGTTGGAAAAGGTAGTAGAAAAAGTGCTAGAGTCTATTTTTATCTCTTTATCATCACTGCTTTTTTTTACAAAAACAAAACCATGTTTAGTTCGAACCGAAAACAATATTCCCTCCTTTCTTAGGCCGTGTGCGAATTCGTTTAAAATTTCGATTAAATTTGATCCCACATTAAATTTTGACGTTTCATCAGTGTTGAACACAATTTCGTCTTTTTGCTGTGTGAATTCAATTAAATGGGATTTTTTTAATTCTCATATTTTTTTCCGTCCGCGAGTTTTGGAAAAAAGTAGAACACATTTTTTTTTATAATAAATTTCGCGAGTTAAAAAATTAAACGCCCATTCTTATGAGTTCAAAGAGAGTGGCCACGTTCATCACCACGTTTTTGACAGATCTAAAAATTCAGTTCCGAAAAACGTAACACTGAACGCACAAAAAAGTCTGAAATTATTTATTCTGTTTTTATTATTTGTTGCACTATAAAATCAAAATCCGAAAAGCGATCAGACGATCAGACCACACACCAAAAAAAAAACTGGATTAAGAACTGTTTTTTTGTTGCTTTTAGCTGTCATCTGAATTTTCAGATAGAATTTTTCATCTGAAAATTCAGAAAAAAACGTAAGAAACGTAACTAAATGTCAATCGACGTCAACTGAATTTTTATGACTGCTGGCCAATCAGAAGCTCTAAAAATGACAGTTTAGAACTGTCAAATGTACTGTTGAACGCGGCCAGTGCTCTTACCCTGGGCCTGTTATAAAGAGCGCTTATGGTTCGTATTCTGTTGCAAGCAGCTGCAGAACAAAAACACAAGACGCAAAAAACTCTGGCCGCTTGTGGTAGTCACACTGAGCTGGCAACTTTATTTAATTATTTAATGTTCGTAATCATTGCTGCAGTTAGCAAATGTTGTTCTTCAGATGAATAAAGGGGATCAATCCATTCATCTTTGAGATGTAATGACCTTTTGTATGGGGACTTTTCATTCAGAACGATGTTATTTTCTAAGAATTTCATTTTAACCACCAGATTCGGGGTTCTATTTTGCGTCAATTCAAACTCGTAGCGCAAAAGAAGTTGTAACCAAGAGAACTAAAAATGTTCTACTTCTTCTTCTAGCTTCTACTTCTTTGCAAGCAAGGATCCAGTAGTCTTCATTTTGGCTCTAGAAACAAGATTATACAAATTGGCCTTAAATTTTGACGTCTTATATTCACCTCAATAAATTGAATTGCATGTCGCAATAAAGAACTATTCGATGGTGTTAGGCTCTCATTCATATAAATGCGTTGGTCAAGGGTGTAGGGATGTGTGTTACCTTCCTCATTGAATAGCTGCGATATTGTAAGGCCATTTAGAGACTGGAAAGCAGAAATTAAATTTCTTTTCTCAACGGGAGAGGATAGCCGAATAAGAATTGGACTGTCATTGTTGGGGTTCCATGCGTTTAAGCGGAAGGCATCGAAGTGAGGAGTGAGTGGATGTTGCAGTTTGAGGGCAAGCTTCTTTACAAAATCGATTGCATTAACATACTTAGGTACTCCACAGACTATAACATCACTTAAACGCTGCACTCGCTGTTGATCTTCAAGTTGCTCTCTGATGATTTTATTCTCTTTTGTTAACTCCGTTATTACATTCTCGCAATGGAACAAACGATCATTGAGTGCTGATATTGTTTCACTTATATGCTTCTTTATTTTGTCTTCAAGCTCTTTCAATGATGTAGTCAGATTAGCCAAGAGATTGGTTTCAATTTCACGAAGATTAATATTCTTGTTATTATTATCATTTGCAATAGTTTTTGAAGGTGTCGTTTTTGCACGGATATTAGAGGGGATCGATAGCAACTTAGCTCTATCAGGAGTGTGACCTTTTGATGCATCATTTTTATTAATTATTTTTGAGCGGGTGTTTTGTGAACCAGAGGTTATCGCAATTTTAGGAGTTGTTTTTGTGGCAGCAGTAGAAGTCGTGGATTTATACGCTGTAGATGCAGTAGATGTAGTGACGACGGTGGATGTAGCGGCGACGGTGGATGCAGTGGCGATGGTGGTGGTGGAGGACGCTGTGGTGGCTGTGACAGTGGTGGTAAAGGCGGTTGTAAAAGTGGTGGTTGTGTTTATATCGGTGTTCATTGTCACAGTGTTAGACTTATGTAGGTGCACAAAGAAAATACACTAATTGTTACACTGCTTGCGGTTAAATAAAGCGATTAAATAAAGTCAAATAAATTAATATTCTACACCAAAATTAAAGTCAATATTAAAATCAGTAATGCAACAAAAACCGTAGATGAATAATTTTCTACTGAAGTATTAATAAGTACGGATTTAAAGAGTTAAACTTGACACAATGTAGAGAGCGGATCGAAAACACATCTACTCCATCTAGATCCCTCCTTGGATTCTTCCAATAGAGGCAATTAACATCTCGTTATCAAGATTTAAAAAAGACGTTACACCCAAAGAACTGTTCATCCAACATTATTATATTATAATTAGCACCTTCGATAATTCAATATGGGATATTATTTTCACGGACGGTTCGAAGAGCGAAGTAGGCACTAGATTTGCCATTGTCAATAAAACAGGCCTTACAATTCATGCAGAACACATACCAGACTATTTCTCATCGTTTTCTACCGAAGCTCTAGCAATTTTCAAAGCCACCGAGCTAGCAATTAACTCTAATAAAAACACAGTCATCTGCTTTGATAGCCTATCAACTCTTAACGCAGTCCGCAACATAAATAACCAATCCCCCCTCATTAACAAAATAAGAAACAACATCACCAAAGAATGTCCAAAGGTATACTTAGTCTGGTATATACGGAAACGAAAAAGCTGACATCGCAGCGAAATCCATATGTAACACAGCTTCCACCAATCCATATCCACCAACCAAATCCGACCTCCAAAAACTCGCAAGTGCCTTCTGGCGCCAGAAACGAAATGACTTATGGAGCCAATACTCACACCACTTCTCATTAATCAATCCAAATGCCGAACCAGCAACATACCTTACTACTACAACAGCGAAGATGAACAAATGTTTTCTACGCCTCCGATTAGGACATACACAAATCACCCACAGACACCTTATAACCAGAGAGAACCCCCCCACCTGTCCCCTCTGTCGATCAGAAGCACCCCTCAGCATCAAACACATCTCATCAGAATGCCCAAGAATTAACTATATTTCAAATAACTTATTTAACACTAATTTAACATCATTGTTATAGTTCCTTCAGAACAAAATATAAAAAACGTTTTTAAAATATTAGAAATTACGCAACTTGTAAATAGTTTATGACATTATTCTTACTAACCTAGTCTAGGGGCGGTCGAATGGGTGAATGTAACCTACACTTTTTCGACCGCCCCTTGCTAAGTGTATATTCATATATTCCAATTATTTAACAAGCATTATTAAATATAAAGTATTTTTAAGTTCTATAGCTGAGCCCTGGTAGCTATCGTTGTAACTCTTTAATACTTTCTTTTGTACTGTATGTATTTTATTTTTTTATAAATTTGCCCCTCCCACCCAATGGGGCGGGAATTTTAAGTGGCCCAAAATTTGTAAATCATTTTTCTATAATGTACTAACAACGAAAAAACAACAACACTGAACACAGGATCAAATTTTGTTCGCATGATGGAAACCCAAAAAACACCAGTTTGGAGATGATGAAGATCAATAATAACGTTTTTAATTTTGAATTCATTAATTTCTTACATGTTTTATAATAGTCCATTGAAATGTTACAAAATTTTGGCCGAACCTTGCATTTTGTACAGGACAAAATTTTTTTGATGGGTCTGTAGGGAGGATCAGTGTGAGTGTAAAACCGAGTTTTCGGGGTTGAAAGCCCCGTATTCGGCCGCCATTTTAGAAAAGAGGGCGTTAAACGCCCCTCGCAATATCTTGAGAACCATACATCGCACAAACAAAATTTTAGCGTATTTATGAAGAGAATTTAATTTTCTACAATTTATGTTTTCGCACTTTTTATCGTAAAATTGAAAACAAAAAAGTTATAACCAAAAAATGATGAAGGTTTTCAGAAATTTATCGTAAAGAGGATATAAAATAAATAAACAAGAAAAAAATTATATTTTTCTTGGCAATGGTCATCTTTTTTTGATTATAACTTTTTTGTTTTCAATTTTACGATAAAAAATGCGTTAACATAAATTGTAGAAAATTAAATTCTCTTCATAAATACGCTAAAATTTTGTTTGTGCGATGTATGGTTCTCAAGATATTGAGAAGGGCGTTTAACGCCCCCTTTTCCAAAATGGCGGCCGAATGGTGGGGGATTTCAACCCCGAAAACTCGGTTTTACACTCTCACTGATCCAACCTACAGATCCATCAAAAAAAAATTTGTCCTGTATAAAATGCAAGGTTGATGTAACATTTCAATGGACTATAAAGACATTGTTTAATGTTAGTAAAATTCAGCTTTAAATCTAATAAATTCGGCTCGATACATGGATTGTGCGATACTTAAAGTCTATATTAACGTTATAAGCCGCATGCACATAAAACACGTTTATTAGAATAACTCTAGAAATATGATACTACCAAAGGTGAAACTTGGCAAAATAACAGTTAATATTATACTATAAAAATGATCCGCTGACTGTATGTCGGGGGAAAGGGCCTCAGCTGACGTAGTAAATTGTGCGCGTGTTATAAATGTTAACGATGACACCATTATTAATAAAAATAATGATGACATCGTCAAACCAAAGCTGACCAGACAATCTAGATTTTAAATTAAATTGTATGATACCAATAAAACGAGGAGTTAGATTTCGAACCCCACAGCAAAAGGTTGTTTTAATTTCTTACTCCAAAAATATAATATACTTAACTGGCGCAGTCGAAGAAACTAACTTGAAAAAAAAATATATAATATCTTCAAAAAGTTGATACTAAGCGGTTTAAATACAATTTATAAATCGTGCAGAAACGAATCTGAAGAAATATTTTTCGTGGAAAATTGTCGTTGTTTATGGACATGATAAACAAGATGATAGGTGACCTGAAGACAGACGAAAAGAAAAAGTCAGCCTTCGAAGTAATATACAACTTTAAAATTTCCGGACCAGCAAAAACCCTGTTGAGGGCAAACCCACCTCAGAATTGGGAAGAGTGTCAGGAAAGGCTGAAAACCCACTTCAGATCAAAAAAGGATCAAATAACGCTAACAAATGAGATCATGTCTCTAAAAGTAAGTAGTATTTTAAAACGTAATGATAAGTTAGCAAAATTAGCGGAAGAAATTGCAGAATATGCTGCATATTGTAATGAAGGAACAACGATGGCAGACATTCTTAGTGGTATTGCTATTAAAAAAGTTAAGGCAATAGTTTCAGGGTCATTAGGTTATTGCATCATGAATAAAACAAGTTTTAGTGAAGTTAGGAACATAGTTGCTTCTTTCATAGGACAAGACTATACAAATTTAAACGTTAAAAATATAGAACATAAGAAAGTCACTCAGGAAATTAATGCAGGGTATATTAAAGCTCATAATAGCAGACCATCGAATTCCTATAGGCAGAAAAATGAAGAAAGTATAGCCAAGACTCCAAGCTCCAAAAACATCAGAAGTCAAGGGAATTTACATAGTTCACAGCAAACGCAGCCAACAACGAGTGGCTATAATACAAAAAAAAAACGATCTGAGACGAGTAGACAAAAAACAGAAAAAGAATCCGATCATGAAGTGGATAGCAGGAATAGAAAAACGTTAGACAAATTAATTTAGAAAATCAAGAAGTTGTTATGACTAATGGAGTGAGCCTTCCGTTCTTGACAAAAACTATCTTAGAAGAAGTCAATGTACTTGAAGTAAGCGAAGTACAAGATATACCATTAGATCACTTAAAAGAATTCGAAAGAAGAGAGATAGAACCGGTAATCAGAGATTTAAAAAATCTTTTGTATAGGGAAGGAGATGTCTTAACTAAGACGGACACAATAGTGCACGAAATTCGAACTACAACTGAAAAGCAAATAAACTCCAGACCCTATCGTTATCCGAAAGTAGACGAAATGGAAGTACGGAAACAAATGGAGGAGATGGAGAGGAACGGTATAATTAGGAAGAGTAAAAGTAGATATAGCTCACCAATCATAGTAGTTCCAAAGAAAAAAGACAAATCAGGCGTTCAGAAGTTTAGAATCGTCGTAGACTACAGGAGATTAAATCAATTTACGGTAGATTACAACTATCCGACACCAAATATTGACAGTATTCTCGATAAGTTAGGAAAAGCTTAATAATTAAGCACCATAGACCTAGCAAAAGGCTATCATCAGATTATGGTCGCAGAGAAAGACATCGAGAAGACTGCATTTGTAACCCCTGGTGGTTAAATGAATATGTTAGGATGCCTTTCGGGCTAAAAAATGCATCAGCAACGTTTCAAAGAATGTTGAATGATATTCTCCGCGAATATATCAATACTATGTTTTTTTTTTTTTTTTTATTTAAGATTATTTTTATCGCGGTTCTGAGACATTTTTAATATAAAATCTTTTTACGGACTTACCACGATTGTTTTGAATAATAGTTTCCCGACGTTTCGACAGGGTTGCACTTGTCGTGGTCATGGATTGACTGAGTCAACAATCGTGGTAAGTCCGTAAAAAGATTTTATATTAAAATTACTATATGTGTTGTATATATGTACGATATCTTAATATTTTCAACTTCATTAGAAAAGCATGTAAGATCTTTGAGAAAGATTTTCACAAAACTCCAACAGCACAATTTGAAAATTCAAGCGGATAAGTGCAGCTTTCTAAAGAGAAATACAGAGTTTTTGGGTCATGTCTTAACCAGAGATGGCATGATGCCAAACTTTGAGAAAATTAAAGCGATACAAGAAATCGAAGTTCCAAAGACTGAAAAACAACTAAAGGGATTTTTAGGAACAACAGGGTTTTATAGAAAATTCACAAGGGATTATTCAAAGATAGCATACCCTATGATTAAATATCTAAAGACAAAAAATAAATGTGAAAGATCCGCAGTACATATCAGCTTTTGAAAACTTGAAAAGTCTAATTTTATCCCACCCAGTTTTGAAATATATAGATGCTAGTGATTATGCCATAGGTGCAGTCCTATCACAACAAGGTCTTCCAGTATGTTTCATTTCAAGAAGAAGTCACGAACAAAATTATAGTACCACGGACAAAGAATTTTTAGCGATTATTTACTCTGTTGGCTATTTTAGACCATATTTATATGGGAATAAATTTAAAATTGTAACAGACCACGCACCAGGTATCTAAACGGTAAATATAAAGGAAAAGAATTCTCACAACGCAATCAAAGGTGGTTGCTTAAACTTCAAGAATTCAATTATGAGATAGAATATCTGCAGCGCAAAGAAAATAAGGTTGCACAAGCAGTTGTCTTTATACCATGTTAACGAGTCCATACATAGCGGTATAAATGAGTGTTATCATAGCTTGAAAGATTAAATCTATATCCCTAAACTGAGAGACCAAATTAGTCTTTTAATAGGTAATTGCAATAAATGTAGAGAAATAAAATATGATAGAAAACACATCAAAGCTAAATTTGAATTGACTGAAACTCCGTTAAAAAAAAAAAAAAATGATTCATCTTGACATATTTCACTTCAAGAATAATGCTTTTGTAACTACAATAGATAAATTAACAAAATTTTAGGCAGCGTATTTAATTACGGATCGCAACCGGAAAACAAAGAAAACTTTAGTTATTTAACAGTTTGCAAAGTTTGGTAAACCAAAAGAAATCAAAATGGACAATGAATCTAGAGCCGAATAATTAATTGAATTTCCTAATGCCGAAGGCGTTGAAATTCATTTGACAGAGCCAAACAACCATACAGGGAATGCAGACATAGAGCGACTTCACTCAACTTTATTAGAAATAATAAATGGAATAGAGGGAAGTGAGCTCTCAGTTAAAATGAGGATACAGATGGCTATAGGAAACTATAATGATCGATATCATTCTAGACAGGCAAGAGATAAAGAAAATAGCCAAGATTTAGGAGCAAGAATAGATAAAACAAAGCGATATATGAACAAAAGAAACTTAAATAGAGAAAATTACACAGAGAATAGAGATGTAGGACATATTAGAAATTATAAGAGGCTAAGACATAAGGATGAACCTTATTATAGATTAAACCCTCAAATATTAAAAGACCGTTTAAACTTACAGATGATACTAACCTACGTGATAATGTTCCTAGTTGCAGTCCCAGCAGTAGAAGGGCTACTGCAGGTTAATCAAATCAATGAAGAGATAGGATACACTACCATCAAGGTCAAAGAAGTTGAAATAGAGAACCAGACAAACACCATTCTTCATTTAATTAATATAAATGATATAGATAGACTACTTATACAAATTGAAACAAATATTGAAAATTAGATGTGAGCAATAAGCAATTATTAAAAACAGTAGTATATGATATAAGAGCAAAAATTAGGTCAATAATGCCAAAAGAAACCAGTCAGAAAATGGTTATTTGGAACCATGGATGACAGTGATAGACAGGAGATCTTAGTACCCTTAAAAGTCAGTGAAGAAAACAATGCAATGATAATGCTATTATAGGTTCAAACAAACATATTTCAATCAACAGACATTTTGATGACATTCAACATACTCAAGAAAGCCATAGAACAAGATAGGAATAAGACTCTAGGATTACTCAATTCAATTTCAAACCAAAACGACGAGATAAGAGAACAGTCAGTATACTTAGACCAGATGCTCAAACTAAGATATTTAGAAAATAAAGTAGATCAAATACAAGATAGTATTGCAGCTGCTAAGAATAATGTCTTTCATCTGAGTATACTTTCAACAGAAGAAATAAGAATGTACGATGTCGATTTTATAAATTAAAATTGGTTAAAGTTGGTGTACTGAAGTACATTAATCAGTCGTTAGTCATAGCTATTAAGATAACAAAAGATTATATTAAAGAAGATCTTAAGCTTATTTTTCGTCTACCGAACTCAGAAAATTTTGAGATTGACGAGACAGATACATATTTTGTAACGGTTGAAAATAAAAACCTTGTGTACGAAGAAAACAAACTTTTGAATGAATTAAAAAATTAAAAAATAAGTAAAAATTGTATTTGGAAAAATGAATGTAAGCTTAAATTTAACATTTATAAAAAAAAGATGTCCTCTTGATCCCTTCGTCACAAAACTCAATAAACCATCTCTTCAATCTTTCACCCGTCCTTTTTCTTTCGTATCTGTGTATGTGTAGCTGGTGTACTTGGTGTGTTTGTTGTTTAGATTTATATTTGTCTCTTTCAGTCGGCCTTTTCTGACTGTTGCAAGCCCCCAGCAACCTGAGCACCCTCTCGACTTCTCTTTGTAGGTTTTCGTCATCTTCGTAGCCCATAAACTCGTCCTCATAATTTTCTTCATCCGATACGTTAGCTTCTTCTGGATTAGTTGAGTTGTACGGTTTCATTTTATCAACTTTTGAGATACTCGGTGTCCTGGAACATCTGTCACCATATACCGATCGTGTGGAAACTCCTTTGTTACGATGTATGGACCCCTGAATTTCTGCTCTAGCTTCCTCGAATGTCCAGTTGCAGGAGCATCATGCTTGAGAAGCACTAAGTCGCCGATTTTATATTTTTTGATGTATCTCTCCGCAAATTTGTTCATCCTCCGGAACCAATATGAACTATTTATGCAGTTAAAAGTTTTTTCTACTTCTGGATGCCCAATATCATCATGATTGAGTTTCAGAATCGGATTACGGTTTTAAACTGGTACCAAAATTCGCCGAGGGTCTGGGTGGTCTCGATGGTCTCGATGGTCTCGGTGGTCTCGGTTGTCTCGGTGGTCTCGATAGTCTCGATGGTCTGGGTGGTCTCGGTGGTTTATTTTCAGCTCCATCTCTGTCGGCTCAAATTCGATTCTCATTAACGGGTTATCACACTTTACTTCTTGATTTTCCACTTGAGAAAAGCTCTCGAACACTATATTTTTGCCATCACATCTCCAGCGTACTGTATTAAGAAAATCTTGTCCTAATATTAATTCGTCCTCGATAGCTGTTTTAGGAACAACTATAAGTTTAAGTCCATATTCCTCTCCGTCGATATTTGCACTAGTGGTGACTCCAACCTCGCATGTTATTTTAGATTGATTTAGTTTAGCGAACAAGATATTTTTTCGGTCTTTGAACTATCGACAATTTCTTCGCGGATTATATTTTTACTACTGCCAGTGTCGACCAATGCCGTCAGTATAAATAATCTTTTTTACTGTTTGGGTTGTGTTTAACTGCAAAGAAAAAGTATTGTTACAATATTTTGCGACGTGTCCATATTTTCGACATTTAAAACATAGTGGTTGGTTTTCTTTATTGCGGTCGGGAAGTCGTATCAATGGTGGATTTGTTCGTGGAGTTGTGTTTCTTTGTGCTGAAGCCGCGTTGTTCCAGGATGTTTCTTTTTGTTGATACACCTTTACATTAGCTGAAAAACTAAGTCGCATTACAGAAGAACTTATGGATTTAATCCACACCGTGAAATTCTGGATGTCAGGTTGGATGATATCGTTGGACATCATGTAATTACCCCATTGTAACGAAATAAATGGTGGAAGTTTATTGATCAACAAAGGCAACAACCCATTGCAACTATTAACACCCACTTTGGCGCTCAAAATACTCGCGTAGAGTCCACGAACAGCATTTGAGTATCTTATAAAATCTGCCCAACCTTCAACCATTGGTATTTTGGAAACTTCTTCTTTAAAGCATTTGATGAGCATCTCCGGTCTACCAAAAGTCTTTTCCAAAACGCCAAGAATTTCTTCGGGATCTTCACTTGTCAGCAACATCATACGTACTGACTCGAGGGCTGGTCCAAGCAGGGCTTTCCGTATACGTGAAACGTTTTCTTGGGGCGAAAAACCACAAATTAACGACGAATGTCTGACATCACGTATGAACGTTAACCATTCGAGTCTTGCTAATAACTGCGACATAGTTTTTGACAAATCCGGCTCTGGTGGTTGAGTTTAATTGTCCGTAACCCATTTGGAAACCTTCGCTTGGCTTGATGTTTCCTCATTTGAAGCATCTTAAACAGTTTCATCGTCATCATCGCTGAGTTTCAATTCGAGCAGTATTTTCTTATACTCTAGTTTTAGAATTTCCTTACATATAGATTTTTTGGAACTTACCGATGGATTTCTCTTTGCGACTGCTGTTTTGAAATCTTTTTTATTAAGACCTTTCAAAATGTCTATCAGAAGCTGTCTCGCCTCCTGAGGGTTGGTGTTCTTGATTTGGAACAATGACGCAATTTTCAACCAATCGTCCTCCAACAAGTTGTTTAGCAACTCTGCACATACACCTGCACTACCCTCATTTGGTGCGTTCCATCTATTAAAATTTTGTATCTTTTTTATGATCGTTTCACGCGCAGACGAACTTTTTTTAAGGAATAAAATTTCATAAAGTTTTAACAGCACATCATCTTGAATGTTTTCTAAATTTACAAAACACTCTGGAAATTTCTCCGCCAACGCCATTTTGTTTTTTGTTGCAGTGTCTGTGGCGTATCACGTACACACAATTTATTTTTTCCTTGAAATTAGTTATTTTTTCACTATAACAGTTTTTTTTAGGTTTTTTATCCCACTTCTGAGTTTGTTAGCACAAATTTAAGATTTATTCCCAATAAAAGAAAGTTTTAATAATATAAATCAATTTAATTAAAAGAAAAGATGTCCTCTTGATCTCTTCGTCACAAAACTCAATAAACCATCTCTTCAATTTTTCTCCTGTACTTTTTGTTTCGTATCTGTGTATGTTATGTGTATGTGTAACTGGTGTACTTGGTGTGTTTGTTGTTTGGATTTATATTTGTCTCTTTCACATAGATAGTTTAATTCACAATTTTAATTTTATCTCAATATATGTAGATATATCTGTTCAACAAGTACAAATAATGATCATGTTATCTGAGCATAAGCCTCCCCCAGATTTCTCCACCTACTTCTGTCAAGCGCTTCTCGCCAATAGAATGAGCATGTTGCCCGGATGTCATCCTTCCAGCGTTTAAATTGTCTACCCACGCTTCTTTTCCTGTCTAGTGGTAGCCAATCTGTTGCTAATTTTGTCCATCGGTTATCATTTGTACGCATGATATGTCCCGCCCAATCCCATTTTAGTTTCCTAAGCCTATGTCTTACATCTTCAAAATTAGTTCGTTTTCTTAAAATTCTGTTGTTTATTCGTTGAGTAATATGAACGTTCAAAGTTATTCTTTCCATTGCTCTTTAGCACGATCGAAGTTTGTTTTCAATATTTTTTGTAACTTACCAAGTTTGGCACCCATAGGTCAAAACTGGTAGCACCGTCGAGTCGAACACATACTTTCTTATTTTGTATTTGTTGTATTGTATTGACATCACCATTTGTCATGAGTTTAGTTTTCTGTTGATTTGTTGATAAGCCAATACGTGAACATTTATAGCATAATTCATTTAGCATTGTTTGTAGCTCTTAACTGCTGTTTGCGATAAGTATTACGTCGTCTGCAAATCTAAGATTTGAAAGATATCTGCCGTTTATCTTCAGGCCTTTGTACTCCCAGTCTAGCACCCTTCAAAATGCAATCAAACAATAACGCTAAGAATTTAATAAATCACCTATACCGTCTTCTGCGATTGATTGACGCAGCTATGTTTTTAATGGACGTAGAGTGAAGTATGACTTCGTATACCTATGTATTTTTTGTTATAAAGATAAATTTTAACATCAGATTTTTCAAAAATGTTGGAAAGTATTTGAGGTAGTTTGAATCTTGACTTGGAGTGCTGTCAGGGTGATTTACCCAAGATGTGACAAAAGCTAGAGTGTAGGTTGAGTTCAGACCAGAAACAAATCTTATGGGAGGGTGGGCATTTCCCCTGTTTAGACGGGAGGAAAAATCTTTTTAAAAAATTGACCTACAGTAAAAAAAAAAATCATTAGAAACAACGGAACTCTTACAATGTCATGATATACATTTTTTTTAAAGCCTTCCCTTCTTTTATTATGTTTTTAATTTAAATTATTTTGGAATCAAAATTTACCAGCCTACCTTCCATTTGGATTTTAAGTTTTGTTATCCAACCCTTAGAAAATTTTGTATTTCTTATTGTTCAAAAATATTTTTAAATTCAAAATATAGCTTAATATTTTTCCTTTATTTTAAATGCTAAACCTTAAAGAACCAGTCAGTAGAACTCAAGTTATAAGCGATCAAACATATTTCTATATGCACATATGTAAATTTGAAATCTATTTACATGGCAATAGGAAATTCCAACTTCAAAATAAAGATCCTTCCAATTCATGAAATTTTCACCTACCTATACCACCGTAAAAAAAATACAAAAAAATGAATAAAAACAATTGCAAGGCAGACACACAGAGCCGCCAAACCAACGGAAACAACAGCAACATCATTCAGAACGCACCGCACAAGGAAGGGGAGAACTCACTGAGATCTCACTGAGCAAGCTCCGTCAGCTCCACTGAGCAGAAGAAGAAACCTGAAAAAAATTTTTCCGCTAGAAGTCAAAACCAATTTCTATCTCTTTTTTATTAATCAGCTGCAACAAAAAATAATCGAGCAAGCGAATCCAAAAAATATCAGTCTCAGTTTTTTGACAGCAAAACTGAGGAATTACGTTCAGATTTCTGAGATTGCTGAGGTCTCTGAGATCTCAGTGAGCTTGAGAAACCTGAACTGGCTACTTGACTTGAATTACAGAACAAGAAAATTCGCTTCACTACCTATCAATTTGTACCATTTAAAAGAAATAAGATTTTTATACTTTGAAAACTCAATAGGTATTAAGCGAATCAGACTCAATAAATATTTTAAATTAACAAAATTGGAAACTTCTTGCCCAATATTGCGTATTGCATAAAGTATTTTAAACGTCTCACATCCACATACAAGGTGCGTTCGCGTACAAGTCCGAAACTACTCAAAACTACCATTTTCTACCAGATTTAGTCCAAACCTGTTCGCGTATGCACATTTCGGGTAGTTTTGGGTAGAATAAAGCGCTCGCGATAGTCATTTTATTTCCCCTTCTTGCCAGATTTTACCAGAGAAATTTCTTCCGGCAGAAAATGGTAAGTTCGGTGTTCTATCAAAAAGCTAGTGGGAAGAAAAAAAACACAACAAAAATACAAAATGGCTGCTGTTTGTTTACTTTTAGTTTTAGTTTGTTTTTTGTTAGAAGTGAATATTTTTCTTTGTTTTCATCTCAAATTTTTTGATAAACTACTGAACAAAATTGAAAGGAAGTGTTTTAAGTTCAATTTATTTTCTTAATTTTAATTAAGATTTTCAGTAAATGTATTCCAATGTTGTGGTTTTGTTTACTTTTTAGTGACGTTTAAAATCTGGCAGAAATTTTTGGTTCAAAGGTTCGTGTATTTTTGGACTGTTTCCATTCTCTTTGAGAGAATTTCATCCCCACTCCTCAAAATTTGATAATTTGCCAGTTTTAGTCCGGAAAGTACACGAACAAACCTACAATTTCTAACTGAATTTTATCAACTTACAGCCAGGGCCTTAAAACACCATAGTAATTTTTTTGTTACCATCTCTCTGTAGAAAAAGATTAATCATGACACTTCAAAATTCACAATTTGAGAATAAATTTATTTTTTGACTGAATATTTTCAATCGGTCAAGATTTAATAGAAAACCGGAATAACTTACAACTAATTCTCACATAAATTTATTATTTCAATTATTGTGAAATGCATTTTTTTTTGATGAGAGGATCTAAGTTGCGGATAATTTAACTGTCGGATAGTTATGGGTAACTTTAATCAGACATTATGAAACAAACCCTAAGAGAGTTAATGTATTTGATAGCTAACAACAATGAACAAAAAACAATTGCTCCACCCGAACAGAAGTAATTTCTTAATTTTTTTTTTATCTCCCCCTTTTGGCATTTTTTTTAAGCAATATCTGCATTTGTTTCATTGCAGAAATGATTGCAGTAAATTGGTCTTTGTTTGTCGTTTTACCCCCAAAAATGTTAATAATCTATTATTATAATCAAATATTCTAAATTAGGCAATAAACTAGTTTTTACTTACATTTTACTAAACAACAACCAAACAGACGACGATCCATTAAATGAAAAATCCGCTACATTTCATAAGCGGATATGAATTGTATTGCTTCCACGTGAATAACAGAATACCGCGCATTATTAATACAGATTGCCTTCGAATGAATAGTGGAATAGTGAAAATTAAAAAAAAAAATACCCCCGATGAATAGCAGATAAGGCTGATAACCACAAGTCCCACCAAAAACATTTCACGTAAAATAGTTAGCGACTTATTTTACGTGAAATGTTTTTGGTGGGATTTCATTTCTTTTTGTAGGATCACCTATTATCCATAAGAAAAACACCTGAACATCCTTTAAATAAGTACATCACGATGGGATTCTGCTTCCAATGAAACTACTTCACAATTGATATTGCAGCAATAGTCCTAAAACCTAGGAATTAAATAACTTCCTACATACCTAACCTTTTTATTGAGCTAAGTATCTTAGCAAAGACCAGAAACATGAAAATAGTACACCTATGTACCTAAGTACGCATTTATGCAGCAATTATATAAGTAATGCGTATATTTTTAACTTCGCAAAAATTAAGGTATTAGGGTAGGTACTTAAACCTTAACAAAATGGGCAGTCAATGTAAAATCTCTTAATTTATTTTGACCGAAGCGAAAAATGCAAGTTCATTATTTTTTTCTATCGCAAACCTCTTTTTTTCCTGTCGCACACACCTGAATAGTTCATATGCATATATATAATTCCAAGGATACGTCATACCAAACGAGACGAATATCATCAATCGTGGCGAATATCATACAATATATAAACAACCCTTATTTCAAGCAAAGCCATATTGTGCATTAATTGTTTTTTGTGTTTGTGAATATAAAATAAAAAAAAACAACCCTTACATAAGGTATAGGCGAGGTTTGTTTTGCATTGCATTGTTGTGTGTGATTGTTTGTGAAAATTGTTGTTGTTTTAGAGGTTTTATTATGAAACTCCATTTTTGGGGTGTTGGAGGGTGAAAGTTACAGATTTCTTAATTTTTTTGTTGTTTGTATGCAAATCCTAGCCTAAATTCTAAATTATAGCTTTCTAGGACTTCGGGAAGTACCATTTAGGTTTTGATGAGTGAGTGGCTAGAAATATGAAATTTGGTGTGTTTTATAAGGCCGCGGATTACATCTAATCCTGAAAATTTGAGCTCTCTAGCTTTATCCAGACCGAAGTTATGAGGGCTTGAAAATACGACGAAACGTTTCGAGAAAATATAGGTAGTGCTCACCGCTCATTTGGATCGTCTTGGCGGGGCCTAGATTTTGGGTTTTTGGAGATGGTTTTATTTGGCAGAGATGTAGTCCAGTAAAATGAGAATTTTACTTCGGCTATTATTATCACACATTATGCGAATCACTCTGTATATGCAAATAAACATTAAAAACGAAATTTACAGCCCTATCGTCCTATTCGATCCGATCGAAACTTTCGATTCACGTGAAAGTTTCATTCAATTTGCCTTAAATTATTTTATTATTATTATTATTATTATTATTTATTTACATATAATTAAAATTACACGCAAATATGTGAAGATAAGGGCATAGCAAACTGAGGCTTCCAGCCCTAACTTATTTAGAAAGACAGTTCATATCGGAAGATTCGCTGTGATGAAATAGTTGTGTATTTTTGTTATGATATCGTGGTCAAAGGTGTTTAGTACGTCGTAGAGGGTTTGATTGGTGGGAATGATGGTGTTGAATTGTGTGGAAACAATGCATGTGGTTTCGCCAAGTAGATGAGCTATGTTTAAAACGTTGTTGCGTGTTGAACAGGATGGTGGGTTTTCTCTTTTAAGTAGATGTTGATGAGTGGTTATGGTGTGACCCAGTCGCAGACGTGTGAATGTGGTATTGAGAAGTTTCGAAGTTGATGTCGGGTATAGTGGTGCTGTACAATTCGTGTTAATTTTTGAGTAGTGAGTTTGATTGCAACGCCAGGTTTCAGATCGCATCTTTAGGATGAGGTTTTTTATACGTCTTTGAAGATCCAGCTTCGAAAAGACATTAAAAAGGTAGATGGGAGATATACTTGCCAGGTTTGCTTCGTGGTCAGCGAATTCATTTCCTTCAATCCCAAAGTGGCTAGGAACCCACATAATTTTCAGTGTGTTATTGTTTTTTATGATCAAATCTCTAACATTGTTGCATATTGCGTGGATTGCTGAAAGACTGTCGGAGCATATAATAGTCTTTTTTCTCGATTTAATCGTAGTTTTGATTGCTTCATGTATGGCGAGTGCTTCGGCGGTGAAAACAGATGCCAAATCTGGAAGAAGTCCGTTAATAAACAAGGTACTATTGTCGGAAGTAACTGCAAAGGTTGTAGCAAATTTTGACTTCGAACCATCGGTAAAGATAGTATTCCATCCCTGAGATTTAAGATCTGTTGTAATTTCAAGAAATGTTTTACGAAAAACTATGCTATTAGTGTTACTTTTCGGGTATTTGGATAGGTCCAGTATAATAGAAGCTTGGTTTAAGTTCCAGGGTGGGAAAGTTTGTCTCGTTTGTTTGAAACATTCTATAGGAAAGCAAGTTTTTCTTGCAATACTGACTGCGTTGGCGATAGAAGAAGGTATTCGTTTGGTTTTCTTGAAATCAATTGTAGAGGCAATGTCACTGTTTATGATTGAATTGTTGGAGAATGTCAACTTGGGTATGAGTTTAATGACTACTTCTTCTTGTCTTTGTTCAAGGGAAGGAAGTCCAGCTTCAACCAAGATGTTTTGAATGCGAGTTGTGCGGTATGCATTAATGCTTCTTCTGGCTGCTTGATGATACACTGGTTTCAAGATGTTGATGGTCGTTTTTGGACATTTCCCATATAAAAATAAGCCGTAATCTATTTTACTTAGCACTAATGAACGTGTAATGTTACAAAGGGTGTTAATGTGTACATTATGTTTCTTACTGGATAGATAGTTTATTATTTTTGTTCTATTAGATATACTCTTTTTTAATTCTAAACAGTGTGGTTTCCAGTTATATTTACTGTTAAATAGTATTCCTTATATTTTTAGATTGGTTACATTTTCTATGTCAACATTATTTAAGTTTAGTTCAAATTTACAAGAAAGCTTACGACAAACATGCAGTGTCTTACATTTGTTAAGTGATAGTTTAGCACCTGAAGTTGTACACCAGTTTAAAATTTCGTTGATTTAATTTGTAAAAGTATTTTTTACACTGTTCAGATCGCTCGTTTTGCACAATATAATAATATCATCTGCGTAAATGCAGTGATTTAAGGACTTATATTTCGATATGATTTCACTTATTTCATCGAAAACTACTATGAACAAGATCACAGATAGGGGGGATCCTTGGGGTAAGCCGTTATTAAGTCAAGAATAAACATTGTTGACCTTGGTTGAAATTTTTCTGTTCGATAAAAAGGATTTGATATAAAAAATCTTTGGAAATTGAGATTAATTCACTCCGAAAAATTGTTGAAGACTACAAAGCAATTACAAACACTTTAAAAGATGAAAACACCAATATTCAAAACGAATTACACATACTCAAAGAACAATTTAATACTTATAAACAAAAAATAGAAAAACAAAAACAAAATTCTCTGAGTTACAATTTAGGCTTATCTGGAATCCCAATTAAAAAAGATGAAAATCTAAAAACAATAGTCATAACAATTTGCAAAAACCTCAAAATCAACATCGCAGGTGACTGTATAAAAGAAATTTAGCGAAAAACGTCCCCGGACGAAAGCAATAGCCAAACTAATCCACCAAAATTTTTTGTAGAGTTCTTTGAGAAGATCACTCGCGATAATATCATAAATGCATAGAAGAAGAATAATAAAGAGAAACGTTACTTGACCACTGATTCTGCTTTCAATGATAACACAACACAACCGATCTACTTGGAAGAAATTCTCACAAAGTACAACAGTTATCTTTTTAAGAAAGCGAGATATTATAAACGGCAAAAAAAACTTTCATTTGCGTGGGTTCAAAATGGAAGGGTATTGGTGCGTCTCACGGACACAGGTCCAATAAAAGAAATTCGTAGCATTGACTTCTTTAATGAATTGTGATTGTGAGGCGAATTCAATTCCCTTCTTCCCACAAAATACTCTCCACAATAACATTAATGAAATTACACTTTCCAAAAATAGCACAGCTAAGGTATTGTACCTCAATGCCAGATCTGTAAGAAATAAAATCGATGACATTGAAGAAATCCTAAAACAACTTAAAGTACGTATAGATGTTATCTGCATCACTGAGAGCTGGCTCACAGAATACGATGAGAAATTTTTTAACTTAAAGACTTACTCCAAAATTGCCACCTGTAGGCCGAATGTACAGGGAGGGGGCGTTGTTATATTTATTGCGGAAGAACACTCTTTTACCCACCTGTTTTCAGTAACCGATGATTCTGATAGCTTTTGTGCACTTAGAACTAAAATTAATAACTTTTCTTTTAATATTTTGTGTGTATACAGATCTCCTTACAAAATAATAAAACAAAAACAAAATTTTTTGGACTTACTGGAAAGCTGCATCTTAAAAATAAATAAAAATAAATTTGATGGCACAACAGCTCATGAAGAACTAGGGCCTAGTGACTTACAACTCTCAACCATTCCTGTGTGCGTGTCTGCAGGAATGGAGGGGACCTACAGTTTATTGCCGAATCTGAACGGCTAACGAGCGGCACTTTTCTGTGACAGAAGATACTCTTGGAGGATTTGTCAATTCCTCGCAAGAGGCAGTAGCCGTTTTTTCTTTTAAATAAATAGGTGGCGAGGCTGGGGATCGAACCTTAGACCTCCGGCATGACAGTCCATCGCACTAACCATCACGCCACGGCTACTACAAGCTGCATCTTACGCTTGTCTAAATGCACGGCATTAGTTATAGGAGATCCAAGTATTAAAGTCGCTGTTCATCACACAAAAATTGATCTAATTGATCACAATATTTTTACATCCCCGATGCATTTAAACTAAAGGCAGAGCTGAGATAACATCCTATCATTCTTTGCAAATTTATGAATTGCGAAGATATGTACAACGAATTCATTGATAAATTGATATCTTTACTCCAAACTACATCTAAAAAAAATATAACTTTAAACAAAAACCAAAGCAAATCATGGTTGAACAAGGCAATGCTGGATTTAATAAAGCAAAAAAATTTATGGTATGGCAAATTACGTTAAGATCCAACTAACATCCATCTGCAAAGGCAATATTTGTATCTTCGTAATCAAGTAACGACAAAGAAACGTAAAACAAAAACCGAATATTTTAAAAACTTGTTTGAAAAAGACCAAATTAACAGTAGGAAAACTTGGGAAACCATAAATAGCTTAATCTTTAACAGAGATAGTAACAAGAAAAATTGTCCGTTGCTTAGGAATTGCTCAACAGAGGTTAAAGCTGAAAAAATTAATGACCTTAACAAATTTTTCTCAACAATAGGAAAAACAATAGCTTCAAGATGTACTTCCGATACAATCACCGTTTCTACATCCGATCAAAAAAGTTGCCTTAACTTCATTAAAACGACACCTAATGGAATAAAAAGAATTATCTTAGGTCTCAATTCTTCAAAAGCCAGGGACGTAGATGATCTGTTCGCGTCACTTTTGAAAGAGTGTTGCGAAGAACTTTGTACCCCCATATCAATGTTAATAAATAAGTCAATGCAGGAAGGATACGTTCCAAGGAGGATGAAGATAGCAAAAATAATACCAATTTTCAAAAATGGAGATGATTCTGACTTCAACAACTATCGACCGATATCAATTTTGCCTACTGTATCAAAAATAATTGAAACCGTAATGAATCAACAGCTGCTTCAGCACATTGATCGAAATAACCTTGCTAATCCAAATCAATATGGCTTTCGGAAGAAATCTGGTACAAGCACCGCTTTAACTGATATGATATCACATCTTCAGCAGAAAAAGGATCAAGGACGTACAGTAGGAGCCCTTTTCATTGATTTATCAAAGGCTTTCGATACCGTCGATCATAAAATTCTCTTAAGAAAACTATTTTCAATTGGAATAAGAGGAACATCGTACCACTGGTTTGAGTCATATCTTAAAGATCGCTGCCAATATATAGAAGTCGATGGTCTTAAAAGCAACAAGGAGTCTATTGAATATAGAGTGCCTCAAGGGAGTGTTCTTGGGCCAACTCTTTTTTGCATATATATTAATGATATCGTCAAATTAGATCTCAGCTCACATCTAGTTCTTTTCGCGGACGACATAAGTCTCTTATATTCTGTTCAATCAAAAAGCGAATTAGAAATCAAAATGAATAATGATCTTATCTTAATTGAAAACTGGCTGAATGCGCAAAAATTGTTTCTGAACGTAAAGAAAACGAAGTACATCATGTTTAGTAAGAATAGAGTAATTGATACGTTTACAAACTTTCTAAAAAACTGTCATCTATAGCAGGTGTTTTCGGGCGGATAAGCTGTACAATTCCAACTGAATTAAAAAAGCAAATATACTTTGGACTTTTTTATAGCCACTTGAATTATGGTATCAGTGTCTGGGGAGCGTCGTTCCAGTATCTTATTCAATCCTTGCAAATTGTACAAAATAAAGCAATAAAAAACTTATACTGTTTCAGAAAATATACAAATACGCACTTTATTTACAATCAATTAAAGATTATTATGATTAGAGATGAAGTGGAGTTAAATATGGTTACCCACATACACAAAATAACGAAATCAGCAGTTCATACAAGCACAAATCTTACAACTAGAAGCAGTCATCAGTCTTACAACATTAGGACCAGAAGCAATTTACATTTACAACGGACAAACACTACACAATATGGAACGAGCTCAATACTGAATAAATCGATTCAACTTTTCAACAAATATCCACATGAAATAAGAGATTACGATTCTAAAGATTTTAAGACTTACGTTAAAAATAAGCTACTTAATAAATATGTACAACCTTAATGTTAATTGTGAAGAAACTATTACTTTTGCCAATTTTAATTTTTTTCTAGATTATTACTTTTGTATGCTTTTTAATTTTCATTCAATTTTTTTTTTTTTTTCACATGTGATATCTTTTTGTATCTTGTCGTTTTCTTATCGATATATTTTCTTGTCATTTTGTTGCACTTGGTCTTTTGAGCTTGAATAACGATTACACTTTAAAATATTTTGTAAAATTTACCTTTATAGCCTATTATGAGATTGATCTCAACTGGCATATTCATAATAAATAAATAAATAAAAAAAAATAATTAAAAAACTTTGGACCAGTGTTCCAGTTCCGCAGTTTGTTTAGAATCAGGTGGATACCGATTCTGTCGAAAGCTTTTTCGAAGTCAAGTGAAAGTAGGGTAACGTGACCACGAGCAGAAAGAGATGAAGAGATATAGTGATCAATATGAAGCAAAGCGTCGGCACTACCTCTGCCAGGCTTAAAAGCTACTTGGTTGACACTAGTGAGATTTTGTGATTATTTTTCTAGTACCTTTGATGTGCATGGACTAAGAGATATGGGCCGATATTCGTCGACAGAATCAATCGCTGTTTTAGGTTTTGAAATAGGAATAACTACTGATGATTTCCAATATTGTGGGATAATACCAGTTTCAAATATCTGGTTATATAAACGAAGTAAACTAGCTTTGATTTCTTTAGGAAGGTTTTATAGCATAGTATAAGAGATGCGATCTCTACTTGGAGTCTTGCCTTTTAAAGTTTTAAGCCAACAATCAAGCTCTACTTCATTTATTGGGCATTCTAAATGCATTGCTGAAGTGCTGAGATCAGTACTAGTGGAGGGAAGACTTAGTGAGCGCTCTTTCATTGAGTTAAAACTTTCTGTAAAGTTTGAGTTGCTTGAGAGGTTGGACCATGTTTGAGCAAAGAGGTTGCTTATGGCTGAAGGAGACGATATGAGACCGTTTTCTGTTACAATTACTTGATATTCCGCGGAGAATAGTTGCCGGTTAGACAACGGATGTTATTCCAAATTTTTGATTGTGTTGTGTTGGGATTTATTGTGGACGTGAATTCAAGTATAGATTTGGCCTTGCTTGATTTTAATTCCCTGCGGCATAAAGCGTTGGATTTTTTAAAATTTATCAGATTATTTTGTGTTGGGTGTTTTTTGAAAAGCTGCCAAGCCTTCATTTTTGTTTCTCTTAAATACTTGAGGGTGGCATTCCACCATGGTACTTTACGTTTTGTTGGAATGGGATGACTTTGAGGAATCGAAACATTGGCGGCGACCCGTATTCCTCTTTGAAGTAGGGCGGCTTCCTTGTTGGGGTCTTTTGAGATTGTTTTATTATATAGAAAATCTGAAACACTTACTTGAAATTTATTCCAATCAGCCATGTCGGTTTTAAATTTGGGAGAGGGTGGGTAATATTGATTAACCAAGCCGGTTTTCAGATTGCAAATAATCGGAAAGTGGTCGCTATTGTGGAGATCGTCAATTGTAAGCCAAGATGCAAATGGAAGTATGGTTGGTGAGCAGCAAGTTATATCAATATGGGTGAACGTTGCGTGTGTTGAGAAGTGAGTGGGAGAGCCGTCGTTTAGTATGCTGAGATCTGAACTCAACAAAAATTCTTCTATTATAGTACCCCTGTGGTTAGTAGAAGTGGAACCCCAAAGAATGTTCCAAGAGTTGACGTCACCTGTGAGCAGAATTGGTGTATTAATTTGGTTTATAATATGTTTATTATAAAGGTTCACCAATGTAAATTTGAATGGTGTATAAATTTCAATGGCTAAGGTTAGAATGTTGGACGTAATATTTATTTTCTTATGGGGAATGTTGTTTTTAATTAGAATAGCAACTCCCTGCTTACTAGTTAAGTTAAGTGGAGAGTTGTAAAAGTAGCCTGTGTATTGTTTGGGTACAATAGGCAAAGATGCAAAAGCACAATGTGTCTCTTGAAGAGATATAGCACATGGCAATTGCTCCTTGATTAGTATATTCAGCTCATCGTAATTGTTAATATATCCTTGTATATTCCATTGGAGAGCTCTGAAAGAATTTTGAGTTTTGGAAAAATTGGAGTATGAAGGTTTGTTATTATTAATGTGACTCCGCTTTCCTGATGCTGAAGCGCCAGAGCCCCATGGGGGGCTCGGGCGATTCAATCCCAGACCAGCGGAGCCTTGGTTTGGATGGCTAGGGGGAATAGTTTTATATGTCTTCATCATCTTCCATTCTTGAAGTTTCTTTGAAGTATGCGTTATTTTGGATAAGGTGATCCTTTGTTGTGTAGTGATTGATGAATTTTGTGTTTGATTTATGGTACTAGCGATCTGAACTTGTGTTTGATTTTCAATTATAATTTGAGGGCTTAAGATAGGGTTAGTTGTTGGGGTTTGGCTATTTATATGGGAAGATGATGCGTTGGTATTAAGTGAGTTCACAGGCTGGATTGGTTTGATAGATGCGTTTAGAATTTTGTTTTCTATAATTTCTGCTATTGTGGGTTTTGCGAAGGGGTGTTTTTTAGGAGCTGATAATTGGTGTAGTGATGGGTTATCATTGTAGATTATCCAAGCTTCACGAACAGTACAGCGCTGGTCGGCTTTAATTTTGTTCACAGATTTGTGCCGCAAAAATGTAGGACAAGCTGGGTCGTAAGAGGTGTGGGATCCTTCCTTGCAGTTTATGCAGTAAATCCTGTTACATTCGTCATGAGGAGGAGGCAGACAGCATACTTTACATGAAGGAGCATTTGTACACCGTTTTTTTGTATGTCCTAATTTTTGGCATTGGTTACACCTCATCGGGTTTGCCACGTGTTCGTCAACTTTGCAATTTAGCCTTCCGATCTTGATTTCAGATGGTCTACGAATTAAGTCGAATGTTAGGATTGCGGCACCAGTAGGAACTAGATTGTCTTTGTCCTTTTTGAGGATTTTCTTGACTTCTATGACCTTTTGATTTTTAAGTTCATTAAGAAGCTCATTTTCTATGATATCGATTATGAATTTAGAAAAGACTCTGCCTTGAACCGAATTAAGGGGGACATGGGACGTTATTTTAACTGGGATGGAATCAATAAATTTTTCTTTTAGGAATTTTTGGGCAACAGGGTGGCTCGACACTTTCACTAAAAGATCACCGGAGCGCATGGGCTTAACCTCTAAAATTTCTTTAGAAATATACTCGATGCCACGATTAATTTGGAAAGGGTTATAAGAGGCGGGAGGTTTATTAGCTTCTCCAACTTTTTCCAGACCAGAGATGACGATGTAGCGAGGTATATTGATGTCCGTGTTTATGGTTTTTGGCATTTCGGGAAATTCTTCGTTTATTTTACGTTTGCTTTATTTAACCGGTTAAGAGGGGCATCAGGGTCCAACTCTATATACCGGTTTTTTTGGGGAACCCCCTTTCATGTTTTTGTTTTGTTAAACTTTTTTGGATTTAGTATTTTTTTTATAAATTAGAATGAGGAAAAGAAAAAAAATTTGTTTTTTGCAAAACACGTGGTTTAATATGACACTTGTGTAATAGTATTGCTATGACTAACACGTCTTATCACGGCGTTTGCCAGAATGCAACTGTAAATTATTTTTTTAAATCTTTAATCTTTAGAGTGCAAATCTTAACTGATTTAGTTTTGAAATTGTAAAAAGAATCTAATTGTTTAAATCCTGTTTTTATCGAAATTTATACAAAATTTGGAGCAATTATTTCCCTCTGACGGATAGCAGAATACAAACTTTCACGTGAATATTTAGGAGAATAGGGCTGTTAATGAGAAAAAATATGGTAATTACGAGTATGGTTTGAGAGACGAGAATAAAACAACGCTTAATAACTCAACAACCGTTGTTTATGTCAATAAAGTTATATGGAGTTTTTTATTGCATATTTTATATGCTTAATTTTGGACTTTAGTATTTAGTTATAAACTGAGATAAATTGGCACCCCTTGAAATAGCTATATCTCCAGCCAAACAAAAATAAAACGAATTAAAATACCTAAAATTAATTCGTAAGCAAATGGTGGTAGCACCTTTAAGTTGTTGTTGTTGTTCAAAATTCAATGAAATTGACGGAATAAAAAATAGTCAAGTTTAATAAACTGACATTCTAGTATGAATAATACAATACAAATAATAAATTGATTTTTTTTTAATAAAACAAGATTGGTACAGAATGTGTGTACTTAAATTCAGCTTGATAGGATTTTTGTAGATACCTTATTCTGACTTACATTACTGAACTAATAGAAAATCCTCAATAGTCATAGTTTTTCGTTTTTTTACTGGGGGTTTCGAAAGTAAGGTCTCAGAAGATAACGCTTTAAATCGATTCTCTCTCGATTTTGGCCCCATAATGGGGGAGACTAGGGGAAGGCAACAATGGAGCACGTGCTAAAAGTAAGGTTTTATTTTCAGTAATGCATAACCAAAAGGAAAAAAAAAACTGCGAGAAAGTGAATACTTGTGGGCGAAAGGGAACGGTTATAACACTGTTTTATCGAATTCATAAGTCAGTCAAAATTGCGAGCTGATATTTACTTATCAAGAGGAAGGCGGAGACTGAAATAAAAAAAAATTAGCTGATTATATTGAATTTTTTACTAAACACTTATTTCGGCGGTCAGGTTCTAATGGTTGCATTCAATATGTTCGCATTACTTTTATTTTGAATAGAATAGGAACAGAAAAAGTTACCAAAAGTGTAAGTATAACCTTATGTTCCTAGGATAATCTATTAAAAGAAACACAATTTTAAAAGTAATTCCATTATTATTTTTATTAAAGTCAGAAAAAATATAAGAACTTTTTTAAAATTGACAAAAAAAAAGCATCAATGTAAAATGTAAAAAACTTCTCACCTTATGCTTTGCCTGAACACACTTTGCTTAGCCTTGCTAGCAACAGCAGTAAATTTCTTAGCTTGATGTGGATCAGCTGCAAAGCAGTTCCATAATCTTAGTGTTTCATCGGCTCCAGCGCTTATAACAGTACTACCATCTGGTGACATTGCCAATTGTAAAACTCGAGAAGTGTGCCCAGTCAACTCGGCCTGTTTTTGCATTGAAGGGTACTTCCAGATGCTTAACTGATTTTTAGCAAATCCATGGGCTGATATCAGTTCTTTGTATGTCTTTGACCATAGCAGTGCGCAAACTTGAGATTTTGAGTCAACAGAATTGATGAGTGAGCCATTATTCACATTCCAAAACTTAATGCACCTATCGGCCGTTCCCCCGCCTGTAGCTAGTACATTGGGCAACCAAGGACACCAAGCCAGTGCCCGGACGGCAGCTTGGTGCTGATTGAGTACATGTATTGGTTGAGTACCCATTGAACTCGATGCAGAAGCTGCTGGCCACACATTAACCAAATTGTCATTCCCTCCACTAGCTAGATATTTGAAGTCCGTTGACCACTTTAACCCACATACCTCTTGAGAATGGCCAAGAAGTGTTGTAACCTTGTGATCTCTTTGACGGACATCATGATGAATAATCGATCCATCTCGACTACCAGAAGACACCAGGAAAGAATTCCATGCTAAAGAACCGACACGTGCTGTTTGCCCGTCCATTACACGTAATCGCTTTGATTTTGCGCAGTCCCAGAGCTCCACTGCACCGCTACTTATGCCAATTGCTAATATATGACCTTCCTGTATCCATGCCAGCGAGCAAGCGCTATCGCCCTCTTCAAATTCAACCAATTGTTCTATGCTTCCAGTGCTAGCGTTCCAAAGGTAAACAGCGTTTCCTAGTGCAACACAAACCACGTTATCAACACTCCAGTCCAATAAATTAAGATCTGAAATGATTTACGTGGGCAAAGTTAAACTTGATAAAACTTTGTTAAAAAATTCATTTAACTAAACTACTACCACAGATACATAATATAGTTTCATAGACATTGAATCCAATACGAACAAAAATTATTAATTTCCAATCGACTATTAACTGATTTTTCGAAGCCAAACCATGCAACCAATTAAAACTTACCTTCCCCCGGTTGGCAAACTTCAGCCAAAGCATTTTTTCAATTCGCGCGAAGCGCGCAGATACACACCCACTATAATTAATGGCGAAAAACTTTTATAACAGTTATAAATTGGCATTTCTCTAGTCTAGTCCATACGGACGTGGCCTTGTTTTTAGTCCTACTTTCTCGATTTTTCTACTTTATTCTACGGGCCTTAATGGAACCCCTGTAAAGTACGTAGATAAATCAAAAACGTGGGAGTTTGTTTCATTATGTCATTGACTTGAAATGACCAAATCAATGAATCAATGCACTGGTGGAGAAAGGTTATAGAGCCTTTTATCAGCTCTAAACAAATTCACATCACTTGCTACGGGGAAAATGCTTGCAAAATCTCTAACATACAGCTATTAACATAATGGGTGTGAAATCATTTGTTTAACAACGTTACTCGTTATGTTTATGACCATGGTTGACATTGCAATATCCCTTCATACTCAAAAATTTTATTTGGTGTATGTGTTGGACACCTCTTATTTTAGATAATTTACATGTAGAAACCGCTTGGTCTGTACAATAAAAACCGCAATATACTTTCCTCACTTTCGAGAGAACACATTTCGTTAATGGTTCTCGTTGGTGATGTAACTTCTAAACGGGTTGTGTTTTTGACAACATATTCATGTAAAGTATGCGAGCTTTGCAAAAAAGAGATACAAAATATAAAATGTATGTTCGTTGGATAGAGAGAGAGAAGAACAAAATGCAGAGATATTCATTAATGCAAATTTTAGGAACGCAAATGAAGATTCTATCGAAGACCAGCATGTTCGTCTTCATAGTTGTACTCTTTCACACATTCGATTTTTTGGCATGCATCTGTCCCGCTCTACCTTTTTTATGTTTGCAGATAAAGACACATGTAAATCCACAATTATGGACCCTCTACAAGACATTATTAACATTTTTCTCCTAACATTAACTGAGTACAAGATATTGCTCCCTCAAATAACGCAGTGTCAAAAATATAAATTTTTCGCTTACAACTCTAAAAGATATCATTATTAACAAAAGTGGTGAAAAGTAATACCATTTTTTTTTTTAATTCATAGGTCTTAATATTTTAAATAGAAAATTATAAAAGGCTTTTTTTATCCGCCCCATCGTTTATAAGATATTCCCACATCGAAAATGTCAAATTTTGGAATTATAACTGCCGTAATATTCATGCCGTTTAATTTAAACGAAAAAATCTCGTTTAAATCGGTAATATTCACTCCGTTTAAGAAAAAAATTTAATTTGGTTTACGTCGGTTTAAATTTGTGATTTAAACTGAACGTCGCATAGCATCGCAAGTATGAAAAAAACTAAAAAAGACTTTTCTTGACATTTATTTTTCGAATTGTCATTTTATATTTAAATAAAATAAATTAGTTAATTCGTGTCAAACACAAATACGCATTAGAAATATCTTTCTTCCAAACATTCCTTGAACGATTTGTTGCGAGTTGAATTCTTCTTTATCTTGTTGCAGTTCCGCGTCGGTCGTTTATTCGGTTCCAATATCTATCATATTATATTAAGCAAGATGGCAACTAAATTCCATCAACCTAACAGCAATACCGCAGCCCAAACATCTCCATAGTGCACATATAAAATGCAACAAAAGTTTTTTTAACCGCTCCAAATTTTATAGCTGTCCAAACTGAATTTCATTGGTCTGGCAGCGATACCGTGAACATTACACTACCATTATGCACTTTCCTAACAAAAAAATAGTATTAGCATTTTGAAAGTGCATTATAGTGGTGCTAGGTATGAGGTATTACTGTCAAGTTGAAGAAATTGAGTGTGGACAGTAACCACGAACTATTCTGATTTTTTTGGTTGCATTTTGAAAGTGCTTTATAGGGCCACGGTATTGCTGCCAGACCGATGGCATTTAATTTAGACACATACATATGTATAAACATTATGACCACAAAATCTGGAGCGGTATAATACACATAAACTTCACTCATTTTTTTGAATTTAGAAAGTGAATTACGGTGGTCTTAGGGCCGCGATATCGCTAAAAGGTCTATGGCATGTAGTTTGCACTAGTACAGATGCCATGCCCACAAGTTTTGGAGCGATATAAAACACTTTGAGCAGCACTTAACCAGCTCTCGGTCTATAAGCATTTTCTGGTTAATTGGTCAACTCTTCCCTGATGTGTGAATAACGTGCACAAATATGATGTGTTCGAATAGCCATCATCGCCGAAAATCACATGATCGAATATTTTGCACTGACTGAATAAACCAATAAAATGTTGAATATTAGCTAAAACCATTTAAACCGTATCAAAACGACACGAAAATGCCTCGTTTAAGTTGGAGTCGGTTTATCGTAGTTAAACCGATCATTCGGTTTAAAATGTTGGTTAACGTCGGTTTAAGTGAGTGAATATTACCAATTAGTCGGTTTAAAAATTTTAAACCGACTTCTGAATCTAAACCGATTTTAACGGGCCTGAATATTACGGGTGTAAGTTTTTAACACAGAAACATCAAACATTAACTTTTTAAGCAAGCAAGATAAACTTTTAACCGGTATTTTGTATTTGAAAACAAAGATAATTACATTTAACAATCTTCACTAGGATATTTATACGTAGGCAGATTTTTCTGTGTTAAAAACCTATATCTCCGAAACTTGGCATTTTTGATGTGATAATACCTTGTTGATGCTTTCTTGTAGAGTATTATATTCCACCAGCCCTATTAATAAAGTCACTGTCCGCTCCTTAACCCACGTGTTGTACTACGTTTTCATTAGAGCTAAAATGAGGTAATTTGGCAAATTACAAAAAGAGTTCAAATTTCCTAATTTTGTTTGACGATCCAGACTGTCAATCGCTTGTTAACCTCATTTAGAAATATCAGTTTGTATGGGAATGAGATGATTTTGAATTGAATTTGGAAATTGTCAACGAAATCACCTCAATTCCTCTAATGAAAACGCAGTATTAGCTAGCACACTGATAGAAAACTTGTCCGTTGGATAACTTTAATTATTAATACATATCATAATAGTTCCAGTCTGTATCTGTACCACTAAAAGTACAGCAACCCTTCATCAAATTGTGGAAGTATTCGTATATATGTGGCATGCACTGATTGATGAATAATATGATTGTTGTTGAAACGGTTTTATGAAATGTAAGCATGTGTGTGTTATGAAGTTAGCCATCCCTTAAACGCCAAATTTGGCGAGTTGTTATCCGCTCTCTGTCACCATGTCACAGCCCATTACATATTAAAAGATGTGTTAGTCTTATCTTTCCGTTGTTTTTCGTTTATTGATACGGGAGCACAAATTAAAAAAAAAAATAAAAAAGTGTCATTTCATTTATTGTTAGAAGTCTTATATTCTACTAGCCGATAATACCCGGCGTTGTCCGGGTCTTCTTTAGTAAAACTTTATGACAACCAAATATTAACCAAAAAGATGATTTAAAGTCATCACTCGAAAAATTTTCAGCTTAAAGAGTCCTTCACACCATCCATGTTACTTGTCAGGTAAAATTGACGGTTTTTTTTTGTCAACTAACATTGATGAAAATAAGCCTCCACACGTATCAATGAACATTGACAATGATTTTGGTTAAATTATGCTTGTGGGTTGTGTGTGCTTACACTTTTATCAACTTCTCTAAGCATTATTCGGAGCTTTTAATATGATTAAAGTTTTAAATCTTTTTTTCCACAAACATTCAATTTCTCGGTATATGTTTATGAATTCACTTAAAAAATTCCGATTGCATTGTCGTAAATCAGACATCGTGCTACAATATAACCGTTTCACTATAAAGTACTTTCGTAGCATTAACATCGTGTTGACTTTTCCTCTGTTGAAGTTTTCTTTTTGGCTTGCCTCATCCTTTCTCTCTCGCTCTAGTAGAGCTTAAAACCAATTTTTTTTTGTTCTTCTTTATAACCGTGCGTAGATTGCTTCTTGCAAAGTTTATAACTTTCAAGGTTAAGATGAGCCCGGGGCCCGAAGAAACTAAACCCGGGAATAGGTTCGGTATTTTGGCGGAATATCCATCGGAATTAAAACCGAAATCAAAGAAAAATAAACGCTCTAACTTCGAAGATTTTCCTAACCTACCCCTACAAACCTAAACTAGAAATCCTAAATTTATAATAATTTCTTCTGCTGATGAAAAAAAACCGATCTCCTCCGTGAGCATTTTTGTACTTAGAAAAGCGATTGATGCTATCAGTACAGAGTATGAAAATATATCTCAATTGAGAGATGGTAATATCTTAATCTTGGCAAAATCCCAGAAAATTGCCGACAAATGTTTGGGTGTAACTAACCTAGCAAATCAATGTTCAGTAACAGTTAAATTGCACATCAATCTAAACTCTTCTAAAGGTATCGTATATGCTCCCTGTTTAATTAATATTAAAGAAGAGGAAATTATAAGTGAACTCAAACAACAAGGAATTATAGATTTATACAAATTTAGTAAGACAGTAGACAATGTTCAGCGTCCAACCGGCCTGATGCTCTTCACTTTTGATAGGTATCAGAGCCACCATCTACAATTGAAATTGCATGGTACAAAGCCAAAGTGCAAGAATATATTCCTAACCCGATGAGGTGCAAAAATTGTCAGCTTCTCGGACATACTACTAAAAGGTGTATTAAAGAAAAAATTTGTGAAACTTGTAGCCTTCCACCGCACGATCCCACAGAATGCACACGCATTATGTGCGCCAACTGTTCTTATA
This sequence comes from Epistrophella euchroma, assembly GCA_947049315.1. Taxonomy (NCBI): domain Eukaryota; kingdom Metazoa; phylum Arthropoda; class Insecta; order Diptera; family Syrphidae; genus Epistrophella; species Epistrophella euchroma. The sequence goes on from OX346245.1 coordinate 62,338,561, forward strand.
AACATCATTGGTCATCCAAAGTCTGTACAAAGTACTTACAACATAAGGAAATTTTGACAATAAAAACACGCAATAAGTGCAGCATGGCCGAAGCCAAGCGCACTTACAATCTTATGCATCCAGCTAAATCAACATTAAACACCCAAATGTATTCTGAAAAAGCCAAAGAAGCCTCAAAAGAAAATACCAACCAAAACACCAACAACTCTAAATCAATCCAAATATCTCATCCCGTTGTCCCCCCAATTACATCCACAATAACAAATAAAGAAAATTCTTCATCAACAACAACACAACCAATCGCAACCACATCAAGATCACTTATTACTCATCCAATTAATCCAAAAACCCAACAAACTCCCAAAGGTAACACTTTGGCTATCACTTCCTACTCCTCCACTTCCTACTCCTGCTTCAATTATTACACATACAACATCACAACCTTCAGAAAACAATAATTCACAAAATAACGCTCCACTTTCTTCACTAACTAATCCACAGACTACCACTCAACCCTCAGAAAACACTAATTCACAAAGTAACTCTCCAATTTCTTCACTAACTAATACCCTAATTGACAATGAAACATACTATATGAACACATCCGATACAGATGACGATGTATAAAAACAATAAAATTCTGCCAAACACAAGGTCGCAGCTTTTTTTATTTTAAAAATCGAAAATCACATTGATGCGGATTCAAACACCCCTCCAGTACGAAATGTTGTGTGTTGATTCCCTAACGCCCAATTTCTTCACATAGGTACTAAGAAAGCTTAGTACCAGGTCTAGCTGGACCAGGTACTAGGTCTGGTACTGGGTCCTAATGAAAAGTTAGTACCTGAGCATTTCTTCACATTATTAGTACCCGATCTAAATTCACACAGCGGTACTAGGAACTTAATACGTCTAAAACTGGTCTAATACTAATTTTGACGCTATTTTGACATTTTTTTAAATTATTTTGATAGTTATTGAAAATGTAGGTAGTATGATCTGCTTAAAATTTGATTGTTTTTTGTGGCGAAGGGAGTACGATTTCAGTTTTAAATTTTTTGTCATGGTATTTAGTGTATATATTCGTGTCTGTGGACCTCATGTTGTCAAACCGGTAGCTGTCAATTGTACTGGTGTTTAGTGGTGCTAGTGTTAATAAAAAGAAGAGTAGATCTGCCACAAAATCTAGATCTGCTAATTGATTTTTTTTTTAAATATCAATTTTTTATGTTCTTTGGAACACGAAAATGGTCGAAATTTGATTTGCAGGGATGTGAATCTGGAAACGAATACGAAAAGCTAAGGGTACTATCGTCAGCGAAATAGTTTATTGGATTATAAATTACAGACAGCCGACAGGAGATAATTTATAAAAATGAAAAAGAGGGTAGGAGACAAAACAGAGCCTGGGGCACACCAGCATTTATGTTGCAGGTTTCAGACCTAAATCCGTCTAATACAACTTGTATAAGGTGGTTCGAAAGAAAGTTTCTAATCCAATGAAGAAGGGATTTATCAATACCGAAAACACGCATTTTCGATAAGAGAGCAAGATGCCAGACTTTATCAAATGCCTCTGAAATATCAAGTGCAATGATCTTACTTTCTCCAAAACGATGTAAAGATGATCACCAGTGGACCTATTGCTGCGAAAGCCGTACTGCTTTCTGTCTTCGAGATATTTCTTATGCTAATAATTAATCAGAGTTTCCATGACCTTGGAAAGTAGGGACGTAAGTGCAATCGTTCGGAAATTAGATTAATAAATGAAATCATTAAAATGTGCAATTTAATTTGTGTATCACTAATGGAAATTGCTACACTAGGCCACCACAATGACACCCCTTGTTTAATGCATCAAAGAATAAGGCCTACCGAAGGGTGAGGCAATCAATCCAGGGTGTTTCCAATTTAGTTTTTTTTTTTTTAGCAGAAGAGGTATTCTGAATTTATAAACTCGCACCGGCATGGCATAGAAATTAAAGCTTCTCGGCAGACATCGAATGAATCGAATGAATTAATGTGTAATGAATTAATGAGTTACAAGGTTGTCAATGTGAAAAGCAAAGTTTAGGTGAAGAAAGATAGCTTCACAATAGATTAGGTCACAATAGATTAAAACTAGGAAAGTGGACTGTGGATGTTATTCGCACATTGAGAGGTTTTAACTTCGCTTTGCAGATTTGCTTCGGTTTAGATTTTAAGAGAACTGATGAGTGAGTGTAAGTTCAGCAATTTTTGACTCAAGTGGGAGAAGCGTGGTCAGAAAGGTTAATAACCACCAACGGATTCGATGATGTATAGGCAGATTAGCCGTTGGTAAGAAAAATCTTACTTTCACTTATTTGCCGATGCATAGTCATAGCCCGACCGCTAATTGCACTATACTTAAACGTATTGCTATTGCACTATACCTAACCAATTGCAATTTGCATCCCCTCGCATAGAAGAAAAAGATATCATTTTGTATTTTCTTAAAGAATTAACTTTTTAATAATTCAAAAATTAATTTAGGTAATTTTGGCAGTCATGAAATGGACTTTGTGCAGGTGCTAAGGTTATTACTCTTTTCTCATGGGTTTTATTCTTTCTATTTTTTTGTGTAGAGTAATCTCTTAGGAATATTTAAAACTGCTGTTACCTGGGGTGATTATTGTATGCAAAAAAACTTTAACACGTTTGCTAGTCAAATATACCCTAGGTTGAGAGAATCCCGCAAATCCAAGATTCGTGGTTAAATACTAAGAATATAATTAATCCAAAAGGAAAACTGGTCACTTAAAAAACGGAAGTCTTTAAGTTTGATTTCGCTACAAGAGTGGTATCTCACGTAAAATTTACGTGACACGATAAATTTTTAAAAATCAAAAAATTAAAGTCATTATTATCAAAGTCTTATCTGAAAATTATAAAAGGGATGAGGTGGAGAATAAAGCAGGAGCAAATATGGGGTAAAGGCGTCGTCAAGGCGAGTAAGACGACCATGAAAGGGAGGGTATAGAACATTACTCGCGCATCTTCTAACAACGCTAGATGCACCGACATGATGGCATGAATTTATTTTTTTTTGTGACGGGAAATAGGGCCAAAGAACCACGAAGGGATCTAGCATGCCAGCACAGGTCTGTGTAGTAGTAGTAGTAGTAGTAGTAGTAGACTTTATTCAAAATTATAAAAGCTAACATGGTGATTTTATAAATCGCTTAAGTCTAAATGGTTTGGCCTATGGCCGTCTACCAGACTGACATTTTTAGAATATATATATATTTATAAAAGCAAAGAAAAAGATCTTAGAAAATACTAATATGTAATTATAATTTTGATTTTTTTAAAAAACACCTTCAATTATGAATTTTCTATACCGCATAGCAGCAACAACATATCTATTGAGCACATCCCATCCTTTTTCTCCATTTAATACACCCAGCAACTCCTCCTCTCCTAGACTGTTTTTACTAAAGTACCTCATCCGAAACTCCTTTAAAACAGGGCATATTGCGATGAAGTGGTATATATCCTCTCTTTTCTGCATATTACAGAGATCGCATAGTATGGGAAGATCAGATCTATGTGGCATAAAATTTAAATTTAACAGCTCCCCTCGCGTTTTCATAATAATGTTTATTTTATTAATTGAATTGCTGTTAACTAAGTATGAATTATTTGAAAGGTTGTAATTCAGGCGGCTATAATATCGTCGAAACAGAGATGATTTGGCTTCAGCAACATATTTATCATACTGGACATTTCCGAATTTTTGGAGTAAGCCGTTGAATATGATCCTCAGCGACGACGCACTCTCATTTTGACCTATTGTTATATTTGTACCACATTCTGTTGCCAGACTTTCCCATTCCACCATCATTGATCCTCTTGAATGAATCGCGTTTTTAAGAATTATTTTCGGTATCCTTTCATTTTTCATCTCCATTACTTTAACGATGTATCTAAAATGCATGTCAAGAGTGTCCATTATCATAGGAGGTGTTCCCGTTTCCAAGTAAAGCATGTAATTTGGGGTATTTCTTGGTAAGCGAAAGATCCTCTTAATAAAATAACGTAGAAATTTCTCTACAGCTTCGAAAGAAGAATATCCCCAAACTTGCGCTCCATATAAAAGTATTGATAATGCTGTGGACCGGAATAGCCTTTGTTTTGCACTATGCTCAATGTAATTGCTCGTAATGCAGCGCTCCCATACCGCAGAAATAGCTCGTTTCGCCTCAGATAACTTTCCGTCCAGGTGCTTTTTAATATTTAAGTTTGATGTTATAAGAATTCCCAAATACTTGTACTCCCGCACAATTTCAACTAACTCGCCATTAAAAGTCCACTTTTCGTTCCTTGATAACCTGCCACCTCCGCCTCTGAACACCATCATTTTAGATTTTTGTAAATTAACTTCCAGATTCCAGTGTTTGCAGTAATTCGCTAACCTATTCATCATGAGTTGCATGCCATCTATCGTGTCAGCAAAGAAGACTATATCGTCTGCATACATAAGTGCAGGAATTGTTGCTCCCCCAAATACTATTCCACCTCTGACTGCACTCGTTATGTCATTAATGAAAAGTATAAAGAGCAAAGCGCTCAGAATGCAACCTTGTCTTAATCCCATAGTCGTTGCAAATTCTTCTGAAAGTGTAGCTCCATCCCATACGTATGCTGTGTTTCTATCGTACAAAGCTCTCAGAACGGTAATTATTTTACTGGACAACCCAATTGTGGACAATTTGTAGAAGAGTGCATCTCGAACAATCGAGTCGAAAGCTGCACGGAAATCAACAAAAAACCCATATAATTTTTTCTTCTTTTTCAAATAAGAATCGGCAATGTTGTACAGCGAAAATAAATGGTCTGTTGTTGAATAATTTTTCCTGAACCCAGCCTGGAATTCAGACAAAATTTTCTTGTCGTTAACCCATTGTGTCAGCCTGTTATGGATCAATCCTGCGAATATCTTAGTGCTGGTATTAAGGAAAGAAATGCCTCTATAATTTGCTGGATCCTCATGATTTCCTTTTTTGTATAGCGGGTATATAATTGATTTTTGGAAACTATCAGGAACAGCTGCATGATCGAAAATTCTATTGCATTCATTGGTTAGCGCAGAAATGAAGTCATCTGTGGCATTTTTATAAAATTCAAACGGAATTCGGTCATCACCAGGAGCCTTATTCATTTTGGAGTTCGCTATGACTTCCTGAACTTCTTGTATCTCGAAGGGAGCATCTAAAAACTCATCCAGAATTAGAGGTTCGGCATATTGTACCAACGGTGAACTGATAGTTGAGTTTAGGAGACTTCTGAAGTGGTTTCGTAGACTTGATGCTTGTAGGCCTAATGCAATCATGTTTCTTCTACCATTTACGTTCTTAACAGCTCTCCAGAAGTCAGCAGAACAACGGGTACTATTTATAATATCTATATTTCTTCTCTCAAAAGCTGCCTTCTTAATGTAGCAAGTTTGTTTATAGGTTCTGTTTGCTTGAGAGTACATCGCCTTGAATTCCTGGGAGTTATGTGTCCGGAAAAGCTTTAAAAATTTAAACGATTTGTCCCTAGCTTTTAGGCACAGGCCTGTGAGACAAAGGAAAATCTCGTTACAAGGGCTACAAGGCCAGAACGGAAGCTTCCCCGACACGAGAGTGGCCGAGACGAGAGTGGGTGGTAGACACACAGTCGGTGCTGAGGATCTGGAAACAACACTTTTCTAGACTGCTAAACGGCGAAGATGACCGAAATTCCGCTGTTAGACAGAACACTCCATTCAACCTGGACGATGATGGTCAAAATTTTCGTCCACCCGACCTAAATCAAGTGCGTTTAGCGATAGCCAAATTTAAAACATACAAGGCTGCTGGTGCGGATGGCCTGACAGCCGAGCTATTGAAAGCAGGGCGAGATGATTTGGTAGGAGGAAAGTATGTCCGATGAATGGAACCTCGGCATAGTGTGCCTCATCCACAAGAAAGGAGATGCTCTGACCTGTGCCAACTACAGAGGTATAAGTCTCCTCAACGTCGCATACAAAATTTTCTGTACTGTGTGATCGCTTAAAACCGTTTGTCAACGGTCTGATCGGCTCCTATCAGTGTGGTTTTAGGCCCGGCAAATCAACCGTCGATCAAATGTTCACACTCCGACAGATTTTGGAAAAAACCCAGGAGTTTCAAATCGATACACACCATCTCTTTATCGATTTCAAAGTCGCATACGATAGCGTAGATAGAGACGTGCTATACAGAACCATGGCGCATCTCGGCATCCCTGCCAAACTCGTCCGCTTGTGCAGGATGACGATGGAGAAATCTCACTTCTCCGTCAAAGTAGGTAAAAACACCACCGAACCCTTTGATGTCGAGAAAGGCAACGCGGTATCATGTAACCTGTTTAACATCGTTCTTGAAGCAATTGTACGCAACTCACAAGTCAACAAAGGTACATTTTTTCAAAAGTCTGTTCAACTACTTGCTTATGCAGATGATATTGACATCATTGGGAGAACGAAGCGAGCTGTTACCGGCGCGTTTGCAAATATTGAATCGGAGGCGGCGAAAATGAGTTTGGCTATTAATGAGGACAAGACGTAGTATATGCTATCATCGAGAAAGGATTCTTAACATCGTCGACTCGGGCAAAACGTCACGATGGATAGGTACAACTTCGAAGTCTTCAAGGACTTTGTCTACCTGGGCTCCACTATAACATCGCATAATGACATCAGTGCAGAGATCAAACGAAAAATTACTCTTGCCAATCGCTGTTTCTTCGGGCTAAGAAGGCACTTGAGTAGTAAAGCCCTCTCTCAAAGAACCAAGGAGACCTTATATAAGACCCTAATCATCCCGGTCCTGCTGTATGGGGCAGAAGCATGGACCTTGACAAAAACGGATGAGAATCTGCTTGGGTGCTTTGAAAGGAAGATTCTTCGGTCCAGTCTGTATCGATGGAGTATGGAGGAGAAGATTCAACGAGCTTTACGGGCTCTACAGCGACGTCGACCTGGTCAAAAAGCTGAAAATACAGCGGCTGAGATGGCTACGACACGTAGAGCTTATGGACACCAACGCACCAGCCCGACGAGTCTTCGAATCTACCTCTGGGTCTTCCTCTGCGCAGCAGAGGAAGACCCCACCTTAGGTGGCGCACACAAGTGGACAACGATCTCAACCAATTTGGAGTGCGTAACTGGAGGCAGCAAGCTAGGGACCCAGCTGGCTCTTGTTGGTTGAGGCCGTAGCCCATCCTGGGCTGTAAGCGCCATCTATAGATAAGTAAGTAAGTAATGGAAATTGCTGATCAAGGAGCGGCAAAAAGCCAAAAGTTCGTTCTTTTATGTTCTAAATTCAAATTATATTTGAGAGCATAGTTTTTGCAAAATTAAATTTTAAAAACAAAATTTCGAAAAAAAAAATAATGAAAAGTGTTCAAACAATTTTGTTCAAAATTTTACTAAGTTTTAAGTAATATTTTTGTTTTTAATATTCCATGCTCCTATAATAGTCAAAAGCCTAGTTTAAAGATCGAAGCTAATTGAAATTTTCATACAAAAAAAAGACAGTTTGTTTCCCAGGCGTAAAAAATACATTAAAATTAAATGCAATTATTTAAGCGACAAGGAGGAATAATTTGTTTCGAAGAAAATATAGATAATTCAAGTCACTTATCTAAACCAAACATAAAACAAAATTTATTTTCTTTGTAAACCTTCCGACGCGAGATTTATTGACGTTTCATTTCGATTTCGATTTCACTCCGCATTGATGTATAAACTAGGCTAAATACTGAAAACCGGATGCTTAAATGTCTTTTAGGATCTTTGGAGCAACAAAACAACGGATGGAAGTCGAATTTATGGAAAACTTACTTTGGTTATTTTCAAATTTCTCAAAAACTAGAAAACATTTTGACACCTGGTTTTTAGTTTTTGACTCAAATGGGAGCATTGAATATTGAACACAGAAATACTACTTAAGGGGCCAGTTATAGCTATCATTGAAAACCATCATTGAAAATTTTAACTGGTAAATTTGGGACATTTAGGAAGTCAAATCGGTAAATATTTTGATGCTTAAATATAGATCATGACTTGAATTACTATTCTGGTCTTAAAATGACTTATTATTTCAATGGTTGAACTACTTTACCAATGATCATTGAAAAATTCAAAGCCAGATAGTTTTTTTTTACAGTCCTGTTCTGCTAATCGTTTTGATCGAAAAATTCGATTCAGGTGAATGTTTCATTAATTTTATTTGGCTTAATTTAATTTTTTGAAATCTGTTTTCTTTTGAGTTCAAAACGTTACTAACCTTTACAGTGAGCATAATTTTATACTGTAATTGTAATGTTGTAACTCCACCTGAGTACAAGAATTTTTTCTGAAACAATCATGATTTTTTGTTTTGAAATAGGTATAACTGGTTAAAATTTAATGCTAAATGGAGCTTAAGCGTTTTTTGATAACAAAATTCATAATGCCTACTGTTTTCATAAAATAATTTTTCTTGGTTTCAGTATTTTGAGCTTTTTCAGGCTTAGTAAGGAAGCTATTATGAATTTTAAGTAAAATAACCAATGCTATTTGCAAAATCACACTTTTGTAATTACTACTTTTGTAATAGCGAAAAGATCTAATAAGGCCCAAATTTAAAATCTTTTGCATGTTAATCGTGGTCTTTTCCCCATAATAATTTATAATTCAATCGGAATTATTGTCAACAGTTTTTTAGCTGTTCCGAACATTCAGAACTCTCATTCCCAAAAAAATCTACCGGGGAATTCATAATAGAAGTATTTTGCTCCCGAAATAATACGTCTCCCCGTGAGTTTTTTCTGGGGAATATTTAGAATTGGGATGAATATTTTAACTCCCGATTTTATTTTCAACAAAGGGAATTTGTCCAGAAAAATCGAATTTTTTCTTCTGATCAAATGAATTTTTTGAGAGGGTGTGATAACACACGCGCAGTGTAGGCTTTAAAGCTTTCGCACCATCTTATTAATATTGAAGGTATAAAAGAAAGGACAACTTGATTGAGCTACCACCAAGTTTTAAGGGCTGGAGTTATAACTATTTCACGGTCGCCAGGCCGATCATCAGACTCTTTTAGTGGTGATTAGTCTATGTAGGTTCAATTTTATTTGAAAAACTATTTGCCTCACTGAGATTTGCACCAAAGACCATGCGTCTCCGGGCCAAGTACACTACGCACTGCGCTACCGAAGGTCACGTGATCATGTCGATCGAGTGTAGGTTTTATTGTTTGACAACTGTATTTGAATCAAATAGAAGGGAGATGTATTAAAGATTTAACTCTGGTAAAGAATTAAATAAGAAATAATTGAAAAGGGTTTTTCATACAATCTCCCTCCTTATATGTTCAACGAATGACTTATGAAGAGTATGGAGAAAAAAGAAAGAACCCGAATCAATGTCAAACAATAAAAGCTACACTCGATCGACATGATCTCGTGACCTTCGGTAGCGCAGTGTAGTGGACTTGGCCCGGAGACGCTTGGTCTTTGGTTCAAATCTCAGTAAAAAGTTAGATCAATTTAGCAACTTTTAAAAATGTTTTTTTTTTTTTTTAATAACTTGGATTTAAAGATAGACAAAATATACATATAAATGGGAATATATAAATACAAGCTAGCTTGTAGTAAGCTTTCATACTCACAATAGTCATTGATTATATCAGGAGCATCAAGAATACGGTCCGAAGTCGAAGGAATATATCTGCTACCACTCTTCGTCGAAATGGGAGTTTTAATCGAATAAACAACTTTATTTGGATTCTGGTGAGATTCGGGCGCAGGTGGAGCTTTATTTTGATAAGAAAGAATCCTTGTTCCATTTGTGTCCCCTACTTGCATTGACTCTGAAATCAACTTCTTATGATCGCTTTTCGATGGAGTCATTTTATTTTTTTCATTTTCTTCGTCAGATGTTTTTTCTTGCTCTTGTTTTATCTAAGTAAAAAACAATGTAAAATCCATTTATTACTTACAATTTACGTATATTTAAAAAAAATAGTTTACCAAGTAGTGTCCTAAACCAAAATTTGTGGTACTTCTATTCGGTATGAAACGATCTCCTCCAGAGGGTGTTTTTGACCCTTTGTTTGGAGTTTTACTTGGCGTTTTTCTTGCTAAAATATAAACTGATGTGATTTTTTTTATATGAGGCTGTCAAATATTACCTTTCCCGTCTGCACATCCAGAACCTTTGCCAGGAGTCTTCGTTGTTGCTGGGGCCATAGAAAAACTAGCATTGTATGACTTGGACAATACAGATCGGGATGTGTTCATGCTTGTGCTCATGTTATTCGAGGAGCATTCCATTTTCTTTTGCCATCTTGGTGCTGGCCCACGCGTTAGCTCTCCATCCATCGACAGGACACTGTTTATTTCGTTTAAATAATTAAATTGTGACATTGTACATATATTCCTATGTGCAGGTACAGAGATCGAAAATAATATGATTGATAAATTTTAAGTATAACAAATTAATTCTATAAATTAACAAAAAAAAAACTGGATGCAAATGATGAAATGAAAAATACTGAATGAAAATGATTTAAGACGATTTTAGAATCGACGGTTTGGTAAGTGCAAATTTTTAAAATTTTAGCGGAATGTTATGCAGAATAGCCAACTTAGTCCCCTTTCACACAGGGCAACTGAGTTGCCGGCAACAAATAGTTCATAGGCGAGAAGGGCAGGAAGAAAGAGGGGGAAATGAAATCTCCCCGGTCAACAAATTCAGGAAACTTTTTTGACGTTTCTCTTCACACTACGTTTGTGTGCGTTCAACCAAGGTAGTTCAAAAGGAAAATAAAGAAAATCTCCGGGTTTTTGTTGCTTCAGTGTGAAAGGTACAAGAGATTGTTAAGGAGATTTAAAGAAAACGTCAAAAAAATCACCAGCAACTAGTATCTTCGTGTGAAAGGGGACTTAACACTCCTAAATTGATGGAATCATTGAATGCATTCAGACTAATTTTATTCCATTTACGTTAAGGCCGTGTCTCACAAAACGCGGGCCGACGGGCCGGTCAATACTTCACCATGGCCGCGTTCGGGGGGCAAGCCAAACCTATCCGGATAGGTTTGTGTTGTTGTAATCCCATAGGAAAATTCAGCTGATGAACCAAACAGCTGTTGTCAAAAACAAATCTAAAGCTATCCTAAAATTTTCGGGATACTAAACTATCCTATGCGCAATTTGATGAACAGCTGACTTTTGGTTTTCGGGTGACGCTTGAGTAGTTGTTTGTTTTTATTTTTTGTTGTTTGTTTTTGGCTTTTGAACATACAAATACATATACAAATTGTTGCAAAAATAAACAAAATGAAGATATCTGTCAATTGGAAAGACACAACATACGATTTTGAAGACACAGCAGAGATCTGGGAAAAAATAATTTTTGGTACTTAAGCCTTAACTACATAAGCCAAAAAAGTGAAAAAGTACAAAAGTACAAAAAGGCAAAAAGTGGCCAATGTAGTTAAGTCTTTACTTGAACTTTTTTCAGCTGTTTTGATTTTTGATAGGTAACCTATCCGGTTCGTTCGAAAACATATCCGATACTTAAGTATCTCAGATAGCCTATCTGTGTACCCCCGAACGCGGCCCATGGAAGGAAAGAACGCGGCGGGCAAATTTTGTTTATTTTTCACAAAGACCGCCGGACCGCGTTCTGTGTGACAAGTCCTTAAGTGCCTGTTTGCATGTGCCCTATTAAGCTTCGTATTCATTATGCGCGGCATCCGCGCGCACCATGTTCATCCGCGGCAAATCATGATATTTGCCACGCATATCATTTTTTGAGAAAAAGTTGATGAACCGCGGCAGCCGCTCGCGGCAGTCGATCCAATTGACAGCTAGTAGCTAGTGCCCAAATCACAAAACAAACTACCGGCTCAACTGCGCGCGAGCAAAACCATGTACGACCATTGCCGCGCTTCAAAAATCCATCACGAATGGATCGATGCGCGGCATGTTCGACCGCACAAATGTTCGAGCTGCCGCGCGTAGAAACCCGGTATTCATATTGCGCGGCTGATGCGCACAACAATGTTCGTTGGTTTGCCGCGCATAATGAATACGAAGCTTTACACGTTGACTGTAGAGTCATGACTCTTTTCAAAATTCTATAAGTGCGAAGGTGAAATCCGATCTTTTTTCTCCTTCGCACTCATTCAATTTCGAGAGTCATGACTCTTGAAGAGATTGCTGTTGCTAATTCGAAACCACGGCTAGTGAGATGACTCACTTTTCATTTTCACGGGCCTCCACCTGAAATATTTCATTACTATCTGTCACTTTCGATAGAAAGTTATGAAGTTAAAACAATTAAAAGAATTGATTTATTGTTAATTTTGCTTATATCCACAAGAAAAAGACCAAAACTTCCTTTTGGCACCTAAAATTAATTACATTCGAAAAAAAAAAAATTGAAACACAAGCCCACAAAATGTCAAAGGGAAAATTAATTCTTCATAGAATACTATTCATAGGTTTCTATGAGCAAAGCAATATGGGGCAAGAAATTTTTTAGAGAATACTCTAATAGGCTTTTCACACCAAGCGCGCAACACAGTTTTCGCAAAAATTAAGGCTCTCGCAAACCAACGCGATTATTCGCCGCAACAAAAGAAAACAACAAACACAACACGTGGTTGTCAAACAAAACAACACGTTGTTGTTATTTTTTTCTATTGTCACGGCGATTAATCGCGCTAGTTTGGGAGAGCCTTTATCGGTTTTGGGCGAAAAACTAATCGAAAACACAAGTTTTCCCATAAATTTTTGCTACACCACAAGTTTTCGAAAACTACAAGTTTTATATAAAACCACTCCAAAACCAGTTGCAATTCAGAGTTGAACTAAGTCCCCTTTCACACAGGGCAACTGAGTTGCCGGCAACAATTAGTTCATAGGCGAGAAGGGCAGGAAGAAAGAGGGGGAAATGAAATCTCCCCGGTCAACAAATTCAGGAGATTTTTTTGACGTTTCTCTTCACACTACGTTTGTGTGCGTTCAACCTAGGTAGTTTAAAAGGAAAATAAAGAAAATCTCCGGGTTTTTGTTGCTTGCGTGTGAAAGGTACAAGAGATTGTTAAGGAGATTTAAAGAAAACGCCAATAAAATCACCAGCAACTAGTATCTTCGTGTGAAAGGGGACTAAGCAAACACACCTTTTGAAACATTCAGTCCCAAATCATACGTCAAAACAAAAGCTGACTGGATGCTGTGAAGAGAAATTTAGGGCGTGTGTGAATTCGGTTAAAATCGCATTAAATTTTATCCAAAGATTAATTTTTGACACTAGTGAGTTGAATCTGTACGTAGAATTGTCAAATTTTAATGTCGGATAAAATTTAATCGCAATTTTAAACGAATTCGCACACGGCCTAAATCCAACATGAACAGAAAACAGGACCACAAAACATCTCTGCAGTATACTGCTCTCTTGTAACTGCACAGAAATTTTAAATTTTGTCAACACACATACATATATTAAACACAATTACAAGGCTGATCTATATAAGAAGAAGTGATTTAAATTTCCTTTTTATTTTTGTTTAAATTAAATTATTTTTCAAAAACTCTTACTAATTTTTTATAATTTTAATTTTATTATTTCCTAAATTATTTCATTAACGCCATATAGGAAGTTTTATTTCGAGAAAAAAATGTTTATACTGTTTTTTTAAAATTGTTAATACTTATTTGTTCTACTGTGTTTTGTAATTGTTTCAATAAAGATCCCCTGAAGAAGACAGTAACCCCTGTCGAAACCTCGGGAAAGTAAATGAAATAACCTTGTTTCATTGCACATCAAATGACCAAAAAAGCCGAAGAGGAACCCAGATTCTTCACCTTCATAATAGAAATTAAATCCATTTGGCGCAAAATTTTAAATATTTATCATGCACCATGTGGTTACACCAATTTTACCTCCCCTCTCTGTGTGTTGAATCAAGAGTTGTTGACTCTTGACGGACGATGGTCTTATTAATAAACATTGTCTAACTTTTGACAGCCGTCCAAGTTTTTAAAAAACCTTTCTAATTTTTTCTAATGTAATCGATCTCTTTATCTTGCTTTAGACAACGCAATCTATTGTCTAAACCTAGAGAAATGCAATATTTTTTTTATTAAAAAAGCATATTTCCGACTGTTTCAAAATACTTAGACATAGTTCAAACAGCCAAGAATCTAATTAATAAGACCATCATTAAAACCTTCTCTTAACTCACTTTTAGAATGGGAGTCGACTCTAAAATCTATTTTTATATCGAGAGCCGACTCTTTGGTAATTTTAAACGACATAAAGTATAATTTAACGTTAAAGACCTTGTCTAACTTTAAAAGCAGGAAAACACTTGTTTATCTCTCAAAAGTATACTTTATCTAGTTGGCAATTTCCATTTCACAACAAACAAATTGAACCTAAATATTTTCCCAAGTTATTTTTGTTTAGTTTTGAAGATTTTCAGGTTTATAAAAAGGTAACAACATTGTAAAATACTGCCCAAACCATTTAAAGTGCTCAGATAACTTGAACTTTGCAATAGATATTGCGGCGGCAAAGAACAGAACACACAAAACTACAAATCCAAGGAAGTGCAATAGTTTTTTTTTTTAATATTTCAAAATAGAATTTTTTCTCCATTCATATGAAGCATACAATAATTATTACACAATCACTATCTACTATATACACATATTTGTGCCTATTTTATAAATTTTTGAAAAAAAAAAAATGTTTTGCTTTTGTTAATTTTAATGTTTGTATGGCTGTGTGAGTTTTATATCCTCAAAATGTCAGATTCGGGGGTTTTGTTCAATCTAAATTTGCTTACGTTACGTAACGGAGTCCACTTTAGTTAGAAGAGTTGTTTAACTTGTTTAAAATTAAGAAATAATTCGAAAAGTGATCTAAACTAAACGACTATTTTAACTAGAGCCGGTTTTATTCCTTAAACGAACAGTGTTTAAAATTTTGCGCCATTTAAATTTTAACACATTAGACAAGGCGTCAGGACGCGAGTCTTTATTGCTACGGAGCCAGTACGCTTTCGAATTAAGTTAAATATCTAGGATTTTCATTTCAATTTGCTGCGTTAGGACATGAACAAATGTGGTAAAAGGTTATAAAACGCGTGGGGAAAAGACAGATTCGAAAGAGGTGGTAGTTTTCGATCCGATTTTTCCATTTTCTTTTAGCTTGTTTTGTCATTTACTGCAATTATTGTTTTATTCGAAAGCGTTTTTATAAATTAGATGTGATTGAGTGAAAAGAAAATATTAGGTACAGAAATCTTAGTATAAAATTCCAAAAGAAAATGGTAAGGTATAATATGGCAAACATGTCAAGATGTCAATGTTTAGTGCGACACTGAAAGAGAATTTCGAAGTCCCGTAAGTTTAGAATCGGAATGCAAGAATCCTGCTGTCTATAATGAAACAAGCGGGTTTAGTTCTTTTTTAACACTTTAAAATTGCCAGTTGTATATCTTGTTTTTTGCTTTTATTAATTATATAGTAATATAATATTTAGGCCCATCGCCCATTAGGCAACTTTTAGTTGCGCAACTTTTTGTTGTTCGTCCCCTTTCACACAAGGCAACTGAGTTGCCGGCAACAATTAGTTTATAGGCGAGAAGGGCAGGAAGAAAGAGGGGTAAACGAAATCTCCCCGGTCAACAAATTCCGGAGACTTTTTTGACGTTTCTCTTCACACTACGTTTGTGTGCATTCAACCAAGGTAGTTTAAAAGGAAAATACAGCAAGTCTCCTCCGATTTTGTATCTTCGTGTGAAAGGTACAAGAGATTGTTAAGGAGATTTAAAGAAAACGTCAAAAAAATCACCAGCAACTTGTATCTTCGTGTGAAAGGGGACTTCGGAGTTACCGGCAACAGAGAGCAACCGGGAAAAAAGGTCTGCAAGCAACTCCGAGCAACAAAAAGTTGCGCAATTAAAAGTTGCCTAGTGGGCGCTCTCCCATATAAGCTAATGTAATTGGATTGAGAGCAACAAAAAGTAGCTGGGGCTAGCAACAAAAAGTTGCCTAGTGGCGATGGGCCTTAGGCTTATATGGGAGAGCGCCCACTAGGCAACTTTTTGTTGCTCGGAGTTGCTCGCGGAACTTTTTTCCCGGCAACTTTTTGTTGCTTACCCTCGCTCACAGAGGACACTTTTGTTGCCGGCATCCTTATTTGTCAAAAATATGATGTCAAAATGGCGTTTCCGCTTAACATTGTGGATGCCAAAATGGCGTGCATTTCCTTTTTACCCTCCGTAATTTTGGAAATGGAATGTGATTTCCTTTTTTTCAACAATGTGAGTACCTACACCATTGACATATCTGTCAAACTATTTTTCTGTCAAAAGTCAGCTGTTAAATTTTTTACCTTTTCAGATAGAAAATATAAAATATATAGTTAAGAATAAAACAATAGCCAGTGCTAAACAGGCGATCCAATTCTATACGCCCTATAATTTTGTTGTTGGGACAGAATTTTGTTTATATGTGTTGGTTTTGTGTTCTTGTATGGCAGTTTTAATTACGTTACGCTCCGTTACATAACGTTTTGCGTTAATTGTAACTGTTTATAGAACTGTCATTTTGTTTACATTTTGTTAATTATCTATTTATTTATTTCAATTCGTTAAATGCTAACGTGAACAATAATTATACATAATAATACTTATAAACTAAATATATTATTCTAAGCTATTAAAGAACATAGTTTTGAATTTAATGCATTTAAGGTTATCATTTACAGAATCTATACAAAAGTAAAATTTATTAAATATTGAAATCAATTGATTGACAGGGCTATTTGCACCATAGTTTGATCTACTGAATATATGGCACATTGGTTGCTGTAATCTTATACTTGTACGACTAAAACTGAAATTTAACCGACATAGAACCGATGGAGATGATATTAACCCATTAATAATACCAACTATAAAACAAAACTGCAAATACTGCCTATGATTAGTGAGTGAAGGAAGATTTAATAAAGCGAGTCTTTGAGAATAAGGGGGAAGTATATTTTCATGTGACCATGGAAGAAAACGAAGGCAGAAACGCGAAAACCTTCTCTGAATTGCTTCAAGTCTATTTATATGAATGGAGTAGTGGGGTGCCCACACAACACAACTATATTCAAGTATTGGTCTCACAAATGAAACAAAAAGAAGCTTAAGAACATAAGGGTCACGGAAATCGCGACCGAATCTCTTTATGAATCCTAGAATCTTATTAGCTTTCTTAACTATGTAGTTTAAATGATCATTAAAAGTTAATTTAGGATCAAGAATAACGCCTAAGTCAGAGAACATGGAGACTTTACTTAAAGGACATGCATCTAATGTATAATTAAAAACGAAAGGAACTTTTTTTCGTGTAAAAGTCATGGTTTTACACTTGTCAACATTTAAAACAAGACGATTTTTATTTTCATTTATAAATAAAATAAATAAAAGTGGACCTAAATGGCTGCCCTGAGGGATGCCAGAATTGACAATAAATTGATTCGAACACTCATTACGAAATACAACACTATAAAGCCTATTTTTTAGATACGATGAGATCCAATTTAAGAAATTGTTATTAAAACCTTGATTGTTCAGTTTTAACATTAATGTATTATGACACAATTTGTCAAATGCCTTACTAAAATCAGTAAATATACAATCTACTTGTCCACGTTTTTCAAAAACATCTAAACAAAAAGATGTGAAGTTAAATAAATTAGTAACAGTAGATCTTTTTTTGATGAAGCCATGCTGATTATCACATATAATTGAAGTACAGTGAAAGGAAAGAACATTACATACGATAGACTCAAACAATTTTGGTATCACTGATAGTTTAGCTATAGGTCGGTAGTTTATTACTTCATTTTTAGGACCTTTCTTGTGCACAGGTATAATAAACGCACTTTTCCAAATATTTGGGAAAATTGAGCTTTTTAAAGACTCATTAAAGAGAACACATAGCGGTATGACAAATACGCAACACATTTTTTTAAGATAGAGGATGGTATACCATCAGGGCCTGGACTAAAACACTCATCCAATTTCATGATACTTTGTGTAACGGTATCTTCGTTTATTTCAAAATTAATTGAATTTAAGTGAGGGAAATTTGCCTCAGAAGAAGAAGAGTAAGAAGTTATGTCATTGTTTGTGTTTTCGAAAGCTTCTTTGAAGAAGTTTGCAAACATGTTTGCGATAACCTTAGGCTCATGACTAGTTGACGTTGAATTTGACATAGAGTTTGGGTAGCCACTAGTTTTTCTTTTACTATTTACAAATTTCCAGAAACTATCTGGATTAGTTTTAAGATCACATTCTATTTTAGCAATATAACTTTCATATAAAGAATTTGAATGCTCTGTAAATAGTTGTTTTAGAATTAAAAAAGTTTCACAATCCTCATCAGCTCTTGTCCTGTTATATTTTACCCAGGCTTTGTTTCTTTTGTTTTTTAAGTTTTTAAGATGTAAATCAAACCATGGTGGTACATTAGTGTTACCACGAGCTCTTTTGAGTGGAATTGTTTTGTAAAAACAGTCAAAGATTATATTATAAAAGACGTTACACATATCATTAATATTAAGATTCAAAAATAGTTGATTCCAGTCAATGGTACATAATAAACTAAAGAGTTCTATAAAATTGCACTTGCTAAAATTAAATTCAAGTTTGTTAATAGCATAATGATATGGAGAAGATAGGTTTAAGTTAAGCGCAATATCTAATGCGGGATGGTGTCGGTCTTCGTCTATTAGTTTAACGGAGGAGGCTACAACTGCAGTTTCAGCGCTCACGGTATCCAAAGTTCTTCCTAAACGATTATTTACTCCGTTGAACTGGCTCAATCCACATGAAGACATACCATCTACTAATGAAAGCTCAACTGGACTCGACGCATTAACCGGAACATAGAAGTTATCGTCATCAATTTTAACCCAATCCAGGTTTGGTAGGTTAAAGTCACCTACTATCAAAATTTCATCTTCAGGTTCTAATCGGACATATATACTTTCTACGCAGTCATTTAATTTTTCATAAACCACGATATTAGAACAAGGAGGTATGTAAGCCGAGATAATAAATAGATTTCCTGATTCCAGTTTAATCTTAACGCATAGAACTTCGATATCGGTGGACCTAAAGTCGTCAATCAGGTAGCATGTAAGAGAGTTTTTGATCGCAAAAAGAATTCCACCTCCTACAGTGTTGGAGTTTTCTAAATGGTGACGATCACGTCTGATAATATGATAGGATGTATCGAAAAGCTCAGAGTCCAAAATAGATATGTTCAGCCAAGTTTCTGTTAGTATAATGACGTCGTGAGGAAGATTGTTTACATTTTTGTAGATCATATTAGTCTTTGTCCGAAGTCCATTTACATTCTGATAATATATTAATATCTGATTAAGCTGCTTTGACGTTGATTCAGCGTTGTCCGGTTTTGACGAAAAGGGTTCTGAGTTGTACCACGGTTGTTCCGTCTATTCACAAATTCATGAATTATAACACCAACTGGCCAGAACGATGTCGAATTCAGTATATGGAAAACAGAATCAGGTATGCGTATCTTGAAAGAAGAGTATTTTGCGTAATTACGATGCAGAATTTTTTCAACATTTATGGTGAATGTGGTTCCCAGTTTTTCTGACAAATAGTTTTTAATATCTAATGCGTTCGTTGAGGGGGCAAGTTTAGAAAGAAATAACACTTTTTGTCCTTCTACAGCCCTAAGTCCAGATAAAATAGGAGATATCGAATCATTTATTTGATTAGTAACTTTACTTAAACATTTTGGAGAGATTGGCGTCAGTTGTTTTGATGAATCGCCGGTCAAATTAGTTGATGTTGATGATTGCACTGTTGTGGTAACGCAGGAAGCTATTGTGTTACATACCGGTGCAGAAATAGTAACCATCGAAGATGTCAATGGTGATGGTGACGAAGAGACGAAAGTAGTAATATTTGGTTCATTTTCATTAGAGTTGAGATTGGTGGTAGGGCGAGACATAGCGGCTTTCTTCGATACTGGGTTTTCATCAGAATTTTCATCATCAATTTCGTCATTTCTTCGTTTAGATGGTGTTTCAGTACTACCAAGTGAATCAAGAATTTTATTTTTTGACTTGATCAATGTTTTTCTATTTTGCATTATTGAAGTTATATTTTCAACTTTGTCAGAGAGAAATGATAATTGTTTTTCCAAATTGTCTAACTTCTTTATGTTTTGCAGAACATCACGCACAATATTGTTATCAGCGAATGGGTCGCATATGTCACAAAAATAGTAAAACGATTTGTTTTTATTAAAGAGTTTGATGCTGCTAAACGGGGCATCAATACATTGAACGTGAAAAATTCTTCGACAATTTCCACTACATATTATGGAGTCAATCATGTAGTCAGAGTTTTTATCACAAGATGCACAGTTGGCCATGTTCCTTTGGTTAATTCTTTTTTTTTTTTTTTTTATATATATATAATTTGATCACCCTGTGTGGATTTTTAAAGAGTGTTGGTAACGAGGAATTTCTAGGCTCCGACAGGTGGCGCTGTATTAAGTGTCAGTGAGCAGGATGATGACGGGTGTCAAACAGCTGATGTTGGTATTAGTTTGGTATAAAGAGAAAACAAGTGTGATGTGTAGTCTCTTGAAAAATTACTCGGCAGAACATAGACTAAAGATGAACTTACCGGGGGGAAAGCCAATAATAACTTGCAAATGCAGTACCAGAATTAATGAAGTGTGGCAGCGGGTTGGGGCGAGGCAATGCGGTAGATGACAATAGAATGTATGTTTTGTATTTCAGCAAAGAAACTCCAAATAATTTTAGGCAATTGTTGCTTATATAAAGGCAGGAATTGCTCGTCCGTTGATTATGCAGAATATGTATTCCAGCCCAGCGATTTTGATCCGTAAGCGCAGAGTCGCATAAAACAGAAGAACAATTTAAAATTTGTGTAGTTTCAATGTTTTGCTTGGCAGAAACATAACCAAAACAAAGAAATAGTTTCACTCACCAAGACAGATGAGATAGAAGATTAGGCTAGTTATTGTAAACACTATTTAGATATTATTTAACTAAATATAATCAAAATGTATAAACATTCGCGTGAAAATCACTGGGTTGTTAGAAAACAATCTATTTCACACTATACAAAAGGTTGTAAATTAAAATCTTAGTTTATTTATTATTTATGAGAAAATTAATGAAAATATGGAGAGCAAAACTTAAACGTGCGTGTTGGCGAACTTTTCATCATACTAAACTATGCTTTTCCAAATTCTAAAAATGGTTTTCCAAATTTCACAAAACTATTCCCGATCGATAGATACCAAAAAACCTTAGCTTTGTTTCTATGTGCTGCTAACTATACGCCTAACCTTTAATTGTTAATAAATAACTAATTAACTAAGGTTTTCCAAATTCTGAAAATGGTTTTTCAAATTTTTCCAAATTATAGGAATCAAAAAAATTGAAATTCCTCACCTAGTGCTGCTAACTATACGGCGGTAGGCAATACGCAGTTCACGCGCTAAATTCAAAAAGTTTCCACTTAATTTCGCCTTAAAACCATAAAACCAATCATATGTCGAATTCCTTTTGCAAAAAAAATTCAAATTTTTTTCTTAAGCCTAGTACGCAGATCGCGCTAAAATTTATCTTCCATACAAAACTCCTCCAAAGATAAATTTTAGCGAGGACATTTAGCTAAGCAGTACGCAGTTCACGCGCTAAATTTAAAAAGTCTCCACTTAATTTAGCACGCGAAATAATGCTCAACGCATTCTTTCACAGATAAATTTTGACATTTGTGCTCTTAGCAAACGATTGTAGAGATAAGAATTGTAGAGATAAAATTTATGTCGAATTCCTTTTAAGAAAAAAATCGATTTGTTCAGAAGAAAAAATCGACTTTTCTGGACAAATCCCTTGTATTAATGTCGAATTCCTTTTACAAAAAAAATTCGATTTTTTTTCTAAACAGAATCCATTTTTTTCTTTCAATACAAGGAATTTGTCCAGAATAATCGGTTTTTTCTTCTAAACAAATCGATTTTTTTCTTAAAAGGAATTCGGCATAAAAGAAAAAAATCGGTTCTGTTTAGAAAAAAAATCGAATATTTTTGGTAAAAGGAATTCGACGTAACAGAATTGAAATTTTTCTTTCAATACAAGGTCCAGAAAAATCGATTTTTTTAAAAAGGAATTCGACAATAGAAAAGTGTAGTAGAGAAAGTGTGTGGGTAGCTTTATTGTTTATTTTTCTCCAATTTTCTCACTAGCCCTTAAAAATTCATCATGAATCATCGAATCGGCTACATAAACCAAAATGAATCTTAGTACACTCGCACCATTAGTTTTTAGTTAAACCCTCCTTCCGTGCACCAGTATTGGTGATGCCATTTTGTTTGCGTTTTTTGCACTTCGAAAGTTTTCTCGTCCTAAAATTTTCAATTTTCCTATAGGAAAATCTTGTTTTGAAAGTTTTTATTATGTTTAATCAGAGATTTACGTTCGGTTTTCAACAAACACCATAAAAATGCGAAAGAAATTTGGTAAACAATAATGCTTTCCAACGAATAAAAAAGTGATGATATTTTCAATAACGGGTTTCCTTGCTACTTCACCATATTACGACAAAAAAGATCATCGTAGAGACGAAAAGGAAGGTGTACTCGGCCACCATTGCCGCGATGTTTTTTTTTCGATTGCAATAATTTTTGGAAAAGTTTGAACTGCCTCCTTTGGTAACAAATAAAAGTGAAATTATATAACTTTTGTGCAATACAAACTTAAAAGAAGTATTTTCTTGGTAAAATGTGAAAAATGACAAAAATAAAAGTATTTTCTGATGTACCCCGTTGGAAATGAAATTGACCTTTGTGAGCATGCGTCATTCTCCGTCGCCGTGCTCTCCACCATCATCGTCGCTGTCGCATTCATAAATGGCGGCGTCCCGTTTGCGAGGGGAGTTATTAAATATTTTTTTATTTACACATTTTTTTGTTAGATAAAGAAGAAAATTCTCATTGCTTTGCTAGAAGGAAAGAAAAAGTTAAAATAAAATTGTAAACAAAAGCAGTAAAAATCTTATAAAAGTGCAAGATACACATGCATAGTTTCATAGAGATTGTTTCATTTTTAAAAAAAGAAAAACAAATTTATAATTAGCTAAATACAAAAAAATGAATTCCGATCATACATCAGCTCCTGGCGAGTCATCATCTAATCCGAATGACTCGCAACAAAGTCGGCATTCGCCGCAGCAGGCTCAGCAACAACAGCAGCAGCAGCAACAACACCATCAACATCAACAACAGCAACAACTTGCACATCAACGACATCCGCAACAATTGAATGAAGTAAGTTACATTCAAGTTTATTTTATTTTCTTAATTAAAGGTTAATTGCTAAGTAAAATTGTTCATACCCTTGGAGCTCATAACATTTAAAACAATATCCTCTTACTAAAACATGAATTTCACAATAATCATTCACTTTGTATGCACATTTTAAGACGTTGCCAGCAGAACTTAGTTTTTAATTTGAAGAGGGCTATTTAAAAGTGGTCCGAAAATTGCTAAAATTATAGTTTCTGCAACAAAATTGTATGCATACATCTATGCATACTCAATTAGCCAGCTCAGGTTTTTCAAGCTCCCTGAGATCTCAGAGACCTCAGCAATCAGAAATCTAAACGTAACTCCTCAGTGAGTTTCCTCACTTCTGCTGTAAATAAACTGAGACTGAGAATACCGTTTTCCATTCAACCAAATAATTCGATTTTTCTTTGATTTTTTTTTTATATGAGATAAGATTTTATGTTCCTTTCAACCAAAAAAATCGAATTTTCTGTTGACCTGAGGTCGATTCTTCAGATCACAATTAGCCAGTTCAGGTTTCTCAAGCTCACTGAGATCTCAGAGATCTCAGTAATCTCAGAAATCTGAGCGTAATTCCTCATTGAGATTCCTCACTTTTGCTGTCAAAAAACTGAGACTGATATTTTTTGGATTCGCTTGCTCAATTATTTTTTGTCGCAGTTGATTAATTAATAAAAATGAGATGGAAATTGGTTTTGACTTCTAGCGGAGAAATTTTGTTCAGGTCGCTCTTTCTGCTCAGTGGAGCTGACGGAGCTTGCTCCGTGAGGTCTTATGTCGTTTTCGATTGGATTTTCAGAGTGTTTCACTCCTTTTTGATTCCAATGGAATATGAAAAACTCTCTTCCGTAATATGTGTATCTATGTAGAAGTAAAAACTAAAATGAATTCTTCAATAATTTCAATTTCAGAACATCCCAAGAAGAAGCATTTACTATTTTGACTATTAATGTTTTCAGAGTGCACTCCTAGCACTCCTTAATGAAATCCGGAGTGAAAAAACACTCCTAAATCATCACTCCGAACAGCAAATGGAAGGTTTTTGGAGTGTTGGGAGTGTGGATGGAGTGAAAAAAGAGTGTTAGGAGTGACCAACGGAAAACGACATTAGAAACGTGAACTGGCTAAATCTACTAGCACACACACCAAGACAAAGTGACATTTGTCTAAACACACCAAGCCAAAGTGACATTTATCTAAACGTGTTAAGCCTTAACTAGATAAGCCAAAAAAGTGAAAAAGTAGCTGTGTGACGCCAGAACCCCGACCTTAAAATTTGTTGACGAAACATGTCGCATTCCTTTGTCCATCGTTTGTCCACGTTTGTCCAGGCAAAAAAATCGTTTGTCCACCCTCAGGAAAAAAGTTATTAAGCTTTTCTTTTTTATAGCAAGTACCCCAAAATTAAAAAACGCCTCTACTGCCCACAATTTTGAACTTAGGAGGTCCGGACCAATTGCAATCGTTTGTCCACCGGCTCCTTATCATTGTCCACCAAAAATTTTCGTTTGTCCAACCTTAGTTCAAAAATTATTCAACTTTTCTGTTTTATAGCACAGGGCATAAAAAATTAATTTTTTTTTTGCGGAATGGAACCAATTGCAATCGTTTGTCCACCGATTGTCCATGTTAGTCCAGAAAGAAAAAAATTTTTTCGACCCTTAGTTCAAAAGTTATTCAACATTTCTTTTTTATAGCAACACCCCCAAAAACAAAAAGTCCTCTAAAATCCCCAATTTTTAACTTTTGTGGCCCAGACCAATTGCAATCGTTTGTCCACCAAAAATTTTCGTTTGTTTTATAGAACAGGGCATAAAAAATTAATTTTTTTTTTGCGGAATGGAACCAATTGCAATCGTTTGTCCACCGATTGTCCATGTTAGTCCAGAAAGAAAAAAATTTTTTCGACCCTTAGTTCAAAAGTTATTCAACATTTCTTTTTTATAGCAACACCCCCAAAAACAAAAAGTCCTCTAAAACCCAAAAACAAAACAGTCATCTAACATCCTCAATTTTTAACTTAAGAGGTCCCGTCCAATTGCAATCGTTTGTCTACCGATTGTCCATGTTAGTCCAAAAAGAAAAAAAATGTTTCGATCCTTAGTTCAAAAGTTATTCAATATTCCTTTTTTTATAGCAACAACCCCAATTTTCAACATAGGAGGCTCGGACACCAAGTGGGTTCGTTTGTCCACCGGCTGCTCGTGATTGTCCACCCAAAAATTTCGTTTGTCGACCACCAACAAAAAATTGATATACTCCTTAAATTAAGAAAAAATCACATTTTAAAATAGCCTGGCTCCTGACCCCTTCATTTAAATAAAAGAAATTTCGTAGAAAATAAAAGATTTCATAATATATGTACAGGGTGATTCTCTTAGGCATGGGGTCACATTTTCTAAAAAATCAACTTACAATAAAAGTAAATCATTAAAAAACAGCGGCAACACATTTACAACATTTTTAAGTCAAATTATTTCAGAGAACAGTTTTTAAAATTTCCTTCCGCAAAAAAAAAAAAATTATTTTTTATGTTGGGTGCTTTAAAAAAAGAAAAATTGAATAATTTTTGAATGAAGGATGGACAAACGAAAATTTTTAGTGGACAATGATAAGGAGCCGGTGGACAAACGATTGCAATTTTCTTTCTGGACTAACATGGACAATCGGTGGACAAACGATTGCAATTGGTTCCATTACGCAAAAAAAAAAATAATTTTTTATGCCCTGTGCTATAAAACAGAAAAGTTGAATAATTTTTGAACTAAGGGTGGACAAACGAAAATTTTTGGTGGACAATGATAAGGAGCGGGTGGACAAACGATTGCAATTGGTCCGGGCCACCTTAGTTCAAAATTGGGGATTTTAGAGGACTTTTTGTTTTTGGGGGTGTAGCTATAAAAAAGAAATGTTGAATAACTTTTGAACTAAGGGTCGAAAAAATTTTTTTCTTTCTGGACTAACATGGACAATCGGTGGACAAACGATTGCAATTGGTTCCATTCCGCAAAAAAAAAAATTTAATTTTTTATGCCCTGTGCTATAAAACAGAAAAGTTGAATAATTTTTAAACTAAGGGTGGACAAACGAAAATTTTTGGTGGACAATGATAAGGAGCCGGTGGACAAACGAATGCAATTGGTCCGGGCCACCTAAGTTAAAAATTGGGGATTTTAGAGGACTTTTTGTTTTTGGGGTGTTGCTATAAAAAAGAAATGTTGAATAACTTTTGAACTAAGTGTCGAAAAAATTTTTTTCTTTCTGGACTAACATGGACAAACGATTGCAATTGGTTCCATTCCGCAAAAAAAAATTTAATTTTTTATGCCCTGTGCTATAAAACAGAAAAGTTTAATAATTTTTGAACTAAGGGTGGACAAACGAAAATTTTTGGTGGACATTGATAAGGAGCCGGTGGACAAACGATTGCAATTGGTCCGGGCCACCTAAGTTCAAAATTGTGGGCAGTAGAGGCGTTTTTTAATTTTGGGGTACTTGCTATAAAAAAGAAAAGCTTAATAACTTTTTTCCTGAGAGTGGACAAACGATTTTTTTGCCTGGACAAACGTGGACAAACGATGGACAAACGAATGCGACATGTTTCGTAAAAAAAAATGAGGTCGGGGTTCTGGCGTCACACAGCTTGAAAAAGTACAAAAGTGAAAATTTTCAAACTCATTTTGGGATAGTTTTTCTCACAGAAAAACTTATAGAAATGATGCAGAAAGATTAAATTTTGGTTTAAAAATAAAATGTGTATATTCTTTTTCACAAAACAACTGCGTCAGCTGGAAAAAAATATTTTTAATTTTGTAATTTTGCAAAAAGTGGCCAATGTAGTTAAGGCTTTAGTTTTAATTTGGCTTTTCGTAGCGTTGTTTACTTTTCTGGTGTTGAGTTGGAACAAAAAGAGGGACTAACACTATTGCAAACACGAAAGAAATCGCGTTTTAAGTTCCATTTGCAAGTTAAGATTTGGTATCTGAACCCCAAATCTGAAATGGTTGAAAGGAAAACGACATGATATTTTTTGGATTGGCTTGCTCAATTATTTGAAGACCTTTTCGAATTGTGGTGCGTTTCTTTTCTGTAGGATGTTAACTATTGTTGATCTGTCAAAAAAAAAGTGCTGGACTGTCATTGTTAAAAATGTTACACTTTTGTAACATTTCATTTACCCCGAGGCCACACAGCAAGTACTGGCAAGCAAGTTGGGTACATACACTGCCTGCCAAATTCGTAGGCGGCATGCAACTTGCCGAGTAACTTGCTTCTTCGTTCTTTTTCTCTACTATTAGTGCGAGATTGGGTGAACGATTTGCTCAAAGCATTTCATACATACCGCTGCAAATTTGTAGGCATGCCACTTTTATGACTGAGGAATAATCAAAATTCAAAATGTGTTTGATCTACCATATGAAATAGGTTAAACAAAAAAAATAAATCCATGTGGAAAGAATATTCCATACAAATAACGACCAAAGTTCACTTTAGTTAACTCAATTGGGAAAAAGAACTGGCTTGGAAAAAGGCAAGCGAGTAGACGAGCAAGTTGCTTAGTTTAATATGTGTTAGTAAAAAATTGAAAGTGTATTGCAACTTGCTTGCCAGTACTTGCTCGTGTGGCCTCAGGTTTAGGAACGCTCAGTTGAAAATTACTACGTTTATATTCAGCACCAAGAGCTCGAGTTGGATTTGTGTCGGATTTTCGACCCAGGTTTTTCCTTCACAGATTTGAGAGCTCGATATTGAGTTAAATTAAAATGGTGTCGAGATGACATATGGTGTTTCTCAAGTTAACTCCCTTAACCCAAGTTTTTTCGCACTAATTTCGACTCGGCTCCGCTCCTGAAGTGCAGTCGAGTCGGTTCAAGCCCATTTCAACTCAATGCAGGTATACAAAGGGTCTAAGTGAGCTTCAAGCTCGCTTAGGGGCCAGTTATAGCGATCAGGAAAACTTATCAGGAAAAATTTTCTTTTTGATAATTTAATGTTTTATCATACGATTTGAAATATTCAAATGATACAAATCGATGATAAATCATTTAAAATATTTATTCCATTAACAACATTTTCTTTGGAGAAAATATTTGTTCTATAAAATTCATTTCCTGATGGAAACTCGTTTTCTGTACGAAATTTCCATCAGGAAAATGAATAAGTACTTGTTTTAGACAAAGTATTTCTTCCAAATTAGATTTTTTTAATGAAAAAAATATTTCAATTGGTTTATCATCGATTCGTATTTCCTTTTTATATTTCAAATCTTATAATAAAACATTGAACTATACAAAAGAAGATTTTTTCCGGATTCATTTTTCTGATCGCTATAACTGGCGCCTTAAGTACCACATGGAAACGTAGTAAATATTGTTGATCTGTCAAACAAAATGGGTTGCAAAAAAAAAAAAAATGCGAAATATGTATATGAATGAATATAAAAGAAAATTTGTGATTGCATCAAATTTATTGGAAACATTATTATTACAATTTTCAAAATGCACACAATTCATAAATTGAATTCGTTTATTTATTTATTTTTGCACAAAATCGAATCATCACGCAAAATTGAGAAAATGTTTGCAACTTCTTTCCATTCCAAATAGATACCGACGCATTTTTTGTAAGAAATCTACCTTATCGAAAAATAAACTGTTGAGCAAAAAAATTAGTAAATAACACAAGACATAAAAATCAAAATCGACAGTAAACATAAAATTAAAAAATACCGAAATTTAAGTAATCGAAAGGAGAAAAAGTAAACAAAAGATAACCGCAAAATGAAAATCCAAATTCAGCTGCTTTTGATAGATCAACATTTTCAATTCATATCGACGAGATGAGGTGGAAAATGTTACAAAGTATAACATTCTGACACATTAACACTGGAATTTAGGAACGATTTTATAACGTCATAGTGTTAACAAATGTTATGTCGTTTTTCTTTTGCAAATAGGGATTTTGATCCCGGATCACGAATTTTCTTGGCAAAAGAAACGCAGATTGGATTTGTTTTTTGTTTGCAAATGTATGTGTGGAATGTAAAATTTAATTTTGTCAAAAATAATTTTAATTTATGTCGAATTCCTTTTACCAAAAATATTCGATTTTTTTCTAAACAGAATCGAATTTTTTCTTTTAATACAAGAGATTTGTCCAGAAAAGTCGATTTTTTCTTCTAAGCAAATCGATTTTTTTCTTAAAAGGAATTCGACATTAATAAAGCAAAAGATAATTTTGATAGGCAAAGAATCAAAAACGGAATGCAAATGAAATAGAAAATCACAGAATCACAGAATCACACAAAAGCACAAAATGACGTTTTATAAATAGTGTGTGTGCAAGTGCGTGTTTCATGTAGATGTAAATTAGCCAGTTCAGGTTTCTCAAGCTCACTGAGATCTCAGAGATCTCAGCAATCTCAGAAATCTGAACGTAATTCCTCAGTGAGATTCCTCACTTTTGCTGTCAAAAAACTGAGACTGATATTTTTTGGATTCGCTTGCTCAATTATTTTTTGTCGCAGTTGATTAATTAATAAAAAAGAGATGGAAATTGGTTTTGACTTCTAGGGGAGAAATTTTGTTCAGGTTTCTCCTTTTGCTCTGTGGAGCTGACGGAGCTTGCTCAGTGAGATCTCAGTGAAATCTTAGAAACGTGAACTGGCTAAATCTGTCTTTAATTCGGGATCAGAGATTTTGATCCCGAATTGTCAGGGATTGATTTTTTTTGGTTGAATGTAATGCAAAAACTTGTCCGGGATCAAAATCCCTCACAGGTATCAATTTTTTTATGGCTGAAAGAAAAACGACATTAGACTTCCCGATTTTAGGAACGATCAGAGTTATCAATAGTTAACATCTTACAAAAAAGAAACGCACCACTGTGTGGGTTTCTTTTCTGTGAAATGTTAACTATTGTTGATCTGTCAAAAAAAAAAGTGTTGGACTGTTATTGTTAAAAATGTTACACTGAAACTGGGTTGCAAAAAAAAAATGCGAAATAGCTACATACATGAATGGCCGCGTTCAACAGCACATTTGACAGTTCTGAACTGTCATTTTTAGAGCTTCTGACTGGCCAGCAGTCATAAAAATTCAGTTCACGTCGATTGACATTTAGTTACGTCTCTTACGTTTTTTTCTGAATTTTCAGATGAAAAATTCTATCTGAAAATTCAGATGACAGCTAAAAGCAACAAAAAAACTGTTCTTGATTCAGTTTTTTTTTTTTTGGTGTGTGGTCTGATCGTCTGGGTCTCGTATCGCTTTTCGGATCTTGATTTTAAAGTGCAAAAAATAATAAAAACAATAAAAATAAAAATTTTAATTTAAGTTTTGAGGCATTTAAAAAGCAAAATTAGTATTTATTATGATCCTAATATGAAGCTGACGACTATATTAATATTTATTGCCCAAAAATTTTTCATTTGAGCCTAACCTTTCATATAAATCGACTTTAATTATTTCAATGATTGCCCTACCTTGAGAACGGTTCGGCCGAATTGAAATTTTTTTTGGCCAGATATAATAATTAAGTTATAAGCTTTATTTTGGCATCAAAATAATCATAGATTTTGCATCCTAAATGTCTTTTTAAATACATCATCATAAGTTTCAATGATAGCTATAACTGATAAAAACACAAAATTTAAGAAACAAACTACTATGACACACATACAAAGCCAAAGGAAACGTATAAGGTGCTAGTTAAGCAAAAGGATCATTGGGTCGAAGGAAAAATTCTTGAGAAGTTACATGCTCCTAGATCGTTGTTAGTTAGTTAGTTAGTTCTACTTCGTAGAACATCGAATCACCTAAAGCTTTGCACAAATGCTTATGACCCCTTGCCCGTTCTGCCTAACGTCACTAATTTTGATAAAATAAGTAAAGAATCTAAAACAATTACGCGGTCACCTCATCTTTTGAGATCTAGTACACGTCTTCAGTCTACTACCGAATAACAGCAAATTCAACAATTAAGTTAAAAAAAGAAATAATATTTTGGAAATAAAACTGAATTAATGTAAAATAAAAATATAATATCAAGCGATGCTATATTATTTACGCATATTTCACTATGAATTCAGGCTTTTAATTAAATCAGAACAAACTTAGAAATAATTGATTTATGGAACTTAGAGGGGAGGTGTAAGAAGTGTTGGCTGTAAGTGCGTATTGCACCCTATGATAATTACATATCCCATACAAACTGCATCTCTCTTCTTTCTTAGTATATAAGAACCTATGTATTAGCTTTAAGTTATTTGATTAAGCTCAGTTAATAAAGACAACTCAAAGCGATCGCCTCATCTTATTTCTTTATAATACTACAATAACAGTGGATTATTTCCAATTGCTTGGAAATATCCCGCAGCACAATGAATTATTAACAATTTTCATTAGCACAGGGCCGACGATTTCAAGTGATTTTAAATTAATGTCTCTGTTAATGCTAATTAAGACCTTTTTATTATTTAACTCTCTCAAAAAAATAGATATTGAACATATTAGCAATTTGATATTCATCATTCAAAGATTCTTGTCCAAATTTAACGTTTGTAATATTTTTACTCTTACTGTTTTTCATAATAAGAGACTTAATCCATCTTGTTGCAGAATAGAAAACTGACCAAATAAAAAAAACAATATGCAATATACAACAAGTATTTTTTGTTGCTTAAGAAGTTTATTTAAATTAATATAAGTAAAGGAAAATCGTTATCTGTGAAAGAAAAATCAAAAATTGAAGCTTATAAGGAGTTAAGGCTATCAATAAGTGCAATTTCGAAAAAAAATCGGTAGAAGTCAGAAAGTGATATCGGCATTCCTATGCAATTAGTCGGGTTATGGTACAAATAATAAAGGGGGTAATAATAAAATAATGTCGAATGCTGATAGAAGAGCTATTATATTGAGAGAAGCATCGAACTCTCATAACTGGGCTGCAAAAATCAGGGCAAATGTTAGTGTGAAGGCTAGTTTATCAACAATTCAAAGAGTGATATGGAATGCTCCACGTTTACAAAGATTGAAATTTAAGAAAAAAACCCACTTAATGGGGCTCGAAGGGAGCCATCTCCTACTATGGTACAGTTACAGTTTTTGACCACAAATATGAATGCAAACACTTACAAAAATGTACTTGAAACCACTTTTCCCCGTTTTAAAAATTTGTGTGGTAACTTGCCATGGCGTTTTCAACACGACAACGCTCCGATCCACACTGCCCAGGTTGTTAAGTCATGGATTGAGGGCCAAAATGTCAGTTTATTACAGTGACCGCCTTACTCGCCCGACTTCAATATAAAAGAAAACGTGTGGGGATGGCTGGTTTGTAAAGTTTACAAGTCTGGGAAATAATATTTAAACAAAGAGGAACTTATTGAAGACATCAAGCGCACTTGGTCAGCCATTTCTTTGGATTACATACTAAAACTATACAATTCGCTTCTCAATAGAATCTATGAGGTCATTCTCAACAAGGGCAGGTCAACACATTATTAAATTAATAAAAATATGTTTAAATGACTAGCAGCCTAATTCATAATCGCATTATAACGAGTGCATAATGTTATACACTCTTTATAATGCCTCTAAACGCCAAAATGTGATTCATAAAACTTATACAACGTTGAATAATAGAGGCATTATAAGCTAAACGCGTTTGGAGGTTGAATAGTGCCTACATAAGGATATTTTTGTACCCAAATATCACTGTGACTCACATACAATAAAAACACAAGTATTTAGGGTGGCGCTTATTTTTTAATTTCTTTTTTTTCAGCTTAAGAGTGATCAAGGTACATAATTAGCCAGTTCAGGTTTCTCAAGCTCACTGGGATCTCAGAGACCTCAGCAATCTCAGAAATCTGAACGTAATTCCTCAGTGAGATTCCTCACTTTTGCTGTCAAAAAACTGAGACTGATATTTTTTGGATTGGCTTGCTCAATTATTTTTTGTCGCAGTTGAGTAATTAATAAAAAAGATATAGAAATTGGTTTTGACTTCTAGCGGAGAAATTTTGTTCAGGTTTCTCCTTCTGCTCAGTGGAGCTGA
Source organism: Epistrophella euchroma (assembly GCA_947049315.1). Taxonomy (NCBI): domain Eukaryota; kingdom Metazoa; phylum Arthropoda; class Insecta; order Diptera; family Syrphidae; genus Epistrophella; species Epistrophella euchroma. Next base: position 62,372,074 of record OX346245.1, read on the forward strand.
CGGAGCTTGCTCAGTGAGATCTCAATGAGATCTTAGAATCTTAACTGGCTAAATTATTTATTTGAATAAAACAAAATATTGGGCAATTTATTTTAAATTCGACTTACGTAGTCATACCAAAGGTCTAGGGATCAGATCCCAAACTAAAATTAAAACTTTTGTGTACACCTCTTTCGACGAATTATATTTGTTACACTATTTACCTTATTGAACTTTACTTTACTATTCCTTTACTTTATATTTACTTAAGATGTATGCAAAGTTTAATGGTTCTTGATCACTTTAAAAGGGGAAATAAAAGAATTTCAAACAAAGCCAAAATAAGCGCCGCCCTAATAAATGAATATTATTCTCAAAAGAAAAAAACATTCTGTGAAAACAATTCTTTCAATAAATCAAACATTTTTTATTCAAAGACATTTAACTTTATTTTTAAACTCATAAATTACACAAAGAACAATAATTACAACAATATTAATAGAGATAAAAAAAGAATACAATCGGCGCGGCACAACAATTTTTTTTATTTTTTACGAACAGCTGAGCTTTATGTCGTTTTTCTTTCAGCCAAAACAAACTGATCCTTGTGAGGGATTTTGATCCCGGACCAGTTTTTGCATTACATTCAACCAAAAAAAATCAATCCCTGACAATTCGGGATCAAAATCTCTGATCCCGAATTAAAGAGAGATTTACACCTACATGAAACACGCACTTGCACACACACTATTTATAAAACGTCATTTTGTGCGTTTTTTATTTCATTTGCATTCCGTTTTTGATTCTTTGCCTATCAAAATTATTTTTTGCTTTATTAAATTAAAATTATTTTTGAAAAAATTAAATTTGACATCCCACAAATACATTTGCAAACAAAAAACAAATCTAATCTGCGTTTCTTTTGCCAAGAAAATTCGTGATCCGGGATCAAAATCCCTATTTGCAAAAGAAAAACGACATTAGTTGTCAGTTGTGGAGGTAAAACGTAATAGATTTCTCATTTTTAGTCCTTTATTTGACATAAGCGCTGTATAACTATAGCTTTGTTCAGTGAAGAAATAGTTAGAACAGAACAGAACAGAACAGGACAGAACAGAACAACAACTGATTTTGACATTTCCCACAAATCCTGTTCTAATCTGTTCTAAGTTGTTCTACCTCAAAAGCAAGTACAGGAAATCCTGCTCTAAACTGTTCCAAACTGTTCCAAACAGACTCACTGAACAGCAAGTCAGAACAGTTTAGAACAGAAAATTTCTCACTGAACAGCAAAAACATGTTCTTTTCTGTTCTAAACTGTTCGGAACAGCCTCACTGAACACTCCTTATAATGGGTAGGAAATGTTTTATGAATAGAAATTTATGCAACGTTGCATAGAGGCTACATAAAACCTTATGCAGTGCATAACTATTCATCTGTTTAACGCAATCTAATGAATAAGGCTGTAGATGTATAAGTTTGGAGATAAGTTAGTTGCTTAAAAGCTTAACAAAAATGAAAACAAAAAAAATGATATGTTGCCTGATGGACTCAAATTAATTGTTTTTCTTTAAAAAAAAAAAAAAAAGTTATCTAAAAAAAATAAAAAATGATTAAACAATAATTTTTGTTTTATTTAATTGAGAATTGAATCGGCCATAAACAACAATAATTTAAAAATGTTAGCTCATTTAGTTTGGCTGGAATCATTACGCGAGGAGTTGTGCTAACCTGATGAAGCGCAGTGTATGTATCCAAATTATAATTAATTGTTTGATATTAACCAATAGACCGAGAGCTGATGAACGATTTGCTTAAAGAGTTTTATATCGCTCCAAACTTTGTGAGCATGGCATTTGTACCTGTGCAAGATGTGTCCAAGCTAAATTACATCGGTCTGGCAGCGATACTGCGGCCCAACTTACAATTTTGAAAAATAATCTTCTACAAAGATATTTCACCAACCCTCCTCTACAAAGTGGTCATAGGTTTTGGTGGATTAAGTGCCACAGGAGAGGCAGGAGGCTTGTCTTAAAGCTTAACATTCCATTTAACCGCATCCGACACAGCTGAACTTTGACAATAAAATAAATAAATTTGATGGCACAACAGCTCATGAAGAACTAGGGCCTAGTGACTTACAACTCTCAACCATTCCTGTGTGCGTGTCTGCAGGAATGGAGGGGACCTACAGTTTATTTCCGAATCCGAACGGCTAACGAGCGGCACTTTTCTGTGACAGGAGATACTCTTGGAGGATTTGTCAATTCCTCGCAAGAGGCAGTAGCCGTTTTTTCTTTTAAATAAATACATAGGTGGCGAGGCTGGGGGTCGAACCATAGACCTCCGGCATGACAGTCAATCGCACTAACCATCACGCCACGGCTACTACTTTGACTACTACTACTTTGACAAGCTATAACTTAAAGATGAAAAAAGTCCCTGAGATCGTTAATACCTCATTTTGTAGGTATTTCGATTTTCTAAAAGTATTTCATTAGCCATTTTGTAAAAAAAAAAAAATCCAGGTGACTTATTAAATGATTACAAAATTCCCAGCTGTTTTAATATGGCGGCTTTTTCCTAGCCCCTACGACTTCGACATTTTTTTATTTTTTTTTGTGATGTGGAGATGTTCCCAAACACATACGATAAAAAAATATTTGCTCGTCAAAACATGCAGCTTCAATAAAAAAAATTTTGACTATATCCAGTACACTATAAAGCTTTTGCACGTTTTTCTCAAAACCTATTAATTGTACAGCTATTAAAGCTACAACTTTTGCCTTCACATTTTTTTTTTCAAAACACTGATATTGGTCGAGTTCGTAAAATTAAAACTTCGGCAACACTGCCAAATTTAAGTCGCATTTCTGCAGGCAAATGCAGTCCGTTTAAAATTGTGTTCATTGTTTTACAGGCGCCATGCCAGAGGTCTGGGTTCGATACCAGTCGCTTCCACCTTAAGCTTTTTTCCGGGCTACTGTCTCTTGCGAGGAAGTGACAAATCCTCCAAGCGTATCTCCTGTCACAGAAAAGTGCCGCTCATCTTAGCCGTTCGGATTCTGCAATAAACTGTAGGTCCCCGCCTTCCTGCAGACACGCACACAGGAATGGTTGAGAGTTGTAAGTCACTAGGCCCTGGTTCTTCATGAGCCGTTGTGCCACCATTTATGTATTTACTTTAATTGTTTATAACGTGCGAAATAAATGACGTAGAAAAATGATTCAGGTATCATATGAAAGGTATTTTGCGTGTTTTTAAAACAGTACTAAAAATGTGGCTGAGTTCCAAAATGTAGAAAATGTTTTGATGCGGAAGTAATGTCTACATTTTTCATACGTATCAGCAACGCAAACTTGATGCTTTGTAGAAATAGGGTGTTTTCATAAACATCTGACTAACCGATTTCTGCAATCACAAAAACGAATGAAAAGCTACTTTTTTAAATGTAAGTATATGTTTTAGCTCCTGATTTTTAAGTATTTTAAAAATACATATTAAAATCGAATCAGTAAAATGTTTACCTTTAAGAAATAGATGGTTTTTTATCAATTTCGCAATTGCAGAAATCGGTTAGTCAGACGTTTATGAAAACACCCATATTACATTGCATGAGTCTGACGTTTCGGAATGCAAAAACAAAAATTATATCGAAGCAGATACAAATTTTTTGGATGCGCAGTCTGCGCAGTAAATGCGGCCAACTATTTTAGCACCAGTTCAAAGAATTGGTAATTTTTAATTCTATATGAATTTAAGTGTTCTTAATCAAATGTATACCTTATAATAAACAAAAGATTCTTCGAAATGCACTTAATTATGCTTTAGGTGGTATAAATGTTGAGATGCGCGATAAATAAAATATATATTTCTTCATATTTTAATATGTAATTAATTTATTAAACAATAATAAAAAACAACTTTAAAATAGAAAAACACGCAAAATACCTTTCATTTGCTACATGTATCATTTTTCTACGTCAATATTTCGCACGTTATAAACAATTATTTGAGAAAAAAGTTAAAATCTTTATTTTGCAGTCGGCAACTTCTCTCATATAAGATGTATCATTTTTCTACGTCAATATTTCGCACGTTATAAACAATTATTTGAGAAAAAAGTTAAAATCTTTATTTTGCAGTCGGCAACTTCTCTCATATAAGAAGCTCAACGTCACCTTTTATTTGATTCCAAACTCGTTCGTGTACACTCTTGGCCAAAAATGGGCAATTCCTTTTAGGGTACTTTTTGGAAAATGCTTAAGATACAAAATTAAACATCACCAAAATTCAGCTTTTTCTGAATTTTTTTAGCAGTTTTGACATTTTTGTCTAATTGTTCTGGGCTATAGCATTAATCTCGAGACAGTGAACGAAACCCCGTTAACGTCACGGTAGCCAAAGCCGAAGTACAATATCCTAATTGCATTTTTTTTTAAATTGAATTAACTTTTGCTATAAAATCTTTTTTTACTTGAATCGAAAATTAAATCTAATGTAAAATCGCTGAGGTGAATTAAAATATTCGGTATAGTGAAAATATATGCAGGGTGATTTGCAGAAGGTGTGAGAAAAAGATAGGGCGTGTAAGTTGGACGTAGACAAGAAAAAATCGTATCGGAGGGGGGTCTGTTTCTCCCCGTTTAGGCGGGAGGGGCAATTTTCAAAAAAAATCACAAAACAAAAAAAAATATTAAAAAATAACGGTCATACCTACTGTGATGCTACAGCATTTTGAAAAGCCTGAGATCCATTCTTTAATTTTATTTTTAAATAAAGTTCTTCGAGTGAATAGTTTTTGAAAAATTAATTTTCAAATTCAAAATTTGGAAAAAAAATGATTTTTTTTTAATTTTACGTAAGTACTATTTAATTTTACGAAGTACTATTTTTTTTCCTTATATCCCATGCTTTCATTAATTTTTGATCAAACATAAAATAACCGGATGTTTTGTAGTTTTTGAGAAAATCAAAAATAACAAAAACTACTTTTTTCTAAGAAAAACCTCTTTTAGTTATTGGATTCTTAGGTGAATTTACGAAAGAAAGGATTAACTTTCTTTCCACAATTTTTTTATTACCAGTCTTATAAGTAAGCATACAATAAAGTGACAAAGTACTGGACCTGCAATTTTTTACGGTGTACTGGAGCACCGAGGGAGAGAAAGTTAATTTTCTGCATCATTACATCAAGATAATAATTGTTAAACAGCAGCCTTCAAAACTATTTTCTATAAACATAGCCAAAAATAACTTTCAAACATTACCAATTTTTTAAATGTGAGAATACCTTGATTTTTGCTAAAATTGCTGATCTGAAATATATACCTATACATTTAAATGTCATTTTTGGACTTTTTTGAAAAAAAATAAAAACTGACGATATTTTTGATTTACGCTCACATTAGCCGTTCGGATTCGTCAATAAATTGTAGGTCCCCACGCACACAGGAATGGTTGAGAGTTGTAAGTCACTAGGCCCTAGTTCTTCATAAGCTGTTGCCCCATCAAATTTATTTATTTATTTATATATGTCTACTCACACAACTCCTTTGCTCAGCTTAGGGTATGTTCAGTCGCAAGTTTTTTTTTTTGTTTTGAATGAAAGTACCTGCCTGTCTCGCTCCGCGGGATTTTAACTACCTTATTGAGCCCTCTGTCCCACTCACGTAACTCTGTTGCCCCACTGAGGGTATGTTCAGTCGCCAGGTAGGTTTTTTTTGATTAAAATCAGACCTGTGTAATTTTTAATTGTAAGTACAATTATAAGTACAATTAAATTGTACTTGTACAAGTACAATTCCATCATCAATGGTAATTGTACTTGAAATTTCCAGTAACCAGTACCGGTACTTGTACTTTGTAATTATAATTCCACAAAAAAATAGAAAATTTTGTACTGATTACTTTAATACTTAATTAGTTGAGTTGTCTCTACAACATTTTGACTTTAAATAAATGCCTATTAGGATGAAATGTATCATTTTATTTCTACTAATATTTGGAGTCTTCAACATTATGAACAAGTTTGTGTGGTTTTCTTAAGGCTCAACTCTCCGAGACATTTAAATTTATGTCGAATTTTTGCAGATACAACTCAACTCAGTTTAGTTGTCCTACATAATAGGCACATAAGTACAATAATTAAGAAGTAAATTAACTTCAATTCCAATTGACGAGTATTTAAGTAAAATAATTAAGTACTAAAGTAATCAGTACAACATTTTCAATTCTTTTGTGGAATTATAATTACAAGTACAAGTACCGGTACTAGTACTTTAAAATTTTAAGTAAAACTACGATGAAATTGTACTTGTACTTAAAATTTTAAAGTACAAGGTAATTGTACTTGAATTTTACTTAAGTCACAATATATTTAATTATTTTACAGCTCTGATTAAAAGCACCTGCCTGGAAAATAAATGTCTTGTTCCAATTAAATTGCATATTAGGCACCAAATAACATGATGTTCCGAATAACAACGTAAAGTGAAAACAATTAGAAACCAATTCGAAAAACGGAATGCATTTTCAAGCGACGTTTTGTATTTCAGAAGAGAAAAATGTATAATGCAAAACTAAATCAAATAGTTTAACTGGCAACACTTATAGATATACTACCACTAAATTTGATTATTTCATTGTCATGTGTACATAAATTTCATTTTTCTCTCCCTTAAATCCTAAGCTCCTACTAAGCACACCAGGACCTCCCAAACTCCCTTGCCGCCTGCTTGACACTGCTATGATTCTCTTCCCGTTCGTCTTCATCCCTTAAAATATATTTATAATATAATTTTAATCGTCATCATCGTGTAATAATAATCATCATTTAGAGAAAAATCAATAAATTATGGACAGAATTTCATTTACGTTATGTATTCGTTAAGGGTTATGCCCAATTACCACTGTGTGTTTGGGAGTGATTAAATGTGGCGGCTGCAGGGCGCTTTAACATTCATTTTTTTATTCTTCATTTAACATACCCCTTGTTTGAAATTGGATAAAACATAGCATTAGAAGTGTAAAATTTAATTTTATTGTGTATAAAAAAATAATGTTACAGCAACATGTTCAGCAACATCATCACGAAAATCCAGCTAGCGGTATTAGCGGAGTTGTTCATCCTGTTGGCGGCATCGAGTCAGATGTATCCGAACAACATCCACAGCATCAACCATCACAAAATGTAAGCGAAAATCTAGACTATAGGTATATTTTCATAAAAAAAAGCCAACCCAATAAATATTCGAGATCGAAAAACTTAATATTCATGTATTATTTTTTTCACTTTATAAAGTAAAAAAATTAAAAAATATATATGTAACATATTATATAACATATAAATGCTCCTATGGTTTTAGAATAAGTTTTGTCTCCTGGAAAGTACGAGGTGTAATCTAATTTGTATATGTGATAAATGATTTTTATATACAAAATACAATCATTTAAATTTCAATTGTTTATATTAATGACAGGCCTTTTTATAGTTTTTCAATAATAACATACCCATTATGATTTCTCTTCATTTTAGTGGTGGCAATCGATTCTTATAAATTTGTTCTTTAATTAGAATATGTACATGGATGGACTGTCATGCCGAAGGTTCGATCCCCAGTCTTGCCACCTAATAATTTAAAAAATAAAAACAAAACTTCCAAGAGTATCTCTTGTCTTGGACTTGTCGTTTGAGAATTGAGACTTCTAGGTTTTAGCAAATAAATTTAATTGAAAAATTTGCAAAATTTCACTTCGAATTTATCGTGGACAAATTTTCCATATTTTCACAATTTTTTTTAGGGTGAACATTTTTCGTGGTCATGAAAGTTTTCGAACGGAAGAAATTTTTTTCGGAAATTTCGAAAAGCAGAATATCTTATTTGTCCACCAAAAATTTTCGTTTGTCCACCCTTAGTTCAAAAATTATTGTACTTTTCTGTTTTATAGCACAGGGCATAAAAAATTAATTTTTTTTTTTGCGGAATGGAACCAATTGCAATCGATTGCCCACCGATTGTCCATGTTAGTCCAGGAAGAAAAAAAAAATTTTCGACCCTTAGTTCAAAAGTTATTCAACATTTCTTTTTTATAGCAACACCCCCAAAAACAAAAAAGTCCTCTTACATCCCCAATTTTTTAATTAGGAGGTCCGGACCAATTGCAATCGTTTGTCCACCGGCTCCTTATCATTGTCCACCAAAAATTTTCGTTTGTCCACCCTTAGTTCAAAAATTATTCAACTTTTCTGTTTTATAGCACAGGGCATACAAAATTATTTTTTTTTTTTGCGGAATGGAACCAATTGCAATCGTTTGTCTACCGATTGTCCATGTTAGTCCAAAAAGAAAAATAATGTTTCGATCCTTACTTCAAAAGTTATTTAATATTCCTTTTTTATAGCAACATCCCCAATTTTCAACATAGGAGGCTCGGACACCAAGTGGGTTCGTTTGTCCACGTGATTGTCCACCCAAAAATTTCGTTTGTCGACCATCAACAAAAAATTGATATACTCCTTAAATTAAGAAAAAATCACATTTTAAAATAGCCTGGCTCCTAACCCTTTCATTTAAATTAATTAATTAATTTCAGAGAACAGTTTTTAAAATTTCCTTCCGCAAAAAAAAAAAATAATTTTTTATGTTGGATGCTTCAAAAAATTGAATAATTTTTGAATGAAGGATGGAAATGAAAATTTTTAGTGGCCAATAATAAAGAGCCGCTGAACAAACGATTGCAATTGGTTCGGACCTCCTAAGTTCAAAATTGTGGGCAGTAGAGGCGTTTTTTAATTTTGGGGTACTTGCTATAAAAAAGAAAAGCTTAATAACTTTTTTCCTGAGGGTGGACAAACGATTTTTTTGCCTGGACAAACGTGGACAAACGAATGCGGCATGTTTCGTCAAAAATTTTTGAGGTCGGGGTTCTGGATATAAAAAAGAAATGTTGAATAACTTTTGAACTAGGGGTCGAAAAATTTTTTTTCTTTCTGGACTAACATGGACAATCGGTGGACAAACGATTGCAATTGGTTCCATTCCGCAAAAAAAAATGTAATTTTTTATGCCCTGTGCTATAAAATAGAAAAGTTGAATAATTTTTGAACAAAGGGTGGACAAACATAAGGAGCCGGTGGTCAAACGATTGCAATTGGTCCGGGCCACCTAAGTTAAAAATTGGGGATTTTAGAGGACTTTTTGTTTTTGGGGGTGTTGCTATAAAAAAAGAAATGTTGAATAACTTTTGAACTAAGGGTCGAAAAAATTTTTTTCTTTCTGGACTAACATGGACAATCGGTGGACAAACGATTGCAATTGGTTCCCTTCCGCAAAAAAAAAAAATTAATTTTGTATGCCCTGTGTTATAAAACAGAAAAGTTGAATAATTTTTGAACTAAGGGTGGACAAACGAAAATTTTTGGTGGACAATGATAAGGAGCCGATGGACAAACGATTGCAATTGGTCCGAGCCACCTAAGTTAAAAATTGGGGATTTTAGAGGACTTTTTGTTTTTGGGGGTGTTGCTATAAAAAAGAAATGTTGAATAACTTTTGAACTAAGGGTCGAAATTTTTTTTCTTTCTGGACTAACATGGACAATCGGTGGACAAACGATTGCAATTGGTTCCGTTCCGCAAAAAAAATTTTTAATTTTTGAGGCCCTGTGCTATAAAACAGAAAAGTTGAATAATTTTTGAACTAAGGGTGGACAAACGAAAATTTTTGGTGGACAATGATAAGGTGGACAAACGATTGCAATTGGTCCGGACCTCCTAAGTTCAAAATTGTGGGCAGTAGAGGCGTTTTTTAATTTTGGGGTACTTGCTATAAAAAAGAAAAGCTTAATAACTTTTTTCCTGAGGGTGGACAAACGATTTATTTGCCTGGACAAACGTGGACAAACGATGGACAAACGAATGCGACATGTCTCGTCAAAATATTTTGAGGTCGGGGTTCTGGCGTCACACAGCTAGATTTTTGGTGGTAGCTTACTGCTTTGCCCTAAGTTAAAAAGGAAAACGCTTATTCTGAAACTCACTTCAGCACTAAACTCATTTGGTTAGTCTCTGTTTGGGTGGGAGGGACAATTTTCTAAAAAATGGACTTAAAATAGAAAAAAATCATTAAAAAGCAACGGTTACACTAATGTCATGCTATACCTTTAAAGCCAGAAATCCATTCTTAATATGTTTTTAACTCAAATTATTCGAGGGCATAGTTTTTGTAAATCAATTTTCAAACTAAACATTTTGAAACATACATTTTACGTCATTGGAATATATTTTTTAAGTTACACACGAATGTAGTTAATTTACTTATTTTTCAAGAAAAATACAAATTATATGAAAAATAAAAAAAAAAAAAATATGTACCAGCAGGGTTCGAACGCCGAACCTTTGGTTAAGAAGCAAATACCTATTCCATTGCGCCACCAATTAATGGAAAATTCTGCCGATTTGTTGGGCTTACAAACAAAAGAACGTCCACTCATGTTATTTATATGGGATAAAATACAGGCCTGGGCGGCATGTGTTAATATTTAGAGGGGGTTTCGCGACGATTTTTTTGTATTTATTTGGTGACTGAGGGGTGCACTCATTCAAATTTGGACATCGCACATTTAACGACCATACATATGTACATACATTTAATAGCACAACGCACTGTGGCGCCTTTTTGCAAAAGTGCTTGTAAAATTCAAGTTTCCAAAACAAATTTATTTACTGGATTAGGAAATATTGGAAGCTTCAAAAGCCGAAATAAATTTTAAAATCGGTCGAAGGATTCAGATGATATCGGTAGTCAAAGTTTCCTTATTTTTAAAATCAAAGAATATGTATATATTTGTTTTATGAAAAGATCCAGAGTTTCGGCGTTAAAATCTAAAAACCTCGTTTAAAAATGATATTTTTTTTATTTGAGCTTGTAAAAATGACCATTTTTATTACAATTTTACAATTATGATCCATTTTTTTTATTGCAAAATTTTAAGATTTTCGAAAAGCTGTATTTGGCCCAATTTTTTTGACTTTGAGTTGAGTTATAAAAAATCCTTTAAGAACATTTGGTGTAAACTCAACGAAAATTTAATCTTTGACTATTTATGAAACATTTACTAAGAAAATTATCTGCCAGTTTTTGCCTATTTGCGGTTTAGAGAGATTTTTATTAAAGAAGGTCATTTTTATTCATTTATGGCTTTTTTCTTTATTATATTCTTAAAAATGCTAGTTGTCATAAAAACGTTGGCGCAAAATTTTAGACGATTTAGTATAATGTTAAGGCATTTTTAGTATGATGCTAGGTTAAAAAAAGGCTTTTTCTAATTTTAAACAAGTTAGCATCGTTTTATCTTTTTAATATTTTACTTAAGTTAAAATCTCCAAATGCATATTTTATTTTTTTAGTATCATACTAAATCCAAGTGTCACTTTGGCAGCTACAATTGCAAAAATGGGTGGAACTGTCACTGTTTTAGGCGTGTTCAGCATGAAAAATAGGTTTAGTATAATACTAGTTAAAAAATGTTTAAAACTAAGAATATTTTAGTAAAGAGTTTTAAAGTTAGAAAATTGTTAAGTAGTATTATGCTAATACCTTAACATCAGGCTGTTTAAAATTTTGCGCCATTATTTTTATATAAAAAATGTATTCCTAACCACATATAATCTGGTCCTCCGGTCATTTTTTGACTACCTCTAATTTAAACAATTAGGACACGAGGACTAGGTAATATTTTTTTATGATAAATCAGGTAGTTTTCGTGATTTGTTACCTGTTGTGTAAGTGATAAGTCATAGACACTACTTGTATTTAAACAAACAAAGAACTTAAAAATGGAAATTTGCTACAATGATCTAGTTGAAATTTTTTTCTATAAAAAAAAATTTCAGAAGAAGAATTCATCACAGGTGTAAAAAATAAATATAACCTTTTAGTTGACAATTGGTCACTTGAAGGAATAGCTAAATTCGATAAAAAGTTGTCATCATTTTATCTAAACGCTAAGTCAAAATGGAATGCAGCCAATAGAACGAAACTCGTATTTAAAAAAAAATGATTGTTGGTTGTGAAATGTTCTTTGCATTTATTTTGAAAGGACAGATGAAACGGATAGTTTAGCAAGTACATCAAATAATTCTAGAGGAAGGCCAAGGAAATCTATAACGGAGTGCTCGTCATTTACCAAGAAACAAAAAATGATCAATGCTACTGAAGACATCACCACTGAAAATCTTTCAACAGCCTTAGTTGTAAAGTATAATAAGGATCATGAGAAGCGTAAAGCCGATATAACCAAGCAGTATCAGTTGCAAGTCCACTATAAGACTTAAAAGGATTAGAGAAAGCATTCCCACTCCTCAAAGAGATCCTATCAAGTATGAAAGTGCAAACGCCTTAGCCTTGTTTATGGATCTGGGACTAACAAGAAAAGTATGGAATTTTAAGAAGTTCCTTAATGAGACACAACGCATAATATGTCAGTCAGCCTTCAAGACACCTTTGATCACACATTTTGGAAACCAAGAGTGAACAGCAATTAATTGGACTTTCAAGAAGTCTGACGTTACAAAGCAAGTGGGGCTGTGATGAATCATCTGGGCAAAGTGCCTATAAACAAAAAAAAGTAACACATGATGGTGAAACAATAACGGATGCAAACATATTTATGGCCTCAATTGTTCCCCTGAGAATTAAGTGTTCAAATAGTGAATATTGGAAAAACCTTCGGCCGTCATCAGTTCATTCTGCCGGCCATTAATGTTCCAGTATACAAAGGAAACTGCAGATCTTATAAGGAGCACAGTAAATGACATCAAAAGCCAAATCGCTGATCTTCAACCTTTTGAATATATGGTTAATGACGAAGTAGTTATTGTTGTAAGCTATTATTTTTAACGATGATTGACGGAAAAGTGTTCAATGAAATTACTATAATAATAAAAAGTCGACACGGTCATGTCCCATTTGCAAGAGAACGCAAAAAAAACTTCAACAATGAAAACCAGTCTACAAATGACGAGCATAATTACGAATATGGAATATCTCCATTACATGCCAGAATCAGATGTATGACGATGTTTACATTGTATTTTTGACGAACGGCGCATCCAGTTAGATGGGTAGATTTCATGTGAGTAAGAAAAAGAAGGGAAGATCCCATCCAAATGGGCGGTGTCTGCCCTTCTCTTTCTAACTCACCATAAAATCTACCCATCTCACTAGATGCGCCGTTCGTCAAAAATACAATGTAAACATCGTCTATTGAATTTATTTTGAAACTTGCATATACACTCAAACAAGATGGGAAATATTGATGAAAGTATTGGAGCTGAGGAGGCAGAAAGAATAAGGAAGCAAGATATCCAAAGGAAACTTCGAGAGGAAATGGGAGTCGACGTGGATAAACCAAAACAAGGATTTGGAAATACTAACGATGAAAATACATCGAGAAGATTTTTTGTAGAACCAGATTTAATAGCTCGTATAACTGGAGTCAATATGGAGGTGATAAGAAGGCTTCAAGTAATACTTAACGTTCTAAACTACAGAGGAAATGTTGATGGTTCAAAGTTTGGAGTTTATGTAATGGAAACAACAAATTTATTATACTTTGCCCATGACCCAAAATTTTATGATGAAAGTATAATCGAGTATCAGTCGTTACCAATCGGAGAGCTGTCAAATTTCAAGGAATCCAAAAATAAAGACTACAAAAAATATAGGTACTAAAATACATGCAAGGTTTTAAGGATGCGGCAGAATGAAGACCTATTTAACATGCTTGCAGCCTCATCGGACCCTCTTATTTCTTCGCTAAGGCATGTTAGAACTTTTACCTTTTTGGATAAAAATGTTTTTTTTTTTAACATGACATTCTGGAACACCCTGTAAAGCATTTTTTCTTAAACTTTATTATTATCCTTCAAGCTGAAAAAAATTATCACGGTATCTTTATTTGTTTACGAGCTATGATTTTTGCAACCAAAAAAGTCAATATGCGCCACTGTGCTTCGCTTAAGGATCTTCGAATTTCACCAGTTTAATTCATCCTATCTTTTATGTTTCAAATCGTTCTAAAATTGTTAGTTTGTAAGCTAAATTGATTATTTTGTGTTTCAAATCATTTTAAAATTGTACCATTCTAATATTCAATTATTCATTTTAACTAAAATGTAACTATAGAAAATATAAAAATGAATGTTTGTGTGTTCGTCTTTTATAGGCTAGCAAAACTTCAAACCAATTCTGTTGAAATTTACAGAGTTTGTTAATATTAATAGTGGGAGGGTTTTGTGGAGTGGTTTTATTAAAATCCATCTAATACACACCAAGATAATAACAATATTTGAAATTTATCACTATAATATGTATAAAAAAAACTGTGTGTGTACTAACGTACGCGCCCTGGAAGTTATACCTTTTTTTGTGAGATGATAAAACTATTCAACCCTATCACAGAATCCATCGTAATCGAAAATATTCTCCGAATGAAGAAAAAACGATTACAGAACCCATTAGTACTACGTTCGCAGTGAAAAATCTCCTACGAATTTCGAAATTCGTGGAATTTGATATCACAGAATCCGAGTGAAACGAAAATAAGTATTTTTCTCTACTACAAGTTGTTACTGTCGTACTCAAAGTGGAATTGATTATCCGAATGGAAAAATTAGTATTTTTCTATAAAAACAGACAAATACTTTAGTAAAGTTGTCAACTTGGTATTTTAAACTCCAATTCCAAGTCTTAAAACATATTTGTATGGAATCTTAAATTATCTACACAAAAAGATTTCACGTGAAAAAAGCACATATTTTTAGATGCATAGATATGTTTGTATTTGTAATTTACAATTTTATGTTCACAGAATAGATTGACATAAATGAATGCATTCCCTTCAAGCAAATTCACTGACCCAACCCTTTTCGGTCCTTCTTGGATCTTTGCTAAACTGAGTGTTTCACGCACACCTACAAAAATTCTTTGTTTCTACATGCATTTTCCCCACATCTTTGTTTAGTTCATCTTTGCAAGTGGAGTAGCGAAGACGTAGTTCTTTTTTTTTCTCTTTTCTTATAAAAATTGAGAAATGGCCGCTTCATAAATTAAATGTTACTGTTTTTCGTTCATTTCGTGTTTTTGTAGTGCAATAAATTATGTTTGTAAATTGTATTTATATTAATTGATGAAAATAAAAGTGTCTTAAAATGAAAAAAAGCTTTGTTTGACAAACGCAGTTTTGCGGATCCGGATTTGGATCCGTGCGCGGAGTCCTCCATAGGTTTTTGAATACGTGTGCTAATCCAAAGCGGAGTCTTTTGCTTGAAGGGTTGGTTGGGAAACTTCGTTAAAAGGAATTTTACTACGTTTATATTCAGGATCGAGAGCTCGAGTTCGATCAGGGTCGGATTTTCAGGTTTTTCGTTCATAGATTTAAGAGCTCGATATTGATGATATCTCGGAAGTGCAACCTTTCAAGTGATGCATCGCATCACACGTTGTTATTATTGTTTTCGTCGTCGCTCCGAGTCTTAAAAAAATACCAGTTTGCATTTTCTAATTAAAAAATATTTCAATAAAATTAAATATTTTGTCAAAAAATATTTATTTAGAAATATTTTAAAAAGTACAAAATAATTCTTTAAGAAAAGTTTGCCAGTACTTGCCGCTGTGTCCTCAGGGTAAAAGCTGGATCAACACATGTCTTGTGTGGTGTGTTAAGCACTGGGTACATTAATTAAGCGTGCTCTCAAAAAAATTAAATTTTTTTATTTTTTATTATTCATTTTCATGAGTAGATAGTGTATTCTCTTTTCTGCACACTAAAAAATATGTCTGCGCCATAGCGTGATATGGCGCCATCGTTACAAAACAGATTTTGACACAGCACACTACCTCACAACATACATCACACGAGATAAATATGAATCTGCGTAAAAAAGTTGGAGAGCGAGCAACTCAAAGTTGCCTAGTGGGCGATGGGCCTCAAATTTGTCTAGTGTGTGATGGCCTTACTAAGTTGCTATGGCCAAACACGCACTTGCACACATACCAAAACAAATTGACATTTATTTAAATGGCATTAGGAAACAGCGTTACCGCCCGAAATAAAATTAATGTTCCATTATTTTCTGAAAAAAACGTGCCAATTTTCTTGCCATATGAAAAAACCACAAATTTTTCTATTTTGTTGAAAAAACTGTAATAAATTTTATTACGGGGTATAATACAACAGAGAAAATCAAAGGAAATCATTTGCTTTATTCGTGCATTGCCAAAAATATTTGGTCCTGCTCACATTTTACAAAATTTGGACCAATTTTCATTATATTTTGTTGAAATTTGCTTCATTTTAATTAAAGTAATGGAAATAAAAATAACGTGCCATATTACAATTTTTCGTGAAAATTATCGTGTCAAAAAAGCACGATCGTGTCACTTCGCAACGCTGTTCTGAAATTTTTCATTTCGTAGTCGTTTTGTTGTGTAAATAAAGTCAACTTGGCAGGATACCCATTCTCTCTCAAACAGCAATTAATTTTTTTTGCGTAGCTAATTAGCGATTAAGTAGTTTTCAACACATATCCAAA
This sequence comes from Epistrophella euchroma, assembly GCA_947049315.1. Taxonomy (NCBI): domain Eukaryota; kingdom Metazoa; phylum Arthropoda; class Insecta; order Diptera; family Syrphidae; genus Epistrophella; species Epistrophella euchroma. The sequence continues at coordinate 62,388,652 of OX346245.1, forward strand.
ACCGGCTCGATTTACGTATCTTATTGTGAGAATTTGATCTAAGTTGACGTCAATTTTGAAGGACACCCATTTTTTCACAAACCAACAGCAATTCATTTTTTTACGTAACTAAAACAACTAACTAACAACAACGGAAAAAGTAAAGTGTATACAAAAAATTTTAATAATAACTAATTGATTTTTATACAAAAATCACAACGAAACGAATTACAAAATGAAAAATTTTAAATTTCACAATGACGTTTCGATAAATGTCAATTTATATTGGTATGTGTGCAAGTGCGAGTGCGTGTGAAACTTGAAAAGTGATACCAAAATCATATTTTTGATTTAGTAATGCCATCGCCAACTTTTACTACGTTTACATGTGGTAATTAAACGAGCTTGAGTAGTATTAAGTTGCTCACGCTAGCAACTTTTTTACTACGTTTATATTCAGGATCGAGAGCTCGAGTTGAATTATGGTCGGATTTTCAGGTTTTTCGTTCATAGATTTGAGAGCTTGATATTGAGGATATCTAGGAGTTGACACCTTTCAATTGATGCAACGCATTATATAAAAAATTGACTTTTATCTTTAAACGCAATTTGCGGCTAAACTAGACGTGCTAGAGGCATCAAAGTTCAGGCCTTTAAACTTGACGTGCGGCTGAACCAAGCGACCTATCGACCTCAAAAATGCATATTTTTAATCTAGGGAGTGCCACATTTCAATTGATGCATCGCATTATATGAAAAATCGAGTTTTATCTTTAAACGCGATTTGCGGCTAAAAGTTGCATCAAAGTTGGGACCTTTAAACTTGACTTGCGGCTAAACTAAACGACCTAGCGACTTCAAAAATGCATATTCGTAATTTAGGAAGTGACACCTTTCAATTGATGCATCGCCATATATGGAAAATCGACTTTTATCTTTAAACGCAATTGCGGCTAAACTAGACGCATCAATGTTGAAGCCTTTAAACTTGACTTGCGGCTAAACTAAGTTACCTGTGGACTTAAAAATTTCATATTCGTGATCTGAGAAGTGCCAGTTCTAAAAAATCAAAAATGTTAAAAAAAAGTTTTTTTTTTCCAAAACTTTCAAAAAAAAATAAATAAATAAAAAACGTCTTAAAAAATCGAAAAATGTTTGCTTTTTAGTTTCTGCTCCGGAGAAATGCATTATAAGGGCACGGTTCGTTTTTGTAGAAATTCTTAGTTTTGGACAGTACCAGAACAAAGCTATAATTTATATCCTATCTGTCAAGCCATTTTCTATCAAATTCCGTATAAGGCTGTCTACGATGACGATCACAGGTTTTGTTTTTTTTGAAATTCCTGAACCGTCTCATTCCCACTTCATCAGTCGTTTGTGTCACATTCAATGCACGCTCTCAAACTCCGATGAATTGTCGACGCCCACGTACAATTTCGCAGCGTTTGATGTTGATATAGAAACCATGTAAAAATGATTTTGCGCAATAAATTAAGTTTTTATTGATCTGGACGCGGCTAAGTAATAATTCATGTCCTGACACACCACCGCATCTTTTTTGTTCAGTCAATATTCACTATGTGCCTGTTTACATTGGATTTTTAATGAAGCACGTCTTCGTTCATTACAATGTTCCTTGTGTTTACATTCCAAAGAAAAAATCCTTTCATTTTAATCTACCCATCGCTTACACCCTTGAAATCCATGTGTCTCTCACTTACACAAAAAAAAATCTTCATGCTGAATCCGAGAATTTTTATTGAAACTGGCGCATCCTCATAGTTTGGGTGGAATCTACCCATCAACTTTAGTTGCTCTGTGTTTGCCGGCAACACCGGGCAACTAAAAGTTTCCTCGTGAGTGATAGGCCTAAATTTCTAACGAGCATACTTTCTAAATATTTATTGGCAGCACTTAAGTAATGCCATTACCCGAAGTGTCATCTTCTAATGAAATTTCAGGTGTCCGGTCAGATTCCTAGTAAATTTTTTACCCCCAACGTCCTAAAAGAAGTATAACTTCAAAAACAATCAAGAAATTAAGAAATAGAAAAATATGACAATAATAAAAAAGTTATATCTTTAATTTATCCCATGTTACAACTTGGTAGTTGAGGATGGAAATACTCCTTAAACTATCCAGGTTGCTACTGGGCGAGAGCTGCACCAGGAAGAATAGAAGATTCCGCTTCTCTCGTCTGGCTTTGACTGTAACGAACGGCTTGACCCCGATAAAGTCTAGATCGTCGCCCGCTTTTTGGCGGAGCTCATTTAAGAGCGCCTGTAGTTCCGTGCAGGAATCTATGCCCTTCAGAGGACCGTTTAAAATTTATCAACTTTAGGGGTAAAGCTGATTTTTTCAGTAACTCCTTGATAATTTTATGATGTTCCACTGTTCTGCAGTGGATAAGCGTGTCTATTTTTATTAATTCTTTTTATTGTAAAATTATTGCCTATGGCTGACTTACATAGATTTATGGTATCCTCTAACTCCATCTTGTATGTGTTGATGGGTGGCTCTTTTTTGTTTTTGGGCGGTTGTGGCTGCTGCTGTTGAATCTGTTGTTTTTGTTTCTGCTGCTGTTGTTGTTGCTGCTGCGGTTGCTTATTTAGCTGTGGCTGCTCTGGTGTTGGTTGCAGCTCAGCATTTATTTGTTTTTGTTGCGCTACTTTTTGTGGGTGCTGTAGCGACTTTTTTTTTTTCTAGCTCCAGGCTTTCTCTTTGCCGGCGAGCTTCTTGCTTTTCCTTCAAATCCAGTACCAGGGGAGTTAGCTGTGCTTTGAGGATCTCGATCTCCCCTTGAACCGCACCAATTTTTTCTTGGATGCTTTGCTCCTCTAATTCATTTTCGGAGGACGCCTCTGGTGACGTTAAGTCCATATACTGAGTGCTGTCCCCCATTGTGTACAGTCCTTCTCCCACCTTGGACATATACTCTATTTCCTCATCAGATGGAGAGGTATTAAGTTGCTGCTGCTGTCGCTTTCGCCGTTCGCCCCCACGTTCCTCGCTTCAACTGGCAGCTTAGCTGAAGTGATGGTGGAGCGGCGCTTGACGAGGTTCGGCGTACATATGATCTTCTTCCTCTTCTTTGACAGCTCAGCTGTTGGTTCCGTTGGCGGCTTAGTTGTTGTTTGAAAACCTTTCGATGTCCTAGCTTGTTGTGTCGTTGACGGCTTTGTTTTCTTTGGGAAACCTTTGGATGTTCCCGCTGCTGCTACCGTAGCTAGCTTTGTTGTTTTTGCTGGGACACCTTTCGATCTCCCCGCACTAGTGGCGTCTTCCATGTGTTTATTTTCCCACTCAATAAAGTTTTCTACTTCACGGCTGTGAAAAAAAGCTTTCAAATGTTTGATGCCCGACCCACTCTCCTAAGGTCTGTAGTTTTTTTTTTTTTTTGTAATTCATTTTTCATCAAATGTATAACTAACTTAAAGCTAAGCTAGACAAAAATTCATAAAAACTAGCCTTCTTATAACCTACAACTATCTTACTGGCCCTATGCGGGCGCTCTACCTTTCGTCCTAAAAACTAAAGTAAGACTAAAATTCGTTATCGGTTTTATTTTTCACCGAGAAGAATTTACAAAAAACTCGGTATCATATCAATTTTTTTTATATATAAACCTTAATTACTAAATAAAACTAAACTAAAGCTTACTAAGACTACTTGCTTCTTGATTCTCCTGCCTTACCCTATCTCCGCTCCCGATCGGACACAGTCCTACTGAATCTAAGGTGCTCAGCGTGCCAGGACCTCTCGGTTGTAAAGGAGTCGCCTATCTACAGTTCTACCACCGACGTGGTAGATTAGCGGAACTGCTAATCTATCCTGTATCAGCCTTCGACTGTCTAGATAGAGGAATGCATCGGGCGGAATAAAGCCGCTTAAACGCACACTCTCATAGTATTCGTCGTTGGAGTAATAGGCCCCAAAAATTAGACTGTTTGTCGAGGAGATCGCTCTTGCAATATGACCCCGAATCAGCTTTACAAGAAATATCTATTCTGTTTATGTTAGCCCCGTTGTACATCACTGCCTCTCAAACACCCCAATCTTTTCCATTTGGGATGGGGCAACGTTGAACCAAACCGGGCAGCCATAGGCAATCATCGGCTGGATGAGGGCCATGTAGCAAATCACCTTCACCCTGGTGTCAAGCCGGCTTTAAAACAACCGTTTCTTCAGGGCAAAAGCTCCCCTAGCCATGGTCAGAGCAGCATTTATATTGCTGTCGAAATATAAATACTGATCTAAACAATTGCCAAGGTACTTTACTACACTTTTACTCGCCAATGGATGGCCATTTGGCCCTACGATCACCAGCTTGCGCCAGTTCTCTCTCGTATCCCTTGTGGCTCCATGCAACGGAGTCCTAAATAGAATAGCAACTCTACCACTGTGCTATCTGCACTATTCAAAATAGCTTGGCAAAAGTTCAACTTATGTAATCACACACGATTCTACGCTCACCTCCACAGTTTAAGATTGACTGGGTCCATCGTCACTACCTCTGCGCTCCATTCCAACGATGGTTTGACAATCTCTGAAAAATCGATAGATGAGATTATAAACGATTACTTCAACGATAATCGTTTTGATGATTATCGTTTTGAAAATTACAGAATGACCACCCTGTCTGTTTTCGTATTTTTCTTTTCACTATTAATTAATTTAAAATGGCATCTAAATATTGAAATAAAATGAAAGTCCATGTAGGAAAAAAAAGTATTAATACATTGACGATGGAATAACCCGAATTTGACAAAAAAGTTTCCCTTCTCTCTTAACGATGTCCCTCAAGTTAGCTGAGCAAGGTCGTGCAATTAATTAATTAATTTTTTTTATTAAAATACTTCATATCAACGGAAAAATTTACTAACACATTTTTTGTCTCATTTCAGCTTGGAAAATACTGGGTTGTTACGAATCTTTTTCAGGGACCCGGACAGCCGCCATACAATATTGGTGTAACACCAACAACTTCAGCAGTTCCTTCAATACCGCCTCCGATTTCATCGCATTCAAGTGCTTCGGCAGCCAAGGCAGCAAACTCTAAGCAACAGCAGCAGCAGCAAGATCAACAACAGCAACAGCAACAGCAACTAGCATCAAACTCACACACTCAATCACCATCAGCACATATTGTTTCGTCTGTTGGTGCTACATCCCTACAAATACCCAATCCAATGATAAATACGGGAATGAGTCAGCATCAGCTTCCAAATGGCACAATAATCGCAGGTCCACGTCATCCGGATTCTTTGCACGTTCATGGTAAAAATGATCGGTTTTTCTTTTACGAATTTTAAAATTTTAAAATGCTTTAAATTAAACAAAGCTAGCACTAGTGAGGTATCCGACGGAGGTTCGAATTACATTGGAGGTGTCCGTCCGGAAAAGATTAAAAAAAAGCAGTGCGATGGCGCATCCTGCCTTAGGTAACCAGAAACTCGTTTTTTGGTGCTTGTTTTTTTTTTGTTTGCTCTTACCTTGGAAACACAAATTCAAACAATAGGTAAACAAATTTTGTCGGATAATATCGAAAATTTTTTTTAATGATTTGTCAAAAATGCCACTCAAAACGCATTTGAACGCAAAACATCGGTGTGCGTTATATAAATATCGGAAGCAAAAATCATTTCAGTTGTATAAAATCGGAGAATTTTCCGTTATTACGGATACCTTGCTAGGGCCGATCCATTTAGATTTTTAAAACAAATTATGAATATTGTGTAAAAAATTATATTTTCTTAGGAACGATGTCCGGCGACGACAATCGACACGTCTCACACGGTATGCAAGACATTAAGGAGGAAAAACCTTTCGCTAATGGCAAGTCAAACATACATATGGCACATGTAAATCCAGCATCTTCCATTTCGGCAAAAATGAATTCTGGCAGTGTGGGAAACGTTGGAAACAATGGCCAATCAACTGAACCAGGCAGCCAAATGGTCAAACTGCAGACGGGTTCTGGCCCTGGTGCTGGTGGTAGTGGAGGGAGTAACGAACAAGAAAGCAAACCACCCCACGGTGTTGAAATGTATAAAGTCAATATAGAAGACTTGAGCCAATTTCTATCATATCACGAAGTATTTGGCAAGATCCATGGGGAAGTAATAAATCAACAGCAAATATCGCACACGGTAACTCATCCTACTACGAATGTATCGACTTCAAATGCGAGCGGAAACACCGCAGTGAGTGGTTCTGTTCCTGGCTCACTACCTCCACCACCGTCGACTAATGGAAACTCGATAGTGTCTACCAATAGTCTAACCAGTTCAGGAACTGTTGCCCAAGCAGTTCCACCGACTGGCTCAGCTGGAGTACCTACTGCACCTGGTGAACTAATTTTACCCAAGATGGAAAATCAAGGGATGGGTGTTGATCAGAGCACCCCATTGCTTGCACCGGACGGAACACCCATCATGGGAGGCACGCATATCTGTGACATCTGCGGCAAAATGTTCCAATTTCGTTATCAGTTAATTGTACATCGTCGTTATCACAGTGAGCGCAAACCATTTAACTGTCAAGTTTGTGGACAGGGATTCACCACATCGCAAGATCTAACACGACATGGTAAGATTCATATTGGCGGACCAATGTTCACGTGTGTGATTTGCTTCAATGTGTTTGCCAATAATGCCAGCTTGGAGCGGCACATGAAACGTCATTCGACGGACAAACCTTTTGCGTGTACCATATGCCAGAAGACATTTGCTCGTAAAGAGCACCTGGATAACCACTTTCGCAGTCATACAGGTGAGACGCCCTTCCGTTGCCAATATTGTGCAAAAACCTTCACACGAAAAGAACACATGGTGAATCATGTGCGTAAGCATACTGGGGAGACGCCACATCGTTGCGATATCTGTAAGAAATCTTTTACGAGGAAAGAACACTATGTTAATCATTACATGTGGCACACAGGTTGGACACGCATTTAAAATACTGTAAAGATAGTTTTAGCAAGCGTATCGCGTTCTCTTTTATTTTCAGGTCAGACACCGCATCAGTGCGATATTTGTGGCAAGAAATATACAAGGAAGGAACACCTGGCCAATCATATGCGATCACATACAAATGATACACCATTCCGGTGTGAGATTTGTGGAAAGAGTTTTAGCAGAAAGGAACATTTCACTAATCATATTTTATGGCATACAGGTAATTTCAATTTTTTAGCAAAAGCTTTACTTATGTAGTCGTTAGAACCATAAGTTTAAATATCTTCAAAATAACTTCGGCTGTTTTCATTAAAACTAGAAAAAAAAAAAAAATGGTGCTTTATATAATAATAAATAATTTTACGAAATACCATTTCAAACTGTCTTAACTGTATTTTGTTCATTAGTTTTGCTCGATTTTAAATTTGTATGCATAGAACTTGTATTTAAAGTGTAAGAATAATGGTTCAATTTATTGAGCGCTTTTATAAATCTGTTTAATTATTTTGTAATATGATGGCATTATTTGTAGCACGTATCTTTTTTAAAATATAATCTTTTGTTGTGCCGAAATACTTAGTGTCTGTTTGTTATTTTACAAAGGAGAAACCCCCCATCGCTGTGATTTCTGTGCGAAGACGTTCACCAGGAAGGAGCACCTATTGAACCATGTTCGCCAACATACGGGTGAGTCACCACATCGCTGCACCTATTGCTTGAAGACCTTCACTCGTAAGGAACACCTAGTGAATCACATTCGTCAACACACAGGCGAAACACCATTCAAGTGCACCTACTGTACCAAGGCTTTCACACGGAAGGATCATATGGTAAATCACATCCGTCAACATACTGGAGAATCACCACATAAATGCACGTACTGCACGAAAACCTTCACCCGGAAAGAGCATCTGACCAACCATGTCCGCCAACATACCGGTGAGTCGCCACATCGTTGCACCTACTGCAAAAAAACGTTTACACGCAAGGAACACCTAACCAATCACATCCGGTTGCATACAGGCGATTCGCCCCACAAATGCGAATACTGCCAAAAGACGTTCACACGTAAGGAGCATCTGAATAATCATATGCGCCAGCATTCAAGTGACAATCCGCACTGTTGCAATGTTTGCAACAAGCCGTTTACACGCAAGGAGCATCTGATCAATCATATGTCGCGTTGTCATACCGGCGATCGCCCATTTGCTTGTGAGACTTGTGGTAAAAGTTTTCCCCTCAAAGGCAACTTACTATTCCATCAACGAAGTCACACCAAAGGTCAGGAGTGTGAACGTCCATTTTCTTGCGAGAAATGCCCGAAAAATTTCATTTGCAAAGGTAATTAGGGCAGTTGTGTGCTGTCCAATTAAAATATGTAATTATATTTTCCATGAACGTGTTAATAGATATTTTGCATATTAAATTTCCTCAGGTCACTTGGTATCGCACATGCGATCCCATTCTGGAGAAAAGCCACATGCTTGCACCATGTGCAGCAAGGCATTTGTGGAAAGAGGGAACCTCAAGCGTCACATGAAGATGAATCATCCCGATGCTGTAATGCCGCCACCTCCTACACCTTTACCCGGGCTTCTGACGCAAATTAAACAGGAAATCAAGCCGATCATAAGTGAGTTAATTTATCTTTTTCATTAAGTGTTTCAATACTAACATTTGTCAAATATATAAAGTATTATGAGTTTTGTTGAATGTTTTCTGTTTTAAGTTGTGTGTACCTATACTGATGGACTTTCAGAATACTTATGTAAAGATCCTGAAGCAATAAACTTTTCGCATTAAGAACAAGTGGGAAAAATCAGACATTGCTATAAAAACTATAAAACGACGATTGAATCACATTTACTAAATAAAGTTATTCCTTTAAATAAATAAAACTCTTTCCTTTGCTCAAGTTCGTGCTCTTGAACCGATAATCAAGTAAAGCTCCTTGCATTTCAGTTCCTCATCAACCCCCAACTATGCATACGATACAACAAATCACTTCAACTGCAGGCAGCACAAGTGCAAACAATCCTGGCAATCCCGCCCTTTTGGCACCTGGTCTGGTTCCAATGGTTACATCTACTATTACTTCACATATAAAGCAGCAATCCCACTTACAACAACAGCAGCAACAGCACCAACATCAACATCAATTGCAACAACAACAGCTTTTGCAGCTGTCAATTCAGCAAGCAGCTCAACATCAACAAGCTGCTCAACATCAACAAGCTGAGCATCGGCAACAGCAACAACAACAACAACAACAGCAGCAACAACAACAACAGCAACAGCAACAACAACAACAACAGCAACAACAGCAGCAGCAACAGCAACAAGTCCAACAACAACAGCAGCAACATCAGCAACAAAGCCATCAACAACACCAACAACAACAAGCTCAACAACAATCGCAACAGCAATCACAACAGCATCAACAGCCTCAACCGCCTTCAGTGCCGTTAGCTCTCATTGGAGCCGATCCCTCAGCTATAGCTCGAGCTGCTATGCAATTACAACATTTACCAACCAATGTCGAACAACATCCAGTGGTGTATTAAGTGGGCCGCAGTAGAGGAGAGAATGAGACCTAAAGACCGAAGAATGGATACGGGAAAGTTAAGTTACACATTTATTTTAATTCCCATTTTTCAACTTATTTTAAATAGCCAGTAAGTTGAAATTCATCTTACAGTTTTGTTTGTTAAATGAATAATTAATGGTCAAGGCTGGGCCTTGTTACAAAAAGCTCAAAATTTTACTTAAGAAATATGTAATTGAAAACAAACGAACCAAATTTATTTTTACTAAACTATTTTTTTTTTTTCATTTGTTTTAAAAAAATGCTTTCGAAGAAAAAAGCTTTGCTTAAAAAATAAACACGAGAAGCTTTGTGCAATAATCTCCACGAGAACGCAACAACAATAAACTTTTAAAAAAAGATTCCCCAGGAACCTGAACACGAACCATAAAAATGATTTCTTTCTAGTTTTGAAAGTCTCAAAAACGATAAGTTGTCAGTGGAAAAGAAACAAAAAATCAGCAAATCTCATAAGTTCACTTATATATTATCCTTAGAAAGAGTCGGCTGCCTTTCTTCAATATACTTAAATCTTAAGCACACACAACACTAAAAAATTAACAAAATAAAATCATCTTCAAAAAATGTAAGCTTACAAAATATATTTAATATTCTTCGCATAGATTTATTTTACATATGTATTATTATTTGCATTTCAGCTCAATTCAAAATATGTATTTTTAAATTTTTCTTTTCAAATTTTCTCAACACAATTAAACATGTTTTTTAAATCGTGTTTTATAAAAAAGAAACACTTGTCTAGCAATTAAAAATATTTTTTTTTGAAATATAATTTCAACATTTTTTTAAAAAGTAAATGCATAAACGAGAAATAAGAAGTGAAAATTATAAATATTATATTATATAAATCACACAAAAAAGCTTTTCAAAGGCGTTTTTTACGAAACACATTATACATAACTATTATAATATACTTTATACATATGAGTAACACATATACATATACATATTATAACATTAACTTCTAATGTATACTATCTAAGGCATCAGAGTGCATAGATTTGTGCAATGCTATTATTTTAAAACAAATAATATCATTTAAAAGAAAATTTGTTTAATAAACACAAAATTTATAAATATCATTTAGTTTATTTTTTTTTTTCATTTTCTTCAAAATAACTTGGATTATAAACCTGTTTTTATTGATAATATGTATTTTTTAGTCGTGTGTGCGATGTTTCTACCGATACTAATCTTTTTTGCCTGAATTGTATTTTAAATTAAAGTTTTTATGGACAAATTAAAGTTGGGGAAGTGATAAAGTAACGATAGTCACATAATATTTATAAATTATATGTAAAACTAATCTAGAATGCCAGATTAGACGTTCAGTTAAAAAATTTTTCTTTTACAAAATCATGGTATTGCAAAAACCTCAGTTGAAAAACTATATTACCCCAAGTTCATAAATGGAAAGTTTCTCTACCGGTGTAGAATACAATGGTAAAAAAATTACTATTTATGTATTTACTTAAAATCAAAACTTCTAAAAATGTAGGAAAGTTTTGTCAAGCTTTGCAGTGTTGCCGAAGTTTTACATTTATTCGGCCTTATCGAGGTAGCCATCGGAGCGGAATTCTCTCCGATTTCCTACGAATCGGAGACATTTTGCTTCTAGGTAGTTCTCCGATCAGCAAAATGTTTCCAATTGGTAGGAAATCGGAAAGAATTCCGCTCCGACGTTTACCTCGATAGGGCCGATTAACTGGACCAAAATCTTTATTTATTTTGCAATTAAGAATAAATTCCAATCTAAGTCCCAAACGAAACTATTGTCGAAACGTTATCTTCGGGTGATATTCGTCTTATGGAATGAATCCCTAAAAAGCTTTGCCTTACAGGAACCATCTTTCGGAAGCAGCTGAATGGCATTCAAAATGTGAAAAGTTATATACAAATTAAATTCTTCGTTGCGCCTTTCTGTTGATTAATCCATTTATTTTGTTTAAATTAAATTATAAGCAGTTTTCAGTTTTTTCATTTGATGTTTTGTTTGTGGCAAATGAAGGGTTTTTCTTGAAACAAGTATTGAAAGGCTACATATTAATTTTTTAAGTTTCTCAAACTATTAAAAACAAGAAGTTGTATTTTTCACAATAATTTTCAAGCTAAGCTTACATTTTTGCTTCATTTGTATATATGAATTACTTTCTGTAGTTTACTTTTCTAAAACTTGTTAAATATTATCTCACAATTTGTACCTCGTCAAATTTAGTAAATTTAGGCCCATTTGCTGAAACGAAACTTAAATATTTTTCAACTTAAATGCTTATGCTCTACTTTTTCCTCAGCGTAAACTGTCGCATAAGCTCTTATGTTAAACCAAAGACAATATAAAACCAAAATATTGCATCTAGTGTAAAATTTCGCGATCAAATAGCTATTACTGGGCTGACACAAGTGGTGACCCCATTGATGTGGGCGTGAAGCCAAATAATACCAAAGATACTGCATCTTCCTTAACCAACCACCAAAAATCAGCTTTAGATGCGGTCGATCGGAGGAAGGGAAGCATTTTCACATATTCATTCTATATTGCCTAGCCTACTTATACACAAACACACACATACTTCAAATGCTACTGATCGTGTTGTTGTTCTTTTCATTTTCCTACCCGATGTCTACGTTTGCAAGAATGTGCACAATGTTTTTTTTTCTTTGCAATTCTAAGGGAGGGTGAACTCAGCGTAGCCGAATTACACGTTTAAGCTTTTTTTGACACGATAAGTTTCTCGTGGCACGGTGGCACCAAAAAGTTCAATATGGCACGCTTTTTTATTTCCATTATTTTAATAATTAAAATAAAACGAATTAAAACGAAATCAAGAAAATTGATTTCAATTACGTGAAAGCTCCTATTTTTGGCAATGTGCGAATAGAGTAAATAATTTATTTGGATTTTTTTGTTGTATTACAAACCGTATCACATTGAATTTTATTCTTTTTTTTTCCAACAAAATGAAAATTTTTTGCTATTTTATATTCATTACGTTTTTTTTCGGGCGGCAACGTTGAGGCAACATAGGACACAGAGCTCTCGTCACTGCTTGCTATTTTGCTTATGCTAATGCCAAGAAAATTGTTTTGTCCCTTATTGATTCTTGTGCAAGTAGACATTCTTGCAAACGTAAACATCGGGTAGGAAAGTGAATATGACAAAAAAAAAAAAAAAAAATAACTGGATCAGTAGCATTTGAAAGTAGGCTTGGCAATAAAGAATGGAATATGTGATAATGCTTCCCTTCCTCCGACCGACCGCATCTAAAGCTGATTTTTGGTGGTGGGTTGAGATGCAATATCTTGGTATTATATGGTCTTTGGTTGAACTTAAAAAATAATTAAATTTCATTTCAGCAAATGGCCCTAAGTTAACAGAAAAAATGGAAAGTTGTACTAAAGTGTCCTGTCCATATATACAAGAGAGTATTTTGTATGTGTTTCATGTTGTTTTTGATCGGGTTGGTTGTGTGAGTTCCAAAATGCATCAGATGCGCATTTGATGCAAAGTCATAAGTTCCAAAACTCAGACGAAAAGATTATAACAATGTAACAAGTTCCAAAATTCACCCGAAAAGTCTATGATGCGCAATAACTGCGCATCAAAAATTTACATGATTTTTTCAAAGAAGAAAATCGAAAATTTAAATGATTTTTTCAAAGAAGAAAATCGCGTGAGAAGTCTGGTGTTTATTTTGCGTTTCAAAACGTCAAAATTATGCGAAGTAAAATTTTTACAAAGCATCAAGTTTGCGTTGCTGATGCGTATGAAAGATGTATTACTACCGCATTAAAACATTTTTTTTTTACATTTTGGAACTCAGCCACACACTACGAAATGTACCCATTGAACAAAATGGTTCTTCAGGAATTGATCACTTTTGGCAAATAAATAATCACGAAAAACATTGTATGCATCTATATGAAACTGGAAACGAAAAAAGATTTTGAAAACATTACTTCGGACCAGCAAAACGAAGGCTTTTGGAATATTAAGTGTGAAAAGGCAATTAAAAGCTGTACCGGAACTTCCAAACGAAAAAAACATAAGTTTCACGTTTATTAAATTAAAATGGTTATTCGGGGATAGTGATACCACTTTTCTGGAATACTGAATGACTGGAGTTATGTTAACAGGATTCGCAGTTTGAAACTTTTCCGACGCACAGTAAAGTGGAGCGCCAATGTATGGAAAAAAAAAAAAAAAAGTTTCCGTATCAGTTTCGAATAGCTCTTATTTGTTTCATTTTGAAGAAAAGAATAGTTTAAAATTATAAAAAAGCATTTCTTCAATTTCTATAGCCCTCTACCTTAGCTTAAAGTTACCACTTTATGGACAAAAATGGGATTTTTAGAGTGCTGATAATTTTAATAATTATAATTTTTAAGCTCATTTCAGGGGTCCCTACTATGTAATTCGATTTTAAAGTAAAAATATTCGAATTTGAAATAACTCGATTTGCTAGTTTTAATAAAGGAAAATCGAACAGCTCTAGTAGTTTTTACAAAGCTGAATTAAATATTTTATTTCATTAAAAATGTTTTATAAATTTTCAGTAGATAAGTGAACCTTTTTTCGCTGAGCTCGATTATTATGTTGGATTTATCTCGGATATTCCTGCGTTAAATTTTTTCAAAGCGGTACAGATTTTCTTCCGAATTGAACCATATTGCGATACTGTCCATGATTATTTATTTGTTATTAGATTGGTGTTTTATAAAATTTCATAGCCGCTGATAACTGTTTTAGTTTTATTTACTTGACTTGTGTCAAAAACTATGCGAGACTTCTTCTAAGCTCGAAAACTTCATAGGAAATAATCGGCACTAATAGCATCCGATTCTATTTTCATACGTATTATCATTTGAAAGTAGAATCGGATTTAACTTTCGAATAGAATCAAAAGTAGAATCGAGTTACATAGTAGGGCCCCTGTATTTATTGTATTAAAAAACATATATTTCTTAATTAAATATTTAGTTACAGGCTTTTCACACTAAATTAAAACCTAAATTTCTATCAAAAGTTTAAAAAAAACTCCATTTTTCTTACATTTTCGAATTTCATAATCCATAGGAGACCTTGAAAAGGCTTTCGCCAAATCTACTTGAAAACTTGCGATTATGAAAATTAACTTCCTTTATAACACATTTAATAATTTAGGATAATAATAAATTAACTGAAATAGGGAATATTAGGTAAAGAAAAGATTCAAACAAGAACATTAAACTCGAAATTGGTAATTCAAAAATTGACAAATATAGTTTCTGTTATAACTTTTACACGTAATACTTTTTGCCTGAACAAACACATTGTAGGTATAGCAAATTCCTCACCTGTATTTCCAGCAGCAGACGGGACGGAAACTTCCGCCACCATTCAACAGCTTAAATACAAGTTCCGCCTGAAGAGGGTTTCAGGAAACAATAGGTACTATAGCCTGGCACATTTTGTATTCTAGACTCAGAATATCTTCTATATCTTTACATAAAATCAGGATTTTACAAGTATAGGTGAAAATTATACAACAAGAAGGTGTGCACAATTTCCAAGCGCATTTGTAATGGGTCCTAAATAGAGAAGGAGATCGTTAATGTTTCTATATATAATATATTTCAAAAATGTATGAGAAGTAGTTCATCTCCTCTCCTACGAATCGTTTGAATGGAGTGTTTCGAACACGCTACAGCTTTCCTTGTTCTCGTAACTTGTACGTTTGAGTAAATATGACTCTATCTCGGTAAGTAGATAAAGGAATATGTTCTTCAACTTTTGCCAAGCGTTGATCTCTATTTTTTTATATATTTTTCTAACTTTTTACATGACATCTACTCACAGATGGTATTATATGTAAATGTACACTTCTTACTTTTAAATATTCAGCTGTTGGTCAGTCAGAATCAGAATAACTCAATTTAACTAATAATTGAAGATACAAATACAAAGCAGAAAAAAGGATGATTAAATTGATGTATTTGAGAATTTTGTTAATTTCATGTGTGTAAAGGAGAGATTTACTAATGAGACATTTGAGTGAAAATATCAATTTTTATATTGTAAATACAGCATATCAGGATTAGATAACTTTAATTAGTGGATACAAAAAATACAGTTATAGTTAAGAAAAAAAGAAAACACACTAAGGTCGCTTTTGCTTTTTTAGAAAAACTTTATGCTGGGGTAGGGGGCTAAAGACGTAAGTTTTAAATTTTTTATTATTTTTTACTCATAGTTAACGTAGTCTTGTATCTTTTTAATCCTATCGAAAACAACGCACAGGCCTGTGATAAGACTGATTTATACTTATAATTTTTCTTCTGTTGACTAAATTATATTTAATATCGTGGATAAATAGATGGTGCTAAATGTTTAATGATTTTTATCTGCGAACTGAATATTAAGAATCAAGATGAACTGTACTAAGTAGCAGTAACTAAATATAGATACATCGTAAGCCCTTAGATCAACTGATTTAGCTAGCTAGTATTTGACAAAACAAAAATGCAACCTTAATTGAAAAATATATTTTTGTACACTTGTAATTGCTGAAATATGTGATAAAAAACGAATTCTTCAGATCCTGTCACACATTATTCAGCTCACCCCGGGAAAAAACTCCCTGGGAGACGTATTCTGTTTGGAATGGAATACTCCTATTCCAAATTCTTCCGTAGAATATTTTTGCCTTAAAAGCGGGAATGAGTGTTCTCAATGTTTTTTTTTTGAAGGGGAAATGTTTCCCCGGGAATAAATTTTTTTTTCTACATTTTTATTTGCCAAATAATACAAAAAAAGCTGTTCCCGATTTCGAAGGTAAATATAATCTGCCGAGGAATTTGGAATAAGAGTATTCTACTTCCGATAGAATACATCTCCCGGGGAGTTTGTTCCCGGGAAATATTTAGAATTGGGCTGAATATAAAATGTAACCGTCAGACAATTTAATGCAATCAGAAACATTCGTTTTTTAAACACTGCGTCTGAGGTTTGCAAAAAGAGTATACTATTTTAAATACTAGAACAAAACAATGACGGCTTAACACGACTGGATTTTTGCGGTTCGGCCATTAGCTTTCCGTATTGAGTTATGTAATTTCGCCGAACACAGACTTTACACATATAATTATAACCATCATCAGAATCAAAGCTGTGTGCAAAATTTCAGCGTGATCCGATAAACCAATTATTTTTTTATGGACGGATTCGTTTTAAAACGCAATTTGCTCTCGTTTTGACTTTCGATTAAGAACAATTAAAAAAATATGAAAATCACAACAAAGAGCTACAAGATTATTAATTTATATAGTTGGCGAACTATATAAGAACGATATATTGTAAAGAAATTGTTCATGTTATTTTATTTGAATTGCTTGTGACACGTTGTTGTATTCATTTTTTTTTTGCACTTTGTATCAGTAAAAAAAATAATAATATGTAGCAAGAAAAAAAACGACGGGAGCATAAAATTAAATTCAAAAGATTTTAGTAAAAGAAAATTAGCTGGCGATCTAATTAAGAACGATATTAGATTATGCTGGGCCCAGATCGCGTAAGACGATTCGAATCGTCTTACGCGATCTGAGCCCTGTTTTCTCGTTAGTATTTTGTCGGGAATGTTTTGTTTTTTATTACAGCTTTACACACTTTTTTTCGGTGTTATTTCATTCCAGGCTTTTCTTGTGATTTCATACAATTCATTTAAATAGCTAATTTTATGCTTTTTAACTTCTTTTTTTAACCCGTACCAAACGTTTTCGATTGGGCTTAAGTCTGGACTGCATGACGGCCAGTCGATGACATCCACAGAATTATTTTGAATACATGCTTTCGTTGACCTTGCAGTATGCTTCGGGTCGTTGTCCTGCATAAATCTCAATGTTACTGGCAATTCTTCATCTGCATAGGGTAGCATTACATTTTCAAGCACACTAATGTAGTCTTTGGCCTTCATTATACCTTCTATGCGATATAACGGTCTGGTTCCTTTATATGAAATGCAACCCCACAGCAAAAAATTCCCTCCTCCATGCTTGAGCGTTACTGTGGTGTACTTCGGATTGAATGCTTCATTTTTTGGCCGTCGAACATATTGGTTTCCATCGGAGCCCAATCTATTTATTTTAGTTTCTTCGCTCCAGAGTATTTTTTTTTTCCATTGGGAGATGGTCCAATCTTTATGTTGTCTTGCAAAAGCTAACCTAGCATTTCGTCTTTTTAATGAAAGCAATGGTTTTTTTCTGGCTGATCTACCAAAAAGCTCTCTATTAAAGCGTGCATAGAGTGCATTTGGATCCTCACCGAAAACTTCCTCCTGAATACCGTTTGAACTTAAAAATGGATTTTGCGGTGCGAACTAGCAGCCTGTCCTGAGCTTCAGTAGTTTTGCGGGGTCTTTTCTTTCTCTCTACTTTTTCGGTGGTTTGATGATTTTCTACATATTTTAATGCATTAAAAATCATTGTTTTCGAATAATTCAGCTTATTTTCAATGGCATTGTATAACAATTGTTCATTACTCCGAAGTTTTAGTATGGCATCCCTCATGCCTGCGATACATCTCTTTTTCGTACC
This sequence comes from Epistrophella euchroma, assembly GCA_947049315.1. NCBI lineage: Eukaryota > Metazoa > Arthropoda > Insecta > Diptera > Syrphidae > Epistrophella > Epistrophella euchroma. The sequence goes on from OX346245.1 coordinate 62,406,760, forward strand.
CATATCACGTTCAAAATATCTTTAAACAAAGCAAAAACTAATGACATCCCTTTTTTTCAAGTGAATTGGTATATTTACCAACAAAAAGTTTCTGTCGACACCGAAATTTTACAAAAAAACCTGTTCTGAATTAGTTCGCCACAACTGTACATATGTACATAATTTACCTTATTGTGAGTTTCACCCGAACAACATTTCATCCGGAAATTTTTTTCGCCTATTGTATGTTCCGAGAATTCCCCTGATTGTTAAGATTCATTTCGGGCAAAATATAAGCCATTGACATCTTAAATTTTCACCTATATTTAGTAGGCGAACGAGAGAGCAATAAGGAGTCCGGTCGAAAAATTTTTTAAGGTAAAACATTGTTCGGGTGAAACTCACAATAAATAAGGCTGAATTTTTTTATTAATTTAAAAAAAATTATTTTATTAACTCTCAAGATAAAAGTTTTAATTTTCAAGATACAAATTCTATATCGCGATTTAGCCTAGCGAAAGCATAGACGGCTAGTAACCAGAAAGTCGCGGGTTCGAATCTCAAATATAACGAGTGAATTTTTTCATTTGCATCTTGCCCTGTTCAAAATGCTTTAGGATTCAATGGATTAATAATGTGCATGTGACGAAATGAGAACAATATGATTTGCAATGCACATTGTGCATGTGATGGAATAAAAAAAATTTAAAAAAATTAAGGATTCGAAAGCGAACCTTTCGGTTAAGAAGCAAACAACTATGCCATTGTGCCACGATGGGTCGAAAAAGATCTGTCATTTTTTTGGATTTACTCCCCACCTAAAGAACTTCATTCTAATAACACAGTTACTCCGCCAATACAAAAATAAAAAAGTCAATTTCCCGTCATAAACGGCAATAGTCGGTTGTAGCTCTACCTAAGTTCACAAAACATCGGTTACTCAAACAGTATACAAATAAACAAGAAAAATTCCATTTGCCGTACGCAGAAGGCTGCGACTTTAGTCACATGCAGCCTGTCGAAATAGTTGAAATAGTTTCCGATCATTCTATGACCGTGAATATTTTAATTTCGTTAAAAACCCTTTACGTTTACCTTTGCTTATGAGATGGTCAAAACTACTCATGCTCGTGAGTGGCACATGCGATATATGCTCTCAGTGTGCATTTCATTTTTCTACGTTTTTTTCGCACTCACGCCGCGCTCATGAGTTTTTAAAACTGCATACGCTCGTGATTATAATATGGACTTTAAGCTAATTAGTACGCACTTATGGTAGAGCATTTCCATATCGTGTAATGCAGTTTCAAAACATACTGGAAGTTATCGCGTATAAAAATTTTCCTGGAAATGTCTTCGAAAGTTATGCTCAAAAGTTTTATTCGGAATTTATATATCGCGAAAATTTCCAGAGGATCATTTCAATAGATTTTTGGGGGAGATTTATGATATCAGAAAAATTTTCAAACAAAAAAAATTTGAATAAAGTTCTTGATTCGTTCCCTTCGGCATCGCAACAAAGTTATTTGACGTTTGTGAATGATAAATTAAAAAATTTATGAATATAAGATTATCACATTTTTCACATAGATTTAAATTGAACTGAAGTCAATCCCCGTTTAAGACTTTAATTTTGTATTTGCAAGAAATATTTTAATTTATAAAAATCAAAAATAATTCAATTGCTTTAACTTTATTGATTCACTGAAAAATAGAAAAATAACAAAATTGTGATAAAAATACTTTATTTTTACAGATTAAAAAATTTATTATGATTAGTTATGCATGTTTTTATTTGTATGTTTATTAACGTTTTGACTTCGTCATAAAAAATAAAATTTTCAAAATTGATATACGATGCAGGGAACAATTAAAAATTGAGCGCGTTCTAATTAAAGCACTAAAAAAACTAAAATAATAATATAATAATTTAGTTTGTAAGTGAGTTATTATTAATGTTTATAGTAAAAAAATAATGGTAGTTCTTGTGTGTATTTGCAATTTTTATCTATTGTTTAAGTTAAACATACATCTTATAAAAATCATGTTATTATTTGCTGCTCTTAAATTTGTGTGATCCTTCAATTCATTAGCTCAACGTTAATTCACCAACACCGACAAATATTTTAACAACAAACCAATGGAATAGGTACTTTTTCTTATTGTTTAAGTTTGTTTTGATTGATACGCTAGTTAATGTTATGAAAACAAAAAAAGCGAGAATGTCCGAAACCAATCTCAACATTGATTCCTAAAATCTGGAAAGAAAAAATGGATTTATTTTTGCATATACGTTATGATAAATAAAAATAAGATGTAACTCGAAAAGCAAATATTTATACATGATAATAATATTATACAAATTATGTATAAACACAACAAAAAGCGAAAAAAGTTTTCACAGTTATTGTGTTATATAAATAGTGAATAAATTATACAAAGTATATAAATACACATATATACGATATAAAAAACAATTAAACTAGATCGAAATGAATGAACAATTATATGGCAGTTATATACATAGTGTTGATGTAATGAATTAAAAAATAAACTATTAAACAAATAAGTAGTCTTAAAAGCAATGAAGAAATCATTAAAACAAAACACAAAAAGAAAACGAATACTAAAAAAATAACAAAGCAGTGGTTATAATTATTATTAAAAAAAAAATACAAAAAAAGAAGAAAGAAAATGCATTAAACAATAAAACTAAATATAATATATATATTATATATAACAAAAAACAAGTAATTATGTAATGTCGTAGACTAACAATAAAAAACAATGGAAAATGAGAATAAAAGAAAAACTATACATACAACTAAATTACGCATTTTTCTATGTATTCAAAAAGTACATATATATTTTTATGCGTAGTAATTGTGGTGGAATAATTGAAATAAAAAAAAAAACAAAAGAAAAACTACTGAACACAAACATTAAGTATTGTAGAAATTGATTAAAAATAAGATTTTAGAAAATTGTAATAAATCGTTGTTTTAATAAGAGTTCAATAGGTTTTGAATTTTTTGTAGCGGTACCTATTATATAGGGTGGGGCAACATGAGTTGAATTCATAATTGCAACATTGGTTTACATGCCATGCAAACAAATATTTGTGTAATCCATTTATAAACAGAGAAACTGCTGCAAGCATGGGGCATTTCAGCAATTCAAACAAAGTGTACTAGTCAAAAAAAAGTAAGGAAACACAATTTTGTTAATTTTTTTTGTGTTTTTTGAGAACCTGGGGGTCAATTCTCGTTCTGTGAAGTGATAAATTTTTTCACACCTTCACACGAAATTCGATTCTGGATGCCTGAAAAAGTAAAACCAAAAGTCATAATATCTTCACGTGATAAAATTTTTATCACCGACAAGTTATTTTGTGACGCTGCTCTGAAGAAAATCATGTGCATGTTGGTAGAATTGAACCGAGAGAAAAAAACAAGTTGCATTTGTATGTATACTTTACTTCGAGACGAGAGCACACGAAATGAATTACTCTGAGAGTAATAGTTTTAGTATTTTTGTTTGATTTATCATCGCTCATGTCGGTTGAAAAAGTACAAATTTGTATGTGTCAAAGGGCACGGTAGTGCCCAGCCAAGTTCCGCAGCTGGAATAGCTGTCAAAATATTGAATACACGCAAATTCAATGTTGCGAACACAACGGAACGTAGACGCATACGGAGCTGCAGACGCAGACGGAAGAGTTCACCAACTTTTAACTTTTCACGTACGGCACTTTTGACGTTTCAAATTGTATGAAGAAAAAAAACAACTTTTTGGGTCGGAAAAAAATATTTTGGTTATTTGTATCGCGAAAAAAATTATTATTATTTATTATTGGAAACAAAAAATGTGAATTCTGTGCTTGTACACAATAATATTCTTTTGTTTTTCTTCAAAATACTTTCAAAGCTGTACAGCTCCATTGTGGACATGTAAAAAAAAATAACGTACGACACTTTTTGACAGCTCTTCCAGTTCCGTCTGCGGCTTCAGTTCCGTCATTCTATTTTGTTCAGCCAGATAGGATGACAGAATAGGCCAGTCCCACGAAGAAAAAATCTCTGAGCGCTCAGAGATTTTTTTTCGTGGGACAAAAAATCTCACCTGAGCACTGAGATATTTTGCTGAGATATGTGAGATGAAAATTTTTTGGATTCATTTCTCAGTTTTCTTTCTCAGCCAAAACAGCTGTTCTTTTGACAATCAAATTTAAATTTTTTGTGGTGCGCAAGTGCAAAAGTGGTAAATAAATACAAAATAAAGACGGAATGTTAATAAAAACTAAAATAAATTGATCTTTTTATTATTTCTCATTCATTTCAATAAGTTTTCTGCTTCAAAAATTAAACATTTTAAGCAAAAGTTGAAAGTGATTTTTTAGAAATTCAGTACGAGAATTATAACACCTGAGTTTTTTACAATTGAGCGGAGAATGTTGTCCCACGAAATGATTTCGCCTCCGTCAAATTGACATTGAGCGCTCACTGAGATTTTTTCTCCGTGGGACTGGCCTAATAGTTTTGCACTTGAGGAATTTTTATGGCTGTCATCAAAAGGGATGATTTTTTCTTTTTTTTTTTAGGGAGAAAATTTAAAATAATTATTCTTTCCCTTGGTGCCACATGAAGAAATGTAACATTTGAATACGGTATGTGATCCGTTCCGTACCTATGCTTTTTTGCTTTTTAGTTGCAAACATTGTAGGTACCTTACCTATTCAAAAAAATTACACTAAAAGAATTGAATATTTGAATAGCCTTAATAGAAATAAAATAAATCCATATTGATGACAACCACAAAAAATCTGCAAGTGCAAAACTATTCTGTCTGCCTATACCCAGTCTGAAAAAAAAAAACAAAAACTCGCATGAGCCTCTCCAAACTTAATTTATGCATGTATTTCATGTATATGTAGTACATATATAAATATATGTACATATATATATATATGTATATATATATATATAAATATATATACATGCATATATACTATATACTTATATGTACATATATACAGGGTGTCCCCTAATTCGTGCTTCATGTTTTAAGGGCTGATTTCTGGTATGTATCAAAAATTATTATGGTGGAAAAATTCTATATGTTCCCCCGTAAGGCGGGGAGGGGCAATTTCTGAAAAATGGACTTAAAATGGAAACAAAATTATTAAAAATTAAAGAAAGTACATACAATGATATGCTATAGCTTTGTTGAAAGATTCTTTGATTCTTTGAACAGTTTTTGATAAATTAAATTTCTAAGTCAAAATTTTTGAAAAGTATATAGAATAGATAGAGTTTTTCGGCAATATATTTTGCGATATAGGTACATACTATACGGCAAGTTATGGATTCGTGCGAAATATCGAACTCGAGATAACAATCAAACTTGACATTACGATAATAGAGAACACGAAAAAAGTGGGTCCCGCAATTCCGCCTGTCTGTCTGTGTGTATTTCTGTATGTCTGTCTGTATCTCGGCCTGCAGCCTAATCCACTGAAGCGATTTTCTTCAAACTTGGAGCATAAGATTTTTGGGTTATTCCCTAGAGGGGAAATCGAGATTTTTTTTATAGCTCAAAAAATAACGGTACTTGCCATACAATCATTTTAAAAAAAAGTTAATTATCTCAAAAACGGCTCTAAAGACTTTTTTTAAATTTTTTGTGTGTGCTAGTAGTGGTGGTCTTTATTTCAGTGAAAAAAAATTTACAAAAAACCGTTATTAACGGTACCTGCCACCGCTTACCCGACTTTGATCAAAATTTTTGCTTAGGAGGTCCTATCAAGTGTGAATAGTACTGCATACAAATATTTTCAAAAAAATATTTTTTGGATTTTTAAAAAAAGTACAAAATTTTTTTTTGGAAAAATCATTTTTTTGAAAACGGGTTGATGAATATTTTTGAAATTATGGTTTTAGCCTTATATAATTATATTCTTAAAAATGGCATACCAAATTTTTTTCTAAAAAAATTCAAGAAATTTTATATATAAAAAATTAATTTTGAATAAAACCGCTCCAATGATTTTTAAATTTTTTTCTGCATAAATTTACATTTTCTCAATAATTAGGATGGCAAACCTAATTCTAAGATTAAAACATTTTAAGTACTTGTTTTATCGATTTAAAGAACGTTTTTTATTCTTTTTTTTCATATTCAAATTTCCATTCTTCAATTTATTAAATGGATAAATACATATTATAACTATTAATTTTGTATTTTATATTACAATCAATCTTAAAAATTCGAAGAAACTTTTACTACAAGAGCAAGTTCGTGCGACCCAGTCATGCATTTTATTTTTCTTAGAATGATCCCAGAAATCATCCCCTAAAATATAAAGCACGAATTAGGGGACACCCTGTATTATATATAGTATACAAGGTGATTAACCTAAGGTGTCCTCTCGTCCGGGAGGAGAAATTTTCTAAAAAATTGACTTAAAACAGACAAAAATTATTAAAAACCAACAGTTACAGTAACAATGCCATGATATACCTTTTTGTAACGCCAGAAATATCGTCTTTTATTTTATTTTTAATAAATCTGTTTAAAGGAATTTTAAAATATTAATTTTCAAGCTCAAAATTTTGAAAAAAAAAATTAAAAACAAAAAATTCCAAACTGATTTTTTTTTTAATTTAACGTAACGTAACGTAATTATGTACTAATTAATTTTTCAAAATTCAATGCTATTATTAGTTTTTATTTAAAAACGAATGCTAAAATGTCCTTTAGTTTTTGAGAAAATTAAAAATAACGGGATGGGTGAATTTATAAAAGAATTGACTTAAAACAGACTGTAATGGCTAACACAGCATGCTATACTTTTTTGTAAAGTCAGAAATTTCTGCTTTTATTTTGTTTTAAATTAAGTTGCTTTAGAAAACGATTTAAAAATTAATTTTCAAACTTAAATTAAAAAAAGAAAAAATTGTGTTCAAACTAACTTCGTTCAAAATTGTATGTTATTAAGTAGTATTTATAGTCAAACACTAAAAACTCGATTTCTAAATGTCTTTTAGTTTTTGAGAAAATTTATAATAACGAAATCTACTTTACTTCTTAATAAGTCGAAATAGGATCTTTGGAGCAACAAAATAACGGATGGAAGTCGAATTTAAGGAAAACTTTCTTTTGTTATTTTCATTTTTTTTAAAACTAGAATACATTTTGACATCTAGTTTTTAGTGTTGGACTGAAAGTTAATAGGAGCATATCAAATTTTAAAAACAAAAATACTACAATTTTGAACAAAATCAGAGGACTTCATTGTAAGTGTTGCCGTTGTTTTTTAATAATTTCTTTTTCATTTGATGTCATTTTGTTCTAAAATTGCCCCTACCTCATAAACGGGTAGATAGATCCCTCTCTTGTTTTTGAGCCCTTTACGAAAATCCGTTATCAATTTTTGGCGCCAAAGTTATAGTACTCTCCCCTTATTCTATAAAACAGATTTATTAAAAAATAAAATAAAATAAAATAAAATAAAATAAAATAAAATAAAATAAAATAAAATAAAATAAAATAAAATAAAATAAAATAAAATCAAATCAAATCAAACCAGACTTGTGAAGGTGAAATAATGAATATCACGATAGTGTAGGCAAAGATTCTAATGTGTTTCATTTTTTTTAAAGAAAAAGTCGGTGAAGTTCAAAGCATGGCCGCCTTAAAAGGTGGTCATTTATTAAGTTTTCTTGCCGCATGAAAATTTGTTGTTTGTGAATACAGAAAACATAAATTGGATTGCGCCTTTGAGCTCTGAGTGTGGCTGCTGCAGCGCATATTGCACTCTATATATCTGTAATATATGCATATCTATCTCGGTGAAAGGAGAAAATAATTACCAAACCGCAAATACACTCCAAGCCGGTTTGAAATTATAACCGCCAGTAGCTCAGTGGGCTATGCACCCAACCCACAAGCCAGAGGACTGAGGTTCGAAACCGGCCACCACCACCAAATCTTTATTTTTTTTATTTAAAATTTTGCTTGTTTGTCAACAACATTAGCCCTATACCTACTTACTTAAATTGTTTCAGTAGCTCAGTGGGCTATGCACCCAACCCACAAGCCAGAGGACTGAGGTTCGAAACCGGCCACCACCACCAAATCTTTATTTTTTTTATTTAAAATTTTGCTTGTTTGTCAACAACATTAGCCCTATACCTACTTACTTAAATTGTTTTTTTATTAAATAACTTAATTCCTAAAGAGTAAAGTTTAACGCGCTACAGGTAGCATACATACGTATGTATGCTTATACATTTTTATGCAAAGCTACTTGTGTGCACTAGATTGGCACTTTTGTATGGGCAAAGAAATTGAATCTTTTAAATATTTAACCGAGCGTTTTAAGCAAAGAATTTACAGGTGACTACATCAGCCTGGATGCAGTGGCCACTTCATCGACAGCTGGATGTTTATGCATCAAATAAAGGGGTGAGTCACCATTTTTTTTACCTGCTCTTTAAAACTAGCTTGTAAATATAGAAAAGAATTTGAGGGTGGGTATTGATAAATGTTCTCGCGACGTCATAACACCTCGACGTTGAGCCTGGCATGATTTTTTTTGTCTGCGCGGTTCCGAGAGGGGTCAAGAACCAACTCCCTCCGACGAGCGTGAGGCCGGTCAAGCATGCCAGCACAGACCCCGACGGCAGCAAAGAACCCCGCAACAAATGGCACCCATAACGTGTAAGCTTCGCTACTGTACAGTAGCAAGTTAATAGTTTTTTTGAGCCAATTCATTTTTTTTTACAATAATTAAATTTTCATTTCACATTTTTTTTTCAATTTCTTTTCATATAGTTTCAGTTTAAAATAGTAGTTTTTTTTCGTAGTTGCAGTTAAATTTTAATTTCACATTTGATTTTTTTTAAATTTTCTTTCGATTTCTTTGTTCATTTTACTTTTTAATATTAGGAAATTGACTTTTCGTCATAAGTCCCATTATTATTGGTGTATGACCTTGATACTGCGTTGCGATGACGGAAGTTTTTTTTTTTTATATTAACTAATGGCGTCATATAGCTGGCAGTATATTATGGCATCAATGTCCAGATTTGCGAAAACATTATACATACATACGTATATACATTAATAAAGATGGAAGAGATAAAGACGATTCAATTTGAGTCTTCATAAGTACCTTTCACCTATAAAATTTAAATTTTTAGAGTCAGTTTGTGATTAAGTTTTGGTTGCAAACTGCCCTAGAAAGTAAAGTATAGTAGAGTAGTTTTAGTTGAAGTAGTTTATTTTAATTTTTTTTTTTTCGGCTCACAGCGCTTCGCCATTTTTCGTTTCTTGGTTTCATTCTTTCCAGAGTAGTTGATCCTCATCCAAATCCGCATATGAAAAAGTTTTCTTACAAAAATAAAATATTAGGTTCAATTTTGTTTTACAGTTTTCAATATTGTTACCTATTGGAATTAGGTTTGTACAACGTACAGTGGGGTGTTTGAGTTAATTTGTATTACCTTTTTTATTTATATTTTGTTTTCTGAGATTTTTAGTTTTTAGGACAACTGCATTTAGTTTTTTATATTAAATCATAGTTTTATTAGATTTTGACATTCTTTGTTTATATAGATTTCTTTGATTTTCAATTTTTTATTATTTATATTTTGCGTGGTTTTTGTATATCGAATGCGGTAAGAGTTTGTCTTAGGCATTTTAGTTTTCATCGGCAGAGTGTCAGTTAATTGAGTTTTCTTAAATCTCGGTTGATCCTTATTTTTTGTGTCATCTTTCCCTTTTATGGTTATGAGTCATAACTCGAACAATCCTCATAGCACTAGTCGAATTCCAAGAATTTTGAGCGAAGGAATTCTCGTTGGAGGATTTTAAAAGGTTTCATCGGTCAGTGATTTTGGATCACTATTATAACTTGGTGGCTAGACTTTCTTCCGAGATGCCTGCCGGTAATGATCAGTCACGCCATGATGATGGTGAACATAACCATGATACAGGCACGGGTGTAGGGCCAGTGGATAGGAGCGATCTGCTTGGTCAAGACAATCGATTAGTTGATGACAATACGGCAAATCCGGGATCTCCTGCTGGGATAGAGCATCGGCTATCGATGTATTGGCCAGCACAATCGATCAGTCCTCGGTGGTGAACCAGGTTCGTTTCTTCGACCAGATGGATCACTTCATGAGAAAGTATTGGTAATTCCCGCTCCGAGCAGCATACTTCTGACTTGGGTCGTCCTAGCAATCCTTTTTCGAGTGTTGCAGGCATTGATGTAACGGAAATGTTTCCACCACAAATTCCGGACACGGCACAAGGTTTAGTGGTTTCAAGACAACCAACTAGTATTAAAGCACTAGTATTATCGGCTAGTTGTATATATATGCAGAAATTTTCGCATAGTTTTCTGAAGGCATAAAACACCCCAAGATTTGTTCAGCACTGGGACAGTTATGAAAGAATCAGCGCCGGATCTACGACTTTTCCGAACAGGGGAAAAAATCTGATTTGGCGCCCCTTCAGCATTTGAGGTAAATGATTAAAAAAAATTGAATAATAGGTACCTGGTTGGATTTTTTGAAGCTGGGAGAAACTTTTTATTTAGCGATTTTTATGTACGTGTAACATAAATAATAAAATAAAAAAAAGATCATACAATTAGTATACTCTGTATACTGGATGAGATGCGTCAAAATTTTAAAGCTTGCAGTTTGGGTGGAGAAAAGAAAAAAAGTGTATGTGTGGTGGGATTATTTCCCCCTGTTTAGGCGGGAGGAGACAAAAATTGTGATGAAACCATTTTTGTTTTTTCAAAATTTTATGTAGTTTAGTTTTATTTTGTTTTTGAGCCTTAGAGGATTTTTAGTCAAACACTAAGGTTCAGTTTTCAGTGGTGAGTTAAACCAGAGACAGTTAACTCTGAATATAAATTTATTTACAGTTGTTAACTTTAGAAGAAGTTGCGAACTTGTGCTAATCGACCCAACATATTTGGAGGATAAAATATCAAAAGCATCTGTTCAATATATCCAGAGTGAACTCACCAAATTTGTGAACTCGTGTTAACATTTTATCTCCCACTCAAAAACTGGGTCTCAGAAATAGATCTATAATTTCTACTTTACTACTTGCTTAATGGAAACAAAATAACGGATTGAAGTTGAATTTAAGGAAAATTTCCTTATTTTTTTTTTTTTTCAACTTTCTCAAAAACTAGAAGTGTTTTAGGCAAAAATAAATGGAATTGAAATAAATTGATTAAAAATTTTAACTAAATGGGATTTAAGTGTTTGACTAAAATTGAAAGGAACATTTGAGTATTAAGAACACAAATACTATTTAATAAGGAAACATTTTGAACAAATTTTGGGTTTGGAAATAAATTTTTCAAAATCTATTCACTAAAGCGATTTGAATTAATTAAAAACTTAATAAAAGAATGGATTTCTGACTCTAAAAGAAGATTTAGCATGGATTAGTAATTGTTGCCATTGTTTTATAATGATATTCTTGGGAGTGGGTCACAATTCTGCTTGTCTTGCCAAAATTCTGCTTTTCGAAATTCTGTTTTTTTTTCGATTCGGTTTTACAAAATTCAGTTTTTCAAAATACTGACAATAAATATTTAATACAATAAAATTTTGCTCATTCTGCTTTTCCAAAGAAACATTTACTACCAAACATTTATGCAAACTAAAATTTGTTAGGCTTACAAAATAAAATAAATAATAGATAATCTGAGCAAAGCAGAGGATATTTTTAGCTATATTCTTAAGAAAACTTATTTGGCTTAATTTAATTTTAATTTTCTATTAATTTTTTTTTCTTTTTGGTTTTATGTATGATGCTATTTTTGGTTCTTTCTGCTTGTGCTTTGATCGTAATAAGATCTTTTCTTATTGAGATTTTAAAAACCTTTTCACATGACTCGACCGAGCAACCAACGCTTTTAATAGACCATAGATATGCTTCTTCAATTCTTTTTCCAATAAAGTATTCCTTTTTTGATTTTGAGCTTTCTATAACAGAATAAATAAATACAATTATAAAAAACATTGTAAAACACAACTCTTATTTAGAAAAAACACTGTTTTACAAGTTTTTTTTTTGTAAAACGGAATTTTGGAAAGCAGAACATTGAAAAGCAGAATTTTGAAAAGCATAATTTTGACAAAAGAATTTTGACCTAAGTAGAGTTTTGACTCCAACCCGATTTTTTCAAAAATAATAACACACTTTTCACTGGAGTTCTTCTAGGTCTAGTGTTCATTTATCTTTTTGGTTGAGTGTTTGACTTTGAAATCATTTTTTTTCGCAATGGTGAATTAGTAAAATAAAACTGCTAGCGAGTGAAAAATATATACATACATACATGTGTACATACATAGTTTGAATTCTATTTTCAGTCCTTATTCAGAGATAAATATTTCGTTTTTTTATTTTAACTGCCTACGTAAAAATACATATACATATTAGGTCTACAGTTTTTTTTTCCAAAATTTGTTGCGTGTTGATGGTCTCTTGAAGAAAGTGTCTTCTCGATCTTGGTGCCCCCTCAAGCTGCCGCCCGGGGCACGTGCCCCGGTTTGCCCCCCCCCCCCCCCCTAGATCCCGAAAAAAGAACCAAACTTTTTATCACAAACAAAATATTGAAAAAGCATTGATAAGAAAAGGTAAAGTAGTTTGCTTCATTAATTTATTTCAGTTTAAATAACACTCAACATATAAAAAACAGAATTTTAAAATGTGCGTACAAAAATCACCCTTCTGTGTTAAATTGTGCGATTTTTTAACCATTTCCTATTAAAGGCTTTAGAAGCGGGCCTTAAAGGTATTTGGGTACTGGTTGAATCTTGGCCTTAAGGCAACATTGCTCTTGCCATACTGATAGTCCTTTCCAGATTGCCCCAAAATGATACCGCCTTCATTATTTTTTCCGTCAACTCCTCCCTCCTTTCCGGAAACATTTACTTCTGTTACATCAATAATTCTGGGATTCTTGCGATATTTATACCACCAATACTCAAAAATAAGAGTGATGCATGCCATTCCTATTCCTACAAATATTACAATAAAAACTCCGCCTATATTCTGAATCGAAATGCCATCAGATTGATCTTCTGGTTTTTCACATTTCGCTTGAATTTCATCATTTTTCCACCATTTTTCTTTGAGTTTTTCCAATTGCCGTTTGTTTAGCAGTGTCAGAATTCTGCAAGAAAAATGAAGGCATAATCATAACTATGTTAATTAAAATTTTCAACATACGCGTTATTGAATTGATCCTTAAGATGAGACCCTTGTTGTACAGCAATAGCATATGGCTTTCGCGAAAATTCCTCGCCGACAACTTGAAGATCGCAATTAGTCATGACGAGATATCGAATGTCTGTAGCGTCACCCAAAAATGCAAAACCGGTTGCAGTGGTAGAATTGCGAACTCTTGCGACAGCTTCTTCCAAAGATATTGGCAACACAGCTTCTTGCATAGCTTGCCACATTTTAGTGTATTTGTCACTAACCGGATAGTCCCATACTGCTAATTTAGAACGTTCGAGAGGCGTCAAAGAATCATTAAGGGACATGTCCTTCCAGATTTCATAAAACATTTGTTCAATGTCAGCCATTCTCTGAAAATAAGTCATAGCCGAAGTGCCATTTAATGGAGCGTACAAGATCTTATATTGTTTAGCAAGGTCATCAAGGGATTCCACTGGAGTGTCCAAACGAGATACAGTCAAAAAAGCAGCCAAATTCGCAGTATAGGATGCAATAATAATAAATCTGAAATTTAAAAATTAATATTTAAATTTAAAGAAAACATAATATTGTGTGTGCCTGAAAGTGGCCGAACGGCAAAAAGTTTCTCAGTTTATAGCTGTTTCAAAACGTAGACATGGGTTATAAATCATAACATATAATTTAATTGCGTAACATTAGTATAATATTTGTTCTTCAACTGATTGAATGAAGAATTAAAAAAAATCTGCTTAGTCCCCTTTCACACGAAGATATTAGTTGCTGGAGATTTTTTGACGTTTTCTTTAAATCTTAACAATCTCTTGTACCTTTTATACGCAAGAAACAAAACCTGAAGAGATTTGCTTATTTTCCTTTTAAACTACCCTGGTTGAACGCACACAAACGTAGTGTGAAGAGGAACGTCAAGAAATCTCCTGAATTTGTTGACCGGGGAGATTTTGTTTACCCCGCTTTCTTCCTTCCCTTCTCGTAAATGAACAGATTGTTGCTGGAAACTCAGTTGCTTCGTGTGAAAGGGACTTAATAACCATGGCATTTTTAACTGCTAAAGAGCACTTATATATATGATCATGATCTGTTTGTTAGGGTGCTCCGACTTAGGGTGAACATTAAAGAGAGTTTTATCAAATGAGAGCCGTATAAAGTAAACATGCCAACTTTTGAAAAAGTTACTTTTGACTGTCTCAGAAATTGACGAATAAATGCCGTAAATATGCCGTGAAAAGAAACAAATTGCCGCGCCACTAGTTCTCCCAAAAATTGATGTCATGGCTAACTTTATATAAAGATAGCATTGCACTTTTTAAATTTTGGTCAAAAATAACTTTGGTATATGCCATACTCTTCAAATTAATTGTCGTTAATATGCCGTGAAAAGAAAAAAATTGCCAAGTCGATGCCTTATACACCGATTACAGCAAAGCTTTTGATAGAGTTGATATTGACCTCCTAACTTTAATTACAGAAAATTGGAGTACGAGGGAATTTATTAAAATAGATTTCTTCATATCTATCTGGAAGAAAATAGTTTGTATAGTTTTGTGATATGTCTTCTCGTGCAATAAATTTCACGTCAGGTGTTCCCCAAGGCAGTCACCTTGGTCCCCTTTTATTTCTGATATTCATTAATGACTTGACTAAATTGTCCGAATATAGTCGATTTCTGTCGTTTGCCGACGATCTTAAGTTATTCAATGTAGTTAACAATGTGAGTGAAGGACTCAAAATGCAAAAAGGATATTAATACTCTAGTCAAATGGTGCAAATGGTAGCTCACTCAAGTTGTTCTTTCATTCAAACCTTCAATAGCAATATAAATGGTTTGTCTTTAAATGTCGCTAAATGTAGTGTCATTCCCTTTTCTAGAAAAAAAATGTATATCATGGATTACAATATTGACAAAAACAATTTGCAAAGAACTGATGTTTTAAAAGACCTTGGCATACTAGTCGACTTTCGATTAACTTTGAAGCATCAAATTGACAAAGTTTGCTCTAAAAGCAAAAGCTTGTTAGGATTTCCTTACATTACCAAAGCAATTTATTGTTCGTTAGTTCGCCCTATTTTAGAGTACTGCAGTATTGTTTGGAAACTAGAATCTGTACAAAAACAATTTTAATTGGAATTGTGAGAATTTTCAATTACCACCACACGAAACCCGTTTAAAACTAATAAATTTGCTTAGTCTTACCAACCGTAGGATACTTTCTGAAGCCCTTTTTGTTTTTGATTTATTGAATGGTACTATAGCTTCATCTGCTTTATGTTCAAAAATATGTTTAAATCTAAATACTCGCTACCTGAGGCACACAAAACTTTTAAAACAAGCTATGCAAATCATGAACCATTTAACCGTTGCGTTGTTGTAAAACATTCAACAAATATGCTTATCTTTACAATATCAATATGAGTAGAGAAACTTTCAAACAAAATATACTGTCATAAATGATCGCTGAAGTTTCTTCTTGAATATTTTAATCTCCTTGTTCTACTATTTTTCATTTGTTTTATTTATTATCATTGTTATCAATCAAATTAAATGTAAACTTATTTATTTTTTATTTTAATATAAATATTTTGTAAATTCATTTTCTTAATGTTGTCTGATATTTGACAAGAATTATTATTATTATTATTGTTATTATTATTTTATCAATTAGATTTTTGGGGGTAACCTATTTATTTGTATGCCAATTCGAAGATTAAACTTCCCCCGCTTGAAAAATTTTACTCACAGACTTTTTGAGTTACACCGAACTATCTAAGTTCGCGAAATAAATCATGTATGTTATTATCGTATTTATTTTAATTCAATTATGATGGCCACTGTCTGAAATGTACCTGAATTAAAAGGTACTTACCAGGGCTAGCTTCCTAGATTTTGAGAAAGAGGCACTAAAAAGAGGATTTCAAGAAAAAAAGAGTCATCACTGAAAAAGTCCCCAAAATGAAAAATAAAAAGCCTTAACTCATTTCATAAAGTTTATTTATTCTCAAAAAATACAAAAGTAATAATTTGGCTATCTCAGGCGGACAAAGTAGGTATTATTTTTCAAGTTCAAAAACTAAGTGTGAAGTTGGCCCCTGCGCATTTTTTTGTTTAAGCTCATAACTTTTTATATGTAGGTCGGACAAAAAAAATTGTTAGAGTTCTGTTTAGAACTCTTGGGGAGCTTGCCAGAACTCTAATCAGAACTCCCCAGAATTTCGAAAAAATAAAAAAAAACTACTCTTGAAGTTGACCCCTTCAGCATTGGTACTTTGTTTTAGCCTATAACTTTGTATGTATAGGTCGGACAAAAAAGTTTGTTGGAGTTCTGTTTAGAACTTTTGTTGAGCTACCTAGAACTCTAAACAGATCTCCCTAGAACTCCATAGTTTACCGAAAAATCAATAAAAACTAAGTGTGAAGTTGGCCCCTGCGCATTTTTTGTTTAATCTCATAACTTTTTATATGTAGGTCGGACAAAAAAATTTGTTAGAGTTCTATTTAGAACTTTTAGGGAGCTACCCAGAACTCTAATCAGAACTCCCCAGAATTTCGAAAAAATAAAAAAAAATACTCGTGAAGTTGACCCCTTCAGCATTGGTACTTTGTTTTAGCCTATAACTTTGTATGTATAGGTCGGACAAAAAAGTTTGTTGGAGTTCTGTTTAGAACTTTTGTTGAGCTACCTAGAACTCTAAACAGATCTCCCTAGAACTCCATAGTTTACCGAAAAATCAATAAAAACTAAGTGTGAAGTTGGCCCCTGCGCATTTTTTTGTTTAAGCTCATAACTTTTTATGTGTAGGTCGGACAAAAAAATTTGTTAGAGTTCTGTTTAGAACTCTTGGGGAGCTACCCAGAACTCTTATCAGAACTCCCCAGAACTCCCCAAAATTTCGAAAAAATAAAAAAACTACTCGTGAAGTTGACCCCTTCAGCATTGGTACTTTATTTTAGCCTATAACTTTGTATGTATAGATCGGATAAAAAAGTTTGTTAGAGTTCTGGTTAGAACTTTTGTTGAGCTACCCCGAACTCTAAACAGAACTCCCTAGAACTCCATAGTTTACCGAAAAATCAATAAAAACTAAGTGTGAAGTTGGCCCCTGCGCATTTTTTTGTTTAAGCTCATAACTTTTTATGTGTAGGTCGGACAAAAAAATTTGTTAGAGTTCTGTTTAGAACTCTTGGGGAGCTACCCAGAATTCTAATCAGAACTCCCCAGAATTTCGAAAAAATAAAAAAAACTACTCGTGAAGTTGACCCCTTTAGCATTGGTACTTTATTTTAGCCTATAACTTTGTATGTATAGGTCGGACAAAAAAGTTTGTTAGAGTTCTGGTTAGAACTTTTGTTGAGCTACCCCGAACTCTAAACAGAACTCCCTAGAACTCCACAGTTTACCGAAAAATCAATAAAAACTAAGTGTAAAGTTGGCCCCTGCGCATTTTTTTGTTTAAGCTCATAACTTTTTATATGTAGGTCGGACAAAAAAATTTGTTAGAGTTCTGTTTAGAACTCTTGGGGAGCTACCCAGAACTCTAATCAGAACTCCCCAGAATTTCGAAAAAATAAAAAAAAAACTACTCGTGAAGTTGACCCCTTCAGCATTGGTACTTTGTTTTAGCCTATAACTTTGTATGTATAGGTCGGACAAAAAAATTTGTTGGAGTTCTGTTTAGAACTTTTATTGAGCTACCCAGAACTCTAAACAGAACTCCCTAGAACTCCATAGTTTACCGAAAAATTAATAAAAACCAAGTGTGAAGTTAGCCCCCCCATCATTGATAATTTTTCTAAATTCTTATTTTGCAGAACTATTTCCAAAACCTATTCAGAACTCCAGAACTCTTTATCAGGAACCGAAATTTCTTATCAGAACTCATTTTCATGAAAAAAGCGGGGCCGCGTGAAGTTGGCACCCCATATCTTTTTTTTTTCTATTTCAGACCAAGATTACTCGGAACTATTGCTATTTTTGGGCAAGAACTCTAGAACTCTTTCAAATCTACCCAGAACTCTAAAAAAATCAATTTTTTGAAAATTGGGGGGCCAACTTCACGGGAGTGCTTAATAGTCCAGTCAGGGAAGACCTAAAATCATAAAACAAATGAAATTAATCGTTTAGTCTGGGTTATTTTTTTAAGTGGTAGGGGTGACCCTCAGGTTCAACATACCACATACAGGGGGTTAAAGGTCCCCTTTTTTAGTTTTTTTCGCGAATATTTCGAAAACCAAGGGCTTAAGTAAAAAGTTTGCACTAATAAATTAAAGTAAATTAAATTTCCTACAAAAAATGTTATATTTATATTTTCGCTTGGTGCAATAATAATGAAATGTCAAGAAATCTAGTGTTTATTGATCAATTTTACCCAGAAATAACAGAAAAAGTAAGTATATGTATGTATTCATAATTATTCCACTGATGATTTGGAAGACAGTTTATGGGGTTAAGGCAGGTGGCGAGGGTTAGAGTTTCATAATTTAATTTATTTGCTACAGTGTTTGCATTTACTATGAAAAATACTGTTTCTTTGAAGGTAAAAAGTATACTGGATTTTTCCAAGTTACTGACCATGACTTTGTAAAATAATTTTCAGACATGTACTAAGAAAAAAATTGTTTAGGATAGGGGGGTCCATGTACCCCTGTTTATAAGGGAGGGACCATTTTCTAAAGCATTGACGTAAAGTGCATTAATAATTATTTAAAATCAACGGAAGTACCTATAATTGAAAATTGACGAAAATTCTCCGTGCTTAGCTATGCCCGATTGGGCTTCGTTATTGTTTCATTTAACACGTAAACTTCTGAGCCCCCGCAATCGTTTTTATCCAATTCGACCTTCGGGCTTGCAAAAAAACACAGCTAATATTTCGTGTTGGATGTGTGATTGCGATAAATAGCAAGAAGAGGAATAACAAAACTAAAAGAAATACATTTTTGCTGTTGTTTAGTGGACTGTATTGAATTAAACTCAATTGGAAGATTTTTTGCGACCTTTAGTCCAATGCGTTTCGCCCCAGGCACTACAGTTGGGCTCATCAATTAGATGCTGCCGTACCTTTTTAAGACGCAACATTTCGGTCTTCCATTTGGATAAATAGCAAGGTTATTTAGGATTAACCTACCTAAAAAAAAACCCTCAAAATTTGGAAACTTATGACCAGAGTACTTAAAATTATGGCCTAGAGTATCGATTTTCATTACATTTTTAATTTTTTTATTATTACTTAACCAAGCGAGATGGATTTTTTTTTTATTATTTTTCCCATTACGGGTATAACCTAACTTATGACTTGCTAAAAATAAAAAATCAACTAAGTGCTAATCCTTACCCAAAAAGCCACCAAGTAGCTGCTACCAATCTTCCGGACAAGTTTTTGGGTGCTTCGCCTCCTCCTTGAGGTGTCAGCGATGTCATGCAAAACCACAAACACTCTTTTAAGTTAAACTCACGTTTCTCGTCATCGTCCTTGTATTTCTCGCGATTATTTTGATAGCTATAAGGGCTCCATCGATCAAAGACCCACATAAGAAAGCTAGTAAAGAAATAAGCAGCCAAAATACATAACCATACATTAGTTTCCAGTACAGTTAAAAACTTAAAGAGTGAACTCGGTGTGCTTGGTCTTTGCATCATAATTGTAATTCCAACAAGATCATAATATGGAACTGTGAAATCTATCACTAGTTCCCGTTCAGCCATAACTGACATAGAACCAAGGCCAATGTCAGCTTTTTTCTCGATCAATTTTTTCACGACTCCATTCCATTCGCCTTTTTCGTCCATGTTTCCGAATTTTTCATCTTCAACTTCTTCAATTGTATAGTCAAATTTAACAATCTCTGCGATTGCATCAATCAGATCAATGCAGTAGCCCTTGTAACCCTTCGGAGCACTGGGATCTTTCATTATGAATGGAGCTTGCTGTAATGAAGAAAAGAAGGTATAGTAAATAACTGATTTGTTCTCAAGAAGACACTTTTTCATTTTACATATCTTTAAGGCTCGCGTAGCAAGCGAATTATTTGGCTATTAAGAATAAAGGGGTAGGGGTATTCACGAAATCAAGTATGTTTGTTCTCGTACTGGCTTATACTAGGTTTCTTTAAAAAAAAAACCATAGATAGAGAAATATTTGAAATCCTCGAAAAAGCTAGCACAAAATAATAGATATAGTCCAGTCAACGAAGGAAAAATAAATGAAATAAATCGTGTAGTCTAGGTTATTTTTTTAAGTGGTAGGGGTGACCCTCAGGTCCAACATACCAAAAGTCCCCAGCCCAGGGCCGCGAGCTTAAGCCTGGAGAGGGGGTTAAAGGTCCCCTTTTTTAGTTTTTCGCGAATATTTCGAAAACCAAGGGCTTAATTGAAAAAGTCTGCACCAAAGAATTAAAGTAAATTAAATTTCCTACAAAAAATGTTATATTTATATTTTCGCTTGGAGCAACACTAAGAAAGATGCGGAGTGGAGAAATGTCAAGAAATCTAAAAAATCGGTCATTAGCTTACGAAATTTAGTGTTTCTAGATCAATTTTATCTAGAAATAACAGAAAAAATAAGTATATGTATTCAAAATTATTCCATTGATGATTTGGAAGGGAGTTTATGGGGTTAAAACAGGTGGCGAAGGTTATAATTTCCTAATTTAATTTATTTGCTTCAGTGTTTGCATTTACTATGAAAAATACTGTTTCTTTAAAGGTAAAAAGTATAATGGATTTTTCCAAGTGACTGACCATGACTTTGTAAAATAATTTTCAGACATGTACTAAGAAAAAAATCGTTTAAGATAGGGGGGTCTATGTCCCCCCGTTTATAAGGGAGGGACCATTTTCTAAAGTATTGACGTAAAGTGCATTAATAATTATTTAAAATCAATGGAAGTACCTATAATACAACACTATAGGTTTTTGAAAATCTAAGGACCTATTCTTTGATTTTGTTGCTAAAACAAGTTTTTTTTATTAAACAGGTTATAAAAAAATTGAACTTAAATTTAAAGTTTTGAAAAAAACAATTTATAATGATTTTATTTTCAAAATTTTTTGTAGCTAAGTGCTAAATTTTAGTTCAGTATTTATGGCCGTTGTTAATTCTTAGTCGAACGCTGAAAACTAGATAGCTGTAGGTCTTTCAGTTTTTGAGAAAAACAAAAATTATGAACACTACTAATTTCTTAGAAATTTTTTCTAAAGAACCTTTACCCCCCTCCTGTCTAAAGCTCGCGGCTCTGGACTGGGGACTTTCAGTATATTATACCTGAGCATCACTCCTAACTTATGAAAAAATAATCCAGACTACATGATTTTTCCTTCGCTGGCAAAGTGACGGTTTTACAAGAGAAATAATTTTCTAGAAAAGTAGTAGTTTCCATAATTTTAGATTTTTTCAAAAACTGAAAGACCTACAGCTTTCTAGTTTTCAGCGTTCGACTAAGAATTAACAACGGCCATAAATACTGAACTAAAATTTAGCACTTAGCTACAAAAAATTTTGAAAATAAAATCATTATAAATTGTTTTTTTCAAAACTTTAAATTTAAGTTCAATTTTTTTATAACCTGTTTAATAAAAAAAACTTGTTTTAGCAACAAAATCAAAGAATAGGTCCTTAGATTTTCAAAAACCTATAGTGTTGTATTATAGGTACTTCCATTGATTTTAAATAATTATTAATGCACTTTACGTCAATACTTTAGAAAATGGTCCCTCCCTTATAAACGGGGGGACATAGACCCCCCTATCTTAAACGATTTTTTTCTTAGTACATGTCTGAAAATTATTTTACAAAGTCATGGTCAGTCACTTGGAAAAATCCATTATACTTTTTACCTTTAAAGAAACAGTATTTTTCATAGTAAATGCAAACACTGAAGCAAATAAATTAAATTAGGAAATTATAACCTTCGCCACCTGTTTTAACCCCATAAACTCCCTTCCAAATCATCAATGGAATAATTTTGAATACATATACTTATTTTTTCTGTTATTTCTAGATAAAATTGATCTAGAAACACTAAATTTTGTAAGCTAATGACCGATTTTTTAGATTTCTTGACATTTCTCCACTCCGCATCTTCCTTAGTGTTGCTCCAAGCGAAAATATAAATATAACATTTTTTGTAGGAAATTTAATTTACTTTAATTCTTTGGTCCAGACTTTTTCAATTAAGCCCTTGGTTTTCGAAATATTCGCGAAAAACTAAAAAAGGGGACCTTTAACCCCCTCTCCAGGCTTAAGCTCGCGGCCCTGGGCTGGGGACTTTTGGTATGTTGGACCTGAGGGTCACCCCTACCACTTAAAAAAATAACCCAGACTACACGGTTTATTTCATTTATTTTATGATTTTAGGTCTTCGTTGACTGGACTAATAACATCAGGGATTAATTCGTATTTTTATTGCATATTTTAAAAGAAAAAGGACTTCTAAGAAATAATTTGCAAAAAATCAGGATGACTTTTGATGCTGACGAATTTTATGTTTATGGACAGCTTAAAAAATATTAAAGCAGTATAGAATTTTTTGTTTATGTGTTTCTTTTGAAGCAGAGAGCTTTTGAAAAACACATATATGTAGTTTTAGAGCTCAATTTTTGATATTTTTAAAAATCTTAACTTTTAGGGATGATGGAATTATTTATTCGAATTCTTACGGGCATATTATTCACTCTACGTGTAAATGGGTTTTATGTAAATTTTTATACGATTGCGTATGAAGTCAAAGAATTCTCAGTTTAATTCTAGGTTAAAAATGTAGTAGCCCGTGGTGTAATGGTAAGTGCGCTGGATTAGAGGTCTGGGTTCGATTCCCAGCTTCTGCCACCTAAACACAAAAAGTGTTTTTCATGGCTACTGGCTGTTGCGAGCAAGTGACAAATCCTCCCAGAGTATATCCTGTCATAAGAAAATGTCATTCGCCTCAGCCGTTCGGATTTAGCAATAAACTGTAGGTCCCCTCCATTCCTGAGTTGAGAGTTGCAAGTCACTAGGCTCTAGTTCTTCATGCGGTGTTGTTCCATCAAATTTATTTCTTTCTAGGTTAAAAAATAGGTACTTTCCAAATTTTAAACAGGACGCATCGTATTACATTTTTACCGGAGGTAAAGTCGCCAAATGCCTATTTTATTTTTTTAGTATCATACTAACTCCAAATTCCATTTTCTGTTCTGTGAAACTGGTTTGAACTATCACTTAGGTGTGTTCAGCTAGAGTTTTTTGAAATACAGTCAAACTTCGATTACTCGAACTACTATTATCCACAAAAACAGTTCGACCTATCAAGACTTCGAGTTATCCAAATTGTTGAATAAAAATAAAACAATTTAACAAATCAATATCTGAGATACAAATGCACACACGTTTCGTGTTTTTATTAAGTCTAGTGCGTTTTACATAAATGTACATAAGTTCTTACACCATAGATACACAAAATTATTGCATGTATTTAGCGATTTAAGTCTAAGAATAGTTTTTTTGATTGTTTTTTTCTCAAGAAAAAAGATTCTAATTTCTTTAAAGCTACGTAAATTTTATGTGTTGTGTGGTTACAAGTTTGCAATTATGAATTCAAATTTTCTAAAGCAGGTGCTTAAACACGCTTCGAAGGCTGTTGAATGAATTCCTCTACTCTAAAGAAGTCTTGTCTTCAATTTCTATATTAATTAATTAAAGTCGGATTTAAAGACTTGGAGCTATAGAGCTCAATAATGTAAAGGCCGATGTATGTGCAAATATCGTTATCCATATAATCTTCAAGAGGTATATTTGTTGCTATATTATTTTGCCTTATCCGCATTTATCATATTTAGCTTCCATCAAAATTCGATCTTCATCAACATTATTGTAGAAAACTATGGGAATGTCGTTTTCTTCTTAAGACGTAGAATATTGGCCAAACCCAGGCTTTCTTGAATCAATTTTCTACCGTTTGACTTTTAACGTGTACTCAAAGCTTCTAACCAGCAACGAAACATGTAGCTAATAAAAAAAAGCCAAATTTCTCATTTTCCCACAAAAATGTGTTATGTATGTATCTCGTTTTCAAATGAAAATTTCCTTCAAGAATTCGATTTTCAAATGCATACGTGATGTTATTTCTTCTCTTAAAATGGAAGGGAACTCTCCTAAAAAGTTCAACTTGCTTGAGGCACATGCCATTTTTTTGTTCGAGTTAAAAAGAAAATCGAGCTGTAAAAGTTTGAGCTATCAGGGAAAAAATGTATGGAATTTAAACTCTAAACGCTGCTGCCATATATTTTTGTTCGAGTTATAAAAAAATCGAGTTATCGAAGTTCGAGTTATCGAAGTTTTACTGTATTTGCAAAAATAAATCATTTTCACTACCACGAGCCCCTTAATAGACTTTGAATTGCTGTAACTTTTTAACGATTAATGCTACGTAAAAATCTTCGAAAATCGGGGCGTTAGGTCTTATTGCCCAAAACCACCCAAATTGGAAAAATGTTCTAAGGCCCAAAATCCGTATAAAGCCAAAAAACTCAACAAGAAGTTCCACAAAGCCCAAAACGAATGCTATAACGCTAAAATTATTTTTTAAGTCTTAAAACGCCCAAATAGAAAATTGTCATATCACCCTAAAAATTTTTGGAATTTGGGCATTATATCATACAAATTTGGCGTTATGACATGCACTTTGGACCTTATACCGATTTTAATTCTTATCGTTTATAAATCTTATCACCCAACGTCATAGTAACCAAATAAAAAAATGCCATAACGCCCAAAAACTGACACACCGTCCAGAATTTCATGAAAAATCGACGCAAAGCCCAAACGAAATGTCACGTAACCCAAAATTACTTTCAATGTCATAACGCCCAAATCTAAAAATGTCACAACATCCAAAGGTCGTTTTATTGTTTATTGGGGTTCATCACATTTATGTTCAGCTATATGAGCTCGTGTAGTTCTATTAAGTTACATCAATTCTTCGATTGCCATCAGAAAAATGTTGACATTTTTTATCCAACGTGTTCGGTTAAATTTTATAACGAAAAATTATAAAAAAAAAACTGTATTGTACCTATCTATAACATTTTCTCTGCAACAAGGTCAGAAAATACCAAATTTTTTAAAGCATTCTTGATTGCTATAGAAAAGAAAAAAGTATAGGTACTATAAATAAGCTAGAACTAACCACCACACAGCGGGGGGAGGAGGCGAGACCGCCGGCGGCGTGGCGCGTTCGCGGGAGTGTAAAACGCGATGCACAACGTGGGGTCTCACCCTGCCCCGTAATTTCCTACCGAATTTCGTGCAAATTTGGTTGAAATTACCTCATTTGGAAATTCCAATTTGTATGGGAAATGAGATGATTTTGAACTGAATTTGAAAATTTTGAACGAAATTACCTCATTTGCTCTAATGAAAACGCAGTATTATATTAAAACAATAAAAATCATTTTTAATATATCATACTTACAACAACCGTAAACACTCTGTAAACTGTATCAGCTGTTAAATCCCTCATAATCTTCTCATCCTTCACATTAAGAGATGAATTTAGTCCGGCTACCCAACTGCCAATCGATCTTTCATTCACGGAATTACCTCCACGAATTTGTAAAACACTGATGTCCATTTCAAATTGCATGTAACTATAACCATTGAATGGTAAATTAGGTTGCGTGACTAGTTCAAAAATTCCATAAGACGTTGCTTCTGAGACCTACACAAAACCGATAAAATACAACATTTTTAAACAATCCAATGACAAGATAATTGGTCCTGTACAAACTAACAAAATACCTGAAGAAAGTATTGTCTCAAATCGATTACGCGTTCGGGGGTGTTGGCTCCTTGAAAGTCATCACAGGTAAGATATTCCATGTCCTTTGGCCATGCTCCTGATTGTAACATTTCTCTTTTGAATAAAGAAAAATTTTTTGATTTAATATAAGATTCTCTGAAATGTATATAACTCTTACTTCACAGCTAAAAAAGTTCTTAAAGCCAAGTCAAAGTAGAAAGCCGATGCAATTTGAGGCTGCTGTTTTAAATTGTATGTTGTGCTTAATGATCCTAAGCGATCGCGGTTCTTTTGATAGGCCACAGGTTTCAAGAACATAATTGTAGCATTATCCCTCTGGCTTCGAACTTCACCCTCGTTTTGGGTTATAGCGTGCCAAGCAAAATTTCGTTCAAAGTATTCTGGTTTTACAGATTCTAAAAAAACACATGACACACTAAACAAAAAAACAATTATAGTGCATTACAAACATTTGTAACAGTTTGATTTTTTCCATTTTTTAATTCCCTTTACACTTAGCGTATAATAAAAATAAAAATATTTGTATATGAATTTAATTCAATTCCTATTGGTTGGAGTGTAACAAAGAGAGTATGCAAAAACTACTGTTAAGCTTAAAATTTTGAATATTTCACAGATTAAGTTGTTTTATTTTATGTTTTGGATATTTACTTAACCCATTTTGTTCCAATTTGGCTTTATTTTATTACTTATATTTTGATTTCTATTAATCCGGTTTTACTTTAATATGTTGAGGTCAAAAGCCAAATATCGACATCCTTCAAAAGTATATAAAACAGAAATATTAATATGTAGGAGTAGGTATCTCCATTATAATAAAAATCTGATTCATCGGGGTTTATTGCGTTTTAAAAAAAGAAAGATATATTTAGCCAGTTTATATTTCTGAGACTTAGAGGACACCGTATTCTCAATTTTCATAAATAAAAACACAATTCCTCACAAAAATTTCTCACTTTTGCTGTTAAAAGTGAGAAAGAAATGTTTTGGATTGTTGCTCATTTATTTTTTGTCGCAATAAATCAAATAGAAAAGATTTTAATTGGGCTTCTTGTTTTTGTTTTTAAAGTTTTAGAAGAACATTAGAAAAGAAGAAAAAATTTGACAGCTATTGTGGGATTACCTCCCAAACAAATATAAATATATATACCTAGATGTTTTTTAATAAAAATAAATGTTATTATTAATAGGTATTTCTATTATTATTATTATTATTATTATTGTTATTAATTAAAGTAAATATAATATATATAATATATAATATATATATATATATAAATATTTGTATATCTATAAGTTTTATCCAATGAACCTCTACATAAAGTAAGTCTGTTCTGAACACTGAAATATCACGAACAAGACCAGAAATAGAATTCATGTTAGAGATAAGAAACAAAGTAACAAAATAAACAATAATCCTGAACATACAACAACGATATGCTCAAGATTATTCTTATCAAGTGCAAACGGACTTCCATGAAGAAAGTCACGTACGCACATCCACAATACGATACCTATAAAATTGTTATAAATAAGCCCAAGTGAAAAACAATAGACAGATCTTAAATTGACGTAGAACTCGCTACAAGTAATATAAGAACTCTTATTTAATAGTTGAATAAAGAATGAGCCTTGCTCCTAGAAACTCGCAGTTTCTTTTTTAAAATCAAGTATTAAAATTTATATATACAGGGTGTCCCGAAACTCAACGTCAAGCGGGCACCGGGTGATAGGGCAGGTTGTGCCCGTTCTTTAATAAGTATGAAAAAATAATCCATCTCGCTTGGTTTAGTAGTTATAGCAATATTAAGAAAAATAATGAAAATCGATACCCTAGCTCACAATTTTAGATACAGTGGTTACAAATTTTAAAATTTAGCTGTGTTTTCTTTTTTTACGTAATCGTTAATAACCATGCTATTGATCGCAAATCCAAGAATTAATATTGTCAGTTTTGTAAGAAAAATAAAGTTTGACTGAGTCATTGTTCAAAAAAATTTTGTAAGCTAACTTTGATACTTCATATTTTTAAAAAAAATGTACCACACTACCCTCGGCAAGTTATTTAAAATGGCCCGTTTCATCAAGATTTCAAAATGGTACAACACTTGCTACTTATTTACTCGTAAAAAATACGATTGCTTTTTTATTTGCAAAAGGACCTCAGTTCACTTCATATCACTTTTACGTAAATAATGCTTTTTTGTGCTCAAAAATCGGTTTTACCGAGTTGTATGTAAGATAAACAGAGGCACTTGAATAATACACTGTTTGCAGTAATTTAGAGTGAGACAGATCAACATTACACACGACACGCTAAGATCTACGTTCTGTGGGCTTTGTTCCTCCTTTTACTAGCAATTTCTCGTGCGCCTTTGTGTTACCCTGGACTAGATTAGTGTTGTGAAAATTATGTTAGTTATTATCTTGTAAGATGAACTGAACTTAATGGAAATTGCGTATTGACAAGGCCCTCACTAGTCAACTGATGAGTCCAAGTGAGATCGCCGGGACGAAACGCCAAAAATTTTCATGGACTAAAGGCCGTTAAAAGCTATATTGAATCAATAATTCAACAAGTCCAATAAAATAGTGCTAAGTCTTCTACTTGGCTGATTTATTTCAGTAGTATATAGAATTTGTATTATTAAAAAAAAAATCTTCAGTCAAACTTTATTTTTCTTAAGAAACTGACAATATTAATTCTTGGATTTGCGATTGCGATCAATAGCATGGTTATTAACGATTACGTAAAAAAAGAAAACACAGCTAAATTTTAAAATTTGTAACCACTGTATCTAAAATTGTGAGCTAGGGTATCGATTTTCATTATTTTTCTTAATATTGCTATAACTACTAAACCAAGCGAGATGGATTATTTTGTCATACTTATTAAAGAACGGGCACAACCTGCCCTATCACCCGGTGCCCGCTTGACGTTGAGTTTCGGGACACCCTGTATATATATATATATATATATATATAAGGAAGTAGACAAAATGTTTCAGACTACAGGCCTATTTCACTCCTTTCTACTTTCTCAAAACTATTTGAAAAGTTACTTAAAGTTCGTATCGTGTCATTTTTAGATAACGTTAATTTTTTTTGTAATAATCAGTTTGGTTTTAGAAAAGGTTTATCAACAGAGGATGCAATCTTAAGGGTATGTAGTCAATAAATATAAAGAAATGTAAATAAAAATAAATCAACTATGGATCTGTTTGTTGACATGACTAAAGCATTTGATTTAGTTCATCATGATCTGTTGCTAAATAAATTGTTCAATGCTGGTTTTCGCGGCAGTACTTTTGAATTGTTGCAATCATACTCAAAAAATAGGAAGCAAAGAGTAAATATAAATGGTATCTAAAGTGAACCAAGGCTTTTGAAAAACGGTGTTCCTCAAGGATCTGTACTGGGTCCCTCACTAGTCAACTGATGAGTCCAAGTGAGATCGCCGGGACGAAACGCCAAAAATTTTCATGGACTAAAGGCCGTTAAAAGCTATATTGAATCAATAATTCAACAAGTCCAATAAAATAGTGCTAAGTCTTCTACTTGGCTGATTTATTTCAGTAGTATATAGAATTTGTATTATTAAAAAAAAAAAATCTTCGTATATAAACATTGCCAGGCCACGGGCAAAAAAAAAAAAAAAAAAAAAAACTTCAAGCTTTAATGATTAGGAATTCTAATCTGGTTAGATATAGTTCACACTGGGTATTCACCATGAAATCTATGTAAGATGAACTGAACTTAATGGAAATTGCGTATTGACAAGGCCCTCACTAGTCAACTGATGAGTCCAAGTGGAGATCGCCGGGACGAAACGCCAAAAATTTTCATGGACTAAAGTCCGTTAAAAGCTATATTGAATCAATAATTCAACAAGTCCAATAAAATAGTGCTAAGTCTTCTACTTGGCTGATTTATTTCAGTAGTATATAGAATTTGTATTATTAAAAAAAAAATCTTCAGTCAAACTTTATTTTTCTTAAGAAACTGACAATATTAATTCTTGGATTTGCGATTGCGATCAATAGCATGGTTATTAACGATTACGTAAAAAAAGAAAACACAGCTAAATTTTAAAATTTGTAACCACTGTATCTAAAATTGTGAGCTAGGGTATCGATTTTCATTATTTTTCTTAATATTGCTATAACTACTAAACCAAGCGAGATGGATTATTTTGTCATACTTATTAAAGAACGGGCACAACCTGCCCTATCACCCGGTGCCCGCTTGACGTTGAGTTTCGGGACACCCTATATATATATATATATATATATATATATAAGGAAGTAGACAAAATGTTTCAGACTACAGGCCTATTTCACTCCTTTCTACTTTCTCAAAACTATTTGAAAAGTTACTTAAAGTTCGTATTGTGTCATTTTTAGATAACGTTAATTTTTTTTGTAATAATCAGTTTGGTTTTAGAAAAGGTTTATCAACAGAGGATGCAATCTTAAGGGTATGTAGTCAATAAATATAAATAAATGTAAATAAAAATAAATCAACTATGGATCTGTTTGTTGACATGACTAAAGCATTTGATTTAGTTCATCATGATCTGTTGCTAAATAAATTGTTCAATGCTGGTTTTCGCGGCAGTACTTTTGAATTGTTACAATCATACTCAAAAAATAGGAAGCAAAGAGTAAATATAAATGGTATCTAAAGTGAACCAAGGCTTTTGAAAAACGGTGTTCCTCAAGGATCTGTACTGGGTCCTTTGTTTTTTCTAATTTATATTAATTCTATTTTTAAACTTAAGTTAAACGGAATATCAACGGCTTTTGCCGACGAATTGAATTGAATCAGTTCCGCAATTCAAATATTTAGGTGTATTAATTGATATCAACCTAAACTGGAAAATCTTATATGTTACTTGTTACGCGTAAAATGTACCTCATAAAACCTTTTTGTTCTAAAAAAGTTTTAATTATTATATACAATGCGCACTCTAAGTTGCAATATGGCATCACAAACTGGGGTGGTTCATATATAACTTCTTTCCAAACTTTTTTAACAGCCCAAAACCATTTGATACGAATTATTTAAAATAAAAATCGGTTCGCAAACAGTTGCCCGTTATTTAAAGAACTGCGTATTCTACCAATAATGCGACATTTATATGTCTTTAAAGTTTTAAGAGAATTTTTTAAACAAAGTGGAAATATTGTGGTTGTCAAACAAAACAACACGTTGTTGTTATTGTTTTCTATTGTCGCGGCGATTAATCGCGTTGGTTTTGGAGAGCCTTAAAATCAATAATCTCCAACTTTTTTGATCAAAAAAGAAGAAAAACACAGTAAGACCCTGTTTAGATTAGGAAGATTGAAGCCGGTACCACGACAGGTTTGTTAGTAAGTGAGGGGAGTTCACCGCAGGGAGTTTTCCGCACTTCTTACCTACGAACCTGTTGTGATACCTCAATATTCCAGTCTAAACAGGGTCTAAGGAATTTACAAAAAGGCGGTTCACATTCTCAAATTTGTTTGACACGCACGGCATGATTGGCTTGATTTTGATAATGTGAACGCTCCATCCAGCGGCATGTCATGTATGCAGGATGGAAATCAAAATATTTTGATATTAAGCTTGCATGACAAGCATAATTTGAAAATGTGAACGAATGTTTGGCAAACTCAAACTCAAAGCAAATTTCATTTCCAAAGATGTTCTTATGCCGTGCACATCGTAGGAAAAAATGTTAGAATGAATTTTATTGGTAACAGGGATAATTTAGGTTGATTTAATAAGCTTAATATTAGTTTTCTGCAGATCCGGAATATATAAATTAAGCTAATTTTCTCATTTTCTAAAATTTCATAGATACTTTGAGTAGTGTAGCATGGTCAAAGTTCTAATGAAAAGTGATGTTTGACGGCATGCTTAACGAATGTGAACGCTACTGGTTTTCATCCATCAAACATTCATCATACCGTGCAGGTCAAACAAATTTGAAAATGTGACCACCCCTAAACAAATTGGTCGCGTTCGGGCGGCAAGCCAAACCTATCCGGATAGGTTTGTGTTGTTGTAATGCCATAGGCAAATTTAGCTGATGAAGCTGTTGTCAAAAAACAAATCTAAAGCTATCCTAAAATTTTCGGGATACTAAACTATCCCATGCGCAATTTGAGGAATAGCTGATTACAGCTGACTTTTGGTTTTCGGGTGTCGCTTGAGTAGTTGTTTGTTTTTATTTTTTGTTGTTTGTTTTTGGCTTTCAAACATAAAAATACCGATACAAATTGTTGCAAAAATAAACAAAATGAAGATATCTGTCAATTGGAAGGACACAACATAACTTATTGAAGACACAGCAGAGATCTGGGAAAAAATAATTTCTGGTACGTACTTAAACTTTTGTCCGCTGTTTTGATTTTTGATAGGTTACCTATCCGGTTCGTTCGAAAACATATCAGATACTAAAGTATCTCATACTACGTTTCCATGTGGTATTTAAGCGAGCTTGAAGCTCACTTAGACCCTTTGT
This sequence comes from Epistrophella euchroma, assembly GCA_947049315.1. Taxonomy (NCBI): domain Eukaryota; kingdom Metazoa; phylum Arthropoda; class Insecta; order Diptera; family Syrphidae; genus Epistrophella; species Epistrophella euchroma. Next base: position 62,439,297 of record OX346245.1, read on the forward strand.
ATACCTGCATCGAGTTGATATGAGCTTGAACCGACTCGACTGCACTTCAGGAGTGGAGTCGAGTCGAAATTTTTGCTAAAAAACCTGCGTTAAGGAGTTAACTTGAGAAACACCATATGTCATCTCGACACCATTTCAATTCAACTCAATATCGAGCTCTCAAATCTGTGAATGAAAAACCTGGGTCGAAAATCCGACACAAATCCAACTCGAGCTCTTGGTCCTGAATATAAACGTAGTATCATATAGCCCATCTGTGTACCCCCCCCAACGCGGCCAATATTTGCGCGTTCGAAAGAGTTTGTCCACGATATACAGATACAAGGTATGTTCATTACATACACCCAATTCGCCATCTTGGCATTTTTATGACGTCACAATCATCTTTGAGTATTATTTTCTTTTTTAAATGCAGACTCTAATTTAAAATTTAGCATTTAAACAAATTATTTTTAAGTGAAAGGGACTGTGAAAATAAAACAACAAATAAAAACCATTCAATTAAATGGAATTATCTTGCTCTACGAAGAAAACCAGATTATTGTGGCGTCATACAGCTGTTTCTGTTTATTGTGAGTTTGTGAAGCTGTCAAACTTTTCTTATTTTCTTTTATTCTTCTTCGCTGACGTATGTAGGTATGGTGGAACTTCCCAATAGAGATCTCTACCAAATTGTCAGTTTCAAATGACAGCAAAAACTTGGCACAATGACAGATGAAATTGGAAAGAAAAAAATAAGGAGGGCTAATTTTAATTACAAAAATCTTGCTATTTTGTGCACTAAAAAGATTAAAATATCTTATATAAAGTATAAAAACATTTTTACTTGCATGTTTTCTATAAAAAAAAGGAAAAAAACAATTCGAAATATTTATTTGCCTCCAAAATAAACCAAACAAATGGCTGCCACTTAAATGTCATTGTGCCAAGAATTTTAGTTTGACATTTAAATATGAACGAGACAGAGATATATTGCTGTTTGTTAAAAAGCCCTATTGGGTTGTATCGAAGAAGTCTTGTTTATATTTCTTTCTCTTTCAAAGTGATGGAGGAAAATTACTGAGCGCTGTGAATTATAAACTGGCCAATTTATTATTATTAACTTTGGTATAAATGGCCACAGCTGAATATGCCTCATTATTACATTTACACTTTATTTTCCTACTAATAGAATAATAAGAATAGGAAATTAAAAAATAAAAGAAGCAAAATGGGGGAAGTATTAGGAGAGGCCAATTTTGTGTATAGTTTGAATTTTATAAGTAAGAAAAGCAAAGTCCAGTCTTTTACAAATGTTTGTGAGGACAAAGATTAAATTAGATTAGATTCTTTTTTCATTGAGAGAAAAAATCGAATAATGCGGTTTTTAGAAAAAAAAAATTATTTATTTGTCTGCCTTATTTTTACCAATTACTGTATGTTGACACAAATCATCGATTCTTACCAAGGACCATCTTAATAGATTGAAGGCTCCCAAGAATAAAAAAGTTATTAATGTCCAAGTTACGAAGTTTCTCAATTTGCTGTTCTCTTTCTCCTTCTTTTGCTATAGCAGTTATCACATGTCGGGCTTGAATATTCTGCAACAAGGATTTATACTTGTGGTCCATAATAAAAGTGTCATCATAAAGTATTGCCGCATTTGTTATGTTCATATATTTAACGATACTACGGATAACCTCTGGAATTATATCTGCCGGTGGCATAACCTTAAAACCAAGACATAATATAATAGAGAATGTAAAAACTTTACAACATATACCAACCTGGAGAAGATATCTCGACTTCTTTTCGTCAATATTTCTCCACTGTCTCAAATCTCCTTCCTGGCCATACGATGATGTAACAGTTGGTAGGCCCAGAGCTTGACTAAACGATTTGACCGTTTCCGATGCAACACCGCTCTTTGTTGTATCAAAGATTACGTGAGGAGATTGCTTCTTTTCAATACTTTCAGCATATTTCGAACAGACTATTTTCAAGGAGTAACAATTGAAGTGAACAAGGTAAAAGAATAAATAAGGTTTTTTTTTTTAGAAAGGTACCTACTGAAATGCTGTTAACTTGTATCTCCGTACTGGTAAAAGAAAAGAGGACCTGAGCTCATCTTTCATAAAAATTCGCAAGTTTTTGGATCATACAAAAATTATCATAATCAAATGACTTGTTAAGAATTTTCTGATAAAAAAGTACTCGGAATTTATGTATGGAACAAATATACAAATTGATATAAAATTAAAAAATTCAACAATTAAAAATTATTGAAAAGTTTGATAAGTTTCACGTTCTCCTTCGTTACACTGTGTATGTGCAAAGCCAGCTGATTTTTTGGGTCGATTAAATTTAATATTATTTATATGTTCACAATATCTTGTTTATATATTTGAGTAGAGGAGAATCAAAACTCGCTATATCCAAAAAAAATCGTTTTGTGCAAATCGTAAAAAACCAAGACCAAATGAGAGTACCTACCTGCTAATAGCCCTTTCACACTATTCCATCGAGTATAAATAAACCTCACCAGATAATTTTTTCTCCTGAGCTGTATGAGAAATTACGTATGTATATACATATTTCTGCAGACCTGATAAATTTGTCTTACCAATTTGTTGCGGTAAGCGTAGAAATAAACCTTAAAACTAAGAAGTGTTATTTGATGTAACATTTCATATCTTTAACCAAAGATCTTCAACAATGAAATTAGAGCAAAATTGCGTAGGTAGGTAGGTATCAAATGATCATAAAATTTTCTTTTCTAAATTTTGAAAATAAAAATATAAAATGAAATCCGACCTTCATTACACATATTTTTCTGAATGAGTTTGCTTTGACGTTTAACAAACAGCATGCGGAATTTATCTCATTACATGAATACTCTTATTTATTGAATCATCGCTTCATATTGGCATCAAAATTCAAAATATTCACAGATTTAACTTTATAAGTGCCTCAAAATTAAAATAAAATTATGGATGATGTGTTTAGCTGCTTTTTATTATCCCCCAGATCTGATCCGGATTTGGTTTGATTTGCATCCGCAGTGAATAGCAGTGCAGTGCTCTCTTTTATCTTCGTCAACAAACAACACTGTTGCGGATTTCATAATCGATAATATGATTATTTTTTCAAACAAGTTTTAAGAAAATTTTCCTTCTGTCAATTTTACTACGCAAATATTACCAACTGTGAGAACTAACTAACTGGGGGTGGCCCCGGCGCAGTGGAAGTATTGCTTGACTGCTAACCTGGATGTGTGGGTTCGAGCCCCAGTCTAGGCAGCATTCTTTTCTATATTCCCTCAACTGAACGCCACCCCTGGGATTTAATGAGATAATCAAAACCTTATTTCTCAGTCCACTGTGCCAACAAAAATCTATCCTATCCTTCTATTCCTTTTAACATTGCCTTATTTATAAGACCCTAGGTCTTACTGGCAAATATATGTTTGTGTTGTTTTTAAAAAAAAAAAAAACATTTTTGTGATCCAGTTTGTTTTATTATCATGATCTGATCTGGATCAGTCCAAATTGTATGAAATATAGGCCTATCTTGATCCTCCCTCTCAAAGAAGTTTGTTTGACGTCGAAGATATCAAACAGACTCTAAATGATGATATAGTTACATTTTTTTTTGTTCCTGAAGCTGTCGACACTCTAAATGTCTAAATCACTCTTATTTATGCATAAAATTCATGATGCTACATTATATTTTCTGCTTCTTCTGTGAACTTAATGCAATCATATTTCAGTGAATGAAAACAAACTGCTGCTGTATCGAATAACTGGTTTTCTTCCTACTATCAAAGGGGTCCCTTGTTTCTGGGCCTTCTCCTCTTCTGTTTATATAGTTCAGTCAACGAAGACCCAAAATCATAAAATAAGTGCAAAAAGTCATGTAGTCTGGGTTATTACATAAATATGAATGTTTAGGGGGAAATTTGTGCCCTGGTCTTTCTTATGATGAATAAAAGAATAAATTACGCACAAGCTTAATTTTATTCAATTAATACTAATTTACTTTAATACTAATTTAAATTAAGGCTAATTTACTTTAATATTTTAAGTTATAATATAAAACGCGCAGTAAAGCTGCCTTGTAGTAGCCGTGGCGTGATGGTTAGTGCGATGGACTGTCATGCCAGAGGTCTAAGGTTCGATCCCCAGCCTCGCCATCTATTTATTTAAAAGAAAAACGGCTACTGCCTCTTGCGAGGAATTGACATATCCTCCAAGAGTATCTCATGTCACAGAAAAGTGCCGCTCGTTAGCCGTTCGGATTCGGCAATAAACTTTAGGTCCCCTCCATTCCTGCAGACACGCACACAGGAATGGTTGAGAGTTGTAAGTCACTAGGGCCTAGTCCCTAGTTCTTCATGAGCTGTTGTGCCATCAAATTTATTTATTTTATTTTAGTAAAGCTGCCTTACGAGCTGAAGAATGTGAATGCGAATGAATAAAATGGGGAGCGTATCGGAATTTCTCTTGTTTAAACCTTATTAAACATGAAGTTGGTTATTTTCCTATTTTCCACGTTTTATACTTTTCAAATGTTAACTAATTGTAAGTGTATCGAATTGCATTAGTCTGGCAACTCTGCAGTAGATGTATTTTAAATAATATAAATCCCTCATTTTCCCTCTTAACCCGTTTTGTTTATATAACATGATGAAACCATGGGCCTCATCACGTAAAACCAAAACGATCGAACGATATCGTTTTGAATATAGCTATCTTTATTTTTCTGTACAGATATGATAGAAATAGCAATAGTGAAAACGATATCGTCCAATCGTTTTCATTTTACGTGATGAGGCCTCTTATTAAACATGAAGTTGGTTATTTTCCTATTTTCCACGTTTTATACTTTTCAAATGTTAACTAATTAAATTAGTCTGGCAATTCTACAGTCGATGTATTTTAAATAATATAAAAGCTTAACGAAAGAATAATCTCACTCAAACTGGAAGGTCGAGGGACAATGGACAAAAATAAAACAGTGGTTTTTCAATTAGTTTTTCACTTAAATCTTGTGTTTTATTGTGACGGAATTGGTTTTTTATAGTGATGGATAATTCCCGATCAGGGAATCCAGTTTGTATTATTAATCATTAAAAAAATTTTCACGAGATACGAAACAGTAAGATCTAAGAATAACTCGACGAAAAGAAAATGGGTGCATGGGCTCGCTTTGATCATCGCTGTACACACTTTATTTTTTGCTCACAAAAACGAAATTATATTTATTCTGCATAAATTATTCCAGTTTATTATTGCATTACAAGGTAGTTGAAGTGAAACATATTGTATGTTTTTTTTTAGACGAAACAGCGCTAGGTTGTAGAAAATAATAAGCTAAAGGAAAAAATTGCGGTGTAAACAGAAGTAGAAAAAAAAAATTAAAAAGGCCAAGTTAAATTATATAAAAAAACTAATGTATTAAAATCACAGGCTATAAACATACATGTATGTTATATAATATTTCCTTAATTGGTTAGAATTTCCTTTTTGTCATTTTAAATTAAGCTAACTTATTAAACTAAACTTAATAAGAAACGGGATTATAAGAAACGGGATTGTAAAAAGCGGGATTATAAAAAACAGGATTATAAAAAGCGGGATTTTAAAATCGGGATTTTAAAAAACAGGATTATAAAAAGCGGGATATCGTACCTAACCCCATTTGTCAAACTGAAATGACATATCAAACACTATTTTCGTAGGCTTTTTCGCACACCGGCATTTCTAGCGCTTGTTTTAGTTTTTCACTTTTGTATTTTATGCAAAAAGTCCTGAATGTAGTTAAGCCTTTAAAATAGAATTGAAGGGCGAATCTACAATACCTAAATACATATACGAAACAAAAAGTTTGATTCTCTTAATTCACCACACTTATCAATGCACCCACTTTTGTTCGTTGTTTTAGTCCAAAAGTAGACGCATTTATCTCAAACTTAAAAAAATTCCTTGGGCCTTATCAATAACCAAATGTAGTTATGACTTAAACATTGCAGTGAAATTAAACATAATGCTATGAATCATACCTAAATAATTAACATTATATTCTCAATTTTTTGGAGTCAATTCGATATATGGTTCATTATTTTTAGTCCACGTAAATATTTAGGTAATACCATATCCACGGTTTATTAGTTAGAGCCCATTCCATTATGTTCCATTTTACTGAAATATTTAAGCCGTAACTAAATTTGATTATTGGTAGGGCCCCGTGAGTTTAATTTTTTAAAGAAAAGGAACCTCAACTTCACTTGACACCCCAGCCTTTAAATTAAATAATTTCAAAAAATTTAAAAAATTAAATTAAAATTATATTCTGTGTTTGTTGTTGGAAAAACATTGATTTCAAATTTAAAACAGCTAAGGGGATGGTCGGTAAAGAAGTTATAAAAATAATGAATGTAGTTTTTTCTTCTAACGAGGAAGTCGCAATATTGAACAATTGAAATGCAGTTATAACTGGTGATATAAGCACTCAACTCCCTGGAAGCATAGAAATAAGAAGTCAACAATATTGGACCTTTAACACAGGCACCTCTGGTTTGTTTCAACTCATATCCAAATTTTGGAATCTTTTTAGTTGTATGTACATTCTTTTTATAATTATTAATAATGCCTTTTTTTGCGATTACGTTTTTTTTTTGCCTTTTTTAGATTTTTAAATGCCTCAAAATCCGAACCTAAAAATAACAGAAAAACTTAGAAAATTATATATTTAATATGGTGACAAAAAAAAAACAGGTTAAACAAATAAGCAATGATTTCCAAATTCGTTGCGTACCTACTTAGAGATACTCTGGTCGAGGAAACAATTGCGATTTTGTCATCAAAGGGACAATAAAGTTGAAAAGTACTCGTACTGATACAAAATGAAATAAAAACAAATAATAGTTATAAAAATCAACCCCCTGGAGAATGAAGCACCCTAAACCCCGATGCCTTCAAAATGCCCCAGCAATCCCGCCCTCGAAACTCTACCAATACAATACCTTCACTACCATCGAAGGGGCAAAAAGCCGCCCACAAAATGAACAATAGGGTTGGAAGAACTACTCACACCATAGATTTCTCTCGAATCTAAATTCTACCTTTCGTACAAAACACTGCACTGCAATCGATCCAATGTAGTCCCTTCGGCCACAGAATACTCGAAGCGTCTTCAGGTAAGTAATCAATAGGCGAGTCACTAAAATCGCAGCTACTTTTTTGGACTTCCACTTAGACGTCCCCAGATTTCTGAGTACTGAGTACCTATACTTACTTTAGTCCGGGTTTTGGGAAGCCCGTACACAAATTTTTCGACTAGACCTTTTTCTATTGCAGCTCGTTTTTTTTACTCCTTGGATACTGAGATGGATTTTTCTGGGATATATGTGGTTTATCTTATCCACTAGTTCTCAATAGCCGTGCCGCTGCCGTGACCCTTTCTTCACGTTTGTTTTATTTTACGAAGAAAGATCCAACTTTGTTAATAGAAGATATAATATTCCGCTGCTTTCTATTTTCCTTCGCAAAATTTTATCCAATTTTGTTTTATAGCGGTTCATACATATATACATATTGATGATGTCCAATTACTTAAAAGCTGTCCCCTTGGTTTTGAAGCGAAACATTTGGTGCATAAACATGACCTTAGCAATTTATATTTTTTTTAAATATTTTTGTACACAACCTATTTATTTAAAAGAAAAAACGGCTACTGCCTCTTGCGAGGAATTGACAAATCCTCCAAGAGTATCTCCTGTCACAGAAAAGTGCCGCTCGTTAGCCGTTCGGATTCGGCAATAAACTGTAGGTCCCCTCCATTCCTGCAGACACGCACACAGGAATGGTTGAGAGTTGTAAGTCACTAGGCCCTAGTTCTTCATGAGCTGTTGTGCCATCAAATTTATTTTTTTTTTACACAACATGAGATAAAATTATAAAATCGTATAATTTTTTATGAGTCTTTTCAAATTTAGTATTAACCAATTTCAAACCAAAAATAACGTTTGACGAACGGAAGAAAAAAATGAGCTCTACGACCGACGATAAATACGTTGTCAACAACGAAGATTCCGCGTACTTTTACTTTCGTTGTCGTTCATTTTCATCGTGTCAGTGTGGGTACTCTCATTTACTACAATTTAAATTAATTTCGACAGGCGAAAGTTTTATCGTCGTACCGAATTTTGCGCGTTGGTGTGGTAGAACCTTAAAACTCCGGCAGTGAAATATTCAGCATTTAAATATATAGTTCAATCGGCGGTGGTGAAGTGTCCGTCTATCAATTTGTGGTTGCCAAAGGTACCGTATAGCTTGATTTAATTGAAGACTGTGATAACTCTGCGCAATATTCGTAGTATTAATCATTAATCACTATGTTAATTAATTTAAATGCATAGGTTAAAGTTTTGTCGTCGGTGTCGCTCCGTCACAGAGTTTATGCTGTAAGCCCATAGCAAAAAAAAAATTGGTAAATTTGGTGAAAGTTTCAATAAATTAAGAAAGTAGTAGCCCGTGGTATAATGGTTAATGCGTTGTAGTGTCACGCCAGAGGTCTGGGTTCGATTCCCAGCCTCCGCCATCTAACAAAAAGGTTTTCAGGGCTACTGCCTCTTGCGAGGAAGTAACAAATCATCCAATTCAAGTGCAATATAGGAAAATATGTGATTGATTATAGTTTTGTGTTTGAATAGGAAAAAATACCATTATAAAAGTTCATCGAAATCAACATGGTTTATACATTTTTAGATTTCGTAATTTTGTAGATTACTTTCCAAAACCTCCTTCACCTTATAATTGTAATGCAAACAAAAATATTATCCTTTGCTAAAAATCTTACTAAAACTTTATAAGGTACCATAAAACAAAGTTTAAACGTTATTTATGTAGGTAAATACCTTTCTAAAATAAAATTACCGCCAACAGAAGTCTTAATAATATCTTACTAGCTTCAAGAAGAATTTTAGCATCGCTTCGATTGGTTTCTAGTTGTTCCACTTGCACGGAAAGTCCATAGCTGGGATTTTTTTTTAGAAATGTTTGAACAACTTCAATGGCTTTAGTTGCTGGTTCGTTATCCACTTCATTAATAAACACTAAAAATAAAAATCAGGTAAGTACAATGTATTATGAAATGATAAAGTATTTATTTACTGAACAAAATTAACTATATGAACTTTAAGTTTTAGTTTCATTTTTGTTGTTAAAACCGGGTTGTAAAATGAGTTAAAAATATGCATTTGTATTTCTTTTCATTAATAACCTATCAATATATGTGCATAAGTCAATAAATAATTAATATCTGCACACAAACTCAAATAATCCTCAAACAAAAATTAGAACAAGTAATTCAAAACATCCATTCAAAGTAACGAACAATTTTCTGAGCAGAGTGATCTTTTAACTTCAGCGCACCGCAAGCTTACCCAAATCCACATACAACATAGTGCCTGTTTACATTCAGGTCGAATATGGAATCCGCAATAGTGGATCCGCAGTGATTAGCAGTACATTGTTCTCTTTTCTTCCTACGTGAAATCGATAAAGAGAAAAGAGAGCAATACACTTTGATTCACTGCGGATGCAGTTTCGCGGATTTCATAATAGGCATGATTGTATTTTTGACGAACGGTGCATCCAATGAGATGGGTAGATTTTGTGTGAGTAAGAAAGAGAAGGGTTAATTCCACCCAAATAACGCCGATGCGCCAGTTTCAATAAATGTTTTCTGATTGAGCACGAAAAACTTTTTTTGTGTGAGTGAGAGATACATGGTTGTTAAGGATGTGAGATAGGGATGGGTAGATTGAAATGAAAGGATTTTTTCTCTATAATGTAAACACGAGGAACATTTTGATGAACGAAAATATGCTTCATCAAAAATACAATGTAAACAGGCACTATAATTCAAACTACCTACCCACCTGCAGGGCTGCCGTTTTGAAAAATGTGCATGGGAGTATTTCAAGGATAGGGGAGTATTTCGTGTTTGTGGGTAGTATGCAACAAAAAAAAAACTTTTACACTTTCGTTTTGTGAATTCCGATTTGTATTTACAAAAAATACCAAGCCAATAGAGATAGAGGGAGAATAGACATTAGATACATTGGCCACGTTCAGGATTGCCTCTTACATGCCGCCTCCGCAGGCCATGAACGATGGCAGGATTATGAACATATCTCACAAAATCCAATGGAGGCACAAAAATCCATGTCCATGTCATAAACATGACAACGATAACTAATTTTTGAACAAGACATGAGCTCTGTTCAAAGCTTGGCCATGAGATTTGACGTTCCATGTGTGTGAGAGAGGTAGAAGTAGTACTGAAAGGAATTTTTGTGTGATCATCTTGCTCTGACTTATTAGTGTAATGTATCGACATAACTAAACTATCGACATGACATAAAGTGCCTAGTGCGAAAAAAACAAGCTGATTGTTGATTGGATTGTGGTTTGGATCTTGGGCATCTGTATGTATACTCGAGTAATGATTGTTTCAAAACTACTAAAATCGGATTGCTTATATTTGCTATCAAAAATCAGCTGCTTTTGACATTTCTCATCGGATAGATGTGTATTTCCCTACCAGAATTTTAAGGATAGCTTGGGATCTTTTTGCCAATGTTTTTATTAGGGATTACAACAGAAAGCTTTGGATAAAATCCTGAACATGCCAATTATTTTTCGCATGTGCAGCTAACAAAATTGACATTGACATTTAGTTCAGACTCATAAGAAAAATACATTCAGGCCATTTAAGGGTTGAACGCACCAGATGGAATCGGAGATGTCATCATTAATGTTTTTACTTCCACAAATATTAATGAATTTTTGGAATGTTTTGAATATTTTTGAGGGAAGTGCAATTAGTGAGGGGAGTACGGGAGTACAGTGAATGCTAGGGGAGTACGAGTACTCACTTCGCAGCCTATCAATAAAAAATAAAAAAAACTACTCGTGAAGTTGACCCCTTCAGCATTGGTACTTTATTTTAGCCTATAACTTTGTATGTATAGGTCGGACAAAAAAGTTTGTTAGAGTTCTGTTTAGAACTTTTGTTGAGCTACCCAGAACTCTAAACAGAACTCCCTAGAACTCCATAGTTTACCGAAAAATCAATAAAAACTAAGTGTGAAGTTGGCCCCTGCGCATTTTTTTGTTTAAGTTCATAACTTTTTATGTGTAGGTCGGACAAAAAAATTTGTTAGAGTTCTGTTTAGAACTCTTGGGGAGCTACCCAGAACTCTAATCAGAACTCCCCAGAACTCCCCAGAATTTCGAAAAAATAAAAAAAACTACTCGTGAAGTTGACCCCTTCAGCATTGGTACTTTATTTTAGACTATAACTTTGTATGTATAGATCGGACAAAAAAGTTTGTTAGAGTTCTGTTTAGAACTTTTGTTGAGCTACCCAGAACTCTAAACAGAACTCCCTAGAACTCCATAGTTTACCGAAAAATCAATAAAAACTAAGTGTGAAGTTGGCCCCTGCGCATTTTTTTGTTTAAGCTCATAACTTTTTATGTGTAGGTCGGACAAAAAAAATTGTTAGAGTTCTGTTTAGAACTCTTGGGGAGCTACCCAGAACTCTAATCAGAACTCCCCAGAACTCCCCAGAATTTCGAAAAAATAAAAAAACTACTCGTGAAGTTGACCCCTTCAGCATTGGTACTTTATTTTAGCCTATAACTTTGTATGTATAGATCGGATAAAAAAGTTTGTTAGAGTTCTGGTTAGAACTTTTGTTGAGCTACCCCGAACTCTAAACAGAACTCCCTAGAACTCCATAGTTTACCGAAAAATCAATAAAAACTAAGTGTGAAGTTGGCCCCTGCGCATTTTTTTGTTTAAGCTCATAACTTTTTATGTGTAGGTCGGACAAAAAAATTTGTTAAAGTTCTGTTTAGAACTCTTGGGGAGCTACCCAGAATTCTAATCAGAACTCCCCAGAATTTCGAAAAAATAAAACAAACTACTCGTGAAGTTGACCCCTTTAGCATTGGTACTTTATTTTAGCCTATAACTTTGTATGTATAGGTCGGACAAAAAAGTTTGTTAAAGTTCTGGTTAGAACTTTTGTTGAGCTACCCCGAACTCTAAACAGAACTCCCTAGAACTCCACAGTTTACCGAAAAGTCAATAAAAACTAAGTGTAAAGTTGGCCCCTGCGCATTTTTTTGTTTAAGCTCATAACTTTTTATATGTAGGTCGGACAAAAAAATTTGTTAGAGTTCTGTTTAGAACTCTTAGGGAGCTACCCAGAACTCTAATCAGAACTCCCCAGAATTTCGAAAAAATAAAAAAAAAACTACTCGTGAAGTTGACCCCTTCAGCATTGGTACTTTATTTTAGCCTATAACTTTGTATGTATAGGTCGGAAAAAAAAGTTTTTTAGAGTTCTGTTTAGAACTTTTGTTGAGCTACCCAGAACTCTAAACAGAACTCCTAGAACTCCATAGTTTACCGAAAAATTAATAAAAACCAAGTGTGAAGTTAGCCCCCCCATCATTGATAATTTTTCTAAATTCTTATTTTGCAGAACTATTTTCAAAACCCATTGAGAACTCCAGAACTCTTTATCAGGAACCGAAATTTCTTATCAGAACTTATTTTCATGAACAAAGGGGGGCCGCGTGAAGTTGGCCCCCCATATATTTTTTTTTCTATTTCTGGCCAAGATTACACGGAACTATTGCTATTTTTGGGCAAGAACTCTAGAACTCTTTCAAATCTACCCAGAACTCTAAAAAAAAATCAATTTTTTGAAAATTGGGGGGCCAACTTCACGGGAGTGAAATTGTTTTCCCTTAAATCTTTATGGATGCATTGGTGTTCACCTGTATTAAGCGCACCAACGAAGCCCAAACAAACAAAATGTATGTTGTAGTTCGTTCGCCACGACTCGGCTGCAGTGAGGGATGATTTTCTTACTTAGAAGAATCATCAAAAATGTCGATAGAGCCTGACGAGATTATTTATAACTTTTGATTGAGTGAGAGGATTTATTATTTCATAGAGGTATCTAAGGGGCTGGTTATGGCTATCAAGGACACGCATCAGGAAAAATGTTCTTTTTGATAATTTAATATTAAGGATACTAATCGATGATAAATCACTTAAAATATTTATTTATTTAAAACGAGTTAGCATCGTATTATCTTTTTAACATTTTACTAAAGTTAAAATCGCCAAATGCCTATTTTATCTTTTTAGCATCATATTAAATCCAAGTGTCACTTTGGCAGCTACAATTGCAAAAATGGGTTGAACCGTCACTATCTTAGGCGTGTTCAGCTAGAAAAATAGGTTTAGTAGGATACTAGTTAGAAAATTTTAAAACTAATAATATTTTAGTAAAGAGTTTTAAAATATCGTGCTAACACCTTAACATCAGGCTGTTTAAAATTTTGCGCCCATGTGTTTCATTTCTTGCGACTGAAAAATCGCGCGACTGACAATCGCAATGTCATGCGTGTTTATTTCTTTCCGCAACTACGATTTTTAAATCGAAGAAATTCAAATCGCAAGTGCGGTCACAAACATGTAATTGCATTGTTTCATTTTATTTTGCGACAATCGCGTCGCTCGAAAATTGGAACAAATTTCAGTCGCGATTTCTTGGTCGCAAGTGTGATCAATGACTTTGAAAATAATTTGTTCTAATTCTTGCGACTAAATGGTCGCGCGATCGAAATTGCAAGTGCGTGCTTAGCCTTACAATACAAAAGTTATAGGTTTTCTCTTTTTTATCTTTTGTTTCAGTCTAGTTGTTTGTATTAACAGTTTTAGAAAAAAATACATTTCTTATATAAACAATTTTGTTAACATTTTTAAGAAAAAAAATTGGTATATACCTACAATTAAATTTCGAAAAAAATCAACCCGTTTTTGAAATATCAAATTTTCAAAAAAAAATTAAAATTTTGTTTTAAAAATCTAAATTTCGTTTTTTTTTTTTTGAAAATTTTGTTATGCAGTATGATCTCAAATTTTTAGAAGCTTTTGTATAAAAAGAAATCTAAACCGGTTTTACAGATAATGAGAGAGTCCAAAATAAAAAAAATGATTCTATGAAAAGTACACCCATATTCCACAAGTCGTATTTTGTCTCGTACTCGTAGTCGAACTCGAACTCGTTTCGTATCAAAATCATTATTCTTCAAGTAGTATACGCTGCGTACGAGAAGCTTTAAAAACAACGTATATCGTTGCTTGTAGACATTAGCCAAAATCAGTAAAATTTCAATTAAAAAAGTCATTTTTGTTGTTTTTCTAATCAGACTGATACTAGACTAGTTTCACTGGATTGTTATTACCACTACTGGCTAACATTTTTCATTAATTGCACTTTTACAAAGAGTAAAATTCCATGGACTATGCTTTTAAAATTCTACATTTTTTTTTTTTCAAAACTAGATAAATAGTTTAAATAAAGAATTGTATTACACTTTTGAGAATGCAAAAAAGTTTAAAATCATTTTGGACTTTATTTTACTCTTAAAAAGCTGAAGATACCTGCATTTTAATTTTTGTTTTCCATTTAAGTAGGATATATCGATATGTATTAAAGATATCGAAAAAACTGAAACACCAAAATGTTGGGGACAAATTTTTCCAAGGACGATGTTCCTTACTTTTTTCAAATTGTACCTCGTTATATTTTTTTAGTGAGTCTTTAAAATTAATTTTTTTTAAGATGAGGAGATACATATACCAAACTAACTGTTTTATAATCAAAATAATAATTACCCTAGGTAGAGCATTCCCAACTCTGGGGGCGATGTTCCTTATTTTATTTATTTTTTTTTATTAAGCGTTTTTAACCATCAAACTTAAAAAGAAATACAAAAAAGTGTATACGCTAATAGCTTCGGATTAACGAATAGTAGGTAAAAAAAATAAGTACATGTAAAAATCAGATTTTCCAAACTCTAGGGGCGATGCTCTTTATTTTTTTTATTTCATCTTTTTAAGTCATTTGTTTTTAAATAGAATCAAATTATAACAAAAAGGACATAAAACAAAGCAGATAAGCAAAAGCAAAAAAATAAACTATTGTAGAGATAATAATTGTAGGGATAAAATTTAGTTTAGCTTGAACTGCGTACTTGGCTTAAGTATTTAAAACAATTTCAATCAAAATCTTAGGAGTTCTCCATAAAAAAAATTATCGAAATTAGCTAATTCCCTTTCGAGAAAAACTTTTATTTGTCATTATTATATTATATCATATCATATCATATATCATATATCATATATCATATATCATATATCATATATCATATATCATATATCATATATCATATATCATATATCATATATCATATATCATATATCATATATCATATATCATATATCATATATCATATATCATATATCATATATCATATATCATATATCATATATCATATATCATATATCATATATCATATATCATATATCATATATCATATATCATATATCATATATCATATATCATATATCATATATCATATATCATATATCATATATCATATATCATATATCATATATCATATATCATATATCATATATCATATATCATATATCATATATCATATATCATATATCATATATCATATATCATATATCATATATCATATATCATATATCATATATCATATATCATATATCATATATCATATATCATATATCATATATCATATATCATATATCATATATCATATATCATATATCATATATCATATATCATATATCATATATCATATATCATATATCATATATCATATATCATATATCATATATCATATATCATATATCATATATCATATATCATATATCATATATCATATATCATATATCATATATCATATATCATATATCATATATCATATCATATCATATCATATCATATCATATCATATCATATCATATCATATCATATCATATCATATCATATCATATCATATCATATCATATCATATCATATCATATCATATCATATCATATCATATCATATCATATCATATCATATCATATCATATCATATCATATCATATCATATCATATCATATCATATCATATCATATCATATCATATCATATCATATCATATCATATCATATCATATCATATCATATCATATCATATCATATCATATCATATCATATCATATCATATCATATCATATCATATCATATCATATCATATCATATCATATCATATCATATCATATCATATCATATCATATCATATCATATCATATCATATCATATCATATCATATCATATCAAATACCTAGTATCTATATAATATATTCTAAGTAAAAATGATGTCGTGGCTAAAGAGTTTACTTGTTTAATGCAACAAGAACTAATTCCCTTCGGGGAGAATACTCGGCGCTTAACTCAAACACGGAGAAAACGTGTGTTACAGAAGTCGTGTTTTTTTTTTTGCAAGCATGAAAGGAATTGGATGAAAAAAACGATGTCGGGCCCCAACAGTTTACGTTTTAAACAACATACAACAACAACTTAGCCCATTCGGGTTTAGCTAAGCACGGAGAATTTTCGGTGCTTAGCTTAAGCACGGAGAAAAAGTGTTACCGGCACGAATTCCATACAAGTTATCGGTAGGTGTATGGAAACTCCATGTTTTTCCTGTAATGGCGTTGGTAATCCCCGATGTCGTTTTTTTCGACCGATTCCCTTGAAGCTTGCAACACCTATCCTATAGTCCAGTCAACGAAGGAAAAAATATGCCTTCACCTGGAAATAAATCCAACGGTTTTGAAACTTGACACACGTAGTCGTATTAAGAGAGGCCTGATGATATGAAGTGTATAAAAGTCGCCCTGAATCCGAGGCGAGCTCTAGGAACGTGTAACATGTCGTCTTTTTCGGTTTTTCGTGTTTAAATTAGAAACACTTTGTCCTCTCAAAAAATAATCCGCGGCGAAAAAATATGTTATGAAATTCTTTACAAAATTGATTATGACCAAATTTTTCATATCTGTCATATATATAAAGTTATTTGGCGCCAAAGATTGGTATTTTTTTAATTTCCTGAAAACAACAACATTTTTTTATAGTCTAAAGCCGGTAGCAAATTTTGGGAGTGGAAGAACATATAACCAAAACGCATGTACTTGTATTTAGGGTAAACGCGTTATTATACCAAATTCAACCGTCTGGCAGGTATTTCTTTTCACCCGGGGGTGGTGGTGGGCGTTCAAAACGTCTGGGACCTAAGAATTTCTAATCCTTTATTTTTTATATTCAGCGTGATTCGCATAAGGTGTGACAAAAAAATAAAGCTTAGATATAGGTTGGGTCGAGACAAATAAAAATCGTATGGGATATTCCTCCCGTTTACCCAGGTGGGTAATTTTTTAAAAAATTGACTCAAAACAGAAAAAAATTATTGAAAAAAACAACGATGCTATACCTTTTTGTAGATCCCAAAATTTCTTCTTTTAGATTGTTTGTAAATAAAGTTGTTTTAGTGGAAATAATATCTTTGGAGCACCAAAATAAGGGATTGAAGTCGAGTTTTAGGAAAACTTACTTTTGTTATTTTCAATTTTCTCAAAAACAAGAAGACATTTGACATCTGGTTTTAAGTAGATAGATAGATAGATAGATAAATTCTTTATTTCATTAATAAGTTTTACAATTTTATTTCTTAAGAATAAGGACGTGGCAATCCTGCCGTCTGCCTGTGGTTTTAAGTATTTAACTAAAAATTAATAGAAACATTGAATATTAAACAAAAAACTACAACTAATTACGTAAAATTTTGAACAAAATCAGTTTAGTTTTGTTTATTTTTTTTTTTTTATTTTGAGTTTGAAAATTTATTTTTCAAAATTTCAAATAGATGCCAAATAACTTTATAAATATTACAGATATGAAAAAACGGTATTAATCCATTTTGTAGAGAGTTTTTTAAGCTATTTTTTTGTCTCAAATTATTTTTCGAAAGGACAAACCGTTTCTAAGATAAACACGAAAAACTGAAAAAGACGACATGTTACACTTTCATGCCGCTAGAGCTCGCCCCGGATTCTTGGGGACTTTTATAGACTTCATCTTTAGGCCTCTCTTAATAAGTGTGCCAAGTTTCAAAACTGTTGGATTTTTTCCAGGTGAAAACCTTTGTTGACTGGACTAACAGGCATGAGTTACATACACAGAATACTATCGATATTTTGTGATGGCGTCGGTCATCCTTGATGTAGTTTTTAAAAAAAAAAAACCCTCCAGGATTGCGAAAAAAACAAGGTTTATCTTTTTAGAAAGTTCGGGTTCCGTGGTAATAGGTAGTGTGAAGTACAATGAAATATTAATAAAATCTATATCTATCTATCTATCTAGTGTGAAGTACATAAAGTCGCAAATATTGAACTCTGGTTTAGAAATTTTAACTCAACGACTTCAGCAGATTAACCGAGGAGAGGATCAACGATGGTTCAGACAAACCTTTTTTAATTTAGCTGTAGTCTGAAGATAAGGTAGTTAAAATCTCGAAAACGTTTACGAATAAAAAAATATTTAATTGTTGCACGAGAGTGAGAAGTCATTTGAATTTACTAATAACTCATAACCTCTCATTTCACCTGCTCTATATTGGTATTGGAGCATTATTTGTATTGAAAAAGATTTTCACCATATCGTGAAGTTTAAGTGGCCAGTTATAGATTAATGTAATTGATACGCATCATTGAAATCGTTGAATTCAGTTTTGAGATACTAAAAAATCTATATTAGTGATTATTTTGATGCCGATATGAAGTTGACAACTCAATTAATATTTATTGCCAAAATAAATTTATTTGCGCCCAACTTTCCACAAAAGGCACCAGTTATAGCTTTCATTGAAAATGATCATTAAACATTTTAATTGTTAATTGTGATCCGTTCGGAAAGCATTATTTTTGTTTTTTTTTTTTTGCAAGCCAAAATAAAGGTTATGACTCAGTTATTATTTCAAGCCAAAAATCTTGTTCAAACCTTCCACATAAAATGACTTTTTTTATTTCAATGATTGAATTACCTGCTTTACAAATGATCATTGAAAAAAAAAACCTGGGTTTTCGATTCTCCAAAAACACTCAAGGGCTCTCCATTGTGATGTTGACATTCTAAGCAAGAAAGAATTTCTGTACTCTGATAATTAAAACTTAAAACTAGTATTAAAATGAATAAAACAACTTCAAAAGTTTCCATTTTCTTTTCTTTTTTATTTTTCTTCAATTAATATACTATATTATCTCATTTCCATTTCAAAAATAAACAATCACGAATCTTCAACAAAATACTAATTGCTTCACAACTTATGTTACTTAGGCAGTTAGTTGGTTACCTCAACGCACCCCAGCAAAAATCTAGATCAACTTTAGGGCGACCCCAGGTCTCAAAAAACAGAGAATTTGACTGTCAGGGTTAGTTCAGGGTTTTCAAAAAATGCTTTCGAGCGTACTCAGGGTGAATTAAACAAATATAATAGTTCAATGATTCAATAAATGATCCTTGAGAAAGGTTGGGCCGAAAAAATGAATTTTTTTTCTGGACAGGGCGTGTGCGAATTGAGTTAAAATCGCGTTAAATCTTATCCGAAGATTAATTTTTGAAACTAGTGAGAGGTGAGGTGAATCTGTACGTATAAATGTCCAAATTTAATCTCCGATAAAATTTAATCGACATTTTAAACGAATTTGCACACGGCCTGAGTCATAAGCATCAAACTAATTACAAATTTCGCGTCTTTAATAGTATGTTCTCACTGAAAGAAATTGCGCAATTGTGGATAATTTTTCCGAAATCATCTTCAAATTTGCACAATTTCCCATACAATGACGCAATTTCAAAGTCATCTCAAATCACCTTAATTTCAATGAAATTGCAAACAAAATTGCGTTTTAAAAAAGTTATAACAATTATTTCCTAATAAAGTGAACGAACAGAACTACAAAGAATGACAAAAAAAAAAGTAGGTGCCACTCAGGGTTGCCACTTCGAAAAAAATTGCGCAGTAGATCATGCAGCAAAACTGCAGTAGATTGGACCTTCCCGCAGTAGATTTTTTATTTAAAAAAAAAATTACAAAGTGTATCAATTTTAACAATTTTAAGAATATTTTTGAAAAAAATAAAAATTAAAAAATCTTAATGTCGCAAACAGATGGGCATCCATTTTCAATTCATTGGCATTGGCAAGAGTACGATAACTTAGGGGCCAAGAAATGACAACGGTTTTTTATAGAACAGTTCAATACAAGTTTTTTTTACCTCCCCCGTCAAATTCATAAAAAAAAGTACTAAAAATTAAAGCCAATACTCTGTTCTATTAGATAATTTTTTAATCAAGTGAAATCTATGCATAGTTTTTAAAAAAAACTGGTTTTAAATTCAAAATTTTAAGAAAAAAATTTAACAAAATGTTTAAAGTGTAGTTTTTCAAAACTGTAAAATTGTAAATTATTTTTGTTTTCTGAAATTCGTTGTTCTAATTAATTCTTAATAAAAAATTGAAAACTAGATGATTTTATGTCTTCTAGTTTTTGCGAATTTGATTAAAATCGCGTTAAACCTTTATCCGCAGATTCACTAATGTGGAAACGTCAAAATTAATCTCGGATAAAATTTATTCGAAATTTTTTATTTCTTTTTTACTTGTATGCCAATTGAAAATTCAAAATATATGTCAAGTTCTGGATATAGTTTATGTTATCCTCCAGAGAGTTAAGTAAAGCCAAAATCTTAATATTTAAATAAAAGGTCTTTTTTCCCCTTTAAAGACCTCCAATGACTATTGAATATTACAGCTATATTATTCACTCGTTTAATTCAGATCTAAACTTAAATCCAGATGTAAATTCATTTAAATCCAAAAAGTAAATTCAAGTCCATATTATTCACTCGTTAAATCGGCAGTTAGATCAAAATTTTTACATTCAGATTCAATAAATCCAATTGACTTTAAGCTGCTCTCCGGAGGACAGTTTAAGAATTTACATCCAGATTGAAACTTAATTTATATTCATTACAAGTTCCAAGTGTTTGATTATTATAGTTCAAAAGCAAGAAAAAGTGGAAAAATAAAAAAAAATAATAAAAAAAGGATTAGAGTGAATAATATGGACATGAATTTAAATTTTTGGATTGAATAAATCAAGTTGGATTTAAAGTTCACTTAAATCCAATTTAAACCCAATGTGAATAATATGGGCGTTAATAGGGCCACCTGTCCCTGTTGGTCAAACTATTTCGAAATAGTCGGAAATAGCCTTTATTTAATTTTTAAAAAAATATCACATTATCAAGGCTTAGAAAATCGATTTCGTTGTATAACGTTAGATAAAAAGTTAGATTTTAGACTACATGTAAAAATGTTTATTTATAACATCAACATGGACGGTGCAGTAGATTTCATTTCGTGGCAGTAGATTTAGATTTTGCGTAAAATGCAGTAGATCTACTACAACTGCAGCCAGTTATAGCTTTCATTGAAAACCATATAAAATAAAATATAAATAAATTTGATGGCACAACAGCTCATGAAGAACTAGGGCCTAGTGACTTACAACTCTCAACCATTCCTGTGTGCGTGTCTGCAGGAATGGAGGGGACCTACAGTTTATTGCCGAATCCGAACGGCTAAGGTGAGCGGCACTTTTCTGTGACAGGAGATACTCTTGGAGGATTTGTCACTTCCTCGCAAGAGGCAGTAGCCCTGAAAAAAACTTTTTATGTTTTTAGGTGGCAGTGGCCGGGAATCGAACCCAGACCTCTGGCGTGACAGTCCAACGCACTAACCATTACGCCACGGGCTACCATAATGGAAAATTTTGTCTTTCCATTTTGAGGCATTTATAGAAAAGTTGATGGTATTTTGATATCAAAATGCAGGGAATTATTCAGTTAATTTTTTCGTCAAAAAAATGGTTAATATATTTTGAAACTTTCTTTTACAATCAATGGCGCAAAATTTTATACAGCCTGATGTTATGGTATTATCATGATATCTACTACTTAACAATTTTCTAACTTTAAAACATTTTACTAAAATATTCTTACTTTTAAACATTTTCTAACTAGTGTCATACTAAACCTATTTTTCTAGCTGAACACGCCTAAAACAGTGACAGTTCAACCCATTTTTGTAATTGTAACTATCAAAGTGACACTTGGATTTAGTATGATACTAAAAAGATAAAATAGGCATTTGGCGATTTTAACTTTAGTAAAATCTTAAAAAGATAATACTATGCTAACTCGTTTAAAATTTGGAAAAGCCTGTTTTTCTACTATTTATGGTCCCTATCCAAAAAATAAGAAATGCCTTGAAGTGGATATATTACACCATGTTTTAGAAAAAAAGTTATTAATAAACAAAAATATAATATTGATTTTTTTAAATAAGACTTGAACGTATTTTTTCAGGTTTGTTCCTGGCCGCGTTGCAGGAAGAATAACTTTAATTTCTGCCATATTTTAGTTTGTTTGGTTTTTTGGCAACGACACATACAAACATACTTGCAGCAGTATTTCTGTCATAAATGCATTGAATAATTATTTTATACATGGCATGTGCGGTGCAACAATGTTGCAATCATGAATTAAACCGTTGTCTTCTGATCGCCCCCAGAAATCCCGTTGTGTACTTATAGTACAAACATTAAACACACATAGTGACGTGGCAGAGATTAAAGATTTCTGGTTCGATTTTTCATATCCTAATAAATATTGAATATCACAAGAATAATCCGATTGACAGTGGATTCACGACTTATTTATGGTTTTAAAAGTCAAGACTTTTTTCAATATACATATATTTTCTATAATTAACTACTTCTTAATTTAATTTAAAAATACTAAACTCAAATATACTATATTCAAAGCTTAAACTAAAATATTTTCAACTTACAAACATTGATGTTTTGTGTAGTTTGTCCGTATGCGAAAGAGCCTATCCAAAAATATGCTAATACAGATAAAAATCCTCGTTTTATTTGCATTTCGTCATTTATTACACTGTTAAAACTATTTTTTTTTTAAATAATTATATTATACAATAAGCAAATAAAATTAACCGTACACTCCAAGAACCTTCTTTAAACTGAAATATTAAAAGGAATTAGGTACCTACCTATGTCCAACTTGTCTTATCATGCATTTTGTCATGTATGTGACAGAGAGTATCCTTGGTGATATACATTTATTGGTCATTGATTGGTCACTGAAGAACACGTATGTAGCTATAATCGTAAGCAATTGTGCAGTTACTTTGTTATAATCATTACTGTGTCAACATTGTATTTGCTAATAGTTTTCGATTTGCTCGACACCCTTCAGGTATGAAATCACAAGCCACAAATATGAAATTATAAGAACTCTGTGACAATAAAACTTAGGAATAAGGAAGAATCAAATTAAGACAGCAGGACTTAAACAAATGCAAATTTAAATACGTACATTTACTCCAGTAAGAATAGACGAAAAAATGCCAAAGAAAGGAAATAATTAGTTAAAGGTTGAAACTTGGCATGGACGTTGGTAAAAGGACTCTTTAAAAACTTCGAGTTCCTCATGGATCCGATGACCGCTAGGTTAGTTATAAGGGGTCCAAGAGTCTAAAAATGAGTTTTTTGCTAATATCTCAAAAACGGTTTGTAATAGCGAAAAATGTTGTTCTTGAATCTTGTAGCTGAGGCGATTTCCTATAAAAATGAACCTGTCGGTTTTTTCGTAGCATTAACCGTTAAAAAGTTACAGCAAATGAAAAGTTACAAAATCTCTCAAATGTCATGAAAATGGGAGTGTTTTGCAAATATCTCAAAAACAGTTTGTGTTAGAGAAAAAATTTCATTATCCAATCTTGTAGCCCATGTAATTTTCAATTCTTTTTCATTTTTTTGGTAACATAAACTGTTAAAAAGTTACAGCAAATGGAAAAGTCAAATCTCTAAACAAGGGGGATTCATGAAAATGGGATTTTTTGGCAAATATCTCAAAAACAGTTTGTGCTAGAGAAAAATTGTCTTCATCAATCTTAAAGCTGATATAATTTTCAACGAAAATATGTTTTCATTTTTTTTGTAAAATTAACTGTTAAAAAGTTACAGCAAATCGAAAAGTCCAAAAATCTCTAACAAAGGGGCAAAAAGTCATGAAAATGGGAGTTTTTGGCAAATATCTCAAAAACGGTTTGTGCTAGAGAAAAATGTTATTCCCCAATCTTGAAGCTCATCTAACTTTCTCATGTTGAGAATTACATGGGCTACAAGATTGGAGAATAAATTTTTTCTCTAACGCAAATCGTTTTTGAGATATTTGCCAAAAACTCCCATTTTCATGACATTTGGCCGCTTTTGAGAGATTTTTTAACTTTTCATTTGCTGTAACTTGTTAACGGTTAATGCTACGAAAAAATTGTATTTTTTAAAGGAAATCGTCTCAGCTACAAGATTGGAGAACAGCACAAACCCTTTTGATATATGTGCAAAAAACTCATTTTTAGACTCTTGGACCCGTTATAACTGACCTAGTCATCGGATCGATGAGGAACTTTTTCGGTTTTTAAAGAGACTCATTACCAACGTCCATGTCAAATTTAAGCCTCTAACTAATTTTTTCCTTTTAAAAGTCTATTTTTCCTGGACTAATTAGGGTCGTCGCATCGTTAAAAAAAGTTCTTCTTGGATGGGTCTAAATCATTTCCAAATAAAGAAAACGAAATCCTCTACTTTTTTATTTTCATACCTTATAGTCGCTAGAATATATTAATTTAATATGCTATTTTTCATCGTATGATATTATAATGCCAGAAAAAGTTAAAACATTGGTTTCCGTTATTTCTCAAATAATAAATTTGGTTGCACAACCGCTCATGAAGAATTTGGGCCTAGTGACTTATAACTAGGCTGTAGGTTCAAGCTCTCTTGGGCTCTACACACAAATCGTACTAAATCTGGGAGGATGCAAACATTTTCCCTGAGTGTATTCAAAATTAGGAATGTGTCTCCTGTAAAGTAAGTAAATTAAAGGATTGGCAACCCTGGCTATTGGTTCAAAGCGTGAAAAAGAGTTTCATATACAAATGTTTATATTAATCGATAGATAAAACGAAGCGAAAACTTCTTCTGTTTTCAAATAACTTCAAAAAATTCGAAAAAACATTAAGTACTTCCTTCGAATAAGCTTGTATCTTGCGATTGAAAAAAAACAAAATTAGAACAATCCTAAACGTCAAACCCAACTGATAAATAAAAAGGAAAGCGCTATTGGGGGCTATTGTTTCCCAGTCCAACGAAGAAAAAATCTCTGGGCGCTCAGAGATTTTTTTACGTGGAAATTAAAATAAATTGAACTTGTTATTATTTCACGTTCATTTCAATAAATTTTCTGCTTCAACAATTGAATATTTAACACATGAGTTTTTTATAATCAATCGGAGATTGTTGTCCCATCCCACGAAATGATTTCGCCTCCGTCAAATTGACATTTAGCGTTCAGTGAGATTTTATTTGGTATGACACGCCTTATTTCTCCAAAAAAAATCAACGCTTAAGCCAGGTACGCAGTTCAAGCTAAACTAAATTTTATCCCTACAATTCTTATCTCTACAATCGTTTGCTAAGAGCACAAATGTCAAAATTTATCTGTGAAAGAATGCGTTGAGCATTATTTCGCGTGCTAAATCAAGTGGAGACTTCTTGAATTTAGCGCGTGAACTGCGTACTGCCTAGCTAAATATCCTCGCTAAAAATTATCTTTGGAGGAAATTTGTATGGAAGATAAATTTTAGCGCGATCTGCGTACTAGGCTTTAGTCTAAAAAGATTGCAACCAACGTCGACATGGATAGCTAGATTTTGAGAAAGAGGCACTGAGAAGAGGATTTAAAAAAAACAAAAAGAGTCATCACTGAAAATATCCCTTAGATGAAAAAGAAAAAGCCTAAACTCATTTAATAAAGTTTATATATTCTCAAAACAAACAAAAAGCAATAGTTTGGCTCTCTAAAGCGAGCTAAGTTCTATTTTTTAATTATAAAGAAGATCCCCTGTATTCTGTATTTGCAATCGTGAATTTAATGGGGATAGTAAAGAAAGACTCGCAAATTCACGAAAAAAAAATGTGAGGCAGAAATTCATACGTAAAAATTACTAAAAACCAAAGGGAACACTTTAAGGGCCCAGTTATAGCTATCATTGAAATTCATCATTGAAATTTTAATGATATATTTTAAGACGCAAAATCTATGATTATTTTGATATTATCTGACCGACAAAAAATTCCATTGCGGCCCAACCGTTCTCAGGAAATGTCTTTTATTTTTTCAATGATCAATGATAAGGTAGTTTAATCATTAAAATAATTTAAGTTGGGCTCAAATGAAAATTTTTGTTGGCACTAAATATTAATAGAGTCGTCAGCTTCATATTGGGATCATAATAAATACTAATTTTGCTTTTAAAATACCTCAAAAATTAAATACAAAATTTCAATGATGAGTTTCAATGAAAGCTATAACTGGCGCCTAATAAAATGCTTTACCTTTTTAAAGTAAAAATTTCATTCTTTCATTTTTTTTAGATCAAGTTGTTTTAATTAATAGTTTTTGAAAAATTAATTTTTACTCATAATAAAAATAAAATATTAAATTTTATGTTTATTAAATTAAACGACTTCTTATTCTCATGCATGAGAATAATCGGCCTTTGTAACCGTCGGAGTGGAATTCTCTCCGATTTCCTTCGAATCGGAGACATTCTGCTGATCGGAGAACTACCTCGAAGCAAAATGTCCTCGATTCGCAGGAAACCGGAGAGAATTCCGCTCTGACGGCTACCTCGATAGGGCCGAATAATGGTTTATTATATTTAATGCTTATATAAATTTCTGGTCAAGCATTTAAACCAGATGCTTAAGGGTCAATTTTTATACTTATTCTTCAGTTAGAGCAAGAATTAGTTTTTCAATAGTCATATATAAATTATTTCTGAGAATAAAGCTATCTGCTTACTTAAGAGTAAGATAAAATTATTCCTAGGATTAAATATTTTTAATGTCAAGAAACACTTTTCCTCAATATTGCTTTGAAATAAATGTTAAATAAAAACTAAACGCGGCCATTTTTTTGTTTGGTTTGCGAGTACGAATACGAAAACAATTTCAATTCTATCTATCTCTTTCTTTCCTTTTGTTTAAAAAAGACACAAACTGTGGGAAGTACAAGAACTGTCAAATTCAATTTTCTTCAAAAAAAAAAACTGTTAAGCTAAGAGCAGACGGCATATAAAAAACCGCAAATGTTTGCGACTCTGACGTCACGTAAAAAGTTGCAAATATGTCGCAAATTCTATTTCCATAGCAGTGTCCGCACACTTACACATAGGGTGTTCACATGATGTGCAAAAACTGTCCCAAAAGTTGCAAATGCATTTGCGATATAGGTGCTTGCACATCATATGTCCGCAAATATGATCGCAAATGTTTTGGTCTATTTGCAGGGTGTTCAGATGATGTGCTACAAAATCCGCATATCACCCAATTCCAATCATATGCAGGTTTGCGAACACATTTCTTTGGTTTGCATATTTCCTTGTGAGTCGCTGTAAAGTATAGTTTAGCTCGTCTGAAATATTTTTTTTAAGTGCTTACAATATTATAATGTCAAAAAGAAAGTGGACTGCTGTTGCTGTTTTGGCATTAGATTTATTAGAAAGTGAAAAAGAAAATGAATGTTCCGAAGAAGAAGCTGCAAAACAACAACAAAAGGTGCGTAGCGTATGGACAAAGGATTGGCTTCTGCATCGCCAGGTGGAAAGTTTTTGCTCGAAATTGTTGTTGGAATTGCGTGGGAGAGAGCCTGATTTGGATGCCGACAAGACGACAAAAGTAACGCTGGTCTGTGCTGTACTGCACAATTATTTGATGACCACAAACAAAGCGAAATATGCACCGAGTTCATCATTCGATCAATACGATGCCGATGGTAATATGAGCCCTGGTGAGTGGCGTGTAAACCTTCAGAGCGTGACAAAAAGAATTCATGCATTACTTCACCGAAGAAGGCGAAGTTGAGTGGCAATATAACCACATTTAAAATTATTATGTATATATGTTACCGTAAAATGCCGAAATAATGAATTTCTAGAATTTGCCGGGAAATCATTGAATTTCTCAGCACCATTGGTAAGAATTGTTCTAGAATATACCGGTAAATACATATATATAAAATTAGATAAAATAAAGAAAATATTCAAAAGATTTCTGTAGTTCTTCTTTTTTCCCAAAACAAGAAGACAAAAAGGCTTTATTTGATTTTATCAAATTGTTTTTGCGGTT
This sequence comes from Epistrophella euchroma, assembly GCA_947049315.1. Classification (NCBI taxonomy): domain Eukaryota; kingdom Metazoa; phylum Arthropoda; class Insecta; order Diptera; family Syrphidae; genus Epistrophella; species Epistrophella euchroma. Next base: position 62,467,627 of record OX346245.1, read on the forward strand.
GGTTTTACGATTGATAGCCATCACAGTAAACCGAAACAATTAATCCCAACATCAATCATTTCAGTTTTTGAATAAATAACCGACGACAAACGCGTATGTATGTTTCGTTCATTCCACTCATTCTCAATCATATCACACTGACACGTCAAAATAGTCTTGCAGTGGTCCCAGAGTCTCGGCCGTGACATTAGGTAGTATCCACCTCCTAAATCGATTGGTGTACTGCATTTTCCGATCCGCCGCCGTACAAAAATTTTGGCACATTTGACACCTGCCAAAGTAATCGTGTTTGACTTGTAAAATGATTTGAGTGAGAATGACTAGAACGACCGAAACGTACCTATGTATAACGTTCAATTGAAAGATTGGAATTGGGGCCCATTGGTGAAAGCTACGGATCACAATCACAAAGGCCAAATCAATTTGATTGACATAGTGAACAATTTAATCTTTGAAAATGAAAATGAACGACTGAATTTTGAGCTTGAGCTTCGTAGCTACAGCTGTGATCTGTTGTTTTTTTTTACATGGGATTACAACAACACAAAGCTATCCGAACCAACTAAACTCCTACTCTGCATTGTCAAAAATTTTAAAAACGAAAACAAAAACTACACGATAGCCAAATAGCAGTCGGAAGAAATAACGAGGATCGTTAAAACTATAACGATTCTCATAATACGTAATCGCATTTCAACATAACGAAATAATTTTCAACTAATAAAACCTGTAAATAATAAAACCTGTATTTCGATACCTTATGAAATAGTTAATTTAATTCATAGTAGCAAAGAAATACATTTCACTTTAGAATTTTTAATATTGATAAAAGAAAGACTTTTATGGACGGTAATGTAAGCAAAAAATTAGGAGAATAAATAAATACAAATAAACAAAATAAATAAATAAAAGATTTGTATACATATAAGATAAAGTGAACTAAATTTAGCAAAATAAAAAAAATTCAAATCAACAAACTAAATAAAAGATTTATACATATGATTCGACGTCGATTGGATATTCGTCGATTGAAGCAGGTCTTGGACGCTCTAATATTGGTTGAGCAAAACCACTCTGGTCTCCCTGATCATCATCCTGCACAGTGATTTCTTCCAAATCATGAATATTTATGTCGACCCCACGTTCATCGACAAAACGAACCGGCGCGGCGGCGGCGGCGGCGAACTTTCTGATTGGATTTCATCCAAAAAATCCAACATAGCACGATTTAGCAGGTTTCGCAAACGATCAGCATAGTACTCTGGCAACTCTTTTAATTGACATGCTAAATAATCACAAAAAGTTGTATTTTTATCGGCTGCAGTCAAAGCGGAAACAGCCGAATTTAAAATGGCTAATCCAGCCGTGGTTGAAGATGATGGCAGTGGTGATGTTGTTGTTTTTTCCACCTGATATCTATGTTTGCGTCGCTGGCCGACTGTGACGTCTGACGTTGGTGGTAAAGGCGGTGACAAGAATTCATTTAACACTGGATCATCGACAATTGCAGTAGACACCTTTAATGTAAAAAAAAGCATTTTTATCAAAAAAGCAAAATTAGTGGTTTAAAAAATTACTATTGAAGAAACTGATGAAGTAGAGCGCTGCAATTCGTTGGCCTCCAAAAACATCATTTGGGTAAAAAATTGCCATGACACTGTAGGTGGTTCTGTCCCCTGCCCAGACTTCTTTGTGTGCATCTTTGTTAAATTAGATTTGAAAGTCACTCTCAAACAGCCCCATTTGGATTTCGCTTCGTTAATGCTTATTTCAAAGCCGAGATCATCCACCACCTCACGCCAACCATCAAGTTTGCACAGTTTGTAGTCTGGGGCACCAGCATCCCAGAGTCTGGGACGCTTCTCCACCGCAGCAATTAATAAATTAATCTGATCGCGCGTCCAGTCGTGCTGCACTCTTCTCGTTCCCGATTCAGATTTTCTCTTGCGGCTTGGCTTTGGTTGTGAGGGTTCCATCTGTACGAGATCAGTGGATGTTGTTCCCTCAGGCTCACTATCACTCATTTTGTATATATGTACAATCACCGTGTATTTATTGTTTTTATTTTCTTTTTGTCAAAAAAATCAAAATTATCAAAACAAAATTAAACTACAAGTTGCCGGCGTTATAAATTTCACATAAATGCTCGCATATGCGTCAGATATGCAATGTTATTTTTTCAGGCCATCGCAAATGCCTGGGACTATCGCAAATGCTCGCACATTATCGCAAACTGTCACAAATAATATGCGAGGGTGTTCACACGATATGCAAGAAAATCGCAAACTAATGTGCGGTCTAGGTGTCGCACATGCTCCGCAAATCGTTTGCGAGCATATGGGGACTGTCCCAAATGGGTGTTCAGACGATGTGCGACCAGAAGTTGCAAATGATGACGTAAAAATGACGTCAGAGTCGCAAACATTTGCGGCTTTTATATGCCGTCTGCTCGTAGCTTTAAGCTAAGTACAGACGATTGTCAGATCTTACAATATTGTCAGATCTGTCAGTGAAAATACTGTCCCAAATGTCTTACAATCGTCTGAACACACAATTTTGTCTGACAATATTGTCAGAAATGTCATTGTCAGGTAATTGTTAGACGACAATCTGACAAAAAATTGTCAGGTATCTTACAATCGTCTGAACACACAATTTTTATCATTGTCAGACAATTAGGACATTGTCAGACTCATTGGTCATTGTCAGATGTTTTCATTGAAAACATCTTACAATCGCTGACAATTTCTTCATTGTCCGAAATGTCAATGAAATTCAGATTAAAAAAAAAACATTTTTACTGGAAATTTGTTATTTGTAGTTTTTTTTCAATAAACAAACTCAAAAAGAAAATATGTATCTTAAATGAATGTATTCAATTTTTTGTGTTGTGTACTTTTGTTCGCAATAAATTAAACCATTGAAAGATAATGTCTATCCAAATGAAGTTTAAATGCGATGAAAATAAAGTGAAGAGCAAATTCCAGCAAGTTAAAAATGGCCAAGAAACTAAACGAGCAGCTCCTGGAGAGCTTGGAAATCATGCTGTTCTTAGAACAGTAGAGAAGGTCAAAAAGACTTGAAAGACACATCAAAAATCAATCAAATGAATTTGAAGAATGCCAAGCCGAGGGTAGTGACCTGAAAAAAAAAACCAGCTCAAGTAATTGGTAATAACGTGCAGCCTGCTGCCGGAAAACCAACTCGCCCAGATCAAACATAGTTACGACGAGGTCACCAAGCTTTCCCATAAAAACTAAAACAGAAAGACTTAAAAAAGTTTATCGGACATGATGGTGTTCGAAATTTATTCCCCGGTCTAGGACCACAATACGGAAAATTATTCTTTTATAAGCTCAGTGTCAGTAGGTACTATGAAAATTCGCTTGCAGTGCAGAATTAACATAACGAAGTTTAATAATTGAAAATTTGTTAAAAATGTAGATTTCATGTATGTACATTTTGTGAATACAGCTGTTGAAAAAATTTTAAATATTTGAAGTTGTTTGTGTATTTTAGAAATAGAAAAATCATTTAAACTTATTTTTTTATTGATAACAAAGTGAAATTTATCTGCACGATTAAAAAATACATAGTACCTACTAATAATAGAAAAAAAACATGAAAACTCGTACAAGTAAACCGAGACTATATTATTCATCTATTCAATCATTTACATATTCAATCTCTATTTCAAATATTTTCGAAATGTATTTCTCTGAATTTCCCACATAAACTTCAGCTTGTGATGTCGAGATAAATGTCATATAGGCTTCTGTTACATTTGGCTATGTTTTTGCACATCCTGGTGGACCATAGAAGAGAATTTCCTTTGGTAGACACAATCCAAATCGGTCAAATGCAGCTTTTTGTTTTCGACCAGCTAATCTCAAGTTTTTTTTTAAAGTTGCTCCATCCCACCTATTGAGTTTAATTTGTCATCTTATTTGAAGACTTTAACATCCGTTCCATGGAATGATGCCAATTTCAATAAAATAAATAATTACAAATGAGTTTAAGCGAATGGAACGGGTGTGTTTGTTTCTATACTGTTTTTAAAGATCTTTCAAGAGTCTCTTTAAACCTTTCAAATTTTATTTCCGAACGCATTAGCTCCTGGCCAATGGAATTGATAAGAAGTTTTAAGTCAGCAGCAACAAAACCTTGAGTCTGCTTGGCAGCTGCTTGTAAAGGTAGCATAGATGCATATATAGTTCGTCTTCGTTTTTCAGTGAGCGCTGGAATATTTGTCTCAATTCCAAAGCCACCTGGATGTCTAAGGACCAGTCTAGAACTTGTTCCAAGGACGATTATTTTTTAAGAATGACGCAAGTCATCAAGTAAAGAAATTATTTGTCCTGATACTCGAATTGAATTTCCAGAATCACTGCAGTTTTTACCGATTGCTGGGCAGATAAGGTCAAGATGAGAACTACGACCGGATTAATACAAAATTTTAGCTCCAGGTGAAAAGAAATTATCGAAAAAAATTATTATTTGTTTGGAAGCGTTGAATAAATGGCTTATAGGTAACTGAATCAAAAATCCTCAGCTGAAAATAAAAAGGTCAACAAGTATCTGAACTGAATAATCTTCCAAAAGTCTACCCGAATCAAATGCAGTCGTACACGGTACGGCTGTATGGTATCGATGCCGATACATTCTTGAAAAAATAATTTCACCTTACGACGAGTTTTTTTCTGGAAGAATAAATTGATAGATGATATGGACTTTTGTCTTTGGTAGCGCGTCTTGACGACCTCTGCCGTCTCTCCTTCGTATTGTGTAAAGTCGTCTGTCATCCTCGATGTCCAGCTTTAGGTTAATTTTTCCAAATACTCGTCCGATTATTTTGACACTACCATACGACGACAATTAATTTTTAAATCACTTTGAAAATATCCTTTTCTTGAAATCTCGAAATCCTGCATTGAGTTGAATTTTATTGAGACTTAAATTTTATAGATCTGCCAACCGTGTGAACAGAACATTTTCTAGCTGACAATATTATGAGATATGAAACTGTCCGAAAATTGTCAGACAAGAGCTGACAATGAAATTGCCAGACTTTGGTACAAATTCTACCAACCGTGTGAACGGACAATTTTACATTGTAAGAAATTTGTCAATTGTCAGCTAATTGTCAGCTATTGTCAGACCATTGACAGTTCTGACAATATTGTAAGATCTGACAATCGTCTGTACTTAGCTTTATACATATAGAGCCTGATTACACGATTCTTTTTTTCGTTCGTTTCGTTATTCGTCTTTTTGACAGGTACGTATCCTCGTGATTACACGATTCTTTTTTACATTCGTGAGACTTGTTTCGTTAGTCCCCTTTCACACAGGGCAACTGAGTTGCCGGCAACAAATAGTTCATAGGCGAGAAGGGCAGGAAGAAAGAGGGGGAAATGAAATCTCCCCGGTCAACAAATTCAGGAAACTTTTTTGACGTTTCTCTTCACACTACGTTTGTGTGCGTTCAACCAAGGTAGTTTAAAAGGAAAATACAGCAAGTCTCCTCCAACTTTGTATCTGCGTGTGAAAGGTACAGGAGATTGTTAAGGAGATTTAAAGAAAACGTCAAAAAAATCACCAGCAACTAGTATCTTCGTGTGAAAGGGGACTTATTTTGACATTCAGAATCTCCGCGGTGGATTTATTGGAAAATAAACATTAATAATAATTAAAAAAGTGGTTTAATCACTTCTTGTTCAAATGTTTACCCAATTTAGCAATGAAAAGCAATGTTAAAACTTATAATTTAAAGTTTAAAAGTTCCTCGCATAATGTTTTGATTTTAGGGATGAGCCATATTGAAAAATTCTCAGCGATAAATTGGAACACACATTTATCGAACCGAAACATCGGTATTTTTCGAAATCGATACTTGAAAACAAAGGAAATACTTCTTCCTTTTCTATTTTAAGAACCAAATATGTTAAAATTTTCAAAACGTGTTTTTGATTTAAAACGTAAAATAATATGGGTGTCTTTCAAAATTTATAAACTACTTTCCTCCATTAAATCTTCAATATTTTAATTAATAAACAAAAATGATTTGATAACATTTTGGAAAGTTAAAAAATTAAAGCTACTAAAGCATAGGCTTCTTCTTTGTACAAATGTAGACATTTTTCATATTAAGCTAAGTTCTTACATGTAAATCACACCAACAAAAAGCTATCAAAACATTTACTTCTTCAGTAACTCATAAAATATACCACCATAACCTGAAAAAAGATTTTACCACACCACGTATGTTTTCCCCAATCCCCAAAGGAAATTTTATAAAAAAAAACACTAATTAACAGTTAACGTGTTTAATGCGATAACAGCTAAGTACTTTTACGAAAGCCCAGAGAATTTTTGACTTCTAATCTAAGCGCGAAGACTAGACGTGAATTTCATGCTTGTTATCGATTGCTTGTATTGAAACCTTCGAATGTGAGTTGTCGACTTCGCCAACCTGTGTTGTGGTTTTTTTCAACCAATTGGGAAGAGTCACACTCGTTTTATTAAAAAAACATTTTTAGACTAACTTTGGTTGGAACATTTATTGTCTTGGTTAAAAAGTAGATATTGACATAATTTGGAATTTGTACCTGATTTATAACTAGTTGTTACGCACCCTCTTTGCTGAACTCTTTGCAAACTCCTTTGGGTATTGAAATTATCCTTATTCCCTTTCCATGAAATAGTACCCAATGAACTTTTGTCAATTTTTTTAAGATCCATCAAATTCAATAAATTATAACAAATTAATAAAATTACAATATGCTTTCACATGACAATTTTCTTATTGAAAGAACACACAACTTGATAGAAAACAACAAATATTTTTGTGAACTTTCTCTCTTTGCATTTGATTTAAAGAAACTATTTTGTTTGCATGTTTCTATTTTCTTGTATGGTCGATGTAATTTATCAAAAAATCGATACTGAAATATGTATCGATGTTTTACTTTGAATAAAGAATCCCGGTTACATCGATTGCCATCATCGCTCATCACTAATCGGTTGTCAAACCAGAACGTCAAATCTTCAACCAGAAAAAGTCTTGAAATTTTCATTCCTGCTTTCGTTACTTCATTCCCCTTACATTTCTACACCCCTCACCATATCTGTCAAAATAACGAAAGACGAAACAACCGAAAAAAAGAATCGTGTAATCAGCGTCATAGAGATCAGTGGGTGAGATCGATATTGTCAGCCGTAAGGTAAACTCGGTGACGTGTTGAGATTGCCGGTAAAGATGTTGAACTATGTAAATAAAAACAGAATCCAAAAAAAAAAACAGGTGTAGGAGTAGTACCAGAATGTGGATTGCTTGGCAGAACTATACTAAAAAAAAACTCACCCGTAAGGTAAGCTCGGTAACATGTTGAGGTTGCAGATTGCCGGTAAAGATGTTGAATTATGTAAATAAACAGAATCAAAAAAAAAAAAACTGAGGTGTAGTACCAGACTGTGGATTGCTTGGCAGAACTATACTAAAAAAGACTCATCCGTAAGGTAAGACTGAAAACAAATTAATTAACTTAAAGGATTAAGTTTGGTATTTGCTGTTCAGTCGCTGGCGGCAGGTATAGGCACTCGGGTTCAAAAACAAGCAGTATTTGAAAATGATAAACAAAGTTGGGATACAATGTAGATCCAGATTGAGCTTGATAGGTAGATCATATACTAAAAATTTTTCACTCACCCGGCGAGAAAAAAAAAAACGAAGAACAATTAACGTGCAAAAATGAATATAAGACAAAGTAGGGTTAAAAAAAAGTCTCTTTTTCTCAGTACGAGAAGTAAATTGGAAATATATGAATATCGGAATGCGTGTACGGACGGCAAACGATGACAACAAACGGTATTATTAAAAAAAATGTCTACTATTTTGTAATAAATTCAACTCTACGTCGTTTAGGATATTTTTCAATTTTCTTAAATGCACCGTTAGATTTTTTTTCCATATACCTAGGTTAATTTTTATCTTACGATTTAAATGCTTGAAATAAAATATTTTTTTTTACAAAAAGGTAAGGAGAAGAAGCTTGAAAAGTATACCAAATGACGCAGAATTTGATAGTAAACAAGATGTATTTTTTATTTTTACTAAAAATAGTAAACTATTGTATTTTTATGGAAAAAACCGCAAAAAAATTGTTTAAAAAATAACATTTTCAACTTTCAATACAAAATTTTCCAACTTAAAGGTAGGTACTATAGACAAAAAAAAAGTTCAAAATCTTGTATAAAATTAAATTTCCAATTATTTGAGAACTTCGGAACTTTTTTAAATGTACCGTAATATTTTTTTTTTATTTTGTTTAACCTAATTTTCTTTTTTTAAACACTGATTGCAGGAATTCCTCAACAGTTAGAAGAGGGGATAATGCCTTAAATACTCCTTTAAACTAGCTCTACAACCCTACCAAATTTCAAACCTATTACCAAAATTTAGAAGCTTTGCACAAAATTCCTGGGCTATATTGGCTTTTTCGGTAAGGTGTTTGTTGAAGTTTAAGGCTGGATTCAGTCTAATTCCCAAATATTAAATCTCTTTAGCTATTTCTAGTGGATGACCATCGTATTTTCTCAGCGATTGCTGCAAGAAGCAAGATTGGTGTCTCTTTAATTTCGTTGCTGGAAAACAAATAATAATGTGTCTCTTACGATACTTGCTTTCTGTCACTTACGTGTGTTCCAACTGTGCGAGCTTAAAATACATGTATTCGAAACTTTTGGTTCTTTTAAAGTATGTAAATCGATGTTTTTATTATTATTTATTTGTATTATAACAAATAACTATTAAATAAATGATTTTTTTTTCGTTTAATAAAAAATATTAAAAATTTGTGTTGAGTTTAATCTATTAACAAGAAACATTATTAATTGACTTGTGCTAAGAGATTCATTAGTGTTAGTTTTTGAGTATTTTTCAAGCTCACGTCAAAGACCATTACATAAAAATAAGTACATTTTGTTTTTATTAAGTACAGCTTTTTATGTGAGCAAAGGTTTTTTATGTGGACACAGTTACAGTTCATCTCGCTTCCTACTACTTTGTGAATAAATTTCAAATTCATTGTGACTCCGAACGAGTTCAGCTGCATTTGCAACAATACTGGCAAATTCGTCCGGGTCGAACTCGTAATTGACAAATTTTGCATGTGCTCCACCCTTTTGTTGGTTTCCTTCGTCCTTCGTTTTAAGTTTTGATTGATCTTTCCATGTCATATAGCTTACACCACGCAAACGTGCTAAATCCTTATAACAGTTTGGATCTTCACAGTTGTACAGCTCAAATATTGTAGCCCAATTGGGAAGAAAAAGCAAATGTGTTAGTCCAGCTCCATGCATTCCAATAAGAATATCTGTATTTCGAATTATTTGTAATTGTTCCGAAAATGGCATTCCTCTGAAAATATTCAAAGTCTTTACTTTAGAATCATAAAAATAATGTGTAGAATTTTTTAATACTATAATCGAATATATTATCGAATCTTTCGGACAGAAAGAAATAATTTCGAACTACAGTTTTCAATTTCAATTAACAGCCCTTTTCTGCCGTTGTGAGAGTTTTTTGTAGAGGATTTATCTCGCCCAGTTTAGGAGGCAGGGGCAATTTTAGAAAAAAAAAATTACTTAAAATGAAAAAACAATTTTTAAAAAACAACGGCAAAACTAACAATAAAATACAATACCGGATTCGAAAGCCAGAAATTTTTTATTTATCCTAAAATTTAAATCAATACAGTCCACAAAAACAACAAAAATAATTTTCTTTTATTTGTGTTAATTCTCTTCTTCGTACATTAACCAGACCACGGGTTTACAACAACAACATATATTTCTAGGTGCAAGAATGTAACAATGTTCCCCTAGAAGAATATAATTTACAGTGTGTATGCGCTGTAGATTTTATTAAGAGTCGGTATTCATCGACCAAAAAATTGCGTCTTTGAGTTTGCATGCGAATTTGTAAAAACTATTGCCTTTCGGCCCATTTGCCGAAACTTAAGTATTTAAGTTCAACATAAGAGCTTATGTGGCAGTTTACGCTGAGGAAAAACTAGAACATAAGCGTTTAAGTTGAACATAAATTATTTAAGTTTCGTTTCAGCAAATGGGCCTTAATTTAATTTAATTTAATTTAAAAATAGGATTTAAGTACAGATTGCTGGCTTCCAAACCGGTATAGTTCTTAATTGTAAGTATTGCCGTTGGTTTTTAATAATTTTATGTAATTTTTTTCTAAAATTGCCCCTACCCCCTAAACAGGGCGAGAGAGACCCCCCTTCCTTAAAAATCCTCTCTATAAAAATCCGTTATTATTTTGCGGCGCCTGAGTTATCGTACTCTCCGCCATTTCCTCATTTAATTTATAGGTACTCTTAGACCCAGAGCCCACAGCAATTCCCACAATGTGAACCATTCACTCCCAAAAATTGCTGTGGGCTCTTGATTTATCACTTCGAAGCATAATTAGATATTAAACAATAATTCAATGACTCGTCTTCAAATTATTGAATTTTAAAATTAAAAGATTTAAATATTTTGAAAAGAAACCTAATGAAATGGATATGAAATTTTGATGCAAATGCCTAGGTGGATATGGAGAGTTTTGGAAACAACAACGGTATTTGACAGAGAAACTAAATGAGTTTTTGCTATATATGCTAAACAATTTTATTTAGAAACTACTAAATAGAGCGAACTTAATTCCATTAAAATCTCAATTTTTGATTAGAGTGGATATGACGAGTTTGGTTCTCATATAATCAATTCTTTAATCCACATTTATGGTATCATGTATATATATTTACAGAATACATTCAAATTAATATTTTCTTTCTTATTTTAGGGAGGCATGAATAATGGGTATTTTTACATATGTACCTACACCATTTTTTGTATGTTTTGTTGTGTTTCTCAGATCACATCATATTGGCTGATACAAGCTTTCTAATATCGTTTTTTATTGCAATCTTCTCAAACTCCAGAATTGCTCATGTTGGCATAGAAAAATCGATGACATTTGTTTAAACATATAGGCATTCAGTTCACTGAACATATTTCAATTTTACATAAAAGCTTATTTACATGTATGTATGTGTAGCTGAATGCATATCATATCACCCAAATTAAAAAGATCGCATCTGTCGTCTTCAGAACTCTTCTTTTTTTTTTTAATAAAACATAAAAAAATGTAAAAAGAGCAAATGTTTTCGCAAAAAGATCGAATCTTTTCCACAATGAAAAACGACATAAAACTAAATATTTTTTGTGTTGAGGTTTTTTTTAGCAAATCACTAGGCATGTCCAGAAAAATGAGATCTCAGAGAATAAGCCCCGCCAAAAAGTGAGCAAGCGGATTCAAAACTTTTTGTATAGACTCGACTCCGCTTCACGAGCTAAAAAACTTGGATAGAGGATTTAACATGAGAGACATCATATCTCATCACAACACCATTTTAAATCTATGCACGAAAACCACAGTACACATATTGAAGGTAATATCTTCCGAGTTTTCATTTTCATTCAGTTCTGCGCATGTCGTGTATTTTGTTTTTGTAAATTGTGGATGAAGGTCAATGCGATTCGGAAACACTTGTGTTTTGTTTTTGTAAATTCTGACAGGCAGGTCACTGTAATTTTCGGAGATGCGCAATATATTACCTTTAATATGTGTACTGTGACCTTTAATATGTGTACTGTGCACGAAAACCATGGGTCAAAAAATTCGAACCTAATCCGCAGGGAATCGCAGTGTAGTGCTCTCTTTTCTCTTATTCGATCTCACGTTGAAAGAAAAGAGAAAAATGTACTGCGAATCACTGCGAGTTCCATAATCGACATGGTAGTATCTGAGATCTCATTTTTTGAACTACTTTTTTTTTTTAAATACCGCTATTGCGCAACTATGAAAAACAGCACGAGAAAAAAATTTCATTTAAATTCTTTTTCTTGAAGAGCGTTATTTTCTTGATTACACACACACCACATTACACAAATATAAGTTAATATGTTGCGCAGGTTGTCAAAATTGAAACTGTGAAGGCTGTTTCACAATTACTACGTTTCCATGTGGTATTTAAGCGAGCTTGAAGCTCACTTATGTCGTTTTCGATTGGATTTTCAGAGTGTTTCACTCTTTTTTGATTCGAATGGAATATGAAAAACTCTCTTCCGTAATATGTGTATCTATGTAGAAGTAAAAACTAAAATAAATTCTTCAATAATTTCAATTCCAGAACATCTCAAGAAGAAGCATTTACTATTTTGACAATTAATCCAACACATACTTTTAAAAGTATGTGTGTTTTCAGAGTGCACTCCTAGCACTCCTTAATGAAATCCGGAGTGAAAAAACACTCCTAAATCATCACTCCGAACAGCCAATGGAAGGTTTTTGGAGTGCTGGGAGTGTGGATGGAGTGAAAAAAGAGTGCTAGGAGTGACCAACGGAAAACGACATTAGACCCTTAGAGCCTGTTTACATTGTATTTTTGACGAACGGCGCATCCAGTGAGATGGGTAGATTTTGTGTGAGTAAGAAAGAGAAGGGTTAATTCCACCCAAATTACGCCGATGCGCCAGTTTCATTAAATGTTTTCGGATTGAGCAGGAAGAGTTTTTTTTGTGTGAGTGAGAGATACATGGTTGTTAAGGATGTGAGATAGGGATGGGTAGATTGAAATGAAAGAATTTTGTCTCTATAATGTAATCACGAGGAACATTTTGATGAACGAAAATATGCTTTGTCGAAAATACAATGTAAACAGGCACTTATTGTATACCTGCATTGAGTTGAAATGAGCTTGAACCGACTCGAATGCACTTCAGGAGCGGAGTCGAGTCGAAATTAGTGCTAAAAAACTTGGGTTGAGGAGTTAACTTGAGAAACATCATATGTCATCTCGACACAATTTTAATTCAACTCAATATCGAGCTCTCAAATCTGTGAAGAGGAAAAACCTGGGTCGAAAATCCGACACAAATCCAACTCGAGCTCTCGGTGCTGAATATAAACGTAGTAATGTGACGAGAAAACGAGACGTCAGCGTGACGAGAAACGCTTTCATCTTTTTTTCGTTAAAAAATCGTTCCCCTTCACAATGCAGCGAGTTCTTCACACCGGCAGTGTAGAATTATTCGTGTTAGTCAGTGAATTTGGGAAATAAAATACACAATTTGAAAAAAAGGAAAATGAAAATGTTAAAAAAAAAGCTTTTAGTACTTCTGGGAGTGATTATTTACAAAAAAGCAAAAGGCAAGAAAAGACCAAGTGTGAGCAAAAGAAGACGGTGAGAATGTTGATGAAGACAAAATTAATTAGTCGCAAAATAAAAACATTTATTTGCTCGCCATTTTCGGTATTTATTTATTTTTCTACAGAATTAATAAATATAAATAAAAAAAGACAGATACGCTCGGTGTCCTGTTCCCGATTGTCAAAATGAAAATAGTATGGTAAGGTAGTGTTAATTGCAGTGTAAAGAAAAGAGACATGGAACCACTGAAAATAATGGCCATGTTCATCACCACGTTTTTGATAGATCTAAAAATTAAGTTCTGAAAAATGTAACACTGAACGCACAAAAAAGTTTGAAATTATTTATTCTGTTTTTATTATTTTTTGCACTTTAAAATCAAAATCCGAAAAGCGATACGAGACCCAGACAACGCACCTCAGGCAAGCTCATGCTTACAAAATTTTTTGATATTGACTGACAGTCATCCGACTGTCGTGATCGATAATTAGCCAGTTCAGGTATTTTAAGCTCACTGAGATCTCAGAGACCTCAGCAATCTTAGAAATCTGAACGTAATTCCTCAAAAAACTGTGACTGATGTTTTGGATTCTTGCTCAATTATTTTTTGTGGCAGTTAATTAATTAATAAAAAAGAGATGTAAAATGGTTTTGACTTTGAAATTTCATATTTTTTTTCCACACTATTGTACAGAATTTACTTCCCACTTTTTTGACATGTGTTAATACTCAGTGAGATAGTGTGGAAGGCCTTTTAAGGATCACATATTTGAAACATGTTTTTACAACAAGGAAACTAATATTGGAGACAACATACGACACGCCGAACCGTATAAAAAATAAGAACTCACCTCTCGAAAGATATTCGCCTGACAATATAATTATTATTAGTGCTTATAGTATTGACCAATTCATCTTCATTTAATACTTGACGATACTTTGTCTTACGTGACAAAAATGTTATACGTATTTTTGAATTGATTTTCGAATGCATCGGAATCTGGAGACGATGAGTTATAAACTCTGAAAACGCCCGAAACAAGCCACTTTTTTCACACCCATAAATCTACATAACAAAAAAAAATTTAATAATATACAGTTTGGTCTATTGAATTATCTACTCACAATAGGTGTATTATAGTACAATCCGAATATCATTCGTGGCAAAAGAGGAAGAACAAGGTTTCTAAAGCACACAACTTTCCCCCGTACATTGTCTAAATTCCAGATAGAATTGCTAGTGAACGCTTTAAGCGTTTCCGCGAAAGGTGATTCGTATTTGTACGATTCCCATATGAGAATTTGTGTATCTGTGTGAAATGCTAATGGATGGCTTTGATTAACAAATAAAGAGGCGTACAGGTTGACAAAATCACAGAAATGATGGTACATATTATAATTAGCATCGATTTTCATAATGAACGTCGGTTTTTCTACGACAATATCACATTTTCCAGCTTCGGTTATGGGACGAAATTCTTTCTCTTCGAAATACCTAAGCTCAGGAGACCAGGATTGCAAGGCACCCATATGTTCCGTTTCGTTCATAAGACGTTCACGATGAAACCTGCAATGGCCCCCTATCTGTCCTGGACTAAGTACATCCATGTTATATCTAATGAGATCATGGCGTTCTGATAGATCCCGAAAGTTTATCATTATGTTTCTACCTCGACAAAAACGCAAATATTTTGTACATTCGAGTGATGAATCATCTTTGTAGGTGGGTTCACACATTACCATCATTTCACTAATTTGTTGCTTGATATAACCAAAATCAGCCTGATAAAAGAAAGTGTCCAACTGAGCCTGTTTATTCTGCACCCATCCAGTGTGATCCCCAAGGCATTGCGGTGTTTGTAGGTTATTGGGTGGCTTGCAATTTGATTCATATCCCCAACATGCATTCTTGTTTGTAGCATTTCTCAAGATTTCATTGTAGGGGCATGCATGAGTTTCCAGACATTTAGTTCTGAGAGAAGGGAATGTATTGAAGTAACGTACCAGATGGTCAGTTGGAAAATTTAGATCCGGAAAGTCTTGATTTGTTGTGGTTGAGTAAGTTGTTATTATCAAAAAAGTTAATATAAGAACAGTTGAGAAACGGGCAAAAGAACTCATCATTGTACCTATTTACTTTAATTAGTCATAGAATCGAAGGCAACATTTATTCTTGTATTTTCACATGTTGGTAAGGACTGGTTCTATACCGAAGTGCAAAGATAAATATATAAAATATGCAAGCTAAATTATTTTTCTTTTTGCGATAAATAGATTCGTGTTATCTTTTTAATTTTTTTTTTCTGACTGAAAAGTCAGAGAAATAGGGATGTTCAATTGCCACGTTCAGGATAGGGCTTTTTAACAAACAGCAATATTATCTCTGTCTCGTTCGTTTTTAAATGTCAAACTAAAATTCTTGGCACAATGACATTTTAGTGGCAACCATTTGTTGGTTTTATTTTGGAGGCAAATAAATGTTTGGAATTGTTATTTCCTTTTTTTTTAGAAAATCTAGAAGTAAAAATGTTTTCATAATTTATTTAAGATATATTTATCTTTTTATGGCACAAAATAGCTAGATTTTTGTAAATTTATGTCGAATTCCTTTTACCGAAAAAATTCGATTTTTTTTCTAAACAGCATCCATTTTTTTCTTTCAATACAAGGAATTTGTTCAGAAAAGTCGATTTTTTCTTCTGAACAAATCGATTTTTTTTTTAAAAGGAATTCGACATAAATAAGCCCGCCTTTTTTTTTTCTTTCCAATTTCATCTGTCATTAGGCCAGTCCCACGGAGAAAAAATCTCAGTGAGCGCTCAATGTCAATTTGACGGAGGCAAAATCGTTTCGTGGGACAACATTCTCCGCTCAACTGTAAAAAACTCAGGTGTTATAATTCTCGTACTGAAATTCTAAAAAATCACTTTCAACTTTTGCTTAAAATGTTTAATTTTTGAAGCGGAAAACTTATTGAAATGAATGAGAAATAATAAAAAGATCAATTTATTTTAGTTTTTATTAACATTCCGTCTTTATTTTGTATTTATTTACCACTTTTGCACTTGCGCACCACAAAAAAATTTAAATTTGATTGTCAAAAGAACAGCTGTTTTGGCTGAGAAAGAAAACTGAGAAATGAATCCAAAAAATTTTCATCTCACATATCTCAGCAAAATATCTCAGTGCTCAGGTGAGATTTTTTGTCCCACGAAAAAAAATCTCTGAGCGCTCAGAGATTTTTTCTTCGTGGGACTGGCCTATTGTGCCAAGTTTTTGCTGTCATCTGAAACTGACAATTTGGTAGAGATCTCTATTGTATCCAAACTAGGGATCGTTAAACATCGATAGTCTATCGATAGTAAAAAACTATCGAATGTATGATAGTTTTTAAATTGAAGTTTTATGCGAGGTAACTTTTTACGTTTAATAAACGTACCAGTTATTCTGTTGTATTTTAGTAAAATGAACTTAAAAATACATCCGATGCGTGGGACTTTTTTTAAAGAAGATGGATGGAGAGGTTGCTTCCAAGAATTTACGTAGTGAAGTGCAAAAAATAAAATATAGGTACTTGGACTCGGGCAATTTTGTAAATTTTGACAGGCAGGTCACTGTAATTTTCGAAGATGCGCAATATATTACCTTTAATATGTGTACTGTGCTACACGATGACACAGTACACATATGTGTACTGTGACACGATGACTTTTGAGTCATGACCAAAGACACTAAATTATAAAGATATGAACCCTCGGCTGTCATTCCGGTCCGCCTATAAGCTACAGCAATCAGCTGACTCATAAGCTTTTCAACACTGATTATAGTACACTGGATAGTGGATTCCCTACTAAGTATAACATGCCGCCTCCACAGGCCATGAACGATGGCAGGATTATGAACATGTCTACAAAAAATCCAATGGAGGCACAAAAATACATGTCCATGGGTACGTTCGAAGCAAAGAAATCTGAAATTTCAGATTCTGAAATTTCAGATTTTTTTATTGAACGAAAAAATAAATCTGAAATTTCAGTCAAAAGCCACTGTGTCAAATTTCCGTATTCACTTATTGAATTTGCATAGAATCGAAATAAAAGAGAACTTTACATATTCGTAAATTGTTAATTTAGCATGAGCTTTGTAGATGAAATTTTATGTAAAAAGATTAGCAACAGGTTTGTTTGTTATTGTGCAGTTAATTTATTATAACTTCAATGCAAAATTGTTCCACAATAATCCGATGGACAATTATAGGAATACTTTTCGAAGACAAATCATTCCTTTTATTCAAAGAGTTACTAAACAATTAACAGAAAGTTCTTTTAATTAAATAAGTAAATATTACAATTTTATTATAAAAACTTTAAGCACACATCAACCACTAACCACACCGAAAATCATAAAGTTCAATTTGATGTGTAGCAATTCAGCTCTTTTTACATTTCCCCCACCACAAACAACTGTCATCTGAATTTTCAGATGAAATTTTCTTGTCTGAAATTTCAGAATAAACGTAACTAAAAGTCATCTTACTTTTTATGACAGCTGGCCAATCAGAAGCTGCAAAAATTCAGATATCTGAAATTTTAGATGTAGGTTGAACGCGGCCCATGCACTGATCTCTATAATACACTGGATAGCGCATCCATACAAGATAGTTGATGCCATTTGAGAATTGTTATAATTTTGAGTTGCCTATTTTTTTGTATAACGGTATAACTGTATAACATAATGAAATGCAAATTTTTTTATAAAACTGCAACTAAAATATTTTAAATTCACTTTTACAATTATTTTAAGTTACAAAAAATCAAATTTACAAACAAGTGACGTTTCTTTTGCTTTTTTTTTTAAAAATTCCACTTTGGTTTTTGCCAAAGCCTCACTGAACATACCTAAAGTGTTGAGTTGCCTCACTGAACATACCTAAAGTGTTGAGTTGCCTTCGTACTTGTCATCTTCAATTGGAAGTAGAAAAGCTGTTATACTTTGTAGGGAATCC
Organism: Epistrophella euchroma; assembly: GCA_947049315.1. NCBI lineage: Eukaryota > Metazoa > Arthropoda > Insecta > Diptera > Syrphidae > Epistrophella > Epistrophella euchroma. The sequence continues at coordinate 62,485,906 of OX346245.1, forward strand.
ACTATCCAGTGTATTATAGAGATCAGTGGGCCCATGTCATGAACATGTCGACGAAAACTAATTTTTGAACAAGACATGTGCTCTGTTCAAAGTTTGGCCATGAGATTTGACGTTCCATGTGTGTGAAGAGAGGTAGAAGTAGTACTGAAAGGAATTTTTGTGTGATTCTCTTGCTCTGACTTATTAGTAGAATTTATCGACATAACTAGCGACATGACATAAAGTGCCCAGTGCGAAAAAAACAAGCTGACTGTTGATTGAATTGTGGTTTGGATCTTGAGCATCTGTATGCCCTGTGGAGTCGGCATGTAACAGTTTTTCTGATTCCAATATGAAGACGACAAGTACGTAGCAGGCTTGCCAGATTGGGCTATTTATCGGAAATTGGGCTATCTTTTTCCAAAATTGCCGACAACAATTTCAGTATGACAGCCCAATCATAATTGGGCTATAAATAGCCCAAATTTAATGTTGGGCGATATTTTTTCGTACAAGTAAATCATTCCTTTAATGATAATTCCCTTGGAAATAATTCCAAAAAGCAAGACAATCGTGAAAAATATTCAAAATTTGGAAGAACAATGGAATAAGCTCCCTCAATTTGATTAGAGTCCTTTTTTTCCCTCCAAATTTGCAAACAAATTTGGAAGAATTTCGAACTGAATTGGCTCTTAACGTCAAAAATATTTCGGATAAATTAGTTTTCGGGTATTTGGCGTATTTCTTAATACAATTGTTAACTTAGTCCCCTTTCACACGAAGATACTAGTTGCTGGTGATTTTTTTGACGTTTTTTTTAAATCTCCTTAACAATCTCTTGTATCTTTCACACGCAAGCAACAAAAACCCGGAGATTTTCTTTATTTTCCTTTTAAACTACCTTGGTTGAACGCACACAAACGTAGCGTGAAGAGAAACGTCAAAAAAATCTCCTGAATTTGTTGACCGGGGAGATTTCATTTCCCCCTCTTTCTTCCTGCCCTTCTCCCCTATGAACTAATTGTTGCCGGCAACTTAGTTGCCCTGTGGGAAAGGGGACTTAGCATAACCAAGAAATCGATTAACTATACAGCATCGCTCGATAGAATTATGCGTTTTGCGTATTGATTCTACGGTTTAAAAAATTTGTTGTAAACATTTTTCACCCTTAAAAGAAATGATAAGTAAATTGAACTAAACAATTTACCATTGTGATAACAGTGACCACGAGGATGACAGTGACAATAATTTTGATGAGGATATCACATTTATAGACTGATTTTTAGCAGTTAATCTGATAATATTATTAACTCTTTCTTTTTCTTATGAACTAATTTATTTTATTTTTCGTTGTTTAAATTTAATTAAATTTATTTTATTATTCGTTGTTTTTTTAAATAAAAATAAATTGTGATTGAAATTATCAGAAATGTTTTTTTTTTTTTATTGGTATTGGGCTACTATTTGGGCTATTATGGCCACGATTAGGGCTACAAAAATTTTTAAATTGGGCTTTGGAACTAGTTCAAGACATGGCAACCCTGGTACGTAGGCAACTCAACACTTTAGGTATGTTCAGTGAGGCAACTCAACCACTGATCTCTATAAAACACTGGATAGTGGATTCGCTATATGCATAACAGTTTTTTTTGAAGCAAATTGAATTTGACGGCTTGTACTTCCTCACAGGGACTGTCTCTTTTTTAAAATAAAGGAAAGAAAGAGATAGATGTTAGTCATCAGAAAAAAAACGACGTTCACTTTCACTGGCCGCGTTCAATAGAAAATCTGAAATTTCAGCCAAAATTCATTGTATCAAATTCTCGTATTTACTTATAGAATTTGCATTGAAACGAAATAAAATAGATTTTTAATTACATGCCACCTCCACAGGCCATGAACGATGGCAGGATAATGAACATGTCTACAAAAAATCCAATAGGGCTTTTTAACAAACAGCAATATATCTCTGTCTCGTTCATATTTAAATGTCAAACTAAAATTCTCGGCACAATGACATTTAAGTGGCAGCCATTTGTTTGGTTTATTTTGGAGGCAAATAAATATTTCGAATTGTTTTTTTCCTTTTTTATAGAAAAGATGCAAGTAAAAATGTTTTTATACTTTATATAAGATATTTTAATCTTTTTATTGCACAAAATAGCAAGATTTTTGTAATTTAAATTAGCCCTCCTTATTTTTTTCTTTCCAATTTCATCTGTCATTGTGCCGAGTTTTTGCTGTCATTTGAAACTGACAATTTGGTAGAGATCTCTATTGAGAACTTCCACCAAACGTCAAAAACTCTAGATGGGGGGAAAACAAACACACTATTAAAGGCGCGAACAGTATCGGTGTGTATTTCTATTTGTTTGTATTGTTGTTTTCCCCCCATCTAGAGCTTCTTTTCGATTAAAGAACTGTCAAAATTAGAAAGAGAAACGACAGAGTCAGGTTCTGGAAAAGCCCAATGGAGGCACAAAAATCTATGTCCATGTCATGAACATGTCGACGAAAACTAATTTTTGAACAAGACATATGAGCTCTGTTCAAAGCTTGGCCATGAGATTTGACGTTCAATGTGTGTGAGAGAGGCAGAAGTAGTACTGAAAGGAATTTTTGTGTGCTTCTCTTGCTCTGACTTATAAGTGGAATTTACGACATAACTATCGACATGACATAAAGTGCCAAGTGCGAAAAAAACAAGCTGATTTTTGATTGGATTGTGGTTTGGATCTTGGGCATCTGTATGACCTGTGGAGTCGGCGTGTTATATTCGTTAATTTATAATTTATGCTAATAGCTGTGAAGATGAAGTTTTATGTAAAAAAATTAACAACAAGTTTTATTAATGTCGAATTTCTTTTACCAAAAAAATTCGATTTTTTTTCTAAACAGCATCCATTTATTTCTTTTAATACAAGGAATTTGTCCAAAAAAATCGTTTTTTTTCTTCTAAACAAATCGATTTTTTTAAAAAGGAATTCGACATAAATTTCAGTAATGTCGAATTCCTTTTACCAAAAAAAATCCGATTTTTTTTTCTAAACAGAATCAAATTTTTTCTTTTAATACAAGGGATTTGTCCAGAAAAGTCGATTTTTTCTTCTGAACAAATAGATTATTTTCTTAAAAGGAATTCGACATAAAACTGCTTGTTAAGCCTCAAGCCAAAAAAGTTAAAAATTACAAAAGTGAAAATTTTCAAACTCATTTTGGGATAGTGTTTCTCACTGGAAAACTAATACTGCGTTTTCATTAGAGCAAATGAGGTCATTTCGTTCAAAATTTCCAAATTCAATTCAAAATCATCTCATTTCCCATACAAATTCAAATTTCCAAATAAGGTAATTTCAACCCATTTAAATGAGGTGGATCCCATTTAAATTGACAGAATTCAATGTAAAAAACAATAAAAACAAGCGATTGACAGTCTGGACGGTCAAACAAAATTACAAAATTTGAAATGTGAACACTTTTTTTGTAATTTGCCAAATTACCTCATTTCAGCTCTAATGAAAACGCAGGCTCTCCCAAACGCATTTAATATGACAGAATTCAATGTAAAAAACAACAAAAACAAGCGGTTGGCAGCCTGGACTTTCAAATGAAATTAGAAAATTTATAATGAAAACACTTTTTACGTAATTTGCGAAATTACCTCATATCGGCTCTAATGAAAACGTAGTATAAGGCTTTAAGCCTTAACTACATAAGCCAAAAAAGTGAAAAAGTACAAAAGTGAAAATTTTCAAACTCATTTTGGGATAGTTTTTCTCGATTTTTTTGGCATAAGTCAGTCAGCTCGTGTTCAGACACACACAACAGATTTATTCTGACGTTTAGCAGTTGTTAAAATAAAACACAAATTTTTACTCGCCGGAGAAATTAATAAGAAATTTTTCAATCACAAAATTAATATTTCACTAAAAAAAATAGTTTTCCAATTGAATAAACTTCGATTCTGTAGTTTTAAGTGCCAAACAAAAACTAAATACTAACAAAACAGATATCACAAAAGGAAACGTCAAAAAAAATCCACAAATTTTTAAAAAATTTAAAAAATCCTGCCTCACTTGCCCGTCTCTTTCTAACCACAGAGTGGGAACGAAAAAAAGTATATAGACGTCAAAAAAAAAAATCCAAGGTGTAAGTCCACCGCGTCTATATGGTTGACTTGTTCACATGACGAATGCGCCTTGGTTTTTGTATTTAGAATAGAATAGTGTTGTCAAAAATTGATATGCAAAAGAGCAAGATACATTACAAGATTACGTTTGGGGAATTAGATAGTGTATTTATATACAATGATGGATTCGTGTGTTTACATTCCTCCGGTTCAAGAACCTATCCAAGGCGGTGTCAACCTATCCAAAAAAAATTTCAGATACGTTTAGTTGTTGTTGCATCAGCTGTTTGTAGTGTCTACTTATAATCGTTTCTCATTTTGCTTGAATTTGCATGGTAGAGTCGTTAGGGGTAAGTGTACGCACTTTCAACTTTGAAACACGATTCCAAGCGAAATATGGAAGTTATAATACAAGACTTTATTAAATTACAAAGCTGCATATTTAGCTGTTTATTAAAAAAAAGTAAAACTATAAATTTTTTTTCAATTTACTTATATTATTATTGAAAATACCAAAGCAAGTCAGATTGCGCACACTTGCCCCTATCTAGGGGTAAGTGTACGCATGATTTGAGTTAAGTGTGCGAATGAACAGCGTTTTTAACTAAAATACTTATGTTACAAGGTTTTATTATTTGTAACTCTTTTATTTAAAAAAAATAAATAGTTTATTTCAAAGAGAAACCACAAAATCAAAATAATTTCATTATAGTTTTTACTGTAAATATATATTTTTTTAAAACTATCATACTTTACTTTCGGGAACCTGACTAATGTCCCCAAACAACATGTTCGCAAGACACATATTCGCAAGCAACATGTTCCCAAAGCAACATGTCCGCAACGACAAATACTCGCAAACAATATGTTCGCAACGACTAATGTTCGCAAGCCACATGTATCCAAAGTATTTTCACTGGGAGTTTGAGCTGGCAACAAAGACGTTGAATAGTAAACATTATTATGGTGGCGATGATTTCTAATTGGTCAATACTTATGTGTACGTAGGAACTCACAAAAAATAGTGATGGGTTCTCAGAGAGAAAAAAATATGGATAACTAGACTGCAGTGCGATGTGTGAATATCTATACGTATAGGTATAATGATGATAGAATTTTAAAAATGAGGGAAGTATAGGATGTAGTACATCTATGTATATGTATTTGACTTTTTGTTTAGAGTAGGGTCTTACATGAAATTACAAATAAATAAAAAGATATGGGCGATGATTCCTATTGGCCCGATATAAATACACAAGAGCTGGAAATAATAAGTTTTGTTGATTGGTTCCCATGGCAATCATATAACTAAGTAAGTAAGTATTTGACTTTGTGGTCAGAGTAGGGTTTTATATGGAATTACAAATAAATAAAGAGACAGGCCATGATTCTTATTGGCCCGATATAAATACATAAGAGCTAGAAAGAATTAGTTTTTCTGATTGGATTCCAAGGAAAATATATATGTATTTACATAAGTACCTATTTTACTTTGTGGTGAGAGTAGAGTCTTAGACCAAGAGCTAATGAACCGATTTACTCAGTGTTTTCTACCGCTTCACATTTTGGGAGCATAATGAACATTTTAAAAATCTTGGAATCACATTAACTTGAATCAATAAAATTTGCATTTAGGTTTAGAATGTATACTATACATAATGTTGTTATAAGTGTTAAGCGTTGAGGAGGTATGTTAAACGAAATGAATTATTATTATGCTATACGGCAACACTTATTTAACTATGCCATCTACACTTAAATTTATAATGTATTTTTATTTTAAACTTACCAATTTGATTCTTACCTCACTTCCTGTGAGTTTGACACTTTTTTTTATAACCTCACTTGAATAAATTACTTACTTGTTAATAGTCATATAGTCACCTTGTTTTTTTTCTGAATCTCTAAATCCGTTGCCATCGTTCTTTATTAGAATATAAATTCTACAATAATGTTTACTTATTGTGGTATTTGCCCAAACTAGATTCCATTAGTCTTTCAGCGATAACGCGGCACTAACATCTTCGAAATAAGCACTTTAAAAATGCAACCAAAAAATCGAAAAGGGTTTTATCCACCATCCACCTGATAGCATAATACCGCAACCCTAGCACCTCCATAATGCACTTTTAAAATGCAACAAAAAAAAAACTTTTTTAACCACTTCAAAATTTTGTCCACATACCTTTACATAATTAGATATTATTTGTCCAAACATTATTCCTTTGGTCTGGCATGCCGAAGGCCTACCACATCCATACAAAGCACTTTCAAAAAATTCCGAATACAGACTCTCGCAATTAGGCCCAATAAAGCGCAAATACATACTGCCGTGTTAACTGAAAATGCCGTATCTTAATTTTTTTTTAATTGTTATAAAACTATTTTTAATAAAAAGAGGATGTGTTTCGATTGTTTTACTGCTCAAAAAGAGAGATACGGCTTTAGTTATTAATAAAAACGATCCCAAATATTTCAAATTTTGCCTTAACTCAAAATATCGACAAATGTCAGATACGTCATTTTCTCTTAACACGGCAGCATAGGTAAGTGATGTTTTTTTTTTTCAATTTTAACACGATGGAAGTATTATGAATTGAATATTTATTTTTCATCTCATTTACATGGGATCTTTTTGTTGGATTCGTATTTAAATAAGTAAACACACTGCGGAGCCGAAAGTTGCAAAATTTGCACGGGAAATCCGGTAAATCTTGAAAACCATACTTTCCGAATTGGGTTTTTGTTTGCACGAGCATAATTCGGTTGAACATCAATCGATTTGCATGGGAAAGGACATTTATAATTTAATAAATCTTTTTGAAAAAGTATAACTTATTTGTTTCTATTGATGTATAAATTTCAGGTACCTGTCTTAATTTCATATATGTAGTTTCATATATCTATGTATTAAAAAGCTTTATATATACAAATTGTGCGACGAATTTGACCTCTTCGTCACATAATTAAAAGTCAAAATAATATGTGTGTGGAAGGATGTATAATTTTAATGGTATAAAATTCGCAATCGATTTCAATTTTTTTTTAAAGAACAAACTCTGACTTAACTCACATAAGCACTTATTTTTGCCTAAAGGGGTTTGTTATTCACAATATACCTAATTATATAAAATAAACTGCAAAGCTGTGATGTACAGATTTTTCAATCTAGTTACATAGACATATATGCTAAGCGACTTCAAAAATTCTTATTCGTGATATAGGAAGTGCCAGTTCTAAGAAATAAAAAAAAAGTTGTTTTGTTATTATTATCTCGATTGGTTGATCATAAAATATCTGTTATGTATTTTATCTTGTTTCCTGTGGTAATCTTTATTATGATGTTTGTAGATCATTAGCGATCTTATTTCTTTTATTATTTCCTCTTATTTCCTGCTTGAGGTACAGTTGAGTGTTTATAACTGGCGCTAGTTGCCAACTTTCTCTCGGTAGTCTTCTGCTTAGCGAGTGTTGAAATATCATGACTTTTGAATTTGAGGTGTTAATTTTTAGAGCCAAGTATCACAGTACTGTTTTAGCTTGTTAATTTGAAGCTGAAGCGTTATGGGGTTATCCGTAAGAGTAACTAAATCGTCGGCATATAAAAGTGTTTTTACATGAACACCACCCACCGTTACACCGCCAGGCAAGTTTTCAGGTATATCATCGATGAAAAGAGCGAAAAGAATGGGACTGAGAACGCAACCGTCTCTGTAAAAAAGAAGTTTGAAATCTCCCTACCGTTCCAAACAGACGCTGAAGAATTCATAATAAATTTCTTATAAACGTAAAGAAATTTGGTTGAGACACCTGTCAAACTCAATTTGTATAAAAGTGTGTTTCTATTGACCGTGTCAAATGCCGCCTTGAAATCAACAAACAAAGCATACAGTTTTTGTTTTCTTGTTATGTATCTTCTTGCTATGGCGTCTAACGTAAAAATTTGGTCAACAGTTGACAGTCCAGGACGAAAACCTCCTTGAAAGATACTTAGTCGATTGTTACGTTCACCCAACTAGATAAACGACTATATAAAATTTGAGAAAAAAATTTTCTCAGGCTACAGAGAATTGATATACCCCTATAATTTTATTTTCAACTAAAGATGTCACCTTTTTTTAAAAATCGGGAAAATAAGAGACTTCAAGAAAAGCTCCGGAACATCTTCATGCAAAAACACGTTATTGAAGAGAACCAAAAGGCAATCATGAAAGTTAGCAGTACTATTTTTGAGAAATTCGACTGGGATCCCATCAACTCCGCAGGCCTTGCTGTTTTTCATATTTTTATGCGCAATTTCCTCAACAACATTCGGAAGAGCGTATTGAAAAAGTAATGATGTTGTGTCAGTAGTTAATAGTTTGCCAAAGTAGCTACCAAAGGATTCTACATTCACTGCTAAAGCAGTCGACGATTTACAGTGGCCGAATTGTCGAACCTTATGCCAGAACGCTTTTGAGTCTTTGCAACCAATTCACTCATTAGCTATTCTTTTAAAATAATTATTTCGCTTTATTTCACAAATGATTTTATAATTTTTATTACTTAAGGTGTAGGGGAAAGGTGCTAACAGTGAGACAGTGCAAACAGTGAGACAATTCATTTTTCTCTTTTCTGAAAGTATGCACAGCAGTGATGGAAATCGACTTTTGGCAATAGTACTGAAAGCAGAAAAAAAATAGTACTGAAAATGAACAAATAGTACCGAAATTTTTCCAATCGTAAATTCTACAGGAATTTAATATTTAATTGGACGTTATCATCGTTAGAGGAAGATGTGGTTTGAGTATTCAGCCATCGACCCCTTGCAACCATCTCGATTTGGAGATCAATAATGCAGCATCGCATGCATTTTCGTACTTATGTCAGAAAACAAGTTTATATTTTGTTAAAAATTCAAGAAAATCGGAAGTGTATCTTTGGTAAAAATTGGTCTAGCATTCTGCAAACGAGGTGCAACAGCGCATGCATGGGCCAGATACATTCCAAATCATGTCAACAAATTCTGAAAAATCTAACGTTTAATAAATAATTTGAGATAAATCCGAATCATAGTAGGTATGTTGTTGAATATTTTTGGAAAGATAATGGAATATTTGACCCATGTTTGAGGAATATTTGGTTTACTTATTTTTTCGCGGAGAGAATTTTTTTTTAAAACATATTTTTTCGGAAGAAAATTTTTACAGTTTTATTTTTATATATAGATACATATATTTTTTTATATTTGGAATTATTGAGTGAAAAATCAAATTTCATAAAAAGTTCACATGTTTTTAGGACAGGAATGATCCCTGGGATCATTTTAAGAAAAAAATGCATGGAGGAAAGTTCTATCTTCCCTCTTTTTTTTTTAAGTTAAAAACAAATAGAATAAAAGATAAAAACTTTTATAAATTATAAATAAAAATATTTATTTATTCAAACTATGACACAACTTTTGTTTTTTAATATTATTTTGGTTTCGGAAGTCAAAATTCCATTTTTAGAACCCCAAGATGGAACTTTTTATGATATAAAATTCCGAAACGCGTCATAAACAATCAGATCTATCGAGGTATTCGTTCGGAAGAAAATTTTCTCCGATTTGTTCAAAATCCGATTTGTTCAAAATCCGAACAAATTAAACGCACTTCATCGCAGTGCAACACAATGCGTTAAGTAAAGAATATTTGACAGCTGCGCGTTAAATTTCTTCCGATGGTCTCTAACAAGGAATAGTTGCGGAATAAAAATGGAAACTTTTCAAAATTGTTATTGAAAAATTATTTATAAAGTATTTGTTGTCTTTAGTGTAATAAGTGTGTATTTGAGAAAGAAGAAAATGACTAGGGCTAAGCAAGAGCGATTGGTGGATATACTACAATTTTATGGTACCCATAAAATTGCATCTGAATTTCTTTTTATATTCGAGTGGAACTCGTCTTTCCTCCTTTTGTCTTGTCCTAATATTTAAGCCTTCGGCTTCCAAAACTAAAGCGACACTACCTATTCATTTATTTGCAAACAAATCTATAAATTTTTCAACAATTTCTCAGATAAAAGCTTTTCGCTTATGAAACAAAACTGCTGAAGCTGACCCAATGTCAAATGAACGCTATCTAAGTTACGATCGGATTTGACTTTCGTATCGGAATTTCTTCCGAACGGATACATCGATAGGTCTGAATATTAAAAAACAAAAGTTGTGATATAGTTTGAATAAATAAATATTTATATTTATAATTTATAAAAGTCTTTATCTTTTATTTCATATATATACACAACTTGGAGACCAATACCTACAATGATTTTTATTTTAGTTGTTTGCTTTGTTTGGTTTATGACGCAAAAAAAAATGTCATAATTAAAACCCTTTTTTCCGTTTTTTTCTCTACCATTTACTATTTTTTTTTTTTAATTTTGACTTTGAAATTTAATTTCTTAAAAACATTCATTTAAACAACATGAAATATTAGATTTCACAAAAGGTATGTATATAGCACAGCATTTGGTTTTTAAATATTTGTTTTCGATTTTCATACAAACTAAATCAGCTTGTTTAAAAAAGTTTTAAAAAATTGATTATTTTCCTTAATTTTTTAGATACGAAAAAATATTTTTTTACCATTTCGTATGCACCAAACATCTACTATATTTGAATTTTTCGATTATCGTAATTGAAATTTCTATGAAAATCTCGAATGAATTTCATCGGACTTAAGCCAAACTAGCACTTGAGTGATGCGTTAAACTCAGTTAATGAAAATTTCAGAATTGGTCTTTTGTCAGTAATTGAAATAGTACTGAAAGTTGAAAAGTGGTACTTGCGTACTGGGAAAATTAAATAGTACAAAATTCAGTACAATAGTAAGCCCTTTTCCAACCGTGATGCACAGTCATGCCTGTATTGGCCATAACGTTTATTTACCCCTACACGTGTTTTGATTCTGTTACGCACGAGTTTCAGTAGCGCGTTAATCTCCACCGGTTAAACATACAAAAAAATCCCTCGAATTATTTTTTGGAGTGTATTTAAATTTAGCATTGTAACGCGAAATAATCAGGTAAGTACGCAGAATTTTTGTACATATAATATTTATATGTTATTTTATAATAAAACAAAAAAAACCTTTGAATCCTTTGTCATGTTTATAATTTTTTTTGTTTTGTATGAAATGACGAAAAGCAAACAGTGAGACAGTTAAAAAAAATAAACAGTGAGACATGTCTCACTGTTTGCACTTTCATTACAAACCGGTATTACTTACAGGGCAACTGATTTTTGTTGTTTTTTCTCCTTTGCAGGTTTTCTTGATGCCACCAAACGAATGGAATATGTCGGTGGAAAGTGTTTCCTTTGGGAAAACTCCACACAATAAAATGAAAAAAGCGTTGAATATAGTGGCAAAAAAGGATCTTTGCGGAAAGCGGCTAAAAATAACGGTGTGGCATACCAAAGTCTTTCGCGATATGTGAACATGTTCAAAGAATCTCTGTCTGCAAGGTTGTACCCGAACGCAGTAAATGCCGTGTTTAGTAAGGAAGAACTATCTCAAATGTCCTATATAAAAAAATGCTCCAGTATGTTCTATGGATTGACGTTGCTAGATGTACGGAGGTTAGCTTACCAGACCGCAGTTGCTAATTCAAAAAAATGCCAGAATATTGAACAAAAAACAAAAGAGCACCTCCATTTGGTCACACTAGTCAGCAAAAGGCATCGGTTATATTTGATTATGAATTCCAGGGCTATGGAAGCAGCCTAAAATCATAATTTTTTTTATTCGAAAAAATATCTGTGAATTTAAAATGATTTCAATGCAATGGGCTATCACACACGAGAGCAATTCAACCTGGGGAAATAGAAGCTTGTAGGCAAGGGAGTTGAAGAGTGCGGAATGAAAAGGGCAAATAATTCTTCTTCTTGTTGTGAGAGGAATAACAAAGTTCAACTACTAATACAAACACAAGTTGTTTGTTTCTAGGCAAAAAAATCTGTTGTTATGCGGAGTTCAATTTTTATTTATTTTTTTAAAACAGAACATTTTTTGTTGTTCTAAGCGTCAAATTGAAAAAAATACTTCTTTACAATTAAAGGCGTTTCATATACACAAAATTTTGAACCGGCTTTCTTTGCTCCGTGTGCGATTTTGGGACAAAAGCTACCTAGAGGTTAGTCTGGTTGAAAATTGACCCAGTGTGAGATGGCCCAATGTGATTTTTGTTATGTTTTTTACTTCTTTTAGTTTTATTGTTTTTTCTTACTTTTTTTTTGAAGCAATGTTTTTAAGTTATGCTAATTTAATTAATAAAATACTAATTATCTACTTATTAAAGGTTGTTTTTATTTTTTCTGTGTTTTTTTGTCCGTCTCAATGTTTGCCTTAGACTGTCTCATTGATCGCACTGCTCGCGAACAGTGAGACAGTTTGACTTTTTCTACGTTACAGTTTATTGTGATACTCTCATGGGTTCTTTCACTTATATTTCTTTTGAAACATTAAGTTTAAACATGTTGTTTCCTCAAATAGTTTACGCTTATAAAGCTCAACCTTGTTACTATTCCATTTAATTTTTTTCTATTTTTGAACCCGGAATTTGTGGGGTTAACACTGAAAACTTAAGCAAGGTTGTTATTGGCAAATGAGTTGAAAAGCTCGCAGTTACAACTTCAAAGTCCAATAGAACGTCAAACCATTCACCTTTAGCAACACAATAATCAATGATGGAACAACCGCGATCGGTTACAAAGGTGAATTCACCGTTTATGTCCCCCTTAGTTATTCCGTTTAAAACTACAAATCCATAATCTTCAAACATACTCAAAAGACGCCTTCCACAACTATTGACGGTCTCATCTAAAGACCCCCTCACTTTTCTGAGAACTTCAGGATTACCCGCCACTAACTGGTTTAAATTTTGGTACCTTCCTATTCTAGCATTGAGGTCACCAAGTAACATTATATTAGGAACATTAATAACATTTAAAAACTCGCATAGTTCTGAAAAATCGTGACTCCAGTTGTTGCAATTTAAATATATTGGCACAATATAGTAGTGATCATGCTTATGAAGTATTTCAATGACTAACTTACTACTTACCGTTTTAAAATTAACAAAATTCTTCAGATTGCATGTTACCGCACACAAAATACCTCCACTAGCTCTTCCATAGTTACTATTTCTAATTGCAGGAATACATTTTATGAAATAATTTTTAAAATAGTTTGAAAATTCGGTTTCTTGTCCCTCTTCTAAAAAATTTTCTATTAAAATTATAATATCTAATTTAGCAAAAAAATTAAAAAAATCAGGAATTAAAAGTTTGTTTTTAAGACCGGAGCAATTATAAGATACACAGTTTCAAAAAATAGAATAGAAAAAGTTCAAAAATCTTTTACGCGATTTTTAGTAAGACAGCTAAAATGGAATTTGCCGGAAATGCCAAGATACTCCACCAGATGTGCCTTAATTGGTTTAACTACTCTCGAAAACCGTCGCCTTGTAAATTGTATTATGTTTGTTTATGATATATTGTCATACCATATAAAATGCCCCGTTTTACTAAATTTTTTAAATATCTATGTTCCAGGAAGAAATGTCAAAGCAATAAAATTATTTTATATTCCCTTGCACAGATATAATTATGGCTCTAATGAACCATTCTCAAGATGTATGCGATCTTATAATGAATTAAATTTTAGTTTAGATTTAAGTCTGGAAAGAAATGTATTTAAGTTTCAAATAAGTGAAAATATAATTATAACACCATTATATTAGATTTAAGCAATCTGTAAGAGGAAACTCGATAGATGAATGAATAAATAAATAAATAAATTTAATATATTATTAGTTTGACAGACGGCAACACTATCCTGAAGTTGATGACTTCTACTACGTTGACTACCGCTTGCATGTTGACGTGGAGATGTCTTTTTCATCGGAAGGGAGTTGTCAAAGTATTGAAGGCCGGCTTCGCCGAACACGTTTTTGACAAGTGACTGCTGATCTATTGTCTTGATCAATAATGTGGTTTTCGATTCAACCATTTCAGATTTGGTGGTCAAAACACAGAACAATCGTCGTGAATCGAACGAATCTGGATTGTTTTTTTTTCTTTTAACTGTGTGAGTTCTTTGTGTGGAGATTTGAAGGTAGTCAAAACACATTTTTCCGTAATAAACATGAAAAAATTTCAATAATTGCACTAATTAATCGAGTCAAATTTATTTTATTTTATATTTTGATTTTGTTTTATTATTAACACGGACCACAAAGAAATTCTTGCGAATGCAAAATTGAATACCTATTCAAACTGACGTTTAGTTATGCCATTTATTTGGTGTGTTCAAGTACGTGTGAAAATCTGTTTAAATCTGCCATGAAATCGAGATTTTAAAGACCAATCGAAAAAAATATATACGACGCCAAAAAAGTCAACTTTTTTTGGTTGAATCGAAAACCACATAAGCCTCTTACAAAATTAAAATCGAATAATTTTCCATTTATGTCTAATTTTACACCTTTGATCATTATTTTTGCGGTTGGTGAAAGTTGAAGGAGTTGCATTTTAATTTGGTATAGTGTTTTTCTTTTTTGGCGATTGATGAGTGATTGTTCACGGTGAATTACAATTCCAGAGCCTTTGAGTTTTGCGGTGGCGTCCAATATTTGGCTCGCGGTGTCGCCGGGTGAAAATTTAAGATTACAGTCGAATTATTTGTGTTGTGGTTGGTGAATTTTTGTGCGCCTTTAATTGGCAAAACTGCGTTTACTTGTAGCTGGATACAACACATGTTTGTTTTGCAAATTCAACATTGTTGGTTTTACCAGCGGCTGGAAAACGCACAACAACAGTTGGATTTTCGTTCAAGGATGTCAAGCTGCCGCTCAAGAGTTTGACAATAGTTCACGGTTAACGAGATGAGAGTTTTGTGAACGAAGTAGCTGGATCTCGGTTGAGACAGTTAAGACATCTTGTTTCGTTGCAATGTCTTTCAGTTTTGATGAAATGCAATTATCCAAAAGTGATTCTATCTCATCGGTGGTCATATTTCCAACTGATTGTATAATATATTCAGTAAATAATTAGCACTCAATGTGTTATAATAAAATCACTGAACACTAACACATTTATAAAATTGAGAAATATTTTAGTAAAACTAACCTTTTTTTTTGTTTGGCTTCCCTTCACTAAACAAAAAAAAACTAAAGCGAAACAACAGCTGACCCTAACTAAAAGCTGAAAACACAACTTTATGGTTGGAAGACCAAAAATAAACAATTTCAGAATTCTGTCGAACATTCTATAAGCGTACAAAGGTTCATGATCTAGATGGTATCAGTCAAGCCAAACAAAACCATCACGAATCCATCACAAACATTTAAAACAGCATAGATTTTAAATTTTATTGTTCCCCTTTTAAGTTTTAAGCACACAATAAAATTTGCCACATTTCGCCCTACCCTACTTTCCACAGCATGCTCTATGGACTGTTTTTTTTTTTTTCAAATTATTTTGTTCTAAAGATATTCGAGAAACAACTTTTTTTTTAAATTACTGTAATAAGAACACCGCTAGCTGAATCTTTCTGAAAATCCTTTCTCCACGTTATGGTCTTATTATTATCCATAAAATAAAATTTATTCGAAGTCGATATGTCTATTCGTTCTCCAGATATCGTCAGCGAATAAAACACTTGCGAACGTATGAACATACGAATTCCAGAGACCTCGAAACGTCAAGAAATGTCAAAATTTTCAATTCGATAAATCGGCCCAACGGGAAGTTAAAAACGCCTATAAACTACAGAAAAAAGTCAAAGAAAATTTTTGCAGTTTTGCAAAGCTTAAAAAACTTAATAAATTTGAACGTCTTGCCGTACGGTCAAGGGACTAATACTACGTATCCACCGACCACAAAACCGAGATTTAAGTAGATTTACCTAAATCTTCATCAAATCCCGAAGATTTACCATACAAATTTACTTCCTAAATCTCGAAGATTTGAAACAAATCTTGTTAAATCTTCATAAGTCCAATAGTTTTAAAACTCGAACTGGGTTATATTTTCTCACACTGAATGCATTCCTTGGAAAGTGGACATACATGAAACTTTTTGTCTCACTTCAACTTAATTCGAAAAATGAAACAACATCTGCAAACTGTCAAAATAAATCTACTTTCTAATATTTTTGTGCGGTGGAAACACCAAATAGATTTATTTAATCTAAACTGAGATAAACTTTTGGTGGAAACGTGGTATAAGAAAGGAACGTCGCCGTACAGTATAGCATCATCGCCGTACCGTCGAGTTAAGGATGAAGTAGCAGCGGGCGTCATTCCGTTCTGCAAAAAGGAAATAAGATAGGAATGCCAGACAGCTACATCGCCGAACCGCTATGGGAAAAAGACACACAGCGTCATCGCCGACTGCCGGGGAAGTGAATAAGTATAGGATCGCCTGACATCGCCATACTATCGAGGAAGTAGGAGGTATTAAGTGGAGTGAAAGGGTAAGGTGAAGGGTATTTGTGTGCGTCATTTTATTTCAGGACTTACCTAAAGATGAACTCTAGAATCATTGACATTACTCAACATCTACAACTCGACAAGTTCAAAGCCACGGTCCATACTTTTTTAAGTTTTTTTCTCTAGGTTCTTTTGTTTTTAAATAATCTTTGGAAAAAATTTTGTGATCCGGAATATATTAGGCAAGAATATGAGACTGAGAAGTGTAGGCCTTCTGTAAGCGGCTATAGATATTTGATAAAATATTAACAATTTATGATTTCCATTTATTAACAAGGATATGCTTGGCCAGCTTCAATTAGGTAGAAAGAATTATGTCTCAGAATAGTTATTAATAATAGAATAAAAAGAAGAGATAACACTTCTGAAATTTATTCAGAATCGAAACCTTCGAAATTGTTACCCTGATCAGATGTCAGTTGTCAAATTATCATACCTTGAACCCAGTCAACGTAGTCGAGAAATTTAATTTGCACGTCTGTTATCCTTTGCCCTTATCGTCATCGAATGACAATTCTTCTCCTGTAAATAAAATGCTTCTAGATTTACAAGCCAGAAGCATTCACATGTGCCAAAGAGTTTCTCCGGGTTATTAATCAAAAACGCTGTAAATCATTTAAATAAATTCTTTTGTTTTTAAGATATAGAAAGAGTAAAATCGTATACCTACACAAATAAGACAATCATATAAAACATAATAACTCTATATTGTAAGTATCATGTGATACTAACCACTCTCGAATATTGTAATCGTAATATACAGTCAGCAATAAAACTTTGTTATTTCTTAAAACACAACTAATTAAATACGTCATGACATGAAGACAACATCGATTAAAAAAACATGATGACCCTTTGTTATCTTAAGAAACTTTACAAGTTTCGTCATGAATATCACTATTATTCTCGCCTTGTGGTGATAGCGCTCCACCTTGAAGAACTTTGTTGACTGCGGCTCTAGCTAAATATCCGGTTGTTTCTGCATATACCAATGCATAGAAAGGAGATATATCTTTGGTCTCCAATTTCTTATTATCTACCTGTATTTTACTATCCTAAAGAGAAGTAATAGCTTGTGTCAAGACCAGTAAGAAGGAACGTTTATACAAAAGTGTAGGCCTTACCTTACAATACATAAGAAACGCTTCTATAAGAATTTCATCCAAGTCAAGGGCCTGTTGGAATCTTAACTCTGGATTCCTGCTTAGGATTGTAGCGATAATACAAATCAATTCAACTGTCAATTGTCGACGCTCTGGTTGCTTAATGCAGATCAGTGTTTCCTCAACGAGTAAAGAAAACGTTAATTCACCCCGACTCATATTCGTCAGAGTAGGAGCAGCAGGAAGGAGATGATTTTCAGTTATAATTCCCTGAGGAGTTCTTTGCAAAATATCCCACACTTTATTGTAGAAATGTTTTGGCACACGGCAAAGAGATCCTTCAAGTTGGCGCCGCTCCAATGTTGTCAGTCTAAAATATGGAAGTATTTTAATTCGTAATAATAAAATACTTGTTTAATAAAGCATACTTCTCTTCTGCAGCCCACTCGCTAACAGTAAGGACTTTTTGGAGCAAAATACGAACTTGAAAAGGTGACAAATTATCCAAGTCGCATGTTTTTTGACCAGAAATTCGAAGGTAAATACGTATTGCTTCAAGAACCCAGCCAACTCTTATCTAAAGTATATAGAAAAGCACATAAGCACATTAAGTATCATAATACTTAATTAATACTTACCTTAAGAATTCCCCTAAACATATTTGGATTTGTGGCAATTAATCGGCCACAATATAATACAACTTCTTGTTGCAACACAGCTTGTATAACATTGTATGGTTGCACACTAGTATACATAACATTTTGTATCTCTGCAGGTGTCATCGGTTTGTCGAAAACAGTTTCTTTTTGGCCAATAACACCAACTGTTAGTTCTTTACCGTTCACCAATACGGTAGTAATGAAAGGACTTATGGAGTCAACAATATGATGCAACAAAGAACTACAATATCGTACTGCTCTCCAGTAGCGAAGGGAACCAGCACGATGGTAAAGTTGTGTAAAGGCTTGGTTAACGCTAAGTCCATTTACTTCGAAATGTGGTCCTTCACGATTCAAGAGGTAACCCCAAAGTTGACACAATGCATAAATAGAATCAGTTCTGCGAAGAGCTTCGATAATTTCGTTCGTAGGTTTGCACAAATATTCCTTCGAGAAAAAAAAATAAAAACATTACTTTGTCTCAATTTAAATTCCTGGCATTCAATTTTTTGTCCTGCAATTCGGAAAGGAAAAAGTGAGGGCAAAGGAGACAAATCGGGTTGCTATTTTCTGCGTTTGTTTTATTTTGTGTACTTTCTGAAGAAATATTTTCACAAATTCATTCTAATTGATTGAAACAGGCTATTAATACTAAGTAAATAATAATATAACAAACCAAAAGAAAAGCGAAAATTCGTAAGTAAAGGTCGGAAGATGTGAATGTCTATCGAGACTGAGAATTTAGAAGTGACAGCTCTGAAAATACTGAAAAAATAATCTGAAAATATTGCCTTCATTGGTACTTCTAAAGAAAAATGATTCAGGATCTAAGATAAAATTTATTTTTTGGCGACTTTTTTTTATTTTTTAACGAATGTCTCGGCAACAAAAAAAAAATACATTTTAATGATAGAAAATGTTATTACCAAAAATTTTGTGTTTTATTTTTTACTGTTCGATATAACACCGGAGTTAAAAAAAAAAAAAAAAAAAAAGTTAATCTTTTTAAATTAGCCTATGATTCCATGAAAAAAAAAAATTGCACGCATGGTCAAATGACACTTTGATTGGACTAAGCACACATTTTCAATTTTGATCTTTGCTACATTGGAATAACAAAACACATTTTGAAACAATGAAACATAAATAATTCCACAGAAAACAGGTCCCATCAACCACAGCGTTTGGAAAAACCAAACAATTCATCAAACTGAAAAAAACATACACCTAACCTATTACAGTTTGGAAATGTTACAATGCCCGATAAATCGTTTTTTTTCAGAAGAATTATATAATAATGATGTTATATAAATGTTGATTTTCCGACGGAAATTGATATTGTAACGTTTTACCAAGGTTCGATATAAAACTTATTTCTTTTTAACTATCAACCGTCAATTAATTCCTTTACAAATTAAACACACTTTACTTCAAATATTTTATTAGTCATCAATCTCAATAGTATGCAACTTAATTTAACTTCTGGATACTTTTAACTTCGAACTTTACACTATCGCTTTTAAAACTAAACTGAGTCTGTGTGATCAAAATTTTTTCCTTATACATATAGTGAGATGAAAGGTTTGAGACTTCTCTCGAAAGCTCTGGCACAAAAGCCTTCTAGAATGTTCCATTCCAGAGGGAGATATGGCATTCTCTCCACTCGGGAATTTGCTCTATTCCAGTCATCCAGTCAGCACATTGCCGCTCCATACTCGTTTTTAGAGAGATGGTGTTCTCTCGGGAATTTTTATAGATGGTAGTTATCTTCTATAAGGGTACTTTTGTTTTTGGCTCTTCGTTAATTCCGAAAGTAATTAAGTACTGATTTAATCCTTACCCCCTCTTAAGATTTATCGTCCCAAACAATTCCAACACTCCTTTCACCATTATAACGATGTAAACGGTCACAATGAACTACTTTCAATTTCTCTCTTACTCCTCTCTGTATATGTTTGACCACATCATTAAGTCTCTTCACATCAGTATAGGATCCTTCCCAGTTCTGTTGAAGCTTTGGTGACAGTCCCTTTTGTCGATGGGGATTGTAAGACCACACGAGGTCTCCCACTTGGAATCCTGTTGTTGTTGACCGTGCATCATAACGTGTTTTCCTCTGATCGCTAAATGTTTTTATGAATGCTTTTGCTCGTTGATGTATGTGAATGAGCCCATCTTTTGTTTCAATCGTACATCCAAATTTCACTTCACTAGGCAGTCGAAATGTTGTTCCAAATAAGATTTCCATTTTCCAATAGTGTACGTCCTGTCGAGCTATGAACGGCACTCCTATACGCCATTAAGAATAATAGAAAATGTCTATCGCAATCTCGTCGGTAGTTGCCGACAACTTTAGACAGATGTTCCTTTAGCTTCGTGTTGAATCGTTTAACCACCCCATCAGATTGCGGATGAAGTGGCGTTGTAATCGTCTTTTTAATGCCAAGGAGCGAAAAAATTTCCCGGAAGATATTAGATTCGAAGTTCCTTTCCTTTGTCGCCGAACCTGCTCACCCAATTGATTGATTGATGATCCGCAACTGTTTTGGTTTCTTGGTTTGGGATGACAAATGCCTTATGCCACTTGCTGAAGTAATCCATGACTACAAGGATGTATCGGTTTCCGCTGTTGGTCTCAGGAAAAGGGCCTGCGACGTCTACTGTAATCCTCTCGAAAGGTGTGTCCACGTTGTATTGCTGTATTTTACTTTGAAGCTTCCTACCTGGGCCCTTGCTAGCGGCACAAGTATCACATTTTCGGCGCCACTTTTCGACGTCTTCTCTTGCATGTATCCAATAGAACCATTTTTGTATCTTTTCCAAAGTCTTATTAACTCCTAAATGACATTCAGAAGCTCCATCATGCATCTCTCATAGAACGTCTTGTAGGAAACCTGTCGTCTTAACTAGCAGCTTTAAAACTCTCTAAATCCCTAGCGTTGTGACTGACTTGTATTCTTCGTAAATAATTATGTTTTTACCCAAGGCCGATTTATTTTTAAAATTTATCTGCCATTATTTTAAAAGGAATTATTGACAAAAATGTATTACTTTTTCTTCTAAACGAAAGAGCTGTTTTTAATTTAGTGCTCTATCATCACATTTTATTTGGTCATTAAAATGTGTATAACATCGCTGGCTATTTTTTTTATTTGTTTTTTTTTTTCCTATGTTAATCTAATAGCAAATCGTTTTTAGGAGCTGTGGTAGGGTAGATTTTTACTCTGTGGAACTTAAGTTAAGAAACATAAATAAGTCTAATTTCGGAATGTTTGCATATGCGCAGGAGCAAAACTGTGATAGGATAGAATCGGGTTTAAAATTCTAGACACATGAATCTAAAGGACTTTCTACAAAGTTCTTTAAAAGCACTTGAGAAGTTTCTAATTTGATCTAAATGGTCTGGATAAAAAAAAAAGAAGAAAAAAGGAATAACAACAAAAAATCATATAAAAAAGGTGTTATATAAATAAAGAAGATTGGCAAGCCCACTAGGGCTTGAACTGGGTCAGACTGGGATGGGATCAGTGTCTTTACCCATCGTACTACGAGACACTTTGAAATTTGTTAAGCGAAAATAAAATTCATTGTGAAAGGGAGTATGTAAAGAGGAAAAAAAAATTGAAAACAGCATAAACATCAAAACAATTTCAAGGCCAAAAATAACATCGCTCAGGGTTCGAAATTACACTCAAAATATAAAGTTAAAACATCCTAAAAATATATGGATTTTGACTAAAATATTTTTGAAATTTATGACACCTATTTATTTTTATGGTCTAAATTCATTGGGAAAATAGTACATCGGAAACTGAAAATATTCGTCCATGTTTATTTCGTTGGATGTATCTATGTGTGAAGGAATCGTCGTACAGGGGCCGAGGGTGTAAATACCTGTGCCTAACCCAAAAATGTGTCATTTTGGTGTTTTTTTTTTTCTGAATTGATAAGACGTGATTATTATGAGTTAAAACAAAAACAAAAACATTTTGGGGCTTATTGCGGATGAAATAGAATCTTGTCGAATAGAATTAAAGTCTACTATCGTTATTTCAAAATTCTATTCGTTAATATTTTTCTATTTGACTTTTAATATTTGCACTGAATAATTTTATATTTTTTCTATTTGAAAGAAATTTCAATTCTATCAAGAATTTTGATCGACTTTTGTCGAATAGACTTTTTTTAAATAGACTTTCGCGCATATTCAAAATTCGTTTAAATTAAGTTTTTTTCTTTTCTCCAAACAAATTCAAGTATTACAACAACAAAAATACCATCCTGCGATGCTGTGCACAACATCAGGGGGAATGGACTAACAGCAAAACGTAAAAATACAACAAATCGTGTAAGAAAAAAAAATTTATGCAAAGTAATGCCGTAAGTGATCTTTTTATCTTAACACTTTATTTGAACGAAATATAACGGCATGAACACGTAACGGCCGTCCGATTTCCAAACCACAAGAACCCCGACAACACCGGCGAGGTATCCATTGGCCACGCAAGCCTGCCGCACGGTAAGGAAATTGGGCACCCATAAACTTTGCTACCAAGACAGTTTTAGAGTTTTAGAGCTCTAAGGCCTACTAGTAGTGTACGAAGTGAATGGTTTAGGGTGCTGAGATTTTATATTTTTACTCGATGTCAGCTCGAGGTACATACGTTACAGTCTTTAAACTTGGACCGAGGTACGACCAGCTGCATCGCATAGGACTTACCGTCTGCGAATTCCCACTTACGCCTTAGGATACCTTCTTCCACATGAAGCGAGTCCCACTGTACCCAGTCGGATTTCTGTCAGAGATGTCACCCACTCTGGTTTCTCTTGGTGTTCTTTCCATGGAAGAATGGGCTCTACATCCGAGTATTCTTGTTGGGCAGTCCTTAGTTCTTCGTCAACCGCAAATGAAATCAGCTCCCATTCGTTGAACGGCGACTATCTCCTTTTCTTCTTGACGTGTGCAAGTGTTTGTAAGGTCGCCGAGATAAAGCGTCTGCGTTAGAATGCATCTTTCCTCTTTGATGTTGAATCTGATAGCCATATGTCTGCAGTCTCTCAATCCACCTTGCTACTTGACCTTCAGGATTTTTTAAAGTTCAAGAGCTAATTGAGTGCGCCATTGTCTGTTCGGAGAAGAAACCTCTGTCTATAGATGTACTTATGGAAGTGCTTTGTTGCCAAGATCAGAGCTAGAAGTTCCCTTCTGGTAACGCAATAATTCGGTTCTGGCTTTGAAAGTACCTTACTGTAGTAGGTGACAACCTTTTCTTCTCCGTCATGTACTTGTGACAGTACAGCTCCAATTCCAACATTACTCGCATCCGCGTCGATTATGAAAGGTTTTCCTGGAGTCGGGTAGGTCAGCACAGGAGCATTACATAAACGTAGCTTAAGTTCTTGAAAGCTTTTCTCACACTCACTCGACCATTTTAACGGCTTCCTTTTTTCCGTAAGCTGGTGCAAGCTTTTGGCGATTCCAGCAAAATGCTTCACGAAACGCCGATAATACGTAGCTAACCCAAGAAAGCTTCCATACATGATGACATCGCCCAAATAAACCAGGCAAAATTTCCAGGTGAGTCCTTGTAAAACGCATTCCATTAAAAGCTCAAATGTAGCCGGAGCGTTAAATGGTTCAAATGGCATCACTTTAAACTGCCACAGACTATTTCCTGTGGAAAAAGCTGTCATTTCACAATCTTCCGGGTGAATTTCCGCTTGCCAATAGGCACTCTTTAGGTCTTGTGTGGAGAACCATTGAGCACCTTCCATTGCATCCAAAGTATCGCTGATTCTGGGCAGAGGGTAGCTGTCTTTCTTTGTCACATCATTCAGCCTACGGTAATCCACGCAAAATCGACAAGGACCACCGGTGATGCCCAAGGGCTTTTAGAATTTTCGACCAGCCCATCTTTCTTCATGGTGTTCTGTGATCGTAGTTATCGCTGACACAGATTCACATTTCCCGATTATATCTCCTTTTCTCAACTTAAATTCATACGGTTTGATGTTCAGAATCCGTACATACACCATATTGTTCTTTGGTTCCACACGAGTCTTCCCAACGACGATGTTTTGGAGTAGTGATCAGTATCTGGTTCCACAATGATGACTACCAAATCGCCTTTTATTTCAGTCCAAACGATCACTTCGGCAGAAGACGTAAGCATATACCTTATTTGATGACAGTTCATAGAAATGTTGATTTATCGTCACTGAAAACTATAGGAATCTCTACATTTTGGTAATTAAGAACTTGCTTACCGGTATCCAGAATTACTCCATGTTCTTTCATGATCAATTCCAATGATGCGTTCATCACATATATCTGCTACCAGAAATATATGTGAGAACTCCAATTCCGCCAAACGAATCGGACGACGAACTTCTCCGTAGACTTGTGCTGCCTCTCCTGAAGCAGTTTTCAGATGATAGCTATTGGTATTATGCAGCCGTCATCTTGTCCAAGTCCCTTCTTACAATGGAGGCAGTTGCACCAGTGTCGATTGTAGCCACGTGTTTCTTGCCGTTTAATGTTGCCTCCACAGTAAGACTTTTGCTGTTTCGTTTACTCTGCAAGACCTGATATTGGTTCTGGGGCCATCGATACTTCTTACTTGTTGTTCTGGTTGTGGAACATGTCGAGAAAGAGGGGCGTTGGTGTTATTGCTACGCTGTTCTCGGTTGTTTTTTCTGCTTCCACAACGATTACATGCAGCTCTTCTTGGTAGTAATTTACACTGCCGTTGAAGATGCCCGGTGTTATTACAATTCCAGCATCGGGTAGGTTCGTCTCGCTGACTCCTTTGGAACGCGATTCTTTAGGAAGTACATTCCTCATTTTTTAATTCTCCTCGAGATGCTTGTTCTGCCACTTCCATAGTTAAAGCGAACGCTAATGCCTCAAGAAGTGTGCATTTTCCAGCAATTCGAATCGCACGCTGAAGATTGATGTCGGATACGGCGCGGACAAAAGCTTCCGTTGCTAACTGGTTGATAATTTCATAATTTCATCTCCTGCAGTTCTTGTCTGCTGGTATGGTTTGCAATAATTGAACAATAGTCATCTAAGGGCAAGCGTCAGAGCTATGCTTGTCTTCGTCATTCAATCCATTTTTTTGCTGCGGCTGCCTCAAACTGCTTCTTGTAGATCGACCAAGAAGTCTGTCCATCAAAGGTTGGTGAATAAATTTCCTTTCGCTTTGGAAATTCGCCAGAACTTTCTTTAATCTTCATTTTTCGAATCTAATCTAATCTAATACGTCAGTAATGTTTCGAATTTTTCAATTTTTCGTGAACATTCTCGAGTTTTGTGTCTACATTTAAAAACTGTTTTTCGACACCATCAATACGTCCATCTAGAGTAACGAACTTGTTCTCAAATGCATCATGCTTACCTTCGATAAGGTTTTTCTGTTTTTCCAATCGTTCTAGAAGGTTCTTCTGTTCACTCTTTTGTTCTCTTCTTTGGTCTTCGAGAAGATTCTTTAGCTCTTTGAACTGGGCGAGCTGCAGAGCCATCATATTGGTTATATCTACACTAGTACTTACTTGCTCCTTCTCCATTTCAATTGTAAAAATAAACGTGTCTGGATTTTCTCCTTGTTGCCTTAAATGTTCTTGCAGACGAGTAATGAGATCATTTTTTGTTCCAGCAGTAGGAAGACCTTGTTTGTTGAGTTCTGCTTTAAGTTCAACACAATTTAAATCGTTCAAAATTTCATCCATTGTTCTTTTTATTTTATTTCACTTATAGAACAGTCACTTTTCGTATTTTGTTTATAAAAAACACACGCGCACTTAATTTTAAGTTAATTTCCCCTCCATACTCGTTTTTAGAGAGATGGCGTTCTGTCAGGAATTATTATAGATGGTTGTTATCTTTGATGAGGGTATTTTTGTTCTTGGCTCTTCGTTAATTCCGAAAGTAGTTAAGTACTGTACATTTCATGGGTACAATATCTTTGATGCTGGTGTTGCTGATGTTGTTGTTGCTGCTAATATTTCTAATTATAAGGAATGCGTTACTTCTTTAAAGGGTTGAAGACCAGAAAGATTTGGGTGTTATTTTTGATAACAAGTTGAATTTCATTCATTACTCTGATTACATTAGGTTTGTTCGTTGAACCCCCAAAATCCTGATTAAAAATAGCTTTTAACGGCCTTTATTCCATAAAAATTGGCATTTCGTCCCGGCGATCTTAATTGTACTCATCAGTTGACAAGAAAAAAAAACCCAAGAGTTGTCAAAAAAAACTGTGTTTTTCGATTCTCAAAAAACTCTTTAGGGCTCTCAATTGCGTTGTTGATATTTTAAGCAAAAAAAGAATTTCTGTACTCGAATAATTAAACTTAAAATAAGATTACAAAATGAATAAAAACAACTTTAAACGTTTCCATTTTCTTTCCCTATTTAATTTTATTCAATTAGTGTACTACTAGTTAGTCCAGTCAACGAAGGAAAAATAAATGAAATAAGTGGTAGGGGTGACCCTTAGGTCCAACATACCAAAAGTCCACAGCCCAGGGCCGCGAGCTTAAGCCAGGAGAGGGGGTTAAAGGTCCCCTTTTTTAGTTTTTCGCGAATATTTCGAAAACCAAGGGCTTAAGTGAAAAACTCTGCACTTAGGAATTAAAGTAAATTAAATTTCCTACAAAAAATATTATATTTATATTCGCTTGGAGCAACACTAAGAAAGATGTGGGGTGGAGAAATGTCAAGAAACCTAAAAAATCGGTCAATAGCCTAGAAAATTTAGTGTTTATTGATCAATTTTACCCAGAAATAACAGAAAAAAAGTATATGTATTCATATTTATTCCATTGATGATTTGGAAGAGAGTTTATGGGGTTAAAACAGGTGGCGAAGGTTAGAATTTCCTAATTTAATTTATTTGCTACAGTGTTTGCATTCACTATGAAAAATACTGTTTCTTCAAAGGTAAAAAGTATAATGGATTTTTCCAAGTTACTGACCATGACTTCGTAAAATAATTTTCAGACATGTACTAAGAAAAAAATCGTTTAGGAAAGGGGGGTCTATGTCCCCCCGTTTATAAGGGAGGGACCATTTTCTACAGCATTGACGTAAAGTGCATACATAATTATTTAAAATCAACGGAAGTACCTATAATACAATACTATAGGTTTTTGAAAATCTAAAGACCTATTCTTTTATTGAATTTTTGAACAACAACAACAACTTAAAGGCGCTACCACCAATTGCTTACGAATTAATTTTTTTTGTTTTGGTATTTTTAATTCGTTTTATTTTGTTTTGGCTGGGGATATAGCTATTTCAAGGGGTGCCAAGCCCTATCATCAGTCTCCTTTTTAGTGGTGCTGAGCTTTAATCTAATTTTATTATGAAAACATTTCTACATCACACGAGGTTTGAACCCGCCCATAAGATTTGCTTAGTCTTCGAAGCCGTATGCACTACGCATTCCGCCACTGATGACTACTGACGTCACAGGTCGAGATGTGAGGTTCGTTTATCAAATGCATTTGGAGCATCAGTATTTTTGTAAGCACTTTGGAGGCGGAACAAGACAGCATACTTAAAAGTGCTTACAAAAATAATGATGCTCCAAATGCATTTGATAAACAAACCTCACATGATTATATGCTATGAAGCCGTTAGGGGCAGGTAAGTTACTTGAATTTTTTGAGATTATTGATTTTCATTTTTTCAAGGGGTGTTTTAAGATTCCTGAAATTTTGGGGGATGATGACTAATAGATTTGGATTTTTGGTGAAAAAATTACATTGCAAACTTACCGTAGAGCGGAGAAAGTTACAGTTTTATATACTTTAGCGGAAATATCACTCTTATGAGAAATATTATCATCATATAGTATAGTATAGTATACCTACTTTGCTTAAAACGAGAACGAAATTTTTTATTTAAATAATTTAAACAAAATTAGGAGTGTTACAAAAACGCTTTTTTTTGTGAAAAAGGAAAAAAAAACTGGCAACAATTAGGTAAAATGATGGTATAGCATTTATAGGTAGGTAAAGTTGAACGCGAGTGGGCGAATAAAAAAATAGGGCGCTGTGATTTGTGACCTGTCCATTAGTAATCTAGAGAGATTGGGTGGCATGGGGGATGTGTTCAAGTATAGGGGTCAAATTCGAAAAGTGTTATCTATTCATTGTTCCTTGAGCGATTTCAATATAACCGACACAGGTTATAGGTTTGAAGTCAGGCTGGCTTAAAAAAAAATGATGACATTGCAAGTGCGGCCAATGATTTTATTTCTATTAAAATAAATAAATAAATAAATTTGATGGCACAACAGCTCATGAAGAACTAGGGCCTAGTGACTTACAACTCTCAACCATTCCTGTGTGCGTGTCTGCAGGAATGGAGGGGACCTACAGTTTATTGCCGAATCCGAACGGCTAACGAGCGGCACTTTTCTGTGACAGGAGATACTCTTGGAGGATTTGTCAATTCCTCGCAAGAGGCAGTAGCCGTTTTTTCTTTTTAAATAAATAGGTGGCGAGGCTGGGGATCGAACCTTAGGCCTCCGGCATGACAGTCCATCGCACTAACCATCACGCCACGGCTACTACATTTATTTCTTTTATAAGTCGATATTTTATAAAACGGCCCCTTCCGCCCAACTGAGTGGAAATAGGCCCCCCCTCCCATCTTACGATATTTTTCTTTTATCGACTCAACCTACACGCCCTAACTATTTGTCACACCTTAGGTGAATCTACCTGACTTTTTTATATTAAAAGAATTTATTGATTAAAGAAACATATAATTTTTTTCGTTTAGAAAATATATTCAAGAATTTTTTCTTTGTTAACCCTGCTGAAATTTCAATTTTTAAAAGTTGAGTTGTTGACACCTATTGTCGCTGTGAACCATAGGAAGGTTTTTAATGCAAACAAAAAAGATAAAAGATAAGAAAGAATTGCTGAAAATAAGGGTTGAAATTTACAAACTAAAAGATTTTGTCTGCTTAACAGAATTAAATTTAACAAATCAAAGCTGTTAATCTTGTCCACGTCCGGGTAAGGGAGTGTCCGCTTAAGGGATCACAAGCTGAATGGAATTAAGATCCAAGATCAACGTCGTGAGAATTTGTCCGCTTAAGGGAGTTGTCCGCTATAGGAGCTTTCAGTGTAATTATAATGTTGAGTGATTTATTTTACAGGGTGTCTCCTAATTCGTGGTTTATATTTTAGGGGATGATTCCTAAGATCATTCTAAGAATAATTGTATGGGCAATAACTCCCACTGTTTTTGCCAATATTGCCCTTATCAATTCTTAGTCAAATACTGAAAACCTTTTTTAGTTTTTGAGAAAATAAGAAAAAACGAAAGGTTTTTATTGTTATGTTTATGACGCAAAAAAAATACCATTCATAACTAAAACCCTTTTTTCGGGTCTTTTGGGAAGAAGTCTTTTTTTTTTTTTTGGACAGTATTTGTAGGACTAAGCCACATCCAAAAATAATAAAACCTTGGCCGCTCAAGCCCATTCTAAGACTGAAAAAGCCGAAGGAGAGAAATCTTTAGAACTATAAATAGTTCTTAAATGAAATATATATTTATTTAGTCCGTTTCATTTTTGTATTCTAATTATATATAAAAAAGTAATTTTTCTAAGTTTAGAACAAGAAAAAGAAAAAGTATCGCTTTTTCGTATTTTTTTTTAATAATAATTTTATAAAACTTTTTACTATTGACTACGTCGTAAAATTAGTCGTACAGCAGATATTGGCGTAAAACCGTTTTTGGCCAAAATGGCGGCGCGAGCGACAAAGATGCGATGTGGTAAAGTTAAAATTCGAAAAGAGCACCTCAAAATTTATAAAAATGCCAATTTAAAAAACGCCTCCAAAACTTTGAAGGCAAAACTACGAAATAACTAAACTATAATACTTGAATTTTATTAAGAGTTTTTTTCAAGAGTTGTTTTGTTGTACCAATGTAACAAAGTTCACAATCTTCTGTCTCGTTGCCCAAACAGTTTACCTTATAAACAACGTCCGTACACTGATCCTTCTCATTTTTCTTTGTGAGTTTGTGTGTTTTTGGATGTAAAAATCCATCGCGAAGTGGACCAACTCTCTTTCGACTGGCATCAAAAAGAGACAACATCTGGGAGAATTGTTAATTTTCGGTCGAATCAAGCAAAGCACATACTGATTAACACGGCTTCTAACCTTATCCACAAGGTTTTCACAATAAGTGACCAAAAATTCCATCCTGCCAATAAGAAAAAGGTGACTACGATTCTGGCTGAAAATGGTTATCCTCGAGATATCATCCGTGAATTGCTTGAGCGACACACGAGAAACAATGCCGATAATAAACAGGAAACACGAACTGGGTTTTTTCAAAAGTTTGGTCATGTGCCAAAACTTGCAGAAAGTTTTAAAAAAACAATAACAAGTAAGGTTAAAGATGTAAACATTGCTTACAAGTCAAACAAAACACTCAACAGACTCTTCACAAAACTCACAAAGAAAAATGAGAAGGATCAGTGTACGGACGTTGTTTATAAGGTAAACTGTTTGGGCAACGAGACAGAAGATTGTGAACTTTGTTACATTGGTACAACAAAACAACTCTTGAAACAGCGGATCTCCAATCACAAATCGGATATAAAAACAAAAAATTCTCAAAAGACCGCTCTGGCAAGCCACAGTATTGACAAGAACCATTTCCCTGATTTCGATAACACAGAAATTCTTCAAACCGAAAAACACACATCGAAAAGATATACTTTGAAAACATTACACATCTTGAACAACGAAAATAACATGAACAGGAAACAGGACACACAATCGATTTCATCAGTTTATTGTTCTTTAGTCTCTGCAAAACTGTAATTATGTATATACAAAAGTACATGTATACACACATATATTTAAATCTTACTTTTTCATCTTATTGCTTTGTTTTTACTTGTAATAGTTGTAGACTAAACTTCTAACAAAGAAGTGCTTTAAAGTGTAATTTAACTTTCTTTGGTACCTACAATGTTTTACGTACTCTTATAAAATATTTTAAAATTTTCAATCTTATTGTAAGTTGACATGTTAACCTTATTTTATAAAATTAAGAAATTTTTGTTTCATCTTTTGTTTTTCATGTTTAATAAAGTGCCCCTGAAGAAGACTGAAAACTCAGTCGAAACGTCGGGAAAACTAATGAAGATTTTTCATTAATAAATTAATTCGACCAAACAAGCCGAAGAAGAGTAATCTTCAAAATTCATATATAATACTTGAAGCACAACGAGTTAATACAAATAAATTGTTGATGCGCCAATAATTTCAGCTCAGTAATTTTCGCCCAGGTTCCTTTTCTTATTTTCTTTCGTAAGCTAGGAAGTCTTCCGATCTCTGTCATGTACAATCGCCAGAACCAATCAAGTCGTGCTCGTCTGTTCTGTTAGCGATATATCTTCCTTACTACCAATCGAAAAAGCCATATTTGGGTTGCTTTTAAACATTTTTTCGGATAGGCAACAGTTTTAAACATGTTTATGTATTTTATTATTAAAAAATTAAAAAAAAATATCGTGCTCTTACCTCACATGACATCTTTTCTTCTACATAGCTCAGTGCCTTAGGAACATCAGTTAAACTCTGATAACCAATGTACTCATGATTTATTTGAGCAAAAGCATTTTCATTGTCAGACAAATCGTTTTGGTTCATAAAATCCAAATGTTCTACAGAAATTTATATTAAGTAGAAACAAATTTTAATAAATTTAAACCAAATATATGTATGCATACCTATGCAGGAACTGCTGATCAAATTTTGCAATCGACCTATACGAACTTTCATTCCATCGCAGTATCCCTTTTTCAGCATAGCCAGCAAATCTAACATTTCTTTAAATTGTGGATCGCGCATGTGTTCTTCACGAATCAACAAACATACAGTTGGGCGCCCTGACAAACGCCAATATTTACCAACAAATTGAAGTTCTGTTTTGATGTCATCTATAAGCAGTGCCATGTCGCGATACAAATAAAAATCAGATACCTCAAAAATAAGAGGGTAGCACAGAACACTCATGCCACAGATTCGATAAACTTTGCTGGTGCCTAATGAACCAACAGGACGTGGTGGGCGGCCTGTTAATCCAACTTTGTTGTTGACTCCAAGATGTTGGTAGACTTTGATTAACTCTGTCGATGACCAAATTTGCACCGGTTCAACCTAAATTTTGCTGTCAGTGTAATATTTTGTTTATACTTTTCAAACATCTTTGCAAAAGCTCACCTCATGAGGTGTCTGAGTTTGAATACCATAGGTTGCCATCATGGCTTGTAAGCGCATCGATTCTGCAATCAGAACTATTTGAACAACTAAATCAGTTGCAGTTCCCTGAAAAAAAAACAACAATATTTTGTGGGGTGTATGTAAATATCTTTGCAACTACATATAGTCCAGTCAAATTAGATCAATTTCGACAAATAAAAACATAATTGGTAAAGAACTGAATTTTGGTATTCGTAAATGTTTATTAGGGCTTCCCATTGAACATACTAATGGGGTTTTTCAATGGTAAAATAAATCCATTTTTTTTTTATTTGGATCTGTCAAATAGACAATTTCCCCTCTTTTTGCGTTCCATTGGGCAAAATAAATTAATTTATTTTTGATTTTAAATCAAATTTGCAAATCTAAATTTTTCGGCAGATTTACCCCTCCTTTAACTAATACCAACATAAATCCAACTGTCAGTTTGCAAATGTTTTTCGTTGATATTTCGGTTGTGAAAATTATGTTGAAAAAATGTTGAAAATAATTGCTAATAAAGAAATGGTAGCAGTTTAAAATGAACCGGCAACTTTATCAAGTTCATATTTCTCTTCTAAAAGTAAATCGAGGGATGAAGATTTTTTTGAAATATTGACATAGAAGCTATAATGCACAAACACAGTGACAAAAATAAATCAATTTGAAATCGTGTTCCTAAAAATAAAAAAATAAAATAAATTTGATGGCACAACAGCTCATGAAGAACTAGGGCCTAGTGACTTACAACTCTCAACCATTCCTGTGTGCGTGTCTGCAGGAATGGAGGGGACCTACAGTTTATTGCCGAATCCGAACGGCTAACGAGCGGCACTTTTCTGTGACAGGAGATACTCTTGGAGGATTTGTCAATTCCTCGCAAGAGGCAGTAGCCGTTTTTTCTTTTAAATAAATAGGTGGCGAGGCTGGGAAATCGTGTTCCATTCGCCACAAAATAAATCAATTTTTTCATTGGAATCTAAATTTACCAATGGAAAACCCCATAAAAGTCCCTGTCAAAAGCTGTTGTTTTGTGAGCCATGCTCACAAAATCTGGAGCGGTATAAAACACTTTGAGCAAAACGTTCACCAGCTCTCGGTCAAGTGAACAGAAACAAAAAAGGCAACTCGAAGACAAAAATATAAATAACTTGGCTATTCAACGTCAGATTTCAGCTAAAGTATTGGAGATACAAACAAATTTTGATATGCTTATTTATAGGAAACTATGTAGCTGACCCAGCGAACTTCGTTCCAACTATAATTAATTTACTGGCTCCCAGGCTTTTATTTTTGTGTTCCAAAAATTTTTCTGGGATGCGACATCTTTCTATTCTATTATCTTTGTTGTGAACCCTCTATATATAGGTTTAATAAACTATATTTTTTATTTAAATTATTTTTCTGTGGGCCATTTGCTAAAACGAAACTTAAGTATTTAAGTTCAACATAAGGGCTTATGTGATAGTTAACGATGATGAAAAAGTAGAACATAAGCGTTTAAGTTGAACAAAAATATTTAAGTTTCGTTTCAGCAAATGGGCCTAATAATGTACCTTTTTTCCAAGATGGTGGCTTTCAGTATGTTCAATGGGAAGCCCCAATAAACAGGTATACCAAAATTAAACAGGTATACCAAAATTCAGATCTTTACCGATTAATGTTTTAATTTTTTCTAATTTGACTGGACAAATAATAAATTCAACAAAAGGTAGCTAAGAAAAGTTCAAAACCCACCAAAATAGCAAATTCGAAAAAAAACACATAAAACGTAAATTAAAATTGGATAAAAAAAGTCATGCAAAGTTTTTTTTTTTTACATATATTTATGTAGTATGTACATATGTATGTATGTATGTATGTTTATGTATATCAGTAGAATTTGGTTTTTAAAACAAATTTTTAGTTGAATTTTATTGATATGTGGGTTCGTAAGACTTGACATAACTATGATAAGGAAGACGAAAAAATTGAGTGTCGGATTCTATTTGAGTTGAACCTATCTTTGACTTGGTTTTTAGGCGGTTTTGCAGAGGGGAAATTAAAATTGTTTCATAACTCCAAAAGTAATGATTTCCCTAAATTTTAAGAATTTGGTTATTTATCTCAAAAACGGCTGTACCGGTATTATTATATTTATTAAATAAATTTTGTGCGTACCAACTTTATAAAAAAAAAATATTTTAAAGAAAACTTATTTTAATCATTTTTGAAATTCTCTTTGCATAAATTTATATTATTCAGAGGGCAATTTTTTAGGTCAAAACTATTTTAAGAGTTATATTTTTTATAATTTATTGCTTTTATTATTAATATAAAATCTGTAATCTTATGTTCGTTTATTCTTATTAAAAATTAACCGTTGCCCCGCACAAAAACTAAATTCTTGACAGAAAGACCTGTGTGACAGCTAGTAAAGTTTCTAACTTGCACAAAACCGTGGCAGTGTTTTGAGATCTAAAAAATATTATTTTTTTTACTCCACAAATTAAAGTAGGTATATAATTAATTGAAAAACTTATCTCAATCATTATCATTATAGCCTAGTTCCTTTACTTTGAAACTCTGTGATTTTTTCATTTTTTTGAATTTTAATCCAATGTTCTGTCAAGGTTCAGATACAAAAAAAAAATTAAATGGCAGTAAAATGCACAGAAAATCATAGAGAGTGTGTTTCTTTATTTATTCCGGATAAGGAAAAGAATGGACGGAAAAGACGAAATCTTTATCCAGAATATCCAGTATGGAATGAATAAAGAAACAAAACTAGAACAAAAAGAATGGCAATATAGTTGTTGGGTGGTATGTCAAAATAACTGAATAAATATATACTTTTATTTTGGATATTTATGTACTCAAAGTCAAAAGTTTGTGAAATTATACATTAAATGCATAGCATTAACACCAATGTGAATCTGCCATAATAGAGAATAGAAACGTCAACAAAACTGAACGCGCCCAGTATACTTATCAAAACAACTTGAATTCATAAGAAAACTTAGAAATGGAGTTAGTGTTGTTGTTTTTGAATATTTTGTTTATTTACCGCCATATTATTCACTCGATACATCCAGATTAAAACTTAAATCCAGATGAATTTACATTGAATTTGTATGATTTACATCCAGATTTAAGTTTTAATCTGGATGTATTGAGTGAATAATATGGCCGTTAAAGTAATTTTTAACTTCCCATTGGAAGTTATTGTAATCGGTCCGAAATTTTTGACATTTTTCGACGGTTCGAGGTCTCTGGATTCGGATTACATTGTTTGTAGGGAGATGTCTGTGTACGTACGTTCGGAAGCTTTTTTCGCCGACGATATCTCGAGAACTCATAGAGATATCGACTTCAAATTAATTTTATTTTACAGATAATACGGCCTTATCATGCAGAAAGGATTTTCGGAAAAAATTGAATTGGCGTTTTTTTTATTACAGTAGTTAAAAAAAAAATGTAAAATGGCTTGTTTCTCGAATATCTCTAGAACAAATAATTCTATCGACTTCGGCCTGGTTTCATTCTATGCATAATGACGTAGTGAAAAATTGGCAAAAATTAAAAAAAAATCAACTCACAGTTTTTTTTTTATTAAAAAAAAAAACATACAAAATTGTGAAAAAATATCGAATCGAATCTTCAGAACACAAAAAGATATTAACTTCGGGTTAATTTTATTTAATACACAAAGTTATAGTTGATAATCGGTAGAGTTTGTATTAACGGTTTTCTAGGCCAAAAAAAAAAACTTCTAAAATTAGTTAAAAAATGATTTTCGGCTCGAATATCTCAAAAACAACCAATGATATCAACTCCGAAATAATTTTAATCTACACACAATACCATAATTAGTAATTGATAAGGTTTTAAAAAAAATCAATTGACACTTTTTTTCTATGCCAAAAAAAATTTGCTAAAAATAGTTAAAAAATGTTTTTCGGCTCGAATGTCTCCAGAACAACCAATGATATCAACTCCGGGATAATTTAAGTCTACACATAATGCCATTATTACTAATTTATAAGGTTTGTTAAAAAAATTCAATTGACGGTTTTTTTTCTGGGTCAAATAAAAAACTGGAAAAGAAACTGCGAATAATTGGTGAAATTTTTCGTGTTGCATATATTTAAAGCAAACAGCCTTAACTTGATTGCACAACTGAAAAGGTTTTGAATTGTTAATTTTCTAATGAAAAATTACATCGGGTGCCGAGTTTCAAAGGGAACCAATGGGAAGTTATCAGTGTGGGTCAAATCCAACCTCTTATTTAAAAATAAAATTCGATCTCGTGCCTAAGGGGGGAAAACAGAAAATCTAGTATCTACTCTAGTGTCTTTATACATCTCATGCAAATCATCCTTTATTTAAAAATTTAGTCCAAAAATAATGAAAAAGCCGAATTTCGGTGCCTGTAAATAAACCGGCATAGCTTTGGTTCTAAGCCATAGATTTTTTCCGTCAATAATTCTCTTTTGTGCGTACACAACTGTAAACAAATTATTTTTTTAAAAGGTTATTATATTATTATTTATTTTGGATCAAAAATACGATTTTTTTTGGAAAATTGTTGTGAAAACGGAAATGATTTTAACAAATAAATACCAATTATATTGTGTAAGTTTCACTTTACCCCAATGCCAAGTATTTGATTTTTAAGCATATTTTAAGTTTTTGGTGTTCAATGAAATCTATCAGAAATACTTAAAACTTTATACATATATCTGTATGTGAAATTAATGATTAGCTAATCGACGCACAGCACGTATCCTACATCTTAGAAGTGCGCACATTTTGAGGAACAAACGTCGAATCTGACCATTTTCATGTGACGGCAAAATCAAAGGCTCGTGTTTCAAACGAAAGGAAATTGTTAACCGTCCGGAAAAATAAATTCGAAGTTGGACTTCTTAGCGCACCTGAAGTTGTCAATGTCTAGAGGAGTTTCTGAGCGATGAGCGCAATCCAAAATTCGAATTTCCCCCATGGGGAATTACATAAAAATTCCCTGTACCAAATTTGAAGCAAATTGGCCCACCTGTTTAGGCCCTAACTTAAATTACAGTGCACGCACGGGCGCAAAAGACCGACGCGGACCTATTTTTATGAAAATCGTAGTGTCAATTTTAATTAAAACCTATACCATTTTATTCCACACGAAACCAATACGGACCCTATAGAGCAAGTAACTTCCTAGCAGATCATCAAAGTTATGAAGCATTTCTAGACACCGTAGAATCTTGTAATTTCGCACATCGGTAGGCCTTGTAGTATATACAAACGAAATATTCAAAAATTTGAGATTTTCCATATAGGGGGCGTGGTGTCCACTCACTTTCACAAAATTTCTATCAATTATTTGGAGAACTTCCGACTGTTGTAGAATGATAAAATTTGGTAGAGCGGTAGTCCTAAGAATTTGAGCACAGGAAAAAAATTTAAATTTAAAATTTATCATTCAGGAGGCGTGGCATCCACCCACTTTTCTGAAAATAGTTATCGATCATATGGAGCACTTCCCGACACCATAGAATCTTGGAATTTCGCACAAATGGTAGGCCTTGTGGTGTATACAAAGAAAAAAAAATCAAAAATTTGAGATTTTTCATGTAAGGGGCGTGGTATCCGCCCACTTTCACATAATTGCTATCAATTATTTGGAGCACTTCTGACTGTTGTAGAACGATCAAATTTGGTAGAGCGGTAGGCCTTACATTTTTGAGCACAGACAAAAAATTTAAATTTAAAATTTATCATTCAGGGGGCGTGGCATCCACCCAATTTTCTGAAAATAGTTATCAATCATATGGAGCACTTTCGACACCATAGAATCTTGTAATTTCGCCCAACGGTAGGCCTTGTGGCCTACCTATCAATTATATGGACCACTTATGATTGTTATAGAATTATGAGTGAAATCACACCAAAAACATAAATTTTAAAAAGATCCAAGTTCTCCATGTATATACAAAAAACTCTTTATGTAACAAGTCAGCCGTGAAAAGTAATGAGATCTAAAAGTTTTTTACTAACTAAAATTTGGTAGGTTTACTTGGCAAGTTTTCTTTTCTTCCATGTGATTACTTAAAATTCAAAAGGTTTCGAAAACTTGGCAAGTAAACTGCCCAAATTTTATGCGTCGATATTACTCTGCTTAAAATATTTGATAATAAACCTTCATACAATTAGAACTTGGTGAACTTTTAGATCTCGTTCTTTTCACGGCTGACTTGTTACATGTTTTTTGTAAACATGGAGAACTTGGCTCTTTTTTAACATTTATGTTTTTGGTGTGATTATTATTTCCATTTTAAACTTACAGGAGCAAGAAATTTATAAGTTTCAAAAAACTTGGCACCTTTGTAAAGAAAATCTAATTTTCCTATAAAAAAAAGTCAAGTGGCAGGATTGATAGGTAGCCCAAAAGAAACCACACAAAAAACCATTTATTTAACATCTATCGCCGCGCCGGTTTTTTTTGTAGCATTAACCATTAAAAAGTTACAATAAATCGAAAAGTCATGAAATCTCTTAAAAGGGTCGAAAGGTCAGAAAATGTGCTGTAACTTTTTAACGGTTATTGCTACGAAAAAAACTGTAAGGACCATTTTTGTGGGAAATTGCATCAGCTAAAAGATTGTAAAATAAAATTTTTCTCTAGCACAAACCGTTTTTGAGACATTTGCAAAAAACTCATTTTTTAAAATAATAACTTACACCTAAAACAAACCTAAAACATTTAGGGTTTGTTTCACAATGTCTGATTAAAGTTCCCCATAAACTATCCGACACATAAATTATCCGCAACTTAAATCCTCTCACTAAGAAACTTTGCGTTTCACAATCATAAATTTATGTGTTGATTAGCTAGTTGTAAGCTATTTTGACTGATTGAAAATGTTTAATCAACTAATATTAGTATAATTCTAAAATTGTCAATTTTTAATTAAACTTTTCAGACCCAGAGCTGGAGGCTCGAATATGGTTTAAATTGTTAGAAATTGTGCGTGTATACATGGATGTGAGCGGTTTAAAAAAAAGTTTTTTTTTGTTTTTTTTTTGCATTTTGAAAGTGCTTTTTTGTGTTGTTAGGGGCGGTATATTGCCCTAAATCTTTGTAATATGGGTCTTCTCAGCTTTGTTACACAAAATATCCGTAAGTCCAAAGCATTATTTTGATGTATGTATGTATGTATTTGTTGTGTGAGTCGCACTGACAGCAGCTGTAGATATGTTAAATGCCAGTTTAATTTTTTAATCGGAACTTCAACCGGCCTGTAAAATATTCAGAACTTTAAGTGCCACTTAGACCTATTCAGTGAAACGTAAATGCGGTTTTTAAGTGAAAAATAAGTTCCATGTAGCTTAATTGGAACTTTAATCAGACATTGTGAAACAGACCCTTATTATGATACAAGAATAATATTTTATAATATTGTTATAATAGCTTCGTCCGACACATACTGAATATCTACACCAATATTAAGGAAACAAATATAAGCTTCGACCGCGACAATAAGCTAATACCGAAAATATTGTGATACAACAATATTAGCTTTTGATATTTAAGCACAATTGCGCCATAACGTTTACGAACTAGTTCTACAACATCAAGTTTGACTTCAAAACACAGCGTTACTATTTCAACGAAACTGTACTATTATAGGAATGGAAACATCGCAGTCTAGGGTAAAAGCATTGCAAGTGGTGTGGTGAAAAAGGTGTGATATTCTCGAAATGAAAATTAAATGTATAGCTATAAAGTCTGATGGATTAGACGCATAGACAAACAAAAAAAAAACACACAAAAACTATTTTCATTTATGAAACGTTTTTCAAAACATTATAGGTACACATTATTGATCCAACGGTGAAGCTCTTAGACAAAACGTACATTATTGATCATAAGGCATACATTTTGAATAATAGTTCACTTTGTTTAAATTGGAAGGTTGAGGACGGCTCAAAGTTTATAATGTCTCAATTTTCCTAATAACAAGGTCATGAATGATTAATCTAGAATATCACTCAGGATCATGATACAACTAAACAGATAGTGCCTGTATTCTTTTATTTTTCGTTTCGTTCTGCGAATCTAAGTCATCGACGCACAAATTCTCCGACATTACGATACTTTTTAAAATGAAAATATTTGTTCCTAACAAGTGCATTGTTTTTAATAAAGAACATTTCATATTTAACTATCAAATTTTGTTCCGAACATTTTTGTTTTAGGCCGGCCGCACATTGGAATTCATATCGTACTTAAACGTGTGAATACTGGTCGCACGAATCGAGTGCGCACACTGAATACCTTTTTCTCCGTCAAATACGCAGTGTCCTGGTGACTCATCACTTTTGCGAAGTCCTCTTTCCATACATTTCAATGTTTCAATGTACGAACGTGTATAAAAATCCCAACAAGTTCGGATTCATTTCGTACGTCGGAAGTAAACGTACGTATACGTATGACTCACTCGCACCCAGTGTGCGCACTCCCATAGTACTTAGAACGTTGGGATTGTTCGTGCGTGTTTGTACGTATTCACACGAGTGAAATCCGTACGATAACGCATCCAATGTGCGGCCGGCCTTAATCTTCAAAAAAAAATGTGTGCACGTCGATGCCGTTCGTCGCCTATGATGCGCAAGGCACTATCTTGTTTATTTGTATCATGACTCAGGATCGATGATGTTGACGTGCTTCAAAATAATTTTATATTGGAATCATCGCTTGTTTTAAAAATAAATTTCTTACAAATTATTACAAACTGGATTTATGTATGTTCTATAGATTTTGTTAGAAAGCTGTGAATATTTCTAAGAATTGACAAACAGACCTATTACTATTTATGCAACAAGCTACAAATGATTCAAAAAGTTTTGTTCTCTTAATGAAGAAAAAACATTTAAAAAGCATGCTACATAAGCCAATAAAACGATTGCGACAAATATTTCAAAGCGTATATAAAACGATGCACCGAAAAGTTAAACAAAACTTATAACAACGTTTACAATAATTTATTTTGGTAAACATTTTTGGAGAAGAGCTTGTTTTTATTAAAAAATGTAATTTTTTTTTAAGCCACCATTTAATGGTTTCTTAAATAGAGCCGTTTTTTCTTTCTCTATGTTGGCTCAACCGGGCAAACATAGTCTTTTTTTAATTCTCGTGAAGGCTTTTAATGATGGAAAACTATTATAAATGTTAAATATTGATGTGCATCAACTTAGCAAGTCACTTTTTCCGTTGCATATAAAAAGTATATGGTAACTAGTTGCTACTTACTTGCTAATTAGTTACGCAAAAGAAAAATTAATTGCTCTGTTGGTTTGTGTAAAAATGGGTGTCCTGCTAAGTTGACGTCAACTTAGCAAGTCAACTCTTTCAAAAACATAGATAAACGGTACAAGAGTGGATATATATTGAAAACTACTTAATTGCTAATTATTTACGCAAAAAAAAATTAATTGCTGTTTCGGTTTGCGAGAAAATGGGTGTCCTGCTAAGTTGACGTCAACTTAGCAACAGCAGTTAATTTTTTTTTGCGTAACTAATTAGCAATTAAGTAGTTTTCAATACATATCTACTCCCGGACCATTTATCTATGTTTTTGAAAGAGTTGACTTGCTAAGTTGACGTCAACTTAGCAGGACACCCATTTTCTCGCAAACTGAAACAGCGGTAAATTTTGTTTGCGTAACTTGTTAGCAATTCAGTAGTTTTCAATATATATCCACTCTCGGGCCGTTTATCTATGTTTTTGAAAGAGTTGACTTGCTAAGTTGACGTCAACTTAGCAGGACACCCATTTTCTCGCAAACCAAAACAGAAATTAATTTTTTTTTGCGTAACTAATTAGCAATTAAATAGTTTTCAATATATATTCACTCTTGGACCGTCTATCTATGTTTTTGAAAGAGTTAACCTGCTAAGTTGACGTCAACTTAGCAGGACACCCATTTTCTCGCAAACCAAAACAGCAATAAATTTTTTTTGCGTAACTAATTAGCAATTAAGTAGTTTTCAATATTTATCCACTCTTGGACCGTTTATCTATGTTTTTGAAAGAGTTGACTTGCTAAGTTGACGTCAACTTAGCAGGATACCCATTTTTGCACAAACCAACAGAGCAATTAATTTTTTTTTGCGTAACTAATTAGCAATTAAGTAGCAACTAATTACTATATAGTTTTTAATCTGCAACGGAAAAAGTGACCTGCTAAGTTGATGTAGGTTAAATATTGGCAGTTCTCTGGTATCGTCCTACTTCAATATAAAAATACGTATGAAATTGTAGTATAATTGCTACAGGATACGTACTTAAGACGCGTTTCTATATCATTAAAGATACATTGACTTTAGGGAGAAATTATGTTAATTCGTCACTCGGCATTAGCCTTTAGTTCAGTATGATTCGGAATAATAATCCACGTGTATGCCCATTCATTGTGTAGTTTATCAATTAAAAAGAATTAGTTCTATTTAAATGAACTCTAGAAATGATAGTATAATTATAATAATATGGTTTACCTATTGAATGGATTCAGTCAGCTGAAAAAGACTGGTACATGTTGAGAAATTGCTAACATTTTATAATGAAACTGTATAATACAAGTCTAAATACAAAAAAATGTAATCATGCAATTTAAGAATCTGATTGCAGACAAAGAAATATGTTTAAGTATGCATGAAATTTGAGCATATTTATTTATAATATAAGTTTCGCTCAATTAATTTAACTTGGGTAAAAATTATGTTAGTAACAAACATAATCATAACAATAATTATTCATAAAATAAACAACATCAAACTGAAAAAGGGCAACGCATGTATTTATTTCTTTGTACTTACAATGCCGGGTTTTGCCTGTCAAATAGAAAAACTGGTAAATTACTTTTTTTAATTTTAGATGAACGGGTATTTGATATGGATAAGTGACTAAAGAAATTCCAAATTACAACAGTTTTTTTTTTATAAAGGTATAGTTTATGCGGCCCTGCATGGCAGGTGGTCATTCT
The DNA here is from genome assembly GCA_947049315.1 of Epistrophella euchroma. NCBI lineage: Eukaryota > Metazoa > Arthropoda > Insecta > Diptera > Syrphidae > Epistrophella > Epistrophella euchroma. The sequence goes on from OX346245.1 coordinate 62,529,594, forward strand.
TCGGCCACCGGATGCTATTAATGGCGATAAACTGTTATACCTGTTATAAATTGGCATTTCTATAGTCTCGTCCAATATATTTTTTAGTTTCGTATTATATGAGTGCAGGACTTGCGTTTGCTTATAACAAAAGTCAAATTTGAAAAATTTAGGTACTTAGTAATTTGAAGGTTCAAATCGTTATTGAAGAGACTTACTAGTATCTATGTATGTAGGTAAAGACTCAAGTGAATTTATATAAAAAATGACGTTCATATTTTAAGTTGAAGGATTCTGAGAGCTTAAAATATACATTTTAGATGAAAAATCTTTATTAAATCACCTAGAAAAGTTCAACTATATAAAACTATAGAAACTTACAAAAAAAAATAATTTATTTGTGTGTTCAAGAGGATACATGCGTCCACATATACCTATTCAAAACGGTCAATTGTCTACCAATTTGTACTCTAATCTCCAAGTAGTGAATATCGCATCAACATCACATCATCATCAATTGAAAATTAGGTTTCTTTCCCTTTGGAGAAATTTTGGTGGCAAGAAAAGTGAGGCAGGAGCGGAGGAATGTTTTCACTAAGGCAATTCTCATTAAATTCAAGTAGAAGTGCAAGAATACTTTCCAGCTGGGCGAAACATTATCATAGTTTTACTCTGTTAGTCTGTTCAACAAAAATTGTCAGTGCAGGGCTTATAGTACGGGAGCTAGCAACGTCCAAAAATAAAATAAATTTTAACAGTCCTGGTTTTTTTAATATTTTGCCCCTCTCACTACCTCGGTTCGAATGTGGAGAGTCTGGCTGGTGGGATGTGTTGCGTTTTCCTGGGAGTGTACCTTTTCTAACGGTAAAACAGTCTTAATTTTTTTTCATTGAGTTCTAAAAACTGTTTGTAATATGAACATACATGTCTGGCAGATTCTGACGTTGCAATATTCTCGCCAGACGCTATTTTATATTGAATTTTATTTATATAAGCATTCGCACAAGAAAAAAAAATTATTAAAAAATAGTGGCAACACTTCCAATTCTAAAGTGTAGCTTTTTTTTGGAAACTTGAGAATGTATTCCTTGATTACGCTTTTATTAATTAAATTTAAGTGAAATTTAAAAAAAAATGCTACACTTACTATTTTTTTTTCTTAAAAAATTTACGTAATTAAGTATCTGTTTCACTTTCAGTATTCAATACTCTTTTCAATTTTTAGTCAAACGTTAAGAACAAGATGATTCTAAATCTTATAATTTTCGAGAAAATTGAAAATTACGAAAACTACTTTTTTCAATTACAAAACTCTTCCACGCAAGGCTAGCCCAAAAAATTTCCCTTTGACAGTCTTAATTTTTAACTCATCCGGTTGAACAAACTATTTGCAATATTTATTAACCCATCTGGCTGGTAACTGACGTTGCTAAAACCTTGCAAGAAACTATTTTGTAACTTAAAAAAAACATATTATGATATACTTCAGTTATAAGGATATAAAATAAATTCGGTTGGATAAGAAAATTAAAGGCAGTTCTAAATATAAATTAGTATTAGAATTAAAGAATAGAATACAATAAGACTAAATTTATTACGAATACTTGCCGGAAGAGAATTAAACAGAGGGTTTATAATCATAGAGCCTGAATTCGTCCTGATAAGCCACATAATAAATAAGAGGACAAAATGTCATTATTCATTAACCTCAAGAAAAGTCCACGTATACCCAAACGTAAACACTCAGAAGAGTCTTAGTAATTTTCAATTTTCTCAAAATCATAAGAGATGAGACCATCTGGTTATCAGTGTTTAATGCAGAATAAATAGAGGCAGTGAGTACTAAAAGCCAATTTAGAACTAAAATGTTTTAAATTGTAAAATAATCAGTTTTCAATTGTTTTGTCAAAATTTTTGAATTTGAAAGCAAATGTTTGCGAAAGTTATTAATAAAAAAAATTCTAGTGCGAATGCTCATATACATTTTTGTTGTCAATATAAAATAGCGTCTGGAGACACCAGACACATTCGAACTGAGGTAGTGCGGACAAAATACTAAAAAAAAAGGTCTTTTAAAATTCTTTCTCAAAAACGTTGCAAGCTCCCGTACTAATCCTTTCTGAACAAAATGGAGACGGAGACGGAACTGGAGCCGCAGCTGGAATAGCTGTCAAAATATGAAATACACACAAATTCAATGTTGCGAACCCAACGGAACGTAGCTGCAGCCGCAGACGGAAGAGTTCACCAACTTTTATCTTTTCACGTGCAGCACTTTTGGCGTTTCAAATTGTATGAAAACAACAAATATGGAAACACAAGATATGAATTCTGAGCTTGTACACATAAATATTATTTTGTTTTTCTTCAAAATACTTTCAAAGCTGCATTGTGAGCACGTAAAAAAAAATAACGTACAACACTTTTTGATAGCTCTTGCAGTTCTATCTGCAGCTCCAGTTCCAGAATTCTATTCTGTTAAGTCAGTTAAAGGGGAGCTTTTTTCAAAACAGTGGCGCCGTTATACACTATCATGACACTGAATTAAAGAAACTGCCACTGAAAAAAAATAGCAACCCACTGATTTACAGTCAGGAATTATTGTTGTAAAATTCCGCGAAAACTCATACACTCCACCATGACCGGTCGGTCCTACTGTCCAAAGGAAACTGATCGTGTGCTCGTCTTTCACGTCCTACTTTTAACCTCGCTGCGCATCCAAACAGAGTGACCATTTCCAATTGAACGAAAATTTTGACAGCTTTTTTAATACAAAGATTTTTTAATAATACAAATTTTATATATTATACTGAAATAAATCAGCCAAGTAGAAGACTTAGCACTTTTTTAATAGTTTATCAGTGGTGTGTTGAGCTGTCATCGTTAAAAATTATACATTTAGGAACGCTCAGTTAAAAATTTTGTTGATCTGTCAAACAAAATGGGTTGCAAGAAACAAAAATGTGAAATACATGAATGAAAATAAAAGAAAATTCGTGACTGCATTAAGTTTATTGAAACATTATTATTACAACTTTAAAAATGCACACAATTTATAAATTGAATTCGTTTATTTATTTATTTTTGCACAAAATCGAATCATCAGGCAAAATTGACAATATTTATGGAACTTCTTTCTATTCCAAATAGATACCGACGCATTTTATGTAAGAAATCCAGCTTTTTGAAAAATAAACTGTCAGAAAAAACAAAATTTATCAGTAAATAACATTAGACAATTATAAAAATCAAAATCGACAGTAAAAATAAAATCTAAAAATACCGATATTTAAGAAATCGAAAAGAGAAAAAGTAAACAAAAGATAACCGCAAAAAAAAATCCGGATTCAGCTGCTTTTGACAGATTTACATTTTTAATTCATATTGACGAGATAAGTTGGAAAATGTTACAAAGTTTAACATTCTGAAAAATATGGAATTTAGGAACGATTTTATGACGTCATAGTGTTGACAAATGTTACACTTCTCGAGTGCAGGAACGGCCATAGTTAACATTTTACAGGAAAGAAACACGCCACAGAGATTTTTTAATAGATTTGCAGCCATTTATGATGTTAACAAGAAAACCCTGGGAGTGCTTTAAAGAGGTACAGGTTTATGCAATCCAATGCAACCGGACCGAGAGGAAACTGTCCTATCTTCCTTGTACTGACAATTTTTGTTGAACAGAGTATAGGTAGTACGCAGTACTAAACAATACCATTCACAAGCAAACATGGAGATCTCCTGATCAACCTCAACCCAACCAAATGGCGATTGATGCAACACACGTATTCAGTAACATGGATGTCTTAATGTTCCAAGAAGCTCGGACCACTACCCCTTCGCAGCCAAGTTACGACTGCGGTTATCCTAACCACCACCAAAACAAGGAAATATTTCGATGAAGTCAGCGTCTAAAGGGCAGCCTCAGCGCCTTTGACAACAAAACAATGTATAATGGTTATGACGAATTGAAATTCGTTGTTAGGCAGATTGCGCCATTTTATTTAGATGACGTGTAGACCGAAATTCGGCACAATTGCCCTAAGCGAAATGACGATACCTAGCTAAATAAATAAATAAATAAATTTGGTGGAACAAACGGTTCACGAAGAACCAGGGCCTAGTGACTTACAACTCTCAACCATTCCTGTGTGCGTGTCTGCAGGAATGGAGGGGACCTATAGTTTATTGCCGAATCCGAACGGCTAAGGTGACCGGCACTTTTCTATGACAAGAGATACTCTTGGAGGATTTGTCACTTCCTCGCAAGAGGTAGTAGCTCCGAAAAAAACTTAAGGTGGAAGCGGCTGGTATTGAACCCCAGACCTCTGGCATGACAGTCCAACGCACTAACCATTACGACACGGGCTACTACTACCTAGCTAAGTATATCTGAAATTAAGCCCAATAAAGCTACCAGCCGTATGCGATGACTTGTTCAAAGCCGCATGCGATGACTTGGCTAGGATTAAACAGGAGTAAACTATATATGGTCGGAGGAATATAATATATGCCTGATAAATGCACCGACAACTTTGTGAAACTAATCATCAAGATGGGAAACCTTCTGAACTGCGCCAACTACAGACGTGTCAGCATCAGTCTCCTTAATATCGCCTAAGATATCATCTGCCGCCTAAAGCCGTTCGTAAAAAGATCATGACGTTATCTCGAATGACAAAAATCTTGAATGCAAAATATTGCAAATGTAAAAAATAATAAAGACTAACTCAAAAAATCTCAGAACTTTAATTTTTAATTGTGACAGATGAAAATCTTAATTGCGCATATTTAAAGTCGTTTGCTTAACTCATGTTTTACTAAACTGCAGTTTAAGATTAATTAATATACATATAGGTCCTATCATAACCAAATTACTAAATTTTGTGGCGTGATGGTTAGTGCGATGGACTGTCATGCTTGAGGTCTAGGTTCAAACCAGCCTCGCCAACTAATAATTAAAAAAAAAAAAAAAACAGCTACTGCCTCTTGCGCGGAATTGACAAAATCTCCAATACAAGAGTATCTCTTGTCATAGAAAAGTGCCGCTCACATTAGCCGTTCGGATTCGGCAGTAAACTGTAGGTCCCCTCCATTCCTGCAGACACACACACAGGAATGTTTGAGAGTTGTAAGTCAGTAGGCCCTAGTTCTTCATGAGCTGTTGTGCCATCAAATTTATTTATTTTTTATTTATTTTATAATTATCAAGAGGGGAGTACGATAAATCAGGCGCCGCAAAATAATAACGGATTTTTAAAGAGAGGTTTATTACAATAATTTTTTACTATGGGAAGGGGTCTATCTCGCCCTGTTTAGGGTGTAGAAGCAATTTTAGAAAAAAATTACTTGAAATTAAAAAATTATTAAAAAACAACGGCAACACTTACAATGAAATACTATACCGGGATTAAAAGCCATGAATGTGTACTCAAATCCAATTTTTAAATTAAATTATTTAAGGCAATAGTTTTTGAAAAATTCGCATGCAAACTCAAACTTTTGATTTAAAAAAAAATGAAAAAAAAAACTTTAGACCAATTTTTTTCAAAATTGTGACATAAAGTGCTGAATTGGCTTTCTGTGGTCAATGCGTATATCAATTCTTAATCGAACACAAAAAATCGAATAGTTTTATGTCTTCTAGTTTTTGGTATTTACGGTGATCTAACTTTGAGGATTAATGTTGATGAGAGGTTCATTTTTGCGTTACCCAGCATGTACCACGAGGAGGTAGACTTACATTGCATTCCATGTCCTAGTCGGTCAGTTAGTCAGTTAGGTCAAGTCAAGACAATGTTCAAATGGCTTGGTAAACAATAACCTGTTATTTTGTGATCTAAGTAGGTATGCATACTTCGAACATTACAATTGTATTATGTAAATATGTAAGACACAAACATACATATTAAGAAATTATATAAATTTGCTGCAGTCGTACAGTAGTACCTATGTAGGTAATGTAAATTTTTTAAAATGCATTACATTTTCATGTCTGAAAATTTTAAATGTGCAACTTTGGGCAATATATTTATATGTATGTTACCGTTAAAATCGAAATAATGAAATTCTAGAAGTTACCGGTAAATCCTACTTCACTATTTATACATATGATACATTCAAAGTTTTTTTTTTTAATCAAGATTTTTTAAATGCATAAGAAACCGAACCTCGCACTTACCCCAAATCCTGTAAAGGGTCAAGCAGGGGGGTTGTAGGTGGGCAGCATGCCACCCTTACATACCACACTGTTTATACACCGTAATTCTGGGTGCTCTAGGATTTACCGGTAAATTCTAAAATTTTCGGCTTTTTAAGATATATGTTACCGGTTACATGTATATGTTACTGGTAAAAAGACGAAATAAGGAAATCCTAGAATCTACCGGTAAATCCCACCTTACTGTTTATATGTACATAGGATGCATTCAAAAATTCTTCAAATCCAGATTATTTAAATGCAATAGAAACTTTGCATACACCCAACCTCGCACCTACCCCAAATCCTATAGTGAACCAAGCAGGGGGAGCATGCTGCCCCTCCTTACGTATCTCACTGTTTATACGCCGTAATGCTAAGTGCTAGCACTGTATAATATGTCTAAGCGACAACAAAATCTCATAAAAAGTAATTAAAGTAATTACCAATTTTCTCAAAAACTAGTAGACATAAAACCATTCGGTTTTTTGTGTTCGATTTAAAATTGATATAAGCATTGATTACAAAAAGCCAATTCAGCACTTAATTTCACAATTTTGAAAAACACAAAAATTGGTCTAAACTTTTGTTATTAATTTTTTTTATCAAAATTTTCAGTTTGCATGCAAATTTTTTAAAAACTATTGGCTTAAATAATTTAATTTAAATTTTACCCTAAGAAAAAAAGTGCTGCCATTGTTTTTTAATATTTTTTTTTTTTCATTTTAAGTAATTTTTTTTCTAAAATTGCCCCTACCTCCTAAACGGGGTGAGATAGAACTTCCTCCCATAATAAAAAATTCTTGTTTTTGACCCCTCTACAAAAAACTGTTATCAATTTTTGGCGCCTGAGTTATCGTACTCGTGCCATTATCAAAATGGGAGTTTATTAAATTATTCGATTTTATTGAACAAGAAAAATTGGAATTATGTCTCAAAATTTAATTAAACCCACTTTTAACTTAGCGACATGGTTTAAAATTGACTATGAATACGGCCTAATAAGTTTACATGACCCTTTTTAGTTATTCTAACTACTCAAAATGATTATTTAACTGTTCAAATAATATTATATTATAACAACACATTTTAAAGATTAGATATTTTCTGGAGGCAAAACAATAGATAGATAAGATACAATAGTGCTTTGATAGAAAGATTCTTTGGGTGATTTTTTATCCAGTGAGTATCAAAGAAATGGAGGAGAAGATTTAATAACGGGTTTTACCGGCTATACAGGGATGTCGACCTGAAAATACGAAACGTGAAGCGTTTGGACACCGACTAACGCACAACCCGATTGCGCAGCAGAAAAAGAACCTACCTAAGGTGGTGCATACAAGTGGAGAATGACCTCAAGCTACTTTGTTAGTGTAACTGAAGGCAGCTAGGTACTGAGATTACTGAAAGCGCTTGTTGGTTGAGGCCCCAGTCCATTGTTGAATATTAGCCTCATAAAGTAATTACATTACAGACAATGTTTCAAATTCGCAATATTTGTAACTATTGTCTTAAAAACTGGTATTAAATATAGATCTTTGCATTCGAGATTTTACTTTCTAGATTTTTCAATTTTTGATATTTTCTCTATAGACTTTTGCTCACCAGATTATTATTTTCTAGCAGTCGTGGTAGACCCATTAGTCACCAACCTGACAGGTTCATCTCAGTGTGGCTTTAGGTCAGAAATGTCCACTACGACCACATATTCACACTTCAGCAGATATTGGAAAAAACCCAACAATTTTTTAACGATTTCAAGGCCACGTATGTCAGCAGTTATTTTTAGCATTGCCAAAATCGTCCGTTTGATGATAAAAAATGCTCGCTGCTAAAACTCACCGATGACTCTGACGTCAAAAAAAATTTTAGATATGGCGATGGGTTGTGAGATCTGTAATATTGTTCTTGAGAGAATAGAACACAAAATTGTTTAAAAATTCTGCAATTACTTTTCAATAAAGAGCAATCTTATGTTGCTGGACGGTCACCCTTTGGAGATCATATCAAATCATTTTAATCCACAGATTAAAAGAGTTATAGTATTAAAACAGCGAACTCCAGAATTGGGTCAATGAGCTAGGTTTGTTCGTAGCTGCAATTTCTGCTTACTTATTCTTAGTATGAATTTGTTCTATGAATTCAAAAGTTTACAGACGTTTTTTTTTTACTTAATTACTTTTGACCTTATTTCAAACACACGTATAAAGATTTTGGTTATCATAACGCTTCAAATATGTCCGTATGAGGCTTAAGACGAATAAAAGAAGTCATGTTGCAAACAATACAAATGATAAGTGAACTTTCAACTACATTCAAATAAATAAGAAGTATAAAAAAGTAAAATGCTGAAACTAAAATGCAATATGTGCTTGTGCGTATACATGTGAAAATATAATTTGTCAATACAAAAAATCAAAGGAAGTCGAGAGTGAAGAGAAAATAGAATTAAAAAAAGAGTGAACAATTAAAATTTTAACACTTACGTTATGGCCATCATCAGCTTTTCCCTGGTGAAAGTGTAGAGTGTGGAGAGAAAAGGATAAGTGGATGACAAAATTTTGAAATTGAATTTTGGATAATCGAATTAAAAAAAAAAAAGCCAATTTTTTCAGTAAATACCAAGTTACCAGTTTTTTCTCGTTAATTAGATTCAAGAGAATTGGTTTGTATGTGATGATTGAGTATGATTATACAATAAATTGAAGAATAAATCAATAATCTTACCTGAAAAGCTGAGTAACGTCCACCTCGTCGTGGTCTATTGTAACTTGGCAAATAACGACGAATAGGATCCAGTTCATTTATGTGTAAAAGACCTCCTGTAAGGAGTTGAGCAATGATGAACAAAGATTGCCCCCAAAGAAAGAGAGACTGAGATGGAGCTCGAAGATAAGATCCTTCTCCATCTGGGGCATAAAACATGGTAACAAAAGGATCGCCATGTTCGTCTGTGTGCATACAACGCCGTAAGTCATTTTGATATTCCTCGATTTGTTCGGGATTATTTTTAAAAACTCCATCGATGATCATAACAATGAAGAAAAGTGGCCACTCGCATTCATACCCTTCAAAATCTTTGATTTCTCCATTATGATAATACCTAAAGAATTAGAAAAGTATAAATTTTGGGATATTCATTATATTTACATACATATGTGTTTTTTTAGGAAAAAGTGTTAAGACTCTTCAAATTTGTCGTATACCGACGCCCTGCAAAATTTAGACTATAACCATGTTAAAAAAAAACTTCGACATAAAGTTCCGAATCTGTCATTGCTCTGATCGCTATTACTTGGATGAAACTTTACGAACTGATGTGTCTGCAGACACTCGTCTTTTGTGTCTTTTGTGATTTATTTTCAGTACAAAATAAAAGCGATATGAATTTTAGTCTTAATTGAGTTTTTAAGCTGAAAGGCAAAAAAAAAAAAGTAAATTTGGTGGCACACCAGCTCGTGAAGAACTAAAGCCTAGTGATTTATGGAGGGGACCTACAATTTATTGCCGAATCCGAACGACTATGACACGAGCTACTCTTGGAGGATTTGTTACTGTGGCAAGAGATATTTTTTTTAAGGTGCCAGATCTCTGGAATGACAGTCCAACGCACTAGCCATTACTCTCCGGGCTACTACCCGAAACCGAAAGGCATTAGCATTAAGTTAATATAGTAAACTAAGAGCGCCCGCATGGGGCCAGTAAGTCAGTTACAAGTTGTTTAAGTTAGTTATAAAATTGATGAGAAATAAAAATGAGTTAAAAAACAAAGTAAACAAAAAAAAAATACACTCGTCTTCAATAACGAATAAATGTAGTGGAAACCCCTTATTTGATTTGACATGATTGAATTAAATTTTTTTTAGTGCTATAAAACTATATTATACTAAAACAATTAAATTAAATTGAATGCAAAACACTTTTATGTTACATAATATTTTGTTGAATAAAAACAACTGTTTCAATGCCGATGAGCATTATCAAATAAAGTCGACAGTAAAAGTGATGATCATCGGCATCGAAAAAATTGTTTTTATTTAACAAAATACGTGACATTAAGGTGTTTTGTCTTTAATTTAATTTAATTTGGTTGTTTTAATATGGTCTGACATATTTTTATATTTGAATAATAGATTCCTAATAGATTTGTATGCTTAATTAATTTAAAGATGTCAAAATAATTTAATTTAAAATAATGGGCGAGCCCCGAAGGCTACAAAAAGAAAAAAGTTGATATAATTTGACCCATCTTTTGGTATTCACCTCCTTGATTTGTCTTCAATTTTGCTTAAATATCCATCTCGGCTAAAACGCTTGAATCCTTTTTTGCACCTTAGTCTTTTGATGACATTTAATTTGGTTTGATCAACGAGACTTTCTTCGTGGGATCCGAAAGCGGGAAAAGACAGTGTTAATAGAAGTGATGAATCTACTCCCTGAAATCAACGAAATCAAATGTATTATATTATAATTATAATTATTATTATTATTGTTGTAATATTAGTACGAAAATATTTGTATTTAAATAATTATAATTTTTTTAAAGAGAAGACTACATATTAAGCAATCGAATACAATACCGACTTTTTTGAGTAGGTACCTATTAAGAAAAAAAAAAAAACAATCCATAACATATTATAATTTTAACGTCAAATTTATTTACTTTTGTATGTATTTTAGATATTTTTTTTATCTTTGAATATTTTAGTTATCACGACGCATGTACGCCTCGGACCTGCGCATATGCTACAATTGCTTTGTCAGCAACGGTGCATCGTGGGATAGGAGCATTGGTTCAGAATTTTAAGTTAGTCTTAAGTTGGACTTGTTAGATTTATTAAGGGTAAATTAATTATTATTATTATAACGAATTGTGTTTGAATTAAATTGTAAGTCGAACCGTTAGGCCAGCCCCTCTGGGGTTGGCGTTAGCGTTTTTTTAGGATTCCACTAAGGAAATCCTTTTACTATCTGACATTTTAAACAATTAAAGTAAACAAAAGTAGCCTATGCCCATCCTAACGTTCCAAGCTCTCGCTCTACCAATTCTCATTACAATCAGTAAGGTATTTTCGGACACTAAGAGGAACAAACAGACAGACAAACAAACTTTCACAGTAATAATATTAATAATAGGATTTATAAAACGTGTAATTAATTACAGGCTAAATAAATTAACGACCTTATAACTGCAAAAGCATACCGCTCTATAATATTTAAGTTAAGTTCTTCATGTTAGTTTATTCATTTGTGTGTTGCCAAAAGAATTTTATTTTAGTTTTACTTTGTTCAATTTCATTCAAAAAACGACACTTCTAAATTTCTACTACAGCTTTCGCTTATATTTCCTTGATAGAATATGTATGCAAGTAGAAGACATTACATAAGTCCCCAGAAATATTTATTTTTATTCAGGTTATGTACACTAAGCCGTGACATATATAAATATTATCGGTTTTTTGTTTTTTTTATTACAGGCTAGCACCAAGTATTTTGTAGGTAAATTTTTGTCTAAGCCTATATAGAATAACAAAAACACTGCTGTTATTGGGCAAATCATTAGAAAGTTAAATTTTTTATTAGACTAGTTGCCCATTTTATAAAGCCCTTTTGACTATTAAATAGGCGCTTTGTTGTGACAACAACCAAATAAAAGAACCAACAGAATATCAACACCTTCAAAACCTGCAACGATATGAAATGTTATTATATTTTTATATTTTCTAACAAAAATCATTCTGCAAGATTGCACTACCAATTCGTTCTATATTGTTCCAAACATGAAGCCAAACGACAAACCAAACGAAAGTTCAAACGATAGTGCAAACGCGCTACAAATACAAAGGTTAAAAAAATTGAAACTAAATATCATTGCCATCGTTGGAAACCTGGAGAAATTTACTTCAAAGAAATCATTGAGTATGAGCAAAGAATATTGCTAGAACAACTAAAGAACAAATAAAACATGATGTCAATAGGTTTCGTCTTCAAATAACAGTCAAAGTTAAGTAATACCAATACCAATAAAGCAAACGTAGACATCGGGTAGGAAAGTGAATATGAAAAAAACTAACAGTGCATGGGAAATTCTGAAAGGCAGATAAACAACGAAAGAAAGATACGCGTCAATCCACATTGAGAAGATGTTCAAAGCTGGGCAAATGAGAATCCATCATTTATGTACGTCCATTAAAAATTCGTTTCTGCACATGGAATGGGCTGATAGAATTCCTCAAAATAAACAACAAGATTCAGCTCAAAAAGTCTCACCTAAAACAACCAAACAAGTAAATCATAGTGAGCAGAATCAAAACGTTCTCATTGCAACAGACATATTGCAAGTAAACAATGAAGATGGACTTAGCCGAAGTGTAACAGTACGAGTACTCATCGACCCTGGCTCTCAAGTATCATTAATTACCGAATCTATCGCACAAACACTTAACCTCAAAAGGCAAAATATTTGTCTTTAAGTGAGTGGATTAGGTGCAACAAAATGCTAGAAATAAGGTTGATGTCACAATTAACTCCGATTAGAAACGCTTGTACTTCCAAAAATTATAAGACAACTACCATCCAAAACCACAAATCACCTTAAAATTGGAAATTTGAACTCGCTGATACTTTCAATCAGAGCTGTAAAATAATTTAATATATTGGTACTTAAGTTAAGTACAATTACCTTGTATTTTAAAATTTTAATTACAAGTACAATTCCATGGTAATTGTACTTAAATTTTCCAAGTACCAGTACCGGTACTTGTACTTGTAATTTTAATTCCACAAAAGAATTGAAAATTTTTTACTCATTTAAAATTGTTGTACTTAAATACTCTTCAAATACTATGTATATTTTATTTGGATAATTTTCTTTTACTTCCTTTTTTGAACTTAATTTTGCAATGTTATAAATAGAGCGGCTTAACCGATATCTCTCTCTTTTCCGAATTCACCCACGTCTCGAGCGATTGTTATTAAAATTATTTAAAGTAGTTATAAATTGGATTTTTTATAAAGCAAAAGACTCCATAATTGGTGACAACGAGTTTCACGCATAATTTTAAAATGACGGACACAAACGATAAACCAAAAAATCCCAACAACCCTACTTTGACAGAAGTCCTAGAGACGATTACTCGAGTTCCAATCCGTATCCCTCCATTCTGGCACGAGAAGCCCCAGATATGGTTCGCGCAAATTGAGGCCCAATTCGTAACAGCCAAAATTGTAAGAGATATTTCCAAATTCAGCACAATCGTTGGTGCCATAGAGTCCCAAGTGGTAACCCAGTCTCAGACGCGGTGTTAAATCCACCCAGTGAAAACAAATACGAGAATTTAAAAGCCGTAATCATTGAACGTTTTGGAGATTCAGAACAGCGTAAAATCAAAAAATTGCTCTCTGAAGTTGATCTTGGCGATAAGAGATCATCACAGCTTCTTAACGAACTCAAGGAGTTAGGAGGCAATCAAATCGCTGACGAGTTTCTAAAATCGTTGTGGTTGCAACGTTTGCCTACTCAAGTACGAGCAATTCTGCAAGCATCAACCGACGAGCTTATTGCTTTAGCCAAATTAGCCGACAAAATTATGGAAGTCGGTGAATTTTCACATGCTTCAGAAATAAATGCAGCCCTTCGCAAACCAAGGCATTCATTATCATCGCATTCTTCTTCAAACGAACTGTCTCTACAGCAACTACAACAAGAAATACAAACGATTGAAAACCAGTTAAATCAACTGATAAGAAGAAAGAAGTGGCATGAGTAATCACCGCAGCCGAAGTTCGAGTTCTCGTCGTTCTCTTTTTAATCGCAATTCGCGATCAAGACAAAGAAAAAACGAAAATTTCTGCTGGTTTCACAACATGTTTGGCAGTAAAGCAAAAACAAACATCACTAAGGAAGCCACACTCACAAAACAAAAAACCTTATCCGAAATAGCCAAACTATTTGGCCCTCTTTGATGGTTGGCCATCGTGACTATAAGCGCGAAAATCTCAATGCATCGTGCGTATCTGGCAAGCCGAACTCAAGTGGAATGACCTACTTCCACTTGAGCTTCAGAAATAATGGAACAAATTGAAAACGAATATAGAAGCAGCATGTGCAGCATTAGTGTATGCAAGAGTAGCACTACCAACTGGTTTTTTTGTTGCTACAATAATCTTAACTGTAAAAACAAAAGTGGCACCAATCAGCAAGAAACTTCCTGTTCCAAAATTGGAACTATGCGGTGCCGGTGCTCATTTGCTATCAAAATTACTATTAGAAAAATTGAATACATTTGTCTTGCGCAAGTTGACAAAATATTTGCCTGGACAGATTCCACTATTACATTGGCCTGTATCCAAAAATGTACATTTACCTGAAAGATATTTGTAGCAAACCAAGTGCCAGAAATACAATAGGCAACAAACATGTACGATCATCAGACAATCCAGCTGATTATGGTTCAAGAGGTTGCTTATCAGAATAGATGACGCGCAATCAATTATGGTGGAATGGCTTTAATTTGATTCAAAACACTGGCCTTTACAAGAACTACGTACATCCGGAGACCCTGTTTAGATTGGGAAGATTGAAGCCGGTATCACTTCAGTTTGTGGGTAAGGGAGGTGCGGGCAGAAGTATCTCGTGAGGCGTGAAGAAAACATAAAAACCGGACAAATGAGTCTCATTGGTTGTTGTTTCATTGTTCGAAATTTCGAAATTGTTGTTGTATCAATGGGCCTTACTAATAATCAAATTTAGTTACGACGTAAACATTTCAATAAAATGGACCGTACCTAATGGAATGGGCTCTAAAAATTAAAACGTGCATTGTATTTTCTAAATATTTACTAAGACTATAAATAATGAACCACATATCGAATTGATTCCAAAAAATTGAGAATATATCGTATGGTTGTTATTTAGGATCCATAACGTTTTGGTTCTTTCATTGCAATATTTAATTCATAACTAAATTTGATTATTGGTAAGGCAAGGCCACATGTATTTTGAGGCGCCTCGAAGTTTATAATGTAGACACGACGCGACGGCCGTCACCAGTCCGGACTTAATTTTTCCAATCTAAACAGGGTCGAATACAATGATCAGTACGACAAGTCAATGCATCAACAAATCTAGTTCAACCGCTCTCTTGGTCTTGGCTATTCATATATTTGAATATCTGAACTGGACTTCTTCCTAACCTAAAAATCGAACTCTAGAACGTGATAGCAGCACGTCTGCCTATTTGATATACTATATAGTTTTCGTTATTCAAAAATACTAATGACAGACATCTGCTGCAGTATATACTCAAGTAAAAGAATTTAGAAAAAAAGACCACAAAAATCTTTTAAAAAAAATCGTTACTTTTTGGAGGTGAAAAAAAAATACTTTTTCGTAAATCATTAAGTTTGAATTTTTGAAGTCTTAATTTGTATAGTCTATATAATAAAAAAATTATTGACAAACACCTGGTGTAGGACCTACCATTTTAACCGATTTTGAAGAAAAAAAAGTCCTTCAAAAGTCCCAAACATAATTCGGTGTTTCTTCTTTTAGGTCCTGGTGCAGTACCTAGATTTTTAACGGAATCTTAAAAAAAGGTATATTACCCACTGAAAAAGTTTAATAAATATTTTTTCGTAAGATCATAATTTTTTGGACGATCAAAGAAAAGAAACTTTTATAACTATTTAAAAAAAAAAAACACCAAACACAATATAGTTTTTAAAAACCGATAATATTTTCAGCGATTTTGTTTCTATAAATTGACATTTTACAGGAATTCACCTAAGATGTGACAAAAAGCTAGAGCGTGTGGTTTGAATCGAGACATGAAAAAATTCGCATGGGAGGGGGTCTATTTCCCCCTGTTTAGGCGGGAGGGGCAACTTGTATCGAACACTATAACATAATAGCACAATAGTATTAGTATTGTTAACTAACTATGTATGTATGTATAGGAGCGAGCCTGATGCTATAACAAACGGACGCTTTAAGAAATAATATAATATAAAATTAAAATTAGTCTTGTCCGGACAGAGCTGCTGTAAGGTTGTTACGCGCACGCGCAGTATAGAAATAGAAGTACAGTCTCGTAGTAAATTAAAGTGCTCGCTTAATACACAATTTTCTAAAAAAAAATTGACTTAAAGTAGAAAAAAATCATTCAAAAGCAACAAGAACACTTACAATGCTATACTTATATGCTATACTTTTTTTTAAAGCCAGAGGTTATTTGAGAGGATATTTTTTGAAAAATTAATTATTTAAAGAAAAAACACTGAAGAGAAGATGCAAGAAATTTTAGGAGGCGTTCACAGCACAGGATGGATTACGGCCTCAACCAACAAGCCCCTCCAGCCAGCTCGGTCCCTATCTAGCTACCTCCAGTTACGCACTCCAATTTGGTTGAGGTCGTGTGTGCGCTACCTAAGGTGGGGTCGTCCTCTACTGCACAGACCGTCAGGGTTAGATTCGAAGACTCGTCGCGCTCATGCGTTGGTGTCCATTCCATACGCTCCACGTGTCCCAGCCATCTCAGCTGCTGTAATTTCAGCTTTTTGACCAGGTCGACGTCGCTGTGAAGCCCGTTAAGCTCGTTGTTGAATCTTCTCCTCCATACTCCATCGATACAGACTGGACCAAAAATCACCCGAAGAATCTTCCTTTCAAAGCACCCAAACATATTCTCATCCGATTTTGACAGGGTAAATGCTTCTGGCCCATATAGCAGGACCGGTAAAAGCTCGCTTCGTTCTCCCAATGATGTTAATATCATCTGCGTAAGCAAGTAGTTAAACAAACTTTTGAAAAATTGTTGTTGACTTGCGAGTTGCCTACAATTGCTTCAAGAACGGTGTTAAACAGGTTGCATGATAACGCGTCACCTTGCCTAAAACCTTTCTTGAGGCAAGGTTTCGATGGTGCCTTACCTACTTTGACGGAGCAGCGAGATTTCTCCATCGTCATCATGCAAAAGCGGACGAGTTTGGCAGAGTTGCCAAGATGCGCCATGGCTCTGTATAGCTCGTCTCTGTCTACGCTTTCATATGCGACTTTGAAGTCGATAAAGAGGTGGTGTGTATCGATTTGAAACTCCTGGGTTTTTTCCAAAATCTGTCGTAGTGTGAACATTTGATCGACGGTTTTCCGGGCCTAAAACCTCACTGATAGGGACGTCTGTGAAGTTGGCTGGACATTTTTCACTGTGAAGTTAGCAGCAGGTCATGCCCTTTTTTCAGAAACCCGTAAAGCTATCACATTTAAATTAGGCTCCAAATTTGCAGTTCATTTTGGAGTTCAAAAAAAAAAATTGTAAAACCAAATTTTGAAGTCCTCATTTAAAAAAAATCATACTGACCTGCTAACTTACTTCACTATGAAGCTAGCAGGTCATGCCCTTTTTAAAACAACCGGTAAGGCTATCACATTGAAATTAGGCTCCAATTTTGCAGTTCCAGAAAAGCCAAAAAACAAATTTTTGAAAATTTCATTAAAAAAAAAAATCAGTGAAATCAAGGCTGAAATTTGGTTTTTTTGATATTTTTTTTTCAAACGAGGACTTCAAAATTTGGTTTTAGGCTTTTCTGGAACTGCAAAATGAACTTCAAGCTTGGAGCCTAATTTCAATGTGATAGCTTTACTAAAATAAATTTGGTGGCACAACGGCTCATGAAGAACCAGGGCCTAGTGACTTACAAATCTCAACCATTCCTGTGTGCGTGTCTGTAGGAAGGGAGGGGACCTACAATTCACCGCCGAATCCGAACGGCTAAGGTGAGCGGCACTTTTCTGTGACAGGAGAGGATTTGTCACTTCCTAGCAAGAGGCAGTAGCCCGGAAAAAAACTTAAGGTGGAAGCGGCTGGTATTGAACCCAGACCTCTGGCATGACAGTCCAACGCACTAACCATCACGCCATGGGCTACTACTGTGTGATAGCTTTACTGGTTGCTGAAAAAAGGGCATGATCTGCTAACTTCACAGTATAGTAAGCAGGTCAGTTTTTTAAATGAGGACTTCAAAATTTGGTTTTAGGATTTTCTTGAACTGCAAATTTGGAGCCTACGGGTTGCTGAAAAAAGGGCATGGCATGCTAACTTCACAGTGATGTTAGCAGGTCACACGATTACACTTACTATTTTTTGAACTGCAAAGTCCGGAATAGAAATGCAAAAAAAATGCGAATTCCTGTCTTGGTCCCATTACTCTAAGTAAAAAACGTCCTGCCAACTTCACAGACGTCTGATAGGGGCCGATCATATCGTTGACAAACGGTTTTAAGCGATCACAAAGTACCGTTGAGGAGACTTATACCTATGTAGTTGGCACATGTCAGAGCATCTCCTTTCTTGTGGATGGGGCACACTATAGCGAGGTTCCATTCATCGGGAATATTTTCCTCCGACCAAATTTCGGAGATAAGTTGGTGTATACTTCCTACCAAGTCATCTTCCCCTGATTTGAATAGCTTGGCTATCGCTAACCGCACTTCATTTAGGAATTTTGACCATCATCTTCCAGGTTGAATGGAGTGATCTGTCTAACAGCGGAATTTTGGCCATCTTCGCCGTTTAGCAGTCTAAAAAAGTGTTGTTTCCAGATCCTCAGCACCGGCTGTATGTTTACCACCATATTTCCACTCTCGACTTGGAAGGCTACCGTTCTGGCCTTGTAGCGCTGGGTAGACTGCCTCACCTTTCGGTTGAACTTTCGAACACCCCCCCCTGCCGCTACAGTCCTCAATAGACTCGACCGCCCGCTTCGCGTGCTCTCTCTTTTTCCTCCTGAGAAGTCGTCCTTCGTTTTTTCCCGTAGAGCTCCCGGGTTGCTCTCTCAGCAGGTCTCTCAGAAACCCAGCGCCTCAGTGGTGGCACTCCTGATGGCATTTTGGCATTGTTTTCACTGGTCCTCTGCAGATGATGCTGGTGGCGGGCTTGCTGAGAGATTAAGAGAGACGTGGTGTGCAAAAGTCCTGGCGATCTCTTTCGATTTTAACTTCGCGACGTTAAATCTTATCACAGCATCCGCTCGTCGTTTTGGCGTCATGGATACCCTCGGAACGTTCGGACATCCAGGATACTGGAAGCATGTCTGGCGTCTACCGCAACATGGTCAATCAGGTTGACGGTTCGTTGATCAGGAGACCGCCAGGTCCCTTTGTGTATATTGAGGTGTGGGAATCGAGTGCTTGCTATGATGACATTTCGCCCCGCCGCAAATTCAATCAGCCTGAGTCTGTTCCCAGAAGTGTTGTCGTGCAAGCTGTGTCCTCAGAAGTCCGACTACAGAACCAAAGATGCTCTCCTTTCCGATTTTTGCGTTGAAATCGCCAAGAATAATCTTGACGTCGTACTTCAGGGACCTATCATACGTATTCTCGAGAAGATCGTAAAAATCTTCCTTCGTTGAGTATCTTCCGTTGGGGCGTGGGCGCAGATCAACATTATGTTTTTGAATTTAGCTTGATTCAGGTTGTGAATAGGCGCTCGCTTACATTTCTGAAGCCCGAGACTTCTTGCTTAAGTTTTCCCCTTACCACAAAACCACAACCAAAGAGCCGCTGACCCTACTCCTTGCAGCATTTTCCGAAGCAAATGTCACTCGATTTCATCCTTCGTTTGCCTTCTCCATCTCATCGCAATTCCTGGATGGCTGTTACATCAGCCTTTAGCCTATCCATAAAATCAGTTCTCGTTCTTTCCACCGACATAAGGGATGATAAATAAAACAAAAAGACTAATACAAGAAAAAGAGCTTCACGTAGAAATTTTTTTCTCTCAGAGTAATTCATTTCGTGTGCTCTCGTATCGAAGAAAAGTATACAACTTGTTTTTTCTCTGTTTAATTCTACCCACATGCGCAGGTCAAATAAAAAATTTTCTTCACAGCAGCTTCACAGGGCCCTTATTATGAGATATTAAACGAACGGCAGAGAAAACGAAACCTAAGGAAACGATAGTCACGGCGATTATCGTTTTACATAATAGGCCCCCAGAATAATTTTTCTGTGATAAAAATTTTATCACGTGAAGAGATTATGACTTTTGGTTTCACTTTTTCAGACACCTAGAATCGAATTTCGTGTGAAGCTATGAACAAATTTATCACTTCACAGCTTTACAGAAGCTGGATTTCTGGCTCTAACCCTTAGTTTAAGCTCGTCTTATAAATGCTCGATAGGGTTTAAGTCTGAGCTTAGCGCCCGCCAGTCCATCGTGGCAATACCAACTTCCCAAAGGAATCCGACTGCTTTCCGCGCAGTATTGCATCGATCGTTATCATGCATTAGTACGAAATCTTCGACAATACATCCAGCATAAGTAACGACGTCATGCAGCAGAATATCGGAGATAAACCGATCCGCAGTTAAACCTCCCCCTCGACCACTACCAGTCACAAAAACCAGCTCACTTTTCCTTCAATTGAAATCCCTGTCTGTATCATACAAGACCTTCCCCCAAAAGTCACGGTTTCGACAAAACAGCATTTTTCAAATCGTTCGCCTGATCGTCTGTGCATTCTGCCCCTACGATCACTTCCATGCAGACTCGTTCTGCACTCATCCGGGAACATAACTCGCCTCCATTGCTCAACTTTCGAATCGTAGTGCACTAGAGAAAATCGTAGTCAACCTTGTCGGTGATTTGCAGTCAATTTCGATCCCCTGACAGGTCGTTTCGGGATAAGGTCTGCTTCTTCAAGTCGCCCTCTGCCTGTATATTCACTAGCAATTCTTCCTTGTACCGGTTTGAGCTGTTGTTGGACGTTTAAAGCCAGTCAAATGACGATTTTGGAGAGATGTCATTGTGATGAATCTTTCATATCTCTAAGTGGTACACCGGTGGTAGAACACAGTTTGTCCGTGTTAATGATTTATTTTCTGAAGTAATTCATGTAACATATGGTGTTTCTCAAGGAAGCCACTTGGGACCCTTTCTGTTCCTGTTGCTAATCAACGAAATACCAACGTTTCTCAAAAATGCTCTCTACCTAATGTTTGCAGATGATATCAAAATATTCCGTTGTATCAAATCGTTGGACGATTGTCCTCTATTTCAAAGTGACCTTGAGCGCTTATCTGAATGGTTCATTGCTAACCAGCCTTTTTTGAATGTTTCCAAATGCCAATCTTTATCTTTGTCTCGTAGTCTTAGACCAATTAATTTTGATTACGAAATTAATAAAACTAAACTTACTAAGCTCAGATAAAAGAAAGACCTTGGTGTAATATTCGATTCCAAACTAAGGTTCAACTCCCATATTGAATTTGTGGTTGGTTGCTAAAGTTAATATTATGCTGGGATTTGTGGTTCGCAACTCAAAAGAGTTTAAAGCTTCATTTACCCTTCATTCATTATTCTATGCTTATGTAAGATCTTCCCTTGAATACTGCTCAGTAATTTGAAATCCTTTTTATAAAACTCACGTTTTAAGTATTGAAAGGATTCAGAGAAAATTTTCGCGAAATGTAGTTCATAGACTAAATTGGAATATTCCAATACCTCCTTATGAAACCGCTTGGACTAACACCACTTGATATTCGCCGTCGGTATTTTTCAGTGGTTTTTATACGTGATATTACCACTTCTCATATAAATTGTCCTTTACTTTTGTCCTTAGTTGATATATATGCTCCGTATAGGCAAACGCGATCCTGTATTATATTTCATGAAACTTATCATCGGGTAAACTATGGTTTCAATGAGCCTCTAACTCGTTGCATTAGAGAATCAAATTTGTAATCATGTTGACTTCTTTTCCTACCAAAGTAGTGAATCCTTAAAAAAAATATTTATTTTATTTATTACTAAACTCCTGCACTGGTGGTTTAGGTTCTATTTCTAGTTAATGTACTTGTTTACGTTTTTACTTTATTGCTAAAGTTATAAACCTTGTTCTGTAGTCTGTAAGATTATATTTTATTTGTTAAAAAAATTATATCAATCTGCTTGATAAAATAAATTAATAAAAGAGAGAAACAGTGGTTCACTGCAGTCTTTACTGCTGCTGTGCTGTGCTGACTTGTTAAAGTTGAAGTTGTTCATTGAAAGTTTTTGTTTTAGTTTTACACACTATTAATTAATGCATGTGCCGATTAATATTTCATTTATAAATATTGTGCTTTAAGTTTTCATCACTACAAAAGAAAATTACAAGCTAAAAATACAAACATACCTTACCTATACTTATACATCTACAAAAAATGATTTTTGTTTCAAGTGAAATCTTTTTATGTTGTTGATTTTAGATTGCATACAAATATGTATTGGAGTTTTAAATATCAAATTGACAACTTTGCTAAAGTTTGTATCTGTTTTTATTTTAAATTCTTGAAAATACTTATTTTTCCATGCATATAAGCAATTCCACTTTTTCTACGATAGGAAAAACTTGTCGTAGAGAAGGATGTCTTATTTTCGTTTCGTTCGGATTCTGTGATATCAAATTTCACGAAATTCGTAGCAGGTTTTTCACTACGAACGTACTACGAATGGTTTCTGTGATCGCTTTTTCTTCATTCATTCTGTGATAAACATTATTTAAAAACGCAACATTGCTATCTTTCGTTTTTTATTCATGTATTATTTTTTGCTTGTCATTTCCCATAATGTAATTAATACTCTTGTTAATTTTGTCTGCTATTGCATTTAACTAGTCGAATCGAATCGCTGATTATGGTGTGCCAATACCGAAATAATTGTCCGAACTTTTTATAATAAATTAACTAATTAATACATAATCAGTTTATTATTAGCTGTATTTTATTTTCCCCCAGATCTGATCCGGATTGGATTTGGAAACATAAATACAAGTAATACAAAAACAACACAAGATCCAGGTCTGCTTCTAGATTTGGATTTCGAAATCCATTTTTTGAACACTTCCCTAGCAATATTTTAATTTTATAGGTTGGTACCACTGCTGAGATTTACAGAAAAAACTCAATAAAATTAAAAATTCTCGAAATCAAACAAATGCCGCCATCATTCCAATATTTTTTTATGAGTTTTTCTTCATTCAATAGAGACGACGCGTCACGAGGCACGGAAAAAATACATAAAAACTATTAACTTAATGAAAATTAAACTAAAAAAATAAAACTGTTCTATTTTAAACATTCAATACCAAATATTATTTCAAATAATATTTGTGAAAATTTTCCTTCTGTCAATTTTATTGTGCAAATAAAGCCAACTGTGAGAAATAAATAAATTTGTGATCCAGTTTGTTTTATTATCATGATCTGATCCGGTTTAGATCTGGGGGAAAATAAAATACAGCTATTATTTATTTACGTGACATTAAGGTGTAAGATTAACTAATTTTTTCAATTTTTTTATTGCCACGTAGTATATATATATTTTAATAATTAATACAAAATAACTATTTTATATTATTTGTTAAAGCTTGACTTAATTAGAACAAAACTAACCCGACAAACGCACCATAAAAAGTTCAGTCTTTCATTTCTATGCAATAAAATCCTTCTAAAAGTGCTTCCGTTTCAAGTTTTCGATTTTTTTCATTTTTGGCATTATGTCCACGAATAAAAAGAGTCCATACAAACAGTGGCAACCAATGGTTAAAATTATATTTGTTTTTTTTTTTTTTTAATTAATCTTTTTGCTTGGGCAGTACTTCAATAGAACTAACACTTATAAAGTAAAAGAAACAGTAGCAAAATTAATAAGGACAGAATATAGAAACTCATCTGACTTATTCGTATGAAAAATCAATAAAAGAAGTTTCTCAAGGTAGTTCTTGTTTAATAGGATCTCAATCTTTGGTAGCAGATCTGTTAAAACCCTTCTGAATATTATACCGACTTAGATTAAATATGTGACTATAGTTTTGAACCTAAAAGCCAGTTGCTCCAACATGGTTCAGCTTTGGTTCAATTTTACTCGTTATTTTTACTTATCAATTTACATTTACATTTAAAAATATTAATAAAATAAAACAAAAAAAAAAGAGAATCCAAGAAAAATTAAATATTTGAATCAATTTCTTTGCAACGTTTTTTTAACAGTTTTTCTAATTTGTTTTCTACTTTTGGCTCTTTCCAATACTCAATAGACGCATAGAAGTAGTTTAAAATTTAGTAGTTTATTAAAATTTTCTTCATTTTTTTTTATTTTATTATAATTTTAAATGTATTTTTTTGGTAAAAAAATGTTAAGTATTTTTAAGAGAACAAATTGGTATTTGAAAATAGAAAAGGAAAAATGATACTTTATTACGTGTTTTTGTGAAAAAAATAATACCATCGTCAAAAAAAATACCCTTCGTAGATCGCCCTTGTGGCACCTACCGAACATGGATTACATGTCTTATGTGCTATAACGTGAATTAACGGTATGGGAAATACGCGTAGGGATGCCCTTTTTCAAACTCTTTCGTCCGAGAAAGACATGTAATCCATGTCAAAATGTCTTTATACT
The DNA here is from genome assembly GCA_947049315.1 of Epistrophella euchroma. Taxonomy (NCBI): domain Eukaryota; kingdom Metazoa; phylum Arthropoda; class Insecta; order Diptera; family Syrphidae; genus Epistrophella; species Epistrophella euchroma. The sequence goes on from OX346245.1 coordinate 62,554,218, forward strand.
TAGCTTAAGAGGGTTATAGCTTAAGTTGTAATGGTCCGATTTTCAAGGTTAAGGTCTCAAAATCAAGATAAAATATTGAATTAGTAATTTATGTTATGGTAAACAATTTTGTTGTTGACTTGGACTTCTTTATTAACTCTTTTTTCGCGGGGTGAGGCTATTTTAAGAAAATTTTACTCCGATATGGTTAGCTTAAGAGACGCATAACTTGAATTCTACTGGTCATATTTTCATGATTGAAGCCTTTAAATTAATGATAAATAATGGACTATAGGCTTATGTTATACTATACAGTTTTGTGTCAGATTAAGACATATTTATTTCATCTTATTTCGCGGCATGACGCAAATTCTCAGTTTCGAAGGACTGTATCTTTTCAATTTGTCAGAGTATATTTACCCCAAACGCGATGATTCATCACCTGAAACTATGAGGCGATAGCTATAAAACAATTCCTCTATAATCTTTGCGCAATCTTTATCTATCGATTGGTATAGCGTCCCGTTTCTTCGTTAACCTCGTAACTACATTTTTGGGCAAATTCGTTTTTTTATATAACAACACTGGGTAGGGCTCACAGAATATGTAGAGCCAAGTATAAATGTCAAAATGATACATCTAACATATTTTACCGTTAGTTCTTTTTCCTCGTAACTACTCTCATGTTGTTAAGATTCGATGAGAACCTCGTATCTACTTTGTGAGGTTTTAGTTTCTTCGTTATTAATCTTTTTTTGCACAGTTAACGACAGATCATAAGTACAACTTAGCTAACCTTCTACAATTCGTGGCGACAAAACATAATAAGACTATTTATCAAAAGTATTTGACGGTTGGACATACCAAGATGGAATGTGATTCTATTTTCTGTCCATTCAACCATGGACAGAAAAAAGAAGTCAAAAGAAATGTACGTTCCTGCTGATTTTGTTAGAATCATAACAGAGGCAAGAAGATTCCCCGAACCCTATAAAGTGACGTACTTAGACCATTCATTTTTTAAAAACTTGTCCAAAATAAGTTATTATAAATCCATCAGACCAGGCTTTAAAACGGTTGATCCGTAGGTAACAGATCTTAAATGCATAAGATATGATTCCACGGGTATTTACATATCATAAATTTGATTTTGGCAGTGATTGGATACTATCTCCGCAAAGAAAATCGAAAATAGATATTTCAAAAATTAATTTAAAATCACTCTTTAAAAAATTCCATACCTTTGCCGTTAAAAAAATATAACGACTTACAGAGTTTAAAGAAACTACTTCCAATAGATTATCACAGCTTCTCTGATAACCTTCAATTTAATTCTCATAAAGAATAGAAACCATTGAATAAATATAAATAGAAGTAGACACCTGGAAAATTGGCTACTAAGGTTTCCATATAGGCATTGAATAAATACAAATAGAAGTGACACCGAATTACTCAAAGCTCTATATGCTCGTTCTGTGGCGTTTTGTAGAAACAAATTGATGATGTAAAATTTTTCTGTACACAAACCGATTCAAAAGGGATTTTTATTTATTAAATTGTTCCTTTTTGTATCGGTATCCATAACGACGATTTTTATTATTCTGTTTAATTTTGAAATTAGTTTACAAAGGCATGTGAAGAATGTTTGTATGTATGTATTGTCATTTAGAGGCATTGGATGTTTTTTATGTTTTTGTTTATATGACGATGATTTTTACATGCTACGCTGAAGATTATATTTCTCATATTGAAATACAGAACAAAATTATATGAGGATGAGAATATTTTGATTATTTTATTTGCTATTTAGACTTGAATTATTTTCTTGATTCTGATTTCTTAGTAAAATAAGAATTAATTTTTCCTATTTTTTGTAACATTTCATAGAAAGATATTTTTTATTTTCAAATTTAAAATCTTAATTTATAAAGGTAAAATCTATTGAAAATCAACTCTGTCTGTACCTACATACATATTTATAAACCCTAGAAAGGTTCTAAGTCCCGGGGTTCTTTAAAAAAAAAAACAGACACAGGCTATGTAAATACGGGACAGTCCCGGGAAACCCGGGATGAATAGTCACTTAGTGTATCACTTTATTTAGTAAAATACTAGACTGAAAATTGAAGCATAGAATTCTTTGGCGGCCTCGCTTTTTTCGTACTTTTATCAATTTTATTATGTGAAATAGCTGTTAAGCTACTATAGGTGCCATGCATTAGTGCACTTAACTATTCAGATGGTCTTTTAAAAATCGCAATTTCAATAGGGTAAACAAGGATAAACAAAGATAAATATCAGAATTTATTTTCTAAACGAAAAATGATAGGGAGGTGGTTGTTTTTGTAATTGATTTTAAATATACAAAATTCTAAAACTCGAGATATGGTTGTTTGAAAGCAAATTATGTTTTCTGGAAATAAATTTTATATTTTTAAAAAGCAGATAAGAAATTATATTTTCCAAATTTTCGAGCTAACCTCAATTTTTGGCTAAATGAATTTTTGAATAATCTAAATTGTTTCCATAAATTTTTGGCGGTTTTTGATTTTCTTCAATTATCCGCGCATAGGTATTTTCATTAAAAACAGTATCAGTGCAAGGACATATTAATACCGAGTACAATGGTACTATACTGTTTCCAAAAATGTTGTCTAGAACTCAAAATTGCTGAAATTTTAAATGTCGATACTTTGAAATTTTTTAAATTTTTTAGAGAAAAACTTTGGAAGTCTCAAAGAGGTGACAACAAATTTTGGAAGGTAAAGATAACCAAAATTTAATTATGTAAGTTAATAGGTACTTTGATATCGAATACAACCATTTTCGAAGATTTTTTCTCAGCTTGCTATGGTACCTCCCATTATAAACTAGTGTTTTTTATTTTCGTTTTTTTTCGAAAGCAATTAGTAGCTGATTTTGATAATTTTTTTTTATGAAAAATTCAAATAGTTTTGTACCTATACAAAAATTTTTTTGGATTTTTAAATAATCTAAATATTTCGAAAACGACTCGGTTGATTTTTACGAAACTTGGCACCGAGCGGTTTTTAAACATGATCTAAAATATTTTTAACAAACATTTTTTAGGTAGTTAAAATTAACGTTGCCTTCCATATAAATGTTAAAAACCCGTTACAGAAAATCATTAACACTGCATCACATACAACCATTTGTTTTATTTTGGACTATCTCATTTTTGTATAACCGATTAAAATTACAAAGAAAACTAATTTTGGAATTTTAAAAAAATGTACACATTTATTTTTAATGACGATTTTTTACCGAAATTTAATTTTTAATTCAACATTAATAAATAATAAAAAATGGTGTACCAATTTTGTTTTAATGTACAAAATTTTATTTACTAGATGATTCACCTAAGGTGTGACATAGAGCTAGAGCGTGTAGGTTGAGTCTAAGAAAAGAAAAAAAATCATGATAAAAAAACATCCCAAGGATTTCAAACTTTGTCTTGACCAAAAAAAAACGAAAAATGTCAGATACGTTTTTTCAGTTAACACGGAAATATTTATTAATGATAAAAATAAATGAATTTGATAGCACAACAGCTCATGAAGAACTAGGACCTAGTGACTTACAACTCTCAACCATTCCTGTGTGCGTGGCTGCAGAAATGGAGGGACCTACAGTTTATTGCCGAATCCGAACGGCTAATGTAAGCGGCACTTGTCTATGACAAGAGATACTCTTGGAGGTTTTGCCAATTCCTCGCAAGAGGCAGTAGCCGTTGTTTTTATTTAAAAAAAAAAATTTAGGTGGCGAGGCTGGGGATCAAACCTAGACCTCCGGCATGACAGTCCATTGCACTTACCACCATGCCACGGCGGCGTCATAATGGAAGTTATTTTCGGTTCCCTCCATTCCTGCAGATAAGTGTTGGAAGGTGTTTCATTATGCTTTGGTTCTCCCGTATGCAGTTTTTTATTTCGTCCTCAGCCTTCGAAATGTTTCGAAATTATGTGCACCTATAGGTATACAACACCCCTATCCTACCCACTATCCTTGGCCTAAAACTAATTTTGTCACACCAAAATGTAAGTACACACATTGAAATATTTCCTGCTACTTTCACTTTAAATATCAGATGAGTAGAGCTGAGTAGAGTTAGGTGTAAGGTATACCTAAACAATGCAGATAGTAATGAATAGAGCAACCAAAAATATGCCATGCCATACTTTTTCGAAGAAATATGCGCTTGAAAAACAGTATTTTTCATAACCCGTATTTCTAACAGCCTTTTTTTAAAAGTGTTGCTAGGAAAAATACTCTTATCTAGCATATTTTTGATTGCCCTAGTAAATATCAATATAGTGTTTTGATATTAAGTTAGGAATTCAAATGCGTGAACACATAAATAATTCTATACAAATTCTAAATTTCAGACTAAACACAACTACTTTTGTTTCCATAGAAATATACAAAAATAATGAAAACAAAACAAATTAAACATTCGTTTCCATAGTAATTAGAAAAAATTCCCATTCGAATTCATAACCCTTTTATGATTAAGGAAGTTTTTTTTTATTGAATACATCAACCTACCATGCGATAGCAGCCCTATATGCAAACCTTAGTGGCCGATTTTCCCGGTGTCTACTTCTATTTGTATTTATTCAATGATATAGGGCTGCTATCGCATGGTAGGTTGATGTATTCAATAAAAAAAAAACTTCCTTAATCATAAAAGGGTTCTGAATTCGAATGGGAATTTTTTTCTAATTACTATGGAAACGAATGTTTAATTTGTTTTGTTTTCATTATTTTTGTATATTTCTATGCAAATGTTTGTTGTGTTTAGTCTGAAATTTAGAATTTGTATAGAATTATTTATGTATGTATGCATACGTATATGTGTATCTAGATGAAAATTAATTCCGTTACGATTTTAGTTCCTAACTTAATATTAAAACACTATATTGAAACATACTAGGGCAATCAAAAATATGCTAGAGTATTTTTCCTAGCAACACTTTTATGTATGGCATGGCATATTTTTGGTTGCCCTATTCATTACAATCTGCATTGCTTAAAGGTATACCGTACACCTAAATCTACTCAGCTCTACTCAACTAACCTAAAGTGAAAGTAGCAGAAAATATAACAACATAATGTGTGTACTTACATTTTGGTAGGTAAGAAAATTATCGTTTAGACAGATATTGAGATAGTCCAAAATAAAACAAATGGTTGTATGATATGTATTGTTAATGATTTTCTATAACGTCTTTTTAACATTTAAATGGAAGGCAACGTTAATTTTAACTACCTAAAAAATGTTTGTTAAAAATATTTCAGATAATGTTTAAAAACCGCTCGGTGCCAAGTTTCGTAAAACTCAACTGAGTCGTTGAGCAAAAATAAGAGACACCTTATTGACCACAAACGATTAAAAAATAAAACAAAACAATTTCTTTTAGGTATTGACTATTTTATTTTTATGAAAATTGAATGCATTTCGAACCAATTGTGGTTCATCTTCAGCAATACACTAATTTGGCAAAAAAAGAAAAATCAAAACAATGAAAAGAAAATTTAAAGAAAGCTTTACATTAAACAATTAGAGTAAAAGAGAACATTAAATAAGGTTAAACAAAGGTGACATAATATTTCCATTATCACTGTTCATGATGTTGTTGTTGTTATGCATGAAAAGGCTTTCATATGCATCAAGTCGTCGGTGGTTTGTTACATGTTTTATAAGCTTTACATCATCTAAGCTCACATTGAAATGTTTGTTGGTGAGGGCGTGTGCAGCGACGGAGGATTTTTCGGGTCTGTTGAACTTTATATGGTTCGTGTGTTCCTTGAAACGAACTCCAATGCTCCGCTTTGTCTGGCCGATGTAAACAGCGTTGCAGTCTCCACATTTAATCTCATATATTCCAGATTTGTTGATAACTATGGATTTGTCTTTCGTTGAACCTAGCATATTTTTTATTTTACCATTGCAAGAGTAAACGCATTCTATATTTTGTTGTTTTAATTTTGTGTGCATTTTATTTGTAATTGGCGGAAAATACGTCATCGATGCTCTTTCTGAGTTGTTGTTGTCGTGAAGTTGTTTATTTTGTCTGTATAAAGTTGTTAACTCTGCTTTTTTGAGTTTTTTGGTATGTTTACTTATGAGTTTATCTATAATAGATGGATTGTATCCATTTATGGCAGCGATGTCTTTTAAAAGATTGTACTCAGTTGCATAGTTTGAGATTGAAAGTGGTAGTTTGCACAGGCGATGAACCATTGAATGGAAGGCAGCGAGTTTATGTTGAATTGGACTAAAAGAGTCATTTGTAATGTATCGGTTGGTTGTTGTTGGTTTCCTGTAAATAGCGAAATCAATTTTTCCATTTTTTCTCAATAGAGTTAGATCCAAAAAATTCAGCTTTTGATTTTCTTCTGGTTCACAGGTGAAGTTTATGTTATTGAACTCGGAGTTGAGTGTTTTTAAAACCGAATCTATCTCTACCTTTTTTATCACCGCAAAAATATCATCTACATACCGAAACCAAATTCTTGGGAGTAATCCTCTTTCTCTTAAGTTCATCTCAAAAGAAGACATGAAAACTTCCGCTATCAGTGGGGACAAAGGGTTTCCCATACTTGTTCCTGTTTCAATTTTGTAGAAAATACAATCTTTTAAAAGACATCGCTGCCATAAATGGATACAATCCATCTATTATAGATAAACTCATAAGTAAACATACCAAAAAACTCAAAAAAGCAGAGTTAACAACTTTATACAGACAAAATAAACAACTTCACGACAACAACAACTCAGAAAGAGCATCGATGACGTATTTTCCGCCAATTACAAATAAAATGCACACAAAATTAAAACAACAAAATATAGAATGCGTTTACTCTTGCAATGGTAAAATAAAAAATATGCTAGGTTCAACGAAAGACAAATCCACAGTTATCAACAAATCTGGAATATATGAGATTAAATGTGGAGACTGCAACGCTGTTTACATCGGCCAGACAAAGCGGAGCATTGGAGTTCGTTTCAAGGAACACACGAACCATATAAAGTTCAACAGACCCGAAAAATCCTCCGTCGCTGCACACGCCCTCACCAACAAACATTTCAATGTGAGCTTAGATGATGTAAAGCTTATAAAACATGTAACAAACCACCGACGACTTGATGCATATGAAAGCCTTTTCATCCATAACAACAACAACATCATGAACAGTGATAATGGAAATATTATGTCACCTTTGTTTAACCTTATTTAATGTTCTCTTTTACTCTAATTGTTTAATGTAAAGCTTTCTTTAAATTTTCTTTTCATTGTTTTGATTTTTCTTTTTTTGCCAAATTAGTGTATTGCTGAAGATGAACCACAATTGGTTCGAAATGCATTCAATTTTCATAAAAATAAAATAGTCAATACCTAAAAGAAATTGTTTTGTTTTATTTTTTAATCGTTTGTGGTCAATAAGGTGTCTCTTATTTTTGCTCAACAATTTAACGCGACTACAAAATAAAGTTCAAACTCTTTAAGATCTTTGTTGGATTTTCCATTAAATACAATTGTTTTCTTTAAAGACTTTAAATCAACTGAGTCGTTTTCGAAATATTTACATTTTTTTAAAAATCCAAAAAAAAATTGGAAATTTTTGTATAGGTACAATACTATTTGAATTTTTCATAAAAAAAATTATCAAAATCAGCTACTAATTTCTTTTCGAGGAAAACGAAAATAAAAAACAATGGTTCTATAATGGAAGGTACCATAGCAAGCTGAGATAAAATCTTCCAAACTGGTTGTATTCGATATCAGCACTTGTACCTATTAACCCACATAATAACATTTTGGTTATTTTTACCTTCCTAAATTTGTTGTCACCTCTTTGAGACTCTCAAAGTTCATGGAAAAAATTTGGATTATTCAAAAATTCATTTAGCCAAAAATTGAGGTTAGATCGAAAATTTGGCAAATAGGGGTCAGTTAATTTCTTATTTGCTTTTTAAAAATATAAAATTTATTTCCAGAAAACATAACCCTGATTTATGGTAACTTTTTTCCCCAACATCTATTTTTCACATTTTTTATTTCAAACAACCATATCTCGAGTTTTAGATTTTTCACAGTTGTTGTAATTTTGTATATTGAAAATCAATTACAAAAACAAAAATCTCTGTTTCATTTTTCGTTTAGAAAATAGATTCGAGATATTTATCCTTGTTTATCCATTTACCCTATTAAAATTACGATTTTTAAAAGACCTTCTATTTAGAATTTTTTAAATAAAATTTACCATCTGAGACACTATATACAAGACTGTATAAGGGTTTACTTCTTATCTGGTACCTCGTTCTACGGGATCTTAGACTATATAACAGAAGTAGGTACAGACGGGGCATAAATTTACATATATGTAATTTGAATACTAATACATGGGCAGTCGGCTCATCTCCCCATATAGAGCTCAAGAGCTATTTCACATAATAAAATTGATAAAAGTTCGACAAAAAACCGAGGACGCCAAAGAATTTTATACTTCAGTGTTCAGTCTAAAAGAATCAATAAAATACAAGCCCTGTATGTTACTTAACAATGTGATACACTAAGTGACTATCCATCCCGGGTTTCCCGGGACTGTTTCGTATTTATATAGCCTGTGCCGGTTTTTTTTTAAAGAAAACTGGGACGTAGAACCTTTCTAGGCTTTATACAAAGTATGTATGTAGGTATACCCAGATAAGAGTTGATTTTCAATAGATTTTACCTTTATAAATTAAGATTTTTAAATTTGAAAATAAAAAATAACTTTCTCCGAAATGTTACAAAAAAAAAAAAAATTAAATCTTATTTGACGAAGTAATCAGAATCAAGAAAATAATTCAAGTCTGAATAGCAAATAAAATAATCAAAATATCCTCATCCTTATGTATATAGTTTTGTTCTGTATTTCAATATGGGAAATATAATCTTCAGCGTAGCTTTTAAAAATCATCGTCATAGACAAAAATTTTAAAAAAACAACCAATACCTCTAAATGACAATGCATACATACAAACATTCTTCACATGCCTTTGTAAACTAATTTCAAAACTAAACAGAATATTGAAAATTGTCGTTATGGATACCGATACAAAAAGGCACAATTTAATAAATAAAAATCTCTTTTGAATCGGTTTGTGTACAGAAAAATTCTACATCATCAATTTGTTTCTACAAAACGCCACAGGACGAGCATATAGAGCTTTGAGTAATTGGGTGTCACTTCTATTTGTATTTATTCAATGATAGAAACATTTTGAGTTTTAATTTTTCCATTTCTATGAATTAAATCTTCTGTTACTTTGAATGTATTTTTTAGATTATACTTGTACATACCTGCTTATAAATTGTGTACATAAATAACATACATAATAATGGTATTCAATATTCATGCAACGTCGGAAACTTTAAGACGTCGTAAAATCGTAAGGTTTACGATACACGTTTCATGAACGCCCTTTAAAACTGACTGCGTAAACCAATCAGCTGTCTAGTAAATGTCGGAGTTTAAAACATATTTCTTTGATTTTCATTTAAGTAATTTCTTTAATCTGCAGTTTGAAGATGCCAAATACAAATAACAAAAAAAAATTGTTAAACGGTGTGAGCAAATTGCTTTAAAGGCATATTAATTCTTGAGTTATTTGAGAAAAATCATTGGGTTTTTTGGTGTGCTAAGCATAAAAGTGTATTTCTTAAAATCAAAGACCTTTAACCTGTGCAGTTCAAAAGCTGTGACACATTGAACGTCATAGTACCGTTACAAGAGTTTAAGATGTTTACCATCTTCGTCCTTTAAAACTGACTGCGTAAACCAATCAGCTGTCTAGTAAATGTCGGAGTTTAAAACATATTTCTTTGATTTTCATTTAAGTAATTTCTTTAATCGGCAGTTTGAAGATGCCAAATACAAATAACAAAAAAAAATTGTTAAACGGTATGAGCAAATTGCTTTAAAGGCATATTAATTCTTGAGTTATTTGGGAAAAATCATTAGGTTTTTTGGTGTGCTAAGCATAAAAGTGTATTTCTTAAAATCAAAGACCTTTAACCTGTGCAGTTCAAAAGCTGAGACACATTGAACGTCATAGTACCGTTACAAGAGTTTAAGACGTTTACCATCTTCGTTTAACACACGAATTCGTGTCTTAAAGTGTTGGAAAAGATTTTCCATACAAATTTTGACAGTTTGTTTCAGATGTCTTAAACTTTAAAACGTTTAAGACGTTTACGATGGTTTTAAGACCTTACATGAATACCCTTAATATGTATTTCAATACAAATCCTTTAAGTCGTATGGTAAGGTTTAATTTAATAAATCATTTCATCAAACACTGAATCCGCTTTTCAAATATGTTTAAACTTTAATATATATTATAGATATAAGATTATGTACCTATGAATAAAAAAAAAATTATTTCAGTTTAACCTGTGTATTTTGTTATGCTTCAGCAATTTTTCTAACCTTGAGTTTACATTTTCAATAAATTAAAAGTTATTTTAAATAAAAACAAGAACCTTGTATTTGAATTTCTGTAAATCAAAATTCAAAACATAAGAGATGGAAACTCGTATGTAGCAAAAGTAGTTAGAACAAGTACATTTGTGATGCCTAAGCAAAATTAAAACTAGTAATCACTAAAAGCTGTAAAATATAAATAGAAAAATGCATAAAGTTTGGATATTAGGTTCAATTGAAGGGAACCAAACGTTGTTTTCGATTCCTGAAAAATTGTGTTTTTGTAGATACGAGGTTAACGAAGAAACGGGACGATATGTAGGATTCCTGTAGTGCAAATAGTCACTTAGCAGTAGGGCGCGAGCGGTACATGTTTTCGTGACGGTCCTCTTTTCGCTACATCACACCCCACCGTCCGAGAAAGACATGTAATCCATGTCAAAAAATGCCAACAAATTTTATAATAAATTTCGGGAAAACCGTTACCTGAATAGAAAAAAGTTGGAGGTTGGGTAAAAAGTGTTAACTGCCGTTATAAGTCAAAAAGGAAGCGAAAATGAGAAAACCACCCCTTAAGTTTTTCGACTTAAAATAACCTCAGGAACCCATGATTTTCGTCTGCATCACCAACCTCGGGACACCATCAAAAAAAGTATACATTATAAGAACAACTTAAGATCTATTAGCTTAGCTTATTGTAAAGCCTAATGTTTACCTTCCATGAAATGAAAATAAAAACGTTTCGAAGATACACGTGAAAAATCATTAGGTAAACATAATGTACATAATTAATTCTCGGCTTTAAATTTTGATATGTACTCAGTTTGGAAAAAAAATATTTGACAGAATATTGTAAAAAAAATTAATATATTATTTTTTCCGTTTTTGGTTCCTTTTTCGAGGTTCTTATGAATAAAAATGCCAAAAAAGGTATCTTGACATAAAACAAATTGATTAAAAAATGTCATACTTTTTGATCTGTAGACTAGAGATTATAAGTAAATTTTCTAAAATCAGTCTTTTGACCCCTCAGTCCGTATAAATCTCTGTGCTAAGTATTTTTTTATGGGGGGCGGGAAATGTAATATCCTACGAGCATAACTGTTAAGCACTATTTCATAGCAAGATATTTATTCGATATATTTTTTGGCTAGTTGTTGTTTTGATATACGCTTTGATAGAAAACTGTACGAATATTGAAATGTATTTTTTTTTAATACGACAAGTATCTAGAATAGTCGAGTATATTTAGCCAACGATTCTGAAATATCGAGTACTACCTTTGAACTGGATTCCCTTGGCAGCATAGTTTCGAATATACTTCTATTTCGATTATGTGCATCAATATCAACGTACACAACACTCCAAGAAGCACCTTTCTCTCCGAAGAGATTACATCCATTTATTGCTTCAAGAGCTGACTTTGCCATACCTTTAAAAAATAAATATTTTTAAATTCGAATAGAAAAAAATTGAAAGGATTATAGATTAGATTACCAATAGAAGATGCATGAATTTCAGGAGTGGCGTTGTTGTATTTCGACCCACGTTCCCACATTCCAAAGTCTGGTGTACGATAAGCTCTTTCTACGTAATAGACAAGATTTTGAATAAAAGCGACTTCGTCCTTTAAAAACAAACAAATATGCTGAAATGATGTTTATAATAAAGATTTAAAAAAACCTACTTGTGTGTATATAATCTGCAACCCAGAGGTTATCATCTGAACCAAGAAAATAAGATACAGTGAAACTACATCGATTTGAAGATGGTTGTACAAATCATCAGAATAGATTTCTTCTCCAGTGTGAAGGTGGAATTTACTATGCAAAGCATGCTGATTTGATTGTCTTTGCTTGAAAAGCTCAACTCTGTGAGCTTGTTTGACCCAACATTGAAGAATTCCTCTCATGCACTTTACTGTGGATTGTCCTAATTCATAAGACTTACCACGATCGTCATCAATGCGTCGATATGCTTGATAGAGACTCCATACTGCTGCGGCGCAATATATACTATCCCTCACACTGCCTACTTCTTGGTCTGTGCTCATTACCGGAAACAAGCCGGTAATAGGACTTTGAAAACGCAAAAGTTGGCGCTTAACTAAATGTACATTAATGATTTTTTTTAAATAAAAAGTAGAAGAATTTAGTTACCTATTCCATAGTAAATATCTAACTGCTTAACGGTATCTTCATAGTTGGTGGTTTTAAGGAATTGATCCAAATTCATGTCTTCGAGACTGTTTTGACGTCCATTACCTGAAGCGCTGCTTGTCCCACCACCGCCAACTCCAGGTGCATCACTACAATTAAGTAATATACTTAGAGTTGAAAAGGTGTTAAAATGGATTCGCACACATATTCTATGTTTTTATTATTAAAAAACTTACGGTTTGTAAGACTCTTTCATTATTTAACTTTTTCTTTTCTTTTTAGCAAGCGCTAATTAAAAAAAAAAACAAATAACCTTCCTCATAGTAGTAAAAGTCAAATATGACAGCCAACTAGAGCTACCAAGTAGTGATCGTTAAACATCGATAGTCTATCGAAAGTATCGATAGTAAAAAACTATCGAATGTATGATAGTTTTTTAAAAACCATCGATAGTTTTTGACCTTACAACTTCACTAGTTGTGAATTTCAATAAGTCCCCTTTCACACGAAGATACTAGTTGCTGGTGATTTTTTGACGTTTTCTTTAAATCTCCTTAACAATCTCTTGTACCTTTCACACGCAAGCAACAAAAACCCGGAGATTTTCTTTATTTTCCTTTTAAACTACCTTGGTTGAACGCACACAAACGTAGTGTGAAGAGAAACGTCAAAAAAATCTCCTGAATTTGTTGACCGGGGAGATTTCATTTCCCCCTCTTTCTTCCTGCCCTTCTCGCCTTTGAACTAATTGTTGGCGGCAACTCAGTTGCCCTGTGTGAAAGGGGACTAAAACACATTGGTGTGTTTACATTTCACAATTACAACGCACACTCGTGCGTTTTTATTAAAATCACCACCGCAAATCTCTAGTCTTCGTTTATTTCTGAAATTTTGACTTTGCTTATATTAGTCCATTTTCGTTCGCTTTGTGATTTTGGTTGGTCGTCGTTTTTTTGCAAATTTTTGTAAATTGAAATTTTATGCGTGGTAACTTTTAACGTTTAAAGGCTCTCCTAAACCAGAGCGATAAACGCTGCAACAATAGAAAACAATAACAACAACGTGTTGTTTTCTTTGACAACCACGTGTTGTTATTGTTGTTTTCTTTTGTCGCAGCGATTAATCGCGTTGGTTTGGGAGAGCCTTAATAAATGTACCGGTTTAATTATTCTGTTCTACTTTAGTAAAATGAACTTAAAAATAAATGTGTTGTGTGGGACTTTTTCAAGAAGTTCGATGGAGAGGTTACACTTACTTTAGGCGTTTTTCTTTTTTATTTCAGAATGGGTTCAGAGCAGAGCACTGAATAGACCCTGAGCGAACGGAGTAAGCACTGAGCAAAGTATGTTCAGAGCACTCCGATTAAATTACAAAACACACCCAAGCACTCAATTGTCATATCTGTCAAATTACATGGAAACTGTATGAAGTTGGCCGCGCTCAGTTTTTTACTCGGTCTGCTCGGTTGTTTTATACCGAGCTAATAGAGCGCGCTCTGTGGTGCGTTCTTTTATGTTACTGAGGTTAACTATAGTTAACTTCGGTCGTTCCTTTAATTCAGAAAAGTTACTTCGAGTAACTTTATGACGTCATAAAGTCGTTCCTAAATTCCAAAGTAAAAGTGTCAAAAAGTAACTTTTTGTAACTTTTTCCAACTCATCTCCTCGATATGAGTTGAAATAGTTGATCTGTCAAACACAGCTGAAATGCAATGGTGGATATTTTGTTTACTTTTTGCCCTTTTGATTTGGAATTGTTTTCAATATTTAAAATATATTTATATCAATTTAATCGATTTTTTTTGTCGAATTTGATTTTTGGAATAGTTTTCTTTTATTTTCTGATGCATTTTCTTTCTGTCGGCATTTTCTTCTTTGTATTTGGTTAATTTTTCATCAAAAAATTCTGTGCCATAAGCAATGAAAAAAATTGCACATGTTATTTTGAATTCCTAACAATTATTTTTGCAATAAATTTAATGCAATCACATTTTTTCTTGGTTATTCATTCCAAATATACAATTCAATTTTTTTTTTCAACCCCTTTGGTTTCACAGATTAACTATTGTTAACTCTGGTCGTTCCTAAATGAAAAAGTTACCAAGAGTATAACTTTCTTAACTATGACAGATCAACTTTTGTTTTTGACACATTAACTATAGTTAACCACAGTAACATAAAAGAACGCACCTCTAAACAAACTCTGAACATGCTCTGAACGAAAAAAGAAACACAAATTTGAACTGTTATACAGAGCTAAAAAAGAAACACGATTTTTTGTTTGACGGTTCAGGCTCTACTCTGAACTAAAAAAGAAAAACGCCTTTTAGATGGCGCTCACCGCCCAGGATGGATTACGGCCTCAACCAATAAGCCCCTCCAGCCAGCTCTACCTGCCTCCAGTTACGCACTCCAAGTTGGTTGAGGTCGTTCTCCACTTGTGTGCGCCACCTATGGTGGGGTCTTCCTCTGCTGCGCAGACCGTCAGGGGTAGATTCGAAGACTCGTCGGGCTGGTGCGTTGGTGTCCATACGCTTCACGTGTCCCAGCCATCTTAGCCGCTGTATTTTAAGCTTTTTGACCAGGTCGACGTCGCTCTAAAGCCCGTAAAGCTCGTTGTTGAATCTTCTCCTCCATACTCCATCGATACATACTGGACCGAAGATCACCCGAAGAATCTTCCTTTCAAACCACCCAAGGAGATTCTCATCCATTTTTGTCAGGGTCCATGCTTCTGCCCCATACAGCAGGACCGGGATGATAAGGGTCTTATATAAGGTCTCCTTGGTTCTTTGAGAGAGGGCTTTATTACTCAAATGCCTTTTTGGCCCCAAGAAACAGCGATTGGCAAGAGTAATTCTTCGTTTGATTTCTGCACTGATGTCATGTTGCGATGTTATAGTGGAGCCCAGGTAGACAAAGTCTTTGACGACTTTGAAGTTGTACCTATCCATCGTGACGTTTTGCCCGAGTCGACGATGTTGAGATTCCTTTCTCGATGATAGCATATACTTCGTCTTGTCCTCATTAACAGCCAAACCCATTTTCGCCGCCTCCGCTTCAATACTACTTGCAAACGCACCGGTAACAGCTCGCTTCGTTCTTCTAATGATGTCAATATCATCTGCATAGGCAAGTAGTTGAACGGACTTTTGAAAAATTGTACCACTGTTGTTGACTTGCGAGTTGCGTACAATTGCTTCAAGTACGATGTTAAGGAGGTTGCATGATAACGCGTCGCCTTGTCTCAAACCTTTCTCGACATCAAAGGGTTCGGTGGTGCTCTTGCCGACTTTGACGGAGCAGCGAGATTTCTCCATCGTCATCATGCACAAGCGGACGAGTTTGGCAGGGATGCCGAGATGCGACATGGCTCTGTATAGCTCGTCTCTGTCTACGCTATCATTATGCAACTTTGAAATCGATAAAGAGGTGGTGTGTATCGATTTGAAACTCCTGGGTTTTTTCCAGAATCTGTCGGAGTGTGAACATTTGATCGACGGTTGATTTGCCGGGCCTAAAACCACACTGATAGGGGCCGATCAGATCGTTGAAAAACGGTTTTAAGCGATCACACCGTACAGATAAAAAGATTTTGTAAGCGACGTTGAGACTTATACCTCTGTAGTTGGAACAGGTCAGAGCATCTCCTTGCTTGTGGATGGGGCACACTATACCGAGGTTCCATTCATCGGGCATACTTTCCTCCGACCAAATTTTTGAGATAAGCTGGTATATATACTCCCTACCAAGTCATCTCCCCCTCACTGATCTCTATAATACACTGGATAGTGGATTCCCTACAAAGTATAACAGTTTTTCTACTTCCAATAGGGCTTTTTAACAAACAGCAATATATCTCTGTCTCGTTCATATTTAAATGTCAAACTAAAATTCTTGGCACAATGACATTTAAGTGGCAGCCATTTATTGGTTTTATTTTGGAAGTAAATAAATATTTGGAATTGGTATTTCCTTTTTTTTTAGAAAATCTACAAGTAAAAATGTTTTTATAATTTATTTAAGATATTTTAATCTTTTTATGGCACAAAATAGCTAGATTTTTGTAATTAAAATAAGCCCGCCTTTTTTTTTTCTTTCCAATTTCATCTGTCATTGTGCCAAGTTTTTGCTGTCATCTGAAACTGACAATTTGGTAGAGATCTCTATTGAAGATGACAAGTACGTAGGGAACTCAACACTTTAGGTATGTTCAGTGAGGCAACTCAACATTTTAGGTATGCTCAGTGAGGCTGAGAAGGCCAGTTCAAGTTGCTGAAATCTCAAAAATTCTACTACAACCGAAGAGGGGCAAAAACCAAAGTGGAATTTCTAAGAAAAAATGGAAAAAGAACCATCACTTGTTTGTAAATATGATGTTTTGTGATTTAAAATAATTGTAAAAGTGAATTTAAAATATTTTAGTTGCAATTTTGTAAAAAATTTTGCATTTCATTATGTTATACAGTTATACCGTTATACAAAAAAATAGGCAACTCAACATTATAACAATTCTCAAATGGCATCAACTTTCTTGTATGGATGCGCTATCCAGTGTATTATAGAGATCAGTGCTCCCTCTGCTTTGAATAGCTCGGCTGGCAGGCCATCCGCACCAGCAGCCTATACGTTTTACTAGCCAAACACAATGGTGAAGCTGCAGCTGCAGCATGTAGCACTGTCAAAGTTGAAAGATTCAAAAATAGTATACAGCGCTACAATGTGAAGCTGCAGCTGCAGCAAGAGAAGTCGCTGCAGCAAAAGTTGACTTAACTTTAACTTTTCTACTCGCTACAAGCTGCACTTGAGATGGAGTATAATGGGGTCGTTCAACGCTCTCTCTTTCTGACTCAAGCTAGAGTAATGATGTAGTCGCGCTTCACCATTGTAGACGTTCTTTGCTACATAAATGAGCGATTTTCGTGACAGCTTGTGCTACAGCGATTCTTTTTGCTGCAGCTACATCTCATTGTGTTCAAGCAGTTAAGCTTGGCTATCGCTAACCGCACTTCACTTAGGTCGGTTGGACAGAAGTTTTGACCATCATCGTCCAAGTTGAATGGAGTGTTCTGTCTTACAGCGGAATTTTGGCCATCTTCGCCGTTTAGCGAATTTGCGTGTATTTAATATTTTGACAGCTATTCCGGCTCCGTCTCCGGCTCCGTCTGCGTCACCATTCTGTTCAGCCAGTCATGCGCCAGTCTGCATTCTTCATCGAACCAGGGGTTTCGTTGTGGTGGCCTAGTGAAACCCAGCACATCAGTAGCGGCACTTTTGATGGCATTTTGGCAGTTCCTCCACTGGTCCTCTACAGATGATGCTTGTGGCAGGCTTGTTAGGAGTTTTAAGAGAGACGTGGTCTGCAAAAGTCCTGGCTATCTCTTGCGATTTTGGCTTCGCGACGTTTAATCGTTTTACAGCATCCGCTCGTCGTTGTGGTGTCATAGATAGCCGCATACGTACTTGCGCTAACACAAGGTAGTGATCCGAGTCTATGTTGGCACCTCGGAACGTTCGGACATCCAGGATACTGGAAGCATGTCTGGCGTCTATTGCAACATGATCAAGGCTGTTTCACAATGCGAGACGTCAGCGTGACGAGATCTCTTCACAGTTGTTCTCTCTTTAAAACGAGTTTCAAACAACGAAATAATACATAATAAAGTATTTCTCGTCGTCACGTTGCGTCTTTTTTTCAATTTTTCGAACTTTATGACGTGACGAGACGACGAGAAATGCTTGATTATGTATTATTTCACTGTTTAAAATTCTTTTTTAATAGAGAGATTCTGCGAAGAGATCTCTTCACGCTGACGTCTCGTTTACTCGTCGCATTGTGAAACAGCCTTCAATCTGGTTGACGGTTCGTTGATGCGGACACCGCCAGGTCCCTTTGTGTATATTGAGGTGTGGGAATAGAGTGATTGCTATGCTGACTTGCTACCGCCTAAACCGTCCACAGGGATTGGAACCCCATCTTCGATTAAGGTACTAGGCACCCGACGTTCACCACGGGGAGGTCGAGAGTAGGAGTTGATAGACAGAGGTTATAGAGGACACTTATCTACCCATTTGAACGCCCGATGGAGAGGTTGCTTCCAAAAATTTACCTAATGTAGTGCAAAAAATAATATAGCCACTCGGACTCGGGCTGTAATCAGCTGTTCCTCAAATTGCACATCAGATAGTTTAGTATCCCGAAAATTTTAGGATAGCTTTAGATTTGTTTTTGACAACAGCTGTATGGTTCATCAGCTGAATTTGCCTATGGCATTACAAACCTATCCGGATAGGTTTGGCTTGCCGCCCGAATGCGGCCTGACTGCGTTCAATAAAAAACAACAACAAAAGAGTACGTTCAAAGAATTAAATATGGGCACAGTACATGAATGAAAGAATACAATATTGCGCCATTTGTTACCTCATTGGAGACAAATGATATGTTAACATATATGGCCCCCAGTAGTATTTTTAGTTAATCAATTGTTCGGTTGTGTTTTTTCCTTTCGTGCGCGTTTGGTAGTTTTAAGCCAGTAGAACCGTTTTCGTATCTTTTCCAAAGTCTTATTGACTCCCAAATGACCTCCAGAAGCTCCGTTATGCATCTCTCGAAGAACGTCATTAAAGCCTAGTACGCAGATCAGGAAAAGATAAATTTTATCTCTACAATTCTAATCTCTACAAAAACGTTGGAAAAAATCGAAGGAGACCTCGTGTGTTTTTCTTCTTTTTTTCTTTTTGTAAAATTATCGATAAATAAAAGTTGATAAGTGTTTATCGTGCAAAATTATTGACCTGTCAAAATTTTTCCTGGCAAAATTTAGTGGAGACTTCACCCTATAGCGGGTACAAACGTCACAATTTTGCGCGTGAACTGAAGACAAAATTTGTCCTGGGAAAAATTTTGTATGAGAAGAAAATTTTTTCCGATCTGCGTACTAGGCTTTACCTTGGACCGAGGTACGATCAGCTGCAGCACATAGGACTTACCGTCTGCGGATTCCCACTTACGCCTTAAGACACCTTCTTCCACATAAAGTGAGTCCCATTATTGTACCCAATATGCTTTCAGGGCCGGACTTCTGTCAGAGATGTCACACCACTCTGGTTGTTCTTGGTGTTCTTTCCACGCAAGAATGGACTCCATATCCGAGTCTTCTTGTTAGGCGGTCCTAAGTTCTTAATTACTCCAACCGTAAATGGAATCAGCTTTTATTCGTTGGATGGCAACCAACTCCTTTTCTTCTTGACGTGTGCAATGCTTGCAGTCCTGTTTGCAAGGTCGTCGAGATAATGCGTCTGCGTTTGAATGCATTTTTTATTTGTAGTCATATGTCTGCAGTCTCTCAATCTACCTTGCTACTTGACCTTCAGGATTTTTAAAGTTCAAAAGCCAATTGAGTGCGCATTGGTCTGTTCGGAGAAGGAACTTCTGTCCATCGATGTACTTATGGAAGTGCTTTGTTGCCATTATCAGAGCTAGAAGTTCTCTTCTGGTCACACAATAATTTCGTTCCGGCTTTAAGAGTACCTTGCTGTAAATAAAATGCAGCAATACAATGGGGGCACACCTTTTTAGAGGATTGCTGTAGACGTCGCAGGACCTTTTTCCGAGACCAACAGTGGAAACCGATACATGCATGTAGTCATGGATTACTTCAGCAAGTGCCCTCAGGCATTTGCCATCCCAAACCAAGAAACCAAAACAGTTGTGGATCAGATTGTCTTCAATTGGGTGAGCAGGTTCGGCATACCTATGGAACTTCATTCCGACGAAGGAAGGAACTTCGAATCTAACATCTTCCAGGAAGTTTGTTCGCTCTTGGCATTAAAAAGACGAGGACAACGCCGCTTCATCCACAATCTGATGGGATGGTTGAACGATTCAATCGGACGCTAAAAGAACATCTATCTAAGGTTGTCGGGATTGGGATAAACATATTCCATTATTCTTAATGGCGTATAGGAGTGCAGTTCATAGCTCGATAAGAAATATACCGTCGGAAACAATACTACTGCCTAGTGAAGTAAAATTTGGATGCCGTACGATTGAGCCGAAAAGAACGGAAGAGTATGTGGATAACCTAAAAGAGAGGCTCATTGACATACATCAACGAATTAGAGCATTCATAAAAACATCTAGCGATCGGATGAAAACACGTTATGACGCACGAGCAACAACAACAGGATTTCAAGAAGGAGACCTCGTGTGGTTTTACAATCCCCATTGACAAAAGGGACTGACACCAAAGCTTCAACAGAACTGGGAATGACCCTACATTGTTGTGAAGAGACTTAATGATGTGGTCTTCCGAATAGAGAGAGGAGTAAGAGGGAAACTTAAAGTAGTTCATTGTGACCGTTTACTTACATCGTTATAATGGTGAAAGGAGGGACAGAATTGTTTGGGATGATCAATCTTAAGAGGGGACAATGTAACGATGAAATCAGCACCTATTTATTTTCGGAACAAACAAAGAACCAAGAACAAAAATACCTTATCTAAGACAACAATTATTTATAAAATGCGCTAAATGGAAGAGAACAAATGGAACAAGTGGGGAGAATGCCACCAGACAGCTGGAATGGAATTTTCTAGATGACTTTTATGCCAATACTTTCGAGTACAGTTTCGAACCTCTCAGCACACTCAGAGTTGGGTAATTAAAAGTCTAATAACATTACAGGCTAAATACTTGTAATTCGCAATATAATTTAATTACAGGGCAATTACTGGGTAATTGTAATTAAAAATCACAATTACAATTAGAGGTAATTAGTAATGTAATTGCAATTAAACAAAAGTTATTGAAATGTTATTAAATTTTGTAATGAAAAATTAGTTTCAAAATAATTAAAAAATGTAATTAATTTTGTAATTAAATTTTATTTTCACTTAATTAATTTTAAATACATTTTCGTAAAATGAATGGAAAAAAATCAATAGCAGGTAAAAGGGTTTCAGAACGTTCCAAATCTTGTGAATTTGCAATTTGTATTTGTAAACTGGATGCCATCCAGTCAACTAAACAGGTCAACCCAAGAAAAAACTTGTTGAGGAGGGGTCTGTTGCATTACTTTCTCTGCCTATCTTATGGGGTTTAGCAATAAATGCTATAAATTAATTCAGATATAGCTAATATTTGCTTTAAGCAATACAAACTTTTCAAAGTTTAAGTCTGAGAGCAAGGTGCAATGATTATGCACCAGTTCAATTACATGCAGTGTAATTCAGATGTAATTAATTATTAATTAAATTACAAATGTAATGATTACAACCCAGCTCTGAGCACACTATATAAGGAGAAACTTTTTGGGCACAGACACAGTTTATTTTTGAAAGCGAAAGTGTAAAATTCGAAGTTCAAAGTATCCGGAAGTGAATTTTATACTACGTTTTCACCGAGCACTAAACCGAGATTTAGGTAGATTTACCACAAATCTCCTCACAAATCCCGTGATTTACCATACAAATTTAAATCTCCTCAAATCAAGATTTAAAATAAATCTCATTTAAATCTCCATAGGTAAAATTCGAACAGACCTATTCCCCTATTCAGCGCAATACAAGCTGCGGGAAACCATCTTTTTTTTATCGTTTGACACAAAGCAAACTTGCCATCTCACTTCCACTTCATAAGAAAAATGACCCACCATCTGCATTTTGGAAGGTTCTGTCAAAATTAATCTATTTTTTAATCTTTTTTTCTGGTGAAAACACTGTTTGAGATTTATGAAATCTAAACGAGATTAACTTGCGGTGAAAACGTAGTATAAGTTACATACTATTGAGATTTATGATTAATAAAATATTTGAAGTGAAGTAAACTGTGTTTAATTTAAAAGGGAAATAATTGACGGTTGACAGTTAAAAATAAATAAGTTTTATGTCGAACCTTGGTAAAACGTTACAATATAATAATAAGATAATAATCCGAAAATTATGGAAAAAGGGTAAGTGCAATCAAGCGGGGAATTACCTACTGTATATTGAAACTGTTCAGAAAGAGTGGGCCTGTACAGGTAGTGTTTCTTTTCTTCTTAAAAATAAAACTCTAAAATAAAACAATCAAAGCTAATTTCTTGATTTTATGTAATCTCTTTTGATTTTCTATAATTCTAGTCGATTTAATTATAATACATTAAATAGATATAAATCAATTAAAATTATTGCAAGTTTGAAGCCAATACCGGAGATCAAAACTTGTGAAACTGATGTTAAAGTCACAAGTTAGGGTCTCAGGGAATCAGCCAGACAAACATTTTAAATATCAAAAAAAAAAAAAAATTTCTTCACTGCACTTTTAACACTTTAATAAATGCGCTGCAATACCAGTCGAGCAAAGAAAGTTAGCAAATTGTATAGAATGTTAATTTAAAAACTACTATACAACCTACTACCTCAATTTGCTAGAATACATTAGGATGTAAAATACAGCTTCTTCCTGGGCCAAATTAATTTCAGTGGATATGTTAATTAAGTCATTTTAGCGTAAAAAATGTTGCATGCATTGACAGATTCCCATAACTCCGGCCTTGCAACGGTAATTTAGCACAAGTTCGGACTTACGGGTTTCTGTAAATGGTCCGAAGATACCAAACTGATGAAGTTTCAAAACAGTTACTTCAGGTTATAATTGCGTCAATCTGTAACGAAAAAAAGGTACATAATTGGTTAAAAAATAATTTATAAAACATATCTAATAAAAGTGAAGGCTAGATACTCATATGTATACGGGTCTTATTTTTTGGAAAGAAATTAATTTTTTGTTTTAGTTATATTATTTAATAATCATTCGTTATCGTTACGACTCAATTAAAAAATTCTGTAATCAAGACTTTTTGCAAAGAGTATGGCAAGCTAGAATATGCTTAGTCCCCTTTCACACGAAGATACTAGTTGCTGGTGATTTTTTTGACGTTTTCTTTAAATCTCCTTAACAATCTCTTGTACCTTTCACACGCAAGCAACAAAAACCCGGAGATTTTCTTTATTTTCCTTTTAAACTACCTTGGTTGAACGCACACAAACGTAGTGTGAAGAGAAACGTCAAAAAAATCTCCTGAATTTGTTGACCGGGGAGATTTCATTTCCCCCTCTTTCTTCCTGCCCTTCTCGCCTATAAACTAATTGTTGCCGGCAACTCAGTTGCCCTGTGTGAAAGGGGACTTAGAGATGCCTGTATGCGAAAAAGTTGTGTTTGGTCTGTGAAATCAATCTGATATGACATACATTTATTTTAAACACAATTTTCGAATACGTAGGAATTTCTACCGCATGTTTTAGTTTTTCAATTTTGTACTTTTTGCACAAAGTATTGAATGTAGATAAGCCTTAATGCTTTTGTCATTTCCTTTAAACTGATAAGTCAGTCTCATTTGGCGACAACTACTGGCCCTAATAATAATTGTCAGCTGTTTCGTAAAGGACAAAAACAGCAACTTATTTTTTCTCGACACGGGAGCTGATATAAATGCTATCCCGCCAACAACACAGCAAAAGAGATAGAAAAACAGACACGCAGAGAACAACACTCCAATCTCGTGAATAAAGCCCTCCTGCTTGACCTTGGATTATGTCCTTTCAAATAGAATTTTTTGGTTTCCCGAGTGTCATGACCGATAATAGGAGCGGATTTTCGGAACATGTTCGGATGAAAGAACAGATTTCTGGCTTATAAAAAAGGTAAAGATGAAGAATCTCTAAATCTGTTATTAGTCACCCACTTTCCAGGTAGCTATAACATTTTAAACGACTTAACATCTGAGTCTCAACCCATTAGAAACGATATAGTTGATCTAATAACGCGGGAAAATCTGCTATAGACAGTTTTGATCCATATAAATCTCCAGGGCCAGACGGAATCATTCTTGCCGAATTACAAAAATGCTCAGACATGATCATTTCACCATTGGAGATCATTCTGTCTAGCTGTGTAAGGAAAACCCTCCGTCGTTAACCCTAAAGATCTACGACCAATCAGCCTACCATTCTTCCTTCTTAAAGCCCTGGAAAGACTGATTGAAATTCACATTAGACATAACTTGAAACCATGTTTCATTTCCACAGCTCAACATGCGTACTCTAAAGCGCTTAATACACGATACGATTATCGTACCGATTATCGTAGTCGCATGGGATGGTTGTATCGTGTGTGTACTCGAAGGTATCCGCTGTACCTAAATCGCACGTAGAATGCTATGGAGCGAAGACGGCTGCGATATCGGTACAACTCCAAGTCGGTACGATAGGTTGTATCGTGTATTAAGCACTTAAGGCGCCAGTTGTAGCTATCATTGAAATTCATCATTGAAGATTTTAATGATTCATATAAAGACGTTTAGGATGCAAAATCTATGATTATTTCGATGCTCAAATGTAGCTTTTAACTTAATTAATATATCTGGCCAAAAAAATTTTCATTTCGGCCCAACCTTTCTCATGAAATGACTTTTATTGTTTCAATGATCATTAATAAGGTAGTGCAATCATTGAAAAAATGAAAGTCAATTTATGGGGAAGGTTGGACCCTAACGAATTTTTTTTTCGCAATAAATATTAATTGAGTCTTCAGCTTCACATTGGCATCAAAATAATTACTAATTTTGCTTTTTAAGTGCCCTAAATCTTAAATTAAAAATTTTCAATGATGAATTTCAATGATAGCTATAACTATATATACCCTCAAATACAAAGAATACAACCTAGTGGCTTTCCTAAATATCGAAGGAGCATTCAATAACGTCAGCTACCAGGCGATCACAACAGCAATGAACAAGCTAAAAATAGAGAAATCACTCATTGATCTAATAAGTCTCATGCTTAACAGCAGGACAATAATTTCCAACATGAGGAGCTTTACCACCACCAGATCGGTGAATCGAGGTAGCCCCCAAGGTGGGGTCCTCTCGCCTCTTTTATGGAACATGGTGGTAAACGACCTCTTAACATCACTGGAAGCAAAGGGTTTCAAGGTGATCGCCTATGCCAACGAACGTTGCAATATCGGATTCTGGGAAACACCCACAAGTTCTCTCGGAACTCCTTCAAAATGCCTTAAACAGGCTCACGAATTGGGCAAAGCATTGTGGCTTGGACGTCAACCCACATAAAACGGAACTAGTACTCTTTACGAGAAGGTACAAAATTCCTCAAATTATCCCACCCACAATTAAAGGAATACCCCTAAGCTTCTCCGACCAAGCCAAATATTTAGGCCTTATTTTAGACAAAAAACTAAATTGGAAGGCAAATATTGATGAAAGAGTAAAGAAGGCTACTGTAGCACTCTTTACTTGTAAAAAGGCCATAGGCTCAAAATGGGTTTTTTCTCCAAAAATAACCCACTGGCTATATACCTCGGTAATCAGACAGATACTCACATATGGAGTTGTCGTATGGTGGACCGCACTGGAAAAGATGGTAAATTTTAGACAATTTCCGATCTATCCCAGATCGCTTAGACTATACCACCCCAAAAGTGGTATTCGATATACGTATCTTCTCAGACAGCCAAGCCGCTCTCAAATCTCTCGCGTCTGTTTCCACAAACTCCATCACAGTCCACGACAGTCGATCATCTCTGAATGAGATGACAGAACAGTTTAACATTCACCTCATTTGGGTGCCGGGCCACAGGGATATTCCGGGAAATTGCAAAGCTGATGAGCTCGCCAAAAACGGAACACTTCTGCCCACTGTTAGACAGAGACACAACATAGGAACACCACTTGCCACATGCAAACAATATGCTCTAGAATCAACAAATGCTAGATGGTTACAGGGTACGACCTGCCTAGCAACTAAACAAATATGGCCATTCATAGACCTGAAGCGGTCAAAAGGCTTGATTTCCCTGAGCTCCACAATTGGAGTCATAACAGGACACTGCCTCATAGGTAGACATGCTATGAAGCTGGGGGTGGTGGGCAAGGTGGTGGTGGTGCCTTTTGAATGGAAGATTGGAAAAAACCTCTGAAATATGAAACGGAGAGAAATGAAAGGGAATGCCCATTTTACTATGGAGCTTTGGCCGAATTAGGGTGGGTCATTTTTTTTTTTGATAATTTAAAGTTCTAATAGTGATAAAACGTTGCCAAATAGGCCTAATAACGATTATATAAAGTATTATTGAAATAGGATTTTATTAACAGCCTGCGCATCCATGTTGAAAATTACCATAGAGCGTATACAAATCGCTCTCTTATTTCAAATTTTGGTTTTTTCAACAACCAAATAGGGCCGCGTAAGTAATTTTATCTCTCTGATTTGAAAATGTCAAATTAAATAGTGTTTTTTATTACAAGTAAAAGTGACAAAAGTTTTGCGGTGAAAGTTTTTTGATTAAGTAAAGTGGATACATAAACAAAAATACCTATAATATTTTGGCCAAAAAATATTGCAAAAACAGAGTAAGATTTTTTAAATTTGTATTATTTCAAAATGGAGAAAACTAGGCGTTGTTAAAAATGTCCAATTTTTGGAACAATAGAGGAACTTAAAGAAAATATCTTACCAACATACGAAGACGTTATTAAATACTACAAATGGACCAGATTTCATCTGAAGATAGACAGGAACACCAACAAAGAGCCTTCCTTTTCTGATATAGCCGAAATAGTTTCTCAAAAGATAGAAAATATTTGGAAAAGGGCATCTCTTTTCACTGTGACTAATGCTCGAGTAATTTAACTGCTAAGAGCATACCACACAAATTGCAAAAACCTAAATAAGTCTTTAAAGAGATGTTCTGGCGAAAAGAAAGACATTTTTTTAAAACAAAGCACAGTTTTTTTTTGATATTTGCTTATGCAAAGAAGCTTTTAAATATGTGTGTGTAAAATAAAATAAAGTGCATAAAGAAGAACAAATATTTTGGCAGGATCAAAGATCTGAGTGAAAAATGAGGATAGGAGGCGTCGATAGTGCCGCTTCTGCCAAATTACAAAAAAAATGGATAGGTCGATTATTCGTTCGACTTCAATAAAAAAAAACAGGAGCTACAGAAGGAGGAAACAATCAATTTATCCTTAACGTGTGACTCTGAAAGTGACAACTTTAGCATAAGATCTATGTCCTCCGGAAATGGAAACATAAACGCACCTTGATCTTCAAAATCAAACACAAAGAAGGCTATCATTCAAAGCCTACCTTTGTTATCCAAGACATGTGACCGTTATGTCCCCTTTCACACGAAGATACTAGTTGCTGGTGATTTTTTTGACGTTTTCTTTTAAATCTCCTTAACAATCTCCTGTACCTTTCACACGCAGATACAAAGTTGGAGGAGACTTGCTGTATTTTCCTTTTAAACTACCTTGGTTGAACGCACACAAACGTAGTGTGAAGAGAAACGTCAAAAAAGTTTCCTGAATTTGTTGACCGGGGAGATTTCATTTCCCCCTCTTTCTTCCTGCCCTTCTCGCCTATGAACTATTTGTTGCCGGCAACTCAGTTGCCCTGTGTGAAAGGGGACTATGGAGTTTCGGATAGGGCTGCAGCTGCCATCGTTTCTGCTGCACTGCATGATCTGCAGTCCAATGTAGAGGTTATCGACAAGTCGAAATACGTCGAGAAAGAAAAAAAGTACGAAACGAGCTAACGACCAAAGCTATGTGTCCAAATGTCCCTGCTTTGTATTTTGATGGAAGAAAAGATAGGACTCTTGCAATTGTTACCAAGGGTACTAAAAGATACAAAAAAGTTGGTATAGATGAACATATTTCTATTATCAGGGAACCGGAATCAATATTTTTAGGATATAGCACACCGAAGCAAGGTAATGCAAAAGGAATAGAATCATCTATTTTTTCACTGCTTGAGAACAAAAATATGGGATTCGAAGACTTAGTAGCTGTTGGATGTAATGGAACAGCTACAAATACAGGAAAATTAAATGGTGTTATAAGACTAATAGAAAAAAGGATAGGGCGTCCCGTGCAATGGATAGTGTTGTTTCATTTAAATAAGCTTCCACTCAGACATCTATTTATAAAATTTGATGGTGCAACTACAGGTCCTTCTTCGTACACGGGTGAAATTGGAAAAAAATTAGATGGTTGCGAAGAGCTTGATATTGTCAAATATAGGTCTATTCCAAGTACCCTGGCAGATGTCACATCAAAGGATCTAATTGTAAGTACAGATCAAAAGTACTTGTATGAAATTACAACTGCAGTTATCACCGGAAATTTTACATCGGACTTAGCAATTAAAGCACCAGGAAAGATGTCCCATGCCCTTTGGCTTACGAAAGCGAACCGAATATTACGTCTTTACGCCTCCACAGCAAAGTCTATGCACCAGTATGGTTTAAAATATAGACACAATTAACTTGTTAGGACGTCTCAAGACATTTTTGGAAACATATTGAAGAGTCTCGTTATCTTTCTTCTGAACTCAAAAAAGTTGTAGACCAAGTTATCCAGCGAAACGCATATTTTGCACATCCTAAAAACCTTTACTGTCAATATTAACAGATGAAAAATTATACGCCCGGGAGCTTGCTGCTCGAAGAATTCTGAAAGCTCGAAGCTTAACTCTGGACAAAAATATACCACGAGTTTTTTAAGTAACAAAAATCAATTTTAGTGCTTCAACATATACCGATATGATCGATTGGCAACAAACTATTTACGAGCCGCCAGTTCTAAGGGATGTTTCTAACGATGAAATATTGAAAATTATAGATTCACGAAGTGAAGACAGCTTGACGTTTTTGAGGTTGCCCTGTCATACTTAAGCAGTAGAACGTTCTGTCAAAATTGTAACAGAGGCTGCGATGTCTGCGTGTGATGAAAAATCCAGAGAAGGATTAATTCAAGCGAAAATTGCTTCAAGAAAAATAATGCCAACATTTGAAAGCAAACGCGATTTTTATGTCAATTTCAACTTGTTTACATAAAAATGTATGTATTTCAAGTAAATATCTCATTTTTAACATTTTATTTAATAATTCATACTTTGTTTTCTAAGCTTTTTAATAAAAAAATACTTTAAAATAAATATTAACTGCCGTAATATGCACGCCGTTTAAACTTTGGTGTAAAAGCACTTAAACAAATACGCATTAGAAATGTCTTTCATTCCCCTTTATCGTGTTTTACGTTGGGAAAAATGTCAACAATAACGTCCACCGCATTGCGTCTTCCAAACATTCCTTGAACGATTTGTTGCGAGTTGAATTCTTCTTGATCTGGTTGCAGTTCCGTATCGGTCATTAATTCGGTTTCAATATCTATCATATTATATTAAGCAAGATGACCACTAAATTCCATCAACCTCGATCGCTGCCAGACCGATGGCATTTCATTTGGACACATATAAACATTATGATTACAAAATTTGGAGCGGTATAATACGCATAAACTTCACTAATTTTTTTTGAATTTTGAAAATGCATTACGGTGGTCTTAGGGCTGCGATATCGCTAAAAGGTCTATGGCATATAGTTTGCACTACTACAAATGCCATGCCCACAAGTTTTGGAGCGATATAAAACACTGAGCAAATCGTTTACCAGATCTCGGTCTATAAGCCTTTTCTGGTTAATTGGTCAACTCTACCCCGATGTGTGAATAACGTGCACAAATATGATGTGTCCGGATAGCCAGCGTCGCCGAAAATCACATGATTGAATATTTGGCACTGACTGAGTAAACCAATAAAATGCTGAATAATAGATAAAACCATTTAAACCGTACCTAAAAGACACGAAAATGCCTCATTTAAGTTGGAGTCGGTTTATCGTAATTAAACCGATCATTCGGTTTAAAATTTTGGTTAACGTCGGTTTAAGTGAGTGAATATTACCGATTAGTCGGTTTAAAAATTTTAAACCGACTTCTGAATCTAAACCGATTTTAAACGGCGGCGTGAATATTACGGGCATAAAAATGTTTTTAAAATGCTTGATTTTTTTCTAAAGTTATGGATTTTCAAACCCAATGCGCGAGCTGAAGAACGTAAGTAATATTTTTTTTTTTCTCCTAAATATTAAATAACTACTCATTTAGCAATATATTTATTTATTTATTTATTATTATTATTCTATCAAGTACATCAAAACTTTCTTAGAACGCTAGGTATAATATACATAATTTAAATACAATATAAAGTAAAATATAATAAATTAACAGTTACAAAGAATTTAAGATAGTGGCTTTACGTAAATCTCTATTAATATTAAAGTCGATTAAACGAAAAAAATCATTGAAATTAAAACAGGAATTACTTACAGGGTGGTTTCTATGAATAATTAGAAGAATGTCTAGGAATATAAAAGAATTCGTTTACCCTAGGTCTAAGAGATCTTTCAGGTGTATAAATACTTAACTGAGATAGTAAGAAAGAACAATCAATATTTCCGGATAAAATGTCGTGAGCAAACAGAGCAAAATAGTAAAACCGTCTTCTATCAAGTTTTTTAAAGTCAATGAGTTTACATCTCGTTTCATACGAGGGCATGTTTTGATACGGGTATAATTTACGGAGTGCAAACCCAGAGAATTTTGTTTGTACTTTCTTAATTCTTAGCATTGAGTTTTTATAGTATGGGCACCAAATGACTGCACAGTATTCCAAAACAGAACGAACTAAAGAAACATAAAACGTTTTAAGAGTATAAAGACCATTAAAATCAACCGAGTTCCTGAAAATAAAACCAAGCATTGAAATGGCTTTGGAGATTATATACTCCAAATGGGAGTTAAACTTTAATTCAGAATTAAAAATAACTCCTAGATCCTTCTGTTGATATACTCTTTTAACAAGGGTGTTAGAGATCTTGTAATCAAATGTAAATGGATTTCTCAAGCGATTTATTGACATAACTGAACATTTATGAATATTAAAATGTAAGATGTAAATAATTACTTCTACGCCATTCCGTTAAAGAATCAATGTCACATTGAAGTTGCCAACAATCTGACAAGGATCTGATTGTCATCAGTAAATAATAGTTTCACTGCAGTTGAAATGACAGACGGCAAGTCGTTGATAAAAATTAGAAAAAGGAGTGGACCTAGATGGCTGCCTTGAGGAACTCCTGAATAACTTTGTATAAGTTTTGATGACACACCGCCAATTTTAACAGACTGAGTCCGGTTGGACAAATTTTGATCCACTCTAAAAGCTTCGAGTGAAATCCCATGCAAGCCAACTTATATAACATCATGTTGTATGCGGTCAAAAGCCTTGGCAAAATCAGTAAATACTACGTCAACTTGATGTCTATTCTCCATGGTTTGCAAACAGTAAGCAGAAAAAATTGAAAGATTTGTAGTTGTAGATCTACCACTTACAAAACCATGTTGATGCTCAGATATATAATTTTTAACAATCGAATACACTTTATTCTTTACGATCGCTTCAAAAATCTTCGGGATTATCTGGAGCTTCGCTATAGGTCGATAATTTTAAATGGCATGCCTTGACCCAGATTTATGAATAGGAGAGATAAAAGAATGTTTCCATGAGTTCAAAAACATACCTTTAGATAACGAAAGATTAAAAATAATGTTAAGAGGGCTAATTAACTGGCTGAACAGAATAGAATGACGGAACTGAAGCCGCAGACGGAACTGGAAGAGCTGTCAAAAAGTGTCGTACGTTATTTTATTTATTTATTTATTTCAATCTACGATTTGTATCAACAGATTTAACAATATATTATTACAATTAGAAGCTAATAATTTAAATTTAAAAGAACAGGAATAATTTAATTATCTACCTGCAAAAAAATCAACTTTAATTCCTTTTTGAACGTATCTCTGCTAAGACTAATATCGATATTAGAATAAAATGAATTAAAAATACTGATGCATCTAGAAATTGGCTTTTTTTGGCCATAGGAAGTGGTATGGGGCAATTCAAGAAGCAATGGTCTTAATCGCAAAGACCTTTCAGGAGCATATATATTAATTTTTGATAAAAGATATTTACTATCAATAGATGAACAAAGAACGTCGCGAATAAAAATTATGCTGAACTCCTCTCGTCTTCGTTCCAAGGACTCTAGGCCTAACAGCTGACACCTTTTCTTATAATTTAAAACGGCTTCATTATTTAAAGAAAAATTTCGAAGCGCAAACCGTAATATTTTCTTTTGGATCATCTCCAATCTATTTATGTGATTTACCGTGTAAGGACACCAGACAACAACCAGACATTTACATGTCCACAATGGAGCTGTACAGCTTTGAAAGTATTTTGAAGAAAAACAAAAGAATATTATTGTGTACAAGCTCAGAATTCACATTTTTTGTTTCCAATAATTTTCCTTTTAATAAATAATTTTTTTCGCGATACAAATAACCACAATATTTTTTTCCGACCCAAAAAGTTGTTTTTTTTCTTCATACAAATTGAAACGTCAAAAGTGCCGTACGTCAAAAGTTAAAAGTTGGTGAACTCTTCCGTCTGCGTCTGCAGCTCCGTATGCGTCTACGTTCCGTTGTGTTCGCAACATTGAATTTGCGTGTATTTAATATATTGACAGCTATTCCGGCTCCGTCTCCGGTTCCGTTTGCGTCGCCATTCTGTTCAGCCAGTAAACCTGCAGCACATCTCTTAACAAATACAGAGGGTACGTTATCTGGTGCTAACCTAACTGACTCATATGGATTAGATAATTCAGTTCAAATTTCGTCTTCAGAAATAGACAATGACCCAAGATCTATAAGAGAGCGACCTGCACTAAAATTATCTGAATAAGTAACCTCAGAAACATAGTTGGATTGGAAAAAATTAGGAAACGTACCACATATTTGAGACAAGTCGCTACTGGTTTCTCCATTAGAACTCATAGTTACTATTAGAACTAAAAAAAAAAAAAAATGCCCTATTAGGGTGACCCACCCTTGTACACAAACGAATTTGTTATCAAATGAAAGGTGACATTGAGCTGGTTATATGAGATAAATATTTTCAAAATCGTTTATAGCAAAGCCGAGATATTTGAGCTGGAAGTTGCCAATTGCAAAATAAAGATTAAAGCTTTTTTCCAATTAATTGTTCATACGTGTGTTTTTCTATCTTAAATACATTTTGAGATATTAAGTTTTAACTTCATGTGAAGCAACTATTTTTATATGGCATTTGGCATACCGATGTATCAAAAAATTCAGTGATGACATATACTTTTTCAGCACCAGTGCAAAGCTTAATTGGTCATCTATAATTCTGCATAAAATTAAGTGTTCTTAATCAATTGAGTACTTTATAATAAACAAAAGATTGTTCTAAGGGCCAGTTGTACAAATATTTGATCCGTGGTTCAGGAATTTTAACTCACCAATTTCGGCGGATAAACTGTGGTTCAATGATGGTTCAGGCATGTATTTGGCTTTTAGTGCATACTAGAACCTTGAACCATCGTTGAACTTCAGTTAACCCGCCGAAATCGGCGAGTTAAAATTCCTGAACCACGGATCAAAATTTAAACCACGATTGTACAACTGGCACTAAATGAACTTAATTATGCTGTAGTTAGTATAAACGTTGAGATTCGCGATAAATAAAACATTTTCCTATTATTATTTGTATTGTATTATTTATACTAGAATGTCAGTTTATTAGACTTGACCATTCTTTATTCCGTCAATTTCATTGAATTTTGAACAACAACAACAACTTAAAGGTGCTACCACCAATTGCTTACGAATTAATTTTGGGTATTTTAATTCGTTTTATTTTTGTTTGGCTAGAGATATAGCTATTTAAAAAATAAAACGAATTAAAATACCCCAAATTTTAATTCGTTTTTTTAACGTCATTTATTTCGCACGATATGAACAATTAACTGGAAAAAAGCAAAAATCTCTATTTTGTAACTGGCAGCTTCAAACTCAAATATCTCGGCTTTTACATCAACGATTTTGAAAATATTTCGCTTATATAATCAGCTCAACGTAACCTTTCATTTGATACCAAACTCGTTCGTGTAAACTCTTGGCCAAAGCTCCATAGTAAAATGGGCATTCCCTTTCATTGCTCTCCGTTTCATAGTTCAAATTTCAAAGGTTTTTTTCCACTCTTTCATTCAAAAGGCACCACCACCATCGTGCGACTAAAATTGTTAGTTTTTGGGAATTCAACGAACATCTTTTCCACCTTACATGAAGACTAAAGATAAGCAGTTACCAAATATTAAAGATACCGTACGCTCGTAGAGTGTCTAGTTTGCGTTAAGTTTACGCACTTTTGACTTTGAAACAGGATTCAAAGTTTCAGTGAAGACATTTCAATTGAATTATAAAGAAACGTGGCTTGTTTACTTATAAACAATTTAAAAAATAATCAATATCGACAAATTTATAAGGTTAGTGTTTGCAGTCTATGGTTTAACATTAACATTAAGTTTAAAGCCCAGTTTTTATATTTAACTATTTTTACAATGAATTTGTGAACAACAACAACAACTTAAAGGTGCTACCACCAATTGCTTAGGAATTAATTTTGTTGGTATTTTTAATTCGTTTTATTTTTGTTTGGCTGGAGATATAGCTATTTCAAGGGATGCCAAGCCTTATCATCAGTCTCCTTTATAGTGGTGCTGAGCTTTAATCCAATTTTATTTGAAAAACTTTCTACACATCATGCGGTATTTGAACCCGCGCATCAGATTTGCTCAGTCTTCGAAGCTGTCACTACGCACTCTGCCACTGCTGACCACTGACGTCACAGGGCGCGATGTGAGGTTTGTTTATCATTTGGAGCATCAGCATTTGGAGCATCAGCATTTGGAGCATCAGCATTTTTATAAGCACTTTTACAATTCTTGAATAAATATTATTTCGCATTAACCAAAAAAAAATATTTCAAGGAAACCAAAATACTTAAATAAATGGAACTTTAACACATCAAACATTTCAGTTAAGTTTAACAATTTAACTAAAAAATCCAACTTTACTATTAAATTATCAATTTATCTTTTAAATTGAAATTAAGCTGAAATATATGAAGTTTCACATGTTTTCCACGCGCACACTTGTCCTCAAAATAGGTACGCACATTTACCCCAAACGAAGATTTCTTTCTATTTTTTCTAAAATTTAAACAATTGAATTGTAAAAACAATACAATTTTTATTGAACGTAATAACAAGTTCGCTTCAATAACACATAAACGTGGTACTTATAAAGTACGTACAATCAAACAGAAGACAATGTTGAATTAAAATAAATTAAATTTTAAAAAAACAATTAGGGGTGGAATTTCGTTTGCTTACATTTTTTCATAGTGTATTTTTAAAAGCGCCAGAGTTTGAAGTCTTATCAGTTGTACGAAAGTTATTGAGTGAGCATCAGACAGGGTGTTCCGTGAACATTAAAAGTCGCAGTGCATTGAATACAAAACTAAAAACTAAAATGGGTTAACATTGTTTTAAGTGTTTGGCATGGCAGAATATATTTATTAGTAGGTACTTAATCGCTCATTTTCTTCAATACCGGCACTCAAAATATGATTTTTTTTATAAATATTTGACGGGATTTTCACTACTCTTTTTAAAGTATTATTTTGTACTTTTTAAAAAATATTTCCAAATTAATATTTTTTGAAAAAGTACCTATTTAATTTTATTGAAATATTTTTTTAATTTTTCTTAGCCAATTAGAATAAATGAGCTGGACGACGGCAAAATTTTCAAAAAAACCTCAATGTATAAACAAATTTATTTACGCTTATGTAACATTTTAAGCGTTTTTATGAATTTTTAGAGGAAAAATATTGATTTTTTAAAAATATTTTTTACCAATTCAAAGAAATGCGCGGGGCCACTTCAAAATGCCAAAACGCTAAAAAGGCATTTTAAGCTAGAAAAAATTCTGGGAAATGGTCAAAAAAGTCTCGTTCAAAAGTTAAATAAAAAAAATGAAAAATCGACTTTTATATCTTTAAACGTGATTTGCGGCTAAACTAGACGTGCTACAGGCATCAAAGTTAACGCTTTTAGACTTGATTCGTGGCTAAACTAAGCGACCTAGTGACTTCAAAATGCATATTCGTGATCTAGGAAGTGCCAGCTCTAAAACATTTAAAAAAAAGGTCATAAAAACAGTTTTTTTCCAAAACAAAAAAAAAACTAAATAAATAAATTCTTGCTATCAAATCTACAAAATAGGGAAGGTAGTTTCAAAATTTGTATACTACCAGACCTTGTCTCGAGGTAAACCGGCGCGGCGGAGGTAAAGTGGCGGTAGTGAACTGAGGTAAATTCCTGGCAACTGATCACGCCCTAAGCGGAGCAACGGAGTTGCGTGAGCTGGTACAGAGGGCGAAAAATGGAGTTAAACTTAGTTTAGCCGAAAGTCAAGTTTAAATTAAAAGTGTGAACTTCGATTTTTAGCACGTCTAGTTTAACTTTTTAAATGCATTCTAGAAATTGAATACAAAATTAAAATAAAGAATTTAATATAAAACTACATAAAATTATATCTACGACAGTTCTACGAGACCTAGGTCCCTTATTATTAAAAATTGCAAACACAGTGTAAAAAAGTCGAGCAATGCCAAATATATCTTAGTGTAAAGCACACTTAATAACTTTATATAAAATTGTTAATAAAAATTGTATGCATTGACATTTACTTATCGGAACACCCTATATTCCTACATAAAACTCTTCCTCTTCTATCTCGTTTTCACCATAACATTTCTTATTACCATCTATTTCTTGTATCTGTGAGACTTTACAGTACTTTAAAATATGAACTGATAAGAAAACGTGGATAGTGACCCTACTCATTATTAGATATACTCTGGTTTTAACATTGAAATTGTTTATAGGATCCTTTGGAGAGAGTTATAGTGTTACCAAAATGATTAAATGAAATGTATTCAATAAATATTTACTCAAAACGTAAAGTGTCTTAAGTCGACTTAGGCCAAAATCGTTTTTTTTTTTTTAATTTAAAAAAATGAAAAACATTTCTGTGTATTCGGCTCATTTCTATGTCACCTGGAAGTAGGGTTCCCGACTTTCTTTGAAACTAAAGGAGGGCACAATTTTGCTAAATATGTAGGTAGGTATGTTTTTTTTTAAAGAATTATTAATATGCAAAAATCAATTAAAAAATATTAAAATAACTGCCGTAGTTTAATTGAAGAAAAAATATTAAACTTAAAAAAACGGGGAAGAAATTAAAATATTTAATAATATAAAAATTAAAATAAACTATAAGTTTTTGTTTTTCAAAATTTTTGATTTTTTTATTAAGAGCTTTATTATTTTATAGTAGTAGTAGCCCGTGGCGTAATGGTTAGTGCGTTCGACTGTCATGCCAGAGGTCTGGGGTTCAATACCAGCCGCTTCCACCTTAAGTTTTTTTGAGATTTGTAAGTCGCTAGGCCCTGGTTCTTCATGAGCCGTTTGTGCCACCAAATGTATGTATGTATTTATTATTTTATAAAAATGAAAAAACAAAATTAGAATAGCTTGTTTAATTTCAGAGAAAAAAAATCAAAGGTGAAAAAGGTTAAAAGTGCAAATATGTGAACTTTTTAAAATTCTAAATAAATTATAAATTTTTTTTTCTACATACATTTTTGGTTGTGTTTTTTTAAGGTCTAGTTGAAAAACAATAACCAGAAAAAAATTAGAATAGCTACATTGAATTCTATCGAGGATCTTTGTGCTATCATTGCCAATTCAACACACAGTCCTTTTGATATGCGCTCACCAAATCGAAGTGATTTAATGAAATGAATAGGGAACTGCAGTTATATACTGCAGAAACGGCAACAATTGTTTCTCACAAAAAATCATTTACGACTGCATTATGCTGCCAGTTTCGCCGGGATGAGGTGGATTCTTTTTTTGGAACTTGCAAAACATTTCTCATGTCGCTAATTCTCGCCAAAATAAGATCAAAGAACAACATCGCATTCGCTGTTGCACCGTCTGGCATTGCAGCTACTTTATTGGATGGAGTGGAGACAGAAAGCTCATTCAGCATTTGAGCTACCTCTGAATATTCACAATAACCCACACGCAGTTTGCAACATACAAAAATTTACAGATTTCACTCATAGACATAGAGTAACTATGGAGACATTGAAAATAACTTTATTTTGCTAGATAAACAATGAATAATCTTTACAATTTAAATTAATTAAAACGTATTAGCTATTTCAGATACAATTCTAAGTTATGAATTAGGTAGGTATATGTATGTATTTAATGTCACTTTCCATTTGGCAAAAAATTTATTTTGTTAACTTTCTTTAACTAACCCCATCATACTTTTCCATTCAACCAAAAAAAAGTTATATTTTGTTTTTTGTACCCGAGATCAAAACTCGTATATTAGAGTAACCAAAAATACGCCCTAAAAAACAGTTTAAAGCGCCTATAAAATGCCCTTAAAAATCAATTATATAGCCTAAAAAAGTAATTATTATTAAATGATAATATGACCTAAAAATATGCTCAAAATATGCTTGTAAAAATATATTCTATGTATATACCTATTTTTAAAAAATGCACTAAAAAGAACGACACAAACATAAAAACGAAAGAAAATACATAGTGTCCAAGTGAGATTGACAAAACGTCAATTTGCTTAGACTAAAAGCCATTAAAACCTATTTGAAATACATCATGTTTTTTTGTGAATCGTTTAAATTCATGTACATGGGTGTATTTAAAAATTTAAAAATTCAGAATTACTAGGAACATGATTTTTTAAATTTTGAGTTAATATTTTCTAAATTTTAAAAAGCAATAAAAAATAAAAATTTGATGGCACAACAGCTCATGAAGAACTAGGGCCTAGTGACTTACAACTCTCAACCATTCCTGTGTGCGTGTCTGTAGGAATGGAGGGGACCTACAGTTTATTGCCGAATCCGAACGGCTAACGAGCGGCACTTTTCTGTGACAGGAGATACTCTTGGAGGATTTGTCAATTCCTCGCAAGAGGCAGTAGCCGTTTTTTCTTTTAAATAAATAGGTGGCGAGGCTGGGGATCGAACCTTAGACCTATGGCATGACAGTCCATCGCACTAACCATCACGCCACGGCTACTACAATATTGTTTAAAATATTTAGAAGCACTAGATTATAAAATTGAAATAAAATCGTCCGAGTCGATTATAACCAATTTTTTTGGGAATAATTAACCTTTTTTTAAGGTTAATATTCCCAAAAAAAAAAATCTCGAACCCAAATTTCCGTAACGTGAATTTTGCGGACATAACCTGAGGTAACGAAAATCTTATACACCTTTATTATTTGTTGAATATTATTTAAATTTATTACATAAATAAATAAAAAGAAAGATATACAAAAATATGCCAAAATATTCAAGAACATGCAAAAATATGCATTTTCGACGAAATATGCAAATATATGGCCTAATGGTGCTTAAAAGACAGTATTCCTTATAAAACGGATTTCTAACCTAGTCTCGTCTTAATTGTGTTGCTAGAAAAATATAGTAGGTATGCTCTGGCATATTGTTGGTTGTCCTACACATTACATACATATAAATATATCGATTTCAAGCAAGCTTTACTCCTACTTGCAAACTCAACTGCATCGCTGGCCTTTCCCTAAAGAGTAGAGTAATAAAACGTCATTTTTATTTTTACTACCTACCTACCTCCCTAATTATGTAGATGTATATACATATACATACAAAAATCCGGTAGAGTACCTATGCACTTTTATTGTTGTGTTTGCCTTGTCTGTTTTTTTAGTTGTTTTTTTCTCTTTTTTCACTCATATCGGTTGTTTTTAGATTATTGATTCATGACCATTCTCCACTGAAGCTTTTCTGTTGACGAAAAACAACTTTAATTTACCTGAAGATCAAAGACAAAAACTTTCGTAGTTTGTAGATTTGTTTGATTCATAATGCAGAAACAGCACGGCACCTGAATAACAGTTTTCCTGCTTCAGTTCTATTTTCATAAGATCATTACCTGTTGCTGTGCAGATATCTTCGGCTTTTTTAATTCCTTGTTTGGTCCTCCAAAATGTTGGTTTTTGTACTTTGTTATGGATATTCGACTTCCAGTGTTTTCAGTGAACAGCTCATAAGTTTTTTAACTTTTATTCGGGCGCGTTTTTTCGTATATGCTACACAATGTTGTTTAAAAAGTGTTGCCTGTCCAGTATTGAAAATTTGTCCTTGCACTTGCATTTACATTTACAATTCCTATTCTGTTTTCTGATATTATATTTTGTTCTAACTGCATGGCCACTTTTCAATTTCAGAATCTAATTTGCAGCTTAATGTTAATACTGTAATTGCTACCTTCGTAAAATGATTCGTCTGACATAATCATGGTCAGAAAACCCATTATAACAGCTTGAAAATGTTTCGTTAGTGGCTTCTTGCTATGATATCATTTTTTATATTTATTATATTTAAAACTTAGTTTTTCAACAATTTAAACTAAATGTAAATATTTTTTTTACAATTAAATACTCTAGGTAAATCTGAAGTTTCCACTTTGTCTGCATAGCGGACAAATTTTTGCCATGTTGGATACGCTCTTGTTAGTGACATTACACAACTTGATATATAGATTTATGGTCACATAAATTGGATTTTTGACTGTCTAAACTATGTCTAAGTATTTTGAAACAGTCGGAAATATTCTTTGCTTAATTAAAAAAATTGCATTTGCCTAGGTATAGACAATTGATTACGTTGTCTAAACCATGATAAAAAGTTAGATCATTTTAGCAGTTAGAAACATGTTTTTAAAACTTGGATGGCTGTTTAAAGTTAGACAATGTTTATAAATACGACCATTAGAGTTTTACCAAACCTGACCTGCTCTATGTTAGTTAACAATAATCATATTTTTACGTGTAGCTAAACAAAAAGTTTTTAAAATTAAATTGAACATAAAAGACTAAGCACCGCAAAATAAATCAGATGATCGGGAGGCAATCGTAAAATAGCTGTAACTCCAGCGTATAAAACTTGGTGGTAGCAATTGTTTCTGTCAATTCAAAACCGTCAATCATAGCCATACATATTGATACACAACATGCTCAACATGGAAGTAGAAGAAACAAAGGACATGTCACAAATTTATGAATAAAATTATTTTTTTTTATAGGATTTGTCAACACAAATTTTCCACAGACAAGATGTAATATCACCATTTATGTAAAAAATTTAATTTTTCTCAATCTGGGAGCACGGTAGTGCCCCCTGCCAAGACGAGCAAAAC
Organism: Epistrophella euchroma; assembly: GCA_947049315.1. Lineage (NCBI taxonomy): Eukaryota > Metazoa > Arthropoda > Insecta > Diptera > Syrphidae > Epistrophella > Epistrophella euchroma. The sequence goes on from OX346245.1 coordinate 62,596,040, forward strand.
GAGCGGCGGGCATTACCTATATTTTCTCGTAACGTTTCGTCGGATTTTCAGGCCCTCATAACTTCGCTATGACGCGACATTTTACATGAAATGTTTTTGGTGGGTAGTGTTTTCTCAATACACCATCTGGAAAGTTTTCACAATTAAAATGATTTTAAGAAAATTTTTTTTGGCTTATGTCTAAGTAAACCGATTTCCCTTATTCAAATTTTTATAATTCAACTGTTAATAATTACACTGAGTAAAGAGGCTTATTTCATCATAAAACAGAGTCTTGTTACGATATTCTTTTGGCAAAGTGGCTTATGTCCATTAGGCCAGTATTCAAAAATACAAAAATCTTTAATTGTTTCTACTCCATTTTGTAAAAGTGACTTATGTCTATTTAATTCAATTTTATGGTAATAATCTCATTTGGAAAAATGACTTGAGTCAGTTTAAATAAAATTTTTAAATGGAGAACGGCCTAAGTAAAAATAAAATTTTAAACTGAAGAACAATTAATTTTGGAAAAGTGGCCTAATTGAACTTAGGGCTCTTTTCCTTATCATTGAAGTTTAAATTGAGTTTAAATTGTCATCGAATTAGGTCGTTTTAACAAAACCAAAAAGGGTCTTCCAGGTTCCAAGTTTCCAACTGTCCTCCATTTGGGAGGACAGTCCGCCTTTCCAACTATTTGTCCTCCCGTCCTTCTTCACTTTGAAATGTCCTTCTTTTCAAAAATCTGAAGGCTTGAATCAATAATTCATTTTGTTAGTATGTACTTTTGTTGTTATGCGTTATAATGTCATTATTTCTGTCATTTAATTAAAATGTTGGTCATAATCCAGCTTTATGACAAACTATCAAAGGACATTTTGTCACTCACAAAAATGAGGCATTATAGTATTTACTATCACTATGGTAAATGTAGTCCTGATGTGATATTACTACTTTGCAAGATCGATTGGAAGGAGTGTACAATTTTTTGCTGCACACGACTGACAAAATGTAAGTTATTTTTTTCCAACAAAATATTTAGTTTTGAAATAGTTTTTATTGTGAAGAATAAGAAGATTTCAGCCAAAATACTTGTAACTTTCCTCAAAAGCTTTTGAATTTTTTTAGTTTAAGGTTTTTTTTCGTAACAAAATGCGAATTTTGTATGATTTTATTTTTAAATTTTTTTATTAATATAAGGAATAACATGATAAAATTTTTATTTATATTTCCTTATTATTTAATTTGTTTTTAATTATTTATGCTAAAAACCCGCTTAGAAAAATCTATCTATCTAAAAATAAATTCTGCCAAGTTTAACGAACGTCCTGAAAATTTTCATTAAGGAAAATCTTTTAGAGGAAAACTTGGCAAATACTCGCTAGGCTCTTTTTTAAAAAATTGTTATGCAAGTTTGGTATCCCATCAGATATACCCCTTTTAAGTTTAATGTTATTTTCGTCATTGTACGTCTTTATTAGTAGCCAGTGTAATGATTAGCGCATTAGACTAGTAAGCCGAAAGTTCTCGTACCGAATCTAAATTAAACCAATTTTTGTCTGCTCTTGCTCTCGAGGCAGAATGGTAGTAACTGGCGAGGGCCTGGTTGACTTTGACAGTACCTACCTGCTTTGCTGGCGCCTTGTAAGAAAACTTAATTGATTTTCCAGGCGGCAAGGATTTTATTTATAATGAGCTCGAATTTAAGTAATAAGTAGGTGGCTATACCGTATTTTATTTTTATGTACCTACATAGCTGCAAATGTACAAGAAATAGATGAATACATCCCATTTATGAAGACCAAATGCGAAAATATTCAGCCTTTCATCTTGGTAATTGGGGATAAAGATTTTCAAAATTTTTTCATATTTATTTGGACCGAATTAAAAACAGCTTCAACAGCTTTTTAAGGGCTATTGATGCTTATTTCAAGATTTTGTATTTATTTTACTTAAAATATACTAAAGTCTGTTTATAAATTTGGACGTTTATTGAACACAATTTTTATAACATAAACATTTCAAAAAAACAAAACCTCAAAAATGTTTTTGCTTGCAGAACACCTAAATAAATGAATATTATGTTTTAATGTTTATATGTTTTATAATCACCTCTTTAAAACATTTTCATTTTCAGTATTATACTTTTTGTTCCAGAATTTCTTTTATAATTTTTCACACTTAAAAATCTCAAAATTTTAAAATTTTATGCTTATTATTGTAAAGACATGTTTTTTTCTATAAAACTGTATGTACATATTGTACATACATAATACTTTAAAAAATTATTTAATAAATTAATATCGTTCTTTTTTAAAGTTGTTGTTTTCTTTCATTTGAATTTTTAGATATACCAATTTTCTTTAAAAAAAAATTCATTAGGGTTTTGTTTTCTATTTCAGATGGATATTTGCACATATGCAAAATAATGATTTCAATTATTTGTTTCATAGCAGTTTCTATTTTTTATAAAATAAGAAAACCATTAATTATAAAACAAAAAGGTAATTCATTCAATCAATGAATTATATAATAGGTTCTATAATTTTGTGCTAAAGAAAAGGTTCAAAAATCTAAGAAAAGTTGCATAGAATTAATTATTTGTTTCATTAAAAAAAGGAAACTTTTCTTACAACTAATGTCAGATTTCATAAACAAATGAAAAAAATCATTAAAAAAGAGAAGGCATTCATTTAATCAATGAAAAATATTATAGGTTCTATGATTTTGTGCATAAATCTCAAGAAAAACTTCACAAATTCTAAGAAAAGTTGCTTAGAATTTTTTTTCTTACAACTAATGTAAGAGTTTATAAATAAGTGAAAAAAATCATTACAAAAAAGAAGGAGTTCATACAATCTATGATAAACATCATAGGTTCTATAATTTCATACATAAATCCAATGAGAGTGTTCATACATTCTTAGAAAATTACATAAAATGAATGATTTGTTTCTTTAAAGAAAGGAAACTTTTCTTACAATTATTGTCAGAATTCATAAAAAAAAAAAAAAATTATTAAAAAAAAGAAGGAGTTCATACAATCTATGAAAAACATCATAGGTTCTATAATTTTGTGCATAAATCTAATGAGAGTGTTCATACATTCTTAGAAAATTACATAAAATTAATGATTTGTTTCTTTAAAAAAAAGAATCTTTTCTTAGAATTAAAGTGACAGTTCATAAACAAATGAAAAAAATCATTAAAAATAAAGAAGGAATTCATTCAATCAATGAAAAATGTCAGAGGTTCTATAATTTCGTACATAATTTTCAAGAAAAGGTTTGAAAATTCTAAGAAAAATTACATAAGAATGATTTGATTCATTAAAAAAGGAAACAAGTCATCAAAAACAAAGACTGAATTCATTAAATTAATGAAATACATCATGGATTCCATGAGTTTTTACATACATCGTATGTTTAGGTGCATACCTTTTAAGAACAATAACATACAATCAATTATTATTTTCACTTAACAATGGATTTTTTCCTTAAATGTATGTCAGAGGTTCATAAAATAAATAAAAAAATTTATTAAAAGTAAAGAAAATATTCATGAAACTAAAGAAAATAATTTAAGTTTCAATGAACAGTAACTTACATCGAAATGAAAAAGTTCATATGTTTTGTGAATTATCGCAATAAGTAAGCAATAACAGCCGTTCCTTGATTTAATTCAGAAGTCTTTAATTTAATGAGCCTTTCATAGCCGTATGAATAAATTTATACAAGTATGAATTAGGTAATCATTATTTTATGGAACGCGATTCCTGGACCTTTTTTAATGAATTTTTGCATTAAAAATATGCAGTTTTTCCTTGATATCATGTACCTTTTTGGTTCAGTGATGAACCAAGCCCCCTCCGAAACAAAATCCTGAATACGGGCCTGTCCTGACAATTCCGAAAACTCATTATCAGGTTGTTGTCAGTCAACCACCTGATAATGAAATTGTAAGATTTTGGGACAATACCTGCCAACCGTGTGAACAAATAATTTTGTATTGTAAGATTTTTTTGGCAAATGCATGCTCAGCTATTATCAGAGCATGGACAGATCTGACATCTGACAATATTGTAAGATCTGACAATCGTCTGTGCTTAGAGCTTTAGGAAGCTCCTGTAAAAAATATTTTATTCTTCATTGGCCATCTGCCAAAATATAATAAATATATCATATCAACGATAAATCAATATCGCAGGAGCCGTTTTTGAGAAAAATTAAATTTTCAGTAAAATCTGTACTAAATTGTAATGCAGGTATCTTTTTTTAATCCAAAGAAATTAATTAGTTATTTGTAGAGTGTAGAGGTTCCTATAGTAGGTATAAACAAAATCGAATAAGTCAGATAGATGGCCAAAAAGATAACATTTTGGGACCAAATTTGTACGTTTTATTTTACATAAAATTTCTCTTGAACCGTGTCACTTCATAAATCGTAGTGAAAGTTTAGCATGAGTACATATATGATTAAAAAATAAAATTTCTTGATTTTTATTTTGCTTTTCCTAAAAAATCCACGTCATTTTGTTTCTCTTAAAACGAGTTCTTCATTGAAACCAAAACTACCACTTCTTAAATCCATCACATAGAATAATTTTTGGGTATTATTACTTTTGATGAATGCATACAAAATAGTAAAATTGTAAATTTAAGCCAATGATGTTGATGTATAATAAATCTAACGATCTTAGAATAGAATCTAAATTATAACAATAAAATAACATGTCTTGCATACTCCTCCGTCACAAAAAAAAAACAATGCACTTTATTAAAACACTTCAAAACTCTTTTAATCAAAATATAAAAATACGTTATAGGTATACGAGCTCATATAATTTTAAAATCTGACTCTTAAAAATATTGAAGCAGCATCAACAAATTTCATTTGAAATGCGTTAGGTTTTTTTGACCTTAACAAAAAGAATCTTCTATTATTTGAGCCCTAATTCAAAGCTCCTTCACTAGATATTGAAAGCCGTCACAGACACAGTATTCAATCCTTTCGGGATAACTAAAACGCAGAATTTATATCTTTACAATTTGTTAACCAAGAAAAAAAATCGATTAAAAAGTCTTGTTTGTGTAGGTTTATGCAATTAAAATATTTAAATTAAATTAAACATACTTTTTTTAAAATATATACAAATAAATTAAAATTATGAAATCCAATTTGTATGCCTTAATTTATATGTAAGATACCATTTAAAAAACGATAGGTACCTATTTTATTTGAAAACATAATTTTTTATACTTGAAATATTTTAACTAGGTATAAAACATTTTATGTTGGAAAGATTTATTTGGTTCTCATATAACTATTTAAAGATGAACGTACAAATTGAGAAATATTCGCGTAAATGCACAAAAACGAATTGCAAATCTTCTGAAAATCATATCAAGCAAATTATTCTTGTTATATGTTGCATAAATAAAAAGGACGATGACTGTAGGAGAAACTTAATCATATACATAAAAAAGAAACACATACAATGAAAGATTCATATTGCTATTATACACAATCACAAAGTAAAAAGAATCTCACAGCTTCACAGTCCATCACCACTTTTTAACTGTACACAAAAATCATATGATCTCTGTCTTACATAGATACAAATTTGTCTATAGTTTAAAATACCGAAAACGTTAACTTTGGTATATTTTTATTGTTTTTTTTTCAATTTTTAAAAGCCTTTATTTTATTTCATAGATATGTAATGCAATTGCAAAAAAATATCCACAATTGTACGCAAACAATGCAAAATTCGAAGCCGAACCAACAAAGTCCCGAATCTGACTGATATTTCCAGAAGTCCGATTCCTGGTTGTTTCATAGCATACAAAATTCCAAACTAAAAAAAGACACTACAAGAAGAGACTAAATACAGCTAAAGAAGAAAAAGAAACTTATGCACCTCCATTGCAATCTATTCTGTCCATACAAGAGTCGCATCCATTTCCATAGTCGAAATACAAGGATGCTTTACTCCATTCGTGGCGCTCTTTTCAACAACACACTTTTCTGTTTAACGTGATGGTGCAAACGGCTGAAAGAGGAGTAGTAGTGCATGCTGAAGCAGCCATCCAGCCAGTGTAGGAGAATAAAGATTGGCGTCTGAGTCTGACTACTTTGGCCATCCTCTTTCTTTGCCTTATGCCGAGGCAAAGTCTCCATTTTCATCTCCATCCAAATTGCCAACCACAACACACAAGCATCAGACACATTTAAACGTAACAACTATTTCCCCAACCATAACTCTAATAATGGGTCTGGCTCTGTGCATCTGTATGTTTCTGGATGGATGCTGTATCTAGGTAATTCCAGATCAGGACCTACCTCAACACCTGAAGCTTTTATATAAACCAAGAGAGCTTTTCATTGGGAATAAATGTTTTTTTTTTTTTTTTAACATTTTTTTATTTATTTATTTATTGTTTTTTTTTTTATTGCTTGCAGTTTTATTTCGAACATGCAGATAGTTACCTCTTAGCCCTAAGGTCTACTTGTTGGTCATTATCTCATGTATGTATGTGATTAATTCACGGCTAAGCATGGTATTTTTTGAAGCAATGCAAACATTTATCCACGTTCTCTGGAATTCTTTATTTCCTATAGCAGAGAAATTGACTTTATCTGTGGGTATAGGTAATTATGTGTTAGATATTGAATATAAAATATCAGGACGTGAAAAGTTGGTTATATGTACCATAGTAAGTTTTGCTTGAGTAAACTAGTATAAGACTTCGAGATTTTAAACAAATATGACATTACGGCATTATTACGGTTATAAAGAAGAGGACAAAATTTAGGTTTCCCTTATAGTACAGTCAAAGCGTCATTTGACCTTGCGCTCAAAGGCATGATCTGTGTTTTTTTTCATGGATGGATAGGGACATATTTCAAAAGCTTAAATCCAAATTTGCACCACCTGACAACTTTTTTTTACCAAAGATATTGTAAAAACGTATTTTTTTTTAAATATCTCGGCTGCAGTATATCGCACAATATAAAAAATAAAAAACTCAAATATTGGTAATAATATTAGCTACCATTAAAATAGGAATTTCATTTGTTTAAAATAGTAAACAAAAAGATACAGTTAGTTTAATTAACTTTTTTTTGTTCAAAATTAACTTTTTCGCAATTATGTATTAAGAAAAGAGCTCATCAAACGGTTGCTTTTTTGTACTTTTTTTATAGCCTCATTCAATCTCTAGAAAAAAAAATTAGCCCTGTACGAATAACGACCAATCCGTGAAAAAAGCGTTGGTGCAACCACACAAAAACACATTTCTGTTTTCAGCGAATATCTTGGCTTTATTGTATCGTACGGTCAAAAATTTAAAAATATACTATTTGCATTTGCATTAATACAATTTCTTTTTGTCTAAGCAAATAGATAAGAAACTATTTGTTAAAATATTTTTTTTTGCCTTTAATACGCTTTTTTTCGTTTACAAAAAAAAAGTATTTTACCCTATTTTTTTATTTTTTAACTATATTTTTTTTTTAAATTCATATTAGTCTTCACAAACAACAAAAAAATGTAACTCATTTTTATCAACGAGAGAACATAGCATGGGTGCACCCACCCAATCATATTTTTGAGTCTTCTGTCAAAATTTCGGCTCCAGTATACCTCAAGATACAAAAATTAAAAAAAATATTATTTCCTAAAACATATGCTATCATTTTCTGGCAAGTTTTTTTTTGGAGCTAATCAATAGTTATAGTAATTTAAAGTTCGTTTTTGTTGTGCTCGCATTACAACTATTTTAACTAATAGTATCTTCTTATCTACACTTGCGAGCATAAAAATGGAATCACTACGTTTCGTCTTTTAAAAGCAACAATCTCTATGGATACAATATTTATGCTTAAATATTAATGTCACATTTTAAAGCTTGAACATCAAACTTTAAAATGGAGGTAAAATTATAACAATCAATAGGATAGTTTTGGTGTTATTCACCAAAATAACGAAAATAACAAATTGTAATGTGCATCAACTTAGCAGGTCACTTTTTCCGTTGCACATTAAAATGTTTACAGTAATTAGTTGCTACTTAATTGCTAATTAGTTACGCAAAAAAAATTAATTGCTCTATTGGTTTGCGAGGAAATGGATTCCCTGCTAAGCTGACGTCAACTTAGCAGGTCAACTTTCTCAAAAATACAGTTAAACGATCCGGAAGTGGATATATATGGAGAACTACTTAATTGCTAAGTAGTTAAAAAATTAATTCCTCTGTTGGTTTGTGAAAAAATAGGGTGTCCTGCTAAGTTGACGTCAACTTAGCAGGTTAACTTTCTCAAAACTATAGATAAATGATCCGGGAGCGAATATATATTGAGAACTTAATTGGTAGTTAATTACGCAAAAAAAATTAATTGCTTGGTTCGTTTTCGAGAAAATGGGGTGTCCCGCTAAGTTGACGTCAACTTAGCAGGGCACCCATTTTCTCGCAAAGCAAAATAGCATTAAAAAATTTGTTTACGTAACTAATTAGCAATTAAGTACTTCTCAATATATATCCACTCCCGGATCGTTTATCTCTATGTTTGCGAAAGTTGACTGTTAAGCTTACGACGACGTTAACTTAGCAAGACACCCATTTTTTCACAAACCAACAGAGCAATTAATTTTTGTTTTGCGGAACTAATTAGCAATTAAGTAGCATCTAATTACTATTTATACTTTTTAATCTGGAACAGAAAAAGTGACCTGCTAAGTTCATACACATCAAATTGTACTAAAAAAAGGAAGCACTCAGTAGGAACCATTTATACGTAATATTCGCGTCCATTATTGTTTTTTGTTTATCGGTGTGCTGATATAGTGAACTATTACATAATCTCGATTTAACAGGCCTTATAATCTTGGAAATAAATGCAGAATATACCTGCAGATGTTGCTCAAGTTGTTACACTACTGCGACAAGGAATAACCCAACGTGCTGTGGCCCGTCAGATACATCTAAGCCAATGCTGTATATTAAAAATCTACAAAACATTTAGGCAAACTGGATAGTTTGTGCGAATGCTAAGATCTGGACATCGCCGCGCCGCCGGTGTACCACTTAGAGATATGAAAGATTCATCGCAATGAATTCTCTCCAAAATTGTCATTTCACTGGCCTTAAACGTCCAACAACCAGCTCAAACAGGTACGAGGAAGAATTGCTAGTGAATGGCCAGGTAGAAGGCGACTTAAAGAAGCAGACCTTACCCCGAAACGACCTGTCACGGGATCGAAATTGACTGCAAACCACCGACAAGTTCGACTACGATTTTCTCTAGCGCACTACGATTGGGACAATTGACGCGACGACCAGGCGAGCGATTTGAACAGTGCTGTTTTTTCAAAACCGCGACTTACGGGGGGAGGCTCTTGTATTATACAGGCAGGCATTTGAATTGAAGGAAAAGTGAGCTAGTTTTTGTGACTGGTAAATGATAATATGATAATGCTCGATGCAACACTGCGCGGGTAATAATTGGATTCCTTAGGGAAGTTGGTATTGCCACGACGGACTGACTGGCGCTAAGCCCAGACGAGCTTAAACGAAGGGTTAGATCCAGAAATCCAGCTCCTGAGGCCATTGAAAACTGAAAGCGGCACGGGTACTTGGTCCAGTGTTTCCCAACCTTTTTTGTACTATGCCCCACCACAACATTTCCAAAATCCTCCTGTCCCCCTAAAATTATAATGTAAACAATTTTTAACATAAAAAATCTGATATGTTAAATAAAAACAAAATAGCTGATAACAGAAAAAAATGCATATATAGAAAAAAAGTAAACGTAGTAGATTTATTTTCGAAACATATATGTACTGCCATATTTATAAACAAAAATGGTTATTTCAGCTCTTGTGCTCAGGGTTACAACACCATGGAATAATAATTTTGCGGACTCAAATTGTAAGCAATTGCCTTTAGTTTGAGTCTGGAAAAAATCTTATTCCCTGAACACAAGAGCTGAAGTAAACATTTTTTATTTATAAACAAGACGGATACTCTATACAACAGAAATTCAAGTACAAAATAATTTAATAACTATGTAATATTCATTATTTAAAATTAGTGAGATCCCTGGTCTTGATGCCTCCTGCAAATAGATTTTATGTCAGGTTCAAATTTAGAGAGATTCAGTCTCAAGTCTCCTCGTTTTGTCATATCAAGAAAAAAAATTTTTCTCTTTCAGCAAGTCATTTATGGCACTTAATTCGCATTTACTTAAATATGAACGAAAAGGTACCAACCCAACAGCTCTCTTGCATATTTGGTTACATTGCTATCTGATTTCGGTTTCTTCACGAAGCCATGCCATCGCTCCTTTTCCGCAAGTTCTTCTTGATTGTATATTTGAAATATCAGAAAGACTCACTAAGATTCGTTGCATTGTCCAAGATTGAGAAATTATTTTTTTCAAATCAGAAAATCTTTCTTTTAAATCAGCCGATACATTTTTCAAATGATCGACAATTACATAGCAGTATCGGTCACTTCACATTTTTGGAGCCATAAAAACCTTTCAAAATTGTTGTTGTAAATATGTACCTTTATGTCTAACAAATTCAATAAAGGTAACGAAACCAAATATCTTCTTCTTCATGCCTCTAGATGACCAAATACTGGCAAATTTTTCTCTTGCTTGAACCACTCATCAGAAATATATCTCCAAATGTGGAAACACAAGAAGAATATATTTTTAGGAGAGATGTTTAATTGAGCATAATTTTATATTGCCCCCCCTATAAAATGAAATTGCCCCCCTGTGGGGCGTGGGCCCCACGTTTGGAAACACTGGCTGTAGACGAATGGGAAAGAATACCGCAAGAGACAGTCCAGAAACCCATCAGGTCAATGAAAAATCATTTCGTAGCTATAATTAAAGTTTTATTAATTTGTGGTGTAGTCTCCATATTGTGTTTAGGTTATAATAAATAAAGGTTAAATGAAAAAAGAAATTTTGTTTTTGAGTTTTAATTTTAAAAAATTTATTCATTTATTTGACTAATTTTATAATGAAGTTTATAAATTAAAACAATAAAAATTGAATAATTTTTTTGTTTTTTAATTAATTTTAATAAAATAATTTTCACAACATTCAATAAATTGAATTATTATAAATTGATTAAACTTTCTAAATTTAATTATTATTACATTTACAAAGTTGTGAAAATAATTTTATTAAAATTAAATAAAAAACAAAAAAATTAATTAAGTTTTATTGTTTTTATTTATAAACTTTATTAAGAAACACAACTTAGAGACACAACCAAAATGAAAAATGCCTAATTTTATAAGTATCACAATATGTATTTAATATTAATTGAAGTCAAAAAGTTAAGCCCGAAGATGGATATATAAAATATGAAACGCGTCGCTTTAATAATATTAAATATATATTGTGATACTTACAAAATTAGTCAAATAAATTAATAAATTTTTTAAAATTCAAAACTAAAATTTCTTTTTTCATTTAATCTTTATTTATTATAATGTAATTAAAGCTTGGGCGGGGTAATTATACAAGATACTGAAACAATAAATGTCGCTAATTTTGTCGTTAATGTTTAATTTTCAAGCTGTTTGTAATGTTTTTAACCTTGATTTAAAGCGTATGGTTTCAGCGTTTTAAAGATACCATAAACATTCATGCATGTCAATTACATTGGGAACAATTATTGTTTGTACTTGAAGCAAGAGGGTGATTCCATTTTTTTGCTCGCAAGTGTATTTGCTTAGACAAAAAGAAATTACCTCAGAGTAATACTTTAAATTAATGCAAATGCAAATAATATATTTTTAATTTTTTGACCGTACGATATAATCCAACCAAGCGGAAACAGAAGTGTTTTTGTGTGGGGGCACCGACCACCGACGCTTAATTAACAGATTGCTCAGCTCGCGTTAATTGTAAAGAAATTAAGAGAATAAATAGGGCTATAAAATAGTAAAAAAGCAACCGTTACCCATATGAGTGTATTTTGAACAAAATAAAATTAGTTAAGTAACTTTATCTTTTTGTTTATTAATAATTTAAAAAACAAATGCATGTATTTAAATGATAGCTAGTTTTATTACCAATATTTGGGTTTTTATTTTCTAATGTGCGACATAGTGGAGCTGAGATATTAAAAAAAAAATAAAAACAAAAAATGCCAAAAACTACGTTTTAAAAATATTGGATAAAATTTTGGAAAAGCTTTTGGTTCCCAGATAATTCGTGTTGCATTTCCGGAACGCTCGCCGAAAGGAGTATCAAAATTATTGAAATAAAATGTTCTTTTTACATGGAACACATGAACTTTATATGAATACTTTTATGAAAAAATAATTCAATATACCTAGATACTCTTCGTAATGAAAAGATTATTGAAAATTAGTTTAATTACCAAAAACAAAAACAATTTTTTTTTTTTCAAAAATTATACAAAATAAAAAAAGACATTTTTTCAAAACTATTTTCTTTCTAAAATGAACCTGTGTATACTCTATATAAATTTGAAGTTTCTTAAATTAACAATTAAAAACTGTAAAAAAAATCATTTCAAAAATGTATTTATTTATTTTTTTTTTCAAAAACCTGATTTTCCCAAATTTTATTTTTTTCTGAAAAGACGACCAAAATTATTCATTTTTTGTTTAAGTTTTAAGTTTCTGAAAACAACGCTTAAGGAGATTAAAATCAAAAACTGCAAACAAAAATTGACTCCTCCTTTTAATGGATAGGATGCAATCAAAAATTATGTTTCTTAAAATATTTAATATGTAATAAACATAAATTTAATATCGAGCCCTTTCCGCAAAATTATCGTAAGCGAAAAAAATAAAAGGATCGTAAGCGAAATTTTGTTTTCTGTTTGCTCAGCAACGAAACCAATTAGGCCAAATTTCAGCATTGAACATTATTAAAAATACTGTTACTAACAGATAACAAAAGGTCCGATTTCTTTTAATGCACAGGAAAAAATTAAATAATTAGCTTTATGTCACAGTATGAAAATGTCGCTTACGATAATTTGGCGGAAAGGGGTCGATATGTTGAGAAAACTTATTTTGAAAAATTTTAATTCTGATGAAATTTTTAAATATTTCAAAAATGCGACGTGAAAATTTCAAAAATTTCATATTTTAAAAGTACAAAACCAACACGAAAAGAATATTATGTTTGAAGTTCTCAGGTATGTATATAGTTGCGTTTTCGCAACGCTAGCCGGAAATGGGTTAAAAAAAGCTTTTTAACGCATGATTTGGGACGGGAAATTAATTAATAAAACAAACGACAAGTTACAGTGAGGAATTTCAAATTCTTCGAAAAAGCCCATATGAATTTCTTTTAAAGCCTACAATCTAAGTTTTAATGGTTAAATATGTGAGGTTTATTGTATGCCATGATTATATGGTGGGTTCACAGCTGTACCGAACCAAGTCATACAAAAAAAAAAAGTTTAAAACTAGTATTAAATGTTGCGTATTTCGTTCATTTTATTTGAAAATCAGAAGAAATTTAGAGAATAAACTATCAATTTGCCTGCAACTCGAGTAAAATATTAGATAGTTTAGTAATTAATGGCAGTGTTTTTGCTTAACCTGTAAATATCTTGGAATTTAACGTTTTCTGACTTGGTTCAATACAGCTGTGAACCCTCCATATATACTCCAAGTTCCCGCCATAGAACGACCTACCCTCATCGAGGTACCAGATAAGAAGTATGCAGTTTTTGTAGGTAGTATCTAAACAAAACATTTTGCGCAAAGGTTGCCTAGCGTGAAGTGGTCAAGGCATCGGATCGCCACGCTTTAATGATGGTTTTTAAGATTATCTGACACAGCTCAGATGGTATGTCTTAAAGACATATATAAAATACTATGTAAAGTAAATTTTATTTAAAATATATCAAATAGTTACGTGGTTTTTTAAAAATCACAATTTCAATAGGGTAAATTAGGGTAAACAAAGATAAAACCCTAGAATCTATTTTCTAAATGAAAAATGATAGAGAGTTGGTTGTTTTTGTAATCGATAGATTCTTTTAATATAGAAAAGTCATGGAAAGAATATGAAAAATCTAAAACTCGAGTTATCAACGTTTGAAAGCAAAAATGTAAAAATAGACGTTGAAGAAAAAAATTACCATAAATCAGGGTTATGTTTTCTGGAAATAATTTTTATACTTTTAGAAAGTAAACAAAAAATAAACTGACCTGTATTTGCCAAATTTTCGATTAAATCTCACTTTTATAGTTAGTAGGTACAAGAGTCATGATATCTAATGCTACAATCTGGAAGTTTTTTTTTTTTTCGAAGCTTGTGGTAGATATGGGCAGTTGAAAATGGCGATTTTTCCAATTATATTCATACATTAATATTTATACATTAAAAACACGAAATGGTGGTGTGTCATTTTTTTGTAATCCTCAAGACCTTAACCTTGATTATCCGATCAATAAAACAGAAGATATAATAAGTTTTCAAAGCGAACCATATGGGCTTCTTTGGAAATTTTGAACAAAACAAACAACTAAAAACAAAATCAACAAAAAGGAGGCCATATAGTTCGCTTAAGATCCTTATATCTTGAGTTCTATTAATCGGATGGTCAAAGTTGAGGTCTTAAAGATTAGGTAAAATGACAGACCAAACACAATAGGCGGGGGGTTGCAATACTTATTAAGAAAAATTTGAAGCATAAGCTTTTACCCAGTTTAAACACAAAAAATATTGAAAATATAGGAATCGAGTTGTTTTTCTCAAACGGCAGGAGTATTTCAATATTTTTCGTTTACTTTCCAGATGGATCTTCTTCTCCTCATAAAAGAGTTTGACTTAAAAGTGATTTTCGTATGATTATTAACATCCAAGGCAACTATTTAGTAGGCGGTGACTAACTGCAGACACAGAAGTTGGGGATGTCTCAGAGCAAATGCGTGGGGCAATGTTCGTCCTTACGATCTTAATGCTAGTTTAAAATTTTATATCCTGATTCACCAACTTATTTTCCATCTAATAACAGATCAAATCCTTCTACTATAGATCTATATTTAACAAATATTCCTCAAATTTTCACCCAACTCATTGTAATCAACGGCTTGAGGTAAAAGATTGTGGGTGATCAAATTATTACGGCCACTTGAAATAAAATAATTTTTTTAAATGTAAACACCCATAACTTTTTTATTTCCAATTTTTTTATAAATCTATGTAATAAATAGCCTTAAATAAATTTTGTGGTACCATATTTTCTCAAAAAGTATTTGACCGATTTCGATAAATTTTATATTGTTGGAAAGTCAACATTGCGGAGATGTGCAAAATATACTTGAAACACGCAGTTATACACTGTGAGTCATTTTGTTTTTGTACTGTCGAACACTGTGCAGTGTGCATATTTAAAAAATAAAAAAAAAGTGTTTTTCCTCCAATATTTTAAAACAAATTGTTTGTTAAATTGAAAGTGTTGAATTTCGACACAAGACGATACTAGTATGAAAAGATACTTTTAAGCTAATTAAAAATCCATGCTTATTTTAATTACAAAAACGGATAGGATTTATTAAAATGTTATTATTTTGTAACACGTCCCACGCAGCTATAACAGCCTCAACTCTTTTTGGTATACTTTCGATGCATTTAAAGCAATTATTTTGCATGTTTTCACTTATATGCCATACTTCGATGAGACGTTCTATTAAAGCCTGCTTACTCCTTTCTCCCTGTTTCCCTTTACATAAGCTCCCCAGAATTTTCTATTGGATTCAGGTCTGGAGAGTTCCCTGGCCATTCCAGAAACTCTATACACTTTTCCTTTAAAAAGGCAGTCACTTTTTTGGCTTTGTGGCAAGGTGCAGAGTCGTGCATAAACCAAAAATTGTCGTTTGAGCACCATTCAGTAATTTGTGGCAATATTTTTGTTCCTAGGACCTTAATGTTCTGGTATTGACGCATGGCTCCATCTACAATGTTAAGACGACTAGTTCCTTTTCCACTAATAATGGACCAGACCATAATGCTTAGTGCATGTTTTACTTGTTCCACTATGCACTCTTTTTTATATTTATCATATGGCCTTCTCCTCACAAACTCGGCCTTATCCGACAAAAATTTGGACTGCCGAATGATAGGAAAAACAAACCGGCAAGAAAAACATTTGCCAGGAAAAGCATAAAATTATTTCTTCAAAAGAATAAAAAAGCAAATTTATAAGTCGACTGAATGCGCTTTTACCTTTAACCAATCTTCAAATGTCCAGTCCAAGTGTGCATTAGCCCATTTTAGACGTTTTTCCATCATCGTCTTTGTGAGAAGTTGCTTCTTTGCTGGGCGGGAACAACCCATATACTTAAGTCGACCGAAGTCGGACTGTCATGTCGGAAATTTCAATTCCTGACTCCTGAACCATGTTTGTGATGATCTTCTTACGTGGATTTTTCCTGTTTTGGGCACATATTTCTTAAATTTTCCGCTCATCCCGTAGTGTTGCCATTTTCTTTCTTCCAGTTCGATAGCAGAGTCTTAATTTCCGAAATTTTTGCCGGCGAAAGATCTTTTCGTCTACCCATTGCTAAAGAAACGTCTTACCACAACATTAAAAAAAAAAAAAAAACAAACACAAACTGAATGCGCACAAATTCAAAATATAAATAATTCCCAGAGCACATTTTGATGCATTGCTTTCATTTTTCGTGAAAAAAGCCGTTAAAACGGCTAAACAAATTAAAAGCATGACCTATAAGAAATGAGGCATCCATAAAAAAAGATGGCTACCGCAAAAATAGACGCTATTTGAATTACCATTTTTAATAATTTTTACAGTCAATTGATCGCAAAATAGTTTAAGAAAGAAACGAATGTATTGATGTGGTGATTTAATGCTTTTATTTGCACTAAATCCTAAAAATTATTTTGTGGTGGCCAGAATAATTTGATCACCCACGTAATCCTGCTTTTGGACCTCAATTTTTAGGTTTGAATTTGTGTTCAGACTCAACTAGAAAACGCTTACGCACATCTCTTGCAGAGATAAAACCTCACAAATAGGTAGGTTATATAGCACCTACTAGGTATCTACCTAAAAATGTTTATGTAGGATACACTTTTTAAAAGGCACCCTTCAAATATCTTGTCTAATAAAAACTTAATAGGTACGTAAGTATACATACCTTTACTTTACCTAGTTCTAAAATTAATTTTAAAACAAAGTCATGTAAGATGTAGCTACATAAAGGGATGAAGCTATTATATGTGTACATATTTATATAAATGATACAACTAGCTAGCTATAAATAAGTACGTTTATAGTAGATAACGTAGACTTTTTAGGTTTTTGGCCTTCACAAACTAAATGTATGTAGGTAAAGTACCCATGTACATCATGTACATGTGATTTAGGTAGGTATTATGTTAGAAAACTATCTAACTATTAGAAATGATTATGATACTAAATTAAGAAAATAAAATTATTAAGAATGAATACTTAGAGGTGTAGGTATAAATGTTTAAACATTTATTTTCATATTCGTTTCGCATAGTTTATTGCCCAGAAATAAATAAGTACCTTGTAAACGATTACTGTAGATACTCCATCAATGCACATGAACAATTCAAAAGAAATACCGGTCACTAACCACTACTAGGCGGAAGACAAGGGTTGAATGCCAGGAGCAAGCATTGCGTCCGACGTCGTCTGTCTCGTCGTCATAGTCGGCATCGGTCGTCTGTACCCACGTCCAGTTCATAACCATATAAAATAGTACACATACTCTTCGATGTAGTCAATGTCGTCTGCTCCCCAAGTATAGGTATGATGAGCCTTTATTGAACCTGCTTCGTCGTTCATTCCTTTTGTCTATCGCTTTCTTTAAATCGTTGTCGTCATCATGCGATGCGTTGTGCTTCTCTGTTCATATCAACGACGACGACGACATCATGTTGAGCCAACGGAATAGAGAACCGAACCAGCAACGAAAATCGAGAGACGGTAAAATGCAACTCAAAGGTCGTTGACATTCGAGCCCACACAACCACCCATACAAGCACAAGACGATCAATACTACTTTAAAAAAAAAAAGCTTCTTTTAAATATTTTGTTCATATCCTCGCTCTCTCTTTCAAAACACATACACCGCAACCGTATTAATGCGAAAAAATTGCAATCTGAACTCTGAAGTGTCGAGTGTGGAGGAAGGATGAACTGAATAAGAACAACATTTTTATGGCAGTTAAGGTTGTGGGGCACGAAAGTCTAACTCCATGACATATCGTTTTTGTAAGCGAAGGCACACATTCTTTTGCTGGTTATATGAAAGCTGTAGTTTCTTGGAGTATGCGCGAAATTAAACTGAGTAAATACCCAATGATGGGGTATATTCGTGTTTGTAGATGTGTTACCTTTTTTTCTATGCAAATGCGTTCATGCACTTCTTATAGGACAAAAGTACTCCAAATTCTGGAAGCTTTTCGAATAGGTATATATGTATAATAACACACTTATACTTGAGTAAGAATTACTTTGCAATGTTGGTAACCCCTAATTTTTTTTTTGAAAGCATTGACTTAACAATTGATTTAAAAAAAGCAATGCTTTAGAAATTGTCGCAAACAATTTTTTACTATAGCTATTATTCATCATTAGTCACTTATTTTAAAGTAAAATCTTTAAAATTGCTCACACGACACATTCTGGAGGGGGTTAACAAAACTGAAAGCTACCTACATTGAATATCTGAACAGCTCAGAAAAAGTGTCACAATTACAACAAACCAAACATCGTCGATATGAAGCGTGTTGGTGATTAAATGCGTGCTGTACTGTAATAACATATAGGTAGGGTAGGTAGGTGCATCTGCCTACGTACTTCAACAGATCATGCTAAAAAGTGAAAGAGTAAGAAGTAAAGTAAGAGTAAGTAGTCATAGCCATGCCAATTTTGGTACTACCAAAATAGTCCATTGAAATGTTACAAAATTTTGGCCGAACCTTGCATTTTGTACAGGACAAAATTTTATTTGATGGATGTGTAGAAGGGATCAGTGTGAGTGTAAAAACGAGTTTTCGGGGTTGATCTCCCCCCCATTTTGCCACCATTTAGGAAAAAGGGGCGTAAAAAGGTCTTCGCGATATCTTGAGAACCATACATCACACAAACAAAATTTTACCAAATTTGTGTAGAGAATTAAATTCTCTACAGTTTATGTTAACACAATTTTTATCGTAAAATTGAAAACAAAAAAGTTATAATCAAAAAATGGTAAAATTATGTTTGTCCGATAAATGGTTCTCAAGATATCGCGAAGACCTTTTTGGGCCCCCTTTTCCAAAATGGCGGACAAATGGGGGGGAGTTCAGCCCCGAAAACTCGTTTTTACAATCACACTAATCTCCTACAGATCCATCAAAAAAAATTTTGTCCTGTATGAAATGCAAGGTTAATGTTACATTTCAATGGACTAAAATTAAAATGCTAATAACTTATTTTAGTATTCAAAATTCAGAGAAATTTTGCACTGTAGGTACAATCTACCTACTCTATATATTTTTACATTTCAAAGCCACTAAAATTACACATTTCATTGAGCGGTTGGGACAAAACAACAAAAACTAATTAAGACAATCAATTTATTTTCACTTTGCAATTTTGCATCATATCTCTGCTAATTTCGTTGTTTAAAAACAAAAATAAATAAATTTGGTGGCAAAAAAGCTCATGAAGAACTAAGGCCTAGTGACTTACTCTCAACCATTCCTGTGTGCGTGCGTGTCTGCACGAATGGAGGGGACTTACAGTTTATTGCCAAATCCGATCGGATAAGCTTAGCGGCACTATTCTATCACAGGAGGATATTTCACTTCCTCGCAAAGGACAGTAGCCCTGAAAAACATTTTTGTATTTTAGGGGGCAGAGGCTGGGGAATCGAACCCAGACCTCTGGCGTGACAGTCCAATGTTTAAGAGGTCTCCGCCCATAAGAAACAAGAAATCGCACGTATTGTTGCCCTGTTTTTGAAGTAATTACTAAACGTATTATAAAAATTTTAATTGGGTATCCAAAAATGGCATTTTTAGGGTTTGTTTCAGAATGTCTGATTAAAGTTCCAATTAAGCTACATGGAACTTATTTGTCACTTAAAAACCGCATTTACGTTTCACAATATCTGAATAGGTCTAAGTGGCACTTAAAGTTCTGAATATTTTACAGGCCGGTTGAGGTTCCGATTAAAAAATTAAACTGGCATTTAAAATATCTACAGCTGCTGTCAGTGCGACTCACAAAACAAATACATCAATAGTTTGGACTAGTGACGGATATTTGTATGCGTTAACCCAATTACTTAAATACTTACTTCACGACACCCTTAACACCATAAAAATGCAATTTCAAAACGCACTTAAGTATTTTAAATCACTCACATTCACATATCAACACAAAATTTCTAACTGGATTTTATCAAATTGCAGTAAGGGGCCTTAAAACACCAAAGTAATGTTGTTTGTTACCAGTTCTGGGTCCAAAAAGTTTAATTATGACACTTTAAAATTTAAAACTTGAGAATAAATTAATAATTATTTGATTGATTATTTTCAATCAGTCAAATTCCTTGGAAAACTGGAATAACTGACAACTAGCTAAGTGGCACATAAATTTATGATTGTGAAACGCAAAGGTTTTTAATGAGAGGATTTAAGTTGTGGATAATTTATGTGTCGGATAGTTATAGAGAACTTTAATCAGACATTGTGAAACAAACCCTTAATTTAAATCATATTATCTTCTGTTTTAATTTTTGAGCAATTTTTGTGTTTTTTTTTCAACATTTAGGTGATTAATTTCGCAAAAATTACGCCAAACTGCTCAGCAGATTCCAAGTTACATCAAAACTGAATTAGAAAAAACATTTTCTATTTATTGTTTCAAAGGTAGTAATTAGATCTTTGGTTCATATTAAAAAGAATTTAATATTCATTTGAACTTTTTAAATAATCATGTTTTGAAAATGATTGAAGTTTCTCATTTTCAACTGCGTTTTTTTACATCTAGTTGAGATAAAAATACAACATTACTTTCGCATTATGGTATTGACGTTTTAGTTAAAACGTTACTAATTATTTAAATAGGTATACAATTTTTTTTCGTGAAAGGAGATTGAAGTCATTTTTTTGGGTTTGGATGTATGATAAAAAAAAGTAGCTTACATAATACAATGCATAATATTAGTACATAATACGATGTAATAATGATATGTTTTTTGTGCGCATTGTTGCAGCGCACGATAGAAAACTATTAGGTGCTATTGGAAAAAACGTCGAATTCAATCAGAATTCAGTTGGAATGTACATGTGAAATGCAAAAAATTAGATAGGTTTTTTTTTTTAAATTTTAATAGTTATGGGGGCTTATTATGAGTCTACATTTAAGTTTTCGACCGCCTAGCTTCATTGCGTTGGCTGCCATCTTGAATTTAAGGAAAATTTGCCGGAAACTCCAAATTTGCATGGACTAAAGGCCGTTAAAAGCTATTTTGAATCAATAATTCAACAAGTCCAATTAAAAAGTGCTAAGTCTTCTACTTGGCTGATTTATTTCAGTAGTATATAGAATCGATATTATTAAAAAATCTTCGTATATAACATTGCCAGGCCACGGGCACAAAAAAACTTCTAGCTTTAATGATTAGGAATTCTAATCTGGTTAGATATAGTTCACACTAGGTATTCATCATGAAATCTATGTAAGATGAACTGAACCTAATGGAAATTGCGTATTGACAAGGCCCTCACTAGTCAACTAATGAGTCCAAGTGAGATCGCCGGGACGAAACGCCAAATTTTCATGGACTTAAGGCCGTTAAAAGCTATTTTGAATCAATAAATTAACAAGTCCAATTAAATAGTGCTAAGTCTTCTACTTGGCTGAGTTATTTCAGTAGTATATAGAATTTGTATTATTAAAAAATTATCGAAAATGGTTTTCGTTGAATAACTCGTTTATTTTCAACTGTTGACGAAAACTGCACTTTTCAAAAGTTGTTCAGAATTTATATCTACAACTTTGATTATAACAGTTTTTTTCCTAGGATTGATATTTTTCCAATTAATCCGGAAAATACAATTACGAACGTTTTTTCATGTCTATTTTGAACTTAAGCGCATTAGTTAACATTTTTTTAAATAAAAACAAAAAGCCAGGGTATTTTTTTTAATCGTTAGAAAGGGGCGTAAAGGGTATATATTGAAATTTTCAACCACGTTCCTCTTTAACTTTGGCCTCCATCTTGACTTCAAACCAAATTGGTCTAATTTTCTACTTTTGAACACAAATTAACAGGTATAAAAAATGTTTTTGGTTTGGAACTCTATAACATTGCTAGTTTTCCATTTCAGCAGGAAAATAGGTATTAAAGAATCATTATAAAAAAATAAATTTTCATTATCACACCACCACAGGGGAAAGGTTCACGCGCTTTTTTTTTTTTTTTTTTTTTTGAAAGTGGTATCCCCAGGAGACACATTCCACAAGTCATCAGTAAAAAGATTTTTTTTTTTGAAGTTCGTAATTAAAAAAAAAAAATATTTAAAAAGTATGTTTAATCCTTTAAAAGTTATGATTTTTCTAACGAATTTTTTTTTTTAATAAAAGGAGGAAAAAAGATTTTTAATGAAACGGGCTCGAGGCAAATTTTAGAATATAATATGTCCCGTTTACTACCATTACCTTAACCCTTACCCCTGTGGTGGTGTGGAAAAGAGTTTTATTTTTTGTAGAATAATTTGATTTTCTTATAATTATGCTGTAATTCCTATTTTCCTGCTTAAATGGAAAACCAGCAATGTTATATGTTATTGAATGGCTTAGATTTTATTCAATTTAAACTTATTGTTTAAACTTATAAAAAACATTGGCGCAAAATTTTACATGATACTTCTTAGCAATTTCATAACTTTTAAGTTCTTTACCAAAATC
Organism: Epistrophella euchroma; assembly: GCA_947049315.1. Classification (NCBI taxonomy): domain Eukaryota; kingdom Metazoa; phylum Arthropoda; class Insecta; order Diptera; family Syrphidae; genus Epistrophella; species Epistrophella euchroma. The sequence goes on from OX346245.1 coordinate 62,618,994, forward strand.
TTCTTAATTTTAAACATTTTTTAACTAGTATTGTACGAAATTTAATACAATTTTTGAATTGAAAAATTTTTTTTTTTAAATTTAACTTTTCTTTCTTCAATCTGCTATTTGATTTTTAAATTGGGCGATTTAAAGCTTATAAAAAAAAACATCATTACATATTTCGGTACGGTACCTTTTGGCAACCGCAAATTGATAAACGGATTTCAATAACAAAATTAACAAACCGTGCTCTTTTTCCGCTTATTTAAACATTTGCATTTTATTTAAGAGATTGTCCAAAACAGTGATTTCTGCAAAACAAAAAAAAAATTAATGAAACAAATTAATCGAAAATATTTAGTTTCAAAATAATTTTTAATTGGCGTTTTCCATGTTTTATTCTTAAAAAGCACTAATAATAGCAAATAGGCTTGCCGAAAAATTTGTGTTCCATTGTGAGTAACCACATTTTTAATCAATAAGAAACAGGCAATTGAATAATTAACACTGCATTACCTTTCTTTAGGCAGTGTTTAAAAGTCTAGAGGTGAAAGAACGGCAGCAAAATACCCAGCGACGAAACCACTATAGCGAAATTTCTATAAGCACTAAAATGACTGGTGGTCAGAAGCTGGTGGTGAAGTGTCCAACAGTGAGAGCCATTTCTCACATACCCGAGAACCGGCCACCGGCATCAGTTAAGTACAATTTGGTATAGTAAATCTTATGGGACTTTTCACACGTGCCGACCGGTGCCGATGCCGTCGACCGGCAGCTGATCACCGGACGATGCTATCGACTTTTCTTATTGCAATAGCAGGCTGCCAAGATTGAAGGATGAAGGGACTCAGTAAAAAAATGTGCTTTCAGGGATTTTTTACCGATGCTGATGCTGTCGAACGGCAGCCGGTCGCCGGATGATGATGCCGTATGTGCTCTGAAAGTTTGGCACTGAAAAGTCCTGCTTCGTCATTATTTATTTTCCATTTTGATCAGAACCATACATTTTTGAAGGCACTATTGTGAATTAACCTTATTTCAATAAATTTTTGCAAGCCAATGAAATATAAATTAGCACATGGTATACGCTTGCATGTAGTTGGCCCCCCGACTTTCAAGTTGGACAAAGCTGTTAATGGAAATCCATTGTACAACTTTTAGAATAATCTGTACATGCGCCGTTTTTTTATATAAAAAATAAATAAATTTGATGGCACAACACAGCTCATGAAGAACTAGGGCCTAGTGACTTACAACTCTCAACCATTCCTGTGTGCGTGTCTGCAGGAATGGAGGGGACCTACAGTTTATTGCCGAATCCGAACGGCTAACGAGCGGCACTTTTCTGTGACAGGAGATACTCTTGGAGGATTTGTCAATTCCTCGCAAGAGGCAGTAGCCGTTTTTTCTTTTAAATAAATAGGTGGCGAGGCTGGGGATCGAACCTTAGACCTCCGTTTTTTATAAGCAATGTAAATAAACGGACGGTATGGCCCAAAAAAATAGTGTTTTTAATTTTTTGAAAAATATTGAAATGCAATTCGATGAATCGTTTGTACAACCAATATTTTGGTGTTTTTTTTTTTTTTGAAAAGTATGCAATCGTTTGTACATTTTTTTAAATGATTTTTTATGGTATTTCTTATTTGAATTTGATATTCTTTCTATTTCTAATTAAATATCCAACATTTTGGGACATGTAGCTAGCCCCATTTCAATTTTGTTTGCAATTCAAGAAATCTGAAAATGCAGTTCACTGGATAAGCGTTTGTACAAAAAATATTTTCGTTTGTACAGGTCACAAATTTTTTTTTATAAAAGTTTTATTTTAAAAATGTGTCTGGAAATATTGAAAAACATGCAATCGTTTGTACATTTTTTATGATTATTTTTCTTGGTATTAATTCTTTGAATTTGATTTTCGTTCTATTTTTAATTAATTATTCAAAATTTTAGACATGTAGTTGGCCCAATTTCGTTTTTTTTTTTTTTTACAATTCGAAAAATAGGAAAATTTGAGAAAATAGTTTAAAAAAAAAATAATTGCCATACGATTCAAATCAAAGTTCTCTTTAAATTAACTATAGGTCAAACATCCATTAAATGAAAAATAATGAAGATATTACGTTTTTTTCGTCTCCTGAAAAATTAGGTCAAATGGATTTATTCCCTTCTCGAAATTGGTGATTCAAGTGTATGCGTAAATTTATTTATTTTAAGTCATCGTATCGTCAATTTATTGTAATGAAAATTTGTAGAACGATAGCTTGGAACGTGAGGATGGACAAGGTACGGAGAGAAATGGAGGCGGAACAAAACAGCTTACTTAAAGGAGCTTATAAAAATGCTGATGCTCCAAATGCATTTGATAAACAAACAGCACATCTCGACTTGCGACGCGACGTCAGTCGTCATCAGTAGCGGAATGCGTAGCGCATACGGCTTCAAAGACTGAGCAAATCTGATCCGTGGGTTCAAATCTCATGTATGCATGTAGCAAGTTTTTCATAAGAAAATTGGATTAAAGCTCAGCACCACTAAAAGGAGGCTGATGATAGGTCTTGGCACCCCTTGAAATAGCTATATCTCCAGCCAAACAAAAAAAAAAACGAATTAAAATACCTAAAATTAATTCGTAAACAATTGGTGGTGGCGCCCTTAAGTTGTTGTTTTTGTTCAAAAATTCAATGAAATAGGCTACTTTTTTTTCAAAATATACAACAGTCTACCAAAAAACAATCAAAATATAAAAGAGCTAAATTGTTTGAAATGTCAGATTTTCAAATTTAAAATTATCAAAAAACAAATACAAAAGTATTTTAGAATCATAAAGTTATTTAAACATGCGAAGCAAGGCGAGCACGGGCCTGCTAGTAATTACATACATACAGCGCTGAATCTACAACTTTTCCGAATAGGGGCATAAACCTGATTTGGCGCCCCTTCAGTATTTGGGGTAAATGATAAAAATAAAAAAGTGAATAATAAGTACCTACCTATCTATACTTGTTGGTTGGATTTTTTGAAACAAGGAGAAAATTTTTTACATAGCAACTTTTATGTACACATGTGTGACATAAATAATAAAATAAATAAAATACCATATAACCATTATACAAATACAGGGTGTTTTATGAGTGTCCACTTAGCGAAACAACATTACCCGATCGAAAAAAATAAAAAAATAATTGGGTAATTGGCCGTTAATTGGCCGTTAATTAGTCGTGAATTAGTTGTGATAATTTCGAATTTGTCGTTCGATGTTTTCTATGTATTTTTTTGCTGCTTCGCTAAGTTGATATCAACTTAGGGAAGCAGCACCTCAAAGAGGGGTAAAAAGGTCTTATAGGGGATAGTTTATTGCTTAATAATTATCCGTTCAGCAGTTCTGAATTAGTTGTGACAACTTTAAATTTGTCGTTCAATGTTTTCTACGTTTTTTTGCTGCTTTGCTAACATCGTGTCAACTTAGCGAAGCAGCATCTGAAAAACGTATAAAAACTTCTTATTGTGAATGTTTTACTTGCTAAGAGCAAGCCCCTGGTTGGCCCATTATTAGATTTGGGGTATGTGCGAGGTTGGGTGTAAGTTTCTTTATCAGAAGAAACTTTGAATTTATCCTATATATCAAATATTACCAGCTGTTATCTAAATATAAAGAAATACAATTTTTTTTTAAAGTTATAAATCATTTCAGCAGCATTCTTAGATTATTGGTAATGAATTGCTGTATCCATTTTCCATGTATCCATTCGGCACCTAAATGAACTTCGGCATCATCGTCACTTCGCTTTTTCATAATAAAATATATTTAGTTTATGTCACACTAAGGCCCATCGCCCACTAGGCAACTTTTTGTTGCGCAACTGAAAGTTGCTTGGAGTTGCTTGCCATCGCTCACTAGGCAATTTCCGAGCAACTTTTGGGTTCAGTATTTTTAATTGAAATGTTAAATTGACCTTGTATTTTGGATCAGTGACGATACAAAAGTCGTTCAGTGTGAAAATAAAACTTGTTTTTCGGGGTAAAAGCCCTCATTTGGCAAAAATTTTGGATAATTCCCAAAAGTTGCTCGGAAATTGCCCAGTGGACGAGGGTAAGCAACAAAAAGTTGCCGGGAAAAAAGTTCTGCGAGCAACTCCGAGCAACAAAAAGTTGCGCAACTAAAAGTTTTCGGCGCTCTCCCATATAAGCTAATGTAATTGGATTGGGAGCAACAAAAAGTTGCTGGGTCTAGCAACAAAAATTTGCCTAGTGGGCGATGGGCCTAAATCATGAGAATCACTAAGAACAAATGCTAAATTTGCCAACCAAATGATGTATATAAGGGTTTGGGGTCAAGATCCCGAACACCGAAATCCCGAAAACCCAAACTCCCGAAGATCCAAAATCCCGAAAACCCAAAATCCCCAAAAAACAGAGTCCCGAACACCCAGAATCCCGAAAACCCAAAATCCCCAAAACCCGGAATCCCGAAAACCGAAAATCCCGAAAACGCAAAACCCCGAAATCCCGAAACCGAATTGCCAAAAAACTATATAAAATGAAAAATATGCGAAAATTTTTCATTTTATATAATTTTTCGGAGTTTCGGAAAAAAGATTTAAGAGTTAACAAGAAGTATAATAGTTTAACAAGAAGATTACTGTACACTCCCGTTAACGTTGTTGGTTGTATTCTGATACTATTAAATTGTTATTGTGCTTTCAGTGTGGTGATTGCATAGTTGTGATAACATAAGTGTGAAGGAAAAGATTTCATTAAACTAAAATTTAATAACCTGTGAGTTTTAATATTAATATTTCTTTTATAACTTTCAAATTATTATTTTATTGTTAATGGTGTGATATTTGAAGCTTAAGTTAAGATGAGTTTTGCTACCGTATATTATTAGAAAACGCTACAAGATGAAAGAGAAAAAAATTTTAAAAAATCTACTTGGAACGTAAGAAACGTTCAAAAATAAACTCTTTAAAAGGAATTTCTTGCAATATTAATTTATGTTAAATATGACTTATGATTTGCTTTCTTGACTATAATATATTTTTATACTTTCTCTAATTTAAGTTTTGTTTTTGTTATCTTTCATTTAAAAATAAGTTTAAGTTTTGTTTTTGTTATCTTTCATTTAAAAATAAAAGACAATTAGATTGTGTTTTCACCGACTTCAGTAAGGCGTTGGATAAACTCTCGCATCGAATTTTGCTACTTTAATTGAGGAAGATGGGCTTCATCGAAAACTTAGTACTTTTTAATGGATATACATCAAAAAATTTTAACGTTAATTTTGGAATACCACAGTGCAGCCACTTGGGCCCTATCCTTTTTATTTTATTCATCAATGACCTACCATCTGTGTTAAAGCATTCAAAGTGTCTTATTTATGCGGACGATGTCACAATCTTTCAAACCATCTATAATACCCGTGACAGTGAAGAACTACAATGTGATCTTAACTCTTTTTTTGCGTGGTATATTCGTAACTGTCTGTTTCTTAACCTCGACAAATGTAAGACCATGAGTTTTTCGAGAAAGCTTTCTACTATTTCTTTCAATTATCTGTTTAATGGTGTATCACTGTCACGTGCAGATGTTGTCTCTGTCTTAGGTGTATCATTTCATCACAAACTTGAATTTATACCACACATCAACTCTATAACTAACAAAGCCAATTCAATTCTTGGATGGATAAAGAGAATCAAAACTATTTTCCGATCCTTTTGTTACTAAGCTACTTTTTATAACTTTTGTTCGACCCATTCTTGAATAGGCTTGTCAGGTTTGGTCACCTCATTATGACTGTCATAAAGCCAGACTAGAACAAGTACAAAAAAGATTCGTCAGATTTGCGCTCAGAAGACTAAGATGGGAAGACTCTTATAACCTGCCACCTTACCTCAATAGACTAAAACTTATTGATATTCCTAGCCTTAAGAGCAGACGTTCTTATTTATGTTTTGTCTTTATTGTAAAATTAATTAACGGTAAGATTGACTCCTTGCACCTTCTGTCTCGCATTAACTTTAATATTTTCCGTAGAAACTTAAGGAACTTGCCTAAATGTATACATATCTCAAGCCATCGGACCAATTATGAACGATTTTCTCCATTAAATAAAATATTTAAATTATTTAATACTTTTAATAATAACTATATAAATTTGTTTGATCAGTCTACTAATTTTTCAAGTAACTATGTTAAATTTGTAATCTATAAAATTAGCTGCGTGAATATATAAATAAATATCCATATTTTGTATATAATATTATATTTTTGTTCAATAAAAGTTGAACAGACGATTTTGAAGAACTTTTTTTATTTAAAAAAAACTATACATTTTTCTATATTAGTTTCGGGATTTTGGCCTTTCGGGATTTTGGTTTATCGGGTTTCTGGGTTTTTCGGGATTTTGAGTTTTTGGGATTCTGGGTTTTCGGGGTTTTGGGTTTTCGGAGTTTTGGGTTTTCGGGATTCTGTCCATCTCCCGTATAATAAGCAATAATGATTCCGGAATAAACTTTAGTTAATACTCCTACGACTACTTCTGTTTGACTGTTTGTAGAAAAGTAGCACCTAGAACTTCTTGATGAGAACCTGATTACAATCAACGACGAAGAGAATATCTCCTTCTACGCTGACCAGGGGTCAGCTTACTACCGTTGCTAAAAGCCCCATCCCCACTCACCCAACCACCAGAATGACAACCGGACTTGAACAATCCGAGAAGAGCAGATTCTAAGTATTGTTCAATAAAAGATATCTGAATGTGAATAAACTTCAGTTCTTTTTAGAACTCCAGACAGGCAAGACCTCCTCAGTAAATAATTAGGGTGGAGATACATATTTTATATTTTTGTTTTATCTGTGAGGTACGCGTGTTAGGAATTTTTCCTTTTACGCTTAGAAGCGTTTTGCAATTTATTGAGTTAAAAATTGCAAAAATATGAAAATTTAAAAAAAACCTTTAAAATGGCTTTTAAGCGTTTTGGCAATTTTTAGGTCAAAAATGCTTTTTAAGTACGCATTAACTAAAAATTCACAAAAAAATTCCTTTTTAAGCGTGAACAAAATTTTTTTTTAAGTTCTGAGGGATATTTTGGAAAATTTCCATAATTTTTTCCAGCTTAAACGTCTTTTTTTCATCGCCCTGCTCACTTCTGCTGATTGGCCAAAACAATTAAAAAATATTTTAAAAAAAATCAAATACCTATATTGTAAAAAAATTTTTAACTTAGAATATTTTTTTTTCAAAACTAACAAGTTAATACTTTTTAATAAAGTACTGGCAATCCCGAAAAGTCTATTCTCTTACTAGAATAGTAGGTATTAGAAAATTTTCGGGAAGACGTGCCGTGGACAACTGAGTTCCAGGCAAACGGGTTGCTACAAAAAACACAACCTAATAGGTATGTTATATTTTTTAAAGGCCTCATTTCTATGAGTACTTCAAATTCAAGGGTAAACATTCTACTAGGTACTACATCCTTTTTGTATTGTTTTGTTTGCACAAACTGTCAAACAGCTAACGTTAGGATATATACCTACCTACCTATACTGTAATGCGTTTTCAATTTCTTTTCCATTTTCATTCATGTTTTTTTTTGTCTGGTGTGCGAAGTTGTAAATTATAATCTACATATGTATATAGCTTTTCTTTTAAAATAAAAACAACTTTTTTTTAATACTATTGCATTTTTCTTTTTTCATTCTTTCTTGACTTCATATCAATAAAAGAACTCAGTACAGCTGAATTTTCATTAAATTAATCAACCCCCACAGATATGAAAATTTTGTTTCAAATAATGTGTGCGTTCAGTAAGTATGTAGCTACCAATGGGTGTCTAGATAGGTATACACAAGTAATTATTGGTGAAGATGATTATTTAAACACTTAGGTATTTTAAAAAATTGAGCTACTTTGTAGATACTTTTTCACCACCTTGAAATTTTAAATTTATTGCTTAGTAGGTACACTTATGTAGATATTTAGTACCTACCTCATACCTATCCATGCCTTTTTCATTAAAGTAGCAAAAATAAGTAGCTACTCTTGTTAGTGGGAAGGTATGTACATATTTTGTTTAAGCAGTTGCATTTGTGTATCAATATAAATATTTGAAAGTGCGTTACGTTGTCTCTGTATACGGTATATCAAGCCAAAGAGTAGGGAAATATTGTATCTTCAAAATGTAAATGTATGAAGGTAGGTACCTACATTTTGTACAACAGAGCAAGTACCTACCTACCTACACATCTTAATTCAAAAACGAAAAAAAGGTCTATTTGTAGGTAGGTATGTACATATTATATTCTCGACATTTTCTTTTAGTGCCTATAACTAATTTAATTATTATGCACTATCTACATATGTTTGTATATCATAAGAAGGAAAGTAGGTACCTACCTATATTTTTATTTTCAAAATGAAAAATAACAAACTATGTACCTAGTACCTATAAATTAATGTTTTTTTCAGACTTCTTAGTTACCTTCTACAAAGCACAATTTTTTTAACTTCAAAGAGGTAAGCACTTACCCATAAACGAAATAGGAAATAGGTACCTAACCAAGGTAGTTAGGTAGGTAGTTACATTGTAATAAGCTTACAAAAGAAGACGTAAGAAATAAAAAAATAAACAGATACCTATGTATGTATACAAAAACCATGCATTTTACATGATTTAAACTCTATTCAAAAATATAAATATTTTAATACGAAAGTATATGTATTGATAATAATGCAATAACGTACCTCCAGTTCTTTTTATTCACGAATCAGAGTCAAAGGTTAACAAACTTTCCAAACGACCGACCGACGACTTAAAAAAAAAAAACAAAACGAACGCGAAAACGGAAAACAAAATCCAGACCTGCCGTACTAAAATATTCGTAAAGAAGTGCAACACACAAGCTCCATGCGAAAAAGATGGGTTTATTCACCCAAATATTTCTAGATTGGATATGTATTCACATTTGTATTTGTTGTTCTCATTCTCAACATAATTGCACCATTCTTCAGAAAATGAATTTCGCTCTTGCTGGATAAGCTCTCTTCTTAAATATTTCTTTTCCTTTTTTTAAATCATTTGTTTTTGGTTCTTGCCGTTTTAGGGGCTCACATTTATTCCAATAGTGTTTTTTTTTATAATTTTCGAAAGTTTTTTACCAAAAATCCAAAATTATAGAGAAAAACTTTCGAATCGTCGAAAAAGCGCATGATCGATAGCTTTTTTAGGTGCATTATATACAAAGGAAGTAGAAAAAAAAAACAATATGCACTATTCACCTTTGTTGTTATACAAAAAAATTAATAAAATGCAACACTCATACTGACATCATGTAGGTTCCCATAGCTATATATACATGTACATAAATATATGTATATTTTATGAAGTCTTCGTTATGCATTTACGATTTAAAATTATAAGTTCTAGTTCAATTTTTAAAAACACCACAATTATTGTCTGTTGGCTTTGTTTATTAACATATTGACTTACTAAAGTTAGGTTTCAAAAACTAGGATTATATTATCACCATAACTCGAAAAATGTTCCACCTTCGCGTTTTCTATATTTAGATATCTTTTTTTTTATTTTTTTTTTCAAGGAAGAATCAGTTATTTTTCGTTTGAAGTCACGAATATTACTAAGGGTAGAGAAAAGATGAACATGGAATGCATACGAACTTTTTTATTGCATTTTTTTTTGTTTCTTCTCATATCTGCCTACTGCAAATGCAATTTTTTTTTTTTATAAAGGAATGAATTTTTTTCATTTTGTTCTCTTTAAATTGTACATTTGTGTATTTTCCATGCAATTTCTTTTTTATTATACGTTTTCACGGAGAGGAGTACAAGTAGAACACCTCTCAGATAATATAAATGTGTGGTGCTTGGTGCAGTAGCATGTATGTATCTGTATCTATAAATTAATAACAAAACCAAGTTGCAAAAAAAAAAGTTCGCTTTTGTGTTTCGTATTGACATGACACTATGGTGATGATGGTGTGTAACGAGTAAAAAAGAAAAGAAGTTTTGCAGCTCTGTAGCTGTATTGCATTTCCGCGCAGTAATGGTGGATATTCAGCAGTATTATACTTTTTGCTGAATATATAACAGCTTTTTCAAATGCATACCTACATAAATGCAGTCACACCACGTATACAGACACCTATTGAAGTGCTTATTTTTTCTGTAAATTTCAAAGCTTTTTTGATAATGATGGCTGCATTTTTTCAGAACTGAACATCTTAAAAGGGGAAATAGAGGGATATTGTTGATAAAGGTATAGGGTATATAATTACATTTGTAGGTACGTACTTATCTACATTGAAATAAATATGTGTCTGCCTAGACATGGTTTTATATAGTTAACTGCGATTATAAGTGGAGATTGGGGATAGATGCATTTTTATGTGGCTGAACCTGACATATGTAAACTGGGCTTGTGTCTCAGCGTTGTTATACCTATTATAGATATTTCTTTTGCCAATATCTGAAATCGGTGTTAATTGAAAATACACAGTAATAAAAGCTGTTATAGAAAGTGATGTCAATTTATAACAGTTTTTTTTAAGTACTGGTTACGCCACCTATTTATTTAAAAAAAAACGGCTACTGCCTCTTGCGAGGAATTGACAAATCCTCCAAGAGTATCTCCTGTCACAAAAAAGTGCCGCTCGTTAGCCGTTCGGATTCGGCAATAAACTGTAGGTCCCCTCCATTCCTGCAGACACGCACACAGGAATGGTTGAGAGTTGTAAGTCACTAGGCCCTAGTTCTTCATGAGCTGTTGTGCCATCAAATTTATTTAATTTATTTATTTACTGGTTACGCGGCCCCGTTGGCCAGGGCCGGTCGGTGGGCATACTTCAGGCACCCAGAGTTTTTTTTAGTTCGCAAAAAACGCTAATGCGCACCCGCAGTTTTACTGGCGAAAAACTATTTTGATCGTTATAAATTGACATTTCTCTATCTAATCTCATCTAAAGTTATATTGTAGAAAACATCGAGGTCTAAATTCAGCCTGGAAAACTTTTTACATACTAGAAGAGAAAATAATGTATAAAAAAGAAAATATCTTTAACGAAACAACGAAAGAATTGTAGTCTATCAAAATAAGGTACAGAGAAAAATGGAGGCGGAACGTAACAGCATACTTAAGAAAGCTTATAAAAATGCTGATGCTCCAAATTCATTTGATAAACAAACAGCACACCTCGACCTGTGACGTCAGTGGTCGTAAGCGGTGAAATGCGTAGTGCATACGTCCTTGAAGACTGAGCAAATCTGATATGTGTGGGTTCGAATCTCGTAATGTGCATGTAGAAAGTTTTTCACAATAAAATTGGATTGAGCTTCAGCACCACTTAAAAAGACACTGATGATAAAGCTCGGCACCCCTTGAAATAGCTACATAATCTCCAGCCAAATAAAATAAAACGAATTATAATACCTAAAATTAATTCGTAAACAATTGGTGGTAGCGCCTTTAAGTTGTTGTTGTTGTTCAAAAATTCAATTAAATTGACGGAATAAAGAATGGCCAAGTCTAATAAACCGACATTCTAGTATGAATAATACAATAAATAATAATAAAAAAGGCTTTACTTTTTTTTTTAATTTTCGCAATTTCTAAACTGTGTCACTGAAAGGTCACCTATCTTTAAATATTATATTTAAATGGAAGATTTTTTGCGACCTTTAGTCCAATGCGTTTCGCCCAGGCACGACAGTTGGGCCCAGTATTAGATTAAAGGTCGCAAAAAATTTTCCATTTGAATTTAATACAATAGAGTCCACTAAACAACAACAAAAACTTTTTTCTTTTATTTTTGTTATTCCTCTTCTTAATACGTTAGCCAGACCACGGGTATACAACAACAACATATTTTGTAGGTGCAATAATGTAACCATAACCATGTTCTTCTAGAATATTGGGTCTGACCCATAGAATCCGTCGCATGCGTTGCGGGAACAGATCCCTTGACATTGACTTATGCAACGGATAGGGGTGACCCAATGGATACGTGGATACGTTGCGTTGTTTTTACAACTTAATTCAAACTACTAAGTGCGTTCGATTTTTCGATTCTATTGCGCACTAAGGAAGGTCAGCGCATTTCATAGAACTTTAAAGCTTTATTTTATATCTTCTATGCGTATTCTGGACAAACGTCAGAAAACTAGAAAAATAATGGACAAAATAAAGAAAATAATGAGCCACCTCATTTTCGCTTGTATTTTGCAATAGTTTACAAAATTGCAGACAATGCCCTCTCGTCTTTGTGTTTTCCTTACTGTCGCAGATTTGCATGATAAAAGAAAAAAGGCTAACATTTTGCAAACATACCTATCTGTGTACACGTTATCTATACAAAAATATGCAATCCACTCTTGCAAAATTTAAAAAAATTGATGTGTACGCCAATTTTTATGTGCGAAGACATAACTCACTTTATTAAAATGAACAAATCTCATCAGAACGAGTTCAGAGAACAGAAATGCACCAAATGCAATGCCGTCATCGAACAAACCTACTATTGACAATTGATGTCAACGGACCTGCCGGAGAGAAAAGTTAAAAGTTCGGCTACTTTGTGCATTGCGTCTGTATTTAATCGACCTGTCAGTTACAGTTATATACGTCGACGCAACGCAAGCGACGGATTCTATGGATCGGGCCCTAATACAATTTGCAGTGCATATGCGCTGTAGATTTTATTAAGAGTCGGTAAAGCTTCGTATTCATTATGCGCGGCATCCGCGCGCACCATGTTCGTCCGCGGCAAATCATGATATTTGCCACGCATATCATTTTTTGAGAAAAAGTTGATGAACCGCGGCAGCCGCTCGCGGCAGTCGATCCAATTGACAGCTAGTAGCTTGTGCCCAAATCACAAAACAAACTACCGTCTCAACTGCGCGCAAAACCATGTTCGACCATCTTTGCGCTTTAAAAATCCATCACGAATGGATCGATGCGCGGCATGTTCGAGCGCACAAATGTTGGAGCTGCCGCGCGTAGAAACCCGGTATTCGTATTGCGCGGCTGATGCGCATAACAATGTTCGTTGGTTTGCCGCGCATAATGAATACGAAGCTTAACTGATGAGCCCAACTGAATGCTGTTTCACAATGCGACGAGAAAGCGAGACGAGATCTCTTCACAGTTGTCCTCTCTTTAAAACGAATTTCAAACAACGAAATAACGTAATTAAGTATTTCTCGTCGTCACGTTGCATCTATTTTTTCAATTTTTCGAACTTTACGACGTGACAATACGACGAGAAATGCTTTATTATGTATAATTACACTGTTTAAAATTCTTTTTTAAGAGAGAGTAACTACAAAGAGATCTCGTCACGCCGACGTCTCGTTTTCTCGTCGCATTGTGAAACAGCCTTGACGTGCCTGGGCGAAACGCATTAGACAAGGTCGCAAAAAATCTTCCATTTGAATTTAATGCAATACAGTCCACTAAACAACAACAAAAATATTTTTTTACTTTTATTTTTGTTATTCCTCTTTTTAAATATTATATACAATATAAATTTAATGCAAACATTATATGAGAATTATTCAATCAAAATTGATTTGTTTTTGTATTCATTTGTTTAAATTTTTGCAAAAATAGAAACAATCTTCGTTTGGGGTAAGTGTGTGCAATCATTTTGCGGGCAAGTGTGCACATGTAAATCCTATAAAAATTCATATGTTTCTGATTAAATTCGATACAAAAAAACTTGTATTCATACATTTATAGTGAAGTTAGATTTTTTTAGATAAATTCTATAATTCAACTAGAATGTTTGACGTGTTAAAGTTCTATTTATTTAACTAGTTTGGTTTCTTTGAAATATAATTTATTTTTTATTTTTTCTTGTCAATGCCAAATAATATTTATTAATGGACTGTAAAAATAGATAAAGATCAAAACTGTGCTTTAAATATAATTTAATAATAGAAACTTTGAACTAATCCCTTAATCCATACACTGCGTATCCTAACCCCTACTTGGGGGCAAGTGTAAGCGTTTTGATTTGGTTTGGTTTGTTTGTTTGTTTTTTTTTTTTGAAAAAATAAAATTGTAGATATTCATTATTTTCTATTTTTTTTATAATGATAAGTGTTTAGGAATAATAGTCTAGGCACCGCTTACACCTAGGTAGCGGGACAACGCTTGGTCAGAGCATTTGAAACATGTAAAAAAACATTTTTAAAAAACTTATGTGTTCGTCATTGATCTTTCTTGGGCTTGGTAATTAGCATCATACGATGTTAAAAAAAATACCGCTTACATTTGTTCGTCGGGACAATATACCGCTTACAAGCGCCGAAAGGTGCAAAATTTTTTCGAAATTTAATCAATACGTTCGTAGCTGAAATTAAGTACGGTAATAATATACCTAATTGTTGATGGGAAAAACATATGCTTACACCCCACCTGCGGGACAAAGTTACTTTAAGCGCCCTTCAAAGTCATCACTGTACCTCGGAGTACCTTAGTACTTACATGAACAATCTGGCCGAGAGTCAAAAATGAAAACGTTTATGAACTCACAAAAAAATTGTGTTTATTCTAAGGTATTGTCAACACGTCAATAGAGCAGTTTTATTATAATACAAGCACCCCTTCACCTCCCCATGCATATTGAAAACCATTGTTTCAAAAATGTTAAAATTTTACATAAAGACTCAATTGTAAATATTCATTTTCATTTTATTTTTATTTGCGGTACTAAAGGTGATATTACATTGTTGTCATATATATATGACCAATGCTAGTCATATAAAATATGGCACAAAATTTGTATATGTGACAAGTAGTATTAGACTATGCCATATAAGTATGCCAAATACATGATCGCAAGCTTTTTATGTTAATTTTTGCTTACAAATATGACACACTAGCTACGAAAAATAAAATATTCTATTCTATTAAATCAAATATTTTTTTTAAACTCAAAATAATTCACGAGTGTCATATATATGGAGTCATATATATTTTGTCATATAAATATGACTATCACACTTATATGACATTTTTGAGCCATATTTATTTGGCAAACTTGCCATATATATATGACAATGTAATACTGCCTTAACTGGCAAGTTTTGGATTCGTTAAAAAAAAATATATGTCGATGTTTTGAACAAACTTGATATTACGATGATAGAGAAGGCGAAATAAATATATAAATACATAGCTACCTGTAGTTAAAAAATAAACTTTTGTGCATTTTTCTCAGGTAACACAAGTCAACATGATTTTTGTCTTTAAAAAAAGGGTATGAAATTTACAAAGGTGTATCTAAAGTCATCCGAAAAAAAAAATATTGTATAAAAAAGTTTGCTTTTGTAGCAAAGAGAACGGTTTAAAAATTTAAATCTATGATTTAAATTTTTATTTTTCAAAAAATCAAAACAAATCGATTTGTAATTATCTTTGAATATTTTTATTATTAAAATATAAATTAACAAAATTGTGAAAAATAATAATTTAAAAGTGAAACCTGGTACTCTTTCTTTCATGTTCATAAGTTCTTTCTTGTATTAAACCCCAAATGTAGTGGCCCATCATATTTTTATTATATTGTCCTTGATAACGGCGTTCAAAATCCATAATATCTTGATGAAAACGTTCTCCCTGTTCTTCTGAGAATGCTCGCATGTTATTTTGAAATTTATCTATATGAGAATGTAGCATAAAAATAAAAAAATTAATTTAATGGATGGAGGGGACCTACAGTTTATTGCCGAATCCGAACGGCTAACGAGCAGCACTTTTCTGTGACAGGAGATACTCTTGGAGGATTTGTCAATTCCTCGCAAGAGGCAGTAGCAGTTTTTTCTTTTAAATGAGAATGTAGCATATGTACTTTTAAAGACATCCTGCAACCCATTGTTTTAAAATTCCTCAACATGTTTAATTCTCGGTAGTTTTCAACTTTATTGTTGCCTTAAAATCCAGAAACTAGTGCTTGAAAACTATGCCAACATTTTTTTTGAGCACTAGTTAGCAATTTTGGGAATTCCCCACTGGCAAATTTTGTTTTAATTTGTGGACCAACAAATATTCCAGCTTTAACCTTCGCTTCTGACAACTTAGGAATTTTTTTTTTTTAATAAAAAAGCTTCAGATAGGTTTACATTTAACGTTATGTTTTCCAAGACAAAATTCCGATCTTATCGGCCAAGATCGACGAACATAGTGCTGAGCATATGCTCTACTATCCCACAAACAAAGATAACACGAATGTTTTGTGTATCCTCCCTGCAGTCCCATAAAAAATTTTAAAATCTCGAATGAACTGCCATTTATACTCTTGATATTTTAAAGCTTCGAGTATTATTTTAACACTTTCGTACTTTTCTTTTAAATGTACAGAGTGGGCTACTGGAAGAGATCGAAATTTATTTCCGTTGTGTAATAAAACTGCTTTAAGGCTTTTTGTTGAACTGTCAATAAATAACCGCCATTCATTGGGAACACAGGTTATCCCAATTTCTTCAAACAAACCTTTAATGTTGTTACAAAAACAAAGTCCATCTTCTTTTGTCAAGAACGAAGAAAATGTCTCATGGCGGTTTCGTTGATCAGTTATTTTGACATCAACAAGAAAATTCCATTGTTTTAAGCGAGAACCCAAAATCTCTGCTTTACTTTTTGGCAAATTTAAATCTCTAATTAAATCATTAAAATCTTCTCCTGAAATTAGATGGGGTTTTGGTGTTCTTGTGATGGTAAAAATTCTTCATCTTCATTATTTCCGTTTGAACTTTGAGATAAGCTCGATTGGGTTATGCAATTGAGATGAAAACGGATCAATGTTTCTACTGATATTCGAGAGAAATTTATTGATTTGCACTGCAGATTTCTCAATTCGATTTTTTTTGTAAGTCAGCTGTGACGTCTTGTCGATTTTTAAGTCCACAATCTTCCAAGACATGGCTTATTATTTTGGCTCGCATGCTATGGCTTCTACACCAACACCAGCGTTGTGAGGGAATTTGTTGAATGGACTATAACGGTTATTTTATTACCTGCATCGGCGGCGTTGATAGTTTGTTCTAGAGTTAGATCAATTCGTTGCCGAGAAAAGGTTAAGAAGTTCGTTTAAATCGAAAAGATCCCATCGTAAATTCTTCCTTTAAACCTGGATGGGTATCATCAACTTGGTACAAATTGTCATGGTACAGCAGCAAATATCGAGAATAATTATGTTGGTTGAAAATGAAAAACATATTTGCAATATTCGGAAGAACGAACTTTAGCAATTCAAAATCAGAAGTTCTCACGCTACGGTTCAACATAAGGTAAAAGTGAATAAGATTTGAATAAATCATAAAACATTTAGCCGTTGCACCATGATCACCATGAAGAGTTTTTTTTCTTAAGATCATCGTATTTTAAGCAATTGCATCACTGCTTCAATTTTTGGATTTTCTGATCGTTGATATACGATATCCTGTAAACACATTCTTATTTCTTCTGTGATTTCAATATTAAGCGGAAATTATTCTACAAATTATCTACAAATTTTCCAACGGCTTTGAAATATGCCATCATTACATGAAATGTCCCCAAGTGTATAAATATTTTATCGAATCTTGGCTTTTCTGTGATCTGTAACTGGAACGCAATTTTAGCAATATGTAACTTGTATATAAGGATTGCAACACTCATTAACTACATGCAGACTTCTCGACATTGGTTTGACATTGGTGCTTGTGGGACTTGTGAACTGCATGAACAACACCTAAGAATAACAACAATTATTTTGTGAGTTCATAAACGTTTTTATTTTTGACTCTCGGCCAGATCGATCATATCTATACTTCTATACTATTATATAAAAGAGTAACTTTTAAAAAAATAGATATAATACAAATTTCACTTATCTGGTATGCTATAGGATACAGCAGAAAAGAAAATTTTTGTTAAATACAGAATAACAAACAAATTAAAAACTTACCACAAAAAAAATCGAATGGAAATTTTCTAAAATCAAGCATTTAGGTATTTTCCTTGCAAAATTCTGTTTTATAGATTTTTAATTCACATTTACTTCAAGCTCAATTATTTATAAGGAAGAGTTGTTTTGCCATGGAAAATTGCCTTTTGTGGCGGCAGGCGGATTTGATTGACTGGTTCCGGTAACTATCCGGTTCGTCAAATCCATATTTTTGGTGGGCTGATTTCTGGAATCGGCTCAAAAAAAAGTTGTTTTAGGTAGGGTAATATTTTTGTTTTTTTATTTTTAGGGAAAATTTTTGATGAAAATAAGTGATGGGTAGTAAAAATCTTCATCGAAAAAAACAATTCAAACCATGTGCAATAATGTGCCTTGGTAGGTGGGAGCGAGATAGTGAGTAGAGTTGTCTTCGCCGGCGACGAATCGTGAATCAACGGTAGGGATTTTCTCTATAGTAAGAAATGATTGGAATAAATAGGTAGTAAGGTAGGTATAATATTTGCAGCAAAACTAAATGTTTGCTACTGAAATTGTTTGGTTTGGTGGTGGGTGTTTGCTGGATATGGTAAATGGAAACGAACTTATAGGCAAGGGGCGTGCACAAGGAGGGGTAATGGGCATTTAATGCACCCCTAATAAAAATTATTTTTAATTTTTTTTTTCTGAGTAAATTATACAATCAAGGGCGCACGTAAATAGGATGGGGGTGCTTATTACATGTAAATCGGCTTAATTAATTTACAACTTGAGTTCTAATTGTTGGATTTTAAGGTAAGACTGAAATTGGTTGGTTTGGCGGTGGTTGGTTGGTTTTTTAATACTTTATTTAAGTTAGGTACACAATTTTTCATGAGGATAAGTGATGGTGGGGTGGTAAAAATATGTATGCAGGTTTTTTGGCAGCGAATTATTCTTCATCGTCAAAAAAAAAAAAAAAAAAAACAATTCAAACCATGTGCAATGTGCCTTGGTAGGTGGGAGCGAGATAGTGAGTGGAGTTGACTGTTTTCGAGTTTCGCCGTCGACGAATCGTGGTGATATTTTTAGGTATAGGAAGGTATGGTAAAAGTTCATTAAAAAAAAAAACAAAACATAAACAGTCGGTCGGTAGGTATTCTCTATACACAGTACACATGTAGAAGGTAATATCTTCCGAGTTTACATTTTTGTTCAGTTCTGCGCATGTCTTGTATTTTGTTTTTGTAAATTGTGGTCGAGGGTCACTGCGATTCGGAAACACTTGTGTTTTGTTTTTGTAGATTCTGGCAGGCAGGTCACTGAAATTTTCGAAGATGCGCAATATATTACCTTCAATATGTGTACTGTGATTTTATATGACTAGCATTGGTCATATATATATATGACAACAATGTAATATCACCTTTAGTACCGCAAATAAGAATAAAATGAAAATGAATATTTACAATTGAGTCTTTATGTAAAATTTAAGCATTTTTGAAAAAATGGATTTCAATATGCATGGGAAGGTGAAGGGGTACTTGTATTATAATAAAACTGCTCTATTGACGTGTTGACAATACCTTAGAATAAACACAATTTTTTTGTGAGTTCATAAACGTTTTTATTTTTGACTCTCGGCCAGATTGTATATGTAAGTACTAAGGTACAGTGATGACTTTGAAGGGCGCTTAAAGTAACTTTGTCCCGCAGGTGGGGTGTAAGCATATGTTTTTCCCATTAACAATTAGGTATATTATTACCGTACTTAATTTCAGCTACGAACGTATTGATTAAATTTCGAAAAAATTTTGCACCTTTCGGCGCTTGTAAGCGGTATATTGTCCCGACGTAAGTAAGCGATATTTTTTTGACATCGTATGATGCTAATTAACAAGCCCACGAAAGATCAATGACGAACACATAAGTTTTTTTTTTATTTTTTTTTTACATGTTTCAAATGCTCTGACCAAGCGTTGTCCCGCTATCTAGGTGTAAGCGGAGCCTTTTTGTTTTGTTAACTTACAAATTAAAGGGTTCAGAGTGTTTTGATCGAGGAACAAATAAAACATTAAAAACTGTCGCGGGCTCCCGGACTATAATCAGTGGCCACAAGCCATAACCGCCTAAGTCGATTTTTCATACTTTTCAGGAGAGCAGATTGAAGTTTCAAATCATCTTTAAGAATAAGATAATGCAAATTTTTAAAGTTTGTAAATGCAAAACTAAAGTAAATGCACTTATTTTTTGTTAACTAAAAGAAAATTAGTCTTCATCGGGTATTAAAGAGTTATTAAAGAAAAACATACTTAAGCTGTTATGGTTTGTTGACCGTTAAAAAATTAAAAATCTTAAATCGAGTTAGGCTGTTTTGCCTTATTTTGATTTGATGAATAATATTTCCTATGTCTACTTAGGTCGTTATTCCTTGTTTAAGATTGTGAGATAAGATTTCTTATGTTGAGTTAGGTTCTTTTTCCTCAACAATAACTGATGAACTTTATCGACTTAGGTCATTTATTTCCCCACGGTTGCGATATTAGTTCTTCATTTTATTCATTTCAATATTATACATAACAAGAAATGAAGGTATTTTTTGTAATAAACCTATTTTATTTTAGACCTGCCTTTTTTTAATTTTATAGGTACAAATAAAAAAAATGTTAAAAAATTTTCTTAAGAACTTTTTTTCTTTGCCTTACATTAACGATTAAGTTACTTTACTTTAAACAGTTCAGGGTGAACCACGTTCTTTACCAACAAGCCCTCCGCCTACTGCCATCTCGGTCTCTAACAAGCTTTAAGATGGATTTACATGTATCTTCATCTGCAAACATCAAGAAAAGTAGAGCGGGATAGAGTGATACCAAAAAACCGAATGTGTGAAAGAGCACCACCATAAAGATGAACATGTTCGTCTTCGTTATAATCTTCGTCTGCGTCCCTATAATCAAGATCTCTGCATTTTGTTCTTCTCTCTCTATCCAACAAACACGCATTTTATATTTTGTATCCCTTATTTTTTGCAGAACTTGCATGAAGATACATGTAAATCCAGCATTAGCTGCCCCCACTTGCGTGCACCAACTTGGTTAAGGTCATTCTCGATTTGTGCGCGCCACTTAAGGCGATCGTTATGTGTTGCTGTGCAGCCCGTAGAGCTAGTCGATGAATCTTCTTTTGCCAAGTCCAGCGATACACTTTGACCGAATACCACCCAACGAAATTGTCTGGTCTTACAATTAGTCCTATACTTATTGACTTTGCAAGCCAATAGTTGAGCCCGAGTATACTTGACTCTTTGTCTAAGTTATATTTACGATTCATGACATTTCGTCTGAATTGACTGTGTCGAAATTTGCCTCCACTTTAATACTTGCAAATGGGCACGTTTCAGCTTACGACCTGCCGATAATGTCAAGAACATCTGCATAAGCAAAGTTAATTGAACGAACTTTTAAAAATTGTACCTTTGGTGTTTGGATGTGAATTGCGAACAATTTGCTTTGAGACCGATGGTAAGCATCAAAGTTTTGGTGGTGTTCTTGCCGACTTTGATGGAGAAGCACGATTTGTCAATCTAGACTCTGTATAAACAAGACAAGCCTGGCAAGGATGTCGAGACAAGGACATTTCTACAATCATGATTCAAGTTGAATGGGAATTCTGCCTCTGCGATATGTTAGCTGCACCTGTTTTGTTTCTGTATTCCCATTCCTATCTCAATAGACTGGCATTTTACACTTGGCTAGAACGTTTAATCTTTTGATAGAATGTTCGTAAGAACAACCTTCTCATGTTTGTCCTGAGAGTTCAGTTCTCCTTCCTTCTCTTCTACCCGAAGATCCCCTGGCTGCTCTTTTGGCAACTATTGGTTGTCCTCAGCATTCATTAAGCTTCGTTCTTGGCCGTACTTTTTGTTGAAACATTTCAACCAAATTTTTCTTCAAAAACGCAATAAAAAATGGAAAGTAAGTATATTTTTGGTTCAACATTATATATTTTAATCACCATTTACTTTTTATTATTCTATAATAGGTGTCTTTTGTTCAACTCCTTAATGTGCACATTCAGAAATTATTCACATTAAGCTAAATTTTCACATGCAAATTCTACTAACAACAATATTAACAACAGCACATTTGCTCTTCGGCTCAGTTGTTATATTTTGAGGTATGTACCTATCTACATACATACGTTTTAAGTCAATCCATCAACAAAAATAAAAACTTTAAAATTTCATATTGAAAAAAACATTAAAACGACATAAGGATTTTTAGTTTTAACATTCAAAATTTGAATTTCCGTCTATTTTTGTATGTTTAACCGTACACAAAACGACACGAATGTGATATTACACGAAGTAAAATATTGACATTCGTTCACTACAATCGTTCATTAAACAACGATCGGCTTAAAATTAACGCGACGAGAGCCGAGGATTCAGGTGAAGCAATTGAACAAGAATAATCTTCACTTCATACTTACTTAGGGTACTTATTATACTACTTATCTTAACGAGAAGATTAGAAAATGCTTGCTTGTTAAATGTTGAGTCTACAAATCGACAATTTTAAATGCTCTTACACATTTTTTGGGAACTTTTAAACTAAAAAATATCATTTCTAAAATGTACTTGCACTAACTCTTTACAACAAATACGACGGTCCACAACAGCCTAAGTTAACTTGTAACTCTACTTTCCCCAATTTTTGCAAAATGTATATTTTGGAAAAACAACCTAAGTCGACTTAAATCTAAGATTTTGTGAATCCAAATACGCCATAAAAGCCTAACTTGATATATGATTTTGAAAGTACTTGCTTGTTTTGCAAAAAGAACCTAAGTTGAGTTAAGTTAATCCACAAAGAAAACAGTAATTTGCCATAACAGCCTAACTCAAGATAAGACAATTAAATATCTCTTCTACTTTTTGGAATAACAGCTTAAGTTGACTTAAGAAAAAAAGAAAAATTACGGATGTAAATAATTAGAATATAACACATTTCTTAACTTGAGTTAGGTCGTTATTCCAAATTAATTTTTATTTATTTGAAGAAAAATCTAAGCAGCTAAAAGGCTTAACTTGAGTTATGAAACGGACGTTGGAAACAAAAATATTTTTTACGAGTTGGGTTGTTTTGCCTTCCTAAGGACAAGCCTCGGATATGGATGATTTCAATGTTGACGACCGCAGCAAACGAAACAAGGACAATGAATTTCGGATCTTCACGTGGAATGTCCGGACCCTAAACAGGCCACGTGCAGCCGAACAATTAGTGGAGAACCTGGGTAGGCTAAAGGCTGATGTAACAGCCATCCAGGAAGTGCGATGGGATGGAGAGGGCATACGAAGGATGCAATCGTGTGACATCTACTTCGGCGAGTGCTGCAAGGAGCAGGGTCAGCGGCTCTTTGGTTGTGGTTTTGTGGTAAGGGGAAGACTTAGGCCGGTAACGGACTCAGGCTCATTGATTTCGCGGCCAGGCGAAATGTCATCATAGCAAGCACTCTATTCCCACACCTTAATATACACAAAGGGACCTGGCGGTCTCCGGATCAACGAACCGTTAACCAGATTGATCATGTTGCGATAGACGCCAGACATGCTTCCAGTATCCTGGATGTCCGAACGTTCCGAGGTGCCAACATAGAATCGGATCACTACTTGGTGGTAGCGCAAGTACGTATGCGGATATTCATGACGCCATAACGACGAGCGGATGCTGTAAAACGATTTAACGTCGCGAAGCTAAAATCGCAAGAGATAGCCAGGACTTTTGCAGACCACGTCTCTCTTAAACTCTCAACAAGCCCGCCACAAGCATCATCTGTAGAGGACCAGTGGAAGCACTGCCAAAATGCCATCAAAAGCGCCGCTACTGATGTACTGGGTTTCACTAGGCCACCACAACGAAACCCCTGGTTCGATGAAGAATGCAGACTGGCGCATGAAGCAAAGAACGAGGCCTACCAAGCCATGCTGCAGGCTACAACCAGAGCTGCTGAGAGAGCAGCCCGGGAGGTCTACAGGCAAAAACGAGGGGAGGAACGCCGACTTCTCAGGAGGAAAAAGAGAGAGCATGCGAAGCGGGCGGTCGAGTCTATTCGGAAGTTCTACCGAAGGGTGAGGCAAACTACCCATGGTTACAAGGCCAGAACGGAAGCCTGCCGAGACGAGAGTGGGAATATGGTGGTAGACACACAGTCGGTGCTGAGGATCTGGAAACAACACTTTTCTAGACTGCTAAACGGCGAAGATGGCCAAAATTCCGCTGTAAGACAGAACACTCCATTCAACCTGGACGATGATGGTCAAAATTTCCGTCCACCCGACCCAAATAAAGTGCGGTTAGCGATAGCCAAGCTTAAAACGTACAAGGCTGCTGGTGCGGATGGCCTGCCAGCCGAGCTATTCAAAGCAGGGGGAGATGACTTGGTAGGGAGTATACCCCAGCTTATCTTCAAAATTTGGTCGGAGGAAAGTATGCCCGATGAATGGAACCTCGGTATAGTGTGCCCCATCCACAAGAAAGGAGATGCTCTGACCTGTTCCAACTACAGAGGTATAAGTCTCCTCAACGTCGCATACAAAATCTTGTCATCTGTACTGTGTGATCGCTTAAAACCGTTTGTCAACGATCTGATCGGCCCCTATCAGTGTGGTTTTAGGCCCGGCAAATCAACAGTCGATCAAATGTTCACACTCCGACAGATCTTGGAAAAAACCCAGGAGTTTCAAATCGATACACACCACCTCTTTATCGATTTTAAAGTCGCATATGATAGCGTAGACAGAGACGAGCTATACAGAGCCATGGCGCATCTTGGCATCCCTGCCAAACTCGTCCGCTTGTGCAGGATGACGATGGTGAAATCTCGCTGCTCCGTCAAAGTCGGCAAGAACACCACCGAACCCTTTGATGTCGAGAAAGGTTTGAGACAAGGCGACGCGTTATCATGCAACCTGTTTAACATCGTTCTTGAAGCAATTGGGCTTTTCCAGAATCTGACTCTGTTTTTTCTCTTTCTAATTTTGACAGTTCTTTAATCAAAAAGAAGCTCTAGATGGGGGGAAAACAACAATACAAACAAATATAAATACACACCGATACTGTTCGCGCCCTTAAATAGTGTGTTTGTTTTCCCCCCATCTAGAATTTTTGACGTTTGGTGGAAGTTCCCAATTGTACGCAACTCGCAAGTCAACAACAGAGGTACAATTTTTCAAAAGTCTGTTCAACTACTTGCTTATGCAGATGATATTGACATCATTGGGAGAACGAAGCGAGCTGTTACCGGCGCGTTTGGAAGTATTGAATCGGAGGCGGCGAAAATGGGTTTGGCTGTTAATGAGGACAAGACGAAGTATATGCTATCATCGAGAAAGGAATCTCAACATCGTCGGCTCGGGCAAAACGTCACGATGGATAGATACAACTTCGAAGTCGTCAATGACTTTGTCTACCTGGGCTCCACTGTAACATCGCAAAATGACATCAGCGCAGAGATCAAACGAAGAATTACTCTTGCCAATCGCTGTTTCTTCGGGCTAAGAAGGCATCTAAGTAATAAAGCCCTCTCAGAGAACCAAGGAGACCTTATATAAGACCCTAATCATCCCGGTCCTGCTATATGGGGCAGAGGCATGGACCCTGTCAAAAACGGATGAGAATCTGCTTGGGTGCTTTGAAAGGAAGATTCTTCGGGTGATTTTCGGTCCAGTCTGTATCGATGGAGTATGGAGGAGAAGATTTAATAACGAGCTTTACGGGCTTTACAGCGACGTCGACCTGGTCAAGAAGCTGAAAATTCAGCGGCTGAGATGGCTGGGACACGTGGAGCGTATGGACACCAACGCACCAGCCCGACGAGTCTTCGAATCTACCCCTGACGGTCTGCGCAGCAGAGGAAGACCCCACCTTAGGTGGCGCACACAAGTGGAGAACGACCTCAACCAACTTGGAGTGCGTACCTGGAGGCAGCTAGCTAGGGACCGAGCTGGCTGGATGGGCTTGTTGGTTGAGGCCGTAGTCCATCCTGGGCTGTGAGCGCCATCTAAAGTAAAGTAAGTAAGTAAGTTTCTTAAAAACACTGGAACTGGCATATCGTGGACAAACTGAGGCTTTTTTCAAAGTTGTGTGAGTTGCACAAACACAAATGCATTCACGCAGGGTCGGCGTGAAGTTAGACGGCTAAAAGCTGGGGCGCCGAAATGATTTTTAGTTATATTTCTTTTCGGTCAGGAAAGTAGGAAAATATGTAGCTGGTAAAACTAGATTACGAATTTTATCTTCTCAGAAGTAGTTAGGCAACTTTAAAGGAAGAAGGCAGGTTAATGAACCTGTTAAAACAAAATTTGGATTATTTTTATCCGATTAAAAAAAACAGCCATACAAATTTTTCAAGTGTAAAACTATTCTGTCTTCCTTATCTACCCAGTCTGACAAAAAAAATATTTGCACCACCGTCACGACCTTACCCACCCCAAACTTGATTTGCACTGAAATAAAGAAAGAACGAAGAAATGAAATACTGAAAACAAAAACCACCCTCGAGTTGGATATGGATGTTGTTTGTCGTATCTGTTTCTGTAGTTTGTTGCATGTACGTTGTATTCTTCATTGTCCTCTCGCTTCCTCGTGTTTTAAGAAAGGCAAACATTTTGCTTTTGGCTGCGAATTAAATGTTTCATAGAAGATAAGGTGTTTGATAACCAATTAACTTGCATAATCATAAAATAATCTAAAAACAGTGCAACTAAGACCATCTACATCAAAGAAGGGAAATAAACTCAATGAAGACCATATTCTACATCTGTATATTTCTCTTGTCTGTGGATATAGCTACTACAATTTCATACAAATAATATTTTGCCGCTTCGTGAAGTTCTGTTGCCGTGCAGTTTCGCTGAAGTGCAGTTCCGTCGAGTGCGGTTTTTAATTCACAATGCAGAGAGTTCCACACCGACAGCGTAGAATTATTCGTGTTTGTCAGTGAATTTGGGAAATAAAATACAAAATTTGAAAAAAAGGAAAATGAAAATGTTAAAAAAATGCTTTTAGTACTTTTGGGAGTGTTTGTTTACAAAAAAGCATAAGGCAAAAAAAGACCAAGTGTGAGCAGAAGAAGACGATGGGAATGTTAATGAAGACAAAATTAATTAGTCGCAAAATAAAAACATTTATTTGCTCGCCATTTTCGGTATTTTATTTATTTATCTACAGAATTAATAAATATAAATACAACTACAGATACGCTCGGTGTCCTGTTCTTAATTGTCAAAATGAAAATCGTCGTCTCGTTGCGTCTTTTTTTCAATTTTTCGAGATCATGGCGTGACGGGACGACGAGAAACGCTTTATTGTGAATACTCGGGTATATTTTCATTGCTTGAAATTGGTTTGACAGCTACGACGAGTTCTCGTCACGCTCACTCGTTTCCTCGTCGCATTGTGAAACAGGCTTCACTGAACATACCTAAAGCGTTGAGTTGCCTCACTGAACATACCTAAAGTGTTGTGTTGCCTACGTACTTGTCATGTTCATATTGGAATCAGAAAAACTGTTATACTTTGTAGGGAATCCACTATACAGTGTATTATAGAGATCAGTGGGAGTTGGCTGCTTGCACATCTCATAAGTATAAAAATCGTCGTGTATAACAAAAACAAAAATACATTTGGATGGGTATTGTGGTTCGGCCAAGGCCTTATTATAGGTTTTAATAGGCGTAGATTCATGAAAAATGTCGTAAGTAGGTACTTTAACTTCAGTCAAAATGTCTGTCAATCAGAAGATAATGTAATTGGCACTCGAATTTCGAGGGCTGGACGTACTAGTGTTAGTAAATAGAGAAATGATACCGAAGGAAACTAAAATTTCGTCGTTGTCGATTTTCAATCCACAAAGTTTCGATTTTAACTGCAGGGAATCTTTCACACTATATTTCGAATTTGATGCAAGGTTTTTCAAAATATTTATTAACTATTTTACTAAGTTATAGCATGGGACTTTTAATGATAAACATATTGGGCGAAGAGGGAGGCCTTCCTTGTGAATTTTTGGGAGACCATACAGTCTTGGGGCAACTGAATTGTATGTTGTCATTATATGTTTTTGACGTTGATCAATAATTTCATTTTCAAACAGCTATTTAACAAAGTTGATATTTGTTTTTTGTAGTTTATTTGTAGGGTCGGAACATAATGGCCAATATACATTTCTATCTTCCATCATGTTCTTTATCTTGACAACGTAGTCGCTTCTGTACATCGTGACTGTTGCATTACCCTTATCCGCCGAAACAATAATTACATTTCTGTTGTTGTTTTGTTTCGTGCAGAATCTGTATAAAATATTTGTTAAAATCAGAAAATGTTCGTTTTCCCATGCAGCTTTAAAGCATTTTTGTAAATTTGCAGCGCTTACCTTTTTTCCTTTTATCGTTATTGCTTATGTCCCCTTTCACACTAAGATACTAGTTGCTGGTGATTTTTTGACGTTTTCTTTAAATCTCTTTAACAATCTCTTGTACCTTTCAGACAAAGATACAGAGTCGGAAGAGACTTGCTGTATTTTCATTAGAGAAAACGTCGAGCATTGTATATAAAATCTATAGTACTACCATGTTGATGAACGATTAGGGCGTCACCTAGTGAGGTGACCGACATTTTCTCTTTTTTTTCCAATTGAGAACTTCCACCAAACGTCAAAAACTCTAGATGGGGGGAAAACAAACACACTATTAAAGGCGCGAACAGTATCGGTGTGTATTTCTTTTTGTTTGTATTGTTGTTTTCCCCCCATCTAGAGCTTCTTTTCGATTAAAGAACTGTCAAAATTAGAAAGAGAAAAGACAGAGTCAGATTCTGGAAAAGCCCAATTGAAATTTTTGCAGGGTTTGTATCTTGAATAGAGGAACGAGAATACTGTATACTAAATTTGTGAGAGTTCGAGGGAGAAAAAAAAAGAACGATTTTTTCTTCAGGATTAAGTTCTGCCTGTGTGGTAGAAAATGTATGAGAGAATATATATAAATGCCTTATTTTTGTGAGTAGCTATTGCTATACAGTTTTATATTCTCTCATACATTTGTTATTGTTTTTTTTTTTATATTTTTCCTGTTTGTATCGGTATCCATAACGACGATTGCCAATATTCTTTTTAGTTTTGAAATTTGTTTACAAGGCATGGGAAAAATGTACGTGTTCGGACGCGGGGTCCCACGCGCTCCGCGACTCCCAACCTCCGCGCCGCCGCTGATGGGCCCCCATTGTTTTCAATTTGTATTCATTAATTAACATTATTTAAGATTTTTCCTTTCTTCTTTATCCTTACTGAAAAAAAAAAATAAAAAATGTTATATACATTTGTTTCATTACATAAATGGATGCATTTTCAAATTTGAAGCCAAAAGTTATATGATAGACTATGAAGCTGGTCTTCGAAATGCATTGAAGACAGTCAATCCAAATGCATTAATTAATGGCTGTTGGTTTCATTTTTGTCAAGGCATTCGAAGAAGAGTTTCAATGAAACACAAACAGCTATTGACTTTTATTAGGACGAATTAGGCAGCATCCGAAGCTTTTCATAAAGTTATGGCCTTGCCTTTACTACCAGCTGACCACATCGAATCTTCGTTAAGTAAAACAAAAATAAATATTGCGCGTTGTGATAAAGATCAACTGTTCGCTCCATTTTTTGAATATTTTGAAAACCAGTGGATTAAAAAGGTGATTGTTTATATAGTTTAACACATATTTATAAATTATATTTTAACTTTTGCTTAAATTTTTAACATCGTAGGTATCATCTCAAGGAATATCTGTTTTAACCTTCTGACGCGAACAACATTAGCTGTGGAAGCCTATAATGGTGTTTTATCCCGCTCTTTTCCCCGAAATTCAAATTTATCAAATATCTTCTTAATGAAGAATTTTCTAAAAGCAGAGATTTCAATTTGCTTTTACAAAGTGGTTGCGCTTTTGGAACTTCCAAACGAAAAAAGAAAGATAAAGATAAGTCTGAAAAAATAAAGGAGGCGAGTGAATTTCTATTATTTGGCAAAATCACGGCTGAAAAGTTTTTGCAGCGCATGATTTTCAAAAATAATAGAATTTGTTGTGAAATGGAGCCAGATGATGATTTTTTCGAAGAACTTAACGAACATGACGATGAAGAAGATGATGAGGATGACGTTGGAAATATGTATATCGACAAACAATTTAGAAAATAGCGCCAATTCGTCTTTGTGCATAATTTGTATTTCAATGAAATCCAACATTGTGCTTCTTCCATGTAAACATATGATGATTTGTAGCGAATGCCATTTAAAGTTGCAAGCCGACAGCATCGCAAAAGGTTCTGACGATGGATACATATGCCCTTTGTGCCGCACAAAAATTGCAGATGTCATTCGCGTTTATGTACAATAATTGTATAAAATGTTACAATATTTCTTATTTTGCTATAAACTTTTACACTATAATGAATTACATGTTTTGGGACTTAGTTCCTTTCGGAAAATATATTTTAGTCTTTTTTTTCTTTAAACTGGGAGTTGGTTCATTTGAGACTAAGTTCATATGGAACGAAGTCCCACTATTGGGACTTAGTTCATTTCTATTTTGGGATTTAGTTCATTTAGCGTTTGGATTTAGTTCCAAAAATTAATGGGATTTTGTTCATAATGAACTAATTAGGTGGGAGTTAGTTCATTGGGAGTTAGTTCTTTTGGGACTTAGTTCGTAGGGCCGTCCAAACATAATTCCATTGGTCTGGCAGTGATTCCGAGAGCCTAACACTACAATCGGAGTATCGCATAAAAAGGAACAATTAAATGTAAGCCCTAGTATGTTACTAAATATTGTGATATACTATGTTGACCATCCGTCTCGGGTTTTCTGGGACTGTCCCGTATTTCTATAGCCTGTGCCGGTTTTTTTCTTTTTTAAAGAAACGCTGGACGTACAACCTTTAAGGGTGTATACATATCTATGTATAAAAGTACATAGGTATGCATAGTTCAAAAAATAACCTTTTCTGAAGTTTAACAAAAAAAAAAAAAAATTAATCTTTATTTGACGTTAAGTTAGTTCATTGGGAGTTAGTTCTTTTGGGACTTAGTTCGTAGGGCCGTCCAAACATAATTCCATTGGTCTGGCAGTGATTCCGAGAGCCTAACACTACAATCGGAGTATCGCATAAAAAGGAACAATTAAATGTAAGCCCTAGTATGTTACTAAATATTGTGATATACTATGTTGACCATCCGTCTCGGGTTTTCTGGGACTGTCCCGTATTTCTATAGCCTGTGCCGGTTTTTTTCTTTTTTAAAGAAACGCTGGACGTACAACCTTTAAGGGTGTATACATATCTATGTATAAAAGTACATAGGTATGCATAGTTCAAAAAATAACCTTTTCTGAAGTTTAACAAAAAAAAAAAAAAATTAATCTTTATTTGACGTTAATCAGAATCAAGAAAATAATTATTCAAGTCTCTGAAATCAACAAAAAATCATTATCCCATAGTTTTGTTTTTGTTCTGCAGCGCGGCTGCGTGTTCGGACGCGGGGTCCCAAGCGCTCCGCGACTCCCACCCTCCGCGCCGCCGCTGATGGACCATACTTATGTTGAACATAAATTCATAATAAAATTTACCTTTTCAAAATTCTCAATGTATATTATTATCAGCTGATTGAAACATCCCTGTGGAACAATTTTAAAGGTTCCATCTATCAAGTATTTTCTATTTAACGGTGGAATATTCTGACGAATTAGCTGCATTATTTCTTCTGAGGCAAAAATGCAGTAAGAAAATTTGTCCTCTTTTATACAGGCTTTATAAAAGAAATTGATGATCGCTATGATTATGATCGACAAAATTAAAACCTTTGATACAGTTTCCATCCTTTAGAATTTCAACTCTCGATTTGCAAAGTTTTTCGTAACACATAAAATACGAAGTATTTGTTTTTTTATTTGTTGATTTTTTAACATATAAATATTTTTCACTATACAGGATAGTCTAAGAGCTGGCGACGGATTTTCTGCGTGAAAGGAAACCAAACGGTATTAACGTTACAACTAGTCCTAGGGAAGGTGATAACGAATACGAAAGTCTGTCTGCACGTAGTGGCCGCGTTTCCGCGAAAAAGTGCATCAAAAGTACAACTTTTCTGAAAATAGAAATAGTGAGGGAAACCACTTAAAATGCATCCCATCCCGACGCCACGGACTCGCTGATTACAAAAATGGTTTCGACAGACGTGTAGGTGGCCGCAAAACCCTCGACAGACGCCGCCGAAAATGCGTTTTTTTTGGCGTTTTTTACTTTTTGGGAAACCACTTAAAATTGGTGTCATTCGAAAGCTCTCGACTCCCTGAGTGCGAATATGCAAATGACAGACGTTTAGGTGGCCACAAAACCCGCGACAGACGTCGATGCGTTTTTTTTTTTGGCGCTTTTTTACTTTTTGGGAAACCACTTAAAATTGGTGTCATTATGGAAAGCTCTCGACTCCTTGAGTGCGAATATGCCTATGACAGACGTGTAGGTGGCCGCAAACTCGCGACAGATGCGTTTAAAATCGCGGCTTTTTTTTTACGAAATTTTAGGTAACTGATGTTACACTCCTAAATACATCGCAATCTAAGGGTCTTGACTGCCAGGAGAATAAATATGTGAAAAAACCAACTTTAAGCTCTATCCAACAGCTGGAAAGCGCGATAAAAATCGCGGATTTTTTCAATGTATGACTATTTAATGGGCTTTTGCGGGAAACCACTTAAAATGTGTATTAATTGAAAGGTCTTCACCTCATTAAAATAAAAATTTAAACGACAGACGCGTAAGTGGTGATAAACGGATGGTAGCCGCTAAATAAGTCGCGGCCGTTATTTATTGTTTTTAAATTGGATTTTAGTGGTAATCTCTTCAAATGTTACTCAAGTTAAGGGTTTTAACTCCACTAAGAACAAAATGTAGGTGACAGACGTTTTGAGTTATATCAACATGTTGAAAACCGCGATAAAATTCGCGCATGTTATTATTGTTTTATTAGTTGGATTTTGGTGGTAACCTGCCAAAAAGGGTGTCTAATCAACGGTTTGAACTCCCTAACCAAGAAACTTTTACTGACAGACGCTTTGAGTTATACCAAACTATCTTAGTCCGCGAAATACATCGCGTTTGTTATTATTGTATTTTTTTAATTCAATTTTAATGGTCACTGTTTGAAATGTACCTACAAGTGCACTCCGAGGTTGAATTTTTTTATAGAGCTTTGGAATCAAAACTTTTAATGCTCCTTTTAAAGGCATCAAGAGCAGATTCCAAAATGGTATCAACCACATTTGTGCACTCTCCATTCAATAAAGAAACCCCAAAACCTTTTTCAGTTTTTTGAGTTTCTCATCAAATGACCTGCCTACAAGTGTACTCCGAGGTTGAATTTGTGTTATAGAGCTTTGGAATCAAAACTTTTTATGCTTCTTTTAAAGGCTTCGAGAGCAGATTCCAAAATGGTATCAACCACATTTTTGGCACTCTCCATTCAATAAAGAAACACCAAAACCTTTTTAAGTTTTTTGAGTTTCTCATCAAATGACCTGCCTACAAGTGTACTCCGAGGTTGATTTTTTTTTATAGAGCTTTGGAATCAAAACTTTTAATGCTCCTTTTAAAGACATCTAGAGCAGATTCCAAAATGGTATCAACCACATTTATGGCACTCTCCATTCAATAAAGAAACACCAAAACCTTTTTCAGTTTTTTTTAAATTTTAATATTCAAAGAAAGTTTTGGGGTTTCTTTATTGAATGGGAAGTGCCATAAATGATGTTGATACCATTTTGGAATCTGCCCTCGATGCCTTTAAAAGAAGTATAAAAAGTTTTGATTCCAAAGCTCTATAACAAAAATTCAACCTCAGAGTACACTTGTAGGTACATAGGTCGCTATTGAATTATATAGAAAGTAATAAAACTTAGTACTTTATTGTCCTGGCGAAGAGCCTCGCCTATTATTGCACCCGCTGTGCAATCGCACCGAGCCTTGCAGCGTGCTGTTCCTTCGTAAGTATCAATTAGGAGATACTTAGTCACAATCTGAGCGAGGATGTCCAGCTTCTTATCCTGGATGTGTCTCTTGAACAGTGGGTGGGAATCCTTTGACATTCTAATGATGAATTAATCTTGTTCCATGGCTGCAACAAGATCATTATTCTCATTTGAGAAGGTTTCGTATAAGCAGAATGTTCTGCAAATCTACTTGTTAATAATCGTCCAGACCAGGCCCAAATTTTTCGACGAACTTGCGGCGTGTCTGCATCTGGTTTCCACTTTTGACAAGTTTAAAAAATATTTTTGTACCAATATCGGATACAACAAAAAAAAAAAAAAAAACAAACGAAAAGACTGACTGACTATTTTATTTTGTTGGTTTCACAAAAAAAAATAAGAAATAACCTCAAACTACTTTGTTTTTGTTTCACATAGATGTCAAAATTGGCCACTCAGCCACCTTATGTCATCTTCAATTGGAATGAAAAAAACTGTTATACTTGAATGGTATACACTATCCAGTATATAATAGAGATCAGTGATATTAAAGGTAATATCCACTGATCTCTATAATATACTGGATAGCGTATCCATACAAGAAAGTTGACCCCATTTGAAGAACTGTTATAGTGGAGCTGCCTACTTTTTTGTATAACAGTATAACTTTATAGAATATACAAAGTAAAGAAGTCAAAAGTCAAAGAAGTGGAAAATGTGAAACGATATTGTTCTGGAGTTACTAAATCTTTATTAAAAAAATAAACTCCAATAGCCAAGCAATTGATTCACCAATAATGCTGGATCGTAAATACATTTGTTTAGCAATATTTGGCGATGAAAAATCAACGCATACTTGCTTTTTAATGCATTGCGGTTTTGAACAAAACTCCAATTGCTTTAACTGCATGAATTCTCAAATAATAATTTCAAATTGCATAAAATGAATGTATTTAAAACGATCGATATAAAATAAATTTTTATAAGATTACAAAATGCATTTTAAGCACGCCAC
Source organism: Epistrophella euchroma (assembly GCA_947049315.1). NCBI lineage: Eukaryota > Metazoa > Arthropoda > Insecta > Diptera > Syrphidae > Epistrophella > Epistrophella euchroma. Next base: position 62,653,992 of record OX346245.1, read on the forward strand.
AAAAATAAATTGGAAACAAGAATTTTACTCAATGTTTACTAGTGTTGCTTAACTGGCTGAACAGAATAGAATGACGGAACTGAAGACGCAGACGGAACTGGAAGAGTTGTCAAAAAGTGTCGTACGTCATTTTTTTTACATGTCCACAATGGAGCTGTACAGCTTTGAAAGTATTTTGAAGAAAAACAAAAGAATATTATTGTGTACAAGCTCAGAATTCACATTTTTTGTTTCCAATAATTTTCCTTTTAATAAATAATTTTTTTCGCGATACAAATAACCACAATATTTTTTTCCGACCCAAAAAGTTGTTTTTTTTCTTCATACAAATTGAAACGTCAAAAGTGCCGTACGTCAAAAGTTAAAAGTTGGTGAACTCTTCCGTCTGCGTCTGCGTCTCCGTATGCGTCTACGTTCCGTTGTGTTCGCAACATTGAATTTGCGTGTATTCAATATTTTGACAGCTATTCCGGCTCCGTCTCCGTTTCCGTCTGCGTCACCATTCTGTTCAGCCAGTAAACATCGATAGTCTATCGATATTAAAAAACTATCGCGTACATCGATAGTTTTAAAAAAAACTCGAAAACTAATACAGCGTTTTCATTAGAGCTGAAATGAGGTAATTTGGCAAATTGCAAATAAAGTGTTCACATTTCAAATTTCCTAATTTTGTTTGACGCTCCAGATTGTCAATCAATTGTTTTTGTTGTTTTTTACCTTGAACTCTGTCATTTGAAATGGGATCCACTTTGAATGGATTCCACTTGGGTGTGTTCATAAAAGTTTTACGTAATTTCCTACTGAATTTCGTGCAAATTTGGTTGAAATTACCTCATTTGGAAATTTGAATTTGTATGGGAAATGAGATGATTTCGAATTGAATTTGGAAATTTTGAACGAAATAACCTCATTTGCTCTAATGAAAACGCAGTATAACGATAGTTTCAATAATTCCAAATTCGAGAGGGCCGATTTGCTTTAAATTTGGTCCAGAGCTTTTTTATGTGATTTCTTAGGGAGTAAATTCGAACTCATCAAGCATCAAATATGTGAAAAAAAGAAATCACAGATAGAGGTACTTAAAAAAAGCTTACAGACACAAAAAAATAAATTAATCGAAACTCGTTTGGAATAGGCTATGATTAAATACTTGCAGCCTAATTCATAATCGCATTATAACGAGTGCATAATGTTATATACTCTTTATAATGCCTCTGAACGCCAAAATGTTATTCAGAAAACTTATGCAACGTTGAATAGAGGCCTACATAAGGATATTTTTGTACCGAAATGTCACTTTGACTCACATACAATAATAAAACACAAAGATTTAGGGTGGCGCATATTTTTAATTTCTTTGTTTTTTGTTTTAGTCTAAAAGTGAGCAAGCTACATAATTATTTATTTGAATAAAACAAAATATTGGGTAATTTATTTCAAATTCGACTATCGTTGTATCGATAGTTTTTTTTCCAAAACTATCGAAAATGGAAACTATCGATGTTTAAGCATCACTAGTTCTTACGTCAAAATGATTTTTTTGTGCTCAGAAGATGTCAGAGAGTGGAGCTGCCTTCCCAAATGTCATCTTTCATTGGAGTCAAAAAAAACTGTTATACTTTGTAGGGAATACACTATCCAGTGTATTATAGAGATCAGTGGTAATATCATTAGCGTTTTCATTTTTCTTCTGTTCTGCGCATCTATCAAAATCGATAAAAAATGGTGGATCCAGTGCCCATTTACATGTCAAATTTCGGTATTTGTTGTTGTTTTTAATATTGCGGTGTGAAGTTTTTGGGAGCACTCGAGCAACCATTTTTTAATTTCTGACAGTTTCAATTCTGACAACCTGCGCATACCTTATATTTGTCTACTGTGCGTAGCAACTTATAACGCGGCTATTGTGAATGCTGTGAATCATTTCATCACGACTGACGAACACATCCCACCAAACAATGGAATCTGGAAAATGACAGTCTCTTCCAATTCCAATACTTGTATTTTGCTTCGTTTTTTTTTTCCACCCATTTCAGTTGCCACTTTGCCAGTTGTCATTTGAATTTTCTAAAGTTTGGTTGCTTCTTGAATTTAGAAACAAGTGAAGAAAAATGAAAATTAATAAAATAAACAATTATTGTTCGTATTCCTAACTTAGGGACACATACGCGGATAATTTGTCTTTTCGTTAGGCTTGGACCTTGGCAGTCCGATAAAGAATCCGAGTAATTCCTATTAGAATTTTTAATTATTCGTGAGAATATTTGTTCTTTTTCATAAGAACATAATCGTGTATATTGTTAGATAAGGATAGTGTCTATGAGTTTTCTTCTCTTCTGAGACTTTTTTGTCAAGCAGTGTTTTTCAGAAGGAAAAAAAAAAACAAACGCAATAAACATATAAAGTGAAATTTCCAAGCCTTTTCAAGAAATTATTCTTTTAATTTAAAATTGAATTTATGAAAACAAAAAATACAAGAAAAGAGTAACCTTTAGTTAATGGTGCCAATAATTAAATCCCACCACCGGCAACAGTTAAAACCATAATTAATTTCTTTTTTAAATTTTGTGTTTAATATCCCTGCCTCTGCACAATAAATGGTTAATGGATGCTATTCGAACAGTGCTGCTCTGATTTCGTAGTAGCTATAAGGCAAGTACATTTTAAGGTATATTTCTATTTTTAGAGCTTTGTTTTGTTGAAATCTCTTTTTTTCAAGTTTTGGATTCCCTTAATCGCAGTAAATATGTTATTATGACTAACCTACACAAATTTTTTTTGTTTTATTAAATTCAACAATCAATTTCGCTGTTAACAGAGCTACATACACTGGGTGGGGTGGGTCAGTTTTAGTTTGTTTCTTTTTTTGTATCATAACTACGAGGCAAACTAGTGGTTATTGTCGGTCGATGACAGCATAGTTTGCTCTTTGCTAGAGTCGTAGCCGATAGCCTATCATGTCTCTCTACTTCAATCGTTTTACATGTTGCTGCCGTGCCTGCCTTTTAATTTTAATTTTTGATTCAAAGCTCTTCATTTAATTTATTTTCTATGATAATTTAAATATTCTGCTTGGATGGAATTATATATTTAGTATATCCAGTTTTCGGTCGAGTTAAAAACAAATGAGAATAGAAAGGAATGATTTTGTAGGTATGTACAATTCATGCAGAAAAAAATATTTTTCAAATTTCTATTAAACAGGGTGCGCTAAAAATCGACAATTATTTTTAACTTTTTAAACTATAAAATGTAAGGATATATACATAAATAATACCTAATAATTTAGAAAATGTATGCTGCTTAACTTGTTAAATCATTTCATTTAAGACGGATTTGAAGAGAGCAGCGAAAGGAAAACTTGTTTTCTTATAAGAGCTCGCAGTTCACATACTTGGTGCAATAAGGCCAAATGCCGGTATTTGGTTTTTTTGTAACGTTTAAGTTTTTATGGATACAAAATTTATAAAAAAATGTATTCTTTTTGAAAGAAATAAAAACGCAACCACTTGATTTTTATGTAAAATAAGGCCAAACTAAATTACCAAAATAAAATTAAGATCAAATGCTAAAAATGTGGCCTTATTTCGCTTTGAAATAAGATCACCTTGTCGTTTTTAAATTATGTACCTATACATAATGCTGATATCTATCCTTTTTTTGCGGGATTATCCCTTTTTCTGACTTAGAAAAAAACTATCCCGTGAACGTTTCTTAAATCCCAAGTTATCCTTTTAATATACCTTTTTCAGTCTCGGAAAATTTCAAACGAAAAATTTTTTGAATCAATTTGAAAACCCTAAAACGAAAAAAGAGAAATATGTAACTCGACAAAGTGGTGCCGATGCGAGTGGCAATAACATCGAACATGGCGACGATGGAACAATATTGATCGTTTGATTATCAAAATGTTTTTAAAAGATTAATTTCTTTCGGGGCGACTTTCCATTACGACATCCCGATTTCGAAGTTGATTTTTTTTAGGAGTAGGTAGGCATCTCAATAGAATATTTTTCAAATATTAAGGTGCGGAAACACCCCTAAATGCAATTTAAAAATGTTTAAAATTTTCAAAATTGGGCATTTTTTTTACCGATTTGCACTTTTTATATGCGGAATTTGGAAACGCGGATAGTCTCATTGGAAATATGAACACCTAAAAACACTAAATATCACAATTTTAAAGTGAGGAAACATTTATATATACCTACCTACATATGTATTTTTAATTAATTTTCAGAACTTTTTGTTTTGAAAACAAAATAATTATTACAAGTAAAGAAATGTTATAAGGTCTGTTTAGTATTGCCAGGCATGTATTTTACTTGGGTTTTTATTTGGCGTGTTCAGGAAAATGAGATATCTGAGATTTCTCTATTTCAAAAAGTGAGCAAGCGAATCCAAAATATTTTTTTCTCAGGGTTTTGACAGCAGAAATTTTGCTGAGGAATCCTGTTCACGTAACGGAGATTGCTGAGGGCTCTGAGATCTCATTTTCCTGAACTTGCCTATTTTGGGAAATTTAAAACTGTTAAACCTCATTTAAAATGTATTTCAAAATGAGTTTAAATAATAGTTTAAAATTTCGTGCGAAATTTAAAACTATTATTTAAACTCATTTTGAAATACATTTTAGTGAGGTTAAATAATAGTTTAAAATTTCGCGCAAAATTTAAAACTATTATTTAAACTCATTTTGAAATACATTTTAGTGAGGTTTAATAATAGTTTAAAATTTCGCGCGAAATTTAAAATTTAAAATTTAGTAAGTAGGTACCTACCTAGTTAAGTATTTTATGTTGTTTTTAATTTTCTCAAAAACCATAAGTCAGTTTCTTTGTTTTTGTATGTATTTGGTAGGTAGGTACCTATAAAAAAAAAAATTATTACTTTTATTTTCTTTTTTAAAAATTCAAACGGATAATATAGACCATCCATTTCAGTCCTACACGCTGTTGTGTTTTTGTGCATATTGTCCCAAATAGTATATTTTTGTTATCATACTGCTTATTATACTAAATAAATAAATAAATTTGGTGGCACAAACGGCTCATGAAGAACCAGGACCTAGCGACATAAACTCTCAATCATTCCTGTGTGCGTGTCTGCAGGAATGGAGGGGACCTACAGTTTATTGCCGAATCCGAACGTCTAAGGTGAGCGGCACTTTTCTATGACAAGAGAAAGGTACTCTTGGAGGATTTGTTTGATTTTTAAGGTGGAAGCGGCTGGTATTGAACCCCAGACTTTGGCATGACAGTACAACGCACTAACCATTACGCCACGGGCTACTACTTATTATACTACATAGGTACATAAGTAATTATTGTTATAAATTTATTATTTGCAAAATTTTGAAAAGCTGTATTTTTGGAAACCATTAGGTAGCTCAAATTTAAAGAAACTGATTAAGTGTGATTTTATTCACTACTGTTCAACTTGCAGATAAATTCAAAGTTGGCCAACTTATGAGTTGATTTTGAATCCAATGTTGAACGGAAAGATGAAAATTGTTTTTATTCAGTACATTTCTTTACTCTCTAAAGTTGGTCTGCTTGCAGTTTCTAAAATATTCTTGGGAAAATAACACACAATATGTCAGTTTCAACTTTTGATTTGCATTAAAGTAGGTACCTATACAAAAAAAAATAAGCGCGGATCTCTCATTTTGACTTGATGTTTGAGGTATACATTATGAGATAGTTCATGTACTGTACAGGAGAATGAATCGTGGCGTAAAATTAGCTATCGCTTCCGACACACGTTTTAAATTATGATGTACGGTTCCATTGCTCACTTAAATGAAATATGTTCCTGAAGTTAGCAAACAAAGTCAGCAGAACAAAGGTTTTATGATTGCATAATTAGATACTAATTAAATGCCAAAGAAAAAAATTTAACGCTCTTACGGTTTTCAAAAAAACTAATGTTCTACTAACTCCACACGAAGTTAGCAGAACAGTTGCCCAAAAGTACATTAAATTTTAAATAAAGAATACAAAATTGGTTCCAAAATTAAATGCTCTAAAAAAAAATAAAAAATAAAAAAGAGAAATTCTTGAAATTGCCAAAATCTGCTTTTTCATTTATGTAATTGCTTGTTGAATACGAAATAATGCTGCATTATCTCAACAAAATTTTGAAATCCTGATTTAAAAAAACTCAATTTCTGTGTTCTGCTAACTTCATCGACCATTTTGGCCACTTTCATGAATTTTTTTTGGCAAAAATTTCTTTCTAGAATTAAGTGCTCATTGAATACGAATAAAATGCTCATTGTCTTAAAAAACTCATTTTCCGTGTTCTGCTAATATCATCGACGATTTTGGCCACTTTCTTGTAATGACTTTAAACAAAACGTTTTAAAACCCATTAAAAAAATCTAAGGCTGACCGATTTCTAAAACTAGCTGACCTTTTATGAGTACTGAGTTACCTTTCAGATGGCATATATTTTTTATGTCCCTCAAGTTAGCAGAGCAAGGTCAGCAGAACAAAGTTTTAATGATGTCATCATTAGGTGCTTAATAAGTGCTAATTAAGTACCCAACAACAAAATTAAGTGCTCCAGTACTTTTGGAAAAAATTAATGTTCTGCTAACTTGATTTCAAGTTAGCAGAGCAATTTTCGAAAACTGGTTAGAACGCATGGAAAAAAAATTGCTTTGCTCTCATAATTAGGTGCTATTTAAGTGCTCTACGAATAAAAAAAAAAAATTTGAAAAAAATTATTTTTTACAAAAAAAAAAAATATTTTAAAAATTTTGAAAAAAAATAATTTTTTTTTTATTTTTTTCTACTTTTTTCGTCATAAATATACTTGAATAATTAAGACTTTATCTAATTAGAGTTAAGTACCCCATTTCCGAAAGATTTTCCACGATTTGAAAAAAAAATAAAATAATTCAATTTTCCATACAAAACCCTGCTCTGCTAACTTAAATTCGATTTTTCTCGAACAATTCAAGATTTTTTCACCCAAATCTTTTTGATTTATTAGAAGCTCATCAAACTCGAATTAAGTACCCCATTTTCCGAAAGATTTTCCACGATTTGAAAAAAAAATAAAATAATTCAATTTTCCATACAAAACCCTGCTCTGCTAACTTAAATTCGAGTTTTCTCGAACAATTCAACTTTTTTTCACCCAAATCTTTTTGATTTATTAGAATCTCGTCAAACTCGAATTAAGTACCCCATTTTCCGAAAGATTTTCCACGATTTGAAAAAAAAATAAAATAATTCAATTTTCCATACAAAACCCTGCTCTGCTAACTTAAATTCGAGTTTTCTCGAACAATTCAACTTTTTTTCACCCAAATCTTTTTGATTAATTAAAAGCTCATCAAACTCGAATTAAGTACCCCATTTTCCGAAAGATTTTCCACGATTTGAAAAAAAAAAATAAAATAATTCAATTTTCCATACAAAACCCTTCTCTGCTAACTTAAATTCGAGTTTTCTCGAACAATTCAACTTTTTTTCACCCAAATCTTTTTGATTTATTAGAATCTCGTCAAACTCGAATTAAGTACCCCATTTTCCGAAAGATTTTCCACGATTTGAAAAAAAAAATAAAATAATTAAATTTTCCATACAAAACCCTGCTCTGCTAACTTAAATTCGAGTTTTCTCGAACAATTCAACTTTTTTTCACCCAAATCTTTTTGATTAATTAAAAGCTCATCAAACTCGAATTAAGTACCCCATTTTCAGAAAGATTTTCCACGATTTGAAAAAAAAAAAAAAAAAAATAATTCAATTTTCCATACAAAACCCTGCTCTGCTAACTTAAATTCGAGTTTTCTCGAACAATTCAACTTTTTTTCACCCAAATCTTTTTGATTTATTAGAATCTCGTCAAACTCGAATTAAGTACCCCATTTTCCGAAAGATTTTCCACGATTTGAAAAAAAAATAAAATAATTCAATTTTCCATACAAAACCCTGCTCTGCTAACTTAAATTCGAGTTTTCTCGAACAATTCAACTTTTTTTCACCCAAATCTTTTTGATTAATTAAAAGCTCATCAAACTCGAATTAAGTACCCCATTTTCCGAAAGATTTTCCACGATTTGAAAAAAAAAAATAAAATAATTCAATTTTCCATACAAAACCCTGCTCTGCTAACTTAAATTCGAGTTTTCTCGAACAATTCAACTTTTTTTCACCCAAATCTTTTTGATTAATTAAAAGCTCATCAAACTCGAATTAAGTACCCCATTTTCCGAAAGATTTTCCACGATTTGAAAAAAAAAAATAAAATAATTCAATTTTCCATACAAAACCCTGCTCTGCTAACTTAAATTCGAGTTTTCTCGAACAATTCAACTTTTTTTCACCCAAATCTTTTTGATTAATTAAAAGCTCATCAAACTCGAATTAAGTACCCCATTTTCCGAAAGATTTTCCACGATTTGAAAAAAAAAATAAAATAATTCAATTTTCCATACAAAACCCTGCTCTGCTAACTTTAATTCGAGTTTTCTCGAACAATTCAACTTTTTTTCACCCAAATCTTTTTGATTAATTAAAAGCTCATCAAACTCGAATTAAGTACCCCATTTTCCGAAAGATTTTCCACGATTTGAAAAAAAAAAATAAAATAATTCAATTTTCCATACAAAACCCTGCTCTGCTAACTTAAATTCGAGTTTTCTCGAACAATTCAACTTTTTTTCACCCAAATCTTTTTGATTTATTAGAATCTCGTCAAACTCGAATTAAGTACCCCATTTTCCGAAAGATTTTCCACGATTTGAAAAAAAAATAAAATAATTCAATTTTCCATACAAAACCCTGCTCTGCTAACTTAAATTCGAGTTTTCTCGAACAATTCAACTTTTTTTCACCCAAATCTTTTTGATTAATTAAAAGCTCATCAAACTCGAATTAAGTACCCCATTTTCCGAAAGATTTTCCACGATTTGAAAAAAAAAAATAAAATAATTCAATTTTCCATACAAAACCCTGCTCTGCTAACTTAAATTCGAGTTTTCTCGAACAATTCAACTTTTTTTCACCCAAATCTTTTTGATTAATTAAAAGCTCATCAAAATCGAATTAAGTACCCCATTTTCCGAAAGATTTTCCACGATTTGAAAAAAAAAAATAAAATAATTCAATTTTCCATACAAAACCCTGCTCTGCTAACTTAAATTCGAGTTTTCTCGAACAATTCAACTTTTTTTCACCCAAATCTTTTTGATTTATTAGAATCTCGTCAAACTCGAATTAAGTACCCCATTTTCCGAAAGATTTTCCACGATTTGAAAAAAAAAATAAAATAATTCAATTTTCCATACAAAACCCTGCTCTCCTAACTTAAATTCGAGTTTTCTCGAACAATTCAACTTTTTTTCACCCAAATCTTTTTGATTAATTAAAAGCTCATCAAACTCGAATTAAGTACCCCATTTTCCGAAAGATTTTCCACGATTTGAAAAAAAAATAAAATAATTCAATTTTCCATACAAAACCCTGCTCTGCTAACTTAAATTCGAGTTTTCTCGAACAATTCAAGATTTTTTCACCCAAATCTTTTTGATTTATTAGAAGCTCATCAAACTCGAATTAAGTACCCCATTTTCCGAAAGATTTTCCACGATTTGAAAAAAAAATAAAATAATTCAATTTTCCATACAAAACCCTGCTCTGCTAACTTAAATTCGAGTTTTCTCGAACAATTCAACTTTTTTTCACCCAAATCTTTTTGATTTATTAGAATCTCGTCAAACTCGAATTAAGTACCCCATTTTCCGAAAGATTTTCCACGATTTGAAAAAAAAATAAAATAATTCAATTTTCCATACAAAACCCTGCTCTGCTAACTTAAATTCGAGTTTTCTCGAACAATTCAACTTTTTTTCACCCAAATCTTTTTGATTAATTAAAAGCTCATCAAACTCGAATTAAGTACCCCATTTTCCGAAAGATTTTCCACGATTTGAAAAAAAAAAAATAAAATAATTCAATTTTCCTTACAAAACCCTGCTCTGCTAACTTAAATTCGAGTTTTCTCGAACAATTCAACTTTTTTTCACCCAAATCTTTTTAATTTATTAGAATCTCGTCAAACTCGAATTAAGTACCCCATTTTCCGAAAGATTTTTCAAGATTTTAAGAAAAAAGTACTATATAAATTCACAAAAATCGAATTTAAGTTAGCAGAGCAGGGTTTTGTATGGAAAATTGAATTATTTTATTTTTTTTTTTCAAATCGTGGAAAATCTTTCGGAAAATGGGGTACTTAATTCGAGTTTGATGAGCTTTTAATTAATCAAAAAGATTTGGGTGAAAAAAAGTTGAATTGTTCGAGAAAACTCGAATTTAAGTTAGCAGAGCAGGGTTTTGTATGGAAAATTGAATTATTTTATTTTTTTTTCAAATCGTGGAAAATCTTTCGGAAATGGGGTACTTAACTCTAATTAGATAAAGTCTTAATTATTCAAGTATATTTATGACGAAAAAAGTAGAAAAAAATAAAAAAAAAATTATTTTTTTTCAAAATTTTTAAAATATTTTTTTTTTTTGTAAAAAATAATTTTTTTCAAATTTTTTTTTTTGATTCGTAGAGCACTTAAATAGCACCTAATTATGAGAGCAAAGCAATTTTTTTTCCATGCGTTCTAACCAGTTTTCGAAAATTGCTCTGCTAACTTGAAATCAACTTGAAATCAAGTTAGCAGAACATTAATTTTTTCCAAAAGTACTGGAGCACTTAATTTTGTTGTTGGGTACTTAATTAGCACTTATTAAGCACCTAATGATGACATCATTAAAACTTTGTTCAGCTGACCTTGCTCTGCTAACTTGAGGGACATATATTTTTTTCCAATATTCCATAAATGAGTTGCCAAAAATCGCTGATGACCTTGAACAACTTTGATTCTTGATTAAAAATTTTCTAAGTCTGACCAATTTCTGAAAATAGCTGACCTTTTATGACAAATTAACGACTTTTCATATAACATACTTTTTAAGGAAAATTGAATATATGAGGCGCGATGATCTCACAGCCTAATTTTTTGCATTATTTCTTTTTTAATTTTACTCTGTGTCACATTTAATGTGAAAAAGTCAAAATATTTGTTAAAAGTATTTGAGCATTAATAAAAAGGTTCATGAGATGCATAATTAGTTCTTGAATTCTTTTAAAAATCTTCTTCTCTACGATTCAGAAGACGATAACTGCTATAAGCTTTAGACGATGAGAATAAGAAGGTAACAAAAAATAGTCAGAGCTCTACCCCAGACCTCTTAATGCAAACAGTAAAAATAGTTTTTGCACAGATTCAAGTTTGTTTAATATCAACATCATACTTGTGATACGGAGACCAATAGATCACTTTATTAATGTAAGGATCGTTAAATTTTTGAGAAGACGTTTGACAAAACTTAGCGTACACATGCTTTTAAATTTTTTTTTAGTTTAGTCTAGTTTAGTTTTAGTGACTCTTTATTTATTCATAATATAAAGAAAAACGATACAAAATTGCTTGCAGAAATAAAAAAAGAGAATGAACAGTCCCAGTTAAAAAAAAATAAGGAGAGATTAAAAAATGCAGAGTCTATGTTGCACACAAACTAAATTGAAATGCGAGAAGTACCGATAGTGGTACTTAATATCATCGGACAAAGTGTAGGCATTGAAACAAATGACAATCACATCGACATAATACCGAATATTGACTGTATCATATGATAAAAAAAAGTCGATGCTGTTGCAATCTTTCTATCAGCAGAAAAAGTTAATACAGGGTGGGGCAAAAGGTATGAACTGGTTTTAAAGGGATGTAAAACAAAAACAATTCAACTTACAGAAATTATGTTTATATTGTTTAATTCAGTACTGAATCTTGTTTTTTACATTAAGTTTTTAAGATGATATCACGTAGGTAGCGGCCGTCTGATTCTTTCCTTAAGTTCTTCCAGGGTATGTGGACGAATTTTAAAAACTTTTTACTTTATGTACCCCCAAAGAAAAAAATTACAAATACTCAAATATGGTGAGCGCGCAGGCCCTCACGTCACCCCTCAAAGAGACGAGGCGCTGGGGGAACACTTGCCTTAATTTCGCCATTGAAATCCCAGCAGTGTGTCCCGTTGGAAACAGATGTCTCCCAGATTAGTTGCTTCACTCAATTTTTCCATCTCGGGTTCAAAAAACTCTTCCAACATTGTCACATAGCGCTCAACGTTGACAGTGACGGTTCGTCCATTATCCTCGAAAAAGTAAGGACCAATAATCCCAAATTGTTGATGTGTGTTTTCCAATATCCTAGCCCAACGTCCAATTGCATTACCGCCAGGGACGTTTCCCCCACAGGGATATTGAAGTGCTGTCGGAAGGCTCTCTGCGTGGCGATAACAGAACGGCCATTTTCAAAAAAAAAGTCCTAAAAGCAAACTCACGATGCTCTCCCGTCCAAACCATGGTTGCTACTGAAAACTAGACTCTCTCATTGCCCAACGAGACCCCTCCTCTTTTTCCACCACAACTACAGGCCGAGTTCCAGCCGGTCAAAACCGGTTTATACCTTTTGCCATACCCTGTATATCAATGACTGGCTACCAAGCGAGACAAAACAGCGAAGAAAGCAAATAAAGTTCTAAAATACACTCACAGGCACAATTATCCGCCCACCTGCATTTTTCGTCACCATAACACTTTAAGTTCACTACAATTTATCTGCTGATTTTGTTTTTTGTTTAGCGGATATTTTCGCAAGAAACAAAAAACTAAAACCCTTATTTCACCCGATGAAATTGTCATGAACATAAATAGACTAAGCACCACTAAAGGAGTCTGATGATCGGCCTGGCGACCGTGAAATAGCTATAACTCCAGCCTATAAAACTTGGTGGTAGCTCACTCAAGTTGTTGTTCTTTCATTCAAACCTTCAATTGTCATCGAAGCATTTTTTGCAATTTAAGCGATTTTTAATATTGTTTCAGTTACTTAAGCAACATACTGAGAAATCGGTTTTGCATCGCTACTGAAGCTCGTACACGTCTTTTTGAGGTAAGGAATGTTGGTGTGAGTGAACGTGCCATCAGAAAAAGGTTGGCAGAATTAAATTTCAGAGCCTTCCGACCAGCGCGCGCCCCAAATTGCTCCTACAGCACCGTACAGCAAGACTTCGTTTTGCGCGAGAATGTGTTAACTGGACTGCATAGGAAGGAAGGGACGTCTTAACCTCAGACGAAAGCAGAATAGGTCAACGAGGTCCAGATGGACGTCAGCGTGTCTACAGGCGTAAAAACGAAAGGTTTGCTTCATGCACGATAACCGAAACAGTGGGCTACCAAGGAGGGTCTATTATAGTTTGGGGAGGCATCACTTATGAAGCTCGCACGGACTTTGTTGTGTTAGATAGAGGCAGTGTGAAGGCTCAGATATACGTGGAAAACGTTTTGCAAGACAATGTGATGCCTTTCGCAACAATTTTTGGTGAACATTTTCGGTCAATGTATGACAACGCACTCTGCGTTTTCTCCGCAAATTCTGTAATTAACTACCTAAATGAGGTCGGGATTCCAGTTTTGCCATATCCATCTTGCGGTCCAGATCTGAAACCTATTGATCATCTTTAGGATAACCTTAAAAGACGTGTCCGAGCGAGAACACATGTCTCTACCACTCTAGGAGAGCTTAAGACAGCTGCAGTAGAGGAGTGGCACAACATCCATCAGTCGGATGTTCAAGACATCATTGTCGGATTGTCAAACCGGCTCCACGAAGTAATTAGAGCCTGCGTCGCAAACACCCATTATTAAAAATTAAGTTTTTCAATAATTTTACCACTTTTTTAACAACAAAAGATAACATCTTTTTCAGTATTTTGTGTTTTTGTTTGTTTTTTTTTTTTTTTGTCATCTTTAATAAACGTGGTTTTTTCTCAGAATTTGTTTTTTTTTTTTTTTTTATTTTTCGAACCATTTTGGCCACTTTCATGAATTTTTTTTGGCAAAAATTTCATTCTAGAATTAAGTGCTCATTGTTTAGTTTAGTTTAGTTTAGTTTATTTAATTCAATGAATGCCTACACAGTAAGAATATACATCTTATAAATTAGTGTAAAGCTAAATTTAACAATAATATTTGAAGAAAAACTACTTTAACATGTTACCTATAGGTTCAGAAGAACTTTTACTTTTACATATGCTTATTTAAGAAAAAGAAGAACTTTAATTTTAAAATTTAACAGTAAAAATATTTAAAAGTATTTTAAAGTACACCTTTAAAATTAACGCAATTTAAAGAAAAGAAAAAATACATAGTATCTCTATATTAAAAAAAAAAAAGAAGAACTTTCATCATTTTTTTTCTTAAATTAATATACAAAATAAAAATTAAAATTAATTTTGAAAATAAGTATGTAGGTCTCTACGAAACTGTCTTTCACCACTTGCTCTCCTAATGTGCCTTGGCAGAGAGTTCCACAGTCGAATGGCATTGACGAAGAACTGACGCTCTGAATTAAGACAAGAGTAACGCGGGTGTGTGAGTTGTAAAGATCTGTTGGAGGAGCCAAACTGAATCCTACTAAAAAGACTGCTGGGTTGATGTGTATGGATAATGTTGAAGAACAAAACAAGGGTACGGAAGCGAATTAGGTCATCGAAGGAAATTTTATATATTTGTAATGAGAATCTTGAAACACGGTCAAGTCTGTGCAACCCGAATATATAACGTGCGGTGTTGTTATATGCTACATTTAGCCTTCTCCTACTGACTGCATCACAGTTACAAAAGATTTCGCACCCATATGTTAGTATTGGAATAACAAGCGTTTTAGCCAGTAGCAGACGTGTTTTAAGAGGGGTGTAGTACTTTGAAGACCATAACCTGCGGAGTACACCGTATACCTTACCAACGGCAGCATTTATATGTGTGTCCCAGGACAGAGTTCTGTTAAACAACATACCAAGATTTCTTGCAGTTGCAACATAATCAATTTGTGAGTTGTTCAGATATAATTTTGGAAAGTAACTAAGGTTTAAAGCTTTTCTACTAATAACGATGCATTTGGATTTCGTGGGATTTAAGAACAAACCGTTAGATACTGACCAATGAAAAATTTCATCCAGGTCCCTATTAATTGTGTAAGCGCAGTTTTCAATAAGTCCAAGGGAACAACTTTGTATAATTGGACGTCATCAGCATACATTTGAATGCAGGACCCAGTAATCCTTTCAGGAAGCTCATTGATATAAAGAGAGAAAAGAAGAGGTCCTAAGATTGAACCTTGAGGAACCCCTCTAGTAGTTGGAAGGTAACTAGATATATTATTACCAACTGAGACCGCTTGTTTTCTATCCCGAAGGTAGGAAGATAGCAAAAGCACTGCAGTAGACGACAACCCGTAAGAAGATGAAAGTTTGTAACATAGATTGGCATGGTCAACAGTGTCGAATGCTTTGGAAAAATCGAGGAGTACGAGGAACGTGACACGGTCGTCATCTATGGCAAGTCTGATATCTTCGACAATATTTGTGATTGCAGTCGTGCAACTATGCTTTTGACGAAAACCGGACTGCTTAGATGAGAGGATGTTTTGAGATCTAAGGTGATCGCTAAGTTGCTTTTGAACAACTCTTTCAAATACTTTTGACAGAAAAGGGAGTATAGAAATTGGTCGGAATTCACCTCTTCTCCCGCTTTTCGGTATTGGTAAAACCTTTGCAAGTTTCCATTGCGATGGATATAAACCAGACATTAATATTTTATTGAAAGTGTATGTGATGTAAGGCAAGATAATAGGCAATAAAGACTTAATGAATACTGGATGTATTCCATCAATGCCTACAGCATTGGACTTGACAGATAAAAGGCTTTCCACAATGTCCGTGCTTTCTACACAGCTGAATTCAAAAAGCACATCAGAAGAATATCTATTAAAATCACCATCAGCTAGTACTGGGAAATTACTAGTCAGGGCTGGAAATGGAAGGGCAACGAAATCACGATTTCATTTAAGGCATAGTTAGTCCTTGAGTTTGTTTCGGTTAAAAATCTTGTATGTCTTAGAGTACGAGCATTTTGATTTACAGAAATTTTGGAACTTAAAGAAAAAGAATCAATATTGCATTTAAAAAGGTCAAACGCAAATAGAGCCTCAGATAATTCCCTACGACAAACAAGACTACACATACCAATGAGTTTTAGACGGCGACTATAACTGGGTAACAAAAACGTGTCAGAACTCCAACCTAGACCTCTTAATGCAAATAACAGAAATTGCTTTTGCACGGATTCAAGTTTATTGACATCAACTGCATAAAACGGAGACCAAATAACACTGCAATACTCAAGCTGGGAACGAACCAAAGAACAGTAGATAGATTTGGTAATGTAAGGATCATTAAATTCCTTAGATCTACGTTTAACAAAGCCCAGCATACACATACTTTTTGAGTGTACTTTGTCGATATGGTGCTTAAATGTTAGTTTTTTGTCAATAATAATACCTAAGTCTTTTATCACATCTTTTCGAGCTAATATATTTTCGTCAATAGTGTAGTCAAGAGTTATTGCACTTTTTTTTCTAAAAAAGAAATAATATTGCATTTTTCCACATTTAGCACCATTCCATTGGCTTTACACCAGTTTACAACACTGTTCAAACATTGTTGTAGTGTTATTCCGTCATGATTATTGTTAACATTTTGAAAAAGTTTGAGATCGTCGGCATATAAAAGATATCTACACCCTTTTAACATTAAGGTCAAGTCATTTATAAATAGCAGGAAAAAAAGGGGACCAAGATGGCTTCCTTGGGGCACTCCTGAAGTAACTTGTATTTGCCGAGAAATAACATCACAAAATCTAACACACTGAGTTCTGTCTAACAGATATGATTCAATCCATTTTAATAATGTAGAATGTATGCCATACTTCTTTAATTTGAAGAGAAGAAGGCGATGGTCAACTTTGTCGAAAGCTTTACTGAAGTCGGTATAGATTGCATCAACCTGGTTTCCTTTTTCCATTTCCAAAAGAATATATGAAGTATAATCTGCAAGAATACGAATAAAATGCTCATTGTCTTAAAAAACTCATTTTCCGTGTTCTGCTAATATCATCGACCATTTTGGCCACTTTCTTGTAATGACTTTGAACAAAACTTTTTAAAACCCATTAAAAAAATCTAAGGCTGACCAATTTCTAAAACTAGCTGACCTTTTATGAGTACTGAGTTACCTTTCAGATGGTATACATATATTTTTTTCCAATATTCCATAAATGAGTTGCCAAAAATCGCTGATGACCTTGAACAACTTCTAAGTCTGACCAATTTCTGAAAATAGCTGACCTTTTATGAAAAATTAACGACTTTTCATATAACATACTTTTTAGGGAAAATTGAATATATGAGGCGCGAAGATCTCACAGCCTAATTTTTTGCATTATTTTCTTTTTTAATTTTACTCTGTGTCACATTTAATGTGAAAAAGTCAAAATATTTGTTAAAAGTATTTGAGCATTAATAAAAAGGTTCATGAGATGCATAATTAGTTCTTGAATTCTTTTAAAAATCTTCTTCTCTACGATTCAGAAGACAATAACTGCTATAATCTTTAGACGATGAGAATAAGAAGGTAACAAAAAATAGTCAGAGCTCTATCCCAGACCTCTTAATGCAAACAGTAAAAATAGTTTTTGCACAGATTCAAGTTTGTTTAATATCAACATCATACTTGTGATACGGAGACCAATAGATCACTTTATTAATGTAAGGATCGTTAAATTTTTGAGAAGACGTTTGACAAAACTTAGCGTACACATGCTTTTAGATTTTTTTTTAGTTTAGTCTAGTTTAGTTTTAGTGACTCTTTATTTATTCATAATATAAAGAAAAACGATACAAAATTGCTCGCAGAAATAAAAAATAAAATAAAAATCAGACAACGCACTCTGCCATACCGCAAATTCTGTAATTAACTACCTAAATGAGGTCGGGATTCCAGTTTTGCCATATCCATCTTGCGGTCCAGATCTGAAACCTATCGATCATCTTTAGGATAACCTTAAAAGACGTGTCCGAGCGAGAACACATGTCTCTACCACTCTAGGAGAGCTTAAGACAGCTGCAGTAGAGGAGTGGCACAACATCCATCAGTCGGATGTTCAAGACATCATTGTCGGATTGTCAAACCGGCTCCACGAAGTAATTAGAGCCTGCGTCGCAAACACCCATTATTAAAAATTAAGTTTTTCAATAATTTTACCACTTTTTTAACAACAAAAGATAACATCTTTTTCAGTATTTTGTGTTTTTGTTTGTTTTTTTTTTTGTCAATTCTTTAATCAACGTGGTTTTTTCTCAGAATTTGTTTTTTTTTTTATTTTTCAAACTTTGCTTTCAACATTACTTACACCCAATGTGGTCTAAACTTGACGGTTTCTTTAAATTTACAGAAATACGAGGTGGGCGGTTAAATGTGCCTGTGAGTGTACAAATTCCTATGGTTGCGTAATGAAAATATTATGATGAGGCGTGAGAGCGGTATGAAGACCGAATTTATTAAAAGTGTCGAAGATCTTGTGTTGTGTGTATGGGCCGCTTAAGAAGAATTATTTGATCTTTAAAATTGTAGTAGTAGTAATGATATATTTGTCGGGACTCCCATACGGTTCCCAAAGACCTAACGATTTTTCCTCAGAATATTAGATCTAAGACAAAATTTTGATAGTCTCTGTTCATATATGCAAAACCGTTTTAATATTTTTACATCAAATTATTGTACTCTCTGAAACCTGGATATCAAGCCATGAATTAAGCAATTTTGTAATACCTGGTTATAACGCTTATGGCAAAATGCAATGACAACTATCCGGTAGGGGGAGTCGCAATTTTTGTAAAAAATAATCTTGAAGTTGTTGATGTTTCTACTCCTGATTTGAGAGAAGTGCTGATTGCATTCTACTTATTAAATATATCAAAAATACTATTTGACATTGTCTGTATATATCGCCTGCAATGGATACATGTGGACGTTTTTATAAAAGACTAGCCGATTTGCCCGTGTCAGTTGCTTCGCAAACTGATTCTACAGATGGAATAGAATTCTACTTATATGTAAAATTCTACATATGTATGTAATAAAAATTGTATGTATGTAAAAATTCTACACACATAAGTAAAAATTCTACATATATACAAAATTTATACATATAAAAATAGAGAAAGAGAATTAAAAATTTAAATCAGGAGTGCAAGTCCCCCTTACCCCTCCTTGTAGGCACGTCCTTGTTTTGCATTACATTTAATTTTCATTTTAAAAATTTTGAAACTTAAAAATCCAACCATTCTGTATATCACTATATCTCTATATATATCTATATCTCTATACCTCTATATCTCTATATTTCTATATCTCTATATCTCTTTATCTCTATATCTCTATATCTCTTTATCTCTATATCTCTATATCTCTATATCTCTATATCTCTATCTCTATATCTCAATATCTCTATATCTCTTTATCTCTTTATCTCTTTATCTCTTTATCTCTATATGTCTATAACTCTATATCGCTATATCTCTTTGTCTCTATATCTCTCAATCTCTATATTTTATACCTCTATATCTCTATATGTCTATATCTCTATATCTTTTTATCTCTATATCTCTATATCTCTATAGATCTATATCTCTATATTTCTATATCTCTATATCTCTATATCTCTATATCTCCATATGTCTATATCTCTATATTTCTATATCTCTGTATCTCTATATCTTTATATCTCTTTATCTCTATATCGCTATATCTCTTTATCTCTATATCTCTATCTCTATATCTCTATATGTATCTCTATATCCCTATATAAGTTATAAATTAAGACGATTTACATACAATAAACACCCCCTATCACCTTTACATACGCCCTTGACTCTTTAATACTTAACAAAAAAAAAAATTGAAAAATAATTTTAATTTGGGGTGCAAATGCCCCTTTACCACTTCTTGCGCACGCCCTTGCACGTACCTAAGCTTGTGGTTCATGTAGAAAAATAATTTATATACCAAAATAAATGCTGTTTAGCCAAAAAAATAAATAAATTATAATGTTGAAAGTCATATGAAAAATCAGTGTTAAATTCAAATAAGTTGAAAACGTGCCTTTTTTCGTATGGAACCTCTAATTTATTTAAAATGTATAATCATGTATATTTTTTTTATTATTTCTATATTTGTGACAAATTTACCTATCTATTAACATCTTAACTTTAAAAATCAAAGTATTATTTCTCGACTTATAGCCGATTTTCTACAGCTGAATCGTTAATTTTGCAATTTTTCATGCATTTGCCTTTGAAATATCATGAAATTTCAATTGCATAAAATTTGAAATTTTTGATTTTTTAAATATATTTTATTTCATTTAAAATCTTATTTTGGAAGATTTAAAAAGAACAACTGAAGTTAAGATCATTTTCGATAACTCTTTCAGACATTTTTCAAGAAAATTATTTAAAATATTTTATCGCAATTTTTTTAAAAGAACATTTATTGTAAATATTAAGTCACGTATGGGTATGTTTTATACATGAAAATAAGCGCTTATTTATGCTTAATTGAAAAAAAGTTATTTAAATAAAATCCGTCAACCTAGTAAAAAGTTATGAATGATTTAATCGGGAAAGCGCTGTGCCGAAAAAAGCAAGTTTAAAATAAATTTAATTCAAAATATATTTAATATCATCTTTTGAAAAAATATCTTCAGTATGTTCTACATACACTCCTCGTCAACTGAATACGCACAAACATTTTTTAATATACTTTATCCATTTTTTCCAAACAGTGATGGTTATTATGCCATCTGTTGATGCTAACTATTCCCTTAAGATGTTAAGCAGATAATTCCGAAAGAATTATCTAAAAACAACCGTGAGTTTTTCTTCAACCACTTGCAAAGTGTTTTATATGCAAAGTAGGAGTTTTTTTTTTAGTCAACTGAATAGGTACAACGCCATTTTCTTCGTTGTTTATAAGTTTTTTGGAGTGCTTGACAGTTTAAATTAACGATTTTAGTGTTTTCAGTAAAATTTAATTCTTGATGGGTAGATCTACGTGTCTTAACAGTGTTGAAAAAGCTAAAATCGATTTACTTAGAGACCAAGGCCTAACTGGACGTGCAATAGCTGATAAAGTTGGCCGAAGTTTTAATGTAGTTTATTCTTACTTGAAAAATAAAGATGCATACGGCAAAAACATGAAGGGAGGTAAGAAAACAGCAACAACAGCAGCTGAGAGACGAAGAATTTTAAGATGTGCATCAAATTCTTCTGATTCTGTGGCAAAAATAAAACAAAAAGTCGGCGTAAACGCAAGTTGCTCAACAGTATTAAGAGTAATCAACAACTCAAGCCATCTTAAACGAATGAAACTTAAGAAAAAACCACCACTTGACGAGAGACGGAAAATGTTGCGATTAGATTTTTCAAGACTTCACATGAGTTGGAAAAAAGAATGTTATCACGTGGTTTTTTCAGATGAAAAAAAGTTTAATTTCGATGGCCCTGATGGGTTCAACTTCTATTTTCACGACTTAAGAAAAGAAAAAAGCGCCATCATAGTCGTGAAGGAGGTGTCATGATATGGGGAGTAGTCAGTTATTATGGAACAGTTGAGCTCGAGGTTGTAACATCAAGAATGACAGCAGCTGGGTATAAAGTAATTTTGGAAAGAAATTTTCCTAAATTTTCTAACATCTTTGGACCCATAAACTGGACCTACCAACATGATAATGCGCCTATTCACTCAGCGCGCATAATAAAAACATGGATAGAGGAGCAACAAGTGCAGTTGCTTCAATGGCCGCCGTACTCACCTGATCTAAACATCATAGAAAATGTCTGGGGATGGTTAGTACGCAAAGTTTATGAGGGTGGTCGTCAGTTCGAAGACAAAGAAACCTTAATTTCTGCAATCAAATTAGCGTGGAGCGAAATTTCGTTAAATTACATTAAAAAGCTATACGATTCCATGCCGGATCGAATTTACGAAGTAATTAAAAATAAAGGTGGAAGTACCCACTACTAAACTTAAACAAAAACTTGTTTCATTCCATTCCAATACCAATTTTAATTTTTGTACCTATTCAGTTGACTCAAAAAAAAACTTCTACTTTACATAAGTTACATTTTGGAAGTGGTTGAAGGAAAAACTCACGGTTGTTTTTGGATAAAACTTTGAAATTCTGTTATTTATATGTTACGAAAATTTTTACCATCAACAGATGTCATAATAACCATCACTGTTTGGAAAAAATGGATAAAATATATTCAAAAATGTTTGTGCGTATTCAGTTGACGAGGAGTGTATATTAAAAAAAAATATTAGGCAATAATATTTTGGTAACATTTTTTTTCTGCGATTAAGTTTATATACCGTTTTTAATTTTTTAATCAGTGAAGTGGGTGAGAAAAAAAAGCAAACTCAATTTGTTTTTACATTTTTTTCAAAGTTGTCATGGTATTATATAAATTTTTTTCCACACATTTAATGTCTGTTTTAATGACAGTATTTTAAGACTTTAATTTTTAAAATCCGTTAGGTATTTTGGATATAAAAAAATAATATATAAAGCCGTGTCTATTGCATTTTCTAATGAAAATTCTTAACATCCCGTAAAATTAATTTTAGTGCCTACCCTGTTGAAGTAATCTTAAAACATTGTTCGACATTATTGTAGAGAAAGATTTTTGCAATTAATTAATAGTAAGAGTTTTTCAAAATTTTGAAATTTTTCATCAACTTTTGAATTAAAAATAATAAGAATTGTATTGATTTCAGACTAAATCAGCTTTTTGGTATGATTTTTTTTACGATTTTAAAATAATTTTTATACAGAAATTTAGCTTGACATTTAATCTTTCCATATTTGTTTAACTTAAGAAGATCCGATAACTATTGTCGAAGTTATTAGCCTAATAAGATGGCCTAATCGATAATTTTATATCATTTTTATAATTAAAAATACTTTTTGGGGCATAAAACGAATTAAATGGCCCCTACAGCCTCTCCTGTCAACTTTACCCCTATATAACCACTGACATGAGAAATGGAGCTATAACTTTGTAGTATATTGTTTTCCGATATTTTGAAATTTTTCATCATGTTTTGCATTTTGAAAAATGAAAATAGATTTGATAACGGCTTTCCGACCCCTTTTCGTATAGAATGCTTCCCCTTTCCGAAATAATTTTTACACACAATTAAAGCTTGACATTTTGTGATTCTTTTAAGACCTTAACCTAATCGATCGGAAAATTAATATAGAAGCTATGAATTTTTTAATCGATTAATATCAATCGATTTTTGTGATTTTCATAAAATAACTTATCTCTGGTGGATGGTGCTTGACAATGAAGGAAACAGGCAATTTTAATGCAATTTAATTGATTTCTTGATTGGCTTTTAATTAAGATTGTAAAGCTTCTAGAAGTCATACAGATTCAAATAAGGTACCAAAATTTTTATTGTTAAACGGACATGCGATTTAAAGAAAACCCGAGATAATCGGTGCATTATTATTATTATTAAAAGCTTTATTCACCAATATAATATAATACGTTTTCGAAATAGGTACATACATACATTATATAACACATAATCGGTGCATCCAGTTAAATTCATCAGAGAAAAGAGCACAAAAGTGGCGGGTGCAGCTTCTTTTCCTCGAGGAAGAAGCAGCTTATTCAGCACTGAATTTTTAGAAATTTCCTACTGGGGTGATGCTTAATTAACTGATTTGTTTATAAAGTCATTATTTACCGCTATTTCCATCAAAATGTATTAAAAAAATAAAATTTAAACGCAAATCGATTAAGATTAATAAATCCTATCATATCAATTTCAATTTCAACTCCCTACTCTTATTCTATAAAAAGATAATCGATAAAAACCGTAAAAAATTGATTTGCCCATTTTTTCAAACTCAAATATCTCAACTTAACGGTACTTAAGAAATTTCAAATTTTCCAAAAATATCAAAATCCATAAGTTCTATAGGATCCAAAAATTTCAATTTTCTAAGTACAGCCATTAAAAAGATAAAAAATAAAAACCGTCAAAAAATGAGCTAAAAAAATTGTATCTTTTCAAAAATTCCCCACGCCAACAATACCACGCCCACAAAAAATCCTTAAAACATGGGTAACTTTTTTTTATCTTCTTTTGATCGCCGTAAATTTCAAATCAATCAAACAATCTCCTGATTTATTAGAATTATTTTGTCAAACATCGATTTTTGCATTTTTGAGTTTCAAACGTTTTTATTTCCAAAAATAACTTGTTTTGAATTTTTTTTTTAAATATGTCATTCTAATTTTAAAAAACCTATCAAATACAAAAAGAATGAAGTCTCTATCTCACCCCGTTTATAAAATAGAAATCCGACTTTACCATACATTTACTCCTGTTTACCCTATTAATTTTTGGAATTTCAAAAAATACCTTCTTAGTAGAGCTCTACATATATGAGGGTTTCGGAAAAAATTTGTATATCTATAACACACTAACCTGTAGAATGATGAGTAAAAATTATGAATGAGTCAGTGAATGAGTGAGTGGCCAACACTTTACTTTATAATATAGTAATATAGAGGATCTGCTGGTAAGAGTGAAAAATTCCAATATATGTATGCTTTGTATTGAATATTGATATATTAAACTATCCAATCAGTAGTGATGCATATGTTCTTATTTTGTCGTCCTTAAGGACTATTCGCATGAGAGCGACTAACGACCGACGAATGAACAAATAAATGTAATTTAAAACAATTTATAAACCTAAATTCTTCACTTATACTGAACAAAATCGTAGGAATATAATTTATTATATTGTTTAGATACTAAAATCTGCTTTTTAATTGCTAAAACAAGATAAATTGGAGAAAATAAATTGGTCGTCGCGAATTCCAATCTGATTGCTCCGAATTGTCAAACTCTATTCGCGTTCCACATACGATTCACACTTCAACGAACAAATTGTTCGCGCGCGACTAACCTCAAAATCACTTTTGTTTATGTTTTCTTGGTGGTGATTCGCGACGAATAAGAAAAGCCATGTGAAAGAATTGTCAAAATGGACGAATATTCGTTCATTCGTTGGTCGTTGGTCTCTCTCATGTGAATAGTCCTTTAGGGTTTGAATCACAAATAAATGTTGCAACAATTGTTACCAATAGCACAAAATCTTGTATTGATGATATTTTTCTACGGTCAAAATCCTTAGTCAATGTTTTTCCTTATGTACTTGAATTAAATATTACAGATCATTTGTCCACTGGGATATCTCTTATTGCCAAATTTGATGAACCGGAATCAATACATAAAATTGTGGATGTCCCAAGAAACTTAGTTACTGAGATAGATTTCTTAAAATTACAAAGATATCTCGCGGAATAAAATTGGTTTTAGGTATACAGTTCAGAATGTCCTTCCACCTCTTTTGATTTTTTGTTTTAATTCTTAAACATCACTTAGAAAAAAGCAAATTTGTTAAAATGAAACCTGAGTTAAAAAAACATAAACCGTGGATTACAAACTCCATTTGTAGGCAAATAAGGAAAAAGAATACTTTCTATGCTAAGAATAAGAGTAGTTTGCACGTCAGTTCGATACAAAATTTATACAACAAAATGAAAAAAGAACTCGAATTTAAAATGAAAAAACAAAAAGAAGATTATTATAGACAAAAATTTAACGATTCAAGGTTTGATGCCAAAAAACTATGGGGGATAGTAAATGATATATTGGGTAAAAAGAGTGATACAAATAATTTAGCATGTTTAAAGTTCTCTGATAATATTGTAACCTCTAATAACATTGAAATGTCAAATGGAATCAATTCATTTTATATTGGAATATCAGAAAACTCTAGGTCTTTATAAAGTAGTGACAATTCAAATCCATCATCCTTTGAAAGTTTTTCCGAACACCAAATACTTTCCACCTTTTTTCTTGGTAATGTCCTTGAAGCTGAGGTTGATAACGTTATCTCGAACCTTAAATCTGAGCATTCTTGTGGAATAGATGAAATAAGTATTATAACTCTTAAAAATGTCAAAAGTTTTGTCATAATTCCTTTAACTTATCTTATTAATAAAAATTTTCAAAGTGGAATATTTAGAGAACGCCTTAAAACTTCTAGTAGTTCCTATCTATAAAAAGGGCGATCCATTTGATCCGAATAATTATAGACCGATATCTTTGCTTTCTGTTTTCTCTAACATAGAATAAAAAACTTTATTGGTAAGTACAAGCTTTTGAGTGATTACCAATATAGCTTCCAGGAAGGTAAATCAACTGAAGGTGCTCTTATTCCTTTTATGGAAAAAATATAGAAGGACTGGACCAGAATAAGAAAACGGCAGCGCTTTTCCTTGACTTCACAAAGGCTTTTGATTTGGTGAACCACGAACTGCAAAGTCCTTGAATGGTACAGCTCTTATCTATCAAACAGAAAGCAACTCGTAAAAATAAATGAAGTTTGTGGAAATACATTACAGGCAGCAAGTACAGGTGTTCCACAGGGATCGGTCCTGGGGCCAACTCTATTCATTACATATATTGACCCCATTTTTCAGCTTCCTCTAAATGGAAATTTGGTTGCCTTTGTAGATGACTTAGCATTATCTTATACAGCCTCAAAAACTGATAAGATTAGAGAACAAATAAATTATGATTTGTCCTTAATGCAAAAATGGTTTCTATTCCATCGAATGCAAGTGAGTAGAAAATCGAAGGCAATATCTTTTTCTTTCTCGAACCGAACTTATATATACGATATAATTCTACACCACAGCTGCAACCAAATAATATGTAATGAGACAAGTTTAAAGCCAGAATCCGTACCTGAGTTTAAGTATCTTGGGATAACTCTAGATAATTATTTGAATTGGAAGGCACATATTAGCAACGTGAGAAAGATTATTTATATAACTATGAGCAAGTTTTACTATTTAAGAAAATTAATTCCACCAAACCTCCATCTCACAATTTATTATGTATAAGTTAACTCACGCCAAGATTATGGTATCTCTTGTTGGGGTAGTTCTTACCTTACAAACCTACAACCGCTCATTGTTGCCCAAAAGAAGATCACCAGAAATATGAAATTTAAACTAAGATTGGAGCTATCACTACCACTATTTAGAGCTTTCAACATAATGCCGCTTCGATATATGTATGTATGTGTACAAAGTATTGAAATTGTTCTTTCGGCGAGGTAGATTGTTGAATATAAGAAGAGATGAAATCTCTTCACTGAGACCTAGTACTTATATACCAGTGAAAAGAGTAAACAAAGATCAAAGAACTAAAAAGGCTTCCTAAAAGTGTTCGTTGCAAGGTGGAAACTCTTCCAAAGTTTCTTAAAAATCTAAGAAATTGTTTAATGGCAAGATCAGAGGTAGAATCTCTTCTGCATATTGTGACTTAAAAAAGTAATATAAATCTGGCCACTACTAGATCTGAAGTGTTTGTTATCTCTAAGTAGATCACATATCGGCTCCGTAATAGGTGTCATTACCGGACACTGTCGAATAGGCAAACATGCGACGAGGCTCGGACTATACTCGAACGATTTCTGCAGAAGTTGTATGGACGAAAAAGAAGAAGAAGAATCCATTCCTCATCTTCTCTCTACATGCCCTGCTCTCTCTCAAAGACGTAGGCTCCATCTAGGAGAGTGCTTCTATAATGATCCTAGCTAGCGATTTAGTAAACATAGACATTAGTCGTCTCGCAAGCTTCGTAAGAAGCTCTAAGTGGGTCAATGAGTAGGAAGAACTTCTACTAGATTCATGTGGTATCACAATGGACCAACTTATGCTCTAAGTGTGCCAAGCACTTGTGCTGACAGCCACGCTAACCTAACCTAACCTAACCTACAAATTTGTAATTAACTCCTCTCATCATATAAGTAGTTCCATTTTGATTGCTCTATTTTTTGTTTTTTCCTGTATAAAATTTTCCGTGATTTGCTTACCTTGCCTACTAAAAACTCCTATCACTATTTTGCCCTCAAAATTAAAACAACTCCAGTCTTCTCTATTTACTGCGGCCCAGAAACAAGTAATATAAATTTATTATGTAATTTAAAACTAAAACACTTGCTACTGATATTTATATCACAAAGTGTTTAACCTTTTTCAAAAAATTATGGTCAAACAATTTTGTAAAGAATTTCATAAGTTATTTTTTCGCCTCAAGTTATTTTTCGAAGGGACAAACTGTTTCTAAGTTAAATACGAAAAACCGAAAAAGACGACATGTTACACTTTCCTCCCGCTAGAGTCGCCTCGGATTCATGTGGACTATTTTACACTTCATCATCAGACCTCACTTCATACGTGTGCCAAGTTTCAAGTGTTGGATTTACTTCCATAGGCATATTTGTTTCCTTCGTTGACTGGACTATCAAGCAAACATTAAATTCATTTCCAAACTCATTCAACTTAAAAGTTTTGCATTGTTTGAATACAATTGAAGTTTTATTATTATTTTTTTACATTCTGCCATAAAGTATTAATAAATGAAAACCATAAAGTATTAATACATGAAAAGTATTAATACTTAAAATTGTATGAATTTTTCTATTTATTTATATTTTTCTATCTATTTTTGTATGCATATAATAATTGATTTCAGTTATTAACATTATTTTATTTTATCAATTTCTTTATAGATTGGGGTGTTTATTTAAAGCAGACGTACCTTTAAATATTCAAAATGACATGCAGTTATGGTTGTCTTATTTTGCAGCGCGGTGTGTTACCACTTGTTTTGGTATTGGGTAAGTAATGGTTCAGATAAATATTTTTGATTATCCCAATATTTTTTGAAAAATTGATTTGTACTGTTGTAATGCTCAATTTCTTGACAAAGTTTCAACTCCAAAAACTCAGTTTAACAAATAATGAGAAAAAATTAAGTTCTAATACAATTATTTACCAACTTATACATTTTTAGAACTACATTTTAGAGATTTCATTCTTTCAGAATCAAACAAATTTTAAGCAATTTTTTTTAGATTTAGGCTAGGAACTTTGCGATAAAAAAATCGCGATCGCAGAAAATTATTGCTGTGCACGCACTTGTGATTTAAAGTGCTTGCGACTAAAAAATCGCTTTAAAAATGGAACCTTTTTAATTTTTTAATTTGCGATTTTTCAGTCACATGTGCGTGCACTCACATTTAAAACCGTGTGTTTCATTTCTTGCGACTAAAAAGTCGCGCGACTGAAAATCGCAAGTGCGTGCATGTTTATTTCATTTTGCGACTACGATTTTCTAATCGCAGACATTTAAATCGCAAGTGGGGTCGTAAATGTGTAATTGCATTTATTTCATTTTAATTTGCGACAATCGCGGCGCCCGAAAAATGAAACAAATTTCAGTCGCGATTTCTCGGTCGCATGTGCAGTCGCGCGAATGAAATCGCAAGTGCGTTCCTAGTCTAATTCGAAAAAAAGTAGAAATAAAGTTACAAGAAATTTCTTAGAAAATTTAACAAGACATACAAAATTACATAATAGAAATATCGATCGTGACAAACGAATATATAGATATACACATATAGATATCTTTAGCAGTTGGAAATATGTACATCATATAGGTACCCAAAAATAAATTGCTTTTTCACTTCTACAGTATACCTAGAGCATAAAAGCCTGGGCCGATTTGCTTCAAATTTGGTACCTGTATGCACTTAATAATATGTATAGAAAAATATAAAAATCTAATCCAATAAAATAAATAAAAGAATAATCCAATACATTTACTGAAAAAAATTATTTTTCCCAAACACCAGACACCAACTGGGGATGATATTGAATTCAAATTATAGACCGAGAGCTGGTGAACATTTGCTCAAAGTGTTTTATACCGCTCCAAATTTGGCATTTGTACAAATACAAATTACATGCCATCAACCTTTTAGCGATTCGCGGCCCTAATGCACTTTCAAAATGCAAAAAAAGTGAGCGAAGTTTGTGTAGTATAGTGCTTCAATTTGTGAGTATAAAGTTTATATTTGTCCAAAATTAATTCCATCGGTCTGGCAGCGATATCACGGCCCTAACACCTTCAAAATGCAACTAACAAATCGAAAAGGGTTTTATACCGCTCCATTTTGTTCACTAGCACTTGGTAACTGTCCAAACTAAATTCCATCAACCTGCCAGAAATACCGCAGCCCTAACACCTCCAAATGCACTTCTAAAATGTAACAAAAACTTATGTTTTTGAAATCGCTTCAAATTTTGTTCACAAATAACACTGCTAAAAAATGAAAAAAATTGCGCGAACTTTTGAAGTGACCTAGCAGAGGTTGAAGGCCTATTCGAGTACATTATGAACCTATACTTGAAAAATTTCCTATTCCCTCAAAATCTTAATTTATTGCTAAAAAACTGTTTTCGAGTGATATCCCGCTCCCAACGATTTTTAACTCTGCCATATTTTTTTATAACATGGATTTCTTCTTACTTAAGCAAAAATTATTACAGCGTTGTATTCAAAGATAACCGTTCTAGTTTGTTAAAGTTAATTCTGGTGTACCTCAGGGGAGTCACCTCGATCCACTGTTCGTTTTATTTAAAATTGATCTCCCTTCAATTTTACAAAATTCCATGGCGTTGATTTATGCCGATGACGTGAAAATATTTCTAACAAGAAGCTTTTTAGAGGATTGCGAAATGCTGCAAAAAGATCTGCAAAAATTTTGGGAATGGTGCACGTGAAATACTAATTGTTTGTTATTAAATATTGACAAGTGTAAAACAATGTGTTTATATTATTTTATAACTATAGGTTCGTTCGTGTACTTTCCGGACTAAAACTGGCAAATTATCAAATTTTGAGGAGTGGGGATGAAATTCTCTCAAAGAGAATGGAAACAGACCAAAAGTACACGAATTCTTTGAACCAAAAATGTCTGCCAGATTTTAAACGTCACCAAAAAGTAAACAAAAGAAAAAGTAAACAAAACCACAACATTGGAATACATTTACTGAAAGTCTTAATTAAAACTGAAGTAAGCAAATTAAACCGAACTTAAAACACTTCCTTTCAATTTTGTTCAGTGGTTTATCAAAAAATTTAAGATGAAAACAAAGAAAAATATTCACTTCTAACAAAAAACAAACAGCAGCCATTTTGTATTTTTGTTGTATTTTTTTTCTTCCCACTAGCTTTTTGACAGGATACCGAACTTACCATTTTCTTCCGGAAGAAATTTCTCTGGTAAAATCTGGCAAGAAGGGGAAATAATTTATTCTCTCGCGAGCGCTCTATTCTACCCAAAACTACCCGAAATGTGCATACGCGAACAGGTTTGGACTAAATGTGGTAGAAAATGGTAGTTTTGGGTAGTTTCGGACTTGTACGCGAACGCACCTTATGTGATCCTTATGTTATTAGAACTCTGTATGTGTCGTTCGTCAGATCACTCCTTGAATACGGTTGTATAGTTTAGACCCCATACTACTCGGTTTACATAAATAGAATTGAAAGTGTTCAAAGAATGTTTATGAAATTCACACTACGTTTTCTTCCATGGTCGAATAGGGTTATTTTGCCTCCGTACTCCCATAGACTTTAGTTTATAAATCTCCCATCACTTTCAGTTCATAGAGAGTACTTGCAACTATGTTTTATTATTTTGGGATAATAAATGGATCCATATTATCTTCAGTTTTAAGACTATTAAATTTTAATGTAGGCCGAGTTACATCATGAAGTAGACTACCAATTCGAACAATTTTTAGCAGAGCTAACTATGGCATTTCTAGCCCTCTTAATCAGTTAATAAATGTTTTTAATAAAAATAACTTTCTTTTAAACTCTGTTAATGACAATATCAAATCTCATAAATTTAAACAATCTTACTTTCGCAATATTAATATTTAATTTTGTAAATTATATAATTTTAAGCATAAATGTAACGTTAGTATTTAACGCATTAAAATAAATAAGTGTCTGTACGGATTCTGAATATCAAACCGTACGAATTTAGGTTTAAAAAGGGAGTTATAGTCGAAACATGTGAACCTGTGTCAGCGATAACTTAGATCATTCATAGAGATTATAAAAAAACAACGGCAACACTTACAATGCCATGATATACTTCTTTTTACAGCTGGAAGTTCTTTCTTTGTTTCGTTTTTAATTCAAAAAGTTTCAGACAATAGTTATTAAATTATGAAAAAATAATGCAAAAAAATGTGTTCAAACCAATTTTGTTCAAAATTTTACGTTATTAAGTAGTATCTTTGTTTTCAATATTCGATGCTCGTATTAATTTCTAGTCAAACACTGAAAACCGAATGCCTATATGTCTTTAAGTTTTTGAGAAAATAGAAAATAACAAAAGTAAGTTTTTCTTTAATATGACTTCCATCCGTTATTTTGTTCATCTTATTTCCACTAATTAAGTAGTATAGTTGATTTCGTTATTTTCGGAAAAAAAAGTTAAAATCTTTTTTGTGGTCAATTTTCTAAGCTACAAATTCGTCATCAACATTTTTTCTGTACAAGGTACCGCTAGGGAGATATTCCTTAAAAAAACATTATGGGGGGCCTTTAACCCCCCGTAAAATTGTTAGCGGCACTCCTATCGAGGGGGACTTTTTACAGTTTCTTAAGAACATCATCAGGAGGCTGTATACCAAAGTCCAGCATTCCGGCATTTTGCTGTTTGTATGTCTAATATGACTGGACTATTTAGTAAAAGCTGTAAATTTTGAATTCAAAGTAATAGTCCGTGAGCGGTCTTCAGGACCGCACGTAGGTGGTTACGGGACTGAAATAGGTGGTAGGTGAAGGGTTAATCAAAAGCAATCATCGAAAAAATGTTACTTAAAATATTTTGTAGGAAATTAAATTTGCTATAAGATTGTAATGCAAATCTGTTTTCTGGGATCAAAAATACGTCAAGGTACCTTTGAAAATCAAAATAATCCTTTTAGATTTCGGCCAAACAACACCAGTGCCGAGATTAAGCTATTTCAGCGAGTGAAGTGATATAACTCGCCTTACTCGCCAAATCATCTCACTTCATTCGCAAAAGTGATTTAGCTATTAAAGTGAAAAGTGTACTTTCGAATTTAGTTTCGAACACATGAAATGTCATAACCAAAGACTATCTTCTATTTTGTTGTCTTTGGTTTGTTTTCTTTTTATTATTTGAGTATTCAATTTTATTAAATTTTACAAAAACAGAGTAAATTTTATCATTGCAATGAAACAGACAAAAATAAATAAAATAAATTTGATGGCACAACAGCTCATGAAGAACTAGGGCCTAGTGACTTACAGAATAATCGGTTGGGAATCGTCCCCGCCCTTAGTAACAGACTAAGAAATAATCAATGAGCTTCCCGCCGTTGCACACTTAGAAGAAGGTTACCACGGAATAATCAGTTGGGAATCGTTCCCCGCTCCTAGCAAAAGTTTTAGTTTTATTTATTTTGCCAAAACAAGACAACAAATTATTTAACAATTATTTTCTAAAAGTTTCATGGTTGTTAAAAAATATATAAATATCTATGCAAAAACAAATAAAAAATAAAAACATAAGTTAAAATATATATGTATAATATAAAGAAGTTTAAGTTATTATAAATACAATGTCAAGAAGAGACTTCAGCCGTCATCTTTTGGAGAATTTTATTTTTAAAGCAATCTCTGCTTATGTTCATATTAAAGACGTCAAAATATTTGTTAAATGTTTTTGAGCAACGATTAAATGTTTCATTTAAGGCATAGTTAGTCCTTGAGTTTGTTTCGGTTAAAAATCTTGTATGTCTTAGAGAACGAGCATTTTGATTTACAGAAATTTTGGAACATAAAGAAAAAGAATCAATATTGCATTTAAAAAGGTCAAACGCAAATAGAGCCTCAGATAATTCCCTACGACAAACAAGACTACACATACTAAGGAGTTTAAGACGGCGACTATAACTGGGTAACAAAAACGTGTCAGAACTCCAACCTAGACCTCTTAATGCAAATAACAGAAATTGCTTTTGCACGGATTCAAGTTTATTGACATCAACAGCATAAAACGGAGACCAAATAACACTGCAATACTCAAGCTGGGAACGAACCAAAGAACAGTAGATAGATTTGGTAATGTAAGGATCATTAAATTCCTTAGATCTACGTTTAACAAAGCCCAGCATACACATACTTTTTGAGTGTACTTTGTCGATATGGTGCTTAAAGGTTAGTTTTTTGTCAATAATAATACCTAAGTCTTTTATCACATCTTTTCGAGCTAATATATTTTCGTCAATAGTGTAGTCAAGTGTTATTGCACTTTTTTTTTCTATAAAAAGAAATAATATTGCATTTTTCCACATTTAGCACCATTCCATTGGCTTTACACCAGTTTACAACACTGTTTAAACATTGTTGTAGTGTTATTCCGTCATGATTATTGTTAACATTTCGAAAAAGCTTGAGATCGTCGGCATATAAAAGATATCTATACCCTTTTAACATTAAGGTCAAGTCATTTATAAATAGCAGGAAAAAAAGGGGACCAAGATGGCTTCCTTGGGGCACTCCTGAAGTAACTTGTATTTGCCGAGAAATAACATCACAAAATCTAACACACTGAGTTCTGTCTGACAGATATGATTCAATCCATTTTAATAATGTAGAATGTATGCCATACTTCTTTAATTTGAAGAGAAGAAGGCGATGGTCAACTTTGTCGAAAGCTTTACTGAAGTCGGTATAGATTGCATCAACCTGGTTTCCTTTTTCCATTTCCAAAAGAATATATGAAGTATAATCTGCAAGATTAGTAGTAGTTGATCTACCTTTAAAGAAACCATGTTGATGCTCACTAATAACCGACCGCAGTTCAGCACTCAACTTGTCAGTGACTATTTTTTCAAATAATTTGGGAATAGTCGACAAGATTGCTATACCTCTATAATTTTTTATGTTGGACCTATCACCATTCTTAAAAATTGGCGTTAAAAAAGAATTTCGCCACGTTTTTGGAAAATAGCCACAGGAAAGCGAGTGGTTGAAAAGTTCAAGTAATGGTTTGGCAATAGTATCGGCTGTTTTCTTGAGAAACAATGGTGGAATACCATCAGGACCACTACCTTTACTGACATCAAGGGCTGTAAGTTCACTGACAAGATCGAACACAGATATTGACATATAACTTAAAATTGAGTTGTTTTCATTAATATGATGGAAATCGTTGTTGTTAAATACTATTGGAGTTTGATAAACAGTTTCAAAAAAAGAAGCGAATAATTCGCAAATATCCTTAGTTTCAAAGTATACCACATTTTCAGAATGCATTGACGATGGAAAGTTGTTAACATTTCGTTTTATGTTGACGAATTTGTAAAAATTACGTGGATTTTTCTTGATCATTGACCCCGTCTTAGGGATATATCTATCATAGCACAATTTGTCGTAGCTTTCGAACTCATCGTTAAAACTACGAAAGATATTATAATCATTGGAATCAGCGGAGGCTATCCATTTGCGGTGAGCTCTGTTTTTGCGATTTTTTAAATTTTTCAATATTTTATCATACCAAGGAGGAGATTTATTGGATGTAACAACTTTTTTCGGTATGTAAGTATCAAAAACGAAATATAAAACTGATAATAGACTATGAACTTTTTCATCAACCGTCGTTGAATCGACAAACCATTCAACATTACTCAAAAACGAATTAATTAGCTCGTAATTAGCTCTTTTAAAATCTAAGACTAATATTTTTTCATTAACATTAGGACGAGTTCTATCACGATAAAAATAACAAAGCTTAAAAGTTTTATGAAAGACACTTGTTTTGTTAATAACAATAGATGAAGTCTCTTCCAAAATGAAATTATCACAAACATTGGTAAAGACAAGATCAAGAACGTTAGAAAAATTATTTTTTAAGTTACAAATTTGACTAAGTTACAAAAAGACTAAGAGGATAAGCGGCGAGGGGTAATCGAGAGAGTACCGTCTCGGTCCAGAATACACTTAGAAGAAGTGGATCGAGGAATAAACAAGCAGAAGCCAAAGTGGTCTACCTTATCGCTTTTGGCAGCAAAACCAAAAGATAATCGGTGAGCTGCCCGCACCAGCTCCGTCCGTGGCTCACTTTAGAAGAAAGATGACACGGAATAAACAATGGTCTTCGACCCTGCTCCTAGCAAAAGGCTATGAGATGAACGGTGAGGGGCAAACGAGGGAATGCCGACTCGGTCCAAGATGCACTTAGAAGAAGTGAATCGAGGAATAATCAAGTAGTTGCCAACGGGGCCTACCTTCTCGCTCCTAGCAGCAAACTAGAAGATAATCGGTGAGCTGCCCGTACCAGCTCTGTCCGTGGCTCACTTTAGAGGAAAGATGACACGGATTAAACAATGGGCTTCGACCCCGCTCCTAGTGAAAGGCTATGAGATAAACGGTGAGGGACAAACGAGGGAATGCCGACTCGGTCCAAGATGCACTTAGAAGAAGTGAATCAAGGAATAAACAAGTAGTTGCCAACGGGGCCTAACTTCTCGCTCCTAGCAACAAACTAGAATAATCGGTGAGCTGTCACGCTGGTTCCGTCCGGTGTGCTCTTAGAGGAAGAACACCTCGGAATAATCAGTTTGGGATTCGTCCTCGCCCTTAGCAAAAGACTAGAGGATAATCGGTGTACTGCCCCCGGCTGGCAGACTTCGTCCACTGTATACTTGAGAAAGTATAAAATGAAATAATCAGATGGAATCGTCCACAAAAACAACTACAATAATAATACTAAATTACTATACGGAGAAGAAGCCTCAAAAAAAAGGTAGGGGTTAACAACCCAAAAATTTAGAAACTTCTGAATGTATTGTACATTAAGTACCAAACAGCGTGTCTTTTTAATGCTCCTAATATGAGCACCGGTAAATGGAAATCTCCTTTGAGTACACCAGATTGGTACAAGCAACTTATCAAAGGCAGAAGACCAAATTGCACTGTTTAACTTTTTTATTGACCATATATATTTACAATTGGCTTTTAATTCTATGTTACATATATAATATTACATTGTGGTGTTTTTCTTGTGTTGGCACATAAGGGGCCTAACTTTATACATAGTTTTTTTTTTTATTAAAATTATTTAAAAGAATTGTCAATTTGTTGGGTTAAAATATACATAAAGATGATTATTCTTCTCGGGTTGTTCAAATCCGGTTGTCTTTGTGATGTAATGTTGGGTAGGGGTGGCTTCTAGCCACGGTGGTAGGTTGACGTTGCGTCCTCGTAAAATTGGATTGCCTCGTCGTTGTTGATAGAAATGATTCTTTCATCCAGTATTGCTGTTACATCTAGGTATCTAGGCTCGGGATGTCTCTCTTCGCTAATAATAGTCCTCACCAAAGGGTTTGGATGGTTGCACAAGTTGCTCGTCAGTTTTTTTTGCAGCGATTGTCATGAATTTATCCAGAGGAGTGATTCCTGATTCCTCGTAGAGCTTTTGGTTGCGAAAATGCCTCTGTCGTTGTCGGTCAAACTGGAGTCCTGTGCAGATCCGCAGAATTTTCCTCTCAAACACGCCAAGCTTTTTCATGTTTGTTTTGGAAATGGTAAACCAGACTGGAAAACAGTATGTGATGATGGGCCTGATAAGTTGCTTGTAGAGAAGCAACTTTGTCTTTTGACTTAGTTCATTGCGTTTCCGCATTAGTGGGTGGATGAGATGGAATGCGTAGTTTCCCCTTTTGAGAACAGACCAAATTGCACTGAAATTCCACCTTCTCATGTTAATATTTCAGACATGAGCAAATGTGAATTGGAAGAATCGTAAACGAAATCGAAAATGTCATCGATGTCATACGGAGTCTGCTCATCCATAACATGGTTGTCTGTATACCTGTTAGAGGCAGAGAGGTGAAGGAACCAACTTAAACCAGGGTTCGGTGCGGCGGTGTAGTAAAACACATAAACAACCCAGGGTTCGGTGCTTTGATTTATTGAATTTAATTGATTCGTCGGTGATTTGGTAAAACGGTTCGGCGGGCGGTGCGGTATATAAATAGTTGTATGCGGGATAAAAGTGTAACGCTTCGTTACAAAATGAATCTAGTGCATACATATACATATGTAAATTTATACCTACATCGTTGTCTTCCGATTTCATTCCATAAACGTGCGTGTAACAATTACTTTAGAAAAGAATAAACACTAATGAAAAAGTGTAAATTTACCGAAAAATATACCAAGTTCACTGGTTCAATTTTTGCTAGTTAAATCGATTTTCAATGAAAAGTGACTCATCTCACTCGCTGCGGTTTCGAATTAGCTCAATCTCCGCACAGGTGCAATGAACTGATAATACTCTTTAAAATATCTATAGTCCAGTAAGAATAGACGAAAAAATGGCAATGAAAGGAAATAATTAGTTAGAGGCTAAAATTTGGCATGAACGTTGGTAATGGGACTCTTTAAAAACTGAGAAAGTTCCTCATCGATCCGATGGCTGCTAGGCCAGTTATATCCACGGGTCTAAAAATGAGTTTCTTGCAAATATTTCAAAAAGGATTAGAGGAAAATTTTATTCGCCAATCTTAAAGCTCATACAAATATAAACAAAAATGGGTTTTCACTTTTTTGTAACATTAACTGTTAAAAAGTTACAGCGAATCGAGAAGTCAAAAAATCTCTAAAAAAAATTGGCAAACATTCATGATAATTGGAGTTTTTGGCAAATATCTCAAAAACGGTTTGTGCTAGAGAAAAACGTTATTTCCTTATCTTGTAGCTCATGTAATTTTATACAAAAATAGGCCAACTGGGGATACCACATAAAACAAAAAGCATCTGGCACTTCACCTCTAAGGTAGTGTGGTGTGTGTGCACAGTTTGGTTAATTTTGCGACATTGCCATGTTTGAAATGCTATAACCTTTTAACCGTAAATGCTACGAACAAAATAAAAAGCCATTTGTGTTGAAAATTACATGGGCTACAAGATTTGGACATAACAATTTTATCTAGAACTCCCATTTTCATGACTTGTTTCCCCCTTTTTTAGAGATTTTTTGACTTTTCCATTTGCTGTAACTTTTAAACAGTTAATGCTACGAAAAAACTAAAAATACATTTTTGTTGAAAATGAAAAGAGCTACAAGATAGGAGAATACAATTTTTCTATGACAACCCCTTTTTGAGACATTTGCCAAAAACTTCCACTTTCATGACTTAAACTTTTCATTTGATGTAACTTTTTTACGGTTAATGCTACAAACAAACCGAAAAGATTATTTTTATGGGAAATTGCCTCAGCTACAAGATTAATGCACTTAATTTTTCTCTAGCACAAACCGTTTTTAAGATATTTGCAAAAAAAATCATTTTTTGACCCTTGGACCCCTTACAACTGACCTAGCGGTCATCCATCGGATGGAGAGGAACTCTTACTATTTTTTTCTTATATATTATACGTATTTCAAAAGGTCACACATTACATATATCATATTTTTTTTTCTTTGTAAAAGTCTATTCTTCCTGGACTAGTAAGGAAAAATGCGTCTTGGAATTATTTTCCATACCTCGTACTAAATTGTATGATCAACGTGATCTTAAAAAATGCATAACTTCAAAAATTGTGAACCAGTTTTTAACAACGATAGCTTGTTTGAGTCATAATAAAAAAGCACTTACATAAAAACGGTCTTCAAATTTTACAAATCGTGAAAAATAAATGTTAGTTTCAGATAACCTTTAAGAAAACTGCAGATATTATTGTCCGAAATACATATTTATATGCATCCGCTGGAAAGGGCTATTACTCCTCTTTTTAAAACCGTAAATAAATTATGAATCGGATGAAATATGGCTGAGTAAAAAATCGCTGAGTGCGGGAGATCACTCGAAAACGGTAACAAAAAATTGAGATTTTGAGGGTTTTCAAGTATAGGTTCGTGATGTACTCGAAAACCGAAGCTTACAACATATACTAGGTCAGTTCAGAAGTTCAAAATTACTGTAGCACCGTGTAATTTGTATACATATGTATGTCCAAACTGAATTTCATTGGTCTGGCGGCGATACCGTGAACATAAATAAGACCCCACACACAATGCGCCTTAAAAATTCTAAAACTATATTTTTGTTTTGAAAGTGCATTTTGGTAAGTTAAGGTTGAAGCGATTTGAAAATTTTTATTTTTTGCTGCATTTTGAAAGTGTATTATGTTAGTGTTAGGTCCGCGGTAGCCAAAATTCGATTTTATTAAGAAAAAAAATACTTTTAAATAAATTTCCATATATGTTTTGAAAATACATTATGGGCCATATTCATAGTTCTTAAATCTAATTTTGAAGCAATCTGTTAACTTTTTCGTTCAAAAATGGTCCCTTTGTACGTGTGGACCTACTACATAACTTAGCTGAAAATAAATTTTATAAAAGAGTGAAGAGTGCCCCGTTGTAGTAGTTTATAATTGTGAAATGCTTTACCGTTTTGAAAAAGAGGACGTTGAGTGGTAAAGAGAGTATTTTTTTGTTGAGAAATTTCATTTAAATTTTATTATTATTATTATTATTTTTCAAGGAGTTTTTTATCCGTATTTCGTATACAAGAACATAAAATAATCAAACTTAAAAACAGCAGTTCCCGAAGAAAAAAAATATTTTTTTTTTTTAGATGTTGGAAATCCGAGATTTCAGGTTGCCATTGGCCAGAGTACTTATACTCTAAAAATATTTCTCTTGGATTTGGTTAAAATTTCCATCTATAATAGAAGTAGGTACTATGGTTTATAGGAGTCTTGGATTGTATCAATTTAGAAATAAAAAGCTTTATAGGTAGGTACTAGAGGTCTGCATGAATGTCTTGAAACTAGTTTCAAGACATTCATTAACTTTTGGTGCACCCAACTCATTGTACTCACTACTTGATATGTGAATGAATGCATTACCTGATGTTTGAAAACAGTATGAGATGAATACTCATTTACTAACAAGCACACAGAGCACTGTACCCACAAAGAATGAATACTCATTTGTGAATACTTATGGTCGTATTAATAAACATTGTCTAGCTTTAGACAGCCGTCCAAGTTTTTAAAAAACCTTTCTAGTTGTTGCTAAAGTGATTTTTCGTTTTATCTTGCTTAAGACAATGTAATCTATTGTCTAAACCTTGAGAAAAGCAATATTTTTTTTTTTATTAAATAAAGCATATTTCCGAATGTTTCGAAATACTTAGACATAGTTTAAACAGCCAAAAATCTAATTAATAAGACCATTATAATTTACTCTAGTGTACCCGAAAATTATTACGACCAGTGGCCTATTTCACCAAATTACAATTACAATTACAAATTTGTACTTGTAATCTACAATTACAAAATTGTAAACAGATTTTCTGTTTCACAAACAACAAACATAATTCGAACAAATTTGTAACAAAGAGCAAACAAAATAGAGGAAATTGTAGTTGTGATTTACAAATAAAAAAAAACAGTTTCACCGCATGTTTGCTAGACTTGTAAAAAACAATTAAGCACTATGAATAAACAAAACAAATTTTTTGTTGCCGGTTTGATTCGCGAAAAAAAAGACATATTATTTGGAAAATTTTCAAATATTATAACACACAATGTTAAAATCATCGAGTGGCAAAATATTTATGAAACAGTTAAATCTCATGCCCTTCTTAGTCTTATATAAAATACATAATAATGTCTTTAATAAAAATCATTGCAGACTAAAATTGACAATAGAAAAAAAATTGCTGCCTTGGTGTCAACGAAAAGTTTTTTTCAGACTCATTAGCAATCTGCGGTCCAATTATTCGTATTTTTTCCTCTGCCCTTATACGGTTTATCCGAAACTTTTCTTTGAAGGCAAAAGCATCTGAAATTTCGTAGTTTATACGCAACCGATAAATTTTTCTTCGCCTATTTGTCACAAAATATTCACTTGTATCACTATCGGTATACTACTATGCCTTCGCCGTAAAGACATTTTTCGGTACAATATGAGATTCCTATTGAAAAAGTACAAATTGTAAATAAAATTACACACGAACTTTCTTCTGTAAGAATTTTTCTACAACTGAACAAATTTGTAGAATTCTAATATTTGGTGAAACAAAAACTTACAAAAATACCTGAGTTTTTACAAATTTGTACTTGTAAACTACAAACAAAAATAACTCTTTGTGAAACGAAAATAATAAAATTCCCACAAATTTCCCTTTGTAAATTACAACTACAATTTTGTAATACAAATATTTTGTGAAACAGAATAAATCGATTTTTTAACAAATATTGTAAGAAATCACTTGTAAATTACAATTTGTAAGTTGGTGAAATAGGCCACAGAACATTCACACAGCGTGGTTGTTGATCTGTGATCTCGCACAAAACCAACTTTTTTTTATTCTCTGAAAGAAGAACGGGTCAGTTGCAGGCTTGTTTTTCTTGTCTCTTTTTTCGAAGCTTGAACAAAATGAAATGTGTGCACTTCTTTCGCTCAGCAGTGCAGTGAGTACTCATGATATAGTTCGAGTATTAATAAAATATGTTTAAATGAATGAATACTCATTTAAATTTCCACGAGTTTCCACGAAAAGGAAAAGAAACAAGCACTGTACTCGTTCTGTTATCAGAGAATGAATGCTGTACTCGTTTTTTTCTTTTTGTGAGTACAATTGTAATTGTGCAATTGCTTAAATATGTTTCGTGAATTGAGTGTACTGAAGTAGTGCAACCACTTGAATAGATTAAATGAATA
The DNA here is from genome assembly GCA_947049315.1 of Epistrophella euchroma. Taxonomy (NCBI): domain Eukaryota; kingdom Metazoa; phylum Arthropoda; class Insecta; order Diptera; family Syrphidae; genus Epistrophella; species Epistrophella euchroma. The sequence continues at coordinate 62,696,766 of OX346245.1, forward strand.
CATTCATGCAGACCTCTAGTAGGTACTTATAATATGTATAAAGGGTATCACACCATAAAAATTACAGCAATTTGTAATGCGAAGGTATTTCTTATTATAAGTATGTTTTAGAATGGCCGGATTTTGTTGATTTACTCGTATTGATTAGATGATTTGAAAAAAAAAAAAATAGTTTTCTTGACCTTAAATCCTTCGCTTTTTTATGTGAGGATCTTGAGACTTGTTCATAAGTATGTTATTATATTTGAGTATTATCACAACACAAACTTCAAACCTATCAAAACCTCGTTTTCTGAAATTACCTTTACATATTTTAGAGTAAGTAACTTAAATCTTTTCCGTGCAAAACAAATAATGCACGAACTTGGTCTTGTAATAAAATGTTCTTCGAATTTTAAAGATTGAGTGTAATACAAGTAAATATAATTAAAAATTATATGTATTTATCCATTTATTATATTGAAGAATGGAAATCTGAAAATAGAAAAAAAGAATGAAACACAAATCTTTAAATTGATAAAACTTAAATGTTTTAATCTCAAAATGAAGAATGCCATCTCAATTCTTGAAAAAAATATAAATTTATGCAGACAAAATTTTAAAAATCGTTGGAGCGGTTTTCTTAAAAAATTATTTTTTATATGTAAATACCTATGTAATGTATATAAAACTTCTTGCAATTTTTTTAGAAAAAAAATTTGCTATGCCATTTTTAAGAATACTAGTATATCTCTCTGTCGAAATTCGACACTTTCAATTTCGCAAACAGTTTGTTTAAAAATATTTAAGGAAAAAAAAACATTTTTTTTTTTTAGTATGCACAGTGTTCGACAGTACAAAAACAAAAATGACCCACAGTGTGTAAATGCGTGCCTCAAGTATATTCTGCATATCTCCGTAGTTGTGGCTTTCCGACCATATAAAATTTATCGAAATCAGTCAAATACTTTTTGAGAAAATGGTACCACAAAATTTATTTAAGGCTATTTATATGTTTGGCCTTATGTCACTTTAGAAAAGCGACATAAGACCAAATTTACATATTTGGCCCTATGTCGCTTTTGTAAAGTGACATAAGGCCAATTTTCTTTGAGACATAAGGCCAAATGTAATTATCTCACATTCTCAAAAGCTCCCTTTACAGTAAAAGAGGTTTCGGACATCCTTAAAACCGAGACTATATTGAACTAAATTCGGCATGTCGGTCGTCACTAGGTTTTCCAACTTTCTTCGATACGAAAGGAGGACACAATCTTTCTAAATATGTACATAAAAATAATATACGGTAGGCACCTACTTATTTTTTAAATTCGAAAGCTCATTATAAATAAAAATCTTTGCCGTCTGGGAAATGAATTTAGTTTTCTCACAAGGCACTAGCACAGCAGGTACTTTCAAAGTCAACCAGGCCCTCGCCAGTTATTACCATTCCACTTTAAGAGAATACAAAAATTGGTTTAATTTAGATTCGGTACTAGAACTTTCGGCTTACTAGTCTAATACACTGCACTGGCTACTTTGAAATACAGACGTTCAAAGATGAAAAGGAATAACTTTAAACTTAAAACGGGTATTTCTGTTGCGATAGGAAAACTTGCCTAACAATTTTTCAAGCAACGGACTACGAGTTTTTTCCCTAATGAAAATTTTCAGGACGTTCGGTAAACTTGGCAAAAATTACCATTTTTCCAAGCGGTTTTTTGGCATAAATTATTTAAAAGAAAAATAAATAATGTTATCAAGCAGGATTTTGACCAACATTTTAATAAAATGGCAGAAATAATGACATTATGACGCATAACAACAAAGGTATATACTAAGAAAAGGAATTATTGATCATATCCTTTAGATTTTTGAAAAGGAGGACATTTCAAAGTGAAGAAGGACGGGAGGACAAATAATTGAAAAGGAGGACTGTCCTCCCAAATGGAGGACAGTTGGGAACCCTAGTCGCCACGTATGTCTATGTTACTGTAAAAAGCCAAAATAATGAAAATTCTAGAATTTACCGGTAAATCCTAGAGCACCCAGCATTACGGCGTATAAATAGTGAGGTATGTATGGGTAGTGGGTAGGCATGCAACCCCCGGTTGAGCGATTAAAGAGAAAGTCGAAAATAAAAAAAAAAATGGTTCTATGGCCACCACTAGTATACACAAAAATTAAAGAAAAAATATTTTGGCTTTTACTATCAAGTTCAGTATGTATACCTAGTTTAACTTTCTGCTAATAGTAAGTACTTCAGTTTTAAGCATATAGCCCAACGTACATATTTGACAATTTTATATACGAAAGGGATTGTTTTCAAAAGCTAAACAATTGATAAAAAAATCATTGAACAATAAAATAAAATGACCATTGAGAGTGAAGGAAAACGGTTTAATAAAGCAGAGAAACAGTTAGTAATTTGCATTTAAAGAAGCGCCTGGAACACCCTTATTGAAAAATAATGTTGGCAATTATTGGCTTCCCGCAATTTGCCACAATATCTTCAAAATTATAAGAATATAGAACCTGTATTAAAGCCCACCTTAATTTCTGCATTTCCTTTTAAATTTTATTTGGTAAATAGCCATTATCCCTAATAAAAAAAACTACACAAAGAAAAACGTATTCAACTCGCCCTTCCTTGCGATTAAAAGATTTAATCAAGTTTAATGTCAAAACCCAACACTGCTGTATGGAATTAGGTATTAAAAAGGTGAACTATAATACGATGGAATGACATGAATGTAGCTGTATAGTTTACACTACATATTTAGAATCTAGTGTAATACATAAAATTTTTGTATTATGGAGAACGCATCGCTGTCATTTACCTTTAGTTAAAAAACTCTAGTATAGAAACTTTTTTTTTACAAAAGGTTAAAAAAAATGATTTGCACATAAATTAATGTCACTTGAACACGATGTTCGTTTTTTTATTTCTCCATAATGGGGAGCGGGCTCAAAATTTATGATTAAGATGCGCTCTAGTTATTTGCACAATTTATGTAATGTTATTCTTATTAGTAAAGGAGCGGCAAGGTAATGGGCTACGTGTACAATAATAAAAATGGTTACTTCTTCTTAGAAGAAAAATTAATTATGATAGGTAGTCCTTTCTGCCTGAATATTTTTTATAAAAGAAACTAGCAGACCCGTGCTCGCCTTGCTTTGCATTTAAAAAAAAAATTTGTTACAATATAACATGTATGTATATAGATAAAAATTTGTTTGCTATTTATTTAAGGTATGTACATATACATTACATACCTACACATACATATGTACATACAAAGAATTAGATAATGTAGGTAAAAAATAAAATAAAAAATAATAATATTTTCCTAAGTCTTCTACTTGGCTGATTTATTTCAGTAGTAGGTATATAGAATTTGTATTATTAAAAAATCTTCGAATAATTTTTTCCATTACATTAAATTTTTAAAATAGTTAATTGAAGTGCTTTTTGATGCAAAATATTCTTTTTTTTCAGTCTTCTGAAAAAAACAAATACATTTTTCGGATGCCCTTATTTTGAACGTGCAAAATATTACTGTCCATATGAAAAGCATGGATTTTCAAGATTTAATCCACACACTTCAAGTGAGTGCCTTATTGATGGTCATTGAAAAGGCAAGACGAACAGGGAACTGTAGTCTTTTGAAATCCAATTAAATTATTGGAATACATTGAATCAGCACATCTCCTCCTTTAGATTTGCCATTCAGAATAATTGAAGCTTTAGTGAAGTTTGGCATGATTTTTTGACATCTAGCCTGTTTCCTTTGCATAATCTAGATAGATTAATACTACGTTTTCACCGAGCACTAAACCGAGATTTAGGTAGATTTAACACAAATCTCCTCACAAATCCCGTGGCTTACCATACAAATTTAAATATCCTCAAATCAAGATTTAAAATAAATCTCATTTAAATCTTCATAGGTAAAATTCGAACAGACCTATTCCCCTATTCAGCGCAATACAAGCTGCGGGAAACCATCTTTTTTTTATCGTTTGGCACAAAACAAACTTGCCATCTCACTTCCACTTCATAAGAAAAATGACCCACCATTTGCATTTTGAAAGGTTCTGTCAAAATTAATCTATTTTTTAATCTTTTTTTCTGGTGAAAACACTGTTTGGGATTTATGAAATCTAAACGAGATTAACTTGCGGTGAAAACGTAGTATAATGTTGGTTCCCCGATTTTAAGTGACAATCTGTGCGGTGGCACAACAGAAATATTAGTTGTTCGACTGATGGAACATTGACACGAAAGTTCATTTGAAATGAAATCTGTTTTGTATCATTATTAGCTGGTCCTTTTCCATATTACATTACCAATGTCCAAAACCTGTTTTGAAAATATGACTGACGCATTGCGCTGAAGATGTACCCTCATATTTATCTTTAATGTAAGCTTTTGTACATATGTCTCCAAAGACGCGATGCTGTAAAGCAACCGTTGAGTTCATCAGTTGGTGTTGATTTTGGTTTGGAGTAACTGGTAGAGTCTGTCGGAAGTCGCCTGCTAATAAAATTCGAGCTTCACCAAATAATTTCCGATTTGATCGCAAGCCTCGAAGAGTTCTTATTAGTAAACGAGCGGCAAGGTAAGGGGCTACGTGTACAATAATAAAAATGGTTACGTGCTTCAAATGATTTTTGTGCCAATGTGCACTCATCCCATACTGCATGTTTGAGCTTCTGCAAAATGCATATTCAATGGCAATTTAAGCGCCGAATGAGCTGTACGCCCCAATACCTGATGATGCAATAGCCAAGCAATTCCATTTTGAGAGCCAATTTGTGCTAGTATCAAACCGACAGGTGTCGTAGGCCTGTTTTGATCTACTATAGTAGTTTTTGTTTGCCCCGACAAATGCGTGCAAGTCGTCAGCATTTAATTTTTTGTTGTTTTCTTAATAAATTTAGATTAAAAAGGTTATTCTTAGATCTTTCTGGTGGACATGCCAAGTTGAATGAGTTTTTTGTGTTATTGATCGTTAAGCATACGTCTTCGATTTCTATAAGAGCTTTATTGAAAATGTTTTCCGAATATGAAATATTATCATTGCAAAATGTCTTCACTCAAATCCTCTTTGAATTTTTCCCAGAGATATTTAGGGTTTTATGGTGAACATGTGGTCAAAATGATAGCTAATAACATTAGCCTAGTTTCTTTACTTTAAAACTCTTAGATTTTCTGTGCATTTGTATGAATTTAAGTCCAGCTTCTGTCAAAGTTCATACATATACAAAAAAAAAAGCACAGAAAATCACAGAGTTTTAAAGTAAAGGAACAGACCTATTCTAATTTGTCGCGGATGACAACATATACAGGCGACCATAGAAGTAATATCCCGATATTGATCATTTTTGAGTAAATAAATGAATGTCTGACATTCTACGCCATCGATCATTCACAAATTTTTAAATGATGTTGGACCTTTAAAATTTATTAGCAGCATTCTCAAATAGTAGCAATCGTCATTATTTGGATGTACTGTGTAAACACAGCGCAATGCGTCCAATGAAAACTGAAACTGAAATTTTTGATAGCCATTAACTCGCATTTATTTTTTTATTTTGATAGTTGACCCTAATTTTTTTTTATTATTGTCATATTTTTTTATTTCTTAATTTTTTGATTATTTTTTATACAACTTATAGTGTTGAAGTTCAAATTTTGTTATTATCTTGGTGTTTAGTTGACGGATTTTACTAAAACCACTTCACAAACCCTCCCACTACTAATATGAACAAACTCTGTAAATTTCTACGAACACACAAACATTCATTTTTATATAAGGTGATCGGTATTAGATGCACCAAACTGCTGGAACGAGTAGGTTGGGTTAAGACAAGAAAAAAATCGTATAGGGGGGGGGGGTCTATTTCGAAAACGAAAACTTGGTTCGAAATTAAATCAAGACCTGAAATTTACCCAGTTTGAAGCAAAAAAAAAATATCTGTCTGAATTTTATTAAAGTGAGGAATGAGAGAGAAGAAATGAGAGTTGGCAACCCTTGAGGTAAATAGCATTAGGTGTTGATGTCCCTAAGAGGTAATCCCCCCCACGCATCACTGTTGTGGTACGTCCATGGCTACTACGATCTCGTGTTCTCTGTTCAGTAACCCCCTAAGCTGAGTTCTACATGGTATAGCTTGAACCAATTCAATTGGCCAACGCAACGGTCGGTTGCACAGAGAGAGGATTTAAGGAAACAGAAATGTTGCGCCAGATATTTAATGAGTAAAGATTTTTCCTTGAATTTTAAAGTGCTTAACTCAACTTTGTTTTCTTTAAAATTAAAATGAGATTGAATGTATAAGTTGATTTTTTACTTGACTAATTTCAGCGCACTTATAACAAAAAAAAATGTTTTGATAAATGCAATTGGGTTAAACATAAAAAACTACCTGTGACATAAGATTGATTGACAAATAGTTTAGGGATTATTGTTTGTTTCTATGTTTTATGGCTTTATGATTTGTGGCTTAGCAACAGAAAGGTTCCGGGGGTGATGTGTTTATATATATTTTATGGCGTTAGTGTTTATTTGATTTATTTTTTGACATGTGGGGTTTTGGGAAAACATTAATAGATCAGTGTTTACGAGTTTTAATAATTTTTACCTACGAGTTTTTAAGAATGAATTTTTTTATCATACATGGATGTACTCTGTCGCAGGACACGCAAACAATGAAATATTTTGATTTGAAAATTCGTTACGGTTCCCAATGTTCCAAACTTCAACAAATCGAACTTTGATGCAATGAACGATTATTTTTAACATTATAAATAAATAAATTTTTGTATCAATCATGTATGTTTTCTATTGAGTTCAATGTGAAAAATAATACTAAATGTTTTTGGAAGTTTATTAACTCCAAATGGAAAACTACCGATTATCCAAGCTGCATGAAATACTTGAATACAACAACGAGTGATGTTAATCTAATATGGAATCTATTTGCTAAATATTTTAAATCGTTTAACTCCTTGGAATCTTTGTAAAATTGAGTATTTCTTACAGCTTTGATATTGGAACTATGGTTTTGTATGTCTCTGAGGTTGAAGAAGCTCTTTTAAATCTCGATTCAAGCAAAAAGCAAGGACCTGATGGTATTCCACAGATCATTTTGCTAGAAAGCGCAAAGTCATTAGCTGAACCACTTACTAAATTGTTTAATGCTTCCCTTGCCAAAGGTGAATTTCTTGACTTTAAAAAAAAATTTCGTTTCTGACACCTGTCATTAAATCATTAAAGCGCAAAGACATTAGCTGAACCACTTACTAAATTTTTTAATGCTTCCCTTGCCAAAGGTGAATTTCTTGACTTTTAAAAAAAATTCCTTTCTGACACCTGTCATTAAATCTGGATAAGCAATATATCACTAATTACCGGCCTATTAGTAAGATTTCAGCTGTGCCTAAATTATTTGAAAAAATAGTTTTCAATAGGTAAGCTTCTTAATTAAGAGACCCCATACCTGAATATCAACATGGTTTTACTTCCGGAAAATCAACAACAACAAATCTTACATTAATGACAAACCATATCATAAACAATTTTGAAAGTCATATACAAACTGATATAATATTCACTGATTTTGCACTCGCTTTTGATCGTGTGAGCCATAGAGTGCTTCTTTGTAAATTATTGTCCTTTGGATTTCACTCTAAACTTCTAAGTTGGATCGAATCATACATTACAAATAGAATCCAAATAGTTAAAATTGCTAACTATCACTCAGAAAATATCAATGTTTCGTCAGGCGTACCGCAAGGTAGTCATTTAGGTCCATTGCTGTTCCTCTTATTTATTAATGATATTCCTACAATTTTAAAGAAGCGTTTGAAATGCATTCGCGTTTTATGCAAGTCTTTTTTATTGTAATTTGAATTCGTTTTTTAAGGTGTTGTGTTTAAAATAAGGTGTTTATTTATTTATTCACTTTACTTTTTCTTAATGCAAAAGCAACCTTGCATACACTCAACTTCGCACTTACCTCAAACCCTATACTTGGCCAAGGAGAGGGGTCGCTTTGTTATTACTTTAGGGAATTATATCATTTTTTGTTCGGGGACTTATTTCATAAGCTTTTGGGGATTTATTTCATCTTTGAATTTGGGAACTTAAAAAAAAAATAACATTTTGGGAAGTTGTTTCAGTTTTAGATTGGGGGGTTATTTCACGGAGTCTTTTATTTCCACTCACGTTTTGATAACAAACGATCACAACAAAGACTAAATTCAACTGTTCTAACAATAGTTTGTTAAAGTGCAAAAAGTAAGTAATCTAGAATTAGTACATTAATTTTTGAGACAATGTTTACAATTAATATATTAACAATTCTAGATTCACGCATTCGAGATTTTTTTTCTAGATCTTTGAATTTATAGAATTTTGTTTTCGAGATTTTTTTCATTCTAGTTTTTTATTTTCGAAATTTTTGTTTTCTAGATTATTGCTTTCTAAATATCGTTACAAACCCACCGTCGAACATACTATCTAAAAATTCAGATGAAAGTTGTTTGTGGTGGGGAAAATGTGAAAAGAGCTGAAGTACTTGGTACACATAAATGTTGATCCTGTAAATCAAAGGAATGATTTGTCCTACAAAAGTATTCCCATAATTCTACATCAGATTATTGTGGAAAAATTTGTTATTAAAGTTCGATATTTCTAGATTTTGTATGATATAAAACTCGATAAAAACATTTGAAAACCTGTATTTGACTAAAAATGTATAGGATCATTTAATATTAAACCAAAAAATACAACTTAATATCGTAAAATTTTTAACACACTTTTTTTCGCTCGTTTAAGCGGGAGGTGCAATTCTAAAAAATTACTTAAAATAAAAAACAAAAAATTATTAAAAAGTAACGGCAACACTAATAATGTCATAAATTAACTTTTTTTTACAACCAGAAATCCGTTCTTTATTTTGTTTTTATTATAAATTGTTTAAGTGAATATGTTTTGAAAACTTAATTTTGAAACACAAAATTTCAACAAAAAATTAAAAAAATTGTGTTCAAACTAATTTTTCTCAACATTTTACGTTATTACATAGTATTTTTGTTAATAATATTTAACTCAAATACTAAAAATAAAATAAATATAAATTTGGTGGCACAACGACTCATGAAGAACCAGAGCCTAGTGACTTACAACTCTCAACCAATCCTGTGTGCGTGTCTGCAGGAATGGAGGGGACCTACAGTTTATTGCCGAATCCAAACGGCTTAGATGAGCGGCACTTTTCTGTGACAGGGATACTCTTAGAGGATTTGCCACTTCCTCGCAAGAGGCAGTAGCCCGGAAAAATAACTTAAGGTGGAAGCAGCTGGTATTGAACCCAGACCTCTGGCATGACAGTCCAACGCACTAACCATTACACCATGGGCTACTACAAATACTAAAAGTCAGATCCTAAAATGTATTTTAGTTTTTGAGAAAATTAATAAAATCTACTTTACTTAGGTCCATTTGCTGAAACGAAACTTAAATTTTTATGTTCAACTTAAATGCTTATGTTCTACTTTTTCCTCAGAGTAATCTGTCACATAAGCTCTTATGTTAAACTTAAATATTTATGTTTCGTTTCAGCAAATGGGCCTTAGATTAGATGCTTTGCGCCAAGCGATACACTAACATAATAGAACAGATTTGAAAGCTAAGGGTGGCCGCTCTGACGCTCAATGACTGCGTGGCCACAACCATACAATCTCATGTTTTAATTTTTGTTTTCCGCTCAGCATTTTGCCGCTCATTGCTTGGCCTGGGCCTTAAGCGTTTAAATAATTGTAGCCAGGAAGTTAATCAAAGAGCATTGAGTATTAGTAAAAGAAATATAGTTCAATCTGTTAAACATATACGTTCTTTTAGAGAACTTTGTCGTTATATTTTTACTTGTTTTTTTGATGATTGTAAAAAAGGCAAAAATCTAAAATAAAAATCTCAAAAAACTTTGGGTATCTATATCTTCCCACATGGAAAACCAATTTTGTTTTTAAACAGGCTCTAGAAAGTTTAACATAGATACTAATATGGGGCTAGCAAGGGCTATAAATATGCCATTTTTGCCTCGAGAGTAACAAAATAAAAAAAAGGTTAGTTTATTATTATAAAAATTAACAGTTATTTACCATTTTGTCTCGAGAGGCAACAACAAATTACAAAGGCTTACCAGTCCAAGTCCGATAAGTTTTGCTAGCTTGCAATACAAACTATATATTCAGTTGTTGTTATGGAAGAACTGATCAATTATTTAAAAGAATTCATCCAGTAATTGGAAGTGCTGCTCAAATTCTTTGCTACTTAAGTACCTTATACTGAGTAGGTACTGCGAAAAGAGTGCTGAAGTTAAAGTTCAAGTCCAACTACTTGTACTTGTATTTGAAATTTTTGCCGGGGTTTTACCAAGCTAGGGAAATGTGTGTGCATTAACGCACTTCGAGCGAATTAAAAAAAAAACTTGAGTGGCCAAAATTGTTATAAATTAGCATGTTTATAAGTACAACGTGTAATGAGTACGTTGCCGCTTTAGTTTTATAAGTTTTTTTTTTTAATAATTAACTAATAAGGTGAATTCTTTTTTTTTCTTTTCTTTTACAGCCGCATTGTTTCGCCCAGTTGGAATTTCTTTTGTGTACCTATTAATGTTTTTTATATCACCTTTTATTCCCGTCGCAACAGCACAAAATTTCAAAGGTAATGTTTTCTAATAACTTTATTAACATAATAAACTGTAACATTCTTAACTTTATTCCAGGATCCGTCACAGCATATTTAATCATTTTAATAGCATTAAGTACAATTGTGTTACTATGTCATGTGGCATTGCAAGTTGCTATCATTGTATTTGACATTCAAAATGTCTTCGGTCAATGCACTGTTACAGAACAACTGCTGCGACATATTGGCTTTATTGATTTAAAATTAAAGTTAAGAGTCCTACAAAAATAAATATTTTAAGGAAGTGACTTTAGACATGCCAATAACAGATTTGTTTATAAAAGTACTGGTTTGAGGCCCTGCATGACCAGAGTTTTTTTTTTATCCGCGCGAAGTGCACTAATGTACGCCCACTTTTGATGGCAACAAACTATAACAACTATTATAAATTGGCATTTCTCTAGTTTTTTCCCATGTAAAAATGTTATTAATTTAAATTTTAACATTTAAAATTTAGACCGTTAGCCATCATAGAATGGTTATTACCTGATGTAGCTGTCTTTGTAACGTCAATTGCCATTTATTTGGTCACAAAAAGAATATCGTTTGAAAGCAGCGCCGGACAAGCAGAAAATGGAGAAGGCATAGCTATAGAGGATGGGTCAACAAGTATGGAAGGCTCAGTAACTGTACGAGCGAAAAAACTTAATCGGCGCATTATAAAAATAAACTTCGAGCCGCTCGTTGAAATGGGTAAATTTGAAAAAAAAAAAAAAAAAAAAACAATTTAAATAGTTGAAAAGAACAATCTCATAATTCAAAATAATCGAAAACCACAAAAAAAGAGTTTTGTAGTTTATATCTCTTGACATATGACACACCCTCAAGTCAGTTGCAATATATGACAAACCTTTCACCAGGTCAAACTAAACGTTACAAATTCACACCCTTAATATTAGTCCACGGTACACATGCGAAAAAAAAAATTTTATTTTCAAAACAATTTTCCACCTACCAGCAATGTTCGTCTTCGCATGTAATCCACCCTCAAACTAATAATTTAACTATTAATTTAAATATTAAATGCAAGCAATTTTTGAATTCTACGCACTTTAAAATACTAAATTATTTGTCATCACAATAAAATTGCAAATACTACTGAATAAAAATGATGATAACTGTTTCACTGGGTTATAAAATACCCGATATTAATTAGCAGTCTTGTTTTAAATGCAAATATAATACTGTTCCATTTTATCGGGACTGAAATGTTTGAGCTATGATATTGTTCTTTTTTATGAAGTTTTTTTTTCTAAATAAAAATTACAAACTACCATTTGTTTTACAGCACCAATGTTCTGTTTAGCAACCTTATTCTTTGCTGCAGTTCTTCGACCATCAGTCCCCGGTGGATTCTACTTTTTATTTTTCTTGTTGTCAGGTTCATATTGGGCAACCTTTCAGTCATTACAAAGGCAAGCTTAGTGTATACAATAGTGGCAAAAAATATTAATTAAATTTTATTTTTTCTCAGAGGTTTTGCGATATTAATACGCTTTGTTATGGTGGTCCTAGTCTTACACACAATCTCAGTTGTATCATATCAAACGCCTTGGATGCAAGAACATATTGACAATAGCACATTAGTTGCGAGGTAAACTTTATTTCAATCTTCATATTACAATGATGAAGAACTTTGCAAAATTCCATCTTCTTCATTGTTTTTTTTTTACAGAGAGTTTCGCCTTAATACCAAAGATTCATTAAAATATTTATTTTTATATATTAAATTATTTTTTGTTTAACTTGTAGACTGGTTGGGCTGGAACCTCTTATTAAGTCCAGTTGTAAAAAAGATATTCGACTTATATTTTATGATACATGGTTTAAGCTGGACTCATTTTTAAGTCCATTTTCAATACTTTTCTCATATTACGTATTGGCTTTAACTTCAAAAAATCTCATCGAAATGCGGGTAAGTAAAAATATAAATATATTTTTGTAAATACATTTTTTTTTAAACAACACTTCCTTCCAACAAAAAAAATAAAACGAAATAAATACGTACTAATATAAAATTATTGTTTCATCAATTTGATATGTAACCTAACCATATCTTTCCCAAAGACAGTACTTTTGATTTTCTTCTTTAAAAGATATTTAATTAGTTAGTTTGACTAACAAAAGTGTAAATGCTTTCTATTCTTTTTATTGCTGCTTTATGTCTTCGCAAACAAAAAATCACACAATTTGAATTAATACACCTTAAACAACAATAATAATACAAAACATTTTATTCTGTAATAATAATCTATAAATAACATAGAGTGTAAGTAAACCGTTAAGTGCTTTTGGACAACTCGAGAACGGTACCAAGAACAATCGGCAACTGTCAATAAACACACGCACAACAAATACCAGTAAAAAGGATAGTTGGTCTAAATCTCCGCGATTAAATGTAAGATACAACTTACAGATTTTTTTAATATTTCTTCTTAAACACATTTTTGAAAATTTTCAAAAATTGCACTTATGTTTTATGTCGGAGCTTTTTTAGTAAAGAAAATAATGAATGTTTTCATTTATGTTGATAAAAACCGATTTGTTTTTTTGTTTCTATTACTTTTGAATTTAAGACGTACTTTGAACATCACTTGATAACATAAAATTCTAATTATTCATACTCTTACCGCCATATTATTCACTCAATACATCTAGATTAAAAATTTAAATCCGGATGTAAATCATACAAATTCAATGTAAATTCATCTGGATTTAAATTTAAATCTGGATGTATCGAGTGAATAATATGGCGGTTATACTGCGTTTTCATTAGAGCAAATGAGATAATTTCGTTCAAAATTTCCAAATACAATTCGAAATCATCTCATTTCCCATACAAATTCAAATTTCCAAATGAGGTAATTTCAACCAAATTTGCAAAAAATTCTGTAGGAAATTACGTAAAACTTTTATGAACACACCCAAATGGAATCCATTCAAAGTGGATCCCATTTTAAATGACAAAATTCAATGTAAAAAACAACAGAAACAAGCGATTGACTATCTGTACCGTTAAACAAAATTACGAAATTTGAATTGTGAACACTTTTTTTGTAATTTTCCAAATTGCCTCATTTCATCTCTAATGAAAACGCAGTATTGTTCTGTTTTTCAAATGGGAAATATTTTCTTTTAAACCCAGAATTGCTCTTTGGGCATTTTACTGTGAGAGTGAGAGAGAAGTGATTAACAACAGAAACAGTAGACCCTAGCTGACAATAAAAAAAATTAAATTGGTAATGCACTTTGCCTTGTTGGCATAGACAAAGAAAAATAGGTCAGCATTGATTAAAGTGCATTAATCATTAATCACCACAATGAAAAATTATCCATTGAAAGTGACACCGTTAAAAATGTTAAGGGCTAATTCAAAATTCAAAACAAACGTACAGCGCACAGTGGTGCTGCGTTTTTAAGTTTCTCAAAAATTTAATTTAAAAATTTAAAGAATTTTAATAAAAGCTATAACTGGCATCGTCTTGTATTGTTTTTATACTAAGGATGGTAAAGATAAAACCACAGACACTATAGTTCCATAGATATCGCATGCAGAAGAAAAAAATATGATCACTGGGACGTAGACGTACGTCCGATATTTCAAACATGGAAATATTGCAAAATTAATCAAACTTCCACACCACCTTAGAGGTGAAGTACCAGGTTTTTTTTTTATTTGGCATCTCCAATTTTAAAAATAACACATCACAACATAATTTTGTGCTGAATAACCAAAAGTATACGTTTCCACACACACGTTTGGTGTGTTGAACTCAAATCTAAAGTCAGCAATATTTTATCACATCACGTTTTAGAGATATTCCCGTTTAAAAATCATAAAAAAATCGTTTCTTCAATGTTATAACACGAGGTAATTTGTTTCCAACACAATTTGAAACGGTTCCTAAAGTTTCTAATTTTCTTCTTTAAATTCTGTTTAAATCTTTCCGATAGCTCTTTTCCCCTCCGGGAAATCCTCAGTTAGTTGTAAGCCTACATCTTACTTACTTTAGATGGCGCTTACAGCCCAGGATGGACTACGGCCTCAACCAACGAGCCCCTCCAGTCAACTCGGTCCCTAGCTAGCTGCCTCCAGTTACGCACTCCAAGTTGGTTGAGGTCGTTCTCCACTTTTGTGCGCCACCTAAGGTGGGGTCTTCCTCTGCTGCGCAGACCGTCAGGGGTAAATTCGAAGACTCGTCAGGCTGGTCCGTTGGTGTCCATACTCTCCACATGTCCCAGCCATTTCAGCCGCTGTATTTTCAGCTTTTTGACCAGATCGACGTCGCTGTAAAGCCCGTAAAGCTCGTTGTTGAATCTTCTCCTCCATACTCCATCGATACAGACTGGACCGAAAATCACCCGAAGAATGTTCCTTTCAAAGCATCCAAGCAGATTCTCATCCGTTTTTGACAGGGTCCATGCCTCTGCCCCATATAGCAGGACCGGGATGATTAGGGTCTTATATAAGGTCTCCTTGGTTCTCTATGAGAGGGCTTTATTACTCAAATGCCTCCTTACACCCGAAGAAACAGCGATTGGCAAGAGTAATTCTTCGTTTGATCTCTGTGCTGATGCCATTTTGCGATGTTATAGTGGAGCTCATTTAGACAAAGTCCTTGACAACTTCGAAGTTGTATCTATCAATCGTGAGGTTTTGCCCGAGCCGACGATGTTGAGATTCCTTTCTCGATGATAGCATATACTTCGGATTGTCCTAATTAACAGTCAAACTGATTTTCGCCGCCTCCGATTCAATACTTGCAAACGCTCCGGTAACAGCTCGCTTCGTTCTCCCAATGTCCCAATGATGTCAATATCATCTGCATAAACAAGTAGTTGAACAGCCTTTTGAAAAATTGTACCTTCAATAAAATTTAAAAAGTCTATCAATATGATTTTTAATTCTTATAAGTTGTTTTTTGATTTATCCTTATCTACATTCCATTCCTGAAAACCGTAAAAGTTTTTTCCACACCACCCTCAATTTTTTGTAGCAGTGAACCATGTTATGCACGTTATAATGTAATTTTGATGGAGCTTAGATTTTCATCCACTTTAAGATTTAATACATTTTACAATATTAATGCCCTCATTATGAATAGCGAAGCGAACGTTCGACTAATTTCGAATGTTTAAGCGAACTTCTTTTCTTAAGGTATTATCGTTAGCGAGCTTAGACATGCGCTGCATACGTCGAATAATGACTTATGTAATTAGTTTTTTTGAAATTTATGTTTGCTCCAATTGTTTTTTGTGTGTTTTGTGTTCTTTTATTTATTAAGAACCAATGTTAAGCAACGTCGATTTATTTTTTGAAGAAGATGACATCGAAAGGAAGAGGGAAGAAAGAATAAAGAAGAAACATTCGGGGTAGTTCTAATCTCTTATAGAACTCTCCAGAACATTTGTTGGTGCTCAATAATAATTATTTTGTTTCACAAAAAGATTGAGTTCTCTTTTTTCCTAGATTTATTTTGTATTTATGTATGTTCTTAGTGAAATTAGTGATACAGTTAAATCCACCAGTACCTGTGCAACTCCTATTATAAAATTGGGTTGTGCATTACGATTTCTTGGAAGTGGAAGCTATCAAAACTGTGCTGGTAATGATTTCGATTTGAGACTTTCCCAACCAACAGTGTGAATCATTTTGAACGAAGTTCTTTGAGCTTTAGAAACCAAACTCTGTCCAGCGTGGATAAAAGCTGAAATGACACAAACGGAAAAACAAGAGGCAAGAACCTACTTTTACAGAAGGTCAAGATTACCGGGGATAGTGGGATGTGTGGATGGAACCCATATTGGTATTGTTGCTCATGATCAGTTGCAACATCAATGTTTAAATCGAAAGGGTTATTACAGCTTGAATGCAATGATAGTAAGATTCGTTATTTTCAAACCATTTTAGATTTCAATTAAATTCTTGTACACAGGCTTGTGACCATAATATGAATATTCGATAAATTGATGACAGATTCCCTGGTACAACCCATGATTCATTTATTTGGAATGCAAGTGAATTGAAAGATATTTTAGAAAGATGGTGGCGAAATGGAGAAAGGTCTATGTATCTGGGTATACTATAATTTATTGCTTTGAAATTGTTTTTAAAATACTAATAATGCATTGGTTTAGGAGATTCTCTGTTATCCTCTGCAATCCTATTTGCTACCTCTATTTAGAAATTCAGATTCCATTCCAAGTAAAACATTATTTAATTCATTGCATGCAAAAGCACTTAATATTATAGAAAGAACCATTGGACTTCTCAAAAGCCGGTTCCCATCTATTCTTAATGAAAGAAAGTTGCACTATTCTCCAGCAAAGGCCATAAGAATAGACAACTTAGCTTGTGCCTTGCACAATATAACCCGTAGATACAACGTAGCTGATCCGGAAACAACAGGAGTAGAGAATATAGGCTTTCAGGGTATACGAGATGAACCATTTCAAAATGAAGTTTCCAACAATAGCGAAGAAGGCCATCGAATCAGAAATGAAATTTTAGCGTCCATATAAGCGACAAACGTTCAAGAAGTCCAATTAATGAAAAATAAATTAAATATAGATAAACTGGGTAATGAAAAGATTGTTGAAAATTAAAAATGAAGAAATTCAAATAAGGTTTACACATATATTCATGGAAGCATTTTGGATGAAGCGGGATATTACATTTCTTGGATGAAAAACGGTTTGGCTGGCACACTTGGGAAATCGAAGACGCTTTTCTGTTCTGATGACTGTATGCTTGATGCTATCAAAACGAACTATTTCATTCCCTTTCCTTCCGTTTTAATCACAGGTTAAATATTTGTTTCGATCACAAAAAGGAATCTACACCAAACGTTTTAAATTTTAGCTGTGGCATTGGTGTTACCTTAGCAAATTTTTTGCAAAAGCAATACATCTTCCATGCATTAACCAACGCTGCGTCCAGTGCATTTGATAAAAATGGCCAGTACCACTTCTTTCCTCGAATTCGAATGCGATAGTTGCTTGTAGCGTTATCAAATAAATCAATTCCACACCCATATCGTTATGTTGTACTCACGAATTGCATTTGGCATTGGAATGTTGACTTGTTTCCTCTTTTTTCGATTAAACCCTTTTGCTTGTTTGGTGTATCAAATGATTTGATAAAACTGTAACAATCGAATTTTCGTTCCAACGAACAGCTGCAATTTCATTTTCCTTGTCGAGTGCAAAATCAATAGAACTACGACTTTTTTAAATTTCTTTTGGATCGGCCAACTTTGCTTTACCAGGGGGTTGATTCTCGTTCTGTGAAGCTGTGAAGTGATAAAAAATTTATCATTTCAGTTTTCACAGAGATTTTTTATTTTATCACTTCACGAATATGCCTTATGAGATTCATAGAGTACCTATATTATCTAGATCTAGAGAAACGACTCGTGCCCCTCTTGCCTGAAACACCCGCAAATTTTATTTGAATTGAGTAAGGTTAGGTGAGGTTAGTACATGCTCAAAATATAGGGGGCAAACTGTATACATATTGTGGTTGTGGTTCCATTTAAAATGCACGGGACAACTAGCCCATACAAAATCTAATGAACAAATCCTCTCAGTACAGCTTGTAGGGTGGAAGAGAACACCCACCTTTAGTCGGTTCTCTAGATAATATAGGTACTCTATGATGAGATTCTGGAACTCATTATGATAAATATATGTTCTAAAATATACTAAATGAGAAAGCCCTCTCAAAATTTCGCTCTTCAACCGAAACTGAAAACTAGTACGCATACAAATTTGTACTTTTTCAATCGACATGAGCGATAAAAAATCAAACAAAAATACTAAAACAAGGAAAAAAGCTTCATGTATACATTTTTATCTCTCAGAGTAATTCAGTTCGTGTACTCTAGTCTCGAAGTAATTCCTTTCGTCTGCTCTCGTCTCGAAGTAAAGTATACAACTTGTTAATTCTCTCGGTTTAACTCTACCCACATGTGCAGGGTCAAATAATAATTTTCTTCACAGAAGCTTCACAGAATAATTTGTTTGTGATAAAAATTTTATCACGTGAAGAGATTATGACTTTTGATTTCAGTTTTTCAGAATCGAATTTCTTGTGAAGCTGTGAACAAATGTATCACTTGACAGCTTCACAGAACGAGAATCGAATTCTCGAAAATTTAGAATAAATAAAAAAATACCTTTTGCGAAATAGCCCAATTTAGAAAGCCGATACATTAGTTTGTGTGACGTAAAAAAATTGGCTTTTGTAAGTACTCTGGGTTTTTCCAATACAGCACGCATTTATGAATTGGTTTCTTTTTTTTCTGGGAATTGGAATATGTACTTGCTTTGTCGTACCTGAGTACACAGTAAAGTTGTCTTATAGGGACCACGCTCATAAGAAAAATGGCCTGAGCCTTGAGTTTTCCTATACGCGGAAGGTACTAGCTAATTCTATCTTAGAATAAAGTCAAAGGATAGTAAATGGTTTTTCCAAAACAGCACTCTTGTACGACTTGTTTTTTTTTTTTGCTCAGAACTAAAATATGCATCCTTTTGTTGGATAGGATGCTGTCAAAAAATTTTTTTTTTTTTTTTTTCAAAAATTGGTACATTATAAACATAAACACACAATATTCTGAGAAAAAACCGATCATTCTGATTTGAAAACGGAACGAACGCAAATATTTTTTTAGGTCCAAATGCTGCCATGTACTAATACGCTATTCTTGAAAGGCTTTTATTACGAATTATCAGATAATAACTAACATAATTTTCACAACACTAATCCAGTCCAAAGTAACACAATGGCGCACAGTTATGAGAAGTTACTGGTAAAAGCAGGAACGCAGCCCACAGATCGTAGATCGTAGCGTACCGTGCGTGATGTTGATCTGTCTCACTCTAATTTACTGCAAACAGTGTCTTATTCAAGTGCCTCTGTTTATCTTACATACACCTCGGTAAACCCGATTTTTGAGCACAAAAAAGCATTATTTACGTAAAAGTGATATGAAGGGAAATGAGGTCCTTTTGCAAATAAAAAAGCAATCGTATTTTTTACGAGTAAATAAGTAGCAAGTGTTGTACCATTTTGAAATTTTGATGAAACGGGCCATTTTTTTTAAATAACTTGCCGAGGGTAGTGTGGTACATTTTTTTAAATATATGAAGTTTCGAAGTAAGCTTACAAAATTTTTTGAACAAGGACTCAGTCAAACTTTGTTTTTCTTACGAAACTGACAATATTAATTCTTGGATTTGTGATTGCGATCAATAGCATGGTTATTAAGGATTACGTAAAAAAAGAAAACACAGCTAAATTTTAAAATTAACCACTGTAAAAGTAACCACTGTATCTAAAAATGTGAGCTAGGGTATCGATTTTCATTATTTTTCTTAATATTGCTATAACTACTAAAAAAAGCGAGATGGATTATTTTTTCATACTTTTCAAAGAACGGGCACAACCTGCCCTATCACCCGGTACCCGCTTGACGTTGAGTTTCGGGACACCCTGTATATGTATGTATTTAAATTCAGTCATTTTAATATTTAAGTTTGAAATTTTTGTACCTAAAGAATACAAAAAGAATTTTTTAAAAAAATGAAATTAAATAATGAAATAAAGCAAGAACACAAAACAAACAAGGTTCATGTACAAAAAGCACTAAAACAGAAAAGTAAATTTGATAACAAAAATCAGAACGTCTTTTTCATTTCTATTTTCTTTAGTTTTTTTTACTTAAGTTCGTCTCATAATGATTTTGGGCTAAGCACCAGCCAGACAATCGTGGTAAAACCAACTTCCTAAAGGAATCCGACTGTTCACCACGCAGTGTTGCATAGAGCGTTATCATGCATTAGTACAAAATCTTTGGCAATATATCCATCGTAGGGAACGACGTGATGCAGAAGAATATCGGAGATGTACAGCTCCGCAGTTAAACCTCCCCTCAACCACCACCAGTCACAAAAACCAACTCACTTTTCCTTCAAAGGAGATGCCTGCCTGTATCATACAAAACCTTCCCCCATAAGTCACGATTTTGACAAAATAGCATTGTTCAAATCACTTCCATGCAGACATATTCTGCACTCATCCGAGAACATAACTCGCTCAACTTCCCAATTGTAGTGCGGTAGAGAAAATCGTAGATGACCTTGTCGGTCAATTTCGGTCCGTTGGCAGGTCGTTTTAGGGTAAGGTCTGCTTCTTTAAGTCATTTCCTAATTATCCGTTCTCTAGCAGTTCGTCCTCGTAACTGTTTGAGCTGTTTTTGAACGTTTGAGCTAGTCAAATGACTATTTTAGAGAAATGTCATTGTGCTGAATCTTTCATATCTCTGATGTCGTTTTTCTGTGCTGAATCTTCCATATCTCTAATGTCGTTTTTCTTTCAGCCAAAAAAAAAAATATTGATCCCTGTGAGTGATTTCGGTCCCGAACAAGTTTTTGGATTTCTTTCAACCAAAAAAAAATCAATCCTTGACGATTTGGGATCAAAATCTCCGATCCCGAAATTAATAGTGATTTACATGTACACAAAACACGCAAATTGACATTTTTCTAAACGTCATCGTCACTGTGAAATTTTTCATTTCGAAAATCGTTTTGTTGTGCTTGGACGTTCTATGAAGATAATTTTGTTATTAAAATTCGTAATGAATTCTAAACTATTTCTGGTTTCAAGTGAAATAATTTCGTGTTTATCATCTTCTTCCTCACCGTTGATCGATAAAGCTTTTTCTTCTTCGATTCTAACTAAAGTCCAGTAGCTATCCCAAACGTTGGAAGAGAATTTTCGTGTTCTTTCTGATGAAGCTGCATTTTGCTTCTACATTAGATGATGGATATAAGAAAGTCTCATATATAAGAAAAACACGCTTATAAGACAGACATTCTAAAACACCATGCACATTCCCATAAAGATACGTGTTAAATAAACCTCATATAAGAAAAACGTTTACAAGAAAAACACTGTCTTATTCTGGTACAAAATCTCATTCACTG
Source organism: Epistrophella euchroma (assembly GCA_947049315.1). Classification (NCBI taxonomy): domain Eukaryota; kingdom Metazoa; phylum Arthropoda; class Insecta; order Diptera; family Syrphidae; genus Epistrophella; species Epistrophella euchroma. The sequence continues at coordinate 62,718,497 of OX346245.1, forward strand.
CATAGAAAATTAAACTTTTATAAGAAATTTTCCCGTGTAAACTTCTAAATGATGCGCCGTGTAATTTTAACGAAATTTTTGAACCCACCCTTATTGAATTGCCGAAGAAATAGGAATTTGTATTTATATAAGAAATTTTCTTTCTTATATACATTTTATTTACATATATAAGAATTTTTTTTTTGCTATATACAATTTTTTATATAAGAAAACACGGATATAAGAAAGGAATTCCTTGGATTTTTTTAGTTTCTTATATCCGTCATTTACTGTACTGGGATCCATCTAACATGCTACCTTCGGCGATACCTATTTTAAGCTCCTTTCAGACGAGGATACATGAATATATGTATTATGATTATCTTTTAAATGTTTAGCGTGATTTGTCTTACAAAAAATTAGACTGACTTTTAATTGACCGTTTACTGATAAATTAAAAGGACAGTCAACAGAAAAAATTGTCAGACTTTCTGTCACAAACATTAAAACAAATAGTTTTTAATGACGAAAATAATCATGTAATCATTAAAAATTAATAAAAAAAATAACATTTAATTTCTTATGACGAAAATAATGGGGGCTTTGGAGATTTTCATGTACTGTACAAACCGCGAAGAAAATAAAAAAAAACTGCCTACAGCTTCACTACATTCTCAAAGCAATTTAGGCTTTGTATTCTACAAAACAAAAACAGGAACCTGGCGAAGATTGCAATATTTTCATTTTAACGAGAGAATTCCTTTCCTTTTATGAAACGTACTTTACCACCTATTATTTTATGCTTTAAAAAAAGAAATGTGTCTAATTCAAATAATGTAAAAAAAAAACACTTGTAGGAATTTTTTCTTACTATACTACATATCACTGATCTCGTCTAGGAAAACCCTCCAAATTTGACATGTCACACAATTGCAAACAAAATAGAAATCCATTCTGCGTTTCTTTTATCACAAAAAGTGACATTATTCAGATAAATGTTAGGAATATATACGGCAACAAATCGAAAATATAAGTCCAACTGTAATAGCTGTAAACGAGGAAAAAGATGTCATTATTAAGCATGAATTCTTTCTGACTATGATAGATGGAAAAGTGTTAAATGAACTTACTAATACAAAATCATCATTATCATGTCCAATTTGCAAAAGGACACACAACAATTTTCGAAAAGAAGCCAATTCAGCCGAAGTAGATGAGAGAAACTATGAATTTAGAATTTCGCCATTACACGCTAGAATAAGATGAATGGAGTTTATCCTTAAGCTAGCTTATGGACTTAACCAAGAAGATAAAACCATGGAAAAAAGGAAGCCGAAAAAAGAGGAAAAACGGATATACAAAAGGAATTCAGGGAGTAACTTAGCTTAATTATTGATACGCCAAAACAAGGATTTGGCAATACAAATGATGGAAAAGCAAAACTGTGAAAAAAGTGGACAGAAATTGGTGTTTTCGTTTCCATTTTGATGACAATTTTACAATGTTTATGAACCACCCAATTTGTTCCCTTAATTGTTTTTACGACTTTGATCATTCGGTACATGAAAACGGTTCAATGGATTTATTTGAAATTTTACAGAAATATTGGTGGTCTATAGTTCTTTAAAATGTCTTACCAAATTAAGTCCTACAGTCATTATTTTTAAATCAGTAAAAGATTTACAAAAAGTCTTTAAGTCGTTTTTTAGACCTTTTCTGAATGTAACGATGAGGAGCCAAAAAAAATAATCGTTATAAAGTTTTGAAAAAATCTTGTAGAATATTAATTCCAGTTTTTAAAACTATCCATAAATTTTCGGTGTCCTCATTCTTTGCGATAATATTGGTAGTCAAAGTCAAAAGTCTGTTTTTTCATTCAAAGCCAGATATTCTTTTGAAAAAAATTTGTACAATGACGAAAAAAGATGACCTTAAAGCTGAATAAACAAGTTATTGAAACAAAACATTAAATTGGCTCAAAAAAATTTTCAAAGAAAATGAAAATGTTCAAAAAAAAGAAAAAAATTTAAAATTTTTGGGTCGTGCTGCTTCTTATGATTGCGCAATAACGGTACCTTAAAAAAATCATTTGCGAAAATTTCTCAATACAAAAAGGATTAAGCTTCAGAATGCTTTTTGTTTCATCTCAATACGATCACTTTTCACAGAGATACAGCTCTTCGAAAAACACTAAAAAAAAAGTGATTTTTTTTTGTTCCCTTAAATGTTTTGACAAGTGTATTCTATTTTATTTTATAAAAAAAAATTAAAAAAAAAATTTCTTATTAAATTTTGGTCCGTTAACTTTTTTCCTTCACAGTTTGACATCAAATTGGTCACTTAAACAGTTTATACGATATTTCGAATAGCCACAAAATGGAAAAAATATTGTTTTAATACTTGCTAAAAGCATAAAAAAATTGTTCGTTATTTTTATGCATCCACTGTTGTGAACAATTATGTTTTGTAACACCCTGTGGACAACCACTGACTTTTTTTTTTTCAAAATTCGTAAAATTTGAACTGTTTTTAATGTTTTGTTTTAATTCTTTCTCTGTTAATTCCTCTTTCTAAGAAAATCGTACTTTAGGCTTTGATTGAGAAACACTCTGTAAAGCAATTTTCTTAAAAATCTCTATTTTTATAACCGAGGAAATTTCCTTCGAGAAGAAAAAAAAAATTATGGCAATATCTTAATGTGTTCAAAAGTTATGATTTTTGCAACGAAAAGTCTTTTTGGACCACAGTGGGCCGTTGACATCAATTGTCAATAGTAGGTCTGTTCGATGACACATTGCATTTGGTGCATTTCTGTTCTCTGAAATCGTTCTGATGAGATTTGTTCACGCGCATAAAAATTCGCGTACACATCAAATTTTGTAATTTTGCAAGAGTGGATTGCATATTTTTTATAAATAACGTGTACTTACACTGATAGATAAAATTTATTCGAGCATTGAGCGCAAATAGAAAGGGTAGACGAAAGAATTTTTTCATGCTTGCGGAATTGAACTCAGCTTCTGTATTTATACAACAAATTAATATACACGACAAAACTGACAAAATGTTATTGTCTGCAAAATTTTAGCCATTTGTAAATCTGCAACAATAAAGAAAACACAAAGAAGAAAGGGCGATAACTCTGCAATTTTGTAAACCATTACAATAAACAAGTGAAAATGAGCTTGCTCATTATTTTCTTGGGTTTGTTCATTATTTTGCTAGTTTTGTGACGTTAATTCTAACAATTTTTCAGTCTTATTAAATCCAGCATACGCATAAAAAATAAAAAATAAAGCTTTTAACAGTTTATGAAATGCGCTGATATTCCTCAGTGCGCACTAGTTTCGAAAAATCGAACGCACCTAGTAATTTGAATAAAGCTGTCAAAACAACACAACCTATCCATTAGGTCAACCGTATCCGTTTCATAAGTCAATGTCAACGGATCTGTTGCCGCAACGCATGCGACGGATTCTATGAGCCCTTAAAGCCTAACAAACATATTCGTCCGAAGGACAACTATAGCGTAGATGTTGCGCTAATTATAAAATGGGTACATAAAATAAAAATAAATTTAATTTAATTACAAAAAAAAAATATCGCGTTCATAATTTTAAGCTCTAGCGGTACGTTGTTTTTTTCTTTCACGGCTTACCTACGGTAATTAATTTCAACTATACACAAACTTTGAAAAGTGTCATGCTTACTTTATATGAAGATTTTGAGAGCAGACGCTCTAATAAAATAAGTAATATAATTCAGTTCACTCGAAACTATTTTTAAATTTTTTTCAAATGTAGTTTTGTATTTATTACCTGAAAAACAGTTTCTTAAAATTATTATTTATCCATTCGAGTTATACCAATAAAACTGAAAAGTGACCAGAGCCAAATATACAATCCTTTATTTGTTTGCACATTTGATTTTAAAATCTACTGGTGCCATTTCAAATCATGAAAACTTTTTGAGAGGAATGCTTGAATTCTTCCTTACTAATTATTAGGTACACATGTTCACTATCGTAGTAGCCCGTGGCGTAATGGTTAGTGCGTTTGACTGTCATGCCAGAGGTCTTGGTTCAATACCAGCCGCTTCCACCTTAAGTTTTTTCAGGGCTACTACCTCTTGCGAGGAAGTGACAAATCCTCCAAGAGTATCTCCTGTCCAAGAAAAGTGCCGCTCATCAGCCGTTCGAATTCGGCAATAAACTATAGGTCCCCTCCATTCCTGCAGACACGCACACAGGGCCCTGGTTTTTCATGAGCCGTTGTGCCACTAAATTTATTTATTTAGATATCGACCCTTTTCCGCCAAATTATCGTAAGCGACAATTTCATACTGTCACATAAAGTTAATTATTTAATTTTTTCCTGTGCACCAAAAGCAATCAGACCTTTTGTCATCTGTTAATAACAGTATTGTTAATAATGTTCAATGCTGAAATTTGGCCTGATTGGTTTTGTTGCTGAGCATACAAAAAACAAAATTTCGCTTACGATACTTTTTATTTTTTCGCTTACGATAATTTGGCGGAAAGGGCTCGATATGTTCACTGTAGCCTAGGGAGGATGAGTCTATTTCCTCCTCTGGAGGAGCAATCTCCTAAAAAATCGATTTTAAATAGAAAAAACAATCATTTAAAAACAACGACAACACTTACAATGTCATGCTATACTTTTTTATGTTTTTAATAAAAATTATTTGACGGAATAGGTTTTGAAAAGTTAATTTTCAAGACTCAAAATTTTGAAAAAATAATGTTCAAAGTAATTTTTGATACGAAATTTTTAACGAATTTTTTCGTATATATTATATACGAAATTTTTAACGAAGCCTTTATGGTTCCCTTGGTAAGCTTATGTCTTGGGTTCTATTGATCGGATGGTCAAAGTTGAAGTTTTGAAACTTAAGAAAAAGACAGAATACCGCTTTGTGTTTTAAATGTATAGATATAAGAGGCTATACTCCTGACAAAATAATTGAAAAAATCGCCATTTTCAACTACCCATATCCACCACAAGCTTAAAAAAAAAAATATAAAAAAAGATATATAAAAATTGTTTCCAGAAAACATAACTCTGATTTATGGAAATTTTTTTTCTCCAACGTCTATTTTCCATATTTTTACTTTCAAACGTTCATATCTCGATTTGTAGATTTTTCACTTCTTTGTATATACATAATATGTAGGTATCCATGACTTTTTTTATATTAAAAGAATTTATCGATTACATAATCAACCAACTCTCTATCATTTTTTAGATTCTAGACTTTTTTTTTTGTTTTCCCTAGTTTTTCCTATTTAAACTGCGATTTTTTAAAAATGAGGTATTTGAAATTGAAAGGTAGGTCGTTCTATGGCGGGATCTTAGATTTTAATACTTAATAACGTAAAATTTTTAACAAAATTAGTTTCAACACAATTTGTTTCATTATTTTTTCAAAATTTTGAGCGGACTTCTGGCCTAAAAAAAGTATAGCCTGGCATTGTAAGTGCTGCTGCTGTTTTTTAATGATTTTGTTTCTATTTCAAGTCCACTTTTTAGATAATTGCCCCTCCCGCCTGAACGGGGAAAATAGTCCCCCCTCTCCTACACGATTGACACTCTAGCTTTTTGTCACAACTTAGGTGAATCACCCTGTATAATACATTTTTTGTATCAACAAAATCAACCCAATTAAGGAATTCGTTGAATGAGTTGGGAAGGGAGTCAGACTCTATTTAACATTTAGAAAAATATCAAAATTCTGTCTGACTACCACTGCAGCTTATTTATCGGAATCTGTAATCGGGGTGAGTATTGCGATTTATAAATATTATTTTACATACATATTTTACCAATGTTTTTTTTTTTTTTAATTTATAATACAGTATTGTTGTTTTGCCGTTTGCTTTTACTCTAGATATCAAATCAACAAAATGAAAGATCAGCCGAACCCACCGAAACAACACCTGTACGTAAAATAAGTAAAAAATTCGAACTGTTTCAGATACGAGTAGTTAAATCTGTTCACCTGTAAATTATGTCTCAATCGATATAACCGACCTATTTAACCTCATGCTTTTGTATTTACCGATCCTACATATAGAAAATGTATAGTAACTTTCATGTGGTAGTTTTTAGGATTCTCTGTCTCACTAATATGCAAATCGTATGGGTCCTTGTTTAATGGTCTCTTATGTAAACCATCGTTCTAGTTGTTATACCTATATTATGTATGTACATATGTTGATAACACATTTCTCTTGAAGTTCATTATTAACTCATATCATTTTGGAATGCATGCTTGAAAATCCCTACAATGAATTAAGTGAAGGACGAATTAATGAATCAATTAACTAAATAAATAACAAAATGCACTCTAAAATGATTACATTATGATATGTCAATGTATTTTTCTTAAAATTAAAGAGTAACCGACTTATTCTAAAATTCACCTAGAATAGATGAGTGGTATTAGAACAAAGACTCTTGTCCGTCTATTTATTTTTTAACGAATTCATTGGCTTTAAAATGTTTGATTTGTATTTATGTAAGTTACGGCTTTGATTAAGTTGCCTTATGTTTTTTTATCATAAAAGAAATATTGATTAATTCTTTTTAATTTTTCAATTTAGTTGGTGCGTCACAAAAAAATAGTTCGCGGTATCGAATCGAGTGTTGAAGCTCGAAAGGCTGAAAATGACATTCCAATGGATTCTTTAAACCGTGGAATCGACGGAGAGAAAGGGCCATCATTGTTTGATCAAATATGTTATGGTATCGTCAGTGTTGGTGGATTTATTTATCAGAATAGCTATATTTTTACAAATATTCTGATGATGGTAAGTTTAGTACTAATTGTTTTAATTATATTTTAAACCAAAATCATTTTCTCTTTTAGGCTTGGAGTATAGTATATCATAGTTGGCTAACATTTGTGTTCCTACTTTGGGCTAATGTTCTATGGATGATTCCAAATCAACGAAAAGCAATGATGCGGTCGAGTCCGTTTATTGTTTTTTATGCGGAGCTGTTGTTAATTGCACAATACATTTATGGGATGAATTTAACCAACGATGAACTGCCTTCAAGTGTAAATGTAAGTTGATTTAGCCATTCATATATACATAAGTCATTCAAAAAATATATTGCTACAAAATATGGACTTTAAGAACCACCATTTCAATAAAACCTTTGGTATTAGGGCAAAAGTCGATCATATAAACATTTTTCAGGAAACGATTTTCTAAATTAAAAGGATTATTGAAAGTCGAAGTTCGTATGATTAAAATCATTAGATTTTTGCAAAATTATTTCTTATTGTTGTTCTAGTCAAACCTTCAAAATACTGAATTGGTCATATTACAGGCCTTTTTTATTGAAAAATTTAAACGGAGTTGAAAAATAAAATTAGAATGCTTGGTCTAAGCTCATCAGATGGTATGAAGTTAGACTCCGAAAGACTTTTTTTTTATCAAAACCGTTAGAGCCGTTTTCGACATAAATTTTTAATGGGTGTAGGTATGGTTGTTTTTGGAACTAAAACTAAACTTGAATTTCTCCTTTAGAACTTACCTAAAAATTTTAAGTACCTAATTTAGTTTAGGTTGTAGGTCAAGGTACATACATACTGACAGACCAAATCACGGGACCCTTTCTTTATGTTAGAATATCGATTTTTTTTTACAAATGATATTTGTTTAGTTCTGTCGTTTTCCTTTCGACCCGAAGATATAATGCACAAAACTACTCATAATTAATTAATAATTAATAACTAGTATCGCCCAGCGGCCGAAATTCTGCCAACAAATATTGACACAGAGTAAGGAAAATAAAAAAATAAATTATAAGAGAAAACTAATTCTGCGAAATCGTGCCATTGTTTACTAAAAGTATATATATGTTTCCACTCTCTTTATCAATTAGGTATCATCTGACCATCAGTTACCAACTTTAAAATTAACTTAAAGTCTGGTGGACGCTCATACGCCACCATGAAAGTGCTTAAAATTTTGTTTTAAATTAATTTATTAAAATCAAATTTAGTATTTGAATTTAAGAATTTTTTTACCAGTATCTATAATAGTTGAAATTGAAAAAAAAATTAAATAACCGTTACTAATATTGAGAGCTTTATACACAGGAGATTTTTACTAAATTTTTGTTGTATCGTTCGCTTGGTTACCCCGAAGACGTCAGCTATAACCTGTGTCAGTTTTATTGAAATCGCTCAAGGAACAACGAAGATAACATTTTTCGAATCCGGCCCCGTACTTGTATAAACACATCCCTCATGCCACTCATTCTCTCTAAACTCTCTCCAATAAACATTGTCAGTACAGGCCTTATGAGAAAGCTTTTTTTTCAAATCAGTGGGACCTACCGAATTACTAAGGTACTCCATGAATCAAAATGCCACTTATACTAGCCATAGACTTCCCATAGCATTGTTTTTGTAATTTCTTTTTTAAGCGACGAACCGTACATCCCTAGTGACCTATATCTAGCCCACAGTCTAGCCCACATCCGTAGACACAATGGGTAACCAAACAAACCGCCAAATAAGTTACCATTTCGAAGATTACCTACATCAAGCAACTACCTATTCCTTTTTCTATAGTTTGTGTTGCTAGAGCTTACAAATTTAAGGCTTTTTTTTTAAAGCTCTAAGGATCAGAAAAAGTACATATATTTATTATGCATGCTACGGCATCGCGGTAAAAGCTAATGCGATAGACTTATGCACTACGCTACGCTGCAAGGAAACTTATGTAGATGCAAACGTCCTATTTTTCCTGTAATGACAATCTTTGTTGGACAGAGTATAGGACAGAACCTTGAACGCACCGCTGCAACCTGCGTAGCCAAAATCGCTCATAACATCTCTACAATGAAATTTGTAGTGAAACGTTTGTTCGGGTGAACTGCTTTGAAAACTTTGAAATGTCACACCTAATTTTGTTTTAATTATTAAATAAAAAAAATTTGTTCTCGTTTTAAGCAAAGTACACTATAATCATTTTCTCATATGAGTGATTTTTGCGCAAAAATATATAAAACTGTAACTTTCCCCGCTTTACGGCAAGTTTTGCAATTTCATTTTTTCACTAAAAATCCATATCTATATTAGTCATCATCCCTCAAAATGTCAAGCTTCTTAACGCACCTCTTAAAAAGATAAAAATCAATAATCTCAAAAAATTGAAATAACCCTTACCTGTCCCTAATGCCTTCATATACACATAATTTTTTATTTCTGCAAATCTGTGGGACAAAACCTTTCTAACGGTATATCACTCATGCATTTCCGTTGAGTTTTAACGGAGAAAAGTGTACCGTAAGTTTTTCCTAAGCGTATTAATATATAGATACTGGTATAATAATAATAATAACTAATAATAAAATTATCCGACTGTTAGAAAAGTAGCCCTTCTAGATCTGTACGCCTGTACCCTCAAGCCACAGGTCAAAAGAAATCTGGTTGTGCTTCTCCCTGAAAAGTATTTTTGTATTTAATATTCAATGCTCCATGCTCCTATCAATTGTTAGATAAGCACAGAAAACCAAATGCTGGAATATCTTCTAGTTTTTGAAAAAATTGCAAATAATTAAAGTAAGTTCTCCTTAAATTCGACTTCAATCCGTTATTTTGTTGCTTTAAGGATCCTATTTCCACTAAAAAAGTAGTAAGGTAGGTATCCATATATTAAATTTACTAAAAAACTAAAAGACATTGAAAATTAGATGCTTAATCTAGTTTCCAGTATTTGATTAAAAATTAATAGGAGCATTGAATATTAAAAACAAAAAATACTACTTAATAACGTAAAATTTTTAACAAAATTAGTAAGAACAAATTTCTTTTTCCTTTTTTTTATCAAAATTTTGAGTTTAAAAATTAATTTTTCAAAAACTAAAAATTGACAAGGTCACTCCCCAATAAGTGAGAAGGACTTATTCATGACAAGAGTTACTCTTGGAAGATTAGTCAATTTCTCTCAAGAGGCTGGAGCCGTGAAAAGAAAACATATTTTGTTTTTAGATGAACGAGGCTGGGAGCCAAACCTAGACTCCCGGCATGAAAGTCCTACGCACTAACCGTTATGCCACGGCTACTTTATAAAATAAATAAATACATTTGGTGGCACAACAGCTCATGAAGAACTAGGGCCTAGTGACTTACAACTCTCAACTATTCTTGTGTGCGAGCCTGCAAGAATGGAGGACACCTACAGTTTACTGCCGAATCCGAACGGCTAATATAAACGGCACTTTTCTATGGTAAGGGAAGGGATACTCTTTGGATTTGTCAGTTCCTCGCAAGAGGCAGTAGCCATTTTTTTTTTGTTTTTATTATTATTAGCTGATGAGGCGGAGAAGAATCGAACCTAGACCTCCGGCATGACAGTCCTACACACTAAGATCATGCCACGACTACTATTTACTTACGGCTACTACATACTCGAAGAAATTCTTCCTTTCGCAACTTATTTTCTTCTTACAAATTAACTGCTTGATTTTATTTATTTTTTAATTTAATTTCTATTTGAAAAAAAAGCCAACAAAAATATTACTTTTATTATAATCAATAACTTACACATTGCTATGCATATGCACAGATTTTGAACTAAATTCATTTTTGAAATACCATATACAAACCGAAATCTAAGAAACAAGATTGTTTAGGAAAAACTATACAGTGTTTTGAAAATAAAGTAGAAATGAAAAATTTAATTAGGTATTGAATGAAAATAAAAAATGGCGGCTTGTAGATTTATTTTGGTAAAAACCTATATCAAAGTTGAAATCAGCGTAAAAAAATCATTATTAATAAATGTATATAAACATTCCTGGTTTATAAATTTCCTTGACTAGAACTAAATACAAGATCAAATATCGTATGCTAATCAGTACACTTCTCGAGTAATAATAATATTTTTTTTACAAATGATTATATTGATTATAAATTTTCGATTCCAACACGGAATACAAATTTTATACAGAATAAAAATATTCCTGGGGCAATTTCACCAAACACTTTTCACTTTTCACTTTTACTTTGCAAAATTCGTTTCACCAAACGCAAATTTGCAAAGAGGAAATTATTGAAATGAAAAGTTTTCCTCTTTGCAATTACGTTTCACCATACGCAAATTTGCAAAGTGAAAAGTTCTTTTCTGCAAAGTGAAAAGTTTTGTTAATTTGAAAAAAATATTGTACTTTTCGTTTCACCAAACAAATAAACTTTGCAAATTATATTTAGAATTTTGAAAAGTTTTTCAGTAATATGCAAAGAGAAATTTTCATTTGCAAATAAGCGATTTTTTATGAAATGTTGTCGGAAAATAATAATAAAAAATAAAAATAACCATTTTGAGAACGAAGAAATATAAATAATAGTAATCAAACAGTAGTTAAGTTAAGAATTATCTTTGATATCGGAAATAATTTTTCGACAAAGAGAGTTTTTTTTTTAATTGGACAGTCAACTTTTGTGTGCATAACATTGGGCTGGAAATGAAGCCCAATATCACGGTGTTGCATCTGTGCACGGAATAAGAAAAGTATTTGTCTGCAGAGTAGTTCCTCAAGTGTCGAACGTAATCATTGATGAATTTCTCCTAAACACCATTTGCTGGACAAAAATTCTCTTCGAAGATTTCTTTGTGTAGCGGGATGTATTGACGGTACAATTCACCGATACTGAAAACAACATTTTGTCAGCAGGCATAAAAAAGCATGCTTTGATGGTTTGTGGCCCAGATCGGTCTTTATATGCTGTAAACGTAAGCTGGTCAGTTAGCGTACAGTGCAGTTTGCTTAGGTCGTATGTTTGAAAATATATCATCAGCATTGCAGCTGGTGCAATAAAAAAATCGAGGTTAGCAAACAGACAGAAGCGTCTCACATTTATCCGATGTAGGATGATTTTTAAGTTCCAATGAGGATATCGACCATCCGCTAATGCAGTGTGAATAACACCACTAAGGACAAATTCTGCAGAACAGGATTTAACAGGGGTCAATGTTAATGATTTTTTTTTAAATGCATAATTGATTTAAGTTTATCAATTTGGATCAAGTTTTACTTTGCAACTTTGCAAAATACGAATTTAAATGCAAAGTTCTTTTTTAAATTGGTGAAACACTTTTACTTTTCACTTTTCAAAAATAGTCTGAAAAATTGAAAAGTGAAAAGACTTTTCACTTTGCAAATTTTGTGAAACACTTCGCACTTTTACTTTGCGGGAAATTATTTTTTTGCAAAGTTGCAAAGTGAAAAGTGTTTGGTGAAATAGGCCCCTGGTCAGTATATACATATGTGTATGTTTATTAAATGGTTCAACACTTTCTTAAAAATGGAAATTTGTATAACTACGAAATTTCTGAATCCACGGTTTGTGGAGCCCGGGCTTTCGCCTCGATTGCTGTAAGTGCGACCCTACTTCTGCTGGTAATATCATTGCTATTTCGATTGTTGATTTCAAAATTACTGCATAAAGTTAAAAATTTTCTTTTAGTTTTCTCATATATACATTCATACATACATACATATATGTTTTTGTGTCAAGCACTCTCTTTTCCTTGTTTCCTTGCCATTTAATCTGATATTTTTATAAAAAAGAAAAAAATGTTATATTAAATAGTTAAAGAAAACAACCTTGAACAGCGGATAATATTTTTAAAATTTTTCGTTAAATCACGTAATAATGTTAACTAGTATCGCCCAGAGGCCGAAATTCGGCCAAGAAAAACTAAAAAAGTCTAGCAAGGAATATAAAAAATTAAATTGTAAGAAAAAACAAAAACCTAAATCTTTTAGGGTTTTTACTTTTATTAGTAAAATCGATAAATTACATATTGGATTTTTGATCTAGATACTTTTTCAACATTATTGTTGGTGAATTATTCCTGAAATTTTTGATTTTCTAAAATTTTTTAATTTGCTGATATACATACATAAATATTATACATGCGCTATTATAGCTATCAAATATCAACTTGATATTTGATAATACTTGATATCTTTCAATAAAATTAATTTATTGGTATTATGGAATATGATAATGAAGTACGCGTAACTGAGCAAGTCAAGATTCGGAGGGCTATACGTGATTCTTCAAATCCTTTGGATTTGAACGAAAATACGTTAGAAGTGCTATTTTCAATTTCGACCTTAGCAGTTGATGACATTTTGTTGCAGATTCATTCAAATCTTTTGACTTTCCAAACAAGCGTTCATAGAAATTTTAACTGATATCGAGGATAAGCTGAAACCGATAAAAAGCCAGCAATCCATACCAAATGTGCTTAAACTAGCTGCCGCTTTAAAATTCTTTGCTCAAGGAAGCTACCAACTGAGCGTTGGGAATGACTTCAGAATTGGTATGGCCCAACCAACGGTATCAGTTGTTCTCAGTAAATTGTTAAGTGTTTTGAAAAGATACATTTGCCCGAAATGGATTAAATTGATTAAATTTCAATACACCCAGGAAGAAGAACGTGGGGCCAAAATTTACTTTTTCAAAAAAAGTGGAATCCCAAATGTAGGTGGTAGTGCTGTAGATGGGACGCATGTCAAAATTATCGGACCAAAAAAGGACCTTTGACATGTGTAGTACAATAGAAAGGGTTATTATAGTATAAATGCCATGCTGGTAAGTTTCATTTCAACTTAAACGTTCAATTTACAAAAAAAAAAAAAAAAAAAAAAAAATCGTAGGGTTGTGATCATCAAATGAGAATCAAATTCATTAATGCAAAACATCCAGGAGCGGCGCATGACGCAAGCGTTTAGAATGTGTCACAGTTGAAAGTCAAGTTAGATAGTGACTATCGTAATGTAGTAGCGGTGGCGTGATGGTTAGTGCGATGGACTGTCATGCCGGAGGTCTAAGGTTCGATCCCCAGCCTCGCCACCTATTTATTTAAAAAAAAGAAAAAAACGGCTACTGCCTCTTGCGAGGAATTGACAAATCCTCCAAGAGTATCTCCTGTCACAGAAAAGTGCCGCTCGTTAGCCGTTCGGATTCGGCAATAAACTGTAGGTCCCCTCCATTCCTGCAGACACGCACACAGGAATGGTTGAGAGTTGTAAGTCACTAGGCCCTAGTTCTTCATGAGCTGTTGTGCCATAAAATTTATTTATTTTATTTTATCGTAATGGAAGAACTGATTTTCGAATTCTTGGTGATGGAGGATATCCTCTTTCACCGTAATTGATTACGCCGTACAGTGCTGTCCAAGCTATTTTTAATAAAAAGCATGCGCAAGGTCGAAATATAATTGAGCGGATTATAGGAGTTTTGAAAAGTAGGTTTCGATGCCTATTTCAGGCAAGACAACTACATTACACCGCAAAAAAAGCAACTCAAATAATTAAAGTCTGCGCAGCTCTTCATAATGTTTGTGTTAAGTATGGATTGAAAAACCCTGAAGCCATTGAAGAAGAAAACGATAACGTGATGTGGAAACTGATCCTCCAAACCCAACATTTGCTGAAGGCTTAGAAGACATATAGGTACCGAATAAAAGTGGAATAAATAATAAACAGATTAAAAAAAAAACTTTAACATAATATGTATATTTTGTACTTCATTGATTTTATTGATAAGGAATTATTGAAAACAAAAGAAAAAATAACTTAAAAAATTAACCAAACAATACGTTAATTAATTTAATTACGAACAATAAAACAAACTTAAAATAAATCACAACACAAAACAGAATTTATATCGCAGATGCAACAAATTTAAAATGGATATTTGCAATCAATAATACTAAAAAACTAATGACAAATACTTAATTGTCTGTGTGCAAACGATTAAATCACATTTGTCACCATACGTTTAACAAGTAAATCATAATTTTTGGACTGTCACTAATAGCTATCTCGTGCGTGTTTTACCAGTTATGATAAGTGTAGTTTTAGGTTTTCATTTATTTTTTATTTAATTAAATCTACTTAAGTAACATCGATAGCGAAAATTGTATATAGCAGAATAGAATAAGATATTTTAGCTTATTGAGCAATTTTTATAAATTTTTTTTTTTAAACAAAAAAAAAACCTGTTCTTCAGTCTTATTAATTTTTAATGCACCATATAACTTATTTCTTTTAGACCACTGGTATTAATTTGCAGCAAATTGGTTTGGAACGCCCCTCTGAAAATCAAGTACAACCTTGTATTCCTTTAATAGTAAAAACTTCGTTTCTTCTTATGTTTTGGGTCACTTTGAGACAATTTTTTAAAGAAAAAAATGAGAGAAAAACTCATAATACTTTAGCAGATATGGTAGCGCCATTACAAGTAAGCGTTAGTGCTGCAACTGCCGCAGGTGAGAATAATATTTCTGTTTTCTTTTTTTAATTTTTTTTTGTAAACATTTTTACTTTCTTTAGATGGAGCTTCAATGCAGGACAACAAAAAAACTTCAAAATTCCTAAAGAAAGCTGGCGATATTATCAAGAATCTACTAGTTCGATTATGGATTTGGCTGTTAATCCTTGTGATATTTTTATGTGCAATTACTGGCGTCAAGATGACTGGATTCCGTATTTGCTACATGGCAATGTTTTTGTTTTTCCTATTAGTTTTTCAATCGTCTTCAAAAGCATGGGTGAAGGTCATGTATGGATTTTGGCTGTTCCTCATATTTTACGCCATGTCCATACTAACCCTAATTTATACTTATCAGTTTGATAAATTTGATCAATATTGGCTGGACTACCTGAACATATCAAAGACATTGTAAGTTAACATATAAATATTAATATTAAATTATTCTGATGTTCTCATTTACATTAAACAGACAAGAAGACATTGGTCTAAAAAAATACGAAACAAAAGATTTATTCTTGCATCTTGTTTCACCAACAATTATTGTTATCCTAACTGTGATTCAGGTGCATTATTTCCATAAGCGATTTATTGCAGCCTTACAACATCAGTCACTTGAAGTATCACAAGAAAGAATAAGGACAAGTTTTAATCAAGAAGTAATTGAACCATTAGAAACAAATGCTCCCGATAAAGATAGTTCCTCAAAAGCTAAAAACTTGGAATCAAGTGGAATTTCAATTCACAAAAGTCGAATCCAAGCATCGATAAAAGTCTTAATACTTTGTTTTTTGTCTGAGTTCAAAAGTAGGACAAGGAACTTTGCAAAGAATTTCAAAGGTATTTGTTGGAGGTTCTTGGAATTGCATTTAATAAAGGCTGTTTATATTAGTGCTTTTGTTTGCTGTGTCAGTGAGGTAAGTAATGTTTTATTTTTTTTTAGTTCAATTTGCCTAACTAAACTTAAAAGTTTAAAAATCAAAAAAACTTGATCAAGAAGCAACTGATTTTAACTCGAAAAATTAAGATTAAAACATAATACCCAGGAACCATAAGCAATAATTTCCGATTTTCGCCGAAGTTCCATTTATATTTTTAGGAAAAATACATAATATCAGACATCTAGGTTTTTTTCATAATTAAATAATTTTGAATTTTTTAAATTTATTTTTTATTATTTTTTATTATTACATAATTTATTTTTCTTTTTTAATTATTATTTTTTTATTGTTTTATTTAGTAAACTATAATAAATATATGTCGCTTTTGTTATATTTATCGAATAAAATGATTTTGCTTTTTATTGAAATTTGAATTCATAGGTTTTTATCAGCTTTAAAAAATAAATACATTTTTCTAATCAAGTACATACACATACATTCTTATGTATTTTCATGTGAAGTACAATGTACATACTACATGTAGTATGTATAAATTAGACATATGTAGTGTGTGTATACAAAATTATAAAGAACTGAAAAACGAAATTTTCATAGGAGACTAGTACCCGTGGCGTGATGTTAGTGCGATGGACTATCATGACGAAGGTCTAGGTTTAATCCCCAGCCTCGCCACTTAATAATTTTTAAAACACATACATTCTTATGTATTTTCATGTGAAGTACAATGTACATACTACATGTAGTATGTATAAATTAGACATATGTAGTGTGTGTATACAAAATTATAAAGAACTGAAAAACGAAATTTTCATAGGAGACTAGTACCCGTGGCGTGATGGTTAGTGCGATGGACTATCATGACGAAGGTCTAGGTTTAATCCCCAGCCTCGCCACTTAATAATTTTTAAAATTAAAGAGCTACTGCCTCTTGCGAAGAATTGACAAAACCTCCAAGAGTATCTCTTGTCATAGAAAAGTGCCACCGTTCGGATTCGTCAATAAACTGTAGGTCCCCTCCATTTCTGCTGACACGCACACCGGAATGGTTGAGAGTTGTAGTTATGTAGTATAAATATGTAGGCCCTTTGTTTGTAAAAAATGAAAAACAAAATATTTTTGTATTTTGTCTCAAACCTTGACAAATCCAATACTTTTTTTTTTTTTAATTTAGTATATTTCCGACTATTCCAAATACGTAGAAACTGTTTAAACAAGCAAAAATTTAGTCAACACGACCATAAAAAAATAAATAATAACTAACTTAGATACTTCGATAGACGCAACATTTTTATTTTCCAAAGCATAGGTTTTTTTTTAATTAATAAAACTTCTATGATAACCTTGACAACTTAAATATTTATGTTAAACTTAAACGCTTATGTTCTACATTTTCCTCAGCGTAAATTGTCATATAAGCTCTTCTGTTGAACCTAAATACTTAAGTTTGGTTTCAGCAAATGTGCCTTAGTCCAGTCAACGAAGACCTAAAATCATAAAATAAATGAAAAAAATCGGCTAGTCTGGGTTATTTTTTTAAGTGTTAGGGGTGACCCTCAGGTCCAACATACTGAAAGTCCCCAGCCCAGGGCCGCGAGCTTAAGCCAGGAGAAGGGGTTAAATGTCTCCTTTTCTAGTTCTTCGCAAATATTTCGAGAACCAAGGGCTTAAATGAAAAAGTCTGCAGTGAAGAATTAAAGTAAATTAAATTATCTACAAAAAGTGTTATTTATATTTTTGCTGGGAGCAACACTAAGGGAGGGAGATTTGGGGTGGAGAAATGTCAAGAAAACTAAAAAATTGGTCATTAGCCTACAAAATTTATTTTCAAATATTTTTGTAGCTTAGTGCTAATTTTAGTTCAGTATTTATTGCTGTTGTTAATTTTTTGTCGAACGCTAAAAACTAAACAGCTGTAGGTCTTTCAGTTTTTGAGAAAATCAAAAATTATGAACACTACTACATTCTTAGAAATTTTTTTTAAAGAACCTTTACTCCCCTCCTGTCTAAAGCTCGCGGCCTTGAACTGGGGACTTCTGGTATATTATACCTGAGCATCACCCCTAACTTACAAAAAAATAATATAGACTACATGCTTTTTCCTTCGTTGGCAAAGTAACGGTTTGACAAGAGAAATAATTTTCTAAAGAAGTAGAAGTGTTCATGATTTTTGATTTTCCCAAAAACTAAAAGACCTACAGCTGTCTGGTTTTTAGCGTTATGAATAAGAGCAATAAACACTCAAATAAAAAAATTTGAAAATAATCTCATTATATTCTTTTTTTTTCAAAATTTTAAATTCAACAAAAAAACTTGTTTTAGCAACAAAATAAAAGAATAGGTCTTTTGATTTTCAAAAACCTATAGTATTGTATTATAGGTACTTCCGTTGACTTTAATTATTGTTTATGCACTCTACGTAAATTCTTTAGAAAATGGTCCCTCTCTTATTATAAACGATTTTTTTTTCTTAGTACCTACATTTCCAAAAATTATTTTACAAAATAATGGTCAGTAACTTGGAAAAATCCAGTACACTCTGTACCTTTTAAGAAACCGTATTTTTCATAGTGAATGCAAACACTAGCAAATAAAGTAAATTAGGAAATTCTAAACCTCGCCACCTGTTTTAACGCTCTAAACTCTAACCCAACACATCAATGGAACAATTATGAACACATATGCTTACTTTTTCTGTTATTTCTGGGTAAAATTGTTCAATAAACACAAAATGACTGATTTTTTAGATTTCTTGACATTTCTCCACCCCGCATCTCTCTTAGTGTTGCTCCCAGCGAAAATATAAATAACGGTTTTTTGTAGGATAAATTTACTTTAATTCTTTAGTGTAGACTTTTTCACTTAAGCCCGTGGTTTTCGAAATATTCGCGAAGAACTAAAAATCTCGCGGCCTGAGGGTCACCCCTACCACTTAAAAAATAACCCAGATTACACGATTTTTTTCTATTATTTTTCCTTCGTTGACTGGACTGTTGTTCCAAGTTGTGTAACATCTACAAAGAAAAAAATATTTGGTAAACATACCTACATACGCAATGGCAAACAAAAATGAAAAACAAACTATTTTCTAACCTTGTACAAAATAATAGACCGACGTCAGTCACATTTTGCAGTGTGTGCTTGAAGACACAAACAACAGAGTCAAACACAAGTGTAAAGCAGGCTGGTGGTATATTTGTTGCCTGAAGTCATAGAAACTTATTCTATGCTAGGCATGATCTTCGAAGTTTTTATTGTCAATGGTGCACTCAAAAAACAGACGGGAGGGAAATTTTCTAAAAAAAATGTATTCAAATTTAAAAAAAAACAACGGTAAGTACAAAAATTATAGGTTTTCTGAAAGCCAGGAACTTGTTCTTTTATCATCTGTTTAAACCTAGCTATTTGTTTAAATAGTTTTTGAAAAAAATACTTTCAAACTCAAAATTTATTAAACATCTGTTTTTTTTTTTAATGTTGCTGTTTATTTATTCAAAATTGTGAGATTAAGTACATGCTAAATCAGCGTTACTGACTTTCAGAAAACCTATAATTTTTGTATTATAAGTATTGCCGTTGTTTAACTTTTTTTTTATACATTTTTTAGAAAATTTCCCCTCCCGCCTAAACGGAGGGACCCGCCTAAACGGAGGGAGATAGACCCCCCTCACATATGAAAAATGATTTTATTAAGCCCCTCTACAAAAAATCGGCGCCCTAGTTATCGTACTCTCCCCATTCATTGGAAGTTTTTAAAAACTGTGGTAAACAAATTATTATTTTTACCGTTGTAAAATCCCAGAAACTGGTGAGCCAATAGGTCGCAGTACAATGGCTGTAATAGTGTGCAAAATAAAGGCCAACATTACGAATGATGTACCAACAATTTCCAATGCTGTTTTTGAGTGCACCCTTGACAATAAAAACTTCGAAAATACAAAATAAATCCATTTTTTGATTGAAATCTTAATTTACCAATGGAAAACACCATCTTTGACTCCAGGCAACAAATACCCATTGTTTAAGGGCATTTTTGATCATACCACCAGCCTAGTTTAAACTTTTGTTTGACTCTGTTGTTTGTGTCTTCAAGCACAAAATCCAAAATGTGACTAACATCGGTCTATTATTTTGTAATTTTTTTTTCTTTATAGATGTTACAGAACTTGAAACAATCTATTACTAATTTCAAGGATATATTAATGCGAATATTTTCTGTATTGTTTCTTTAAAAGTCAAGGTTATCCTAGAAGTGTTATTAATTAAAAAAAAAACCTGTGTTTTAGAAAATAAAAATGTTGCGTCTATCCAAGTATCTAATTGAGTTATTGGTTATTTAATTATGGTCGTATTAACTAGATTTTTGCCTGTTAAAACAATGTGTACGTATTTGAAAAAGTTGGAAATATACAAAATTAAAAAAAAGTATTGAATTTGTCAAGATTTGAGACAAAATACACAAATATTTTGTTTTTCATTTTTTACAAACAATAAACCTACATATTTATCCTTTTCTTTCCTTAGCTTAAGAATAGGAGTAGAAATTGCGAGAAAGAAAAACTGAATATATGTTGTCTGTATGTCTGTTTATATCGTTGATAGATTTTTAAGTTGCTTATGTGCGCAATCATCGTTCAACTAGTGGTTGAACTATTTAGTTTCGTAAAAATTGCATGTTCGCGCCTATTGAATAAGGGTGTTACAACTCAAAAAACGTTAGTTTTAAGTAAAAATGATATTCAATAACAATACAGTTAAATTCTATTGAGCACCATTCAGGTAGCATCCTTTTCTATTGTAACCCGATTCCTACTGAATTCCATTCGTGGGATTTCATGAGACAACTAAAACCTTATTCGCCATCCACTCTGCCAACAAAAAATTCGTTTAATGCCACTTTTAGATATATCGTTTTGTTTTAATTTAAATGCATTCAAGTTTTTGAGTGTAAACACGACTAAAACCTAAAAATTATTGTTATTTTTCGTTATCAAATACATTATTATGAATATATAAATTTGTATGACTAGAAAATGGATTTTTTACGCCCTGGTAAAAAAAATAAAAAAATAATTATACAAAATACTAGTTTACTGCCTTGATCAAGTTCTTCCATGCAAAGTATTGAATTCTTATTATTTAAATTATTTTTTTTATTCAGAATATTGTGATCAAAAGTTTTTGAATCTATTAACAAATAATTTCTTAATATCCAGGTATGTGTACTTCATATTGCTTTCTGCGCACTCTGCATTATTGGGCTTATCTCCGAAAGCAAATTTCAAATTTTCATCAGCCGGATTATATCACTAGTTGTTTCAATAATCATCCTCACGAAAATGATATATCAAGTGCAATATATATCTCATGAAAAGTATAATGTAACTTGTAATGCAAACGAAACTGTACAAAACAACGCCCTATGGTTTGGTCTGCAGAAAGCTAATTTTAACGGTGGTCTAATGTACCTTATAAAAAAATATATTATTTTCATGGTGATGGTAACTTTGCATGCAGTAGTTACTCTTCGACAAAGCCAAATGCGAACTCTTCAGGGTGAGACCAACCAACGACCAGCTAAGGTTCTCTTCCCAGGAGTAAATCGTGCTGATGCTGAAAAAAATCTCGAAGGAATGATTAAATATTTATTTAACTATGGTTTCTATAAATTTGGAATGGAATGTACTTTAATAACGCTGGTTTCGTTGATAACTTATCGGCAAGACGTAGTTGCGATATTTTATGTTGTCTGGTTATGCGCCTTGTTGTGGTTTGAGAGATCTTCTTGTGCGAAAGTATGGAGTGTCTTCCAGTGTTTCACTGCCACAATTATATTTTTAGAGTATTTATTGCTGGTTGGACTACCACCAGGACTGTGCTCTGGTAAAAAAAAAAAACTTTATATTAAAAAAAAATAAAAAAAAAAAAAATTAAATATTTAATTTCAGAATATCCTTGGACAAAATCATCATATTCAGATGCCTTGCAAAAATGGGCAATGCTACCGGGAAAACTTGAATACAACCATGTCAACAAACTGGTCTTTGATTTTATTATGCTACTTTTTATCAATCGGCAGAAGAGAGTTTTTGCTGTTGAGAAAAAATACGACACTGACAATACTTATCCCGGTGGCTCAAACAAATCAGTAATTAATGATATTGAAAACCTGGGTCATGTGGAATTTGAAAATCCAACAAGAGACTTTTTATCGACAATACGAAACTATTTAGATATTATTAAAAATGCAATTTTGTGTGGTTTTTATTGGATAACACTTGCAGTTGTGTTTCTTGCTGGAACAAATATTTCAGACCTACTAGCTATTGGATATTTGGTTGGATCATTTATATTTCTGTGGCAAGGATCAGATTTCTATCTTCGTCCCATTAGAACTATTCTGAAAAGGTATGTCATTTCACTTTTTTATATTTTTTTTTTCTGAAAGTCAAAAGACACAAATTCTCCTAATCTGAAAGGGGTCTAAAAAAAATAAAAAACGTTATTCTTTTATAATAACAATATTGTCTTGATATTTTTATAAATGTGTTTTACAAAAGCTTGAATTTGAAGCACCCTTAACGTGTTCATATTTTTTTTTAAATTTATTTAATTTTTATAATTTTAACCATATCCAATTTTGATTTTAGATGGAATATCCTTTTAGTGTATAATGTTGTAAATATAACAATTCAAACTTTTCTGCAAATTGGAACCTGCCTATTCCCCAGCATATTTCAAGCAAATGCTTGTTGGTTAATACACATGTTAGGAATCGAGTGCGCAGACGGTGGTGATACATCGAAAGTAGAAACTAAAAGTAGCGAGTGTCCTTCGTTAAAAAGTCAATCTTTTCTAGTTTGGGATGCGGTTTGTTTTGCTTTTCTTATTTTACAGCTAAGAATATTCAAGAGTCATTACTTCTGTCATATAATCAATGATACAAAAGCAAATACTATATTGGCTGACAGGTAAATTCATCTTTAAAAATGGAAATGGATAATTACATAATTTTAATATTTTTAAAGAGGTGCAGAAATCATTGAAGACCTTCGACAAAAGCAAATCGAACATAGAAAACAACACGAACAAGAGGTTTTGCGAAAAATCAAAAGAAAAATGGAAAAAATTCGAGCCACACAACAGAAAATGTTGCGTCCTATTGATAAGCCCACTCATTTTGATGGTAAGTTAATTGTTTGTCCGGTTTGTGATTTGTCAAATCATTGTTCTTGAAAACGTCGATTTTGTTCCCGTCTGTACCTTCAAGAGTGACCAATAAATCCTTCTTATCTTGACCCTACTAATTTATTTAAGTACTAAATTTTTGTTTCTTGTATTATTTGTTTTTATACTTTTGTTTTTGTTGACTGGATATTTTTTTCAATTTTCCTTAACTATAACAATCAAACCGGTTAAGTGAGACAGTGTTACCAAAGTGTTATTCACTAACTTGTTAGTTTTATATTGAGATTAAGTTATTAATTCATTGCAAAAATAGAAGGAGTCCCTCCACTGCTGCACAGTGGAAGTTTTTCATCATGTCATGGATCAGGGTACCATACACCAATTGAAGATGATAAAGGAATTCAACGCAATGGTCAGACCGACAAGAATCTAAATATGCCTTCAGCTGTTGGTGGACTAATGCCATATATGCCAGGACACAACAATCATCAAGTATTTTTAATTTTTTCACTGTTATCTACAACTGAATACCTAGCCTGATTTTGAACAGCTACCTTCGGCAAGCTCCGCTGGAATGACTATTTCTTTTGATGGATTCCTTGATACCAAACGTTTGTCATTTGATTCAACTGTGGGCTCAGAATTTTTACCAAAACCCTCTGCAAGTTCTGATGGATCGTATGGAGTATTTTCACCACCACTCACTGTGGACAAAGAAGCTAATTCAAAAGCAATTGACACAAAGGATGGAGGAATTGCAGAAAATTGTTTGCCTATGAGTAATTTACTTCCACCACCAACAACAGTTCAAACTAGTTTGATTGTTAATATTAGTGGAGCAAGCTCAGTGGTATCTAGTATACAAAATAGTAGAATTCGTGAAACTCGTCGACAATCAAGTGTCAATGCAGTTTCATGGAACGAACCGGTTTCGAAAACATGTAAAGGAAAGGATATGAATGCTTCCAAAACAGTTATTGATGTACGAGATATTTTTTTTTTTTTCTAAATTTTGCTATCAAAATTGTTTTGGGGTTATGATTCAAAAGTAAAAACTAGTCAATAGTGTTTAAGTTAGCTGTGTTGATGTTTTCAGGATCTCAATAATGTTTACATTGTTAGGAAGGAGACGGTTGATGTGGAATAGAAGATGTTAAATGTCTAGCGTTTCTGAGCAGCTGGAACAAGTTGGTGCGCTTTCTTTTGTTAGGAGATGCTGGTGCGTTAATAAAGTGTGGCCTTAACGGATACGTAAAAAATTAGTTATAGTACGTTTTGCTTTTTGAAGTGGGTTTATAGGTGTTATTTTTGTACTATTTACTCTCGAATAGTGGTGTTTTTAGTTTTAGTTTTGAGTTAAACGAGAGTTTAGGAGATTTTCCGGTAGATTTCGCAGCTTCGTCGGCATATTCGTTACCCTTGATTCCTATGTGGGCTGGTACCCACATAATTGTGATTTTTGTTTTTTACCTGATAAATATATCTCACAAAATAAAACAACTTAATTTTGAATTATAATTATTTTTATTTCTTTTATTATTATAATTATTATCTTATTACTATTATTATTATCCATATTAACCCATTTCCGGCGGCTGCCAGTTCCAGGCACTTGAAATTTCACATACTGGACAATTTTTGTGTAAAAATTTTTTGGAAAATCTTTCGGTTTCCCAGAAAATTCGTGTTGCGATTTCGCAACGCTCGCCGAAAGAAGTAGCAAAATTATTAAAATTTTCGTACATGGAATACATGAACTTTATATGAACACTTTTATGAAAAAATAATTAAATGTGACCTAGATACACTTAGAGCCACTTGCACCAAACGAACGGATAAATACATAAAACTCAGGATAACTATCCCAGTTCATATAAATAAATAAAAACTTACCGATTTTTAATTGCACGAACGGAAAATAAATAACAAGCGGATAAGAGTATTTTCTCAGAATCACCAACACAACAAACACATTAAAAAATAAACAAACTCTAATGCTTTGACTTGCTTTCACGTAAGAAATTCTATAATTTGACGTGAGAGCTATTCAGAATTTAAATATTAATCCACAGAACGAGGAGAAGATAACTTTTTTAACTGAGATAGAGAAAAAAATATTTTGCTGCAACATGATTTGATTCAAATCAGTCAGATAGCTTTAATTATTTATAAATCAGGAGTTACTGCTGTCAAAAAAAACTTCTGTGCAAGTCGCCCTTAGTAGTAATGAAGAGATTATTGAACATTAATATAATTATTAAAAATAAAAATTAAAATTGACCTAAAAAAAATATTTTTTTGTTTTTAAATTAATAAATCAAAAAAAAAAAATCAAAATTATTTTTTCCAAAAATGAACCCTTAAATTACCTGTATACTCTGTATTAATTTGAAGTTTCTTAAGTTAACCCTAAAATAGATAAAAATCAAAAATTGTAAAATTGCTTTTCCCAAATTTATTTTTTTTTTTTCAAAAATGATAAAATCAATTCTTTTTTTTTTTTTTTTAAATGACGACCAGAATTATCTATGTGTTGTATAAGTTTGGAGTTTCTGAAAACAACCCTTAAAAAGATAAAAATCAAAAACTGCAAACAAAAATTAAATTAATTTTTTTTTTTTCTTAATAAAAAAAAATATTTTTTTTTTTTTTAATTTTAGGTATTCGTTTTTTTTTGTTTGACTGGAGATATAGTTATTTCAAGGGGTGCCGAGCCTTATCATCAGTCTCCTTTTTTGTGGTGCTAAAGCTTTAATCCAATTTTATCGTGAAAAATTTTCAACGTGCTTACCATAGACTATTTTTGTTTTTGTGGTCTCAATTTGTAGCAAATATTTGGTCTTAATTTCTAAAAACCAGGCCACGGATAGGTATTACTTTTCTTAGTTCAAAGGTCGCCATAAATTTTCAGCAAATGCGAGTCTACTTTGAGTCGACTTATACCATTTCTACGTTTATTTTAATTTATATTTTAAAAGTTTGTTATTAAAGATGAAAAAATCCCGAAAACCCAAATCCGGAAATCTCAAAACTCCGGTTACTTTAAATAGAAAACCAAATACCTATAAAAATTAAATTTTTGGGAAACATATTTTATAATTTTTCAATCTGAATTCCTAGTACTTTTTAAGTTGACACCAAATCGGTGCGAAAAGTTTGCATCGAGAAAAGGATTGAAGAACAATCGGATGAAAATTGTTCAAACTTTTTAGAAAATTAGGTACTCAATTTTAGTTGTGTCATTTTCAATTTCGGTCTCTTGTATCTTAACGAATTTTAATCCTATTAAGGAACTCATAACTTTCGAATGATACACATACCATGTTAATTGGATTTATGCAAGTATCGCAAAAATGTATCCAAGGATATTTCGAAAATGCTTATTTGCAAAAAAATAATTAGTGTCATTTTCGTTTTCAGCGACTAGTGTAATTTATTTTATATTCACTTGTACCTTTTCCTTATGTATCCGCCGGTACCTAGACACCTCCTAAGAAACAATTTTGGTTATTGAAAGGATTTAATAGCGCTTCCAGAGCTAACCTTAAAGCTCGTTTAATTAAGAAGGAGCACTAGAGCCCAGTCATAACAGTTCATAGGCATATTTTTGAAATCTGTATAATGCCTCAAAACCCAATAAAGTGAAAGAAATTTACATATTTTCTACCCCTAGTTTACTTTGTCCTGTTCAATTCGTCTGTTCTATCTCGTAACACCCTATAATATGAGTGCCTGAGTCAACTGAATAAAAACATAAATACGAAGCTCTAAACCCACTTCTTTTAGCACTATTAATGCTTTATATTAACATTTCGGAATACAGATGCGTAAGTGTGTTGCTGTATGCCATATATGTGAGAAAATATAAATACTTAACTCCACAGCCGCTTTTTTGTAGTTCTTCTAAAGCTTTTTTTTTGACGTTTCATAAGACGCATGCGTTTGTATTTTGTTTCATGCTCTATAGCTGCTATTTTGGAGCTGTAAAGCGATTCCTATATGCGCACGCGTTCTTTGAAGCTCTACAATGCCTAAAAGTTGAAGTTTCCTGGTTAAGAGATCAAGTGAACATTATTAGGTAGCATATTTAAAGATATATGTAAGTAAAATAGAGCATAATGTGTTCTCAAACAGAGCATAAATAAATAAATTTGATGGCACAACAGCTCATGAAGAACTAGGGCCTAGTGGCTTACAACTCTCAACCATTCCTGTGAGCGTGTCTGCAGGAATGGAGGGGACCTACAGTTTATTGCCGAATCCGAACGGCTAACGAGCGGCACTTTTCTGTGACAGGTGGCAAGAGGCAGTAGCCGTTTTTTCTTTTAAATAAATAGGTGGCGAGGCTGGGGATCGAACCTTAGACCTCCGGCAGGACAGTCCATCGCACTAACCATCACGCCACGGCTACTACAGAGCATAATTTTAAATAAAAATATAGGGAGCTGTGGAGTTATTTTTTATAAAATAATAAAATGGGGCTTTCCATTGGTAAAATAAATCAATTTATTTTTGATTTGGATCTGTCAAAAAGACAATTTACCCTCTTTTTGCGTTCCATTGGGCGAAATAAATCAGTTAATTAGAACGAAGTTCTGGGGGGTAAATCCAAAAAAACGACAGAACGTTTTTGACCCATCGGCATAGTGGCGCAATGGTACAGTTGTTTGTTTTTTAACCGAAAGTTTCGGCGTTCGAATCCTGCTGGTGACAATTTTTTTTAATATTTTTTTTTGTTCTGTCACATGCACAATGTGCATTGCAAATCATATTATTTTCATTTCGTCACATGCACATCATTAATCCCATTGAATCCTATAGCATTTTTTTTTTATTTTAAATCAAATTTGCAAATCTAAATTTTTCGGCAGATTTACCCCTTCTTGTACTAATACCAACTTACATAAATCCAGTTATCAGTTTGCAAATGTTTTTCGTTGATATTTCGGTTGTGAAAATTATGTTGAAAAGTGTGGAAAATAATTGCTAATAAATAAATGGTAGCAGTTTAAAATGAACCGGCAAATTTATCAAGTTCATATTTCTCTTCTAAAAGTAAATCGAGGGGTGAAGATTTTTGAAATATTAACAAAGAAGCTATAATGCAGAAATACAGAGACAAAAATAAATCAATTTGATATTGTACTCCATTCGCCACAAAATAAATCAATTTTTTCATTGAAATCTAAATTTACCAATGGAAAACCCCGTAAAGCTGTACAGGAACAGATTTGTTTCTCCTAGCTTCAACGATGTTACTTGGGCTATCGCTTTCGTTTTTCAAAAAGTGTCGATTTAAAAGCGAATGGATTTTGAGAATGTGAAAATACAAATCCGCCATTAAAAGCGCTACACCTTTTCTGGAATAGCTCTTTAGGAATAAAAAACAAAATTGAAACTTTGTGTTGTCTTTTCTTTAAGCAGAAATCAATTTTGTTGCATGGGCAATCCACATGCTGCTAAACAAATCAAAGGTTTAGGTATTTTATACAGTTAGAATGTATTATTTTGATAAACAGATTATCAATTCATTAGTGTATATGTAATTTTTTAATACTTATTATATTTTTCTTCAATAAAAGAATGTCTAAAAAAGTTTTGCCATGAAAAAAAAAAAAAAAATTAGGTTAAACGGAAAATCTTTGAAATGAATACACAAATTTTACTTTTGAATCATTTCCTGCTAACGTTTTAATTAATTTGAATTGGCTTTTTCTAAATTCCTGTGCAAATTTACAGGGTACAGATGATGTTCCGGTAACACTTCGTCAAAAGTCTCTTCATCGCCGTCACCTAAGTATGGGCAATGCTACCTATTTAATGGAAGAAAACAGCAACCGTCATCGATACAGTAATTTATCAGCACCTGATGAACCGTTGTCTCAACGCCCAAATAGCTGGGGCCCAGTTGACTTTTTATATTCGGAGTCAATAACAATAGACGTTTCGCGTGCAACTTCACACGCAGAGTGTAATTTTATTCTAATTAAATGTGTACATAAAACTATTGTATATAAAAAATGTTGTCAAAAAAGAAAATACAAACAAAATTGTCTTCCATTCACTCTTTTTTATTTAAAAACTCATCTTAAACAATGACCTACTTCACATAAAAGATGAAAATAAGAAATATTAGACAACTCTTAACCGGTTGAACATCGAAAAGTTTTGTTTAATACTTAGAATACTATATTTTCAATTACGAGATAAAGACAATACATACTAAAATGAAATATATATATTTTTTAAAATATCTGTCTTTTACCGCTAATTATGGTAAAACATAAATGCCCTGGAGGAGCATAACAATTTTTTTTTTTTTCCTTTATACTACAGTCAATTTGTGCTCAGACGGACCCTAGCGGGAAAGTTGTGGGTTAATTTTGATTTCTTTTGTTGAATCTTAAGTTTGCCACCAAAACTTCGTGACAAAAATGCAAACAATAGGGCAAAATCTCAATTTTTAGCGAATTTTTTGCTTATAATTCAGAATTTATCAACATTTCTTAAAATACATCTTCTAAAGAATGAAAGTTCATATCTATAATTTTGTACAAATTTTTTTTTCTTCGAACAACTGGTTGGATTTTTATTGTAAGGTAGCTATTGCTTAGTCAATTCGTATTTATTACAATTTGTAACAAATTCAATGCATTTTAATTTTGTTGAGTTTTTGAATTGTAAGTAAAAAACCGCCAAAAAATTAAATTTTGTTACCTGTTTTACGATTTTTCTCCATGATCAGTCATGAAATTTGTGGTTGCAAACCTCAGATCCTGATTGAACACCCCAACGAATAAAAAATGAGAGAAATTAAAACTGCCCTGCAATTTTCCAAAACTGAACTTTTGTCAACTACTTTTTCATTTTTAAAAATAATTTCTTACAATAATGTAGTTTCAAAGTAACAACCAACCTAGTTCCTCATTTGATATATCTATCTCTCACACAACCATCTTGAATTTATCTGATTTGCATATTTATTTTATTACTTTCATCAGCATTTCTTTAAATTTTGACCTTTGACCACAGTCTCAAGCAAAAAAAGTACTGGAACAAAATCACATGCAAAAATGAATACTATTATAATTTTTTTTTAAATTTATTTCTTATTGTTTTGTTTTTTTTCTTTCTTTTATTTTGGCTTATCATAATTATTTTTACTCATATCCTACTTATAGAAGAACATGGTTTTCCTCTTCCTGGCCCAAGAGTTCAAAAACGGAAAGAGATTAAATATCATCCACAGGGTAAAATCAATATTTACTTCCTTTCTTTAAACATATATATAATAAAAAGATACAATATTTTAGGAAAAAAATAAAATAAAATAAAATAGTTGATTTCTTAACAAAAAAAAACAATTTTAAACTCGAGATAACATTTTCTTTGATATTAAAACAAAATTTTGCTAGTGAAAGGGAAACTGTGGTGCAAGTAATTTTTTTTTTGTTCCTGTTTTTTTTTTCAATAAACTGTGCATCTTGACATCTTGAGTATTGTTCTTTTAAAACTTATTTTAATTTAATTTAACTAAAATGCCACTTTATTTATGTTAAGTTATTTTTTCTTTAATATATTATGTATGTATGCACAAAAACAATGAGGAAATAACAAACGAATTATTTTTTCTTCGAGTCCGCTTTTTTAAATGATACCGCACAATTAATTTTCTATAATTTCACGTAGATCTAAAGCTGTTTAACTAGATTTGCACTAATTTATCTTGTCTGAGAATGGTTTTACTGATCATACAGTTAACTTGGCACTTTTTTTTACAAAAATATCTAGGTACCTACTTTCACTTCTTTTTATAAAGTCAAGTTCTGAATTTTGTTATAATATATTAATGCATTAAAAAAACAAGAAATAACTCCTGTCTGATAGAACAATATCTCTTCTTTTTTAATTTAAACATTGAAAATAGAAAAAAAAAACAAAACTGCACATAAATGTTATAAAGAAGACGAAGAATAACAAACACAATAGAACATAATTTTTATGGTTGTTTTAGTGGACTGTATTGAATAAAATTCAAATAGAAGTTTTTTTTGCGACATTTAGTCCATAAAGAAAGGTTGTAGAGTCGGGAAAATTGTGTGACAAAATAATAAATAAATCGTTTAATCGTGCATAAACGTTAAGGCCGCGCACTGTAATGCCAATACCGATACGATAACATATTTTCCATAAGGAACATGAGAGGAGCTAGAGCGTGTCCACTGTCCGTCATCGATAATGTAAATATATGTTCTCGTTTTTTTTTTTTTTGTAAAGATATTTTACCGTAGATATCGAAATAATTGGTCTTGGCAGTAGTCTCAGCTTACATTATAGGATGTTTCAAAAATAGCGAATTATTACTACGAAATTTAAATATATTTCAGTAATAGGAAATTATAATAAACGCAACAAATAAAAATAAAACAAATTAAATTTTATTTATTTTTAAAATTCTTCGGGCTTTCAGTTATTAAAACATTAATAATAAGTTAAATTACATATATTTACTTTATTTTTATTTGTAAAACTTAACACAACAGGAGACGAAAACCCAGGATATGTAGGTAACCCATTTGAGTCTTCTAGACATAGTACAGAAAATAGCCTTTTCGGTCCGTTCGGTGCTTTTCGTTTTCTATTAGGTTTTTATTTTTGCCATTTTTATTGGTTCACACTTATCAGGTGCTAACGAAAATGAAACAAATACAGACAGACCGAACTGAATGAAACCAAATATGTCAGAAACAAGAAAAGATAATTTTACAAAGTTACGTAATCTAGAAGTGGAAACTAATGTCGTTTTCGATTGGATTTTCAGAGTCCTTATTGATTTCAATTGAATATGAAAATTGTCTTTCGTAATGTGTGTATGTATGTATGTATGTAACTTCAATTCCAAAACGTCCCAATGAGGCACTTACTACTTTGACAATTAATCCAACAAACGACTTTGTATGTCTTTGTTCAGAGTGTACGCCTAGCACTCCTTACTAATATCCGGCCGGAGGGCAAAAACACTCCTAAATCATCACTACTAACATCTTATGGAAGCTTTTAGAGTGTTGGAAGTGCAAAAAGAGTGAAAAAAGACTGCTAGCTAGGAGTGACCAACGGAAAACGAAATAAAAGTTGTGAAATTGAACAAACATAACGAAAACCTTACCTGTTTTGCTCTATGCTCCCTAAGTCAGTCCACTGGACCCCACATAGAAACGTGGTTTATTTTATTAATTTTTCTTTTGTTTTATTTCAAATATTTGTAATAGCGAATCAAATTGTACAATTATCCAGTGATAAGAAAGAAATTGTTACTTATTCAAAACAAATTTGTTCTAAGCCTGTCTTTAATGCATGCTTGTTGCTCACTTTAGCAAATGTCATATTTTTTTTTTAACATAAGTTTGAATTCTAAAAAAGGCGATATAAGATTGAAGAGAAATCTTTTGATTCTAAGATTTTTTTACAATACAAATTTTAAACAGGGTGTTCGGTATACGGTGCACTAATAGGGTAGAGCGAGTAGGTTGGGTTAAGACAAGAAAAAAAATCGTATGGGAGGGGGGGTTTATTTGTCATTGAATATTAAACACAAAAATATTAAAGGCCTTCCACACTATCCCACTGAGTATTAACACATGTCGAAAAAGTGGGAAGTAAATCGTGTATAATAGTGTGGAAACAAAATATGAAATCACATCCCACACGACTTGACAGCCCATCTCACACAATTTGACATGTGTTAATACATGAAAATTTTTAGGATTGGTTCTAAAACCATCACACATTCTATCCCACTTGGGGGTTTTAGGTTATGGTGAATTGATTTTTTGGATTCAGGTGTGGAAGCAAAATATGAAAATCGTTTTCTTCACACAAATTTGGCAGTCGTAAGTAATTCTATCACACTTTTTTTGACATGTATTAATACTCGATGGGATAGTGTGGAACGGCTATTAATAACATAAAATTTTGAAAACAATTAGTTTGAACACATTTTTTAGTTTTTTTTTTTTTTTATTTTCAAAAATTTAAGTTTAAAAATAAATTTTTTAAAAAGGGGTCACTAAAAAAACTTATTTTAAAATAATATAAAAGAAGAGGTTTCTGTCCTTTCGAAAAGGTATAAAATGGCATTGTAGTAGTGACCGTTGTTTTTTAATAATTTTGTATGTGTCTTAAGTCATTTTTTTAGAAAATTTTCCCTCCCATTATTTTTAATTTTCGCAAAAAGAAAAAGACACTTGAGTTTTCTTTTCCGTATTTGACTAGGAATTTATAGGAGCATCGAATTTAAAAAAAATAAAACTATTACTTAATTACGAAAAAATTTGAAACAACAAAACAAAATAAAGGAATGTATTTCTGGCTTTAAAAAAATACGACATGATATTTTAAGTATTACCGTTGTTTTTTAATATTTTTTTTCTATTTAAGTCTATTTTCTAGAAAATTGCGTCTCCCGCCTAAACGGGGAGAAAATAGACCCCCCTCCCATAAGATATTTTTCTTGTCTTAACCCAACCTACTCGCTCTAGCTTTTTGGTGCACCTTATACCGAACACTCTATTCTGTATAGGTACCAACTACTGAAACAAATTAGCCAGAACATCTCAGTTTCGAAATAAAACCAAAAATTAAAAATTACGATTTTCCTATAAACTTTACTTTAATAGTGTTTTGACTAAAATGGTGATGTTTTTTCTTTTTTTTTTTGAAGAGACTAGGCTTTCCTCTTGTACTGAAATTCAGGACAGGAGTATCCCTGACTAGGCTCTAACTTGCAAAGTAGGCCGCATCTTCCTTGTTAAAGCTTCTCAACTGCAACAATATCTTGACGGAAGCGTTCTTCTCGTTCGTCACGCACTTGGAGAAAAAAACCTCAATAGAGAGTGAATTAAATGCATTTTAATGACAAATTGCATTCCATTTTACAGTAGCAGTCCAGCATCGCTTTTATTTCGTCGATTTATAAGTCTCGATGGATAAGTCTTAATCCTTTACCAAGGCCCTATTGCACCAACAACACATCTTTAATCACTAAAAAAATAATCAATTTTAATAAATACGGATAAGTGTAACTGAAAAGCGTTGTTGCACCAATGCATATTACATTTCGCTCAATAATAGGTTTTCAATTATTAAAAATGAAAAGGTTTTGTCTAAATAAAATGCATACTTTTCAAATCGCACACAATTGATAATGTTTTTCAACCTGCTTGTTCGTTGACTTCGTTCGTTTCTCAATGGCGAGTTTACCGTTCAGGAACATTTAGTGAAGAAAAGACGAATTTCTTTTTATTATTATATGTAGCTCTAGCTTTTGGTAATAGTAGTTATTGGATTTTTTTGATTAAAGTATCAATAGAAAGGTGAAAAGACAAGGAATTTTTGTATACAAAAATTATATCTAGTGTTTATTAAATAAAATACTTTTGGCTTTAAGTACGAGTGATTACCTCATTTTTATGCACATTTAAATGGTAAAACAATGAAAAAGTTGAAAGTTTTCAAAAACTATGTACTACAAACTTGTTCTTCTAACCATCTTTTTTAAAATGTTTCTTTTTCATTTTAATTTATATAAAAAACTTTGTTTTTATTTAACACCTTAACTGTCCCATGTATCATATTTGATACACAAATTTAATTTTTTCTCGTGCCGGCTACGTCCATGTATCACATTTGATACATTTTGGAATTCGGCTTCACTGTCCCCATACAAATTGATATGGAAACATTCATACGTCCACAATTTAGTTTTAGAGATAAAATACATCAACAATAAGTCCCATGTATCATTTTTGATACAAAAAAATATTTTTTTCTCATGCCGCCTACGTCCATGTATCATTTTTGATACAAAAACATGTATAATCTTTATAACACCAAAATTGCCTTAAAAGTTAATTAAATATGATAATTTTCATATAAGCATGCAGGTAACATCTTATACTTTACGAAACTTAAAAAAAAATTGGAAAAATGTTTCGGTTAAATAACTTTTTACACAAGTAAATCCTTAGTTTTTTATGAACATATTTTATTTTGCAAAGTAGGTAAAACGTTATTTATGTTTATGTACATATACATATGTACAATACATACACATAAGGTAAGGCTGACATAAATGACATATAAATAATTTAACGTTTTTTGAGATGTTTTTATGAGCATTTCTTGTACTTGCAACATTGAGATAGGGTCTTCTCTAATAATTAGGTATTCATTTTGCACTTATGACTGCAAAACGAAATAAAAGGACCACCTCGACGCCAGCGGGCGAACTGTCGATTTTGACCAAAATAAAAACGCTATCCGATGTATTTCTAATTGCACATTTCATTTATGCAAATAAAAAAAATTGCACACCCCCCCTTTTTTTTAAAAAAATATAAACAATTTTCACTTTGTATGCAATTTTCAAATGGCTATATCTCGGTAACCAAGTTGAATTTCGAAATGCACAGGGGCTTAAAAAATTGCACATTTGGAGATTCAATTTGCACACCAAAAATTTTAATTTGCACACCTCTCATTAATTAATAAATCAACAATTAAAATTTTGGTAATAAGCTGCATAATTAAAATCCGTATTATAACAAAATAAACACTGAAATCTATTCTCAGCAATAGCGTGTTGGTAAAGTGCCCGGCCGGTACACGAGGGGTCGCAAGTTCAACTCTCACAAATTTCTTTTTTTTTTTTCACTTATAATTTGTTCTTTATTATTAAACAAAAAAAGAAAATTGATTAGGTTCAAATTGAACATTTTACAAAAAAAAAATCTCGTCGATTTAAAACCAAACAATTAATTGACTAAAAAAACAAACAAAAATTTAATTTCCATGCATCACTAAAATGGAAATATTTCAGTAACCAAATCGAATTTTGAACTTTTCAAAATTTCTAAAAATCAACAATGCCCAAATCTAATTTGCACACCAAAAATTTGAATTTGCACACCTCTGGTTAATTTTTAAACCAATGATTAAAAAGTGCTTAAAACATACAAAAATGCACTTTGCCATGTCTGACTAAAATTGAAATATTTCAGTAACTAAATCGAATTTTGGACTTTTTAAAATTTCGAAAAATGAACAATGCCCAAATCTAATTTGCACATCAAAAATTTGAATTTGCACACCTCTGGTTAATTTTTAAACCAATGATTAAAAAGTGCTAAAAACACACAAAAATGCACTTTGCCATGTCTGACTAAAATTGAAATATTTCAGTAACCAAATCGAATTTTGAACTTTTCAAAATTTCTAAAAATCAACAATGCCCAAATCTAATTTGCACACCAAAAATTTGAATTTGCACACCTCTGGTTAATTTTTAAACCAGTGATTAAAAAGTGCTTAAAACACACAAAAATGCACTCTGCCATGTCTGACTAAAATTGAAATATTTCAGTAAACAAATCGAATTTTGAACTTTTCAAAATTTCTAAAAATCAACAATGCCCAAATCTAATTTGCACACCAAAAATTTGAATTTGCACACCTCTGGTTAATTTTTAAACCAGTGATTAAAAAGTGCTTAAAACACACAAAAATGCACTGTGCCATGTCTGACTAAAATTGAAATATTTCAGTAACCAAATCGAATTTTGAACTTTTCAAAATTTCTAAAAATCAACAATGCCCAAATCTAATTTGCACACCAAAAATTTGAATTTGCACACCTCTGGTTAATTTTTAAACCAATGATTAAAAAGTGCTTAAAACATACAAAAATGCACTTTGCCATGTCTGACTAAAATTGAAATATTTCAGTAACTAAATCGAATTTTGGACTTTTTAAAATTTCGAAAAATGAACAATGCCCAAATCTAATTTGCACATCAAAAATTTGAATTTGCACACCTCTGGTTAATTTTTAAACCAATGATTAAAAAGTGCTAAAAACACACAAAAATGCACTTTGCCATGTCTGACTAAAATTAAAAAATTTCAGTAACTGAATCGAATTTTGGACTTTTTAAAATTTCGAAAAATTAATAATGCCCAAATCTAATTTGCACACCAAAAATTTGAATTTGCACACCTCTGGTTAATTTTTAAACCAATGATTAAAAAGTGCTAAAAACACACAAAAATGAACTTTGCCATGTCTGACTAAAATTGAAATATTTCAGTAACTGAATCGAATTTTGGACTTTTTAAAATTTCGAAAAATGAACAATGCCCAAATCTAATTTGCACATCAAAAATTTGAATTTGCACACCTCTGGTTAATTTTTAAACCAATGATTAAAAAGTGCTTAAAACATACAAAAATGCACTTTGCCATGTCTGACTAAAATTGAAATATTTCAGTAACTTAATCGAATTTTGGACTTTTTAAAATTTCGAAAAATGAACAATGCCCAAATCTAATTTGCACATCAAAAATTTGAATTTGCACACCTCTGGTTAATTTTTAAACCAATGATTAAAAAGTGCTAAAAACACACAAAAATGCACTTTGCCATGTCTGACTAAAATTAAAAAATTTTAGTAACTGAATCGAATTTTGGACTTTTTAAAATTTCGAAAAATGAATAATGCCCAAATCTAATTTGCACACCAAAAATTTGAATTTGCACACCTCTGGTTAATTTTTAAACCAATGATTAAAAAGTGCTAAAAACACACAAAAATGAACTTTGCCATGTCTGACTAAAATTGAAATATTTCAGTAACTGAATCGAATTTTGGACTTTTTAAAATTTCGAAAAATGAACAATGCCCAAATTCAATTTGCACACCAAAAATTTGAATTTGCACACCTCTGGTTAATTTTTAAAATAATGATTAAAAAGTGCTAAAAACACACAAAAATGAACTTTGCCATGTCTGACTAAAATTGAAATATTTCAGTAACTAAATCGAATTTTGGACTTTTTAAAATTTCGAAAAATCAACAATGCCCAAATCTAATTTGCACATCAAAAATTTGAATTTGCACACCTCTGGTTAATTTTTAAAATAATGATTAAAAAGTGCTAAAAACACACAAAAATGAACTTTGCCATGTCTGACTAAAATTGAAATATTTCAGTAACTAAATCGAATTTTGGACTTTTTAAAATTTCGAAAAATCAACAATGCCCAAGTTCAATTTGCACACCAAAAATTTGAATTTGCACACCTCTGGTTAATTTTTAAAATAATGATTAAAAAGTGCTAAAAACACACAAAAATGAACTTTGCCATGTCTGACTAAAATTGAAATATTTCAGTAACTAAATCGAATTTTGGACTTTTTAAAATTTCGAAAAATCAACAATGCCCAAATTCAATTTGCACACCAAAAATTTGAATTTGCACACCTCTGGTTAATTTTTAAAATAATGATTAAAAAGTGCTAAAAACACACAAAAATGAACTTTGCCATGTCTGACTAAAATTGAAATATTTCAGTAACTAAATCGAATTTTGGACTTTTTAAAATTTAGAAAAATCAACAATGCCCAAATTCAATTTGCACACCAAAAATTTGAATTTGCACACCTCTGGTTAATTTTTAAAATAATGATTAAAAAGTGCTAAAAACACACAAAAATGAACTTTGCCATGTCTGACTAAAATTGAAATATTTCAGTAACTAAATCGAATTTTGGACTTTTTAAAATTTCGAAAAATGAATAATGCCCAAATCTAATTTGCACACCAAAAATTTGAATTTGCACACCTCTGGTTAATTTTTAAAATAATGATTAAAAAGTGCTAAAAACACACAAAAATGAACTTTGCCATGTCTGACTAAAATTGAAATATTTCAGTAACTAAATCGAATTTTGGACTTTTTAAAATTTCGAAAAATCAACAATGCCCAAATTCAATTTGCACACCAAAAATTTGAATTTGCACACCTCTGGTTAATTTTTAAAATAATGATTAAAAAGTGCTAAAAACACACAAAAATGAACTTTGCCATGTCTGACTAAAATTGAAATATTTCAGTAAATAAATCGAATTTTGGACTTTTTAAAATTTCGAAAAATCAACAATGCCCAAATTCAATTTGCACACCAAAAATTTGAATTTGCACACCTCTGGTTAATTTTTAAAATAATGATTAAAAAGTGCTAAAAACACACAAAAATAAACTTTGCCATGTCTGACTAAAATTGAAATATTTCAGTAACTAAATCGAATTTTGGACTTTTTAAAATTTCGAAAAATCAACAATGCCCAAATCTAATTTGCACACCAAAAATTTGAATTTGCACACCTCTGGTTAATTTTTAAACCAATGATTAAAAAGTGCTAAAAACACACAAAAATGAACTTTGCCATGTCTGACTAAAATTGAAATATTTCAGTAACTGAATCGAATTTTGGACTTTTTAAAATTTCGAAAAATGAACAATGCCCAAATTCAATTTGCACACCAAAAATTTGAATTTGCACACCTCTGGTTAATTTTTAAAATAATGATTAAAAAGTGCTAAAAACACACAAAAATGAACTTTGCCATGTCTGACTAAAATTGAAATATTTCAGTAACTAAATCGAATTTTGGACTTTTTAAAATTTCGAAAAATCAACAATGCCCAAATTCAATTTGCACACCAAAAATTTGAATTTGCACACCTCTGGTTAATTTTTAAAATAATGATTAAAAAGTGCTAAAAACACACAAAAATGAACTTTGCCATGTCTGACTAAAATTGAAATATTTCAGTAACTAAATCGAATTTTGGACTTTTTAAAATTTCGAAAAATCAACAATGCCCAAATTCAATTTGCACACCAAAAATTTGAATTTGCACACCTCTGGTTAATTTTTAAAATAATGATTAAAAATCGCTAAAAACACACAAAAATGAACTTTGCCATGTCTGACTAAAATTGAAATATTTCAGTAACTGAATCGAATTTTGGACTTTTTAAAATTTCGAAAAATGAATAATGCCCAAATCTAATTTGCACACCAAAAATTTGAATTTGCACACCTCTGGTTAATTTTTAAACCAATGATTAAAAAGTGCTAAAAACACACAAAAATGAACTTTGCCATGTCTGACTAAAATT
Organism: Epistrophella euchroma; assembly: GCA_947049315.1. Taxonomy (NCBI): domain Eukaryota; kingdom Metazoa; phylum Arthropoda; class Insecta; order Diptera; family Syrphidae; genus Epistrophella; species Epistrophella euchroma. The sequence continues at coordinate 62,758,918 of OX346245.1, forward strand.
GAAATATTTCAGTAACTGAATCGAATTTTGGACTTTTTAAAATTTCGAAAAATGAACAATGCCCAAATTCAATTTGCACACCAAAAATTTGAATTTGCACACCTCTGGTTAATTTTTAAAATAATGATTAAAAAGTGCTAAAAACACACAAAAATGAACTTTGCCATGTCTGACTAAAATTGAAAAATTTCAGTAACTGAATCGAATTTTGGACTTTTTAAAATTTCGAAAAATGAACAATGCCCAAATCTAATTTGCACACCAAAAATTTGAATTTGCACACCTCTGGTTAATTTTTAAACCAATAATTAAAAAGTGCTTAAAACATACAAAAATGCACTTTGCCATGTCTGACTAAAATTGAAATATTTTAGTTACCAAATCGAATTTTGAACTTTTCAAAATTTCTAAAAATCAACAATGCCCAAATCTAATTTGCACACTAAAAATTTTAATTTGCACATCTCTGGTTATTTAATAAATGAATGAATAAAAAAGCGCTAAAAACATACAAAAATGCACTTTGCCGCGTCTGACTAAAATGAAAATATTTTACTAACGAAGTCGAATGTTGAATTTTTGAAAATTTCTTAACATTAACAATGCCCAAATCAAATTTGCACATTAAAAAACTTTAATTTGCCTACCTCTGGCTAATAAATTAATTAATGATTAAAAAATCATTAAAACATACCAAAATGCACTTGCCATGTCTGACTAAAATATATATACGGGGTGATTCACCTAAGGTGTGACAAAAAGCTAGAGCGTTTAGGTTGGATCGATGTTAGAAAAAAATCTCATGTGATGGGGGGGTCTATTTTCCCCGTTTAGCCGGGAGGGGCAATTTTCTAAAAAATTGACTTAAAACAGAAAAAATATTCTCAAAAAACAACGGTTACACTTACAGTGCTAAGAGATACCTTTTCGTAAATTTAAAGATCTCTTACTTTATTTACTATCAAATAAAAATTTTTTTGGGAATAGTTTTTAAAATATTAATTTTCAAACTCAAAATTTTGAAAAAAAAAATTTCAAATCTGATTTTTTTCAATATTTTACGTAATTAGGTACTAATTTTGTTTCCGAAATTCAATTCTCTTATTAGTTTTAAGTCAAAAACAGATAACTGGATGCTGAAACGTCTTTTAGTTTTTGAGAAAATTAAAAATAACGAGAGAAGCAATTTTCTAAAAGAATTGACTTAATACAGAAACAAAAATTATTAAAAAACAAAGCTAATGGTTAGAACGCCACGCAATACTTTTTTGGAAGGCCAGAAATTTTTGCTTTTATTCTGTTTCTAAATTGAGTTGTTTTAGAGTCAAAAATTATTTTCAAACTTAAATTTTTGAAAAGAAAAATTTAAAAAAATTGTTCAAAATTTTTAATATTCGATGCTCAAATAATTCCAAGTCAAATACTAAGAACTAGATGCCAGTCTTTGACGTAAAATATTGAAAAAAATCAGATTTGAAATTTTTTTTTTTCAAAATTTTGAGTTTGAAAATTAATATTTTAAAAACTATTCCCAAAAAAATTTTTATTTGATAGTAAATAAAGTAAGAGATCTTTAAATTTACGAAAAGGTATCTCTTAGCACTGTAAGTGTACCCGTTGTTTTTTGAGAATATTTTTTCTGTTTTAAGTCAATTTTTTAGAAAATTGCCCCTCCCGGCTAAACGGGGAAAATAGACCCCCCCATCACATGAGATTTTTTTCTAACATCGATCCAACCTAAACGCTCTAGCTTTTTGTCACACCTTAGGTAAATCACCCCGTATATATATTTTAGTCAGACATGGCAAGTGCATTTTGGTATGTTTTAATGATTTTTTAATCATTAATTAATTTATTAGCCAGAGGTAGGCAAATTAAAGTTTTTTAATGTGCAAATTTGATTTGGGCATTGTTAATGTTAAGAAATTTTCAAAAATTCAACATTCGACTTCGTTAGTAAAATATTTTCATTTTAGTCAGACGCGGCAAAGTGCATTTTTGTATGTTTTTAGCGCTTTTTTATTCATTCATTTATTAAATAACCAGAGATGTGCAAATTAAAATTTTTAGTGTGCAAATTAGATTTGGGCATTGTTGATTTTTAGAAATTTTGAAAAGTTCAAAATTCGATTTGGTAACTAAAATATTTCAATTTTAGTCAGACATGGCAAAGTTCATTTTTGTGTGTTTTTAGCACTTTTTAATCATTATTTTAAAAATTAACCAGAGGTGTGCAAATTCAAATTTTTGGTGTGCAAATTGAATTTGGGCATTGTTGATTTTTCGAAATTTTAAAAAGTCCAAAATTCGATTCAGTTACTGAAATATTTCAATTTTAGTCAGACATGGCAAAGTTCATTTTTGTGTGTTTTTAGCACTTTTTAATCATTATTTTAAAAATTAACCAGAGGTGTGCAAATTCAAATTTTTGGTGTGCAAATTGAATTTGGGCATTGTTGATTTTTCGAAATTTTAAAAAGTCCAAAATTCGATTTAGTTACTGAAATATTTCAATTTTAGTCAGACATGGCAAAGTTCATTTTTGTGTGTTTTTAGCACTTTTTAATCATTATTTTAAAAATTAACCAGAGGTGTGCAAATTCAAATTTTTGGTGTGCAAATTGAATTTGGGCATTGTTGATTTTTCGAAATTTTAAAAAGTCCAAAATTCGATTTAGTTACTGAAATATTTCAATTTTAGTCAGACATGGCAAAGTTCATTTTTGTGTGTTTTTAGCACTTTTTAATCATTATTTTAAAAATTAACCAGAGGTGTGCAAATTCAAATTTTTGATGTGCAAATTAGATTTGGGCATTGTTGATTTTTCGAAATTTAAAAAAGTCCAAAATTCGATTTAGTTACTGAAATATTTCAATTTTAGTCAGACATGGCAAAGTTCATTTTTGTGTGTTTTTAGCACTTTTTAATCATTATTTTAAAAATTAACCAGAGGTGTGCAAATTCAAATTTTTGGTGTGCAAATTGAATTTGGGCATTGTTCATTTTTCGAAATTTTAAAAAGTCCAAAATTCGATTCAGTTACTGAAATATTTCAATTTTAGTCAGACATGGCAAAGTTCATTTTTGTGTGTTTTTAGCACTTTTTAATCATTGGTTTAAAAATTAACCAGAGGTGTGCAAATTCAAATTTTTGGTGTGCAAATTAGATTTGGGCATTATTCATTTTTCGAAATTTTAAAAAGTCCAAAATTCGATTCAGTTACTGAAATATTTCAATTTTAGTCAGACATGGCAAAGTTCATTTTTGTGTGTTTTTAGCACTTTTTAATCATTGGTTTAAAAATTAACCAGAGGTGTGCAAATTCAAATTTTTGGTGTGCAAATTAGATTTGGGCATTATTCATTTTTCGAAATTTTAAAAAGTCCAAAATTCGATTTAGTTACTGAAATATTTCAATTTTAGTCAGACATGGCAAAGTTCATTTTTGTGTGTTTTTAGCACTTTTTAATCATTATTTTAAAAATTAACCAGAGGTGTGCAAATTCAAATTTTTGGTGTGCAAATTGAATTTGGGCATTGTTGATTTTTCTAAATTTTAAAAAGTCCAAAATTCGATTTAGTTACTGAAATATTTCAATTTTAGTCAGACATGGCAAAGTTCATTTTTGTGTGTTTTTAGCACTTTTTAATCATTATTTTAAAAATTAACCAGAGGTGTGCAAATTCAAATTTTTGGTGTGCAAATTGAATTTGGGCATTGTTGATTTTTCGAAATTTTAAAAAGTCCAAAATTCGATTTAGTTACTGAAATATTTCAATTTTAGTCAGACATGGCAAAGTTCATTTTTGTGTGTTTTTAGCACTTTTTAATCATTATTTTAAAAATTAACCAGAGGTGTGCAAATTCAAATTTTTGGTGTGCAAATTGAACTTGGGCATTGTTGATTTTTCGAAATTTTAAAAAGTCCAAAATTCGATTTAGTTACTGAAATATTTCAATTTTAGTCAGACATGGCAAAGTTCATTTTTGTGTGTTTTTAGCACTTTTTAATCATTATTTTAAAAATTAACCAGAGGTGTGCAAATTCAAATTTTTGATGTGCAAATTAGATTTGGGCATTGTTGATTTTTCGAAATTTTAAAAAGTCCAAAATTCGATTTAGTTACTGAAATATTTCAATTTTAGTCAGACATGGCAAAGTTCATTTTTGTGTGTTTTTAGCACTTTTTAATCATTATTTTAAAAATTAACCAGAGGTGTGCAAATTCAAATTTTTGGTGTGCAAATTGAATTTGGGCATTGTTCATTTTTCGAAATTTTAAAAAGTCCAAAATTCGATTCAGTTACTGAAATATTTCAATTTTAGTCAGACATGGCAAAGTTCATTTTTGTGTGTTTTTAGCACTTTTTAATCATTGGTTTAAAAATTAACCAGAGGTGTGCAAATTCAAATTTTTGGTGTGCAAATTAGATTTGGGCATTATTAATTTTTCGAAATTTTAAAAAGTCCAAAATTCGATTCAGTTACTGAAATTTTTTAATTTTAGTCAGACATGGCAAAGTGCATTTTTGTGTGTTTTTAGCACTTTTTAATCATTGGTTTAAAAATTAACCAGAGGTGTGCAAATTCAAATTTTTGATGTGCAAATTAGATTTGGGCATTGTTCATTTTTCGAAATTTTAAAAAGTCCAAAATTCGATTTAGTTACTGAAATATTTCAATTTTAGTCAGACATGGCAAAGTGCATTTTTGTATGTTTTAAGCACTTTTTAATCATTGGTTTAAAAATTAACCAGAGGTGTGCAAATTCAAATTTTTGGTGTGCAAATTAGATTTGGGCATTGTTGATTTTTAGAAATTTTGAAAAGTTCAAAATTCGATTTGGTTACTGAAATATTTCAATTTTAGTCAGACATGGCAGAGTGCATTTTTGTGTGTTTTAAGCACTTTTTAATCACTGGTTTAAAAATTAACCAGAGGTGTGCAAATTCAAATTTTTGGTGTGCAAATTAGATTTGGGCATTGTTGATTTTTAGAAATTTTGAAAAGTTCAAAATTCGATTTGTTTACTGAAATATTTCAATTTTAGTCAGACATGGCAGAGTGCATTTTTGTGTGTTTTAAGCACTTTTTAATCACTGGTTTAAAAATTAACCAGAGGTGTGCAAATTCAAATTTTTGGTGTGCAAATTAGATTTGGGCATTGTTGATTTTTAGAAATTTTGAAAAGTTCAAAATTCGATTTGGTTACTGAAATATTTCAATTTTAGTCAGACATGGCAAAGTGCATTTTTGTGTGTTTTTAGCACTTTTTAATCATTGGTTTAAAAATTAACCAGAGGTGTGCAAATTCAAATTTTTGATGTGCAAATTAGATTTGGGCATTGTTCATTTTTCGAAATTTTAAAAAGTCCAAAATTCGATTTAGTTACTGAAATATTTCAATTTTAGTCAGACATGGCAAAGTGCATTTTTGTATGTTTTAAGCACTTTTTAATCATTGGTTTAAAAATTAACCAGAGGTGTGCAAATTCAAATTTTTGGTGTGCAAATTAGATTTGGGCATTGTTGATTTTTAGAAATTTTGAAAAGTTCAAAATTCGATTTGGTTACTGAAATATTTCCATTTTAGTGATGCATGGAAATTAAATTTTTGTTTGTTTTTTTAGTCAATTAATTGTTTGGTTTTAAATCGACGAGATTTTTTTTTTGTTAGTAAAATGTTCAATTTGAACCTAATCAATTTTCTTTTTTTGTTTAATAATAAAGAACAAATTATAAGTGAAAAAAAAAAAAGAAATTTGTGAGAGTTGAACTTGCGACCCCTCGTGTACCGGCCGGGCACTTTACCAACACGCTATTGCTGAGAATAGATTTCAGTGTTTATTTTGTTATAATACGGATTTTAATTATGCAGCTTATTACCAAAATTTTAATTGTTGATTTATTAATTAATGAGAGGTGTGCAAATTAAAATTTTTGGTGTGCAAATTGAATCTCCAAATGTGCAATTTTTTAAGCCCCTGTGCATTTCGAAATTCAACTTGGTTACCGAGATATAGCCATTTGAAAATTGCATACAAAGTGAAAATTGTTTATATTTTTTAAAAAAAAAGGGGGGGTGTGCAATTTTTTTTATTTGCATAAATGAAATGTGCAATTAGAAATACATCGGATAGCGTTTTTATTTTGGTCAAAATCGACAGTTCGCCCGCTGGCGTCGAGGTGGTAATAAAAGGTCAACTGAAATTTTACCACGTCATGCTTTTGCGAATGGGGGAATGAAATGAAGCCAATTGATCTACCATATTAATTCCTTTTTTAGCATCTTTATTGTCTAAAACTCCATTTAGTTTTATTTTCTCGCCACTCCACACTTTTATTTTTGTCGATTCATTGCCATGTCAAGTAAATAACATATGTAAGCACATCTAGATTATCACGCCATTTAAGGACGGTAATACATTCATCCTTTTGTCGAGCATATTTTAAAAGTTTTGCGATTTAGCTTTAGTGACTGGTTAATGGAAGATCGACTTGATTTTTGCGCATTGTTCCAAATAAGTCTGTGTTTCGATATTTCAAATAAATTGCCAATGGTACACTATTATAATAATTATCAGCGTAATCACATAATCTCACCAGAACAGATCCTGGCTTGTCCAGACCTTCCTTTGCCGAACTTGATCCCGAATATATTTGGTAGACGTATATCTATCGACAGTGCACATTTTATAAATCCTTATACGGTATTGTTAAGGGTTGTAAGTTTTTATTTCAAGTAGACCATAAAATTTAACCACGCATTCCTATGTGCATCTAATATTTCGGAAAGAGTATAGGTACAATGAACGAAAGTTAGCCAATAATTTTCTTACATGAAAAATCAATTTTGTAAGTCTTCTGTGTTCTCTCTTGGCACTTGCCGCGAGGTTAAGGTGGGGGGTAAAATAATAATACATATAATAAGTTAACTTTTACATTGGAATTTGTTAATTTCACTGACCCCATACAAACTGATAATCACCCATACGTCCCATGTATCATATTTGATACACAAAATTAGTAAGCATACGTCCATGTATCAAAAATGAACACAAAACTAAAACCTTTTTTTTTACAACAGTGACCAAATTTGTATGCAACCAACCCCTTCTATGATGAATCTTACGAAATAATAATGTTGTTTTTGAAAAAAAAGTACTGGACGTATGGGCTTTTTAAAATAATTTTGTATGGGGACAGTGAAGCCGAATTCTGTTCATGTATCAAAAATGATACATGGACGTATGTGGCACGAGAAAAAACAAATTTTGTGTATCAAATATGATACATGGGACTTATTGTTGATGGCTTGAAATAATAATGGACGTATGTGTAGTTTTCAATCAAATTGTATGGGGACAGTTAACGTGTTAACATAACATTTGCTTTTTGTTTAATGTTGTTTAAAAAACAATGTTTTTTTATTAAATAAAATAAAAAAACTAAAAATTTTCAATTTATTTTGTTTACTATATTTTTTGATATAATCACACAACAGGAGACGAAAAATCAACCATGAATTTATTTTCCAATTTAAATCATAATAAAATTACCATGTTTATTGTTTTGCAGTTTTAATACAATATTGTATTATAATTTTATAATCTTGTATTAAAAATGTAAATATAGCTTGCTGTGCTAACAGTTTGAAAATTTTCAAACTCAAACTAAGGTACCGATTATCATAAATGATTATTATAATTATATTTACATATACATATAAAACACCTTAGGATATTAATTGAATTAATTCGAAACGAAATTATGAAAATGGATTGATAAGCCATTTTTTTCTTAACGAATTTTTGTGAGGAAAAGAATATTGATGCAATAAAAATTGATAATTTAGGTCTTATTCGATAATATTATCCCTTTTCCAATCGATAATTTCCACTCACTCAACTATTGTTTGGTGCAATACTACCTTGCTAAAGTTGAGAACTTATTAACTTTTCAAAACTCAACTAAATATTAATCAAATATCTTATTGAAAATATATTTATTCTTATTAAGAATCATGATATTTTGCTTAATGATTAGTGAAAAATGTTTGGTGCAATAGGGCCCAGATCATTGAGCAATGTGTTATTGAGTAAGGGTGGCCCTGAAGTTTCCTGGATATAATCTTGATCATTACAATCCCCACAGTTTATTAATGAACCAGTATTTTGCGAGCTTTGTGCTACCCCTGAGTACTCAGGTATCAGAGTTGTAAAGACTGCATTCAATTAAAGGCTGCCTTCATATAAGTCAGACTTAATTGACTTAAATATTTGAATACAAGTCAAAACTTTCATTTTTGAGTGTGACTTTGAAAGTAGAGTCAGCAGTCATTTGCTATATTAGGGCAGTCAATTGACTTACTGTTAATTGACTGCATTACTTTTTAACTGGTTGCAGTTTTTAAGTCACTTAAATGTCAGTAAGTCACTTAAAAGTCAGTAAGTCATTTGACTGCAGTCTTTTAACTTACTGACTTTTAAGTGACTTTAAGACTGCAACCAGTCAAACAGTAACGCAGTCAATTAACTGTAACTAAATTGACTGCCCTAATTGATTTATAAGTCAGAATACTCTTCATATATGACTGCTGACTGTAGTTTTAAAGTTAAAGTCATTTTGAAATTCAAAAGACTTAAAAAATGTCTTTTATGAATACATCGCTTAGATTTTTTTGAAAACACCTTCAATCGATCTAATAAGAAATAGCATTCCAGGTCTTGATTAGCAAGATCGGTGCAATGTAATTAAACAATACGTTTAGGAGTCCACAATATATCCTCGTTTCTTACTTCCCGGTCGATTTTTGGGCAAAATCTTGGCAAACAGAAATAAACACAAACAAAAGCGTACTATTTTAAAGAATAACAATTAAACCAACGACGGTTTTGTTCGAAAAGCAGTTATATTTCCGATTTTTAGCTTGAACGCGCGTAAAAACAATCGGCCCTATCGAGGAAACCGTCGGAACGGAATTTTCTCCGATTTCCTATGAATCGGAGACATGTTTCTGATAGAAGAACTACCTCGAAGCATAATGTCTATGGTTCGTAGGAAATCGGAGAGAATTCCGCTCCGACGGTTACCTCGATAGGGCCAAATATATCTTAAATTTCTCCATTTTTAGACGTTCTAGGATATTGAAATGCATACAGAAATATTTTATTAGTCAACCTGATTATAAAACATTATAAGGCAAATTAGTTAATTTTTTTAGTGTTGATTAGTGTAAATGGCTAATTAGCATTTTTCGTTTACATTTTGGATTCTTTGATACAAATTGTAAGAGGATATATCTGAGAACATAAGAGACCATACTGAAAGTTACTAACGTAGGTTAGATAGGTTTAACAAAAACTGGTCTGTCTTTATTTAAGCTATGTACATATTTTAGCTTTAAGAAAAAGTAAGTTCTATTCAATCGTTTAAATTATTCATTCTAAGAATAATAAGGTAAAATTTTATGGTTTCGGTTTAGTAATTAAATAACTAATTTGTTTATAATATGATATTCATACCGATTTATCATTCATATTTGATTTAATAAATATATAACATGTGTGTGCAGTCAAAATATTTTCAATGTTGTTTTAGTTAATGTTTATTGTTTCTTAACTTTTATAATATACAAAAATAAACAGAAATTCCTTTCAGAAAACAATAATTTCAATGTGTAGAAAGAAAGAAATTAAAATTAAATTTTTTTTGTGTGCCCTTCAGCTATATTTTATTCATTTTTTTTTCTGCAGCTATTCGAGCTGGTGATTACTATATGTTCGATGACATGGATGAGAAATTTGAATTGGACTTAATTGAAGATGAGGTCGATTTCCTTGAGGACCAAGGAAAAATTGATGAAAGTGAGAAAAAAATGACCAGAAGAAAAAATTTGTTCGAAGTAAGTATTTTTTCAATTTAAAATTTTGTTTCTTCATACGAATTAATATATTTGAGAGGTGAAAATGTTGTGAGCGCAACACCTTCATTCTTTTGACAATTATGTATTTACATATATATTTTTACTATGTTTCTCAGTTTAATTGTTTTAATCCGTTTGATTAATCTTTCAAAGCCTTGGGGAATTGTAATCTATTTCTCTAGCACATATTCTAAACACAAATTCATGTGTCAAAAATATATAAAAAATATCAATACCTTATGCCAAATACCTTATACAATACATATTTATTTTTGGACAAAACAACATCTGATCAATAAAAAAAAATATTTGAAAAGGTTTGTAAAGAAATTACCAACAATGGAAAAAAACCATTCACACGGCAACGTTCTTATGCCTCTGCACCGGGTTCAAGGATTGGCATAAAAGGCATGGAGCCAGATATACCACGATCATCTGTGATATCCGATCCCCTAGTATATCCTGAAAGCTGTGACGGAGATGACGTGAGTTTGTCGAGAATATGTAAAAAATAGAGATTCTATGTTGTGTCATCAGAATTCGTACTTTCTATTACATTTCTTTTAATTCAATACTTTCGAAAATATTTTTTCTGTCTTTGGCACTTAAACTTGATTTGAAAAATGTTATAGATATAATAATACCTTCACTTCTTTAGACTTCGTCAGAAAAAAGTAATCGGTGTTAAGTAAAATGAACACAGAAAGCAAACTACTCAATAATAATAGAACTAACTTCACGGGACACAAATAACCCTTTTTTGATGGTGCACATTTATTTACATAGTTGATCATAATATCATTATTATGGTGGTTCTTATATATGTAGGTCATTGTCTAAGTTTTAATCGATTCTCCCCCTCCTGAACTTCTTCGAAAAAAAACTATATCAAAATTCTTGTACATTTTAAGCTCTTAATAAAAATATTAACACACGAAGGCAAAATATTATGGACTAAAGCAGTTAAAATCTATTTTGAATCCATAATACATACAACAAGTCCAATGAAATAGTGCTAATTCTTCATCTTGGCTGATTAATTTCGGTTGTACTTAAACTATTGGATTTTTTTGAAAAAATCGATGCAAGTTAAACTGAACGTAACAAAATTTGCCGTCTGATAAGCTCGCAACCAGTACCAATTTTGAATAATTTAGTACCAGTAGTACAATTGTGGTTCAAATATTGAACCGTGGTTCAGCAGTTTTAAGTGACTGATTTTCAAAGATAAACTGCGGTTCAACGATGGTTTAAGAATTTTATTTGCACGTACTTCAATCTTGAAGTTTCGTTGAACCGGAGATAATCCTCCGAAGCCGGTGAGTTAAAATTGCTGAACCACGAATTAATATTTGAACCATTGTACTTGGCCTTTATACGAAGCGCTATGTAAAAATGTACAGAACTGTTCATTATTTATTTAGATGAAATTAGGGACTTGAAATATGTACATATATAAGAGCCGCTCTAGTAATTACATAATTATACATATATATCCTCATTGTCTATAAAGTAGCTGCACAAAAACTGCAAAATTGTTTGAATATACCACATATGAAGTTAACTCACAGCTTTGCCAACAACTACTTCGTACTGAACAAAAATTGTTGAAAAGTTAATGTACAATAGCTCTTTTAAATTTCCAATAAATAAAATGTATAAATGTAAATTTATACATTTAAACGTTTGGAGTTATTTATTTTATTATATGTTTATTGTACTTTTAGAACGAAAGAACTGAAAAACCTAAATCGGAAAAACCTAGAGCAGATATACCATCAACGAGTAAAGATGCTTCTATGGAAGAGCAATCACAAACTAAAAAGGGCACAGAAACGGATAGTCCAGATACAACCGATAAAGATTCTGATGGTAAATATAAATAAAATAAATATATTTTTTTCTCACTTATTTAAATATTTCTCTGAACGAGTTTTTTTTTTTTCATTTAAATCGAACCAAATCGAACGATTAAAGTTATTTTATTCTAATTATTAGACAATGATTCAAGAAAATAGTGACACTGATTTTAAATCTTTTCGTCGGCTTTTGTCGGTCGCTTTAATTTTGGTAAGCAAATAGATAAGCTTTCTGTACGTTTCATAAGTAGTTGCATTTTTATCTTCGCTTAGAAAAAAGTCCAAGTTAAATACAACAAGAACACGGAATTATACCAAATTGTGGTTGTAATTAACATTTTTTATTCAGCGAAAATAAAAATACACTAAACACATGGCTAATGACAATTCAAAAAGAGGCTGAGTGTGACCCACACTAATAACTTCCCATTGGTGCCCTTTGAAACTCGATTTTATTTTTTATAAGAAAATTATAAATAAATAAATAAATTTGATGGCACAACAGCTCATGAAGAACTAGGGCCTAGTGACTTACAACTCTCAACCAATCCTGTGTGCGTGTCTGCAGGAATGGAGGGGACCTACAGTTTATTGCCGAATCCGAACGGCTAACGAGCGGCACTTTTCTGTGACAGGAGATACTCTTGGAGGATTTGTCAATTCCTCGCAAGAGGCAGTAGCCGTTTTTTCTCTTAAATAAATAGGTGGCGAGGCTGGGGATCGAACCTTAGACCTCCGGCATGACAGTCCATCGCACTAACCATCACGCCACGGCTACTACAAGAAAGATTATATTAAAATTATCAATTCAAAATCTTCGAAAACCTCATCAGTTGATTTGATCTTAAATATATGCGATACAAAAAAGATTTTTTAAAAATTTTTAGCAGTTTCTTTTGTAGTTTTGCTGGCTTTTTACGAAGAATATTGGTTATCAATAAGTATACTGTGTGTAGAATACAATTATCCTTAAGTCAATATCGTAGTTTTTTTTATAGAGATATTTCAGCCGAAAAACATTTTTCAACAATTTTTAGTAGTTTCTTTTGCAGTTGTGCCTAGAAAAAAACCGTCTGATGAATTTTTTTAAAACCTTATCAATTACTAATTACGGCATGGCATTATGTGTGGACTAAAATTGTCCCAGAATTAATATCATTGCTTGTTCTTAAGATATTCGAGCAGAAAAACAATTTTCAAGAATTATTGATAGTTTCTTGTAGTTTTTTTTTCACTGTCAATTCATTTTTTTACAAACTACCTCATGGCATTGTGTATAGAATATCGAGCCGTTTCCGCCAAATTATCGTAAGCGACAAAAATAAAAAGTATCATAAGCGACATTTTGTTTTTTGTTTGCTCAGCAACAAAATCAATTAGTTCAAATTTCAGCATTGAACATTATTAACAATACTGTTATTGACAGATAACAAAAGGTCCGATTGCTTTTGGTGCACAGGAAAAAATTAAATAATTAACTTTATGTGACAGTATGAAAATGTCGCTTACGATAATTTGGCGGAAAGGGGTTGATATAATTAACCTGAAGTTAATATCTTTGTGTGTTTTCAAGATATTCGAGCCGAAAATCTTTTTTTTTAACAATTTTTAACGGTTTTTTTAATAAAAAAAACTATCTCTTAATTTTTTTTTAAGTCTTACCAATTCTACACTACGTCTTTTGTATAGAATAAAATTCGGCCGAATTTGATAGAATTATTTATTCTCGAGGTTACTTACTTACTATAGATGGCGCTCACAGCCCAGGATGGACTACGGTCTCAACCAACAAGCCCCTCCAGCCAACTCGGTCCCTAGCTAGCTGCCTCCAGTTACGCACTCCAAGTTGGTTGAGGTCGTTCTCCACTTGTGTGCGCCACCTAAGGTGGGGTCTTCCTCTGCTTCGCAGACCGTCAGGGGTAGATTCGAAGACTCGTCGGGCTGGTGCGTTGGTGTCCATACGCTCCACGTGTCCCAGCCATCTTAGCCGCTGTATTTTAAGCTTTTTGACCAGGTCGACGTCGCTGTAAAGCCCGTAAAGCTCGTTGTTGAATCTTCTCCTCCATACTCCATCGATACATACTGGACCGAAGATCACCCGAAGAATCTTCCTTTCAAAGGTAGCAAAGTATTTGACGACTTTGAAGTTGTACCTATCCATCGTGACGTTTTGCCCGAGTCGAGGATGTTGAGATTCCTTTCTCGATGATAGCATATACTTCGTCTTGTCCTCATTAACAGCCAAACCCATTTTCGGCGCCTCCGATTCAATACTTGCAAACGCACCGGTAACAGCTCGCTTCGTTCTTCCAATGATGTCAATATCATCTGCATAGGCAAGTAGTTGAACGGACTTTTGAAAAATTGTACCACTGTTGTTGACTTGCTTGTTGCGTACAATTGCTTCAAGTACGATGTTAAAGAGGTTGCATGATAATGCGTCGCCTTGTCTCAAACCTTTCTCGACATCAAAGGGTTCGGTGGTGTTCTTACCGACGTTGACGGAGCAGCGAGATTTCTCCATCGTCATGCTGCACAAGCGGACGAGTTTGGCAGGAATGCCGAGATACGCCATGGCTCTGTATAGCTCGTCTCTGTCTACGCTATCATATGCGACTTTAAAATCGATAAAGAGGTGGTGTGTATCGATTTGAAACTCCTGGGTTTTTTTCAAAATCTGTCGGAGTGTGAACATTTGATCGACGGTTGATTTGCCGGGCCTAAAACCACACTGATAGGGGCCGATCCGATCGTTGACAAACAGTTTTAAGCGATCACACAGTACACATGACAAGAATTTGTATGCGACGTTGAGGAGACTTATACCTCTGTAGTTGGAACAGGGCAGAGCATCTCCTTACTTGTGGATGGGGCACACTATACCGAGGTTCCATTCATCGGGCATACTTTCCTCCGACCAAATTTTGGAGATAAGCTGGTGTATACTTCCTACCAAGTCATCTCCCCCTGCTTTGAATAGCTCGGCTGGCAGGCCATCCGCACCAGCAGCCTTGTACGTTTTAAGCTTGGCTATCGCTAACCGCACTTCATTTAGGTCGGGTGGACGGAAGTTTTGACCATCATCGTCCAGGTTGAATGGAGTGTTCTGTCTTACAGCGGAATTTTGGCCATCTTCGCCGTTTAGCAGTCTAGAAAAGTGTTGTTTCCAGATCCTCAGCACCGACTGTGTGTCTACGACCATATTCCCACTCTCATCTCGGCAGGCTTCCGTTCTGGCCTTCTAACCCTGGTTAGTTTGCCTCACCCTTCGGTAGAACTTTCGAACACCCCCCCTGCCGCTACAGTCCTCAATAGACTCGACCGCCCGCTTCATATGCTCTTTTTTTTCCTACCGAGAAGTTGGCGTTCCTCCCTTCGTTTTTGTTCTAGTCTGCAGCATTGCTTGGTAGGCCTCGTTCTTTTCTTCATGCGTTAGTCTGCATTCTTCATCGAACCAAGGGTTTCGTTGTGGTGGCCTAGTGAAACCCAGCACATCAGTACCGGCACTTTTGATGGCATTTTGGCAGTGCTTCCACTGATCCTCTACAGATGATGCTTGTTGAGAGTTTTAGAGAAACTTGGTCTGCAAAAGTCCTGGCTATCTCTTGCGATTTTAGCTTCGCGACGTTAAATCGTTTTCATCCGCTCGTCGTTGTGGCGTCATGGATATCCGCATACGTACTTGCGCTACCACCAGGTAGTGATCCGAGTCTATGTTGGCACCTCGTAACGATCCGACATCCAGGATACTGGACGCATGTCTGGCGTCTATTGCAACATGATCAATCTGGTTGACGGTTCGTTGATCCGGAGACCGCCAGGTCCCTTTGTGTATATTGAGGTGTGGGAATAGAGTGGTTGCTATGATGACATTTCGCCCCGCCGCGAAATCAATGAGCCTGAGTCCGTTACCGGAAGTGTTGTCGTGCAGGCTGTGTCCTCCGACTACCGAACCAAAGATGCCCTCCTTTCCGATCTTGGCGTTAAAGTCGCCAAGAATAATCTTGACGTCGTACTTGGTGCACCTATCATACGTATTCTGGAGGAGATCGTAGAATTCTTCTTTGGTTGAGTCATCCTTTTCTTCCGTTGGGGCATGGGCACAGATCAACGTGGTGTTTTTGAACTTCGCTTTGATGCGGATTGTGACCAGGCGCTCGCTTACATTTCTGAAGCCCAAGACTTCTTGCCTAAGTCTTTCCCTTACGACAAAACCACAACCAAAGAGCCGCTGACCCTGCTCCTTGCAGCACTCGCCGAAGTAGATGTCACACGATTGCATCCTTGGTATGCCCTCTCCATCCCATTGCACTTCCTGGATGGCTGGTACATCAGCCTTTAGCCTATTCAGGTTATCCACTAATTGTTCGGCTGCACGTGGCCTGTTTAAGGTTCGGACATTCCACGTGCACATCCCAAATTCATTGTCCTTGTTTCGTTTGCTGGGGTCGTCAACATTAAAATCATCCATATCCGAGGCTTGTTGTTGTTTCGGAACCGAAAAAAAGGTTAATTAAATAATAACAAATGAAAAGGGCTAATCCATCAATGGAGCCCGTAAATCAGCATTTGCTACCCTGGAAGCATTGCTGAAAAGGATAGTCAATGACCTTGGCCCCGAATGTGGACCAAGACTAGTGATGACGTTTAAAAATATCATCCATCCAATCTCCAACGAAGAAGACACCAACATGGATACCGAAGACATTGACAGCGATGAGGATTCTTCAACTTCCAGCAGTGTGGAGGATTGATCCACTGAAGAAGAGCTCAGTACTAATACAAGCTCTGAAGAAGACGCCAACGAGTCGCCCCTACCCGGACAAAAAAGACCTCGCAAGGCAGGCAAGAAGGGAGACAACGGTATCAAGCGCGCCCAACTTGACGAAGATTCTACAGCGAATCTAACCATAGAGCCAACGCCAGTGCCATCCGAATCTGCCACCAAAGGACAAATTATTTATCACCGGAACAGCAACCAACATCAACTTCCACCAAACCTCAGCCGTCAGCAACCATCCAACCACCAAAGCAAAACCAGCCACCGAAACTAATGCAACCAGCCCTACCTCCAGTAGCAACCATCACCACCAGCACCAACAACAAACACCAAAGACATCACCGCCAAGGCCCCAGGAATGCCACCAATTTTTTGCTTTTCTGGTAACATCGCCGAAATCAGCAGGTTCTGCAAAACCTACAACTTCAAAGTGACATTTAAGAACAGGAACATAAAGACGACTATCATCAACGCTGTGAGCAGAGAGGCATTCGACACCATCAAGCACTTCCTAAAGGCAAGAAAAATACAATTGAACACCTTCACTCCGCGAGAGGAATGGAAAAACCTGCTTCTTCTCAAAGGCATTCACCATACATATGCAGCCATCGAAGTGGAAGACGAATTAAGAAAACACAGGACTAGACGTTTGGTGCGCCAACTGCCAAAAGGAAGGACATCCAGCAAGCTTCAAGGGTCGCCCAACCCTCAAAGAAAAGCAGAAAGGAACGAGATCAAAGCAGAAAATAAAGTTCATCAAGCGTTTGCAGCCAAATCAGCCTGCATGGTTACCCGACCTGCAGTCAGCTTCTCGCAAATGGTGAAAGGTGGCCCAGCATCAAAATCAGCACCTCCAACACAACAACAGATAAGAACTCCAGCCAAGATGACCACACCTCGACCAGTAGCACCAAGGATCGTGCAAGCCAAGACCGGACCAGCCAAAACCACGCCAGCAACACCACTAAATCTCAACAACGAAGTCCAAAGGATTTTCGGATCTGACCTGTGAAAAGCTCGCAGTGCAGTTCCACCGAACTATGCTCAGCTTAGCGAAGGCGAGAAGTCCGTGGCCCTGGCCACCTTCTTATTCCAAATATGCAATTGAAGAAGATCCGCATACTGACGTACAATGTCAATTCATTGTTGAGCCTGCACAGGAAGACAGCGTTCAACTTATGGATGAAGAACAACAGCCCAGACATCGTCCTAATCAGCGAAACCAACGTGACAAGCAGGAACAACATTGATGTCTCTGGATATAAAACATTCCGCCAGAACAGAAGAGGGACGGCCATCTTTTTAAAGGATAAAATCTCCCCTAAAACCAAGGAAGTAAGCATTCCAGGGGCCTATAACACAACGTGACAAGTTGACAAGTCTTAATTCACTTGTCCAACTATACTTGTCCGAAGGATACGATCTTTCATAGACTTGACGGTTTGTGTTACATGATTTAGGACAAGTTTGTCGCTTTTCACTTGTCCTACAAGTACTTGTCACGTTGTGTTACAGGCCCCAGATCTCCGAACAAGTAAAGCCACCGCCATCAAAATAAGGATAGGAGAAGGGGAGGCTGTAACAGTCATCAGCGTCTACTTTAAGTGCACCTCCATCATGGGAAGCATCCAGAGTGATCTATATATTTTGAACGATGTCTTGAAGCAAACAACGTATGGAATCATAGGCGGTGACTTCAATGCTAGGCATCATCAGTGGCTGGACACATCATCAATCAAGAGCAATTGTGGACTGGATGGATCAAAATAGTGATAGACATTCTCTGGTGGTAATATCCCAACCCAAACCAACCTTTCCCCCGACACCATCGACATTGGACTTCTTCATGGCATCCTCTAACCTGGTTCATTTTCTACCCGAATTCAGGAATTATAGCTGTACAACAGTGTCCAGTGACTCGGATCATGAAGCAGTTCAACTTTCAATCAACCTTAACCAACCTGTACTCCTCACAACTGCACCACCAGATAACTACATCAACCACATTCCGGAGTATGTGCAGAGACTGAGGAAACGCCTGCAGAGGATCCACCAACATGAGCTAAACACGGCCAACAATGACTACAGGGAAATCAAAAGTGAACTACAGTGCGTAAACATCATGTTCCAGAACTCCGGTTACAAGCAATAAGACCAGGACCAGATGCCTTTAAAGTTATCAGGAAGAATACAGGCAAAAACGAACCTTTCCCGGACACCTTGATACACAACAACATGGATGTAACATCACCAGCCGACAAAGCAGAAGCATTTGCCAATTATTTTGAGGAAAACTTCAAACCCAGCCCATCTACGGACCCAGTATTCTTGGAAGAAGTCGAAGCATCCCTACAACTCACCATGCTGCCAAACACTGACCAAACAATTTTTTGTGGAGCCAATCCAGCTAACGATCCAGGGAACAGCCCACACCTGAGCATCATCGATGAAGTAGCAGAGATTATCGGCCTTTCCAAACTAAAGAAGTCAGCTGGACCAGATGGATGTTCAAACTACATACTACCTCATATGGTGATGGTTTTCCTAGCATCATAAAAAACTGCGTCAACAACTGCTACTTTCCCAAAAAATGGAAGACAGCTAAAATTGTGGCAATCCCCAAGAAGGGTCTTAAGAACATGGTCTCTAACTATAGGCATGGCGATGGTTTTCCTAGCATCATAAAAAACTGCGTCAACAACTGCTACTTTCCCAAAAAATGGAAGACAGCTAAAATTGTGGCAATCCCCAAGAAGGGTCCCAAGAACATGGTCTCTAACTATAGGCCGATATCTCTCCTCCGCAAGATCTTGGAAGAAGTCCTACTAAGAAGACTGAAGAAATTCTGCACGGAAAATAACATCATTCCAGACATACAGTTCGGCTTCCGGGAAAAACACTCGACGCTACCGCCACTAATCAAATTCCAACGGGATATCACCGTTGCACTAAACATCCATCGTGTAACCGTCGGATGCTTTCTGAATGTCGAGAAAGCATTCGACAGTGTATGGATATAAGCCTTTATTCATCAACTGTATCTACAAAGTTTGCCATCATCACTAATAAAAATTCTTTTTTCCTTTCTCTCTTCCAGGAACTTCTTCGTACAACTAGAGAACTGTAGATCATCAATCAAGAGCATCAGAGCTGGAGTTGCCCAAGGTTCAAAATTCGGACCATTCCTCTACAGCCTGATGACAAGTGACCAACCTGTTCCAACTGAGTGCGAGACACTTCTTTTTGCAGACGACTCACATACGCCAAATCAATGTCCCCTTTGATAGCTGTCAAGAAGGTCGAAAACCACATCCACAGACTGTTCCAATATTACAAGAAATGGGGTATCAGGATCAACGCATCCAAGTCTGAACTGGTGTACTTCAGGAGATCCTCCAACGGCAGAGGAAGGTCGGCAGAAAACTGCCGATCCCTGACGGATCCACTATAACGGCCAAAAACAACGCAAAGTATATAGGAGTACACTTCAACGACTTCAATCCCCACTCGAGAGCTGTGTTGAGGAAAGCCAACTTAGCGTTCCATCGGCTGCACACTCTGATGAAAAGAAAGACTGTACTAAGTCAACCAACGAAACTCGTGATCTACAAGCAGCTCCTGAGGCCTGTCATTAGCTACAGTTTTCCTGTATGGTACACCATCTCGGAGACAGCAATGAAGGAGCTACAACAATTCGAAAGAAAAATCCTAAGGATCTGCATCGGATTTTTTTTTCGACCGTCAGCGGCAGAAACATTTCAGCAACAAACGACTCTACGAAGAATCCAAAATCACGACACTGGGTAAACATCTGCTTCAATCAGCAGGAAAATTTGTAGCAAGCATCGCCAACCACCCAAATCAGCTGATGAAAAGGATGACCACTCAACAACGACATCCCGAACCGAGGTAACCTGGATGAGAATCTACTACCAACGGACAACGATGAAGAAGCCATTACCACCCAACCCAACCCAACCCAAACATAAAACAATGGCAACCAGAACCAAAAATATAATTTTACGTAGTTATAAGTTAATTATTAAGACAAATTGTAAATGATATAAAGTTCAATAAAAATTAATTGATGATTGAATCTATCTACAAACGATGGATTCGGATTTCTGAGACCTCGAAACGTGGAGAAATGTCAAATTTTTAATTCAACAAATCGGAACAATTATGTAACTTCCAATGGGAAGTTAACAATAACAAATAGAACTTCTTTCTATAACCAATACCAGACCCGTGCTCGTTGCTTCGCATGCTAAAGATTTTTCATTTTATAACATATGGGTGTATATAATATATTCAATGCATGGGGAATTATTTACTCTCTGGTTGTCCTTTCTCGTTGCAACTTTTTTTGTTATAAAACAGGAATTCGTGAACATTTGTGCAAATTCCTAATTTCGCGTTATCAAACAGAGCTGTTGTGTTAGATGAAATGTAACATTTTTGTCTACACTATTATGCTTCCTCACATTTTTAATTTATACAATTTTTTTTATTTCGCTGTCAACCCATAGGAAAAAAAACCTAAGTGTGGGATTATAATTTCACGTTGCCAAACAGGCATATTATGTATGATACTGTGGATGAAGGGAAAACGCAATTAATATACTATCACAGACACTATAATTTCATAGATATCGCATGTAGAAGAAAAAAATATGATCACTGGGACGTAGACGTACGTCCCAGTTTAATCAAATTTGAGGGCCCTATATACTATATATTATTATATAAAAGATAGATACACACACATACACATAAAAACAAAACACCAGCTATAGTACATACGAATTTTGGCCAACCGAATCGATTTTATAGAAAAAAGAAAAAGGGATTACAAGCAAAAAACATTGAAAAAGTTATCATTATTGTTTGTATGGGATGCGATATCTATGTAACTCTATTATCTGTGATACTATAGTTGTTTGTTTAATTATGTTTACTTAACTGTATTCAATTTGGTCAAATTGTTCCCGTTGGCATTTACATTATATAACAAAACAAAAATTAATAGTTTAATTTTTTTTTTTAGTCGACCCATACCAGATAAAGTATTGCATATTTGCAACATCGAATACCAATTGGCATAAAAGTTAGCGGAATTTTATAAACTAATTTAACATTTGGTATGAATGTATTTGTAAACTTGGACACTGGAATGGTTTTCTAACCATACAACATATTTTTTGGTTCCAGGCTCCAAATAAATCACATGAAAGCTTTTAATTATTATTATAAGCTTTATTTACCAATTTAATTTTAATTACATAGTTTAATAAAGATTTATCATACAAAAAAAAAAAAAATCATGTCATATTATATTAAAACTTTTAATACTTACTTTTAAATATATTTTAAATTTTATTTTTAATTTTCTTTCAGGAATGGATCCACCCAACCCAATTATTCGCCTTCTCGAGGCTTTTATGGTTTCGGTAGTGATTCGTTTGAATAGATTCTCCAGAAACTATAGATACGTAATGAAAATTTTGGCTGAGGAAAAGAAAATGTTAAAAGTATGTATTATTACTATTTAAATAAAGCATAATAAAATCCTAACTTCACTTAAAGGAATCTAAAGCATTTGATCGATATGGAAGCGCAGGCACTGTTAATGTGAATGATGTATCGACGCCATTTGCGAACTTAAAGAAACAATTGCTAAGGTATTTTTTTCGTTACTGCTTCTTATTAATTGAGTTCTTTGTAATCTATTGCATATTTGTGTTTTATAAAAAAAGTTGTTTTTTTCTTTTTACTATATATTATTTGAGAATATTTTAATATTATATATCGTTCGAAGTTATTTGGGCTTCTGTTTTAATCAGTTCACTCCTGAAACATGTTTTTAGCCAACTTAAT
The DNA here is from genome assembly GCA_947049315.1 of Epistrophella euchroma. Lineage (NCBI taxonomy): Eukaryota > Metazoa > Arthropoda > Insecta > Diptera > Syrphidae > Epistrophella > Epistrophella euchroma. The sequence goes on from OX346245.1 coordinate 62,781,363, forward strand.
TCTAGAATTCAAAAAAATTTATGAGTTTACTCTAAAGATACTTTTGAAATATGCTGAAATTGTAATTAATAACAATAAAACAAAAAACAACTATGGTTTAACTCACTCAGAGTAAGCTCGGTACTGAATAATTTCCTTAAGCTGTTTAATTGTTGTGTGCTGCACAACTAGTAGGCACTACTTTTGTTAAACCGTGTAAAAAAATTATATTTTAATTTGTTTATGATTTGTTCAAAAATAAAGTTATTTTTCATAAATTCTTTCTTCAAACTTAATTGTATATACTTTCATGAATACATATAATGTAATTCTTTTCGAAGACTGCTTATAGCATTTATTTTAACTCTTTTTTTTAATCATAATATGAAAGCGGTTTAAATATGACAGTAAAAAAAATACTCCCATTTGGAAAAGTTCATACACCGTACATGCCCATTTGTTTACTTATTGGTAATACATACATAATGTTAACGCCATAAACAGTGTGTTGAAATAAAATAAAATCCAAGACTTTCCTTTAGTATATTATATTATACAAACCTTCGGTTAAAAAATTAGATTTTAGTAATGAACAATTTATTTTTTAATGTTTAGTTCTTTTTTTTATAATTTGATTATTTCCCCACTTGCTTTGTCCCACTTTTTTTTTTGTTTTTTATTTAAATTTTGCTTTTAGAAATGATGACGCTTCCAATACAATTGCACTAAAAACTGAATCAAATACAGAAACACACGACACCAACAGCACAACAACAGCTGCATTACATCAACCACTCATTGATATCAACGAAATTGATTTAGATACCATTGATGCGCACGCTAGGTAAAATAAGTCCTTAGTATATTTGTAATTTAAAATCTCAAGTTTAAATTCCCCTTTTAGAGCTTCACTCTAAGCTATTTTCAGTGATGAGTTATATTATAAGTCTTAAACGCCAATTTTTTTTTTTTTTTTTTAATGAAATATATTTTTTTTATTTTTTACAGAAAAGAGTCTGGAAGTCAAGGTTCTTTATCAAGGCCTCTTGTGTAAGTGTGTTTAATTTTAACTTTTTACCATTCTATTTTATTTAGTATCGAAAGAACTTGAACGAATTTTTTTGTTCCAATATGTGCATTTAAAAATAATTAAACATTAAATACACGGTGATATGTTAAATTATAAGGTCAAACCAGTCTATAGACTGAAAAATCAAAAACAATAAATTTAACTACCTACATTATGTAGTATTATGTAGTAAGTATAATTAAATCCTTGAAGAAAAATAGCATGATGCTGCAATTTAACAGCAGAGATAAATGAGGAATCTTTTTATTTTGAAAGAATTTGAGATGAAAACTAAATTGGTTAATCGATATAAGAGGCGTGCCGTAGCAAAAAAATCTCACTAACACTTAATCTCAATTTAAAAGAGGCGAAATCTATTCGTAGGACAATATTCCCCCATCAATTGTAAAAAACAAACACATCTATACTATTATATAAAAGAGTAACTTTTTTTGTTTGTCAGTTTGGCTGAATGTATGCACTAAACTCACAAACAAACAAAAAAACTCTTTTAAAAAATAGATATAATACAAATTTCACTTATCTGGTATGCTATAGGATACAGCAGAAAAGAAAATTTTTGTTAAATACCGAATAATAAACAAATTAAAAACTTACCACAAAAAAAATCGTATGGAAATTTTCTAAAATCAAGCATGTAGGTATTTTCCTTGCAAAATTCTGCTTTATAGATTTTCAACTCACATTTACTTCAAGCTCAATTATTTATAAGGAGGAGTTGTTTTGCCATGGAAAATTGCCTTTTGTGGCATGTGGATTTGACGATAAATCGTCAAATTCCATATTTTTGGTGGGCTGATTCCTGGAATCGGCTCAAAAAAAGAGTTGTTTTTTTTTTTAGGTAGGGTAGTATTTTTGTTTTTTTCTTTTTTTATTTTTAGGGAACATTTTTGGTGAAAATTAAGTGGTGGGTAGTAAAAAATCTTCATCGAAAAAAAAAAAAAAAAAAAACGATTCAAGCCATGTGCAGTATAATGTGCCTTGGTAGGTGGGAGCGAGAAGTGAGTTTTGTTTTCACCGGCGACGAATTGTGTTGATGTTTTTGTGTAATAGGAAAAGTTCAAATAAAAAAAAAAAAAAAACATCAACGGTAGGGATTTTCTCTTTAGTAAGAAATAGTGGTATGTGAGAGGTAGGTATAATATTTGCAGCAAAAATAAATGTTTACTACTGAAATTGTTTGGTTTGGTGGTGGGTGTTTGCTGGATATGGTAAATAAATGGAAACGAACTATAGGCAAGGGCGTGCACAAGGAGGGGTAATGGGCATTTAATGCACCCCTAATAAAAATTATTTTTATTTTTTTTTCTGAGTAAATTAAACGATCTCAAGAGGGCACGTAAATAGGATGGGGGATGCTTATATTACATGTAGTTGGCTTAGTTAATTCACAACTTGAGTTCAATTTTTGGATTTTAAGGTAAGACTGAAATTGGTTGGTTTGGCGGTGGGTGGTTGGTTTTTTAATACTTTATTTAGGTTAGGTACAAATTTTTTCATGAGAATAAGTGATGGTGGGGTGGTAAAAATATGTATGCAGGTTTTTTGGCAGTGAATTATTCTTCATCGTCAAAAAATAAAAAAAAAAACAAATCAAACCATGTGCAATGTGCCTTGGTAGGTGGGAGCGAGATAGTGAGTAGAGTTGACTGTTTTCGCGTTTCGCCGTCGACGAATCGTGGTGATATTTTTGTGTATAGGAAGGTATGGTAAAACAAAACAAAACATAAACAGTCGGTAGGTATTCTCTATAGTGTAGTAAGAAATGATTGGAGTAGGTATAGGTATGAGTAGGTAGGTATAATAGGTATTTGCAGCAGAAAAAAAATGTTGGTTTATTAGCGGTGGGTGGTTGGTGATGGTGAATAGAATCGAACTTATTTAGAGGCAAAGGCGTGAACAAGGAGGGGTAAGGGGGCATTTGTGCCCCTTATACAAATTATTTTCAATTTTTTTTTTCTGAGTAATTACACAATCAAGGACGCACGTAAATAGGATAGGGGGATGCTTATTACATGAAAATCGACTAAATTTACAACGTGAGTTCTAATTGTTGGATTTTAAGGTAAGACTGAAATTGGTGAAGTTGAATGGAAACGAACCTATTTAGAGGCCAATGTGTGCGCAAGGAGGGGTAAGGGGACACTTGAATCACTAATACATTTGTTTTTCTAATTCATTTTGTTGAGTAACTACACAGTCAAGGGCGTAGGTAAGCAAAGGTGATGTGGGGGTGCTTATTACGTTCAAATCAGCAAAATTTACACCTTGAGTTCTAATCATCGGATTTTCAAGGTTCGAGATTTTAAACGAAGATTAAATGTAATGTGGGAACACAAGAAGACAAGAACGTGCGCAAGGAGGGATCTGGTTTCCAGAATCGGCTCAAAATTTTTTTTTTTAGGTAATACCTACCTACCTAAATATGTATTTTTATTTTAATAGGTAGGTACCTACTTTATTTAGGTAGTACAAGTGGTAAAATTTTTTTGATGTTGATAAGTGGTTGGTGGGGTGGTAAAAAATGTATTCCGGTTTTTTGGCACGGAATTATTCTTCATAGACGGCAATAACCCTTGCTGGGAAAAAATGCTTCGTTTTAAGAATATGGTAGGTATATGGTAGAGAAGAAGAAAAAATTTATCTTTTCATTGATAAATTATTAATTTTTTTGTCAAGTGGTTACTAACAAAATTCACGGTCGTTCGTTCCTTAGAGGGTAATGGGAGGTAGGTATAACAAAACATACAAATAGTCTGATTTTCAAAGTTGTCTTAAAATTACACTATAGGCAGACAGGTAGGTACATAATTAGGTGCATTACATTTTTATTCAAATGCAAGCCCACACAACCCACACACATAATTTTAGGAAAATAATTGTCAATGTTCATTGATACGTGTGGAGGCTTATTTTCAATGTTACCTGACAAAAAAAACGTCAATGTTACCTGACAAGTAACATGGATGGTGTGTAGCGCTCTTTAAGCTGAACATTTTTCGAGTGCTGATTTTAAATCATCTTTTTGGTCGATATTTGGTTGTCAAAGGTTTTACTAAAGAAGACCCGGGCAACGCCGGGTTTTATCGGCTAGTGTGTTATAATTCTCGTAATGAACTTCTGAAAAATATTTGTTGAAGCAGGAAAAAAAATTGTCGAAATGAAGTAGAAATATAATAACAAATTCAATTTATTTTAGTTTTTAGTAACATGCCGTCTTTATTTTGTATTTATTTACCGCTTTCGCATTTGCACACCACAAAAAATTTGAATTTGGTTGTGAAGAGAAGAGCTGTTTTGGCTGAGAAAGAAATATGAGAAATCTCTCCACAAAAGTCCCAGCGCTCAGGTGAGATTTTTTGACCCACTTAAAAATTCTCGGATGGCTCAGAGGCAGCGAGAATTCTCCATCGCTATCCTCCACAATTGATAGAGAATAATTATTCGTTATGTCCCGATAAAATTATTGACAAATGCTTTTAACCGATCTCACAATCAGAACAGTGGCGGCACTTGTAGCGTTTTGGCAGTTTTTTCAGTGGTCCTTTGCATTTGTTGCTGCTGGCGGGCTTATTGAAAGATAAAGAAAGACGTGGTGAGCAATGGAACGCTACAAAATCCCGAATTACAATAATGAAAAAATCTTGAATAAATTCAGGATTTTTAGTATAGGAAAAAGTACAACTTTTTATGCTTTTTCAATAATATCTTTTAAAAAATCAATCGCCTTAAAAGGGGGAGATCAAATGTTTTGAAATCAGTTTATATCTCTTTTAACTCTAACTCTACAAACCCTAAATCGTGGTCAAAAATTATGGCTTGGTCGTTTCACATAGAAGTTTTGCATGGCAGACTTCATTTTACAATAAATCTATGGGAAACGGCCAAGCCATAATTTTTTACCACGATTTAGGATTTGTAGAGTTAGGGCTTGGAGAGTTAGGCCTGGTAGAGTTAGTGGATTGGCTCTTCATGAGATCTCATAACTTTTTCATAGCGAAAGCGTTATGAGCTTGTGAGTCTTGGCGACCTATTTTACATGAAATGTTTTTGGTGGGTTTTCATTTCTTTTTGTAGGATCACCTATTATCCATAAGAAGAACACCTGAACCTCCCTCTAATACTTCACGGTGGGATTCTGCTTCCAATGAAACTACTTCACAATTGATATTGTAGCAATGGTCCTAGGATTTAAATAACTTTCTTTATACCTATCCTTCATATTGAGCTAAGTCTCTTAGCAAAGACCAGAAACATGAAAATAATATACCTATGTACCTAACTACGCATTTATTCAGTAATTATATAAGTAAAAGTAATTCGTATATTTTTAACTTCGCAAAAATTAAAGTATTAAGGTACTTAAACCTTAAAAAAATGAGCCGTCAATGTAAAATTTCTTAATTTATTATGACCGCAGCGAAAAATGAAAGTTCATTATTTTTTCCTATCGCACAATCGCACACCTCTGAATATAAGAACATATAGGTAGGTACATACATATAATTCCAAGGATACGTCATACCAAACGAGACGACAATTTGTTCACCAATCGTGGTGAAGATCTTCATGCAATATATAAATAAACAACCCTTATTTCAAGCAAAGCAAAGGTGTGTTTTATAAGGCCTCAGACTACATCTAATCCTGAAAATTTGAGCTCTCTAGCTCTATTCAGACCGAAGTTATGAGGGCTTGAAAATACGACGAAACGTTTCGAAAAAATATAGGTAGTGCTCACCGCTCGTTTGGTTCGTCTTGCGAAACAAAAATTTAATTTCTGTCACCTGTTCTTGATTCTTAAATTTTGTTTAAAAAGAATTATTTATACTGGATTTGTTATTGTTTTTAATTTTACTCAGATCAAATACATAATTTGTTAAACATCCTATTAATTCAAGGTGGGAGCTAACATATGTAATTATAAGTTCTCTTTCGGGATTTATAGTACGAATCTATTTCGACGGGGTCTTTGATGGGCTGAAATAAGTTATAATAGAAATTGATGAAATGAAAAATAATTCTCATTAAATGTCTCATATTAATCATAAACGAATGTGTTTTTAGGCGAAGATCAAGCGGAGTGCCTGGTATAAGAGTGATGCCTCCCTCAGTAGAGATGGGACTTGATGAGGCAGGCACTCTGAGTGACGAATGGTCTTATGAAAAAGTAGACAGGTATACAAAAAAAATTATTGGCTATTGCACGCCCGCATTATTTTATTGAATGAAATTAATTACATATGCTTTTCATTATTTGTACTTTCACATAATAAAAAAGTCGTAACCCACATATATTTCATCCTTAATCGACACGCATTTTAGCTATTATAAACTGCCTATTTTTGTTGGAATTTATTTTGACACATCTAAATATTTTTTTATTAACTCAAGTAAGAAAAGTTTTATAACAAACTAGCTTAAATTAGAATTTAATTTTAAAATTTATTCTCAAAAAGTTTTTTCTTTTTCATCGGCACGCTAACTATAACATAGATGTAAGAACTTAAGTCAATTGATGACTTAAGTAAATGGACTTAAAAGACGTATTTTATAAGTCTTTTGACTTTTAAAATGACTTTAACTTTAAATTTATAGTCAGCAGTCATGTACAATATTATAAGTCAATTAGGGCAGTCAATTGACTTACAGTTAATTACTGCATTACTTTTTGACTGGTTGCAGTCTTTAAGTCACTTAAAAGTCAGTAAGTCACATAAAAGTCAGTAAGTCATTTGACGACAGTCTTTTAACTTAAGTCAATTGTTTTCTTTTTATTCTTTTTACTACCTTAAAAAAATAACTATTTACATATTTTTGTGTAGTGTAGTAGTTAAAATTATTTCACTACGGGCCAGTTGACTTAAGTTTAAAGACTGCATTCAAATAACTTACTGACTTTTAAGTGACTTACTGACTTTTAAGTGACTTAAAGACTGCAACCAGTCAAAAAGTAATGCAGTCAATTAACTGTAAGCCAATTGAATTCCCTAATTGACTTATTATAACTCAGAATATTGTACATGACTGCTAACTCTAGTCTCAAAGTCACATTCAAAAATCAAAGTTTTGACTTATATTCAAAAATTTAAGTCAATTAACTCTAACTTGACTGACTTCAGTCTTTAATTGAATGCAATCTTTACAACTCTGAACTATTATATAAGTAACAACTGTTCTTTTTTGCGCGACTTTATTTAAGGAAAGCATTATGATTTGCATTATACCAAAGAATATAAAGTTAACAAAAAGAAGCATCTCATACAATTTTTTTACTACACATTTTTATATGGTAGGTTCCAATATTGCAATATTGCGTCCTGCTCCCAGAGCTTTTGCTTTTTGTATGGGCTTTTCAAGGACAAAAAAGCTGACTGTTTCCATGTGTGTGGTATCTCATTTTAAAAGCGCTGAGAGAATTATTGAAAAGCCCATAAAAAAGCCAAAGTGCGGGTTCCAACATTGGAACCCGGCATTTTCAGTAGAAAATTTGTATGAGATGCGACTTTTTGGTAACTTTATATTCTTTGATAATACCTAACTATCTTTTATTATATTTAAAAAAAAAGTCTATAATCATTTTATTTTCGTTTTAAAATAAATTATCGGTATAAAAATCATATTCAATATGAATGAACCACTTTCAAACGACATAACTTTTAAAATTATTATTTTGTTTTAATGAAATAATAACATTAGTCTAGGGAATAAGTGGCCTTTTTGGTCGAACCCAAATTTTCGGTATATACAACACTTTTTGATGTTTTCTTTATGAAAAAAAGTAGGTATGCTGAATACGAAAATGCCGAGTATACCTTTGGGAGCCTTGAGCGTTTTGACATATGACGTCATCAAAAAAAAGACCTCTAAGAAAAAGGCGGCAACTAGTTTACACCAGTAAAAAGTCGAAAAACACTAATTTCACACTAAGAAAGGCAGATCTTATCAGTTCCCAAATAAAGAAAAATTATTAAAATTTTTTGGGGGAAGGGATAATGCGTGGAAGAAGGGGGTGGGACAATTAATGAAACAAACTTCATTGAACTACACTAGTCAAACAATTTAAGGGAACAAAAAAAAAAATTCGCTTTTGTTTGTGTTTTTTGAAGAGCTGTATCTCTGTGGAAAGTGGTCGTATTAAGATGAAACAAAAATCATTCTAAAGCTTTATGTTTTTGTGTTGAGTAATTTTAGCAAATGATTTTTTTAGAGTACCGTTATTGCGCAATCATAAGAAACAGCACGAGCCAAAAATTTCAATTGTTTTAATTTTTTTAAATTTTGTTTGAAGAGTGTGATTTTCTTTGAAAAATAGTTTTAGGCCAATTAAATGTATTGCTAAGAAGACTTGTTTATTTAGCTTTAATGTCGCCTTTTTTCGGCAGTCTACAATTTTTTTTCAGAAGAATATCTGGCTTTGAATGAAAAAAGATTCTTTTGACTTTGGTTATCAACATCTTAGCAAGGAATGGAATTTAAGGACAGTTTTAAAAACTAGAATTAATTTTATACAAGAATATCTGGCTTTGAATGAAAAAAGATTCTTTTGACTTTGGTTATCAACATCTTAGCAAGGAATAAAATTTAAGGACAGTTTTAAAAACTAGAATTAATTTTATACAAGATTTTTATAAAACTTTAAAACGACTATTTTTTTGGCCTCCACCGTAGGTTAGGTTAGGTTAGGTTGACGTGGTAGCCAGCAAGAGCCGACTCACTTAGACCATACTTTGGTCCATTGTGATACCACATTGAATCTAGGGGACTTCCTCACTAGTCGTTGAACCACTTGGAGCTTCTTACGAAGCGAACGAGATTATTTATATCTATATTTGCCAGATCACTAGGATCATTGTAGTAGAAGTCTCCAAGATGGAGTCTGCGCCTTTGAGATAAAGCAGGGCATGTGCAAAGAAGGTGAGTAATCGATTCCTCTTCTTCTTCGTCCATGCAGCTTCTGCAAAAGTCATTAGAGTAAACACCAAGCCGCGTTGCGTGCTTGCCTATAAGACAGTGTCCTGTTATGACACCTATTATGGAGCAGATATGTGATCTGCTTAAAGCTATCAAACATTTAGAGCGCTTCAGATTCAGTGTTGGCCAAATCTGTTTCGTCGCCGAACAGGTGGTGATGTTGTTCCACCTGAGGTTTGTTTTCTGTATAGCATCCTGCTTCAGCATTAGTTTACATGTAGCGATAGGAGTGCCTATATTTAACCTGTCTGGTAAAATAGTTAGCATTGTTCCTTCTTTGGCGAGTTCGTCGGCCATACAATTTCCTGGAATGTCTCTATGGCCCGGCACCCAACAAAGGTGAATTTTAAACTGCTGTGCCATCTCCATGAGAGATGATCGACAATTGAAGGCTGTTATTGAGTTGGTAGAGACAGAGTCCAGTGATTTAATGGCTGCTTGGCTGTCTGAAAATATGCGGATATCCGTGTTTGATATCACGTTTTTCTTAAGCCAAGATAGGACTTCTTTTATCGCCAATAGTTCCGCCTGAAATATGCTACAGTGATTGGGAAGGCGAAAAGAGAGACTTAGATTTAGTCTGTTTGAGTATACACCTCCACCAACCCCGTCACTAGTTTTTGATCCGTCAGTGTAGAAATCAATAGATTCATTATTTAACAATGCCGAATCCTCCCAGCTGGATCTGGAGGGGATGGTTACCTGGAAGTTTTTATCAAACTGTAACTTTGGGATGGTGTAGTCGATGTTACTGGGAATTGATCCGAATGAGTTCAGAATAATGGAGTGACCAATTGCGTTATTGATCCACTGCGACGAGGCCGTTAGACGAATGGCTGTGTTTGCAGCCGTCTGTTTGCCAAAGATGTCGAGAGGTGAGAGATGGAGCAGAATGTCTAGTGCAGCTGAGGGAGTCGTACGAAGTGCTCCGCTCATGCACAGACATGCTGAACGTTGAACCTTACTCAATTTATCACAATACGTTGATTTATCTAGAGCGGTCCACCATACCACCACACCGTATGTTAGAATAGGTCTGATTACTGATGTATAGAGCCAATGAGTAATGCGGGGTTGGAGACCCCATTTTTTCCCAATGGCTTTTTTGCATGAGAAGAGTGCCACTGTGGCTTTTCTAACTCTTTCCTGAATGTTAGGTTTCCAACTTAACTTTTTATCTAAAATAAGACCCAGATATTTCGCTTCGTCTTTGAAAGTTAGTGGTATACCTTTGATATAAGGGGGGTCTATAGGAGGAATTTTATATTTCCTGGAGAAAAGGACAAGGTCTGTTTTGTGGGGGTTAACACCCAGTCCACATCGATCGGCCCATTTTGTTAGCTTGTTTAGGGCGTTTTGTAAGAGATCTTTTAAGGTTTCAGGGTGCTTACCTGATACGGCAATAGCAATGTCATCTGCATAAGCAATCACTCTGTGACCCTCCGACTCCAGACACTTTAACAGCTCATTCGCTACCAAGTTCCAAAGAAGGGGGGATAGGACACCACCTTGCGGCGTACCTCTACTGACATACCTTCTTGCAGAAAATCCGCCCAGCTTTGAATTGATAATTCTGCTAGTCAGCATTTGGTGTATCAATTCTCCAAGCGAACTATCTACCTTCAGGGATGACAGTGCAGACGTGATTGCAGATGTGTCAACATTGTTAAAAGCGCCTTGTATATCAAGGAAAGCGACCATAGTATACTCTTTGTGGTGTAGGGAGTACTCAATGGTACGCACCAATGTGTGGAGAGCTGTTTCCACTGATTTCCCTTTGCAGTAAGCATGTTGAGCCTTAGATAAGAGTCTGGCATCGATGCTTGTTCTTAAATGGATATCAATCAGTCGCTCAAAAGTTTTGAGAAGGAATGATGATAGACTAATAGGTCTGAGATCTTTAGGTTCTACATGGGAGTATTTTCCCACTTTGGGTATAAATACAATTTTAACTTCTCTCCATGATGCAGGAATGTGGGCTAGTTTTAGGCAACTATTAAAGAGCATCTCTAACATTGGCATAATAATGTCAATGGCCTCTTGAAGTTCGGCTGGTATAATGCCGTCTGGACCCGCTGATTTGTATGGTTTGAAGCTTTTGATTGCCCATTGTAGTTTTTCCCTTGTGATCAACCCTTGTGGATAAGTTAATATGTCATTGGATACAATATATCCAGTGTTATTAACCATTTGTGAGCTACCTGGGAAATGGGTATCTAGGAGCAGGTTTAGCGATTCTTCGCAAGAGTTGGTCCATGAGCCATCAGCATTTTTCAAGAAGCTAGGCATCATTGGATTTGTAGAGAGGATTTTCCTTAGCCTAGATGCTTCGGAGGTTTCTTCTATGCTATCACAGAAAGTCCTCCAGGAGGCTCTTTTGGATTTCCTCAATTCTTTTTTGTATAATTTTAGGGATTCTTTGTAGGAGTCCCAGTCAGACGCATTTCTAGTGCGTTTTGCACGATTGAAAAGCTTCCTACAGCTTTTTCTAATTGGTTCAAGCCCCGAATTCCACCAATGTGGTTTCCTTTTTCCCCTTACATGAGTAAGTGGACAGGAGATTGACATGGATTTATTAAGGGCTAAGGTAAGATCATTGACTTTACTGTCAAGTTCCTGTATATTGGAAGGAGGACTAAGAAGTTTAGGTTTGATTAGACTTTCTAGTGTATTCCTATATTTGGACCAATCAGTTTTCCGACAATTGCGAAAAACTGTATGGTTATTAGGAGGTTCATCCTTCAGATGGAATTGGATATATCTATGATCGGAGAACGAATGTTCTTCCGATACTTTCCAATCCATAATCATGTGATGAATGGTGTCAGAGACAAGAGTTATATCTAATACCTCTTGTCTATTTTTAGTAATGAATGTGGGTTCATTTCCAATATTACTTACGATAAGGTTAGTACTTAGAATAAAATCAAAAAGAGACTCACCTCTGTCATTTATGTCAGTACTTCCCCATACTGTATGATGGGAGTTAGCATCACTCCCAATTATGAGGCCGATCTTCTGCCGTTCTGCCTGAGCGATAATCCTCTCTAGTGTTTGTCCAGGGAGGGGGCCGAGGTGGTCGTGGCCAAGATACGCCGACACTAGCCAGTAAGAGCCATTGGCCGTTTCTAATTTAGCGGCGGTAATATCTCTATCGCTAAAATCAGGGAGTAAAAATACATTAATACTACTTTTCACTAGAATGCAGGATCTAGGTTCACCTATGCCCGCTGCATACAGCGTGTAGTATCCAGGAGTCCTAAGTCCCTTAACCATTGATTTTACAATCCATGGTTCTTGGATTAGGACGATGTCTTCTCCGAGCCTGGATAATCGAAGAAGCAGGGAGGCCGAAGCCTTAATGGAGTGTTGAAGGTTAATCTGTACTAACTGCAACATTTTAGTTACAATCAGACAGACCAACCTCCAGCACTGTTATGTCATCATCCTCCAACTCAGATGATGAGTTTAATAACTCATCCTCATTCAGAGGATCCGATGGTGTAGAGTCTTCGGTCTCCATATAGGTCAGACTTCCGACGTTAGAAGAAGACTGTACCATCTTCAAGGATGTACTGGGTGCATCGTCTTCCATGACTGGAAATGTTATCGATGCACCAGCGTCCTCAACCTCAGGTACAGCTTCGAAGGTTGGTTGTGGAGGTTCGCATTCCGCGTTAGCCTCATCTTTTTTGTATATCCGAAGGTTGATCGTCTCAAAACCATACCGAATCATGCCCTTAGTCTGCGTCAAGGGGGCAAGGGAGTCTTTATTGACCACGATTATCGCGCTTCGATAAAGACCCCTTACCTCCTCTAACTTTGCGACTTTCCAGTCATGAGTCGGCATGGAAGGATTGCTAACCTGGATTATCTGAAGGATTTCCTCCATGCAAGAAGGCTCAGCTGGTATCCATGTGCGAGCTCTAGGTCTGCTTGGGATGTCCTCCTTAGCAACAACGTCGAGTTTCGCACCTGGCCAGATTTCGCCCAGCTTGCTGACAGCAAGTTTGTAGAGATCACACGATCTCTGATCGTCACAGACGATGAGTTTGACATGACCTTGATGCCAACCGCCATCGTCTGTGATTGGAGGTGGTCCCGGGTTTTCCCTCATCACACTCAAGAAGCCTGCCGAGAGCTTCGATTTTACCACCTGCCACCGATCAGATGTAATCGTGCCATCAATATCACTCCTATCGATAACCGCAATCACGAGAGCATCGCTATAGGACTTGGGATTCAGAGGAGTGCTGGTGTTCTGCACTTTGGCTCGTTTGGATACCGGAGTGGTACCCTCTAAAGACCTATCCCGCTTTGACGTGGAGTCGCCGCTGGTCTTTGCCTTAGCCAAGATATCCTTGGCCCACTGAATCTTGGCAGAAAGCTGCGATTTTCCTCCAGACTCCAGTGAATCACCAGAGCCTTTGAGAATCCTCGCAGCATCCCGCCTCTCCTTATAGCGATACTTCGCCGGTTTGAACTTCCGCGACGTGCTCGGAAGAGAGCCCACTCCGGCGGTGGAAGGGCCATGTTTCACAGCCTCTCCATCTCCGGGTTGGGCCCTCCCTCGAGACGCGTTGGAAGGAGGCTTAGCAGTGGAAGGGTCGTCTTTCACAACCCTAACACTGCCGGAAATAGGTATCCCTACCTGGGGGCCTTCCTCACTGCGAATTGCAACTGATGGGGGGCCACGGTTAGCCACAACCTCCCCATCGATGCAGGGCGCAGGAGCCACGGCAGACAACGTTAACGCCGTGCTGCCGCCCGGTTTAGAAGGAGAACCGGCCTTATTGTCGTCCTGTTTGTTTTGTCTTTGGTTTTTGTTTTGTTTTTTGTTTTTTGTCATTTTTGTTCCCACGAGTAGCGAAGAAATATTGGTCGTTCTACACAGAGATTCGCATATGTAGAAAAGGCGAGTTAATTCGGAGGGTGCCAGGTATCCGAATACTCCGTTAGCGACTGAGCTTTTTTTAAAATTGGGCCCTCAGCCAGGCTGATCATCGGCACGGGTCGTATAACACCTTGATCCAGCCCAAGGGAAGATAAGAAAGGGGAAACGGAAGGAAGTGATAAGGAAGGAGCCTCCAGACAACGTCAACGCCATCTGTCGATAAGGAGTAAGACAAGGGAGTGACGGACAACGTCACGCCATACCGTCAGGGGAAGGAAGGAGTTACAGACAGCGTCATCGCCGTGCAGCAAGGGAAGGAGTGTAAGGTGAGAGGAAGGTCAGACAGCGTCATCGCCATACCGACGAGGAAAGGATAAAGCCGGACAACGTTAACGCCGTACCGGAGGAGGGATGTTGACGGATAACGTCACCGTTAAACCGTCAAGCGGAGTGGTCAGGAGGGGGTTCATGAGAGGGAAGGGTAGAGGGAATTGGAAGCGTCCTTTGGTTTCGGGACTCATCTGGAGAGGTTATCTCGAGAATCTTTGACCCTACTCAGCTTCTACAACTCGACAAGTTCGACGCTTGGCCTCCACCGTAAGATTAAGAAAAAGTAAAGAAACGACTTTTTAAAGACGTAATATTTCATTGCTCTGCAAATATTGACTGCAGGACTTAATTTGGTAAAAAATTTTAAAGAAATACAGGCCACAAGTACCTATGTACAGAATTTCAAATCGATCCATTGAACCGTTTTCCCGTACTAAATGATCAAAGTCTTACAAACCAATTAAAGGAACAAAATGTATGGTTCATAAACATTGTAAAATCGTCATCAAAATGGAAAAGAAAAGAACAATTTCTGTCCACTTTTTTTCACAGTTTTGAATTATTTACAATACTGATAAGAGTTGAAAAAAAAACAACATTTTTGCGAAAAAAAAATTAAGAAAAAATGGATAGTTATTTTCATAATTTAAAAATTTTAGTTGTATTTTTTTTTGTTGATAAGATTGTTTGTGTTAAATCTTATCAGTATTATTATAATGCAAAGCTGTGAAAAAAGTGCACAGAAATTGTTCTTTTCTTTTCCATTTTTAAGACTATTTCACAATGTTTGTGAACCATACATTTTGTTTAGTTTGTTCGGCTTTGATCATTCGGTACAGGAAAATGGTTCAATGGATCAATTTGAAATTTTACAGATATACTTGTGGCCTGTAGTTCTTTAAAATATTTTACCAAATTAAGTCATGCAATCAATATTTGTAAAGCAGTGAAAGAGTTACTAAAAGTCTTTAAAAAGTCTTTTTTTACCTTTTTTTAATCTTACGGAGAGAGGGCAAAAAAAATAGTTCTTTTAAAGTTTTAGAAAAATTAATTCCAGTTTTCAAAACTGTCCTTAATTTTCCGTGTCGGCATTCCTTGCTGAGATGTTGGCAACCAAAGTCAGAAGTCTATTTTTTCATTCAAGGCCAGATAATCTTCTGAAAAAAAATTGTAGAACGACGAAAAAAGGCGACATTAAAGTCTAGTACGCAGATCGGGAAAAGACAAATTTTATCTCTACAATTCTAATCTCTATCGCGCAAAATTAATGTTTTTCTTCTTCTTTTTCTTTTTGTAAAATTATCGATAAATAATAGTTGATCGTGTTTATCGTGCAAAATTATTGACTTGTCAAAATTTTTCCCGCAAAATAATGCTTCGATCATTATTTTTCCTGGAAAAATTTAGTGGAGACTTCACCCTACAGCGGGTATAAACGTCACAATTTTGCGCGTGAAAAAAAACTGAAGACAAAATTTGTCGTGGTAAAAATTTTGCACGAAAAGAAAAATTTTTCCCAATCTGCGTACTAAGGTTAAAGCTAAATAAAAAAGATCCTTAACGATACATTTATTTGGCTTTAAAAAAAAGAAAACGACACTCTTAAAAAAAATAAAAAATTAAAATTTTTGGCTCGTGCTGTTTCTTATGATTGCGCAATAACGGTACCTTGAAAAAATCCTTTGCTAAAATTTCTCAACACAAAAAACAATAGCCAAATCGCAATCACGCGTTCGGTCAGTCGGGCTTTGATGGGCTTTTGATCGACTTTACGATAACATGTGTCATTAAGCGCGACCTTTAAATTTGCAAAACGAAATGTGTCTTCAAACTTCGGGCGTTGAGAAATGACAAATAAAAGTTCTGTTTCCTTAAATTGGCATTTCGCAGGTAATAGAGAATCAAAAATGCCTCTGTATTTTATGTTTTCATTTAGATTCTACAACCAATGGAAATAAACAGCTTTAATAATGAAAGTATACATTAGGTATATGCGCTAGGGTAGTTTTTCATCGCTTTTCCCTTTTTTATTCTAATGGAATTTGAAAGAAAGCTATTTCATAAAAAAAACATTTCTTCAAGCATTTATAACTTTAACAAGTATCTAATGGGAAAAAATAAGAATGTACAATGTACTTCTAAAAGACCAGCAAATGGAGGACTTCGCAAAAGACGACTGTCTGTAGAGAGGATCGCAAATATTGAAAATGAATTCTGAAGTTCATTTTCACTATTCTTTGAAGCCACAGAAGCATTAACTCGAGATAGGTAACATTTATTTGTATTGTCTATCGCTGACAAAACGTCAGATAGACATGTTCATTTTAAAATTAGTTCTACACTTATTGCTAATGTGTCACTGACACTTCAAAGAGTACTGAAAATGATTGGTCCATAGAAACTAAGTTCACCTAGAATTATGAGGAATTATTATTATTAGTATTACCTATCATGATCAAGGAAAAAATATAACAGATTTTGTATTGCATTTTGTCGATTCCCCATACCTACACTTCTTTTTTGCAACCCGCTGCCTACCAGAGTTGTAAAAACTGCAGTCTTTTCGGTACTGCAGTTAATTGACTAAAAAGACTAATTTCATTAAGTCTTTTAACTTACAAAAATACTTTAACTAAAATCGAGCAGTCAGCAGTCAGTACTAATATTCCGACTGTGCAGTTAAAAAAAAAAGTTAATTAACTTTAAGTTAATTAACTGCAGTACTTTTTAACTGCTTTTAGTCTTTTTAGTCAGTAAAAAGTCTTTGTACTGCGATGATTTTATTTTTAGTCAAAAAGTCTTTTAACTTCAGTCAATTAACTGTAAGTTTTTTAAAATTTTACCAGTCTTTTACTTGTACTTATAAAAGGATGGAATAAAAAGAAAAGAAATTTAAAAGAAAAAAAGTTAAAAAAAACTAACAGTTCATTGACTGTAGTTAAAAGACTTGCTGACTAAAAGTAAAATCATCGCAGTACAAAGACTTTTCACTGACTAAAAAGACTAAAAGCAGTTGAAAAGTACTGCAGTTAATTAACTTACAGTTAATTAACTTTTTTTTTTAACTGCACAGTCGGAATGTTAGTACTGACTGCTGACTGCTTGTTTCGCAGTTAAAGTACTTATTTACAGTATTAACTTACATTCAATAGGTAAGTTAATTAACTGCGACTTTATTAACTGCATTACCAAAGTACTGCAGTTCTTTACAGCTCTGCTGCCTACAATTTACATAATCATTTTACACTGGAGCCTTTTTTCATTCATAGCGATGATCCCCATGCTGTCATTAAAAAAAACAAACCCCTTTCACTTCAAAATACCCTTCCCTATCTCACACCCTTTAAATCCATCTATCTCTCACTCACACATTAAAAAGTCTCTCATGCTGAATCCGAAAATATTAATGTATTGAAACTAGCGTATCAGCAAATTTTGAGTTAAACCTACCCTTCTCTTTTTTACGCACATAAAATCTATCCGTCTCTCTGCATGCGCCATTCAGTAAAAAGCCCATTTAAACAGGCATTGGTAAAAAAAAACCCCGTCGGAAAAAATAATCTTAAGCTGGTTGAATAGTTTTACTGCAAAATAATAATAGTTTTACTGCAAAAAAATAATGTGTATGTACTGCCGACTTAGTACATACACACTCTTTTCAAGTTTGATGAGTTGCAAACTGTCATTTTTGTTTTCCCTATTCAACTATTTTCTCTACATGAAGCAATATTTTTTCTTTCCCATATACAGAGAAAAATGTATTCACTCTTCGACAGAACGTGGTATACTTATGTATACCTACCGCAGAAACAGGTTGAATTGCAACACAATTCCACAAGAAACACACAAGACAAAATCTTAATTAATATTACAAAAAGTTGAAGACACAAATTTCTTGTGTCGGAATTTAAATTTATTTGTAATCTATGTTTGTGAGCATTGATTTTCCAACGAAAATACTCACATACAAAAATAAAATAAAAATTAAAAAGAAAAGAAGTGTAAGTGATACCGCCACAAGACACATCACTCATCAACAAAAAACAGAAGACAAAGTTTAAATTCGAATTAGAAGTATACACACCGGAGGTAAATACACTCTCCGGAACCAAACAAAAATTGCCGGAATCAAACACATCTAAAAAGGGGTAGAAGTAGAAAGATACTTCCAAAACAGAGCATCAAAACAATTTGGTTTAGGTATTTTAAAATGAAATAAATAAAACACAAACAATAAATTTGACCGAAAACTATTTCATTTTATTCTATAAAATTAATAAAAGTATAAATATATCCTGGAATTATAAAAACATCAAAATTAATTTCGAATTTTATCTGAAAGTTGAACCATAACACACAAACCAAACGTACATTAGCACTTAACTTTTATCAAACAAAAATGGTTCATACGTTATTATAATTAATAAATAATTGTCACACAAACGAATTTTCTTATGTTTTTGTAAAATAAATGTATTCTTTTTAATGAAAATTGCTTAACGGAAAAAAACTATATCCCATCCGAAAGAAGGGAAAACAAACAAAATGGGAATTACCTACTGTGAGCTGTCAAAGCGCGACAAAATAGAAAATAGGGCGTTGAGCTCGAGCTTACGATATTTACGATCTAAAGCGAGCATAACTGCCTGAACAGAATACAATGCTGGACCCGGAGCTGCAGACGGAACTGAAAGAGCTATCAAAAAGTGTCGTACTTTATTTTTTTGTACGTGCCCACAGTGCAGCTGTAGTAGTAGCTCGTGGCGTAATGGTTAGTGCGTCGGACTGTCATGCCAGAGGTCTGGGTTCAATACCAGCCGCTTCCACCTTAGCTTTTTTTCAGAGCTACTACCTCTTGCGAGGAAGTGACAAATCCTCCAAGAGTATCTCTTGTCATAGAAAAGTGCCACTCACCTTAGCCGTTCGGATTCGGCAATAAACTGCAAGTCCCCTCCATTCCTGCAGACACGCACACAGGAATGGTTGAGAGGTGTAAGTCGCTAGGCCCTGGTTCTTCACCAAACTAATTAATTAATTACAATGCAGCTGTACAGCTTTTAAAGTATTTTGAAGAAAAACAAAACAATATTCTTGTGTACAAGTTCAGAATTCACATTTTTTGTTTCCAATACTTTTCCTTTTAATAAATAATTTTTTTTCGCTATACAAATAACCATAATATTTTTTTTGTCCGACCCAAAAAGTTGTTTTTTTTTTTTCTTCATACAATTTGAAACGTCAAAAGTGACGTACTTGAAAAGCTAAAAGTTGGTGAACTCTTCCGTCTGCAGCTGCAGCTCCGTATGCAGTTACGTTCCGTTGTGTTCGCAACATTGAATTTGTGTGTATTCAATCTTTTGACAGCTATTTCAGCTCCGGTTTCGTCTCCGTCACCATTCTGTTCAGGCAGTAAAGCTTGAGGTAACATTTCTGATTGCCTCATAAGAATCCATTGTTTCTATTCAATATGTCGAAGTCGGCACGAGCGAAGAGCGAACGCGTGATTATGATTTGGCTATAAAGCTTTAGAATGCTTTTTGTTTCATCTCAAAACGACCACTTTCCACGAAATACGCAACATTTAATACTAGTTTTGAACGTTTTTCTTTGTATGACTTGGTTCGGTACAGCTGTGAACCCTCCATATCCACATCGGGTATCCGCATCTTCTCACTCAGACAGACAAGCTATTCAATCTCTGGACTCTGACTCTACAATTAAAAAGTCCTAAGTTTAAATTGTCGATCATCTCTGACTGGACATTCCAGGAGGCTTACAAACTCGCTTAAAGTGGACAAAAACTATTTACGTCCGTAATAGAGTGTCTACCAGGCACTGTCTAATACGGAAGTATGTAATGCTACTTGGCGTTTATGCAAATGATTTTTGCAAAAATGTATGCACAATAAAGAGAAGGACAAAATTCCGATTCCTACATATGTATGTGTCCTTCTTTATACAAAAGAAGAAGGATTCTTTTAAGAGTTCTATTACAACTATACTAGTGATCTGGCAAATACAAAAATAAATAGTCTTTGAAAGAAGGTTTATTTTTTATTACACTGCGATCTTAAGATCAATAACTGTGCCGCCATCTAGATCTAGATGAGATGCTCACCCTACAGTTCTTTCTCCAAATTTGTCTTTCTAAGAAATTTGAGTATTTGGAGAGAGGATAAGTCGATACGGTGATCTTAATAACCTTTAGCATACTTTTTTATGTTTAATAAAAGAAATGGAATGTTTATATGAATAAGTTTAACATATTAGTTTAGCTTTAGTTACTAAGAGTGTCATGTACTTTTGAATACATATGGGCAAATAAGTTATACGAAAATGAAAGGATATAATAACATTCCGCTTTAACTTAGCTCCCTGTATATGTAAAACATTAATAATTTGAATGAAGGCTTTTGCACAAAGTGATCTAATTGAAAATTAAATGATGTAATAGGAATCAGCATAAAAAAATACATGGAAACGATACCCCACTCCACCTAGTTCCATGAAGTTGAGTGTTTCATTAATTTCCCCCACCCCCTTTTCCCGCGCATTATCCCTTCCCCCAAAAAATTGTAATAATTTCTTTTATTTTTTGGAACTGATAAGATCTGCTTTTCTTAGGGTTTGTTTCACAATGTCTTATTAAAGTTCCCCATAACTATCGGACACTTAAATTATCCGCAACTTATGTGTCGATTAGCTAGTTGTCAGTTATTCCAGTTTTCCAAAAAAATTTACTGATTGAAAATATTCAATCAAATAATTATTAATTTAATTCTTAAATGTGAATTTTGAAGTGTCTTAGATAAACTTTTTAGACCGCGAAGTGGACCGAGGCCCGTGGTACCGTTGCAAATTGATAGAATTCAGTTTTAACCGTTAGAAATTGTGCGTGGATAAGTGAACTTGAGCGGTTAAATGATTTTTTCATTTTGAAAGTGCGTTTTTGTGGTGTTAGGGGTGGTATTTTTATCGTGAAGTAAGTGATTTGGTCATAACGCAAAATACACGATTTCTTCTCGTTTCCCACATACAAATATTCGTCATATGTAAATCCAAACTATTAAATTTATGCATTTGTTGTATGAGTCACATTGACAGCTGTAAATATTTTATTTGTCAGTTTAATTTGTTAATGAGCACTTCAACTGGCCTGTAAAATATTCAGAACTTTAAGTGCCACTTAGACCTATTCAGATATTGTGAAACGTAAATGTGGTTGTTAAATGCCAAAGAAGTTCCAAATAGCTTAAATGAAACTTTAATCAGACATTGTGAAACAAACCCTTAGTGTCAAATTAATGTTTGTCCGACTTTTTATTAATAAAAACCAGTTGCCGCCTTTTTCTCAGAGGTCCTTTTTTGATTAATTTTTTTTCTCAAAACACTTAGGGCTCCCGAAGGTATACCTGGCATTTTCGGATTCAGCACACTTTTTTCATATGGAAATAATCATAAAGTGCTGTACATGACCTGAACATTTGGGTTCAGGTCACTTTTTTCCAGACTATATCGCGTCATCGACACAAGTCAACAAAACAAAAGAAAAAAATGATTTCTATTCATATTCTGACGCACAGTATCCACTCATTGGCATACTCAGATACATAATTGAATTTCATTCAATATAGTTCACAACAACAACATATTGCCTATTATTTAAGCAGAAAGATGTCCGACGTATTTCATTTGCCATAGAATTAAAACAAAAGTCAGAGGGGGCATTTTTAATACTGAACATTTAAGTTTGGTTTATTCGAGGTAAATTTCCATGATTTTCCTCGTATTACGTGCCCGTTAATGTCTAAAACTACATTTCAGGATTTGGAAAAGGATTATTTATATTACGAAATTAGGGGTTTAACGTTTTTTGAGAAAATTATCTTTTTTTTTGGTTATCTATGTATATCACTGTGTTGGTTAGATTAATTTTGTACACGGTACAAGTAGCTTCTATTGACATTTAAAAAATTTTGTAAATAAAAAATAAAGAAGAAATTAATTTTGAGTATAGGTTCTTTTGATTTTGTTCACACTTTTTATAATTATGTAAATATTATAACATTATATAAATAAACATTGCTTTCTATAACTTTTATTTAAGAACTATGTACATATATATACAAATTTTAAACGCCTAAAAAATCCACAAATTATTTAAATACAAATTATTAAAAAACTTAAGAATTAGCTGCTGTTAATAATGAATTTTACAGAATAGAGACTCATACGGTTTGGGGTCATGATTCTGTATATGTGCCAAAACTCGGTTTCCAAAATTCTTTATTTCAAAATTCTGTAAATTCAAAACTCTGTATTACAAAATTTCTTCAAATCCAAAATTTTGTTCTTCAAAATTCTGTAAATCCAAATTCTGTATTTTGGAATTGCTCTACGGAGCTTTGACTAGAGCTTTAATTATATAGTTTGCTTATTTTGTTTAACATCTGATCACACTTCCGAATTCGAATTTGCTTTCATTTTAAATAGGCGTGTTTAGAAAAATAATATCTCCTAGATTTCGTTCCATCAAATAATGAGCAAGTGAATCGAAAAATGTTTTTCCTCTGTATTTTAACAGAAAAACTAAAATTCGTTGAGGTATCATATTCATGTAACTGAGACTGAGATTACTTATAAGGTCTTTGAGATCTTACATGGATATGTTTTTTTTTTTTTTTTTTTTTTATATCCGCTTTTCAATAGCATACTTCAGTTTTTGAAATATTCGTTCAAAATGTGTCAATTGTATTGAATTAAGGTATGTTCGATTTATTTTACTGAAATTATTTAGTTTTGAAATATGAATGGTTGTGAGAAATTAAAAGACCGGAGGTAAATTCGGAAAGTTGGATCAAAATTATTTAAAGAAAATTACTTTTAAAAATAACCCATCTTTTGTAATACTAACAGAATTTTTATTTTATTATAAATTTACACAATTTTGAAATTTGAAGTATTCTTGCGAAAGTTAAGATTTTACACTTTAAAATACAAGATAAACAAAAAGACAAATATTACTTTTTGAATATAAACTGGGCCCGTATTACGAATTGCGAAACGAAAGGCAAAACAAACGATACCCAAAAAACGATAGTCATGACGTGGACCGAAAAACAAAAAATCTATTTTTTTAAAATAAACATGCTACAGCATAACTAATAAACCTAAGTCAGAAGTGTCAAAACTGTAAAATACGACCACCATAAGCAGTCGTTGTCGTAAAAGAAAACGAGTATCTTTTTAAAAAAAGATTATCGTAAAATGTAATCGCAATTTAACGATTACGAGGGATTTTGATACACTATTTAATATTTTCCAGATTTTTAATACAGTATTTTGAATTTACAGAATTTGGGGATACAGAATAATGGATTTACAGAATAATGG
This sequence comes from Epistrophella euchroma, assembly GCA_947049315.1. Classification (NCBI taxonomy): domain Eukaryota; kingdom Metazoa; phylum Arthropoda; class Insecta; order Diptera; family Syrphidae; genus Epistrophella; species Epistrophella euchroma. The sequence goes on from OX346245.1 coordinate 62,805,023, forward strand.
AATCCAGAATTATATTTATACAGAATTTAAGATTAATTTACAGAATTTTGGTCAAACAGAATTTTGGACTACGCGTTTCCCTCTCATACTCATACATGCATCCATCATAACCCCTTCACTATGTACATATTTGTGAGGTTAAACTTAAATATATACATGATTAAATGCTTGTTGGAAAGCCGCTCGGCATTGGTAATGTTGATAGTAAAATTCAAATAAACAAATTATTTTATAACTGCACAATTAGATAGTTTCATTTTGATTGCTCGGCATAGGTAGGTATAGTAAAATAATTAATAAAAATTCAATCTTTTAGAGCTGGCGAATTTACATATGAAGAAGATTTCGCTACCAGAGACCATCACATTATTATTGAAGCCCTCATATCCGCTTGGTATGCAATTCTTTCGAATACTGATTTAATTTGCTATATTGTTGTTTTCATAAACCAGGTAATTTACAATGGCTTTATTATAAATAAAATTAAAAAATTAAAAGTTTTAAAATTAACACATAAGGTCATCAACGCGAGTATAATTTCACTTCCTTTGCCGCTGATGGTATTCCTCTGGGGTACACTTTCACTTCCTCGTCCGACGAAAACTTTTTGGATTACATTAATTGCCTATACCCAATCATTAGTTTTGATAAAATGTGTGTGTCAATTGCTTTTGCCGAATAATATGAATACGTCATTGCCAAATCAACCGTTGGCAGCATTGAACATAATAGGAATTTCATCCAATCAACATTATGCGAACTATGATTTACTACTACTGCTGGTTCTATTTTTCCATAGGTAAATAAATAAATTTTTTTTAATAAATAAAACACGTAAGTCATTCGATTTAATATTGCTTTAGATTTGTGTTGAAGTCACAGGGGTTATGGAAATCTGAATACAAAGGAGAAGTAATGCAAGAACATGCTTTGATCTTAAAAGAGGATGCCCAAAGCAAAAACGTTTCGTAAGTTTTTTAATTTTCTGTTACAATTACATATCTTATTGTTAGTTGTTTAAACTTTTCCTTAAAGCAGAGATGATGCAAATGACGAACAAGCTGTGATAATAGAAACAGCTGAAAACGCTTACGACCATAACCTTCAGGAATCGAACTCTCTTCAAAACTCAGGAGAATATATTGGTGGAATTTCTCAACTAACGTAAGTTTTAATGCGACTTAATGAAATTAGTTTATGGATAAAAAGTTAATTTTATTTAGGAAACACAAATATTTGTCATCATACAGAAATTTTTTTATTAATTTAATTAAAAAAACTCGGTTGCCTGCTGATGTTTACGCACTGATGTTTTTATGTGACTTTATTAATTTCTTCGTTCTTCTATTTGGCTTCACAGCATTTGGGGTAAGAATTCGTTTTAATACTGGTCTATTTTTCTTAATATATGTAAATGATTTAAAATCAGAGAAAGAAAAAGTTGTATGTAATGAATCTAAGCTAAAAAAAAGAAAAGAAAAAATATAAAATATATGTGCATACTACGAAGCTCAGAAACTATCGAAGCCTACGAACCCCCTGCCCCTGTGTAGTAACACTTGAGTTATTATGAGACTCATGAACTTAAGGGCGCTATGTTTATTTAAAAAAACTGTCTACAGTTGCTTAAGCTTCGCATTAATTCTGCCATAGCGAAAGGGGGGCGTAGGCTTTTATATCAAACTCTGTATATAAAAAATAATAAATAATTGAAATCTGTTTTGCTTTTTACTTTTAGTCTCAACAAGGCGAAGGCGGTGTGCAAACATATTTAGTTGAAAACAAAGTGCCTATACCTTTCCTTATTATGTTACTCGTTCAATTTATTTTAATTGTTATCGATCGAGCACTTTATTTACGAAAAGCATTGGTTCACAAAATAGTTTTCCATTTCTTTTCTGTTATCGGCATACATATATGGATGTTTTTCGTAATACCAGCAGTTACAGAACGCAGATTTTATTCTTTAGCTCCTCCAATAATATTCTATATCATCAAATGTTTCTACCTTTTACTTTCGTCATTCCAAATAAAATGTGGATATCCAAAAAGAATTTTGGGAAATTTTCTCACAAAAGGGTTTACTCTGGTGAACATGATTTCGTTCAAATTGTAAGTTTTTCATTATTAAAAAAAAAAAACATAAATAAATATTAAATAATTTTTTAACATTTAATTTTTTTTTTAGCTATATGCAAGTTCCATTTTTGTTTGAGCTTAGAACGATTCTCGATTGGGTGTGCACAGATACAACAATGACTCTCTTCGATTGGCTAAAAATGGAAGATATATTTTCAGAAATCTATTTTATTAAATGTGGTAGACAAATGGAAACAGACTTTCCCGCAATGCGAGCACAAAAGAAAGCTATGATGTCCAAAATCACATTAGGTGGAACAATAATTTTGCTTATTGTCGTTTCCATATGGGGTCCCCTTTGTTTGTTTGCATTGGGTAATGCTGTAGGACAATCAAATATACCCTATGAAGTATCGGCTTTCATTCGTATCGGACCCTATGACCCCATCTATGAAACAAGCAACAGAGAGAGTATATATCCGTTCAACACTACGATGTTCATGAATTTAACAAATGCATACAAAAGAAGCAAACCAGCTTTAACTTTTTTAAGTAACTATGATGAAGGTGATATTGCAGCGATAGTATTAAAAACAAATTCGCCATCCTTGTGGGCGATAGCACCTCCAGACAAAGAACGACTGTTGGACGATTTAATAAAAAGTAAAGATATTGATAAATATTTAATTTTATTTGAGTTACGTAAGTACTCTTTTTAGATCAATCTCTTACATGCCGTTTCACATACTCATTTACCCGAACACCACCTAATAAGGGAGGTATAGGAACAGTTTCCGATGAAATAACTTACGAATTAGGTAACACTTTCTCCGGACGTGAAGCTATGATAGCAATGCTTCAGGGCAATTCCACAAACAATAGCGTGGTCATTATTCCCAACATTTTACCGAAGTTTATAAAGGTGAGTTTTTAGGCAAAAAGGTGAGATATTAAAAATTGTCTCTACTTTCAGGTACACAATTCGGGAGATTTAAACGTCGTAAATCAGCTTTCGGGTGATACAGGTAATTTTTAAGCAATAGTTTCGGTTTTTTTTTTTATAGATCCTAAAAATCTTAATATTTACTTTAAAAGAATACGAAATTAAAAACTCATCGATCCTATGAACAACAACCGTAAAGTCTAATATCAATTACAATAAAAGCAATTTAAAACGCCTTATTAATAACTCGCGTTCAGGTGGCAGTAGGCTATCTGAGATAAGTTAAGTTTTGCAGCCTACTTTTACTTTGTCAACATGAATAAAAAATGAAAACAAACGTCAATGTTGTATGCATTAGCACTTCTTTTAATTATACTTTGCCAAAATGCATACAAAATTGACGTTTGTGTTTATTTTTTATTTATGTTGTAAAGGTAAAAGTAACATGCAAAAATAAAATGAAGTCAATAAGGCATTTTGAATTAAAATTTATTTAAGTGTAGTCTTATGGCCAATGTCATAAGCAAACACAAAAATTACTTTTATCTAAACTCCTTCTATATAATATCAGACTTTTAAAATATTTAAGTTTCACCAATTTAAAAAGGGTTAAAATTGAATTTGCCTAACATCCATATGGATACAAAAAATGGGTTGTTTCACTCTAGCATACGAAGTGTATGAAGAATTGTGAAAAAGTATTATTTCTAAACGCAAACGTCAAGAATTGAACTACAAACACAAAACATACAGGTCGTACAATGTATTTTTAAAGAAAATGGTAGGTGTATTTATTTTTACGGAATTCGAGTTATTTTATAGAATCAGTGCGCAGACGAAATATTCTTGAACGTACTTACTATTGATAAGTGCGTTCCTTTACTTTGAAAGTCTGTGATTTTCTGTGCATTTTAGTGCCATTTTATTTTTGTATATGAATGTTGACAGAAAATAACAGAGATTCAAAGTAAAGTGACTAGGCTACTATTTTTATCTTCAAATTGTTAAATAAAACAAGTCGAATTATGTAGTTTGCAAGTATTCATATTTTGTGGGTATGTATGTAATTACAAAAAAACAAACGTGTCGTAAAAAATTAAATCATATTTGTAGAAACTTGCCTACAGCTACTTGTTCTGTTGGCAGTAAAATACGCTATTAGTTTATAAGGGCTTTTAATAGCATCATAGATTTAAAAGCACTTGGTGAAACCAAAAAAACCCATTTTAATGCTAAATGGGATTTTAAATTTTTAAAAGTCCTTTATGAAGTCAGGCATAAATCTTCTTAATAATACCTAATGTAAATGTTCGTTTGTCCATAATCTTAAGTGCTTCCACTCGGTTTAACTATTTCCAGGTTAAAACGAGTATTAGTGAAATCTAACAAATAAGGTTGATTATGTATAGGGTGAAATAGGGTAAAAACAAAATACGGTATGCGGTTTAAAAAAATTATTTTGTGTTTAAAAAGTATTTAATATTTTAGAATCTCCGTCGGGAATCATTTTAAGGCCAACCATCCTTCAAAATATAGAAATTTAGAGAGTGAATTTAAGTAAACAAAATGGTGATTGATTTTAAAAATATTTTTTTAATTGAAGGGTGATAGATCATTATAAGATGGACCATGTAGAAAACGACACGAATATTTAAAAAATGATGATCAACGTAAGCTGATTCAAAGAATTTTGCAAATAGGTCACATGCACCCTGATATTATATCAGGAATACTTAAAGAAGGATGATCGACGTAAGCTGATTCAAAGAATTTTGCAAATAGGTCACATGAACCCTGTAAATTACTGAAACTATAAGCAAAATTTCTTTACCAAAAAAATGTACTTTTTCACACATTTGTTCAATACTATCACCAATAAAACATCTGATTTTACAGCAACTAAAATGGTACCTCCCCTTTAAATATAATCAGTGTATCACTGATCAGTATATCCCCTTTTAGTATAATCAGTATATCACTGATATACTGATTATATTAAAAGGGGAGATGCCATTTTAGTTGCTGTAAAATCTGTTAATGCTACCAAATGCTTTATTGGTGTGACCTGTTTACAGAGCTATTTTGAAATTATCTGCAATTGCAAAGTTATTTGAGCTTATTGTTAGAGTTTATACTTTAATATGACAGAACATATTTGTGATGAACAATATGGCTTTATGTCTGGAAGGTCAACTGCAACAAATCTTCTGATCTACTCAAAATATGTTACTGATGCCTTAGAACCCAGGTAGTTAAGTTAGTTAGTTTTAGTTAAGCCTGAATCGTTTGGAACTCATGGCCAGCTTCTGAGATTGTTATCAAGCTATCTAACTGAAAGGACACAGTGTGTTAAACTTGAGAATATAACTTCTAAAATAATAAAAGCACTTTCTGTGTACCTTTAGGTAGCCATCTTGGGCCGCTTCTATTTAATACCTTCGTAAATGAAATTCCATCTTTACTTAAGAGTGCTTCTTGCCTAATGTAGATGATATAAAATTAATGTTTGTGTGTTTTAAAAACACCACACATTTTTGATATCTTAAAAACGATTTAAATGTATTAGTAGATTGGTGTCAAAGAAATTTGCCAATTTTGAATATTTAAATATGTAATGTCTTAATGGCTCATCGAATTTTCACTCCATTTAAGTACAACTACAAAATTAAGAACCAGATTCTGGATTAAAAATTCGAGATTCGAGATCTTGGAGTCATTTTTGTTATTAAGTTGTCATTTTCCTTACACATTATTATGTTATTGCGATTTTCGAAGGCAGACTCAATGCTTGGTTTTGTCAAACGAAACTGCAGTGAGTGTACAAACCCTAAGGTTAGGTTAGGAGCGGCGTGCCCAGCTCATATGCTGCTGCATACACGGGGGCCGAATGGTCCATTCTGATCCCCATAAACAGAGATGCTTACTTAACTAATTATTGACATAGATTTGTCATTTGCAAACCAGCCTATGCTTTCAATATATTTTTTCATGTTCTCCGATAAACCTGTTTCAAAAGTAGGTGAGGCGGTTTGTTTGGACAATCGCAGAGCATGTTTTTAATGGTTTCAATTTCTTCGACATCCTGACAGCTACTACAGAAGTCGGATGTGGATACACTCAATGGCACAATGTCCCGTTAGTACACGTATCAGGGTCTTACTATAATTCTTTTTACTCAGCGATAATATATAGTGAGTTTCTTTTTCATTAATTCTAGGCCATAAACTTCTAGAGATAACGCATTCGTTCCTGGTAATCCAGAAGTTGGTGATTTGCTCTTTCGTTATAACCTCTATCTCCATTTAATAACACACCTTGGGACACTTGATCCCGTAGCAAATGCTTTAGATCTTACTGTCTCATTGGCTATTGCTTTGATAGCAGCTTGACTGTCCACGAAAAATGTGATCTCCGACGAGGTCAGTTTTTTTTTGTGAACAATTATGGCTGCTTTTTCAATAGCGTATATTTCAGCGTGAAAGACTTTGCACTCATCTGGGAGTTTATATGATTTTCTCTTCTATAAAGACTTTCACAGAACACCCCAGCTCCTGTTCCTTCCACTTTTGACCCATCTGTGTTCACCGATTAGCGAGTTGGGTTCCCATCCATGCCTTTCGGGTATTAAGATAGTGAAGTTTCTGTTGGAATCTATTACAGGTGGTATGTAGTCACTAGTCATGTCAAGATCGGTATACCTTTGCAAGATAGATCCATGACCGAAGGTGCTGTGCTTCCATAAGCCTATTTCCTTAAGACGAAGCGCATACTGGCCGCTGTGCATCTTATATACTCGTCCAGGACTGGAAGATAGAGAATAACTTCCAGCCCTGCTTGTGGTGTGGACCTTAGTGCCCCTGTTATGTTATATACAGGCTAGTCTCTACCTTGTTCAGGTTCTTGAGGTAGCTACTTTTTTCAGCCGCCTTCCACCAAACAATCGAGGTAAGTACGGGACGAACGATCGCCGTGTACATCCACTTGATGACCTGCGGTCTCATGCCCCACCATCTACCGAAGGTTTTTTTTGCATGTGTAGAAAGCACAAAATGCTGGTTTTGTTCTTTCCTCTGTGTTCCGTTTCCAGGTTAGCTTTGATTCAAGGTTTACTCCAAGATATTTGGCTTCATTGGAGAGTTTCAGAGTTATTTCATTTAGCCTGGGAGGAGTAAAGTCCTCTAGTTTTCTTTTCTTCGTAAACTGAACAAGTTCAGTTTTTGAAGGGTTAACCCCAAAACCGTTTTTTTCTGCCCATGAAGATAGTTCATTAAGTGCAGATTCCATAATATCCCTGATATCAAAATGACTATGTCGTCTGCATAGGCCACTGCTTTGATGCCTTTATTTCTAAAACTTGTAAGAATTTTATTAACGACGAGGACCCAGAGGAGAAGTGAGATTACCACTCCCTGTGGTGTGCATCTTGTAACTGTTTTCTCGACAATAGTGTCTCCAAGTTGCGAGCTTATGACCCTACCATTGAGCATGGAATAAATCTAGTCCACAATGGCAGATTCAACTCCAACCTCTTTCAGAGCAGATTTAATGGACCCCAGTTTTACGTTGTTAAATTTTCGTTCGATGTCTAAAAATGCTGCCAGGGTAGGGTCTTTGTACTCGAGACTTTTCTCAATTTGAGAAACTACTTCGCGCAACGCTGGTTTCACTGACTTACCTTTAAGGTAAGTCTGTTGGTAGTTGCGCAAATTATTTGGATTGAGAAAGTCCCTAACATGCAGATCAATAATCCTCTCCAGTATTTTGAGGAGAAACGAAGAGAGGCCTCTCGGTCTGTAATCTTTTGCAGTCGAGTGTGTCGGTTTTCCAGCCTTTGGAATGAAGACCACTTTAACCTACCTCCAGCTTATAGGGACATAGTCCAGTGCATTTATAATCCGACCCAGTAGTTTGTAACACCCCTAATTTTTTTTTCATCATTAGAAAGGTACTTCTTCGGAGATCATAACCCTGAGTTTTCGCACTTGCGAAATTCACCTTTCGGCCGCCATCTTGGATTTTAGTTTTCATTGAATATCTCAGTTTCTGTTCGTCCTACACAAAACTTTGTAATATTAATATTGGTGGGGTGGCCTCGGCGCATTGGAAGTAGTGCTTGACTGCTAACCTGGATGTGTGGGTTCGAGCCCCAGTCTAGGCAGCATTCTTTTCTATATTCCCTCAACTGAACGCCACCCCTGGGATTTAATGAGATAATCAAAACCTTGTTTCTCAGTCCAATGTGCCAACAAAAATCTATCCTATCCTTCTATTCCTTCTAACATTGCCTAATTTATAAGACCCTAGGTCTTACTGGCATACATATATGTATATGTTTGTGTTGTTTTTTTTTTTTTTTGTTTTTTTTTTTTAATATGCAGTGGCTGGAATTTGATGGGAATTTTTTATTTGTGGGCTTGTAGATTTTGGATTCGTAGATTTTGTGCTTGGGGATTACAAATTTATGGATTTTAAAAAGTGAGGGGATTTTAGTTTTAGATATTATGTCGCTCCCCCAAATGTTCACACTACGACAGATTTTGGAAGTCGCATATGATAGCGTAGACAGAGACGAGCTATACAGAGCCATGGCGAATCTCGGCAACCCTGTCAAACTCGTCCGCTTGTGCAGGATAACAATGGAGAAATCCTGCTGCTCCTTCAAAGTCGGTAAGAACACCCGCGAACCCTATGATGTCGAGAAAAGTTTGAGGCGACGCGTTATCATGTAAAGCCCAGTACGCAGCCCAGTACGCAGAAAATTTTTCCCAGGACAAATTTTGTCTTCAGTTTTTTTCCAGATAGTACGCAGTGCACGCGTAAAACTGTGATGTGAAGTGAATTCATTTTAATTTATTATTATTTATTAAAAAATATAAAAAGTTGTGATAATTATTTGTAAAATATTAAATTTAAACAAACAGTTAATTTCGTGTTTTATTTTTTTTTAATTCATTTAAATAAACCAACGCAACTTGGAGACACAAAATACAAAATGTACATTATTCCTGTTTGGTAACGTGAAATTTTCACCATGTGTCCAACACTTGGATCTTTTTTCCTATGAGTTTTGACGGAAAAATGTTAAAATTTGCAAGAAATTTCACGTTACCAAACAGACCAATTATGTAATGTACATACATATAAAGAAAAAATCCTTTCATTTCAATCTACCCTTCCCTATCTCACACCCTTAAAATCCATTTAGATCTCACTCACTCAGTAAAATGTCATGCTGAATCCGAGAATATTTATGGAAACTTTCGCATCGGTATATTTTGAATGGAATCTACGCTGTTTTTTTACGCACATAAAATATACCCGTTGTAATATCCGTGGCGTGATGGGTAGTGCGATGGACTGTTATCCCGGAGGTCTAGGTTCGATCCCCAGCCTCGCCACCTACTGCCTCTTGCTAGGAATTGACGAAACTTCCAAGGGTCACTTTAAGCAAATTCACTGACCCAACTTTCTCGGTCTTTCTTGGATCTTTGCTAAACTGACCGTTTCACGCACACTTCTTTGTATCTACAGGCATTTTTTCCCACACCTTTGTTTAGTTCATCTTTGCAAGTCGAGTATAGCGAAGACATAGTTTTTTTTGTTCTCTTTTCTTATATTTTCTTATGAAAAATTGAGAAATGGTCGCTTCATAAATTAAATGTTAGTGTTTTTCGTTAATTTCGTCTTTTTGTAGTGCAATAAAATGTGTGTGTAAATTGTATCGTGAACTCTCAAGGCTGTTTCGAGACGTTTGCTCTCTCTTAAAAAAGAATTTTAAACAGTGAAATAATATATAATTAAGCATTTATCGTCGTCACGTCACGTTATAAAGTTCGAAAAATTGAGGCAACGTAACGACGAGAAATACTTTATGTATTATTTCGTTGTTTGAAACTCGTTTTTAAGAGAGAACTACTGCGAAGAGATTTCGTCACGCTGACGTCTTGGTTTCTCGTCGCATTGTGAAACAGCCTTCACTCTCACAATACATGCGCAAGTGGGTCAGTGGTGATTCAAATTTCCATACTAATTTGAGCCGACAAACGCAGTTTTGCGGATCCGATTTGGATCCGCACGCGGAGTCCCCCTCTTCGTTGTTAATTACGTGTGCGGATCCAAAACGCACTCTTGTCATAGAAAGTGCCGCTCACATTAGCCGTTCGGATTCGCCAGTAAACTGTAGGTCCCCTCTTCTTAGACTAAAGAATATTATAAACTTAGAATTACTTAAATAAAATTTAAAAACACGTACGTCTTATAAATATGAAGAGGATTTTAAAAACTCAAACAATGACTTCAAACATAATACATTTAATAGTATATCTGCTTAAACCAAGATCGATTACATTTAATATATCGATTGAAAAGCGCAAGCACTAGTGATAGTCTTTGGAAAATCAAGGCGTTTACAAGGAATAATACGATAAATCAGTGTTTTTGGCAACACTGCATATAAAAACGCATTCTATGCAGCTTAAGGGCCAGTAACAAACATGGTTTAAGATTTAACCCGTATTACAGCAATTTTAATTCGCCGAAAATGATAAAAATTATCATATAATCTATATATAAATAGGCTAAAATAAATTTTGTGGTACCATTTTCTCAAAAAGTATTGACCGATTTCGATAAATTTTATATGGTTGGAAAGCCAAAACCGCTGAGATGTGCAGAATATACTTGAGACACGCATTTACACACTGTTGGTCATTTTTGTGTTTGTAGTGTCGAACACTGTGCATATTAAAAAATTAAAAAAAATGTTTTTTTCCTTCAATATTTTCAAACAAATTTGGCGTGTTCAGGAAAAAGAGATCTCTGAGATTTCTCAACTTCAAAAAGTGAGCAAGCGAATCCAAAATTTTTTTCCTCAGAGTTTTGACAGCAAAACTGATAAATTTTGCTGAGGAATCCTGTTCACTTAACTGAGATTGCTGAGGGCTCTGAGATCTTATTTTCCTGAACTTGATTTTTGTTTGCGAAATCGAAAGTGTCGAATTTCGACACAGGACGATACTAGTTTTCATAAATGTTCTTATTTAATTCCAGCCTATCGTTCGCTAGCCATAAGACTGCACACCAACAACGATTCTTCGAAGGGAGTATGGTGGGAGATACAAGAATCTTGCAACGACCTTTTCTACAATAATACTCTACAGTTTCTACCACATTCAAATTGTGGTTCTGGCGTCGCTATGTATACATTCAATGACAAAAAGTTCCCATCAACCTTTAGTTTTCTGACAGCCGGAGGGTAAATATCAAAATTTACAATAAGATTTTCATAAAAGTATTATATTGTTATTGAGGATGTGATTCAATAAAATCTGAATTTTTTTTTTCTTGTGACTTCTACTTTCCGCTCTACAATTTTATAATTTTAATTACTTACTAAATAAATTTAAATTACTTAATAATCTTATAATTCTATGAAATTTAATAAATTAGATTAAACAGCTACGATTGTTTTTAAAAATTGCCTTTAATATTGATTATTTTCAGATCAATACATAAATACAAATAAGCTTTTATTTTCGGCTGAAATTCAAAATTATTCACCAAAAATCAAATTCCATTCTGAATTTTCAGAAATTATCAGTTGTATTTATTAGATTTTTGACTATTTAAACCGTGTTTAAGTATTTTGAAACGGTCGGAAATATGCCTTATTTAATAAAAAAAATATTTCATTTGTCAAACAATCTATTTCGTTGTACAAAGTAAAAGTAAAATCACTTTAGCAACAATTATAAAGGTTTATTTATAATTTGGACTGCTGTCTAAGGTTAGACAACGTTTATGAATAAGACCGTATATATTTTTTTAAGTTAATTTCAGGAACAGCAATTTGTTGTCCTATAAAAATTGGACACAGCATATTTCTTTTGGAAGTGAACTAAGAAATTCCAATTTATAACAGTGTTGTTTCTAAAGGTGGTATTTACGCGGCACCGCAGAGTCACGATCGCACGCCGATGGGTATCATTCTGGCATCCACAGTTTTTTTTTTTTTGTAAATTAGCGAAAAACGTGTTAATACTCATAAAATTTTAATGGCGAAAAATGGTTATAACTGTTAAAAATTGGCATTTCTCCAGTCTCGTCTCTTTTTAACAATTTTATTCATTCATACATATGTTAGGCAGTATTACATTGTCATATATATATGATCAATGCTAGTCATATAAAATATGGCACAATATTTGTATATATGACAAGTAGTGTTGCCATATAAGTATGACATATATATTATCAGCACGTTTCATTATATTTTTTTTTAAATTTAAAATAATATATATGGAGTCATATATATTTTGTCATATAAATTTGACTATCACACTTATATGACTGTTTTGAGCCATATTTATTTGGCAAACTTGACATATATATATGACAATGTAATACTGCCTTTACTTGAATACATACATATCTTATATGAGTTAAAACTGTTACATTTTGATCTATTTAATTTTTTTATTAAAGAATCATTGGACTCTATACTACTTTTGTATTATTGGCGTCAAGAGTACTCAAATCATCTATCGCTGGACAAAGTAGAAGAATAATGTACGAAGATCTTCCATACGTTGATAGAGTTCTCCAATTGTGCCTTGATATTTACTTGGTAAGTTTGGAAACAACAAAATAAATACATCTTTGTTGACACTTTTTTATTTAATATTGAAGGTAAGAGAAGCCTTAGAGCTCGCCCTTGAAGAAGATTTATTCGCCAAACTACTATTCCTATATCGTTCTCCGGAAACAATGATTAAATGGACTCGGCCTAAAGAAGATACCAACGACGACGAAACGGACACCGAAAGTGTACGAAGTAGAAATAGTCATCGTCGAATGGACTAAACTCAACGTAGATCCGAAAATACTTATTTTTTCATATATAATAAGAAAATGGTAGCTATATAAAATAAAACTCGTAACCAAAACACAAGTTCAGGGATTCTTAGCATTTTTAGTTAATTTTATTAATTGTTGCGCTCTATTTACATATTTTTTTTTATTAGGAATTTAACTTTGTGAATCTTCAATATACTAAGGACAAGATCAGTTATATACCTTTGAAAACATATATCCAACTAAAATATTTACCAAAATATCATTTTAAGAATTGTTTATATTTATTAGTAAGCTTAGTAAGTTAACTGTGAAGTATTTAATAGTAACATTGTTAATAAATTATTTTAAAGTAATAATACATGATCACATCACAAATGGTTGTACAGAGTTTGTACATAAACATGCTATTAATATAATTTAAGTTGGCTAAGTCTTTGAAACATGATTTTAATATACATAAGTCTCCTAAGGTTTTTGTAAATATAAACTAGCCATTTTATCTTCTTATTATTTTGGTATTTCTGTTTACCCGTGAATAAAATTAGAATGAGACAATTATATTTTAAAATGTATGCAATGCTCCGCTTTTACCGTCCGTTTTTTTTTATTTAATAACTTTTTTGAAAGGGTTTTTGTGTGATAACACACTCGCAGTGTAGGCTGCTAAGATTTCGCATCATCATATTAATTTTGAAGGTTTGAATGAAAGAACAACAACTTGAGTGAGCTACCACCAAGTTTTAAATGCTGGAGTTATAACTATTTCACGCTTGCCGTCACTAGGACGTCTCCGAGCCAAGTGCACTACGCACTGCGCTACCGAAGGCCACGTGGAATTATAATATTATACCTTCAAAATATAAGAAAACTCAATATCTAAATTCTATATAAATCTGAATAATGTTTTTTTTTTTTATTTCGTTGTACACAATAATTGAAACATCTTAAATTCTCTATAAACCTGAATAAAGTTTTTTTTATTTCGTTGTACACAATTGAAACATCTTAAATTCATTGGCCTGTCTTGGACTATTTGGCTAAGAATAGTCCAAATTTTGTTTAAGTTATTCTCTGCTAATAAGCAGGTATATTTCAACGAGACCTTGAAGTATGGGTTGGCGTTAAAAAACTACTTATTTGGTAAACAAAATTATCACTGGCGAATGTGTCATCATACATACTTTATAAATTTGAGAATACCCAAAAAAAAAAAAAAAATTTCCATGTCAATGGAAACAACTTTTCAAGTTCTAGAATTCCATTTTTTTATAGTATTTTACGCTCAAGAACCACACTACATCGTTAGGCGATTAAAATCAGGCTACATTCAAATTTCAATCGGGACGACAGTTTAAAGATTTCTCGATCATGGGATTTTTGCATCAATACCTTAGTCATCTAGTTCAAAAACTAAAACAGCCTGCGATGTAGTGAGTAATGTTTGATCCCAAACCTACACCTCAACAACAACATCATAAAACGGAACCATGTACGCACCGCTACAGCCTCTAGCAACAGCAATTTCCCGGTGACCACTCAATGCCATTTGCAACGTTCGGAGTGAATACAAAAGTCCACTCTTTAATTTCATTATGCAGCTGATCCGGAAAATAACATATTGTATTATACCTCCAATATGTGAGCTGTGGGTGCATCATATGATTAGCTGGTTTTGATTCGATTCTTTTCATACGACCTATTATGTGAAGCTTCCTTCGCAAACACCTTTCAAATGTTCATAAAAAATGAAGAGGGTCAACGTAAAATAAAATGTCTGCTACTTAGTGGTAGGTTTTGCTGGTAGAGTGTACGCGTTTTGCACGGTTTTTGGGGATTCATACATTCCGATTTTTTAACGTACCTGCCTACAATACCTTTCAACTCTCTGTTGTCTATGTTCGAATTTCTTCGTGAGGAAGACACGACTCAAAAAGGGTTTTAAAATCTTTTGAACCCGCAGTCCAAGGTTCCAATGTCCATTGCAACTTTTGACAAAACTCCGCAGTAAATTATAAAAAAAAAAAAACATTTCCGGACCTTACCAAAGCTGTAAGCTGAAATTTTACTCCAAAACTTTGGAATTTCCACATTTCGGAGTTTTACATAACCGGTCTTATTGAGTTTCACCCGAACAACATTTCATCTTAAAGTTTTCTGTTCGCCTGGAATTTTAAAAGCTATTGTAAGTTTCACCCGATTGAAATTTACGTTTTTCGCCTTATTGCTCTCTCGTTCGTCTACTTAAAAAAGGTGAAAATTTAAAATGTCAATCGTATTATATTGTTCGCGGAATGAATGCTCACAATAAGAGGAATTTTTGGAACGTGAAATATTTTTCGGGTGAAACTCACAATAGGCGAAAAAAATTTCCGGGTGGAATGTTATTCGGGTGAAACTCATAGTAAGGCTGAACATTATATAAAAAGAAATAAAAACAAAACAATAATAGTGAGTTTTTGTTTAACTATAGACAATAAAAACAAATATTTTTTTTGTCAAATCAAATTTTATTTAGTATGTTTTCAAAGGTATTTTTAAATTTTGTATCTTTTTTTAATTTGTTTATTTGTTTGCTTTTTTTAAATATCTCATTGTCAGTTATACTGTGTGCTTTATTTTATGTCTTGCGATACCTAATATTAATTCTAATCAATATAGAAAACGATTCAAAACAATATGTAAAAGTTTGTATTTTTAAACGAAAGTTAAACGCTTTATATGGAAATGTATACTAATCAGATAGTTTTATCTGCAAAAAAAATATTAAAAATCCATTTTTTAAGGAAATAAACCATAAGAGGAACAAATCGTTTATATTTTTTGAATAAAAAAATTATATACCTATATACTAAACAAATATGTATAAACATACAAATCTGAATAATTCAATTCATAATAAATACAATCTTTAACTTGGAATAATGTTTAATATATTTTTCTTATAAAAAAAATAACATTCTATAAGATATAAATATATAAAAAGTATATGTACCTATGTATTTATATTTGCATTTAATTAAATATTTTGTCTGCAATTATTATGTAATACGGGTTGAGCAATGGCGACGAAACCTAGTTGTTGGACCCATAGGTTCATCGGTCGTTGTTGCATCATGTGAGTTTTTGTTTTTATTCGGAGGTTGTGGTATTGAATTATTAAGCATTGAAGTAACGCTTTTTGAAATGAGAATAGGCTGAATGCGATTGTAGCCATTGTAACCAGTCTTGTATTTTTCCAATTTAAGTGATATACGTTCTACCTCACTGCAAACCCATTTTTGACCACGCACACAGAATCCTTGAACCATTTTTATTAATATGATTGATCAAAACTAGAAAAAAGAAAATATCAAAGTTTAAGACATTTTTTTATTTTTTTTGTTTTTATTTTAATTTTGCGTTCAATTTAGTTGGGTGAAATTTAAGAAAGACATATATTCACAAACATATACCTGGGAAGTGGGAACCTAAATGAATTTTGACAGGTGTTAATTATGCAAAACTTACATACATATGTACCAAACAAAAATTAAACATTGTTTGTTTGATATACAAAAACAAAATGTGCCACTTTCAAGCATTTATTAGATACTAAACACTTAAGAAACTAAACTAAAAAAAATCACTAACCATACTTACAAAAAAAAAACGTAAATATATTTACTTTAACAAAATTCAAGATGTATTTTTTTGTGTGAAAAATTGTCTATAAAATAATATTTTATAGAACTAGCTACAAGCTTTTGCATACATTAATTGATAGAAATCATTCAAACCGTTAGTGAGAAGTCCGAAATTAAAAAAAAAAGTACTTACTCAGTTCAGTTGTCTGTGCAGAAATTCTACCTTAATTTAAAAAGGAAACTGCACTAGCTTCATCGTATTATGGAAACCAGCAAATTACTTACTTACTTACTTTACTTTAGATGGCGCTCACAGCCCAGGATGGACTACGGCCTCAACCAACAAGCCCCTCTAGCCAGCTCGGTCCCTAGCTAGCTGCCTGCGATCACACAGTACAGATGAAAAGATTTTGTAAGCGGCGTTGAGACTTATACCTCTGTATATCGGTCATACTTTCCTCCGACCAAATTTTTGAGATGAGCTGGTGTATACTCCCTACCAAGTCATCTCCCCCTTGGGTTGGCTATCGCTAACCGCACTTCATTTAGGTCGGGTGGACGGAAGTTTTGACCATCATCGTCCAGGTTGAATGGAGTGTTCTGTCTTACAGCGGAATTTTGGCCATCTTCGCCGTTTAGCAGTCTAGAAAAGTGTTGTTTCCAGATCCTCAGCATCGACTGCGGTTCTACCACCATATTCCCACTCTCATCTCGGCAGGCTTCCGTTCTGGCCTTGTAACCCTGGGTAGTTTGCCTCACCCTTCGGTAGAACTTTCGAACATCCCCCCTGTCGCTACAGTCCTCAATAGACTCGACCGCCCGCTTCGCATGCTCTCTCTTTTTCCTCCTGAGAAGTCGGCATTCCTTCCTTCGCTTTTGCCCGTAGAGCTCTCGGGCTGCTCTCTCAGCAGCTCTGGTTCTAGTCTGCAGCATTGCTTGGTAGTCCTCGTTCTTTGCTTCATGCGCCAGTCTGCATTCTTCATCGAACCAGGGGTTTCGTTGTGGTGGCCTAGTAAAACCCAGCACATCAGTAGCGGCACTTTTGATGGCATTTTGGCAGTGCTTCCACTGGTCCTCTACAGATGATGCTTGTGGCGGGCTTGTAGAGAATTTGAAGAGAGACGTGGTCTGCAAAAGTCCTGGCTATCTCTTGCGATTTAAGCTTCGCGACGTTGAATCGTCTTACAGCATTCGCTCGTCGTTGTGACGTCATGGATATCCGCATACGTACTTGCGCTACCACCAGGTAGTGATCCGAGTCTATGTTGGCACCTCGGAACGTTCGGACATCCAGGATACTGGAAGCATGTCTGGCGTCTATCGCAACATGATCAATCTGGTTGACGGTTCGTTGATCCGGAGACCGCCAGGTCCCTTTGTGTATATTGAGGTGTGGGAATCGAGTGCTTGCTATGATGACATTTCGCCCCGCCGCGAAATCAACGAGCCTGAGTCCGTTACCGGAAGTGTTGTCGTGCAGGCTGTGTCCTCCGACTATCGAACCAAAGATGCCCTCCTTTCCGATCTTGGCGTTAAAGTCGCCAAGAATAATCTTGACGTCGTACTTGGGGCACCTATCATACGTATCCTCGAGGAGATCGTAGAATTCTTCTTTGGTTGAGTTATCCTTTTGTTCCGTTGGGGCATGGGCACAGATCAACGTGATGTTTTTGAACTTTGCTTTGATGCGGATTGTGACCAGGCGCTCGCTTACATTTCTGAAGCCCAAGACTTCTTGCCTAAGTCTTCCCTTTACCACAAAACCACAACCAAAGAGCCGCTGACCCTGCTCCTTGCAGCACTCGCCGAAGTAGATGTCACACGATTGCATCCTTCGTATGCCCTCTCCATCCCATCGCACTTCCTGGATGGCTGTTATATCAGCCTTTAGCCTATCCAGATTCTGCACTAATTGTTCGGCTGCACGTGGCCTGTTTAAGGTCCGGACATTCCACGTGCAGATCCGAAATTCATTGTCCTTGTTTCGTTTGCTGGGATCGTCAACATTAAAATCATCCATATCCGAGGCTTGTTGTTGTTTCGGAACCGAAAATTTTTTACTTGGTAGGGAAGTCACGCCGACGCACAACCCCCTAGCCTGTAGGACCAGATCCTTATTATAACTCCAAGGACGGGGAGCCGGTTAAACCGCTTCTTATAGGCCTGAGCTACGAATACGTCGTAGTAGCCCATATAAGGTGTTCACTAAGTAGTTCAACCTGACTGGAACTGTAGACGCCACCGTTGATTCCATCTGGGGAATTCCTCCGCTTCCGCCTGAAAAAAGGAGAAGTGCCTTAGTGGGAACACTCCTCCCCCCTCTCTCATTTGCTGCCGCCTAAACCGTCCACAGGGATTGGAACCCCATCTTCTGTTAAGGTACTAGGCACCCGACGTTCACCACGGGGAGGTCGAGAGTAGGAGTTGATAGACAGAGGTTATAGAGGACACTTATCTACCCATTTGAACGCCAGCAAATTAGAGTTGAAAAAAAAATATATATTTCATTCTACTTGGCATTTATTTTATCGAAATAAGTGGCACTTAATTTTCTCATATTGGAACTTAAGGCTCAGTTTCCTAGCTTTAGTAAGTAGCACTCAAGTGCCTTTCATTTGGGTTAGTGTGCACTGAGATATTGCGGTCTTACTTCCCATATTGTCCAATTAAGTGCCACTTCCTTCTACTGTGAAACTGGGCCTTAATAGTCTAAACTAAACCAAATTGAGTGAATCATTCACCTGTTCACCATAATTAGCCATCGAATAAAATAGCAGAGCAGAGTAGGGCTGTAGTACCTAAATAATATAAGAGAAAATTGACATTTTTTTCCTACACTTTGTTCGATTCGTTTTTGTTGTTGCATATAGAGTTGTATCTATATTCTCTCAAAGTTGTATCTTATGACATTTCTCGATATTCTATTAGTTTGGCATATATTATTCAGTTCGATTGTGGAATGTGGATTAAATCTGCAACGTTTGACTTATCCTATTCGGCTCATTGAAAAATGAACTGAGGCCAAATTACCGCATCAGTGATTGAGCCATACGTTACTGAATTATTTGACATTGGCATTACTGCTCTATTTAAATTACATCGTTAACAGTAGTGCCAATTGAAATTATTCAGTGACCTCAAGGCCAGGCGTGCACATGCAACTAAGGGCCAGTTGTACAAATATTTGATCCGTGGTTCAGGAGTTTTAACTCACCAATTTCAGCGGATTAACTGTGGTTCAACGATGGTTCAGGCATGTAATTGGCTTTTAGTGCATATTAGAACCTTGAACCATCGTTGAACCTCAGTTAACCCGCCAAAATCGGCTAGTTAAAATTCCTGAACCACGGATCAAAATTTAAACCACGATTGTACAACTGGCCCTAAATAGTTTGGTTTCGATTTTGAGCACAATGGGTTTATACGGGAGTGCGCGCCGGTTTATGTGCGCGTACTCTCATATAATTCTATAGTACTCAAAATCGAAACCAAACTGTTTGGTTGCATGTGCGCGCCTGGCCCAAGAGCTCACTAAGTCCTGTTTACATTGTATTTTTGATGAAGCATATTTTCGTTCATCAAAATGCTCCTCGTGTTTACATTATAGAGAAAAAATCCATTCATTTCAATCTTCCCATCCCTATCTCACATCCTTAACTGACTGACTTAAAGAATTTAAAAGTCAGTATCTAACCTAAATTTAGAAAGAAATAGATGACTGGTTTTTTTTAGATTTTTTAAAAAGGAACCATAACAAAAAAGAAAAATATTTTGGCGCATATCTTTTCCACACAATGAATTTATTGTTTGCTTATTATTTAATTGCTCTTGTTATAAGTACTTAAATAAAAAAACTACCGATACCTACACCCGAAAGAATGGCGTTGTCAAAGGATGATTCGAAATTATTCACCTACTAGCCGACCCGTGCTCGCGTTGCTTCGCAAGCTTTAAATATACTTTATTAATATGAGTAGGTAAAAGTATATCAAATGCTCCATGAGACTAACCGCAATTTTTACTATATTATTAACAAAAATTCTATATACATACTTCCATATGCATTCCGTATACAAATAAACATTATACAACTATACATTTCCTTTTATAACTATTTTCTATTTTTTCCCTTGGACCGAAGCTTAGTTATAATATAAAATAAAATTTAAAAACTTAAAAGATTTTTTATTTTTAAATAAATTAAAATTTATTGGATTATATCCCAATATTAATTAATTGAATTTAGCGACGCGTTTCGGTTTTAGATAACCATCATCAGGCTTAAATGCGTTGACTCGGAATGTTTTTATTTTCATATAGGGCCTTACCAATTATCAAATTTAGTTATGACTTAAATATTGCAGTGAAATTAAGCATAACGTTATGGATCCTAAATAATTAACCATACATTATATTCTTAATTTTTAAGAGTCAATTCGATATATGGTTCATTATTTATAGTCCTCGTAAATATTAAGGTAATACCATGCATGGTTTATTATTTAGAGACCATTCCATTATGGTCCATTTCACTGAAATATTTAAGTCGTAACTAAATTTGATTATTGGTAGGGCCCAGCTTTCAGTAAACCTTTTTTTTTATGCTGCTTTCTACTGAATGCCCTGCCCATTTTCCTCTCAGAAGCAAGAAATAAACACACTACGCACGGCAGTGGTGCCAATACTTAAAATATGTAGATATTGAGCCCTACCAATAATCAAATTTATATATGACTTAAATAATGCACTCAATTAAATCAAAACTTTATGTGTCCTAAATAATCAACTATTCATTATATTCTCAATTTTTTGGAGTCGATTCGATGTATGGTTCATTATTTATAGTCCACGTAAATATTTAGGTAATATCATGCATGGTTTATTATTTAGAGCCCATTCCATTTTACTAAAATATTTAAGTCCTAACTAAATTTGATTATTGATAGGGCCCATTATGTATGCAACATTTTAGTTCGTTTAAGAAGAAGGAAAAAACAAACACACTACGCATTGGCCGTCGTCGTTACAAAAAGTCAACAATTGAGTGGAATGAAAGGAGGAATAAAAATGTAAATGAATGGATGAGCGAACAATTTAGGGACAGAGATTCAGAAGCAAATACACAAAACAAAATGCACAAAACACGGAACGATTGAAATGCAGCAACCCAGTCATTGCTAATTGAATCGAATTCGTAGATGCAAAAATACAAAAAGTTGATAAATTTATAATTAGTAAATAAATTTATTTCTCAGCTTAGAAGTACAGTTAAGAAATGATTTAGGGCTTACAATTTTCACCAAACTATTGACTTTATACAAAAAATCCCACTTTTGTAAAATATCAAGCAGGTTTAAAAGCATAATTGAATATGTTGGTCAACTTCGACAAAAAAGTGTATGAATTTTTTTTTAAAGTTTATAATCTAATTCAACAAATATATTTAACAAATAAAAAATATCTATTCTTCAAAGAATAAGGAAAATTATAAAGTTTGTTTCAAATAAATCGGTTGAATACTTTCTGAGATAAACGCGCACAAACTAAAATATTAGCCAAAAAATTGCGTTAAAATTGCGAATAACTTGAAAATAGCGCCAACATCAGTTTTTTTGATTTTTGACCATGATGCTTTGACGGGTGCCGTGACTTAAGGCCTAATTTGGGTGGTTGGCCTTATGTCACTTTGAACTGTTTTCTTTAAAACCGAAACTATATTGAATAAATTCGGCATGTCGCCACGTAGTTGTATATGTACATATACATATGTTACTGTAAAAACCCGAATTAGTTAAAATCTGGAATTTACCAATAACTCCAAGAGCACCCAGCATTATGGCGTATAAAAAGTGAGGTATGTATGGGTGGGCATGCTGCCCCCCTGCAACTCCCCTGCTCAGCCCACTATAGGATTTGGGGTAGGTGCGAGGTTGGGGTGTATACAAATTTTCTTTTGCATTTAAGTAGTCTGGATTTAAAAATTTTGAATTAATCCTATACATACACCAAACCTCGCACCTACCCCAAATCCTATAGTGGGCCAAGCAGGGGAGTTGCAGGGGGGCAGCATGCCCTCCCATACATACCTTACTACTTATACGCCGTAATGCTGAGTGCTCTAGGATTTACCGGTAAATTCTAGAATCTCATTATTTCGGCTTTTTACAGTAGTATATACACATACGTGACGACATGCCGAATTTGTTCAATATAGTTGCAGTTTTAAAGATGTCCGAAACCTCTTTTACTGTAAAGGGAGCTTTTGGGAATGTTAGATAATTAAATTTGGCATTGTGTCTCAAAGAAAATTGACCTTATGTCACTTTACAAAAGCGACAAAGGGCAAATATGTAAATTTGGTCTTATGTCGCTTTTGTAAAGTGACATAAGGCCAAACACCCAAATTTGGCCTTATGTCACACGCCACCGCTTTGACGCTCGAATTCGAAAACTTGGGTTTTTCATGAGGCCAATATCATAAACGACTCAGCAAAAAATCAGAACTACCGGAGCTAACGCAAGCGCTGATGTATAAAGTTACTGGGCTACTACGATAAATCTTTGGTATTGTTTATATATTACTTAAATTTTGTGCAAAACCAAAATACAATTGGACAAAACAAAGCTGAAACGAAAGGCGTACGACAGCTGAAGGCACTCGTTAATAAAATACGAGTTTGATTTTTTTTTACTACCATTCTCGTTTCTGGTAATCGCAATTTAACGAATACGCGGTATTACTTACGAGCACGGTTGCCACTTGAAAATAAAGTTTGTGTCCAAAATTAAAAATAAAAATGACCAACTGTAGCTAAAAATGACCAAAATAATTTGAGTCCGAAATATTTGAACCTCTAAACACAGAAAACAATGAATTCATCACATTTATTTTAACATATTCTTCATATTACATAGATGACATATTATTTTTGTATGTATTAAGTCTAGTTTATACATCAATGCGAAGTGAAATTCAAACCGAAATGAAATATGTATCAATAAATCTCGCGTCGAAAGGTGTACAAATAAAAATTTATTTAGTTTTATATTTGGTTTAGATAAGTCCGTTGAATTATATTTATTTCGAAAGAAATTTCTTCCCCTTTTCGCTTAAATAATTGCATTTAATTTTATTGTATTTTTCACGCCTGGGAAAAAAGCAATTTTTTTGTATGAAAACTTCGCTTCGCTTCGATCTATAAACGAGACTTTAATAAAATTCATTCACAAAGAAGGTACCTAATGAACTTAATTAAATTAGACTAACATAAATAAATAAATAATAAAAAATAATTTCTCAGAGCATTTTAAAATGAGATCAAAGTAGAACTTAATAAAAACAAATATATTTTCATAAAATCAATATTTAAAAAAAAATGACCAAATGAAATAAAAAATGACCATGCGACCAAGTGAAAAAATAATGACCAAATTTGGTCACAAATGACCAAAGTGGCAACCGTGCTTACGAGTATCGATTTTTTTTACATAATAAGCCTCCAGGTGGTTGCAGGACCCATGAATCTATGAACATGAAGACGTGCGGTCTCATGTTTAATTACCAGCGGACTCTTACTCATGTCAAAAGGAAAACATAAATTAATTTACTTCTAACGTAATTTAACTAAACATGTTAGGGCCACTTGCTCCAAACGAACGAATAAATATATAAAACTCAGGATAACTATCCCAGTTTAAATAAATAAATAAGAACTTTTCGTTTTTTAATTGCACGAATGGAAAATAAATAACAAGCGGATAAGAATATTTTTTCAGAATCCCCAACACAACAAACACAAAACACTTTTTAAATTTAAATAGAGCAAAAATATTTGCTACAACGTGATTTGAATCAAATCAGTCATATAGCTCCCAATCATTTATAAACCATAGGTTACTGCTGTCAGAAAACTTTTGTGCAAGTGGCCCTTATTGTAATTAAGTGGGTTGTAAACGGCGTTTGGTTATTAACTTCTTAATTTTTTTTCAATGCTAATACCAAAAAGATCGATAGGAACTTAAGAGAAAAGATAAGTAGATTTCGTGGTTTTACATTTTATGCCCTCCTCTTTTCTCTCGAAAAATTTAGTTTTTAAATGGTTGCTTCGTGCTTCGAATCACGCGTGTTTGTTGTATGGTAACTAGGAGAATGCGAAGGCCTTTTATCGGTCTTATTTATTTTTTATTTTTTTCAAAAGAACGAGAACTCGTCGTAGCTGTCAAACCATTTTCAAGTAATGAGAATATACCAGAGTATTCACAATAAAGCGTTTCTCGTCGTCCCGTAACGCCATGAGTTTGAAAAATTGAAAAAAAAGACGAGACGACGATTTTCATTTTGACAATTGAGAACAGGACACCGAGTGTATCTGTATTTGTATTTATATTTATTAACTGTGTAGATAAATAAATAAAATACCGAAAATGGCGAGCAAATAAGTGTTTTTATTTTGCGACTAATTAATTTTGTCTTTATTAACATTCCCACCGCCTTCTTCTGCTCACTTTTGGTCTTTTTTTGCCTTTTGCACTTTTGTAAACAAACACTCCCAAAAGTACTAAAAGCATTTTTTTTTTAACATTTTCATTTTCCTTTTTTTCAAATTTTGTATTTTATTTCCCAAATTCACTGACAAACACAAATAATTCTACGCTGTCGGTGTGAAGAACTCGCTGCATTGTGAATTGGGGAACGATTTTATAACGAGAAAAAGATGAAAGTGTTTCTCGTCACGCTGACATCTCGTTTTCTCGTCGCATTGTGAAACAGCCTTCACTCTTGAGAGAACTATCCAAGCATCAAGTTGTGCAGGAAATTGAGAAATTTCGAAGAAAAAGCAAAATCGAGAGAAGGCAGAATTTAGTTTAAAGTCGAGGAAAAAGTTTTCGAGAAAAATTTTAATAGAAAAGGAGAATTGATTCGAGGTGCGAATCATCTTGAAAAAGGCTAAGGGAAATCAAGGTCACAGAGGAAATAGGCAGAGGGCATTCGGAGACGCAGAATATACCCAAAATTTAAGTAGAGTAAAGAATTGGTACAGTTCTAATTCGTTTTATAAGTAATAGTTTCGATCTTTCTTGTTAGATTGTCTTGTAAATTGCGTTTTCATCCCAGTTAAATGCGGGACACGGTATTTTTTCTAATTCGCTAAAGCCTAGTACGCAGATCGGGAAAAGACAAATTTTATCTCTACAATTCTAATCTCTACAAAAACGTTGGAAAAATCGCGTTTGTAAAATTATCGATAAATAAAAGTTGATAAGTGTTTATCGTGCAAAATTATTGACCTGTCAAAATTTTTCCCGCAAAATAATGCTTCGAACATTATTTTTACTGGCAAAATTTTGTGGAGACTTTACCCTACAGCGGGTACAAACGTCACAATTTTGCACGTGAACTGCGTACTGTCTGGAAAAAAACTGAAGACAAAATTTGTCCTGGGAAAAATTTTGTATGGAAAGAAAAATTTTTCCCGATCTGCGTACTAGGCTTAACGACCCACTTTTCTTTTGTTTGCTCTTGGCTTAACGGTTCACTGTAAGCGCTTTTTTTACATATTTTTATTGTTCTTTTTTTGTATTTGAAAAAATTTTGGGTTTCTATCCTGGGTTTTGGCCCAAAGGTTTCTCAAATAAAATTTACTGAAAGTCCCTTTGGACATATAAAACTTGTGTTTCTTTTTAAACAATATTGGTTTCTACTTTGGTTTGGTTAAATAGTTTTGGAATTTTACTATTCGTAAAACAAAAATTCCTGGCGCCCATTTGTAGTACAAGTAGGTACACCCTACTTTTTTATTCATCTTTTAATTGTTTTTTTTTTTTTTAATCGAACTAGATTAATAAAATCCTACCGATCGCTGAACCCACCCCATTGCTGAGCTACCTGTGGTGCGTTCTTTTATGTTACTGTGGTTAACTATGGTTAATGTGTCAAAAATAAAAGTTGATGTGCCATAGTTAAGAAAGTTACTCTTGGTAACTTCGTAAAATCGAATTGTATTTGGAATGAATTGTATTTGAAATGTGATTCCATTAAATTTACTGCAAAAATAATTATGAGGAATTCAAAATAACATGTGTCCTATTTCCGAATCAAATTTTTTTTACACTAAGTTTTCTACAAATCGATCAGAAATAAGTGCATTTTTTTTCATTGCTTGCGGCACAGAATTTTTGATGAAAAATTAACCTAAAAAGAAGAAAATGCTGACAGAAAACTATTCCAAAAATCAAATTCGACAAAAAAAAATCGATGAAATTGATAAAAACATATTTTAAATATTGAAAACAATTCCAAATCAAAAGGGCACAAAGTAAACAAAAGATCCACCATTGCATTTCAGTTGTGTTTGACAGATTAACTATTTCAACAAGAAAATGCATCAGAAAATAAAAGAAAACTATTCCAAAAATCAAATTCGACAAAAAAAAAAATCGATGAAATTGTTAAAAACATATTTTAAATATTGAAAACAATTCCAAATCAAAAGGGCACAAAGTAAACAAAAGATCCACCATTGCATTTTTAGCTGTGTTTGACAGATTAACTATTTCAACTCATATCAAGGAGATGAGTTGGAAAAAGTTACAAAGTTACTTTTGGACACTTTTACTTTGAATTTAGGAACGACTTTATGACGTCATAAAGTTAACTCGAAGTAACTTTTCCGAATTAGAGGAGCTACAGTTAACCACAATAACGTAAAAGAACGCACCACTAACTTGCTGTCAACGTTACAGCTGTTTATTAAACGCGCCCATTGGTTGACATTTAATTTCATTTAACTTTGTGTCGTGTCGGCTGGTCTAATTATGCCGGATTTACACGAGTGACAAAATGTCATTAATTTTGTCATTTTATACCAATTAACTGTCATAAAACCGAATTATGACAATTTATTGGTATAAAATGACAAAATTAATGACATTTTGTCATTCGTGTAAATCCGGCATTAGTTATTTAATTAATATTCTAACATTAGCTGTGTTTGGTAACGTGAAATTTCTTGCAAACTTGTATTCAAATTGCCACAAATTTCTGTTTGGTAGTTAAAGCCTAGTATACAGTTCTTTTGAATAAAAAAAAACTATTGTGGTATTTAAAAAATCTTTTTTTCCGGAAAAAAAAATATCTGTGGTGAAACAAAATTGTTTTTAGTCGAATATTACACGGTGCCTCAAGAGTCATGACTCATGACTATCTGATATTTTGTCTCTATGTCCCCTTTCACACAAGGCAACTGAGTTGCCGGCAACAATTAGTTCATAGGCGAGAAGGGCAGGAAGAAAGAGGGGTAAACGAAATCTCCCCGGTCAACAAATTCAGGAGACTTTTTTGACGTTTCTCTTCACACTACGTTTGTGTGCGTTCAACCAAGGTAGTTTAAAAGGAAAATACAGCAAGTCTCCTCCGACTTTGTATCTTCGTGTGAAAGGTACAAGAGATTGTTAAGGAGATTTAAGGAAAACGTCAAAAAAATCACCAGCAATTAGTATCTTCGTGTGAAAGTAGACTTTTATACTCATTTAGGTTCAGAAAGAGTCATAACGCTTGAGGCACCGTGTAAGCACAAACTATATTTTTTTGCACAAAACAATGTCACTGACATTGTTTTGCGCGAAAAAGAATCGTGGTGAGTATAATTTTTTATTTGGGGATAGTTCACAGTTCAATAAAAACAACTTTTCAGCAGGGAATTTTTTTTTTGCGATAAAATCACTCCCATAAGAAGTACATGTATTTTTTTTTTCAAGGAGGAACTGTATACTAGGCTTACTACTCAAAAAAGTTGACACGAGAGCTCAATGAGAGAGCAAATAATTTCCCCTCTTTTGGATAACTTGCGAATTTCCGCTACATACATTTCTGTGTGTTCTGTGTTCTGACAGTGTATGTCACTATTGACATCGGCTAAGAAATATAAAATAAAGACATTTTGGTCTTCGCTATCTGACTATAATGGCATTTCATATTTTCTTTAGAGATTTTTGAGAACATATTTATGAAAACTGAAAATTTATACTTACAAATAAAAATGATCCATGTCACCGTTTGGCGTCAAAACACAAAAGTGACTATTTATACACAAAGTGGTTCAATGCGTTTCTTGTCATTTTGGGAAGTTGACCCCTTTCTGAAAGGAATTTCCCCTTCCTTCCAAATTTGACAGGCTTTACACATTTTAGTGGAAAAAGATACCAAACAAACCTATTGTATCGTTTTGTGTTCGCGGATTGAAGTTCCGCCATCCTAAATATTTATCGTGTTTAATAAATTATGAAACTCTTTCAATTCAAAGAATATTTTGAAAAGGTGGCGGGAGAAGTAGAGGAACGCGTAACTTAAGCGGGGTACACATTATCGATCACGTATGACAGTTTTGCTCACGACTGATAGTGTGTACACTCTGTTTGATATTTTGTCAGGCAAGCTCCAGGCAAATCCATGTTCACAAAAATTGTTGATACTGACTGACTTTTGGTTGGATTGAACTAAATTAGGAACTGTCTATGCTCGATTGTATCGACTGAACTCGATTGTATCAAGTTACATGCTGGAACACCTCATTTTTCAAAATTATTAAGTGAACAAGAATCCTTTCCACCCCTTTTTAACTAACTAATTGGCAACATATTTTCTTAAATTTTTTTTATTTAAAAGGTATTGACGATCGCTCCACTACAATTTAGTTTGTATGTTTGTAAGGGCCAGTTGTACAAATATTTGATCCGTGGTTCAGGAATTTTAACTCACCAATTTCAGCGCATTAACTGTGGTTCAACGAAGGTTTAGGCATGCAATTGGCTTTTAGTGGATATTAGAACCTTGAACCATCGTTGAACTTCAGTTAACCCACCGAAATCGGCGAGTTAAAATTCCTGAACCACGGATCAAAATTTAAACTACGATTGTACAACTGGCACTAAGTATCCGTTTACTGCCTGAACAGAATAGAATGCTGGAACTGCAGCCGCAGACGGAACTGGAAGAGCTGCCAAAAAGTGTCGTACGTACAGCTTTGAAATTATTTTGAAGAAAAATAAAAGAATTTTCTTGTGTACAAGCTCAGAATTCACATTTTTTGTTTCCAATAATTTTCCTTTCAATAAATAATTTTGTTTTGATACAAATAACAATATTTTTTTCCGACGCAAAAAGTTGTTTCTTTTTTTCATACAAATTGAAACGTCAAAAGTGTCGTACTTACTCAGTTCACGCGCAAAATTGCCACGTTTGTACCCGCTGTAGGGTGAAGTCTCCTCTAAATTTTGCCAGGAGAAATAATGTTCGAAGTATTATTTTGCGGGAAAGATTTTGACAGGTCAATAATTTTGCATGATAAACAGGATCAACTATTATTTATCGATAATTTTACAAAAAAAAAAAAAAAAAAAAGAAGAAAAACATTAATTTTGCGCGATTTTTCCACCGTTTTGGTAGAGATTAGAATTGTAGAGATAAAATTTGTCTTTTCCCGATCTGCGTTCTAGGCTTAATACTCGATTGGATAGTGAGGAAGGGCTTTTAGGTCTATTTTCTAAAGCCTTAACTACATTGGCCACTTTTTGCAAAATTACAAAAGTAAAAATATATTTTTTCCCGCTAGCGCAGTTGTTTTGTGAAAAAGAATGTATGCAATTCTTTTTAAACCAAAATGTAAGCTTTCTGCATCATTTTTAGAAGTTTTCCAGTGAGAAACACTATCCCAAAACGAGTTTGAAAATTTTCACTTTTGTACTTTTTCACTTTTTTGGCTTATGTAGTTAAGGCTTTATTCTTAATTTTCTTTTTTCGTTTTCTTTTTGTTCTCTTCATTTTATGGCTCTATCTGCTATCCAGCTTAAACAAATAACAGTATTTTTATAAAGAAATGCGTAATAGAATGTTTAAAATCATTGTAAAACACTGTTTTACAAAATCCTGCAGATAATAAAAAAAAAACAGGTAATTTTTTTTTTAATTTTTCAATTTTTTTTTTTATTCACAGAATTTGGTAAAAAGAATTTTGACCCAGGCAACCCTGGAAACGTAGATATACAATTCAGTGTTTATAAAAAAAAACTCTGTTTTATTAGTTAGTTTAGTTTAAAATACTTTATTAGCTCAAAATAATAACAATATAGGATTAATATAAATAGTACATTTAAGCATGGCTAAGCCGTCTGCCGAGATTAGACAATTAATTGAAACAGCTTTGTTTAATTATTTTGACAATAAGGGATTTGTAGCTGGATTATCATTTAAAAATTTTCATCAAATATTCCAATTCTATAGCTGAGTGCAGTTAAGCAATATGAGGCCAGTGTACTCCTTCTATATCTTCTAACGGTAGAATGTCTGTTCCAAAGTGATTTCTTCGTATCTCCTTCAAAATAGGGCAGGAACCAAGGAAATGGATCACAGTTTCAAGTTCATTTGTGTTGCATAGGCTGCAGTACAGTGGCAGGTCATCACGATGAGGCATCCAATTCAATTTGATTAATTCTCCTCGCACACGGATAATTTCCCGGTGATTGAGTTGTTTATACAAAGTGCGTACACTCGATGCTTCAGCCTAGGCTATACTTTCCTTCCTAAGTTCCTGTTCCACATCCCGTATAAATTTTTGTGCAAGCGTTTTCCACTGAAGAATATTGTTTTCATTTAAATTAAGGCTTATATTTAACCTCGCAGTGATGTTCTTCCAGTCTTTGAAAAAGAGTGTTTTCGTTCTTACGGCTTTTTTAGCAAGAATTTTGGTGAGTCTTGTGTCGTCTGTTTCAGTCAAAATCTTTGTAACGTAGTTCATGCTCAGTTTAAGTGTAAACACAAAAAGCGGTGGCATCCCGCTTTCAATTTGCAGCAAGTAGTTGGGGGTGTTTGACGGTAGACGGAATAACTTTTTTTAAAAGAAACGCAGTAACTTTTCCACTTCGTCATAAAGTTTTCCTCCCCATATTTGTGCACCATAGCACATTACAGACCCCATGACAGCTTCAAAAACTCTGATTTTTGCCGGTATTCCTACTTTTGAACTTGACATTAGATTTGCCCACGTGGAGTTTATGGCTTTTTTTGCTTCCGATAGTGTTTTTTCAGCGAGAGATCGTGACTTAAAGTTATCCTAAGGTTCCCTTTCTGAAAATAAGAACTTTGGATTTTGATGTATTTATTTGCATACAGTTCAGTTTGCAATATGTTTGTAATTTATTTATCATAAGCTGTAAGGAGCTTAGTGATTCAGCTAGGATCACAACATCGTCCGCAAATAGCAAAGCCTTTTAACTCGAACTCCTTCTACTTCGATCCCAGCCGGTAGCGTTTCAGTAATATCATCCAAAAATAGGGAAAATATCAAAGGGCTCAGTAAACATCCCTGTCTTACTCCGATTTCAATTTTGAACGATTCCGATAGCTCCTTTCCATTCCATATCGCTGATTTATTGTTCGTATATACAGATTTTGTAGAGTTTTTAGAAACTTAGATGAAACTCCGATTCGCGAAAGCTTATAGAAAAGACAGTTTCTGTTCACTGTATCGAAGGCTGCTCTAAAATCGATGAAAAACGCGTACAATTTTTTTTCCTTTATTTAAGTACTTTTCGGCGATACACGTTAAATTGAAAATTTGATCTACTGTTGAGAAACCTTCCCTGAATCCGGCCTGAAATGGTCCCAACTTGTTGTTTTCTTTCACCCATTTTTTCAGTCTCCCATTTAGTAAACCAGTAAAAACTTTTGTTATGGTGTTCATAAATGAAATACCTCTATAATTAGCCGCATTATTTGGATCACCCTTTTTGAAAATGGGAAATATTATCGATTTTTGAAATTCTTCAGGTACAATTCCTCTTCTGTAGACATAGTTTAGCGAATTTAAAAGTATTTCGAGGAAGTTATTTGTAGCATTTTGAAAAAACTCATACGGAATCCGGTCTTCTCCTGGGGCCTTGATTTGTTTTGCCTTTCCTAGAACTTCAAAAAGTTCATCTATTTCGAAAGGAGCATCCAAATTATCATCCTGTAAGAGTGGCATTGCATATTGGTACGAAATTTGAGATTCCTGCGCATTCAGCATTGAATAAAAATGGTTTTTAAGAACATCAACCCCAATAAGAGTGCCTACTTTAAATGAGGTTCCATTTAGTTTCTTCGCAATTGACCAGAGTTCTTTACTATTTGAGATCCCTGCGATTTGATTAGCCATTCCATTTAAGTACGAAGTTTTTCTTTGTTCGCATATGATCTTATAGGTATTGTTTGCTTCGATATACATTTTTCGTGATGTTTCCGTGTTCAGCTCTCTGAAGAGGTTAAAAGATCCCAGCGATTTTTTCCTGGCCTTGGAGCAATCTTCATCATACCACGGTTGCTTTTTTACAAATTCCTTTCTGCTGTTTTATTACTTTGACCGAAAAGGTAAATTCTAACAGCTTGTGCATGAATATTAGGGTGTATTTCCCAAACCCACTTCTTGTGTGGATAAGACACCCCTGCCTACAAAGCTTATGCCCTACAGTAAATTTATTTATTATTTAAAAAAAAAACTTGGCCGAGCTCATTAACCCGTGCTTTTAAAAAAAACATCATTCAAAGTTTGTGGAAGAAAAAAATCTATAGAAAATATGTATTTTAAAAATTACTTCTTTTTTAATGTAAGAGGCACAGTTTAATGACAGAATTTGTTTGTAAATAAAATAGGTACATTTTTTGTAGGGCATACACTTTTGATTAAGGGGGTGTCTGATCAAAATTCGTTTGGGAAATAGGGAAATATATAATAGTAGCTAGTTAGTACAGAACCGCACCCCTACCCCCTCCATACGCCCTTGTCCACCGGTATATTATTTTATACATATACCTGAAGTAGATCTAGGTATTTTGCTGGGGCGAGTTAAGGTAGCGAATAAACTGCCAAAGTGACATAAGTTGTGAAGCATCTACTTTGTTGAAGATAAAAAAACACTAATTGAATAAAATTAAATTGGAAAAGAAAATGCAAACGTTTGCAGTTGTTTTTATTCAGTTTTTAATCTTATTTTAAGTTTTAATTATTCAAGTATAGAAATTCTTTCTTGCTTAAAATGTCAAGAACACAATTGAGAGCCCTAAAGTGTTTTCTGTGAATCGAAAAATCCAGGTTTGTTTGACAACTCTTGGGGTTGTCAAGAAAACCTGGGTCCACCGTGGGTAAAGTTCAACGAACAAAAGTAGTAGTATGTCAGTCAAAACAGATGGTCACAAAAATTTTTTTATATTGACCACGTTCAAAATACACTAAGATAGCCTATCTTGGATACTCGAGTATCCATATGTGTTTCTGAACGACTAAGATCGGATAGGTTATATTTGG
This sequence comes from Epistrophella euchroma, assembly GCA_947049315.1. Classification (NCBI taxonomy): domain Eukaryota; kingdom Metazoa; phylum Arthropoda; class Insecta; order Diptera; family Syrphidae; genus Epistrophella; species Epistrophella euchroma. The sequence goes on from OX346245.1 coordinate 62,838,859, forward strand.
TATCAAAAATCATCTGCTCTTGACATTTCTCATAGGATAGATGAGTATACCAGAATTTTTAGGATAGCTTGAGATCTCATTTTTGCAAACTGCTGTTTTGTAATCAGCTGTGTTTTTACTAGGGATTACAACAACACAAAGCTATCCAGATCGCTTTGGATACAATTCTGAACGTGGCCATTGACTGGCAGTCACAGCTGCTGGCGTGTTGTATCGATAATGTGTACCAAAATATCATTCATCAGTCAATAGTCAATAATAATAATTTAAGTAACGTAAAAAAAATAAATGATAAATGTCTACACGAAACTTTTCATGCATAACTGATGTCAGTCATGCGATCTATGTATGTATGTACAACGCAACGTTTAAAGAATTTCCTAATGTATTAAGAATCTTAACAGAACATGCCTAGTAGAAATTTTAGTTGATCACAACAAAATACAACAAATAATAATTTAAATCCACTGGATTCAGCAATTGGCTTTTAGATATTTTAGGTATACAAAAATAGTTGAACTGGGTCTTTATACTCAGTTTTTCAATGGATTCATGGTTACATTGGTAAAGACATAAATAAATTTAAAATGATCCTACATATTATATAGACACCGAGTTGTGCTCATCTGTTCGTGTAGCTATTCGACTTTTTTTTAGAATTATTCAGGTTCATTTGTATCGCGAATGTTTTTTTTTTTTTTGAAATTTCAAACAACCTTCAGTAAAAAAAAATTGAGATCTATGTAGGTATTTATCCTTTTTTACTAGATACTTATACACTACACAACACATATTTGGCACGAAATTATTTATTTTTAATTTAAATTGAATTACAATCCATCATTTTTGAATTAATGTATGTATGTTGCTTAGAAGGCACAAAGTTTTTAATTATTTAAATACCAAAAAAATAATACAATTCAATAAAATGTATTGTATGGACTGAGCAAGCTATTGTACTTCAGTATAGTAAGTAAGCACCTACATACATATAGTATATGGAAATAACAAACCGGTTTATATCCAAATTATGTTTTATGTTCTAACTGATTTCCGTTTCCGTTTTTCTGACTATAACAAAAGGCAAACTAAAAGAAATTCCCTGTATTGTACTGAATTTTATACTTTTGTGTATCCAAGCATTGACATTTAGTTAAATCCAATAATTAGATTTAATGTTTTTTCCTTGATATTGGTATGTAAGTTTTCGTATAATCGATTTATTGTTTCCCTTGGCTATTCCTTTATAATTTTCATTGATTTTTAACTTTTAGGGGTAGTTTGTCTTACGTATTTTCAATGCGGCGAAAGTGTTAGAAGGTAAAGCTATTTGTTTTGTTTTCTACTTCTTATGCAGTACAAGGTTGTAACCTTCATATTATAAAAAAAAAAAACATTTTTTTAATGTCTGGAAAGAATATGTAAATTAAATCATTTAGGTAATGTAATAGATACGTAGTTCAACCATGACAAATATAGTTTATCGATGTGTGTTCCAATCAAATTAATTTTACCCTTTTTATTGTTTTTAATTGAGGTGTGTTTATGTTAAAGTTCGATGCGTTACTGCAATATAAACACTGATGAATTATTCGATATCTATAAAATCCTCTATTCGAAAAAGTCAGCTCATTTAAAAGTCCAGTCATTTGGTCCGAAAAAATGGGTTTGCCTGGAAAGTTTTGGGGAAGTTTTGGAAATTGGCATTTTTATAGATCTTGAGGTGCTCTTTTCTAATTTTCACTTTGACACCTCGTTACTTGCCGCTCATGCCGCCATTAAAAAAAAAAATGGCCAATATCTGTTAGATCTTCTTGATCTTAGAATAAAAAAAATGACTCTTTCAATTTAATAAAGATTAATATTTATTAGTTTAATAGATTTACATAAAAATGATCTGCTGGCGTTGGCTGCTTGTACAAAATTCCATCAACAAACTTAACTTAACTACTTAACCTAACTTAACGCAACTAAAGGTCTCAACACAATAGAATAGTTGAGGCAGAGTTCACATTGGCTTGTATGCTACAATATCTGCTTTCGGACTAATATTACGACTAAAATTGCCAAAAGATAAATTTAAGCTGAGAAAATTTCCTACATTTTAGGTGTGTTCGCGTACAAGTTCGAAACTACCCAAAACTACTATTTTCTACCAGATTTAGTCCAAACCTGTTCGCGTATGCACATTTCGGGTAGTTTTGGGTAGAAGAGAGCGCTTGCGAGAGAGTTGTTTCCCCTTCTTGCCAGATTTTACCAGAGAAATTTCTTCCGGCAGAAAACGGTAAGTTCGGTGTTCTTTAAAAAAGCTAGTGGGACGAAAAAAAACAACAAAAATACAAAATGGCTGATGTTGGTTTACTTTTAGTTTAAGTTTTTTTTTTGTTAGAAGTGGATATTTTGCTTTGCTTTCATCTTAAATTTTTTTATAAGCCACTGAACAAAATTTAAAGGAAGTGTGTTAAGTTCAATTTAATTTACTTACTTCAATTTTAATTAAGACTTTCAGTAAATGTTGACATTTTAACGAATCACCCTGTATTGAAAATATTTTGTAATATTTTTTTTCTTCATAACTCTATTTCAGCTATAACCAATGGCAGTTTCATTGAAATCGGCCAAGAAACAAAGAAGCTGACATTTTTACGAATCACCCTGTATTGAAAATATTTTTTTTCTTCATAACTCTATGTCAGCTATAAACAATGTCAGTTTCATTGAAATCGGCCAAGAAACAATGAAGTTGACATTTTTACGAATCACCCTGTATTGAAAATATTTTTTTTCTTCATAACTCTATGTCAGCTATAACCAATGTCAGTTTTATTGAAATCGGCCAAGAAACAACGAAGTTGACATTTTTACGAATCACCCTGTATTGAAAATATTTTTTTCTTCATAACTCTATGTCAGCTATAACCAATGTCAGTTTCATTGAAATCGGCCAAGAAACAACGAAGTTGACATTTTAACAAATCAACCTGTATTGAAAATATTTTGTAATATTTTTTTTCTTCATAACTGCATGTCAGCTATAACCTGCGTCAGTTTCATTGAAATCTGTCAAGAAACAACGAAGTTGACATTTTTACGAATCACCCTGCATTGAAAATATTTTTTTTCTTCATAACTCTATGTCAGCTATAACCAATGTCAGTTTCATTGAAATCGGCCAAGAAACAACGAAGTTGACATTTTAACGAATCACCCTGTATTGAAAATATTTTGTAATATTTTTTTTCTTCATAACAAACTTCATGTCAGCTATAACCAATGTCAGTTTCATTGAAATCTGCCAAGAAACAACGAAGTTGACATTTTTACGAATCACCCTGTATTGAAAATATTTTGTAATATTTTTTTTCTTCATAACTTCATGTCAGCTATAACCTGCGTCAGTTTCATTGAAATCTGTCAAGAAACAACGAAGTTGACATTTTTACGAATCACCCTGTATTGAAAATATTTTTTTTCTTCATAACTCTATGTCAGCTATAACCAATGTCAGTTTCATTGAAATCGGCCAAGAAACAACGAAGTTGACATTTTAACGAATCACCCTGTATTGAAAATATTTTTTAATATTTTTTTTCTTCATAACTTCATGTCAGCTATAACCTGTGTCAGTTTCATTGAAATCTGTCAAGAAACAACGAAGTTGACATTTTTACGAATCACCCTGTATTAAAAATATTTTTTTCTTCATAACTCTATGTCAGCTATAACCAATGTCAGTTTCATTGAAATCGGCCAAGAAACAACGAAGTTGACATTTTTACGAATCACCCTGTATTGAAAATATTTTTTTTCTTAATAACTCTATGTCAGCTATAACCTGTATCAGTTTCATTGAAATCGGTCATGAAACAACGCAGTTGAAATTTTTATGAAACGCCCTTTCGTGAAGAACGACAAAACATTTTTTGTATCCGACCCCGTATTTAAATAAACCCATTCCCCATGCCACTCAATCTCTCTAGAGTCCTAATGGACAAATCACAAATAACAGCGACCTATTTTTATATTTCTTACTCCACTCGCGTCCAACTTAACTCTTACCACCCCATTGCTATACCACATCATTTTACCTAATTGTTGCCAGTTTAAAAGCCCAGCGAACAAATACCACGGTCAACTGGCTTCCTTAAAGCAATCACCGCAATGATTGTGTTTGCGAGGATGTGTCGCAGCGGAGATGTGTCTTTGCGATGATTTTGTTTTGCGGGGATGTGTCGCTGCGATGATTTGGGTTTGCGATGATTTTGTTTGCGGGGATTTGTCGCTGCGGAGATTTGGTTTTGCGATGATTTTGCTTGCGAGGATGTGTCGTGCGGAGATTTTGTTTGCAGGGATTAGTCAGGTTCCCGAATTTTTCGCATTGGTTTGGGAGAGCCTTAATAGTCAGAAGTTATCAGAATCAGATGTCATAAACCATTGAAATGAAAAGTAGAATGCTGAACAGTAAAAATCAGAATTGAGCCATAATTCACTCCTTCTATTTTCTTCATCCTTGTGTCAATAAATTTCAGTTTCAATTCCGTGAGGTGCATTTGTGGCGAAGTGTGAAAATCAAGAAACCGACATTATGGGTGCGCAATATGATTTTTTGTATTCTCTCATTTTCGTTCGACCACTGCCTTGAGGCCTTGAGCTTGCGACTATGACCGCCGTATTAGACCGAGAGCCCACAGCAATTTTTGGGTGTGAAGTATAGGAAAAATTCAATGATGCAATATGATAGGTCCGTACTTTTTATTTGCAAATATGCAAGTCTTGCAAGCCGTACTTGGGGCGTTTCCAAATAATGCTGCATTGAAAATGCAGTTTTTTCTGAAAGCCCAGATAAAGGATATAGCACTTAAAAAATTATTTTAATAAAAGAGCTGAATACCATAGACATAAATATGAGGGCCCAAGACTTCTTAAGTGGGGCATTCTGTATGCAAGACGCACTTGAAAATTCATTTTTATAGTGCGTCTTCCATACAGAGGTCTTGGGCCCCCATTTTCATGTCTATGGTATTCAGCTCTTTTATTAAATATAGTTTTTTTTTTAATGGTATACATTTTATCGGGGCTTTCAGAAAAAAATGCATTTCTATTGCAGCAACGCCCCAACCACAGCTTGCAAGACTTACATATTTGCGAATAGAAAGTAATGCCGGATTTACACGAGTGACAAAATGTCATTAAATTTGTCATTTTATACAAATAAATTGTCATAATCCGGTTTTATGACAGTTAATTGGTATAAAATTACCATTTTAATGACATTTTAATCCAAGACTTAATAATATGGCAGTTATAGTTCTACCTTAAAACGCGACTCGTGTATCTATCTAACATTTTTGTATCATTGGCCACGTTCATAACAACGTTTTTGACAGATCTAAAAATTCAGTTCTGAAAAACGTAACACTGAACGCACAAAAAAGTCTGAAATTATTTATTCTGTTTTTATTATTTTTTGCACTTTAAAATCAAAATCCGAAAAGCGATACAAGACCCAGACGATCAGACCACACACCAAAAAAAAAAACTGGATCAAAAACTGTTTTTTTGTTGCTTTTAGCTGTCATCTGAATTTTCAGATAGAATTTTTCATCTGAAAATTCAGAAAAAAACGTAAGAAACGTAACTAAATGTCAATCGACGTCAACTGAATTTTTATGACTGCTGGCCAATCAGAAGCTCTAAAAATGACAGTTCAGAACTGTCAAATGTGCTGATGAACGCGGCCATTCCAAAAAAAATGTCTACGATTTCGCGTTGGTTTGGGAGAGGTTCTCCATTTAAAATAACTTCGAAATCTGAACAAGTCTAATGTGTCACACATTTGACGTTTAACGAATTATTCAATTATGCAGCATTTATCCAATTGAATAAAAAGGACGTTCACGCAAACTTTTGGGGAAAACTTATCTCGTTGCATGAATACCCTTATTAAGTCTTCTATGCCCCCTTTCACACAAGCCAACTGAGTTGCCGGCAACAATTAGTTCATAAGTCCCCTTTCACACAGGGCAACTGAGTTGCCGGCAACAAATAGTTCATAGGCGAGAAGGGCAGGAAGACAGAGGGGGAAATGAAATCTCCCCGGTCAACAAATTCAGGAAACTTTTTTGACGTTTCTCTTCACACTACGTTTGTGTGCGTTCAACCAAGGTAGTTTAAAAGGAAAATACAGCAAGTCTCCTCCAACTTTGTATCTGCGTGTGAAAGGTACAGGAGATTGTTAAGGAGATTTAAAGAAAACGTCAAAAAAATCACCAGCAACTAGTATCTTCGTGTGAAAGGGGACTAAGCGAGAAGGGCAGGAAGAAAGAGGGGTAAACGAAATCTCCCCGGTCAACAAATTCAGGAGATTATTTTGACGTTTCTCTTCACACTACGTTTGTGTGCGTTCATTCAAGGTAGTTTAAAAGGAAAATACAGCAAGTCTCTTCCGACTTTGTATCTTCGTGTGAAAGGTACAAGAGATTGTTAAGGAGATTTAAAGAAAACGTCAAAAAAATCACCAGCAACTAGTATCTTCGTCTGAAAGGGGACTATGTGATAACGTTTGCATTTGAAGAAGTTTAATTCGACGTTCATAAGGGGGAAGGTTATAGGGATCAGACCATTGTTAAGCTAAGTACAGACGATTGTCAGATCTTACAATATTGTCAGATCTGTCAGTGAAAATACTGTCCCAAATGTCTTACAATCGTCTGTACACACAATTTTGTCTGACAATATTGTCAGAAACGTCATTGTCAGGTAATTGTCAGAAGACAATCTGACAAAAAATTGTCAGGTATCTTACAATCGTCTGAACGCACAATTTTCTGTCATTGTCAGACGATTAGGACATTGTCAGACTCATTGGTCATTGTCAGATGTTTTCATTGAAAAAATCTTACAATTGCTGACAATTTTTTCATTGTTCGAAATGTCAAACGATTGGAGCCGAGTTGAGAGATAAAAAAAACATTTTTGTAGGAAATTTGTAGTTTTTCCACAACTAAATAAAAGAAATCTATAAAGCAGGACTCACTTTTATATTAAATTCCTTGTGCTGTATATTTTGTTCGGAATAAATAAAACCATTGAAAGATATCTACTCAAATGAAGATTAAATACGATGAAAATAAAGTGAACATCAAATTCCAACAAGTTAAAAAAAATTGGACTTCAAAATGGCCAAGAAACTATATGAGCAATCAAATACTCTCTAGAGTAAGCCTGCCGAATTTTTTGTACGCAAAGGTTTGTTTTTTCTTCTAAACAATATAGTTCAATTATTGCAAGATCTTCTCATTCTTGCGTCTTTCAAAAAATAAATGATTTAAAATTTAAATTCTTTTTTTTTTTGTTTAATAATTTGATACAGAATATGGACTTTTGTTCTTCGTAGCGTGTCTTGACGACCTCTGGCATATTTCTCCTTCGTAGTGTGTAAAGTCGTCCGTCGCCCTCGATGTCCAGTTGTAGTTAAATTGTTTTAAATGCTCGTCCAATTGTTTTGGAATTACCACTATGACACTAGATTTTCAAATCACTTTGAAAGTATCCTCTTCTTGATAGTGGCTACATACATTAAAAAGTGAAATTCTATAAAAGATGTTTGATCTTGAAATCCTCAATTGAATTTTTATTGTGACTTTAATCTTTATTGATCTGCCAACCGTGTGAACAGAAAATTTTCAAGCTGACAATATTGTCAGATATATAATTGTCCGAAAATTGTCAGACAAGAGCTGACAAATAAATTGTCAGACTTTGGCACAAAATCTACCAATCGTGTGAACGGACAATTTTACATTGTAAGAAATTTGTCAATTGTCAGCTAATTGTCCGCTATTGTCAGACCATTGACAGATCTGACAATATTGTAAGATCTGACAATCGTCTATACTTAGCTTTATCCTTTTAACTGGCTGAACAGAATGGTGACGCAGACGGAACCGGAGACGGAGCTGGAACAGCTGTCAAAATATTGAATACACGCAAATTCAATGGCCGCGTTCAACAGCACATTTGACAGTTCTGAACTGTCATTTTTAGAGCTTCTGATTGGCCAGCAGTCATAAAAATTCAGTTGACGTCGATTGACATTTGACGTTTCTTACGTTTTTTTCTGAATTTTCAGATGAAAAATTCTGTCTGAAAATTCAGATGACAGCTTAAAGCAACAAAAAAACAGTTCTTGATCCAGTTTTTTGTTTTTGGTGTGTGGTCTGATCGTCTGGGTCTCGTATCGCTTTTCGGATTTAGATTTTAAAGTGCAAAAAATAATAAAAACAGAATAAATAATTTCAGACTTTTTTGTGCGTTCAGTGTTACGTTTTTCAGAACTGAATTTTTAGATCTGTCAAAAACTTGGTGATGAACGTGGCCAATGTTGCGAACACAACGGAACGTAGACGCATACGGAGATGCAGACGCAGACGGAAGAGTTCACCAACTTTTAACTTTTGACGTACGGCACTTTTGACGTTTCAATTTGTATGAAGAAAAAAAACAACTTTTTAGGTCGGAAAAAAATATTGTGGTTATTTGTATCGCGAAAAAAATTATTTATTAAAAGGAAAATTAGTGGAAACAAAAAATGTGAATTCTGAGCTTGTACACAATAATATTCTTTTGTTTTTCTTCAAAATACTTTCAAAGCTGTACAGCTCCATTGTGGACATGTAAAAAAAATAACGTACGACACTTTTTGACAGCTCTTCCAGTTCCGTCTGCGGCTTCAGTTCCGTCATTCTATTCTGTTCAGCCAGCAAAGCAAAACGCTGCACCACTTCTAACCTATTCTTATGAACTTCGTAAAAAGGAGTCCATATCTGGGAAGCATATTCAAGGTGGGGACGAACTAAGCAGTTATAAAGTGCGAGGGTAACGTAGGATCTTGGAATTTTTTAGCCCATCGTTTAACAAACCCTAACATAGAGTTGGCCTTTTTCACGATTGAATTAATGTGCTCAGTGAAATCAAGGCTAGAAGAAACAAGCACGGTTGCCACTTTGGTCATTTGTGACCATTTTTTATTCCATTTGGTCATTTTTTTTTAATATTGATTTTATGAAAATATATTTGTTTTTATTAAGTTCTACTTTGATCTCATTTTAAAATGCTCTGAGTAATTATTTATTTATTATTTATTTATTTATGTTAGTCTAATTTAATTAAGTTCATTAGGTACCTACTTTGTGAATGAATTTTATTAAAGCCTCGTTTATAGATCGAAGCGAAGCGAAGTTTTCATACAAAAAAAATTGCTTTTTTCTCAGGCGTGAAAAATACAATAAAATTAAATGCAATTATTTAAGCGAAAAGGGGAAGAAATTTCTTTCGAAATAAATATAATTCAACGGACTTATCTAAACCAAATATAAAAATAAATTAATTTTTCTTTGTGCACCTTTCGACGCGAGATTTATTGATACATATTTCATTTCGGTTTGAATTTCACTTCCCATTGATGTATAAACTAGACTTAATACATACAAAAATAATATGTCATCTATGTAATATGAAGAATATTATGTTAAAATAAATGTGATGAATTCATTGTTTTCTGTGTTTAGAGGTTCAAAAATTTCGGACCCAAATTATTTTGGTCATTTTTAGCTACAGTTGGTCATTTTTATTTTTAATTTTGGACACAAACTTTATTTTCAAGTGGCAACCGTGGAAACAAGGACTCCAAGGTCTTTGAAACTATTAGCACGAACTAAAGTATGTTGTGATATTTTATAATCAAACAAACTAGGAATTCGTCTTTTAGAAAATTTCATCGATTGACATTTGATTGGGTTTAGATTCAAGCCGTTCTTATGACACCATAAATATAACAAAATTATTAATATCAGCTTGAAGAAGTAAGTGCCTGTTTACATTGTATATTTGACGAACGGCGCATCCAGTGAGATGGGTAGATTTTGTGTGGGTAAGAAAGAGAAGGGTTAATTCCACCCAAATTACGCCGATGCGCCAGTTTCAATAAATGTTTTCGGATTGAGCAGGAAGAGCTTTTTTTGTGTGAGTGAGAGATACATGGTTGTTAAGGATGTGAGATAGAGATGGGTAGATTGAAATGAAAGGATTTTTTCTCTATAATGTAAACACGAGGAACAAATTGATGAAGAAAAATATGCTTCATCAAAAATACAATGTAAACAAGCACTAAACGATCACTAACAGACGCAACGCTTTTAAAAACTTTCATATCGTCTGCAAAAATAAGAATTTTGCTATTACGTATACATAAAGGTAAATCATTAATAGCTAATATAAAAAGAAAGGGTCGTAAGTGACTTCCCTGAGGAACTCCGGATTTGGCAATAAAAGGGTTAGATAACGAGTTTCTGAATTTGACCTGATAAGATCTGTTTTGAAGATAGGACGAAATCCAAGTGATAAGTCCAGGAGGGAACCCAAACACTTCTAATTTAAACAAAATGATTTCATGAGATAGTTGATCGAAAGCCTTTGAAAAGTCAGTATAGATGCAGTCAAGCTCTTCACCACGTTCTTAAGCCGTTGAGCATTTGTGCATAAACACAAGCAAGTTCGTTACCGTCGACCGCCTTGCAGATTATTTTGTTAGAATTAAAAATCGAACTATCACACACTACCTGTTCGAAAAGCTTTGGAATACATGAAAGTTTTGAGATTGGCCTGTATTTCGTTATATCTGATTTGTCCCCTTTTTTAAAAATTGGGGTTATATATGCTTTCTTCTAAATGTTTGGAAGTTTAACGGTGCTTAAGGAAAGAGCAAAAATATTTGGAAGAGAAAAAGCTAAAACAGTTTTGCACCTTTTAAAACTATTGGAGGAATACCGTCAGGTGCAGGTCCTGATGAATAATCTTTTGAAGTAATGAAAGGTAATGTAAGACCTTGTCAATATCCAATTGCATATTACTCAAAGTTGTTTTAGGACACTATTTAAGTAATTGAAGTATTCCATGTCAGTAATAACTGTGGTATCAATGAGAGATTGGCAAAAGTTATAAGCAAAAGCCTCACATACTTCCGGAGTACTCCTTAAAATGTTGTCATGTACAGAAAATTGACTGGATAGCCATCAGATTTCTTTTTGGAATTCACGAATTTCCAAAATTTTTTTGGATCATGCTTGAGCGAACTTTCCATTTTATGCAAAAATTTATTGTATAAATTATTCGGGAGGTTTTTAAATTCTTCAAATAGAGATGTATAAACTTCATGATTTTCAATGGATATATTTTTTATATAATTTTTCCAAGCAATGTTTCTTTTATTGCGAAGCACTTTAAGATCTTTCGTGTACCATGGATGGCATATGCTTGAGTATTTGCATATTTTTTCGGGGACTGTCATTTATACAATTTTGTAAAACAAGATAAAAATATGAAACTGCAAAGTTAATTACAGTAGAATCTCGAAAACATGAATTGTTCTTCAACATGAACAGCTTGGAAAGATGAACGCTTTTTTTTACCATTGCAGTGTTCCAAAAGATGAACAGGTTGAAATCTGGGTACTCGATAAGATGAACGCTTTATTTCTAATTCGATTTTTTTCTTTTTCTTCCCCTTTATTTCATAGTGCCATTTTTTAGTTACTGTATTAAAGTTAGTGTAAATTATTTAGTTAAACGTGAATTTTGAAGAGGAAAGATGCCTCCCGTGAAAGGTAGAGCTAGGTTTCTAAACCTTAAATTGTGCTGTGTTTATTTATTTTAAGGTTCCATGTTGCTCTACTGCTCAACTGCCTTCTGATGCTGAAGAAGAAATTTCCTCAGAAAAAAGTGTATCTAATTCATTGAAAATGCAAATTGAATGGGGCCGATGCATCGACACTTTTATGGTGGATTTACATTGATCTGCATGAAGAAAAGTAGAGTGGGATAGATTCATGCCCAAAAACAAAATGTATGCAAGAGAGCTGGACATGTTCGTCTTCGCTATAATCTTCATCTGCGTTCCTATAATCTGTATTCTATAAAGATGTCTGCATTTTGGTCTTCTCCCTCTATTCAACACATGGGAATTTTATATCTTATATCCCTTTTCTTTTGCAGAACTCGCATGAAGTTACATGTAAATCCACCATTAAGCTTAAGAAATCAACGAGTGGAAGCAATAATGAGGGTGACAGTCTACTATATAGCAGTTCTTTAGAAAAATGTCTACATAAGTCTGTTTTTGTTAACTCTTATGAATAATGAACAACTTTTTTATGTTTGTTTTTTTGTTTTTAATTAAATGAATTATTATGTTTTTATATAGGTATAGCCATGTGTTTTTCTTTAAACTAATTCTCGATGCTTGGAAAGATGAACAATTCGAAAAGATGAACGCGGCCTGTTTTATATCTGTTCATTTTTTCGAGATTCTACTGTATGTAGCAAAGGTTTCAAGTTCATCTGCTATCGGCCAGGAAAAGGCGACGCTTCCCGCAGAAATAGCCAAATGGTCATTCTCAACGAAAAAACTTTGGCAGATTTAGACTGCTGACAAGTTTTTATAATTTCTCCCATTGTTTTTTTAAGTTGTCAAATAGTGACAAATGTAATTGACCGTGTCGCGTCAATATTGTGATTACAATAATCCTTTTCATTTTGTTTTTTTGACTTCGGGTAAATAAATGTTAATAATAAATGATTGTATTCATTTATTTTTAAATTTTTTTACAGAAGTTAGGACAGCCGTGTAAATCCAACAAAAATGCTGATATTGATATTTTTTTAAAATATTTTTTAAAAACGCTGATATTATATTTTTTTTAAAATCGAATACAAATTTGTATGGCAAATGTATCGCTTTAGAGGCACGGGTTATAATGACCTCGGAAAATTTTTTTTTGATCAATAAATTTTTCGAAGCACACTAACTTTCGATTTATGAGATCTCATGAAGAACCAAGCCCCTAACTCTACCAGGCCTAACTCCAAGCCCTAACTCTACAAACCCTACATTGTGATCAAAAAGTATGGCTTGACAGTTTGATAGAAGTTTTGCATGACAGACTTCATTTTACGATAAGTCAATGGGAGCCTGTGTAACTACTACGAAACGGCCAAGCCATACTTTTTGACCACGATGTAGGGTTTGTAGAGTTAGGGCCAGTTGTACAGTCGTGGTTCAGCCGTGGTTCAAGATTTAAACTCAGTTCAACTGCTATGAAGTGTTGTACAATCGAGGTTTAAGTCTCAACTCACCGCTGAACCACTAAAAATTTAACTCGCTGGCTTAACTTGAGACTTTGAGAGTCAGCCAGGGTTCAAGGATGTGATTTGCTAATATTATTTTTGACGTGGAATGTTCATTATTATGATCCCCGTGTTTACATTAAAAAGAAAAATCCTTTCATTTCAATCTACCCTTCCCTCTCTCACAACCCCTGAAATCCATGTATCTCTCACTCACACAAAATAAATTTTCATGCTGAATCCGAGAATATTTTTTATTGAAACTGGTGCATCGGCATAATTTAGACGGAATCTACCCTTTTCCTTTTCACACCTATAAAATATACCCGTCTCATTGGATGCACCGTTCATTAAAATCCAATGTAAACAGGCACTTGGAGTGCAACAATTAACTTTTTTAACCCGACAAGGATTACGCATGGATGCGTAATAATGTCACACATTGACAAAACATCTGTGTATCTGCCGCTCGGGGCGGAAGAAACTTTTGCCGCCCTCATATTTAAGTATTTAAATTTTAAAAAAACTATAGTATAGAGTAAATCTAAAGAACTTTTCGGCAAGGACGGTCATCACCATTGCGTATTGAACAGGTTACATATATGTGTATATGCCTGTGCTAAAAGCATAATAAATGTATCTTTTTGCCATTTTTGAAAAGAATAATTAAAGAATAAATATACTTTTTTTTTATTCTTTTCCAAAACAAAAACATGAAATACTTTACCAATTCTCTTTTAAAAAAGCTAACGTGTGTGTATAGGAAAAATATTGGCGCAAAATTTTAGACGATTTAGTATGATGTTAAAGCATTTTAAGTATGATGCTAGGTTAAAAACAGGCTTTTCCAAATTTTAAACGAGTTAGCATCGTATTAACATTTTACTAAAGTTAAAATCCCCAAATGCCTATTTTATCTTTTTAGTATCATACTAAATCCAAATGTCACTTTGGCAGCTACAATTACAAAAATGGGTTGAACTGTCACGGTTTTAGGCGCGTTCAGCTAGAGCTTCTTAAGAAAATAAGTTTAGTATGATACTAGTTAGAAAATGTTTAAAACTATGAATATTTTAGTAAAGAGTTTTAAAGTTAGAAAGTTGTTGAGTATCATGCTAATACCTTAACATCAGGCTGTTTAAAATTTTGCGCCATTGTCTTTTTATACTACGTTTCCACCGACCACTAAACCGAGATTTAAGTAGATTTACCTAAATCTTCTTTGAATCCCGAAGATTTACATACAAATTTATTTCCTAAATATCGAACATTTGAAATAAATCTTGTTAAATCTTCATAGGTGCAATAGTTTTAAAACTCGAACTGGCCTCTATTTTCTCACACTGAATGCATTTATTGGAAAGGGGACATACATGAAACTATCTACCTCACTTCAACTCCATTAGAAAAAGTGAAACAACATCTTCCTACTGTCAAAATAAATCTTCTTTTTATTCTTTTTGTGTGGTGGAAACATCAAACAGATTTATGTAATCTAAACTGAGATAAACCTTCGGTGGAAACATACTATTAATGCCAAGTTGAATAAGTGCCAGTTGTACAATCCTGGTTTAAATTTTGATCCGTGGTTCAGGAATTTTAACTCGCCGATTTCGGCGGGTTAACTGAGGTTCAACGATGGTTCAAGGTTCTAATATGCACTAAAAGCCAATTACATGCCTGAACCATCGTTGAACCACAGTTAATCCGCCGAAATTGGTGAGTTAAAATTCCTGAACCACGGATCAAATATTTGTACAACTGGCCCTAAGAGTTGAAATGGTTATATTAAGGTTTAGTTGTGTCAGGCGACCTGAAAACTGTCCTCTCGAAAAAAATAGAGAACGAAACGTATTCTGAATTTTAAATTATTATTTTTATTAACGCATCAACCGTACAAACGTTCTACTGATTGCTCAATTACTAACTGGAGTGCCGGTATATATCAAGGAAAGAATGGAATGGAATAGAATGATGAAAGATATTAGGATCGGAAACAGAACAGGAATGTGGAAGGTATGCTAAGGAGGGGACAGGGATGGTTAAGAGGTGATAGGGATGGTTATGCATTTGACAATTCGGCCTTTCCTGATTCGGGCTCGCCTCGAGTTCCATAAAGTTGTCTTCGTCTTCTTCTTCGATGTCATCTGCTTCTGGGAATAAACGGCACCATGGCTTCAGTTTATCGGACGGTAAGATCGCTCTATATTTCCGCTTCGATGCGGAATCACCTTTCAAATCTTCAACCAAATATCGGTCATTACCGATAACCTTTTGAATTATATGTGGACCTCTGTATTTCGCCTCTAATTTGCGAGAATCACCGGTAGCTACTGGTACATTTTCGCTTACAACCAATTCGCCGACAGCATACGTTTTCGACTGCTTATGTTTACAATCAAACCTCAGCTTCCATTTGGCTCTTTCATTATTTATACGCGTTATGGCTTCTTCTCGGCGACTAGTCATGTTGATTTCTTCGGCTGGTTCTCGAAGAGCGTGATGTAACTTTTTGGCAGTTATGTCTCGAAGTTGAAAATCGAATATGAGATCATTTAGAGAGTATCCGGTGGTTGTGTTGACTTGACTATTGATTGTCCACTGCAGTCTACGTAACTCCTCGTCCCAGTTGTTCGAATTTGCTTCACTCTTACGAAGGAAAGATAGAATACTTTGATTGATGCGTTCGACTTGGCCATTGGCCCTTGGAGTACGGACAGCTGTTTTTATATGTTGGATGTTGTTAACACGACAATAGCTTTCAAACGTCTTGGAGGTATATGAAGTTCCTCGATCAGTGATAATCTTTTCTGGTAATCCGAAGATGGTGGTGAGATCATTCAACGTTGTGATTACTGGATCTGTTTTAGTGTTCCGAACGGCCTTAAGTATGGTAAATTTAGTGAACCGGCCAACAAACGCAATGATGTGGGTATTCCCCTTTCGACTTTTGATAAAAGGTCCTAAATGATCTGCATGCAGAACTCTAAAAGGGAGAAAACTTTCATTTTCTTCTATATGAAGTTCACCTTCCTGCTGGCCACCAGGCTTCCGATGATAGCAGCATTCTACGCAGTTTGATATGTACCCCTTTACGAAATTTCTCATGCGAGGGAACCAATAAGTTGTAGTGATTCGACTCAGTGTTTTCTCTAGAGCGAAATGCCCAGCATCATCATGGCAGGACTTCACAATTCTCCAACGGGCTCCTTTGAGCACGACCCACAACTCTTTTGTTTCAATCACACGAAAAAGTCGGGAATCCTTTAACTTGAATTCCTTTTTCAATTTTTGTTTTTGATCGGACTCAACTTGTCCTTGGAGTACCTCGATGATATTTTTGAGTCTCTCGTCTTGTCGTTGCATAGCCGCAAGCCAATCTTCTGAAGAAATGTCGATACGGAAAATCTTCTCGGCTACCGTGATTCCCTCTTTTGCAGATTTAACAGGCATCCTGCTCAACGCATCAACATGAGATATATTGGATCCAGCTCGATGAACCGTTTCAAAATCGTACTCCATCAGCTTCAGCCACCACCTGGCAACTCGCGAATTGTTAATGCATGTTTTCATGGACGATAAGGCTGCGCAATCGGTCACCACTCTAAAAGGCTTACCCAACAAGTACACACGAAAACGCTCTACAGTCTCAACGACGGCCAACATTTCAAGCTCGTAGCTATGAAACTTCACCTCTGATTCGCTGCAGTGACGACTAAAATAAAATACTGGTCGCCAATCGTTATCGTCACCCTTTTGAAGAAGCATTCCAGCCAAACCTACTGAGCTAGCAACAGTGTGGACCTCATGTTCTCTTCTGAACTCGTACAATGTCAAGGTTGGAGGTTCTATAAGACTATTCTTAAGTTTGCGGAAAGCTACGTCCTGATCGTCTATATTTATATTTTCATGATCGTACTTTAGAACGTGAGCTGCAATTGCAGATTTGTGTGGTTGACTGAGGCGAATATACGTCATGTGTTCTTTAATCTAGTCTCGATACTGCGTTTTGTTTGTCCATAATATTTTTTATCACAATCACCGCATTTTATTTCATACACACCTGACTTGCTTAACAATGGCATCTTGTCCTTTGTAGAGCCTAGTAAATTTACTAATTTTTTGTCATTTTTGTACACAATATCTAATTATTGATCTTTGAAAACTTTTTTCAATTTATTTGTTATTTGTGGTACAAAGGACATTGACACTTTTTTATTTGGGTTCGCGTCTTTTTGCGCGAAGAATGTTGTCATGTTAAAATTATTTACTTTTCGCGTATGTTTATAAATTAATTTGTCTACCATTTGTTCACTAAAACCGTTTTTGAGAGCTGTTGTTTTAATGTACTCATATTCTTTTTTAAAATGTAGAATAGAGAGGGGAAGACGACATAATCTATGAACAATAGAGTGATACGCGGCTAATTTATGTTGTATTGGGCAACATGAATCGTTCGTAATGGTTCTCATAGTGCTTGTTGGTTTATGATGTATACCAAATTCAATTTTATTGTTCACATATTGAATCTCCAAATCTAAGAAGGGGATTTTTCTCTCTTTTTCGATTTCATATGTGAATTTTATTGTTTCGAATTGGTTATTTAATATATCTAACACTTTTTCAACGTCATTTTTATGCACAACTGAAAACACATCATCTACGTAGCGATGCCACACACGCGGAAGGAGATTTTTTCTTTTTAATTTTATTTCAAAAGCCGTTATAAACATTTCCGAGATTAACGGGCTGAGTGGGTTTCCCATGTTAAAGTTCGTCCAATTATTCTTGTCAGTACAGGGAAGATAGGACGTTTGCATCTCAGTCTATCGCATGTAAAAGCTCTAATCGCGATGCCGTAGTATGCATAATAAATCATTTCAAGTTTAATTGAAATTGATCAGCGTTGCCATCTAGTAGGTAAAATTGCACAAATACAATTATAAAAACTAAAAAAAAAATTAAATTAAAATAGGTGCGTTTTTGTAAGGGTATCCCCAGTAGGCCTAATCCATTAAAAAAAAAGAAGAAATAAATAACAAAAAATACCACTTCATTTATTTATTTATAAATAGTTCATTGAGCAATTAAAAAACAGAATCATTTTAACAATAAAAAATAATATTTGCATTGAGTTATAAATTGACCAAAAAGCCTACCTACCTAAATAATTTAAAATATAAAATAACAAAATATTTAATACATGAATACCTTACATAAAAATGTGTTTACAAATTTTGTGTAGGTACAATGAGCCGTTCTCATTGGTTGCGTCTTTTTTTTAAGATAGCTGACGCACAACACCTACAGCCGCGCCATTTTATTTTTATACTAAAAAACAACACACACACTAATTTGAATCATAAAATTTGACCATTATATTTTTGCAAAAAAAAACAGTCTAAAACAACGACGAACGACCACACTTAGTGTTTTTTTGATCCTAAGAGCTTTAAAAAAAGCTTTAATTCTGAAAGCTCTTGCACATAAGCAATAGGAAAAGGAGTCTTTTATGTGAGTTAGCTTACCAATGGTCACACTATATTGTGTGAATACTTTTAATAACACAAACAGCAAGAGATCATGTTTGGTTATTCATTGTGCCTACGGCTGTGGGCGAGATAGGTCGTGAGGGATGTATGTCGCTTGAAAAAGAAATTACAAAAACAATGCCGTGGGAAGTCAGTGGCTATTGTGTATATTTAAGTGGCATTTTGTTTCGTGGAGTGCCTTAGGATATAAATAGGTCCCACTGATTTGAAAAAAGCTTTCCCGTAAGGCCTGTACTGACAAGAATAGTTGGACGAACTATAGAACCGAATTCTACACTATATATTTTTTCCCGAAACTGAAAGACATTTTGGTGCATGCATAGTTTTGTTGCTTCCAAATAAATTTTCTTTTTTTCACTTTCAAGATCAAGATTATCCAGATATTTTTTGAATTCGTCAAGGGTCACGCATTTTATTCCCTAATTTATGCGTTTTCGGGAGTACATACATTTGGGGTAAACTTGGATTCGAAACAATTAACGATCTACTAACGCTAATACTAAAAACTTATTGCATCAACTTCTCTTATCATTCGTTTCATAGGATTCTTTTCTAACTGTCTATACCCACATTCAGATATAAGTTGATAGACGCGTTGTTCATAATCACGCTTATTTAAAACAACAACTTGATTACTTTTATCTGCTTTGACATATACCACATCTCTTTTCTTTAATTTTTCTATTATTCCCTTTTGTTCTTTTGCCAAATCTAAATTATTTGTTGAATTTATTTTCGATTTTAAGACGTTGGCCGCCTGCTCAAATAGTTTATATTGAAAACGCTGGTGCTTTGAGCGCTTAAATCACTTTACCATTTGCACTTGAAGTAAAACGTCAAAAGCAAAACTTTATCTTCTTTTGAAATTTTGAGTGTAAATTCTAACAGTTTTGTGATAAATAAAAGTTCTAAAAAGGACAAAATTCATCGTTTATTCTTTAATAACATTAAGGTGGGTACTTAAAAATACGATTGATTATACAAGCTAGGCATCATTTTATATAAAACTTTCCTATGTAGCTAATTTGGCCCCCTGTACATGTAGGTATTATGGCCCCCGGGGGCCATATTAAATGCAGCGGCCAAATTCAAATCGTTTTTTCTTAAATATACGAAAAAGTTCATATTTTATTAATTCAAGATAAGATACCATACCGCGGAGTAACAATATAAAAAAAAAAAGAAAGGCCTGGGACTTAGATGAAGTGAAAAAAGCTGTTGAGGCAGTCCGAAAAAGGCAATTGGTTACACCGAAGCGGCTAAATTGTTTTCCGTCCCAAGAACGACCTTGAGAAGATTGGTAAAGGATGAGAAACTGTGCCCCGACAAGAACGTGGCCGTGGGAGTCATCAAGGGCAAAGAAGTCAGAATAGTTGTGGTCGTGGACGTGGTGTAAGACGTGGACGTGGGCGTGGTGTTTCAGTACCTGATATTGAGAGTGAGGAATCTGATGAAAGTTCAGTTTCAAATTTGGCCTTAGATTCAGATTCAGATTAAAGTTTCCAAGGGAATGAAACTTGCAACGGGGAAGATGCTACTTGCATTTTTTGCGATGTCAAATTTTATGAAGATCATAGAGCTGAAAATGGATCATGTGTCAAGTCTGCAGAAAATGGGCCCATTATGATTGCGCTGGCGCTGAAAGGGACCAATAGATATGTGATATTTGTCGATAAATTATTGGTTGTTAATATGGCCCCCGGGGGCCATTTTACCAACACTTTTGCAAAATCGCTGTTTTTTACTTTTTTCATAAGATGAAAAACTCACAGCACTTCCTCTACCTTTGTTCGTTTGCTGCCCGAAACTGTCCATTTAGTCCATTGGACGAAATCTGGCTGTTTTGGGCAGTAAACGAATAGTCATACACAAAATATTTACGGGATGTGGTGCGAGTTTTTTGTGTAGACTTAAACGTCAATTGCATTTGTCAGTTTTTGACAACTTAAAAAACTGGAAAAATTAGAAAAACTTGTCAGCAGTTAAAGTTTTTTCATTGGTAATGAAAATTCGGTTACTTCTGTGAAAAGCGTCGCCTTTTCCTGACTGATAGCAAACGAAATTTAAACCTTGGCTACATAATTGCCGTAGTTACATTTTAATATACATATAGAAGTAGTAGAAGTAGAAATGTGATTTAATTTTACAAATAATGTTAAGATCTTGATTACAAATTCACAGATTATAGCATTGGCTTTTGCCGTTAGCCAAAAAAAAAGAGTAATAACTCGAAAAATTACAATTTAATTTACAAAATTTTTAGATCTGTATGCAAATATACCTAAGGTTAGTAAAAATAAAAACAAACTAAAGAAAATTACAGAGTTTAAATAGTTATTGAAATTAAAATGCTTCAATTAAAATTTGGTTAATATACATATATCTATAGTGTTAAGGCAAGGATTGTTTTTCGAATAGCAGCCCTTCTTTTGAAAGGATTATAATATGCCTCTAGATGTCTCTATATGCTTCAGAGGACCTATCAACACATCTAACGAGAACATTAATGTATGTACTGTAGTCCAGTCAACGAAGGAAAAATAAATGAAATAAATCGTGTAGTCTGGATTATTTTTTTAAGTGGTAGGGGTAACCCCCAGATACAACATACTGACTTTTGCTATACTTTTTTGTTAAGCCAGAAATATGTGCTTCCAATTTGTTTATAAATTAAGCTCTTTTAAAGAACAGTTTTTTAAAACTTATTTTCAAACTTAAATTTTTTGAAAAAAAAATTTAAAAAATTGTGTTCAAACTGATTTTGTTCAAAATTTTACGTTATTAAGTGGTATTTTTATTTTTAATATTGAATACTCCCATCAATTTTTAGTCAAACATTGCAAACCAGATGTCAAAATGTAGTATAGTTTTTGAGAAAATTGAAAATAACAAAAGTAAGTTTTCCTTAAATTCGACTTCCAACCGTTATTTTGTTGTCCAAAATATCCTATTTCTACAAAATATGTAGTAATGTAGATTTCGTTATTTTCAGTTTTCTCAAAAACTAAAAGACATTTTAGCATCCGGTTTTCTTTTTTTTATTGCAAATTATTAAGAGCATAGAATTTTGAAAACAAAATTATACCTCATTACATAAAATTTTGAAAAAATTAGTTTGAAACTTTTTTTTTCATTTTTATTTTTAAATTTTGAGTTTGGAAATTAATTTTTCCATAATTATTCACTAACACAACTTAATTTAAAATGAAAATCAAAGAAGAGATTTCTGGCTTTCCAAAAAAGTCTAGCATGGCATTTTAAATATTTTTTTTTCTGTTTTAAGTCATTTTTTTAGAAAATTGTCCCTCCTGCGTAAACGGGGGGAAATAGACCCCCTCCCATACGATTTTTTTCTTGTCTTAACCCAACCTACTTGCACCAGCAGTTTGGTGCATCTTATACCGATCACCCTTATTGCCATTAATCTTTACCTCTGCTGCTTTCAACTTTACGATGATGTCTCCAAATTGCACATCCTATGTCATTTTTTTTAGTGAAATATCGACATTGTAATCTAACATCTCCATCTGCATTTATATTACTTAGACACAACCCCACATAACGAGTTATACAATAAACTTTTTTGCCGAACTTGTACGGTACCTAATACGAGAACATACAAACCAGCGAAAATATCTTTTAGCAAGATAGCTGCAGTAAAAATAGTACGGGTTTCAGGACATGCCTCTGCTCAGGGCCTTTTTTCTGAAGATTTATTTATTTTATTTAAGCTTTATAAAGGAATCTACAGTGAATTGGTGAAATGTAGCTCCTCGAGTAATAATTTTTATTTTATTGTAAATATACCTACTTCAAATGAGTCTACATGTTGCACCCGCGATAATGGAATCGTCCAGTTATATGGCATGGTGTATAGACCTAACTTATTCCGGAGTAGATATCATTATTTGTCCCCAAGATATTCGAGGCGAAAAAATATTTTAAAAGTTTTTAGTACCTAACCAGTTTCTTTAATAAACTTATCAATTCTTCATTACGTCATTATATTGTGTAGAATGAAATTGAGCTGAATTCAATATAGCCCAGGGAAAATTTTCATTTTGCTGCGGCAAAATGCAGAAAGTTAAAATTTTTAAATATTGATTTTGGCACAAGGAATACTGCCTTAAAAGTTCGTTGTCAAAACTGACTTAAATTAAACATAAAAAGTTATTATTTCTAAAATATCTACTTGATTTTCGCACATAAATTTTTAATGTTCAAGAAAAGCTTTTAAATCAACCGTTTGACAAAAATATCGATTTTTCGGATATTTCTAAACAGTGTGTGGTTTTGAAAACATATATTTATGCAAGGTTTGGTCATTATGTGACCCCTCTCCAAGAAATCAAAAAAATTGTCGAATTACTGTTTTTTCTTTTACTTTTAACTCTGAAATGTCGAAGTTTCTCAAAAATAATTTATTCTTATTTTATAGAATAGGTACAGATAAGATTTCTAATAACAAAAGTTATGGCACTCAAAAAGGGAAAGTGTCAAAAATAAAAGGACAAAAATATTGGTTTTTCGCATACAACTCTTTAACGGCAATTTATATCTATTTTAAGCTAATTTCCTTAAAATAAAAATTGCAGGTTTTTTTAAACAGCATGTCAGCCTATTTGATACATTAAGAAATAGTTCATTTTATTAAAAAAAATTATTGGTAGACACCTGGTGAAGTACATACATTTTAAACGGAATTTAAAAAAAGGAATCGAAAAATCTCCATACAAATTCTGCTAATTTTCCAAAAATAGAAATTGCAGTTTTTCTTAAAGCAGCATGTCTGCCTCTTCAATATGTTAATAATAACCCAGGAGACAGCCTCAGATTTCATTAAACCATTCCCGCAAGCTTTATTTTTCGTGTAGGTACTTATTATAGTTATGTTTTATGTAACAATACCTATTTGCATAATCTTCCATTCTAGTTGTACAACATGGGGTTACAGGAGGGTTGCAAAGTCCGCAAAAAAAAAAAAAAAAAAAATAGTAAACAAAATTCATAGCCGCAAGCTTCATTACTCTTGCCAATCGTTTTTTCTTCGGGCTGAGAGGGCATTTGAGTAATAAAGCCCTCTCTAAAAGAACCAAGGAGACCTTATATAAGACCCTAATCATCCCGGTCCTGCTATGTGGGGCAGAAGCATGGGCCCTGTCAAAATCATATGAGAATCTGCTTGGGTGCTTTGAAAGGAAGATTTCTTCGGGTGATTGTCGGTCCAGTATGTATCGATGCAGTATGGAGGAGAAAATTCAACAACGAATTTTACGGGCTTTACAGCGACGTCGACCTGGTCAAGAAGCTGAAAATACAGCGGCTGAAATGGCTGAGACACGTAGAGCGTATGGACACCGACGCACCAGCCCGACGAGTCTTCGCATTTACCCCTGACGGTCTGCGCAGCAGAGGAAGACCCCACCTTAGGTGGCGCACACAAGTTGAGAACGACCACAACCAAATTGGAGTGCGTAACTGAAGGCAGCTAGCTAGGGATCGAGCTGGCTGGAGGGGCTTGTTGGTTGAGGCCGAGGTCCATCCTGAGCTGTGAGCGCCATCTAAAGTAAAGTAAAGTAAAGCAAAGTAATGTAAGTATACGCCTGAAAAAGTAATTGGAAAAATCGCCATTTTCAACTCCCCATATCCACCACAACTTCAAAAAAAACTTCCAAATTTTTGATGTGCATCAACTTAGCAAGTCACTTTTTCCGTTGCTTATTAAAAAGTATATAGTAATTAGTTGCTACTTAGTTGCTAATTAGTTACGCAAAAAAAAATTAATTGCTCTGTTGGTTTGTGTAAAGATGGGTGTCCTGCTAAGTTAACGTCAACTTAGCAAGTCAACTCTTTCAAAAACATATATAAATGGTCCAAGAGTGGATATACATATATTGAAAACTACTTAATTGCTTATTAGTTACGCAAAAAAAAAAATTGAATCACTTTTTTCGTTTTCGAATAAACAGGGATGACGTCATCATATAAGGACATCCATTTTCTCGCAAACCAAAACAGCAATTAATTTTTTTTTTTTGCGTAACTAATTAGCAATTAAAAGTGACCTGCTAAGTTGATGTAGGCAAATTTTTGTACATTATAACACTTGTATAGCTTACACCAAATTAGTTATGGCCATTCTACTGCGCAAGTCTCTTCAAATTTCTCTGCTCATCTTTTTAATTTTGAAAGATACACAAAAATCACTGAAAAAATGATGTATGTGGGTCAATATTTCAAAACATTAATATTTTAGACCTCGAAATGGACATTAACTAATATAAACATATTTAAACATTTTTTTGTTATTCTGCAGTCAAAAAACATTATTAAGCATTTCAAGCCTGTGGGCCACGGAATTTTATTATTTTTAACCGTTTTTTTTTTTTCACGGGAATGACAGAGAACATGGAAATGACAAAATCCCATTGAAAACTGAAAAAACTATATAAAATACATTTGAATTAAGTTTTTTTGTAGACAAGAAATGGAACGTGACAAATTTCAGTCTTGTGCTATTAATATAAGGAAGCCTTTCTTGCTCTTAGAACTTTTGGGTCTGTTGCTTTTTTCCTTTAAGCCTAGTACGCAGATCACGCTAAAATTTATCTTCCATACAAATTTCCTCCAAAGATAAATTTTAGCGAGAATATTTAGCTAGGCGGTACGCAGTTCACGCGCTAAATTCTAAAAGTCTCCATTCAATTTAGCGTGCGAAATAATGCTCAACGCATTCTTTCACAGATAAATTTTGACATTTGTGCTTTTAGCAAACGATTGTAGAGATAAGAATCGTAGAGATAAAATTTAGTTTAGCTTGAGCTGCGTACCTGGCTTTATACAAAAGAAAGCTTAACGAATTATATTTTTTCGATTGTGGTGCCAATCGTTTAATATGGACGTGCAGTATGATAAGAGATTGTATTTTTTTTAGAATTTCTCCGGTAACAGCGTTTCTATTAACTTTTTAATTCGTATACAGTATTCATAGTTTAAAATAGCTTAGATATTTCCTTCTTTTAGCCAATCTGTGACAATTGAACTGCTTTTGAAAACTGTGTATGCATAACGACTTATACGCCATTTCATAAAGCTTTTTTAACTGTTCTGTTGTTGGCATTTTAAAGTATCTTCTCTTCCGGCGGCACACGTTCTTTTTCTGCTCGAAATTTTCTCTATCATATTCGTTTCGACTTTTGTCAGGTGTGATGATGATTATATTCACCTTTTATACCAATTTTAAATTAAAACGTTACAAATGATGGACGAATTCATGTAATTTTACTAAATATGTCATCATATTTCCGTGGCAAACAGTCATCACCATTTATTCCACGGGAATGACACGGAAATGACGACATGGAAATGACGCCCAAAGGTATTTTTTGTAAATAAATGCGAAATTTACTGAATACTTTGTTTAAAACTTGTTGCATTATAAAATTCCTATAAAAAGACATGCATTAGAAAAACTAGATTTTATTATTATATTATAATAATATAATATTATAATAATATATTATATAATATTATATTATAATAATATATTATAATAATATTATTATATTATAATAATAAAAAACACTTACCACGGTAATGACAAATTGAGTGAACGAAAACTTGAAATGCCTGTTCCACATGAAAAACAAGTCACTACTGATATTTTTTTTGCGCTTATTGCAAATTGTTCCACAAATAAACGACGGGTCCCGTTATTATTGTGATCTCACTAACTTATTCTGCGGCCGTTTAATCACATTTTTTAGAGATTTATTTTTTGTCACGTAAATGACACTTTTTGTGGAGACAGTCGCATAAACACCTTAAACTAAATTTTCTATAAATCTAAAAATAAATTGGCTAGGCATTGGTCGCAATAGGTAATGACATTTTCGGTGTTCAAGTTAAAATTTTCAACGTAATATAATTTTTTTTCTTATTTCATTACAAGTCCACGTTAGTAGAGTTTTGACAGAAGCATTTCTCGATAGGATATTTAAAAAAAAAAATACATTTTTACCACGATCAACAAATATTACAACAAATGCATATATGTACATTATGACGCAAAAGTTAATCTTGGTAAACAACACCGCAAGTCAATAAGTTAAGCCCGAAGATGGATACATACGATCCGAAACGCGTCGCTTTAATAAAAATAAACAAATATTGTGAAACTAAAATATCCAAATTAATAAAATAAAGAAAACATTTAACAAAAGTTTTTATTTTTATTTTATTTTATCTTTACTTATTAAAATACTGAAGGACTGAAGCACTAAGCAGGGTGAGTTTTGTTTATAGCTGCGCTCACAGTAAAAAAGAAAACATTTTTGTTCTCTTAAATCCTCGCGCATTGGATAAGCTTGGCAAAACTTACCATTTTTCCAAGCGGGCTTTTGGTATAAGTTATTAAAAAAAATTAAATAATAAGCAAATTCAGTGAAATCTCCCTTGGGCGGACAGCCATGGTGCAGAAATTTTTGTCCGCCTAAGGGAGTTGTCCGTTTAAGGGAAATCAAACAAAAACACTAATTTTCAAAATTAAGAGTACATATACATATATTCATTTATTAACAGAAAATAAAAATAACAAAAATAAATAAACTTCACTTTCTTAAAATTAACTTAACTAATAATGGATATATTTATATATTAACAGCGAACAAACAAAATAAATAAACTTCAGTTCTTTTTTATCACATGACGTGGAATGAAATGATTAGATTTAACATATACATATAAAAATTAGCCTCTAATAACTTTGCAAAAATATAAGAAGATTCGTATTTATGTGTTTTTAGATACACAGATTTCGCACATACTTAATAGGCGTTTTTCTTTTTTAACTCAGAGCAAAGAACTGAGCTGTCAAAACAAAATCTGTGTTTCTTTTTTAGCTCAGACATATCAAAGCGCTTAACTTGTGTTTTTTTTTTCAATCAAAGCTTGCTCCATTAGCTCAGAATAAATTGACCGAGTACACGGAGCAAAAAGCTGCGCGCAGCCAACTTCATACAATTTCCATGTAATTTGACAGATATTGCAATTCAGTGCTCAGACGTGTTTCATAATTAAATCTTTGAGCTCTGATCATGCTCTGCTCAGAGCTTACTCGGATCGCTCAGGCTCAGCTCAGAGCTAAAAAAGAAAAAACGCCTAATAGAGTTTTTGGGATGGCAGCTGTCACACATGTATTTTTCCATTGGATGCTCTCTGTAGACTGCAACTTAAAAAAAATAACGTTGCCAAAATTATCAGCGTGATGACGTTCAATCCTGCTCTGGTGTCCGTCTAAGAGAAAATATTTTGTCATTCATATGTGAAATTATTGTCCGGGTCCGTCTAGGGGAGTGTCAATTTCAGTAAAAAAAATGTGTCCGCCTAAGGGAGGTGTCGGAAAAGGGAGATTTCACTGTAAGTAAATAAAAAATTTATCATGCATTCCTTATACTCATAAAAAATTTATAAATAAAATCATAAAAAATTGGCATTTTGTTGCCATAGTAACAAAAAGAAATTAAACTTAATTAATTCAAAAGCTTTTGAGGAAAGTTACAAGTATTTTGGCTGAACTCTTCTTATTCATCACAATAAAGATTGCCTTTCAAAACTAAATATATTTTTTTTTTAAATACTGACATTTTGTCAGTCGTTTGCAGCAAAAAAATTTGCATTCCTTTCAATGAATCTTGGAAAGTAGTAGTAGTACATAAAGTGCAAGGCCGTAGCCAGGGGGGGTTCACAGGGGTTTGAACCCCCCCCCCCCCGAAATTTTTTTAGAAATTATTTTTTTTTTATTAATAGCTTTTTATTAAAATTTTTCCCAAATTTCTGCACTAACAGCCCGATTCTCCCCGCCATCACTGATACCTCACAAGCCATAAGAGGTGGTGAAATTAATTTTGTGACTTTTTCGTATTCTCCCCCAAAGTCACAACTTGTGAGAGTCACAAAAACAATCGAAATTGTGATCTGCTTCAGAGCAGGTCACAACTCACAAATTACATGTGTTTTGTCATTTTGACCTGACATTCTATATATTTTGCTAAAAATTTGCACCTTTCGAGATTTTTGAGTGCTAAAATAAAATAAAATGGGAATCGATTCGATTTATTCGCAAATTAATCAAAAAGTTTTTACAATTGCACAATATTTTCTTTAAAACGAATCATTGCACCGCCACCCATCGCTGCTGTCCGACGGCTATTGAGAACTTCAAGGGACGCAAATAGCTCTCCAAACAATTTCTATAAAGATTTTTTACTTCTATTTTGGAAAAATATACTATGCAAACGTATTTATTCACTCACTTTATTGCTAAAAATAAATGGAACCTTGTATTTTATGAGTTTTAAATAAATTTGTATGGCCCAATTAACATTTTTGAAATGACACTACAAAATTCAACTTCGATGTAGTGAGTTTCGTTGTGTCTTTTCTTTTGAGGATTGGGGGAGAATTCCAAAAATGTTATCGAGTCACAACAATCCTCACAAGAAATAGCCACAAATAAAATTTGCTTTTATATGTTATTTTGTCTATCTCTATGGCGGGATCTTAAACTATTAGAACAAACCGTTTTTTTTTTTATTTTTCATTTCCCTTTCAATTTAGCTCATATAAGTAAGTTACCTTATTTTGAGTGGACTTGTGCCATTTTTCCCATGGACACTTCATATGTGTCAACATAATTTTTCAAACGATAATTACTTTTAGCACTTTTTTTTAAGACTCGTTATAATTTAAGTAAAACAACAATTTTAAGATACTTTTTTTTTAAGAAAAACTTTATTTCTTTTAACAATTATATAAATTTAAAAGCAGTTTGTATAATATTCAAAATTAATTGTTTTGTAACTAACTGATATATCGCCCCATTCAACAAAAATCATATTTAATTACAAGAAAAAAATTGAATAGCTGAGGCAAAATAAAATAATTTTAATTACTAAAAAGTACAATATCATATTAATAACATATCAAACAACGAACTTTAGTAAGACCTTCGTTTTTATGCATTTACAATACGTGAGGGATTCTCGCGGTCGTCCCATGCAGACGAAAACCAACGGTTCCTGAGGTCATTTTAAGTCGAAAAACCTAAGAGGTAATTTTCTCTTTATCGCTTCCTTTTCGACTTATGACGGTTTTTATGATTTTAGGTCTCGTTTCTTGAAGTGGCTCTAACTCTGCCAAATTGCAACCGATTCTTGAAATTTTTGTTTGCACTTACACAAGAGTCAGTAAGGATTTTTTACCCGCTTTACAACATTCTTTTATAAGCGTAACGGTTTTCCTGCAATTTGGTATTATTCTTTTTCACAAAAATACGTAATTAAGTAGAATTTTTTATTTATATTTTAAAAGTCCAATTAATTGTCTTAAAACTACTTAACATTTTTTACCAAAAAGATACATCTAGAATTATTAACAAAATAAAATCAATAAGAGGAAATTTAAACAAATTTGAATATTTAAATAAAAACCAATAAAAAACTATTGAGTGTTTGGAAAAGGCAAAAGGTAGAAAATAAATTCGAAAAAAAAACCGTTTTTATTTTGTTAATAATTTTAAATGTATCTTTTTGGTAAAAAATGTTAAATATTTGAGAATAAATGTGACTTTTAAAATTGAAATGAAAAAATGGTACTTTATTATGTGTTTTGTGAAATAATAACACCGAAGTCAAAAAAACAACCGAAAAATACCGACAAATAGTTCTTCATGAGCTGTTGTGCCACCAAATTAATTTTATTTATTTTATGAGTTTTTCGACTTAAAATGATCTCAGGAACCCCAACTTTCTCTTTGATAAGTGGAAAACGACATTAGTTTAATATATAAATAACAATGGCGCGAAATTCTAAACATATTTAACAATTTTCTAGTTTAAATAGTTTAAAGGCACTTCTAAAATTATAATAATGTCAAGCAACTTTTTTAACATATCAAAATTATTTTTTTTTTTATAAAAACCAAGAATTTCGCCTGCAAACCTGGCAACACATCCAGAAAACGTTTTTTTTTTTCCAAAACAATAATTAAATTACATACATGTGAAAACATTCGATTTCAATACTTTCAAATTCAGAAGCATTCTGTCTTCTTTTCAGGTCAAGAACTGACACTAATTGAAGACGCCATTAAATGAATGAATAGGGGTATTCATGCAACGTCGGAAAACCATCGTAAACGTCCTAAACTTCGTAAAGTTGTATGGTAAATCCGACGTTTAAGATGGTTTTCCGACGTTGCATGAATATCCGTTATAAACTTTATTGAGATTAAGTTAAAGTTATTTCTTCATTCAATATCCTTTAATGGGTGTCAGAATGAAGGCTATTAGCAAACACACATTTTTGACAGTTATAAATGCTACAATGACAAAGAGTTCGTATGATATTAAAAAGATAAAATATACGTTTGGAGACTTCGACTTTAAGAAGACTTTAGAAAGAAAGTAGGTACGATTCTCAACATCTCAACTCGGTTAAAATTTGCAAAATTCTTTTTACTTAAAACGTTTTAACGTCGCCTTCGGTCACTAAATCAACTAAACTTTTGCGCTTGATTTTATTTCGATATTTCAATATCAATTTAACTTTAAAGATTTTTCGGAACTTAGCGCGTTAAATATAAGAAATATTATTAATTTCTTCTTCGCGACGTTTCGAAGAAATTGTACTCTTCGTGGTCACGGGATTAGACTGACGTTTGAAAGTTGTTGTTTGTTACTCTTGTTTTTAGATTGTACCGATGCGTTGTTGTTGGTGCATTATCAATAAGAGTGGGTGGATGGTCATTTGTTTCTTGTTGAATTGTGTTGGCATATTGTTGAGTGCAAACAAAGCTTACAACATCAGACGTGTCGCATTTAATTTTATTAGGTTTAAGCTTGCTAATAAGAGGATCCCATGTCGTGGAAAGTTTGAAGCTAGAATCTCTGTTAAAGCTATTTTAGATGGAATTGGCAGAATTTTTGGCAAGTGCGGTATAAAAAAAGGTATTTAATGCGGTAAGTTCCGAAAAATCTTTAAAGTTAAAATTATTAATGTCCGCGAAAAGAATATAAATTTGATTTAAAATTTACTTATATTAAATATTTCCAATTCCAACAGCTGTTATTTTAAGTTGTTGATATATTTTTATTTCTATTAAATATTTAAAACTGAATTATGTATAATGAAATGATTCGTGGTTTTATGGATTTCAAAATATTTTTTCAAAAGCAATTGTTATGAAGGGGTTAATCAATTTGGACATTTTCTTTACTGCTTATTAATATTAAAATTAAAATGTAGGAAAATATATCTTAACTATTTTGTTCGTTTCAATTAATCAATGACACATTGCTGGGGGGACGATATAATTAATACTTTTTATTTTATATATAGAACTAAAATAGTATTCGAGAAACGATTTGATGGTATATTTAATTATTGTATTTCATTGATGGGTGCATTTATCTTTCGATCTTTTCTTACGTTCATCATTCGAATTCGATCTGCGTGTTCCTTGAATTGGCATATAAGGTGGAGCAGGACCTGAACTTTGTTCTAAAATTCATAATTAATTTAAATTAGTTAATATATGTAAAAGAATTTTATTTTTTTGTATGTACCATAAGTGCTTGATATCGAATGATTTAATCGAAGAGAATCATGTGAATCGTTTTGCATATCAGACAAGGAATACTGTTGTGGTCTTATAAGTAACTGATTTTGCCCATTCACAGGAGATTGGCTTATTGAAACCGTGCGATTTGGACCAGAGCTGTCAAAAGGCAGAGTGTAAATGTCATCGTCCTTGCTGTTTTCAACATTTTCCGAGGTAGAATGTATGCTATTTTCTGTGAAGCATTCATTCTGCTTTTTTTGGTGTGAAATTAAATCTTTTGGATTTGAATAGGCCTCCAAATCAATTTGGTCTATTTCTTCGAGTTTAGAGCTTATTGCCAGATCTGGAGATTCTTGTGGCAGTGGCAACAGAGGACCATTATGAAGGCTGCTAGATTCTTTTTGATATTGGTGTTTTCGTAGACGTGCCTTTTCTTTTGCTCTTTTAGCTTTGGCTTTTTCCTATTAACAGAAATACATTTGTTTATTTTTTACTAATTAACTATAGTTAGGTTTAAATTGTACTCTTTCTTGTAACATCTTTGCAAGTTCTTTATCCTGTGCTTCGATAGCCAGAAGACGGTCACGATCTTCTAGTGTCAAACCATTTAGCTTTTCCATTTCTTGAAGTTTCCTGGCCAGCTCCTACATATATAAAATTAAATATTTAAATAAATATTTATTTGGAAATATTTTTCATTTTCTGTGCATTAAATAGTTGAAACTGTTTTGAAAATAATTTTTCTTCACTTTCGCTCACCAATTTTCAGGTTTTTTCTAAGCAAATATTACCAATAATCATTTTAGTTATGACTTTAATGTTGCATTAAATTAAATAGAGCTCTCGAATTTAAGTGTGTATTTAGCTGCACGTGTATTCGTGTCATGTGTACACTTGTATTCGTGTCACGTATACACGTGTAGGTGTGTAGGTTCTAAATAAACGTGTAAATATGTAAAATATAAGCGACAAAAAAGAATAATCGACGGACTTGTAAATACAAGTTAATTTAGCATAAGACGATTTTCTGATTTACTAAAACTAAAGAAATGCGAGAATTGAATTAAAATGTCGATTAAATTCTATCCGAGATCAAATTTTTACGTTTTCACCAAAAAAAAAAAACATCTCTACATAAAAAAATCCTAAAAGCAATTTTCAATTAATTACACGTGTATTTTTAAATACACGTATTCATACACGGATAGTTTAAATACACGTGTATTTAAAAAAAAATTATAGACAAAATTTAAAAATTATAAAAAGCTTAATTTGTGTATTTTTATTTTTATACGTTGCAGAGAAAGGCGACCTGTATGGTAATGCTGAAATTAATGCAAAAAGTAAAACAAAAGAGATGACTATTTTTTGCTGCTTTTCCATTATAAAATATACCAATGCATTAAAGCCGCACTCGTTTAATTTTTTTTTTAACGAAAACCCACTCCAAAACTTGCACTTGAAGTAACCACATTAGAAGTAATGTGTAATGTAAGAGGTGACAAGAAGGTTTAGCGTTTAACTAGCTGTTACTTTCTTAAAAATAACGGTACAATCTTGATTGAACATGGAATCGACAGCGTCAAGTATACGTTATTTAATATTGTAATACGTAATTAAAAATCGTAGAAGTATTTTGTTCTATTTTATATCAAAAGCCAAGTATGTATATTATTTAGTGCTAATTTAGTTCATAACTTTACTTTTTATGTGTGGCATTCTAAAAAGAACTGGTGCTTATACGTGTTCCATTTTTTTAAATAGGTACATATAACCTTGGGATGTTCTAAAAGGCACAAATAGCACGAATGCTAGTTTTTATTTCAATTGATTATGCTGGGCGGTTTAGAAGTTTTGCTAGCTTTATATCAAGGTAGTATAACTTTGCATTAAAAAAACTGTGCTAGCACAAAAAACGAGACTTAACAAAATCATTCGAATTGTAAGCTCATCTAGCTAATTTTTATGTTCAAGCGTGTTAAACTGTATGAGCTAATTGTAATGTTCTTTTTACCAATCGGTGGATGTAATTGTTTTTTACGATCGATTTTGTAAATTTTCAATATAGATTTGTCTTGCTAGAAATTCAAAATACTTCCGAAATAAAAAAAAGTGATTAGTCTTTTCTGGCATTTCTATTTTACCAAGAAGGATTAAACAATTTTTAAGAACTTTTTCAGATTTTGAATCTGATGACTTTCACAAAAATGTTCAAGAACTTTTTCTAGATGTTGTCTTTCATAATATTGTACATAATGTATTTTTATTATTCCAAACTATCAAGAATTTATGTCGAGAATTAATGATATTTTCACCTATATTTTAAAATATTTCTGGTTTTCACTTCACGAGAGGTGAGCACAAGGCTTATGTTATTTTTTTTTTTTTTTTAAATAGAAACGAACAATTGAAAACTGCGTTGAGCCAAACCATAAATTTCAATATGTAATGCTCGAAGCTTTTGAAAATAAATGTGGATTGTACATACTATATGAAGTGGATTTTTCGCAAAAAATTGTCTTTCATTTTGGATTTTTCATTTCGGACAATTCAAAGTATATATCCCCTTCACTGTGGTATAAAAATAAGCTTCGGGTGAAAGCTAAACCGAGTTTTAATACATTTGATGATCGGTCTTCGAAAAACAAAAACAATTGTTTCTTACCTCGTCTTTCTTTTCTTGTTTTATTTTTTTGTTAATTTCCTGGATTTCCTCCATAGGCAAACCCATTTCTTTCAGACTCGGGTCAACATATAGTTCAATATCATCGATATGTTGTTGGACATGCTGATGTCTATGACGTGAATTACTCTCCAAAAACTGATCAACATTGATTTGTGACAATTTCTGAAAAATAAAATCGGCTCTTATTTTGGTATCGCCAGCGATATCAGTTGATGGTGAGCGCTTATTTTTGGATGGATTATTTTGAGAAATTTGTTTTGTGATTGAATCAGAAATTAATGAAATTACAGGCTCCGGAGCTTCTGTATACTGAGCAATAGTATCAACAACTGCTAAAGCCTGTGGTGTATGGTGCTTAGAGCGACTCATATTTGTATTCTTGGACGAAACATTTGAGACTCGAGGTGCATCTTCTGTGTCATGAATGGAATTATGTGTTGACTTTCCTCTATAATTCCTATGATGATGATCAATCGATGGATGGAAATCTTCTGAATGGGAGTTTGATGAATTTGAGCTAAGAGGAATGCCAACTTCCTGTGAGTGATAAACTTGTGGAAAATCTCGACTACTTGCTTTTTCATTGAAAGGGTTTAACGGAAAATCCAGGGTTTCAGATGCAGGTAAGTTGACATAGATGTTCTGAATTATAACAGTATTAACAACATATATTTTAATAACAAATTTTTCATATAGTAACATACTTGCAACTTATCAGCCATCTCTTCACTTTCTTCAAATTCTCGTTGCCGTTGTTCAAGAATGTCCTTCTCTAATTTATCAGCTATTTCCAATGCCACTTGCTTATCGTGTTGTTCTCTATAAAACAAAAAAAAAGAAAACAAAAAGTTGTAATCGATATATTTGTATATTTATAATATTGTTACTGTTCTGATAAATATTTTTTATAACATTCTTGCTGCTTTTCAGCATTCTCTTTCTCTTTGATTTGTTCTTCAAGTGCCGTTGGGAAATCTGTGCGAACTACTTCATTGCGATATCTGTTGCCTTTATAAAAATCGTTAACTAAAATAAAAATCATTGTTTTAGAAGCAGTTGACATAAAATACATGGAACTTACTTTCTTGAGATTGCAGCTTATATGCTAAAGCACCATCTTCCCGCACAAGCCACTCCTTACAAACTGAAAAAACATAAAATAGTTTCAGGACGTATTTATGTAGGTATTAACATCAAGGTAAATGATTGATTTGGAAACATAATTTTCTATTTTGAAAATTGCTCAATAAAATAAAATATAAAAATAAATAAAAATGTGAAACATCTGCGTTTTTGTATGTATATTTAAATATTTTTTTTTATCATTATTTAGTTAATCAGCAGATGTAAAAACAAGTATAGAAGTAACTTTCGATGCAATGGTTAATGCTTTTGGACTATCATGCTTGGCACCGGAGATTTGTGCTTCAATGCAGGCTATTCTATAGGTACATAAAATACTTTTTTCAGGCATTAGTGTCTCAAATATAACTGTAATTTAAATTCAATTAATGATTCAATTAAAGCTATAACTAGTATCTTACACTTTCTATCGATTATTAACTTCCTATTGGAAGCTATAATAATCGGTCCGATTTGTGAAATTGAAAATTTTGACATTTCTCGACGTTTCGAGGTCTCTTGAGTAGGATTAGATTGGCGCAAAATTTTAGACGATTTGGTATGATGTTAAAGCATTTTCAGTATGATGCTAGGTTAAAAACAGACTTTTCCAAATTTTAAACGAGTTAGCATCGAATTATCTTTTTAACATTTTACTAAAGTTAAAATCGCCAAATGCCTATTTTATATTTTTAGTATCATACTGAATCCAAGTGTCACTTTGGCAGCTACAATTGCAAAAATGGGTTCAACTGTCACTGTTTTCGGCGCAAAATTTTAAACAGCCTGATCTTAAGGTATTAGCATGATACTACCTAACAATTTTCTAACTTTAAAACTCTTTACTAAAATATTCTTAGTTTTAAACATTTTCTAACTAGTATCATACTAAACCTATTTTTCTAGCTGAACACGCCTAAAGCAGTGACAGTTCAACCAATTTTTGCAATTGTAGCTGCCAAAGTGACACTTGGATTTAGTATGATACTAAAAAGATAAAATAGGCATTTGGCGATTTTAACTTTAGTAAAATGTTAAAAAGATAATAGATGCTAACTCGTTTAAAATTTGGAAAAGCCTATTTTTAACCTAGCATCATACTAAAAACACTAAATCGCCAAAAATTTTGCGCCAATATTTTTAGAGAGATGTCTGTGTACCAAGTACGTTCATACGTTCGGAAGCTTTTTTTCGCCGAGACATCTCGAGAACGCATAGAGATATCGACTTCAAATAAATTGTATTTTACAGATAATGAGGCCATAACGTGCAGAAAGGATTTTAAGAAAAATTCAATTAGCTGTTTTTTTTTTATTACAGTATTTAAAAAAAAGTTGTAAAACGGCTTGTTTTTCAAATACCTCTGACCAAATAATGCAATCTTCTCCGGCCTGGTTTAATGACGTAGTGAAAAATTGGTAATACTTAAAAAAAATCAACGCACAGTTTTTTTTTTTATTAAAAAAACCATTAAAAAATGTTAAAAATATCAAATATCTTGAGACCACAAACATTTTAACTTCTGGTTAACTTTATTTAATACACAAAGTTTTAGTTGATAATCGGTAATTTTAAAATAAATTCAGTTAACGTTTTTTTTTTCTAGGCCAAAAAAAAAAACAAACATATTAACTTCTGGTTAATTTTATTTAATACAGAAAGTTATAGTTGATAATCGGTAGAGTTTGTAAAAAAAATTCAATTAACTTTTTTTTTCTAGGCCAAAAAAACAGTTAACAGTGGTTAAAAAATGTTTTTCGGCTCGAATATCTCGAGAACAACCAATGATATCAACTCCGGGATAATTTTAGTCTACACACAATACCATAATTAGTAATTGATAAGATTTGTAAAAAAAATCATTTGATGATTTTTTTTCTAGGCCAAAAAAACTGCAAAAAAATGCTTAAAATTGTTAAAAAATGTTGTTCGGCTTGAATATCTCAAAAACAACTAATGGTTTTAGCACAGAAATAATTTTAATCTATACACAATACCAAATTTAGTAATTGATAAGGTTTGTAAAAAAAATTCAATTGACTATTTTTTCCAGGCCATAAAAAACTGCAAAAAAAACTGCTAAAAATTGGTTTGAAAAACTGCGTCATGACTATGAGATATTTCGGGTTTAATTTATTTGCTCGAAACATTTGCTTGATTTAACTGAAAAACTGTAACCTTGGGTTGACACGAGCCTTTACTCGCTAGATAGTTGTAATACACTCAGATTCGTTTACAAACACTTAAAAACTTTTGAAACTCGCAATCTTATTTTTTTCAAATATCGCTGGACAGATTTTCCTAATAAAAATCAATAAATTTTATTAGGTATATGCTACTTTTTTGTGAAAATTAAATTTCCAAAAAAGTTTTAAATGGTATCACCCATAAAACCATTTTATTTATTTTCGTTTTTCTCGAAAAGAAATAAGCTGATTTGGATATTTTTTTTTATGGAGAATCTTCTAAAAAATTTAAATAGCATTGTATACCGAAATTTTTAAAATACTTTTTTTTTTATTTTTAAAAAAAAGTTTCAAATTTTTTTTTTGAAAACCAAATATTTCGAAAACGACTCAGCTGATTTTTATAAAACTTTATACCGAGCGGTTTTTTAAAATTATCTAAAATACTTTCAACAAAAATTTTTCATATAGTCAAAATTAACGGAACCTTCTATAAATTTTCTGGAAAACGACTCCTACGATTTTGATTAAAATTGTTCTAAATACTAATATTAAATTTACTATTACCATTATTAACAGTACTGCCGAATTTACATGAGTGACAAAATGTCATTTAATTGGTCATTTTATACCAATTAACTGTCATAAAACCGGATTATGACAATTTATTGGTAAAAAATGACAAATTTAATGACATTTTGTCACTCGTGTAAATCCGGCATACCTCTCATAGTACCATTCTCTTTTTTTTGGACTATCTCATTAAGTGTGTAACCGATTTAAATTAAATTTTTTATACAAAAGCTTCTCAAAAGTTAAAATCATACTGCATATCAAAATTAAAAAAAAAAACAAATTTTTTGATTTAAAAAAAATATTTCAATTTTTTTTTTTTTTTTTGAAAATTCGATATTTCAAAAACAGGTAGATAATTTTTTTCAAAATTGTATTTTTATTTCAACATTAAAAAATACTAAAAAATTGAAATCGGCGAATTAAATTTCCTGAACCACTGGTTAAATATTGAACCTAAGCAAAAAAGGCACAAAGTCAGAACATTTTGGCTTTTTGCTTAGGAAAAGAGGAGAAAATGAATATGTGCCAATTTTCACTAGTGATTTTGAGATTTAAAAGTTAGAAATATTTTATTTATTCACACAAAAATAAGTCACTGTTAAACGTTTCCAAAACTGCATGCAACTCAATTTTTGATTTTTGGCGCTTACGCCCGTTTTGCTTGTTACGGCTGTATAATTATACATATACAGGGTGTTCGGTATAAGGTTCACCAAAGGGCTAGAGCGAGTAGGTTGGGTTAAGACAAGAAAAAAATCGTATGGGAGGGGGGTCTATTTTCCCCCGTTTAGGCGGAAGAGCAATTTAATTACGAAAAATTTTGAAAAAAAAAAGAAATACATAGTTTGAACACAATTTTATTCATTTTTTTTTCAAAATTTTAAGTTTGAAAATGAATTTTTCAAAAAGTGTTCTCTCAAATAATTTGAACTAAATAGAAAATAAAAGTACGACTCTCTGGCTTAAAAAAAAATTATAACTTGACATTGTAAGTTGTACCGTTGTTTTTTAAAATATTTTTTTCTATTTCAAGTCGATTTTTTAGAAAATTGCCCATCCCGCCTAAACGGGGGGAAATGGACCCCCCTCCTATCCGATTTTTTTCTTGAATAAGCCCAACCTACTCGCTCTAGCTCTTTGGTGCACCTTATACCGAACACCCTGTATATGTGTGTAGTGTATACATCTGTTTAATGGGTTTTGGTTATGTAATAATAAACAGCTGTAAACGAATAAAATGTTATTTTTTTAATTCTGCGTTTTTTGAATCATATTTTATTATTATAACCTTCAAACTACCAGAAATTCATGTCACGCCGATGGTACAGTCAAGCCCTTATATTTAACACTTGTTGAAAAAAGTGTGTTTTTTTTTCAACAAGTGTTAAATATAAGGGTTTCGGATGTACTTTATTTATCCTAATCGATTTGAAATTTAATAATATTTCTAATCGAAATAACTCAATCTACTAGAACTGTATGTATATAATTTATATTTAAGTACATAAAAGCTTACATAAAAGCTTCGAGGCCTGCTTCAGTAAAAAGAATAAAAATGTAATTCAAACTATGATTTTTGTCACTTCGCTAACTGTAGCAGGTTTGATTGAACGAAAAAAAAAATAGCATAATCATTTCATTATAACATCATACCTTTATTTTAATGTATGTATGTATGTACTCGTGAGTACATATCTATTTATAATTTGCATACATATGTACCTAGTAAATTGGAGGAAGATATACCTAGATCAGTGGCGATTCCTGGTCCTATGTTTTGGGTTGGATACAACATCTCCTCCTAGGATTGGATCAAAATGTAATGAAAGGTTGTTTTTAATTTATTATATATGCTCTTCTATGAAAGGTTCGATACTAGTTATTTTTTGTGTAAAAATAATATTTTTGCAATAAAATACATATTTACAAAAAGAGCATCAAAATAAGGAATAGTTGTTGACAAAAATATGCTTCCTAACATTATATATGTATGTTATATACCCGTCAAGTAAAATTTTATTTTTCTGGAAAATGGTTTAATGTTTGAAATAAATAGTCTATATTTTTTGGTTAGAATCAGTTTTCTCCCATATAACTCTTTTTAGTCAATATTTTTATACCTAAACGTTTAGGTAGATGTAGTAATTTTGCATAGGAGAATTTAAAAAAAATTCATATTTTAGATTTTCAAAAATTAACTAAATTTTATTTTTGAAAATTCAATACACAAAGTGATATATTGTAAATTAGCTGAATACATAGATAAATAGATGAAATACTTACTTACTTTATTTTAGATGGCGCTCACAGCCCAGGATGGACTACGTCTTTAATCAACAAGCCCCTCCAGCCAGCTCGGCTCTCTAGCTGCCTCCAGTTATGCACTCCAAGTTGATTGAAGTCGTTCTCCACTTGTGTGCGCCACCTAAGGTAGGGTCTTCCTCTGCTGCGCAGACCATCAGGGGTAGATTCGAAGACTCGTCGGGCCGGTGCGTCGGTGTCCATACGCTCAACGCTCAACAGCCAAACCCATTTTTGCCACCTCCGATTCAATACTGCCGGTAACAGCTCGCTTCGTTCTCCCCCCAACGATGTCAGTATTATCTGCATAAGCAAGTAGCAGACTTTTGAAAAATTGTAACTCTGTTCTTGACTTGCGAGTTGCGTACAATTGCTTCAAGAACGATGTTAAACAGGTTACATGATAACGCGTCGCCTTGCCTGAAACCTTTCTCGACATCAAAGGGTTCAGTGGTGTTCTTACCTCCTTTGACGGAGCAGCGAGATTTCTCCATGGTCATCCTGCACAAGCGGACGAGTTTGGCAGGGATGCCGAGATGCGCCATGGCTCCGTATAGATCGTCTCTGTCTACGCTATCTTATGCGACTTTAAAATCGATAATGAGGTGGTGTGTATCGATTTGAAACTCCTGGATTTTTTCCAAAATCTGTCGAAGTGTGAACATTTGATCGACGGTTGATTTGTCGGGCCTGAAACCACACTGATAGGGGCCGATCAGATAGTTAAGAAACGGTTTTAAGCGGTATCACAGTAGAGATCACAAGATTTTGTATGCGACGTTGAGGAGGCTTATACGTCTGTAGTTGGCACAGGGCAGAGCATCTCCTTTCTTATGGGTGGAGCATACCAGGTTCCTTTAATCAGGCATACTTTCCTCCGACCAAATTTTTGGAGATAAGTTGGTGTATACTCCCTACCAAGTCATCTCCCCCTGCTTTGAATAGCTCGGCTGGCAGGCCATCTGCACCAGCAGCCTTGTACGTTTTAAGCTTGGCTATCGCTAATTTCCGTCGGGTAGACGGAAATCTTGACCATCATCGTCCAGGTTGATTGGAGTGTTCTGTTTTACAGCTGAATTCTGGCCAGATTCGCCGTTTAGCAGCCTAGAAAAGTGCGAAGAGCTCCCGGGCTGCTCTCTCAGCAGTCCTGGTTCTAGTCTGCAGCATTGCTTGGTAGGCCTCATTCTTTGCTGTATCCGCCAGCCTGCATTCTTTATCGAACCAGGGGTTCCGTTGTGGTGGCGTAGTGAAACCCAGCACATCAGTAGCGGCACTTCTGATGGTATTTTGGCAGTGTTTCCACTGGTCTTCTACGGATGATGCTTGTGGGGGGCTTGCTGAGAGTTTAAGAGAGACATGGTCTGCAAAAGTCCTGTCTATCTCTTGCGATTTTAGCTTCATGACGTTAAATCGTTTGACAGCATCCGCTCGTCGTTATGGGGCGTCATGGATATCCGCATACGTACTTGCGCTACCACCAGGTAGTGATCCGAGTCTATGTTGGCACATCGAAAAGTTCGGACATCCAGGACACTGGAGGCATGTTTGACGTCTATCGCAACATGATCAATCTGGTTGAAGGACGGACGGAGACGGACCCGGAGCTGGAATAGCTGTCAAAATATTGAATACACGCAAATTCAATGTTGCGAACACAACGGAATGTAGACGCACACGGAACTGCAGACGCAGACGGAACAGTTCACCAACTTTTAACTTTTCACGTACGGCACTTTTGACGTTTCAATTTGTATGAAGAAAAAAAACAACTTTTTGGGTCGGAAAAAATATTGGAAACAAAAAATGTGAATTCTGAGCTTGTACACAAGAATATTCTTTTGTTTTTCTTCAAAATACTTTCAAAGCTGTCAGCTGCATTGTGGGCATGTAAAAAAAATAACGTACGACACTTTTTGACAGCTCTTCCAGTTCCGTCATTCTATTCTGTTCAGCCAGTAATAGAAATTAAGGAGTAAGAAATTATTAAAACGTAGGGTATATGGTTCGATCTGCTGTATAGAATAAAGTCTGTTAATTTTGTAATGAAATAAACACACTGGTTCCTTATTTATTATAAAATATTTGTAATTTAATTTTAAATAAATGTTACGAAGTTTTTATTATTACAAACATTTTATTTGAAGGTATACATCTACATTTCAGCTGAATCTTTTTCATTTACTTTAGGGTTGGCGCAGCCATCCTAGCCAACTGAGAGGAATCGCCACTGCCCTAGATGTTATACATTGCGTTAAAATTTAAGGATATTTTTTGAGAATGATCATCGCCAATATCAATCAATATTGTCTGGCGTTTTGTTTTTTTCAATGATGACCACTGAAAGCAGTCATGAATTTAGATACGAACCAACACCGGATGGCAACTCTTTTTTATTTTTTAACCTTAACGATAATAATCCTTAAATTTTAATTTGATTTAAAACATCCAATCCCTCCTATAACTTATTAGGTATAGTACCTATGCATATATTGTATGTAAACTATACATATACATATTAAATTAATATATACATATAATAAAGGCATGATGTTATTAAAAATGACGATGCTGTTTTTTTTTAGTTCAATCAACCAACCTTAACATTTTCATATAGAAATTTAGACTTCATTTAAAGATCTTATAACCTTAAATATCCAAATAATAAAAACCAAAATTTTTGTACGGCGGATCAGAA
Organism: Epistrophella euchroma; assembly: GCA_947049315.1. Taxonomy (NCBI): domain Eukaryota; kingdom Metazoa; phylum Arthropoda; class Insecta; order Diptera; family Syrphidae; genus Epistrophella; species Epistrophella euchroma. The sequence goes on from OX346245.1 coordinate 62,882,779, forward strand.
AATGGAATACGCCTATCGAATTAGGAGGTGGATATTACCTAGTGTCACGGCCGACGCTCTGGGACCACTGGAAAACTATTATTTTGACAGGTGTCAAATGTGCCAAAATTTGTGTATGGCCGTCGCGGTGGATCGAAAATCGGAGTACGTCAATCGATTTAGGAGGTGGATGGGCTGTGTCAATGTGTGGGATGAACGAAACATAGGGACATACGTGCGCGTGCGCCGCCGGCCGTCGGCCGCGAAATTTTCTCGCTTTTTTCAGTTATTGGTAATTTTAACACTAAAGAACGACATAGCTTCTCGACTATAACTTTGCTCTACGATTTTATAGTAATTAAATTTTCTTCAATTTGAGCTTAGACATCGATATTTTGAATTATTTTGTTAAGCGCTGTTTTCCAATGTAAGGCACCAGTATCGACTAAGTTTAAAGTCTAGCATGATCGACCTAATCTTTATAAAACAACGATTTTCGAAGTACAGCACCTTAGGCAATCTGGTATCCTCCATCTTTATTACTCGGATCAAGTAATCAGCATTTAACTTCAGAGTAGAGACGGAAAGCGTTGGCATTCCTGTTTCTAAGTAGTAGGTACATATACTTTGGCGTATTTACCGGTAAAAGGAAAATTTTTCTCAAGAAGAAACGCAATAAACTCTCCACTGTCTCAAGTTTTCTAACACCCCAGGTTTGTGCTCCGTTTAAAAATATATCTTTAGCAGTTGCATTAAAAACTTTAAATTTCGCATTTGTTAAAATAAACTTACTGTTGAATATTTTTTTTCCAATTTGCACAGATTGCTGTCTTGGCCACGTTAGCCTTTGTTTCGAGTCGAGATGTATCTCCATATTTAAGTTATATGTTATTGTCATTCCGAAGTATAGATGTACTCTCTTACTATTTCCAACGCGGTTTAAAAGGAAGCTTTATGGTCAACGAAAAAAGAGTATAGTTTTTTATTTTGGCTAAGTTTTGAATGGGCTAGATTTCCTAGCACCAATATTGTCAACAGTCGAATAGCCTTTTCGAAAACCGGATTGGAATTCGCTTAGTTTATTATTTATGTTGACCCAATTATAAGGCCCATTATTAAGAAGCGATGTGTAGATTTTCAAACTTGCATTTAAAAACGAGATGTAATTCTTGGGGTCACATGGGTCACGTTTTTTATGGATTGGCTAAATAAGAGCTTCCTCGAAGCAATCTGGATTTACAGCAAAATTAAAAATCACATTAAGTGCTTGGGTAAGCTTTTCTTTTAATAAAGCAGAATAATGTTTAAAAAGGGCTGGGGTTGAAATATTGTAGGGTCAAAAAACTGTTTTTTAAATACTGTACTTCAAAATACTGTAATTCAAAATCCTGGTTACACAAAATTCTGTATTTTAAGATTCTGTATGATCAAACAAAATTCTGTATGAGTAAAATTCTGTATTTCAAAACTCTGCTTTTCAAATTTCTGTATTTAAAAAAATTGTTTTGATAAAAGTGCGCACTTTTTTACATTATCAAAACATTTTTTTTAAATAAATTTTGAAAAGCAGAATATTGAAATAAAGAATTTTACTCATACAGATTTACTTAAATACAGAATGAACATTGAAAGTTTGAATGAAATTAAATCGTATATTACAACAATTTTCCTTGTATACTTACTGTCTAAATTTCTATTAAATTGTAAGGAAAACAAAATTTGGAAAGTTGCTGCACTCAAGCCTCATTATACATATTATGTACGGCTACATGAAATTTGGTCATAGTGAAAAACTACCCTAAACTAAATATAATAAATATCCCTAAAATTGGAGAAATTACCCCATCTTCAAAATGAAAAAATGACCCCAACTATATGAAAAAAAGCCATTTTTCATACTGAAATTTAACCGCAGAATTAAAAAAAAAGCCCTAAAACAATGAAAAATGACCCCAAATCATGAAATATTATCAATTTTTTGTTGTTGTTGATTTTATATAAATTTTTGGGGAAAATTTTACTTGTACCAATATTGCTGAAGAATTCTAAGTTTCATCGTTAAATTCTACAATTTCCACAAATCGAGGTTTAACAGAAATATATTCACGAAAATAGAGTTAATAAAACGTTGTTTACAAATAAGTATTTTACTAGTTTTTAAAGAGATCGTACTTGAATGAATTTCTGTACAAGTAAATGCAAAAAAATCTATTTGTACTTGTACGTGCTTAACAATGATATTGTTTACAATTTTTTCTTCGAAATATGAACTTGGACATAACCAGCATTTTGGTAAACAGAACTTTACGCTTACAGCATTTTAAATATACAGATATTTGGATATACGGAATTCTGAAAAACAGAATATTGGTCGTGCAGTATTTTCAAAAAAAGAAAAAACAGAATTTTAGTCATACAGGATTTTGACAGCCAGAATTCTGACCCGCTCCCGTTTAAAAAATTCTGTTGGTATACCGTTTCATTCTGCCATTTTTTCATTAAATAATTAAATATATTCAATTAAGTGTATCCAGAACTACTTCAACTTCTGATAATGTAATTTCTTCATCTAATAAGTTATTCTGTATATCTGGTCTTGCATAACTCCATGATATCTGGTCATTATATGATCCTAGCAACGAATCGAAGTGTTCTCTTAAGACTGATATTGCTATTTTTGAAGATTTTGGAGCTGCCTCCATTCCATTTATTTTTTTTTTTGCAGTGCACGTGCATGCGACTGAAAAAGCGTGGTGCTTAAAAAAAATGAAACGGGTTCCATTTTTAGAGCGACTTTTCAGTCGCAACGACTTTAAATCGCAAGTGCGAGCACAGCCATTAAAAGTATGTTGCATTCAATAGCGATTTAAAATCACGCGACTACAAATCGCAAGTGAGCGCACAGCAAAAATTGTTGCGATCGCGATTTTTTAGTCGCAACGATTTTAAATTGCAAGTGCGTGCCTAGCTTTAAAGTCTCTTACAATGGAAAGCTAGTCTCCACTGATAAGACAAAGATCTATCGTTGAGCATCCCTGTTTACCGATAAAATTAAATTATTTTGATTATATTTTCGTTTAAATTTTTTTTTTGTAATTTAAATTACTGCTACACATATACAATTTAGTTTGCTTTGATTTATTTAACAATAACTTCTTTACTTAAAAGACGGCGTCGTTTATGGTCTTGCTACCCAGATGCCTTGTATAAATAATTTGTAAATTTATTTTTTAAATTATTTGATTAAATAAATAAATAAATTCTCCATTTATATCACCTTTAACGCTTCCGTTTAATATGCCTAACCCAAAATCGTAGCAAAATTCTAGGGCCTTCTTTGCCTTCTGTGTTCATGATTTCATCTTTTCAGCTACGTTTTCTATCTCCCATCTTGAATGCTGATTCTAGCATTGAGATCACCAATTACCACCATATCTTGAGTTTTTGCTTCACACAACACATCATATAGCATCTCGAACTTTGCCACTTATTGCAGTTAAAGTTAACTAGGATGATGAAATAACTTTTCTCGTACATTTTTAGTAATGATTACTTCTTCTATAATATATAAATACCCATGTACGTATGTAAAATTTAAAAAAAAAATAAAAAACCGTCACAATTGATGAAAAAAATTTACATTATTCAATCATTTTTCGTTTAAAAAAAAATCTAGACTTTTATCTTCAATTACCCTTATTTACCCTATTCAGATTTATTTTTAAAAAACCACGCATTTGAAATTTCTTAAACAAAATTGTCTTTTAGATTTTATTTTAATTGTGTCTTTAAGACATATCATCTGAGCTGTGTCAGATAAATGAAAAAAAAACTTGAGAAATGACCTTTAAAGCGTGGACACCCTATTCCTTGACCACTTTACTCTGGGACACCCTTGCGCAAAATGTTTGTTTAGACATTACCTACAAAACTCTATTTTTCTCTTCTTCTTTAGATAACATGATTAAAACTTATTAAACATGAAGTTGGTTATTTCCCTATTTTTCACGAGAATAACTCGACTAAAAGAAAATAGGTGCATGGGCTGATGTTTTTGATCATCGCTGTGAACACTTTATTTTTTGCTTTGCAAAAACTAAATTATATTTACTCTGCAAAAATTATTCCAATGCATGGTAACGGTTTTAACCTTATCATTTATTGCATTATGCCTAGTATACTATACGGTGACCATATTTCTGAGAGCAAAACCCGGGACAAAAGTGACAAAATTTAAACGTATACAAAAAAACCAATTCTTTCATTAATTTTAGATATAAAAAGAGGTACAAAATAATAGCAGAAAAAAACAAATGAAATTCTTAAAAAAAGGAACAATAAAATTACATTAAAATTAAAAAAGCAAATAAGGCTTTAAATAATACTAGTTAAATATAGGTACATAATGTAAAGTTACAAGGAGCATAACATTTCGTAATGCACATTAAGCTAAGTTTACAACGTAAATTTTTTCTTTTTCTTTAATATTTCATTGCTGAAAAAAATTTGCTTACAATTTTTTTGTTTTCTTTTAAATAATTTTTTAATTCATTCATCAAACAATTGAGAAACTCCCGTCAAGTTGGCCCCCCAATTTTCAAAAAATTGATTTTTTTTAGAGTTCTGGGTAGATTTGAAAGAGTTCTAGAGTTCTTGCCCAAAAATAGCAATAGTTCCGAGTAATCTTGGCCAGAAATAGAAAAAAAAGATATGGGGGCCAACTTCACGCGGCCCCGCTTTTTTCATGAAAATGAGTTCTGATAAGAAATTTCGGTTCCTGATAAAGAGTTCTGGAGTTCTCAATGGGTTTTGGAAATAGTTCTTCAAAATAAGAATTTAGAAAAATTATCAATGATGGGGGGACTAACTTCACACTTGGTTTTTATTAATTTTTCGGTAAACTATGGAGTTCTAGGAAGTTCTGCTTAGAGTTCTGGGTAGCTCAACAAAAGTTCTAAACAGAACTCCAACAAACTTTTTTGTCCGACCTATACATACAAAGTTATAGGCTAAAACAAAGTACCAATGCTGAAGGGTTCTAGGGAGTTCTGTTTAGAGTTCTGGTAGAACTAGTTCTGTTTAGAACCCAGAACTCTAAACAGAACTCCATAGTTTACCGAAAAATCAATAAAAGCTAAGTGTAAAGTTGGCCCAGCGCATTTTTTTGTTTAAGCTCATAACTTTTTATATGTAGGTCGGACAAAAAAGTTTGTTAAAGTTCTGTTTTGAACTCTTGGGGAGCTGCCAGAACTCTAATCAGAACTCCACAGAATTTCGAAAAAATAAAAAAACTACTCGTGAGGTTGACCCCTTCAGCATTGGTACTTTGTTTTGGCCTATAACTTTTTATGTATAGGTTGTACAAAAAAGTTTGTTAGAGTTCTGTTTAGAACTTTTATTGAGCTACCCAGAACTCTAAACAGAACTCCCTAGAACTCCATAGTTTACCGAAAAATCAATAAAAACTAGGTGTGAAGTTGGCCCCTGCGCATTTTTTTGTTTAAATTATAACTTTTTATATGTAGGTCGGACAAAAGAGTTTGTTAAAGTTCTGTTTAGTACTCTTGGGGAGCTACCCAGAACTCTAATCAGAACTCCCCAGAATTTCGAAAAAATAAAAAAACTACTCGTGAAGTTGACCCCTTCAGCATTGGTACTTTGTTTTAGCCTATAACTTTGTATGTATAGGTTGGACAAAAAAGTTTGTTGGAGTTCTGTTTAGAACTTTTGTTGAACTACCTAGAACTCCATAGTTTACCGAAAAATCAATAAAAACTAAGTGTGAAGTTGGCCCCTGCGCATTTTTTCGTTTAAGCTCATAACTTTTTATATGTAGGTCGGACAAAAAAGTTTGTTAGAGTTCTGTTTAGAACACTTGGGGCGCTACCGAGAACTCTAATCAGAACTCCCCAGAATTTCGAAAAAATAAAAAAAACTACTCGTGAAGTTGACCCCTTCAGCATTGGTACTTTGTTTTATCCTATAACTTTGTATGTATAGGTCGGACAAAAAAGTTTGTTGGAGTTCTGTTTAGAACTTTTGTTGAGCTACCCAGAACTCTAAACAGAGCTCCATAGTTTACCGAAAAATTAATGAAAACCAAGTGTGAAGTTAGCCCCCCATAATTGATAATTTTTCTAAATTCTTATTCTCCTCCAGAACTCTCCAGAACCGAAATTTCTTATCAGAACTCATTTTCATGAAAAAAGCGGGGCCGCGTGAAGTTGGCCCCCATATCTTTTTTTTCTATTTTTGGCCAAGATTACTCGGAACTATTGCTATTTTTGGGCAAGAACTCTAGAACTCTTTCAAATATACCCACACCCAGAACTCTAAAAAAAAAATCAATTTTTTTGACAAATTGGGGGCCAACTTCACTGGAGTAATTGAGATTCATTATTTTCTCTGTCGCTTTTGGTTCACAAAACCTTCCTTACTAAGAATTACCAAACTAAAAATTTCAATACGAGTTTAATATCATATTTTAAAATTTCTCTATTTGATCTATTAATTTTTTTTCAACTTATCATTATCAGAGGCACAAATTTAGAGGAAGGATTGTCAAAAAATCTTTCAAGACAGCTGGACACTTGTCTTGTGATAAAAAAAAATATTTGAAACACTTACATATAATTTTGTATTACCTATTCTTTAGTTTTAGTTTTCTAGTTTTGCTGTTAATTGTTAAGGGACATTTGCACGTTCATACCTAAGTTTAGGTATATCAAACATTTTGTTTTATAAAATATATATAAAAAGATTAAATAAAAAAATATCAGAAAATGTTAAAATACGGGACAAATACGGGACACTTGCACGTCCCGAGTTTCTTAAAAAAGAACCCGGGATAGGCTATATAAATACGGTACAGTCCCAAGAAAACCGGGACGGATGGTCACCGTAAGTATACAGTTCCTCCTCGAAAAAAAAAATGCATGTACTTCTTATGGGAGTGATTTTATCGCAAAAAAAAAAAATTTTCAGCTGAAATTTTTTTTATTGAACTGTGAACTAACCCCAGTAAAAGAAAATTTTACTCACCACGATTCTTTTTCGCGCAAAAAAATCTAGTTTGAACCTACACGGTGCTTCTAGAGTAATGACTTTTTATGAACCTAAAGGAGTATGAAAGAGACAAAACATCGGAGAGTCATGACTCTTGAGGCACAGTGTAATAGTTGACCAAAAAACAATTTGTTCCACCACATATATTTTTTTCCCAAAATTTTTTTTTTTTTTCACCACAATAGTTTTTTTTATTCAAAAATAATAGGATTCAAGCCTAGTATACAGTTCTTTTGAACAAAAAAAACTCTTGTGATGAAAACTTTTTTCTTTTCGTGAAAAAAAAAATATCTGTGGTGAAACAAATTTTTTTTTGTTCAACGGTGCCTCAATAGTCATGACTCTCCGATGTTTCGTCTCTTTCATACTCATTTAGGTTCTTAAAGAGTAATTACTCTTGAGGCACCGTATGTACAGGGTGATTGGTATAAGATGCACCAAACTGCTGGGGCGAGTAGGTTGTGTTAAGGCAAGAAAAAAATCGTGGGAGGGAGGGTCTATTTCCTCATGTTTTGGCAGGAGGGGCAATTTTCTAAAAAATTGACAGAAAAAAAATATTTAAAAACAACGGTGCAATTTAAAATGCCATGCTATACCTTTTTGGAAAGCCAGAAATCTCTTCTTTGATTTTCACTTTAAATTAAGTTGTGTTAATAAATAGTTTTTGAAAAATTATTTTCCAAACTCGAAATTTTGAAAAAAAAAAGTTTCGAACTAATTTTTTTTTAAATTTTATGTAATTAAGTATAACTTTTGTTTTCAAAATTAAATGCTCTTATTAATTCTCAATAAAAAAAGAGAAAACCGGATGCTAAAATGTCTTAGTTTTTGAGAAAATTGAAAATGACGAAATCTACTTTACTGCATATTTTGTAGAAATAGGATCTTTTGAACAACAAAATAACGGATGTAAGTCGAATTTAAGGAAAACTTACTTTTGTTATTTTCAATTTTCTGTAAAAATAAACTACATTTTGACATCTGGTTTTCAATGTTTGACTAAAAATTGATGGGAGTATTTAATAAAAATAAAAATAAATTTGATGGCACAACAGCTCATGAAGAACTAGGGCCTAGTGACTTACAACTCTCAACTATTCCTGTGTGCGTGTCTATAGGAATGGAGGGGACCTACAGTTTATTGCCGAAACCGAACGGCTAACGAGCGGCACTTTTCTGTGACAGGAGATACTCTTGGAGGATTTGTCAATTCCTCGCAAGAGGCAGTAGCCGTTTTTTATAAATAGGTGGCGAGGCTGGGGATCGAACCTTAGACCTCCGGCATGACAGTCCATCGCACTAACCATCACGCCACGGCTATTTAATATTAAAAATAAAAATACTACTAAATAACGTAAAATTTTGAACAAAATCAGTTTGAACACAATTTTTTTTTCAAAAATTTAAGTTTGAAAATTAAGTTTTTAAAAACTCTTCACTAAAAGAACTTAATTTATAAACGAAATGGAAGCACATATTTTTGGCTTAACAAAAAAGTATAGCAAGTCGTTATAGCCATTACCGATGTTTTTTAATCATTTTTTTTCTGTATTAAGTCAATTATTTTAGAAAATTGCTCCTCCTGTTATTTTCAATTTTCTCGAAAACTAAAAGACATTTTAGCATCCGGTTTTCTTTTTTTTGACTAAAATTACATAAAATTTTGAAAAAATTTGTTTGAAACTTTTTTTTCATTTTTTTTTTTCAAAATTTCGAGTTTGGAAATTAATTTTTCAAAAACAATTCACTAACACAACTTAATTTAAAATGAAAATCAAAGAAGAGATTTCAGGCTTTCCAAAAAGGTATAGCATGCCATTTTAAATTGCACCGTTGTTTTTAAATATTTTTTATTTATAGAAAAATATAAAACAATGCATTGTTTTGTTACGACACTACCTACAAAACTGTATACTTATTATCTGGTACCTCAATGAGGGTACGTCGTTCTATGGCATGATCTTCCTCTATCAACTTTTCAAATTTTATAGGATGAAGGCTTACAACTAAATCAGGGTTTCTCGGGGAAAAGAAAAGATATCGAAGAGATTTTAATTGAATTTAAAAAAGAAAACTAGTGCTTTCAGAAACCGTTGCAAATTATATTGAAAAAAATTACCTCACGGTTTAACGAAACCCCGAAAAAAGCGAAAAACCGATTTTTTTTATTTTCAAACGGGAATTTCTCAAAAACGTGATATGATAGAATATTTCTGACTTCAGATTCGAATTCAGCATACCAAAGACCTTTGGAAAAGTATATTTTGGTTTTTGTAACAAAAAAAAAAAAAAATTTAATTTTGTCGACCAGTTAGTATATGTATTTGGTAAAAAAGATATTAGAGATTAGACCAACCTTTCTGGCAAAATGACTTTAATTGTGTCACAATGTGGATTGGTAAGATGGTGCAATCATTGAAATATTAAAATTCAATTTATGTTGAAGATTGGGCCCAAATGAATTTTTTTAGGCAAGGCATAATAAATTGAGTCGTCAGCTTCATATTGTATCAAAATTGTACTGATTACTGATTTAGCGTTTCGAGTGCATCAAAACAAACTAATCAATAATTTTCGGTTACGGGTTTTAAAGAAAACTATAAGTGTGCCACCTTAGTGTAGTATATTTGCCACCTTAGTGTAGTATATTGTATACATACTAAGATTGTGAACTTCACAAGAAGATAAAAAAATAGTCGAACTTTAACGAAAGTGCAGAAAATAAAACACAAATATTTAAATTTTAAACGAATTTTTTTTCTGAAGTTTTTTTCCAAAAAGATTCTGGCATACTTAATTTTCGAGAGCCCTCATTTTGGTAAAACTACTACCAAAAACATTAGGAAAATAACAGCATTATTTATTACTTTTTTCTCGTCAATAACATGAGGGTTCCTATCCTATGTATATTTAAAAATAAAAAAAGGACAGCGGCTATCGGCTAAATAATGGTAGCCCGTTTTTAAAAACTTGTTTAAAATATTTACTTATTAAAACTAACCAGTTAATATTTTAAAATCATGTCCAACTTAACGAATCTCATTTTCCAAAACAGATGAAAGAAAATTAAGTAAAAACTTGAGTTTTATTTCTCAAAAAAGTATACATAAATGGGAACGGGTCGTTATTCTGCATTCCAAAATTCTGTATGACCAAAACTCTCCTAATGAATTGTTAATTCTGTACGAACAAAAATCTGTATTCCATTGTTTTGTATACTCTGTATTCCAAAATTCTTTAATTCCAAAATTCTGTATATTAAAATTCTGTAAATCAAAAATTCTGGAAAACATAGATAGTTTATTTTAATGTTTTACAAAATTTAATCAAGAAATGATACTTGTCTTTTATTAACCTTGTTTTTTTCCTTTTGAAAATTAATCTTTGCATACCTACTTAATTGAATAATTTATAAACATTTTTACGAACGACATTAATAATTTCAAAATTACTTCTGGTCTTTATGAGTACATAAAATAAAGAATACATTATCAGGAATACAGTAGATAGACGTAAATTGCATCAAAATGAGATAACTTCAGCAAAATTTTCAAAAAAAAGCTATTAATATTCTTCCGAGTAGCAACATCATACATACATATGTATCAACATCTCTCCTTTTTTTCAACTGGCGATTGAGTCTAAAAAGTTCATCGGAGAAAAAAACCTAAAACAAAGAATTTTTAGACAAAATTGTACAGTAAAACAGTAAATTCCTTGTTTTGTTAGGTACTTATGCGGTTTGGACAGTTATAAAAACCTGCTTAAGTGCGCATAAGCACTTATCTTTATATTTACAAAAATAAATAAAAAATGACAACAAAAAAACGTTTAATGTTATTTAAAAAATAAGAAATAACATTATATCAACTGGCAAGTATCGGTTACCTTTTTAAAAGGAAGCGCTAGATGAAAAGAAGCTTTTGTCTTTTTCTGCTGATTTCAAGAAAAGTATACAAAATAAAAGGCAACTAATCGAGGAAGGTAGTTAAGCGAAAGGTACTTATTAGATGAAAAAATCCCCAAAATTTTGGTTCACAAAAATAAAAGTTAATTATGCGGGTTATCCGGTTTTACTGTATCTACTTTAATTTTTTAGGAAGACTATTTATGAAAAGTTAATAGTCTTCCAGTTATGAGCAAAAAAGTACGAAAAACTGTAATATTTAATTTTTCACATTTTTTCTATGTTGCATCACAAAATTTTGTAAGCAAACATAAGATTCGGAATCAACACACTTGCCTTACAGTCTTACACCGAAAAACACTAAATCTTAACTTCCCCACCAGCCAGCGGCTCTTATAGTCCGGGAGCCGGTGACATCAAAAGTCCCTTCATCGCGGAATGGGTATAGATCATTTTAAAGGTAATTTTACACTCTTTCAGAAAAACTCGGTATGACAAGTCCTAGCCTGACTAATATATATGTACACCTGTTTAAAGGGTTTTGGGTAGGTAATAATTAACAAAAAATTTATTTTTTTAAATTCTGTTCATGTTTTTTTTAAACATATTTCATAAGTCACTACAACTGCACTCTGACATGAGACCTCCGCCAGCAGGTCACCACAATTATAAATTAAAAAAAAATAAATTTGATGGCACAACAGCTCATGAAGAACTAGGGCCTATAGTGACTTACAACTCTAAACCATTCCTGTGTGCGTGTCTGCAGGAATGGAGGGGACCTACAGTTTATTGCCGAATCCGAACGGCTAAAGAGCAGCACTTTTCTGTGACAGAAGATACTCTAGGAGGATTTGTCAATTCCTCGCAAGAGGCAGTAGCCGTTTTTTCTTTTTTAAATAAATGGTAGGTAGGTAGGTAGAAATGGCGGCCCCGAGCAAACCTAGCTCAGAGACCCAATTAGCGCTAAAGTGCGCCATTTTGATACCATAACTCGCGTGACCTCGATCGTTTATCTCTGAGCTACCCCAGAGAGTATGCCGTGCGTTTGCGTCACACCCAATGAGTAGATTAGCCCTTTTTCTTCTAATAGCGGTTGTTAGAGAAAGTACTTCCTCTGGCGGCGACTGCCTGTCTCTCGCCAGGTATGCGGAAGCCAGAAACAGACCCTCTGCATTTTTGCTTTCAAGTCTGACAACTGTCAGATCAGGAGTACTTCGTCTGGATTTACGGGTTTGTAAAACAGGTCATATTGGTTGTCTTGGAGACCCCGAACTCGGAGTCCATTTACCCACGGTTCTTGTATTACGCCGACGTCTATGTTCTCCTCTCTCAGGAGAACTCTCAGATTATCCGAAGCACATTTAGAGTGCTTCAGATTAATCTGTACGACTTTCAGCGCGTTTTTAATTTTCAGAAGAAGGTCCTGCACAGTCAGGGCCCAGCGACTCGCTAGGGACTTCAACGTTATCGATGACATTGTCGGACTCGACTACTTCAGCGACTTTGTCGGAGTCTGCTCCCTGACTCTGCAGAACCTTAATCTTGACATTTTTTATGCCAAACCGGAGTTTGAAGTCAGATGTTTCGAGGGCCCCCAAGCTCTCATCGCTGATCATCAGAAGGTAAGAGGCGCTGTTCCTCTGGGGTTCCTCGGCCTTAATGACCGCCCAGTCGTGCATAGGAATCAGCGGGTTTAGCCTCTGAAGACAACGAATCAGCTCCTGTCCGCTTGGTTTGACGCCCATGAGGGGCAACCAAATGCGAGCCTTTGGTTGTCTAGGGATGTCCTTAGCTGGGATGAGCTTGAGCCTCAAGCCATCCCAGTCATTGCTAATCTTAGCAATGCTGGAACTAAGAAAATCCCTAGAAAACCTGTCTACGCACCTAATTACCCTGTACCCCCTGAGCATCTCGCCAGAGTCAAAACTAGGGTAGGGACCCTCGTTCGCCGATATGGTATAAGAAAACACCATCTCCGAGAGCTTGGCCTCGATAGAGTTCCACACAGCCAGCAGACCTCTGCTGTTTGTGGAGAGCTCATCCACAACCGCTACCTGAAGGTCATCGCTGACAACTTCACTCAGGGTACGCGGTTGCGCTGCGCTCGAAGATGGCATTTCCTTGTTCTTTTTGGGACCGCCAAGCTTACTTTTCTTCGAAGGCTGATTGGCCTCTTCTCGAGATCTGTTACGCTTGACGGCCGTCTCTTGAGCAGCCAGAAGATTGTTGTATTCCTCAACAATCTTCTGGTACTTTAATTTATCCTCGAGGTCTTTAGGAAGAGTTGTTCCAGCTTCCTCATTCTTGGCAATCTTGGCAAGAATAAAGGAAGCCTTCCTAAACTGACTCTTCATAAGAGCCCCCGCTGATACCTTTTTGTTTTCCCGTGCAACTATGCTGTGGCTGGCATTGCTACACGAGGGCTTGTTCGGGTTTGTTATTGTCGGTCGAAGCACAGGGGTACTATGGCTGGTACTGCCTGTGCTTCCTTGTTTAGGCTCCCCAGAGGCACCGGAGTCTCCAGTGCTTAGTGGGTTGCCTACTATGGTCTCCTGGCTGGAGGCCAAAAGTTCATCCTCGAGTTCGGATGGTACTAAGTCTGTTATGTCAAAATCGTCCATGATGTGAAAAATATAAATTAAAGTCCCACGAGTAGAACGGAAAGGAAAGGTCAGCCCCGGCAGAGCCGATATACCGGGGTAAGGCAAGAAGTAAGACGGACCCTGCCAAGGCGTCCGAATGAGCTCGTTAGCGACTGGTTTGCCCCCCAGCCTTCCATTTCTTCGGCACGGATTATGAAAAATCGCTCACTCCACCACTGAAAATTAGGGCCTCGTATCTATGGTCAAATCGCATTGCTGAGGGTTTTACTATTGAAGAGTAAAGGAACACCTCAACAATTCGACCTGACCTTAGCTGATCACCATCTTGACAACGCACAAGATACACTGTGGTGATCATTACCGCCCGGCACCCACTAGGAGGGTTTGAAACGAGGATTTTTGCCAGGCAATAAAATAAATAGGTGGCGAGGCTGGGGATCGAACCTTAGACCTCCGGCATGACAGTCCATCGCACTTACCATCACGCCACGGCATTACCTAAAAGCTACTGGAAATTCATGTCACACCAACGGTACAGTCAAACCCGCTTATTTGAAACCTGTTGAAAAACCTCCTTTTCAGATGCACTTTGTCTATCCCAATTATTTCAAATTTAATCATTTTTAATAGGAATATGTAACTCAATCAACGCAAACTTCAATAAATTTTTTGTTAATTATTACCTACCCAAAACCCTTTAAACAGGTGTACACATATATTAGTCAGGCTAGGACCAGTCATACTGAATTTTACCTTTAAAATGATATATTATACATATATAGACCCATTTCGCGATGAAGGGACTTTAGATGTCACCGGCTCCTAGACTATTTTGACCATTTATGACCATAAATTGATTAAATAAGATAAGATGGGATTTGAAAAAGGAAACTTTGGTTATTGTTTAATGTTTTTCATTTTATTGTTGAGTTTAGTAGACGTGATATGTATAATTATACCCAACTTTGAACTTTTTAGTATGGAACTCAGTGAAAAATAAAATGAAATTAAAAATTGTTTAAATGTTACACAATTTCACAGATCAAAAAGTTATACCCAGAACATATTTCTTCCGATAATCGAAATTTATCAATGCGTACAGCTTCATAAAATTCAGTGGCCAAATAGAGAAAAAATATAAAACCTTCTAAAAATATCAATCATTCTTCACGCATTTACCTACCTCAACATCTATTCCATATACCTAGCAGGTATCGGAATCAAATTATGTTCAAAAGGCACAAATTTGCTATGGAAATAAGATAACTGGTCTGACCAGTTAGGTAGGTATTCCTTATGACTTGAAAACAAAAAATATAGCACAAATTATCTACCTAACACCCAGCCTACCCAATAATAAGAACAAAAGATCAAGCTAAGTAAATAAAATAACTAGTCCAACCAGTTTTCCTTCCGAACAAAAAAATAACACCAAAAAAAAGTAATACCCAACCAACATAACTCAAGCCAAACAAGAAAGTAAGCAGAAATTTGCCACAGTACACAATATAGATCAATATGTGTATGTGTACTGTGGAAATTTGCTGTGTGTTGTATATTATGACTCTGTGTATATGTATATCTTTTGCTTTATACTTTCTGTTTACTTCAGTCTTTTCGCAGTTGGATTATTAGTGGAATTCTTTTTTTTCGTAAATTCGACTTTAAGGATATTCGAATCTGAGTTCGACATTTTAGGTGGAGGGCTCTTAATACCACAGTACACATATAGATATGTGTACTGTGTCTTAATACCATTTTATTTTCATTTACAACTTTGAGTACAGCATCTATTTCAAAAATTATTAACTTTAAGTATTCTCAACACTCATCACAAATAAACATAATGTTCTTGTGCTTCAGGATATTACTTTCATACTGCCCTAAGGTAATGTAATTATTAAAATAAGTTTTTTGGTAGAAAATATTGCATGAGAACCCGCCTTTTTGTCTGCCAAATACTATTTTTCATTATGCACAATCGCTCATTTTTTTATTTTTATTTCATTTATGCACTGTATCATATGTATATTATAGGTCTCTGTCCTTTCACTCATTAACGGATTTGTGAATATTTTCACTTTAATTCTCCTTTTTAACACTTAAGTAATTGATTTATTATGTATGTATTTAAAAGTTTTTATTAAATATTATATTTAAACTTATAAATCAACTTCCGTGTTTTTCAATCAAATTTTTTTATTTTCTTTTTAACAGCTCTAATTCACGTCTATTCTTCACGGATTTCCACGAATGACGTTGTGATTAGATATAGGTGGTAAAAGGAATAATTGCAAATAATTTTCGCCCAATGTCAAGCTGTATTTTTCTTTCTAGTTTCTATAAACTCCAGTGTTAATATAAATATAAAATATCGATTTTCTCGAAAAACCATGTCTTATTAAAAAATTTACGGTTTTGACCTTTTTGAGGGATATTGAGCAAAAGTTTTTCTTAAAATTTATACAAACAAAAATTTGCAAAACAAACCCAATGAACCGAAAATTATAATAAATCATAACAATCATTTGACCAAAATATTTTTTTGAACTACATACTTATTATATTAACTTCTCATTACCTTTTATTACTTTCCAGACCTTACATAAAATGTTCACTAACTAGAATGTTTCTTAATTTTTTATCAATTTTTTCTGGATATTGAAGAACCAAGTCCTTTTCCTAATAACTCTACCATCGAATTTTTGAATACAGTTACAAGTGTAGATTATACAGAATTGATTATTAAAATCGATTATATTGTTAAATAATATTCTAGTGGTGCATATCTTATTTAAAACTAATAATACCTATAAAATAATGAAAAGAAGTTACAAAATGTTGAATTATAGTGTTTTGAATCTCTATGTCAGTATTATAAATCAAAACTATTGTACCTAATAAATTAAATGAAATAAAGAAACTATCTACATAATGAATATTTACAAGATTTTTGAAATTATGATTCAATCAATATAAACGCGATAAAATTCCGTATTTACAGGGGTAGATTTTCTTAGGTGATTTCAGATGTGTTAAAAATGTAAACAATGAATTCTTCGTTGAACCAAACAGGAATGTCAGACTTCTTACCGGCAAAGATATACATAATATGTAGGTTTGTTTGTACCCACATAATATTGAAAACTTGCATTTAAAGTCTAGGGTGAAGAAAAGGTACCTGTTGGTGTCTTTTGAGATTTCTTATCTCGTCAATAATTATGAATGAAAAGTTTGCAACCATTTCTTTGAGACGAGATCATTGCACTTTAACAATAGATTGGTTGATGAAAACATAGCGTACCTTTATTCTTTGAAGACATGCACTTTCTCTCCAACTTAAAACGTATTTAAAATACCTGTATTAAAATGCTTTCAATTTTACCGTTGTTTGCTTATTACACCAAAGTGAAAGTTTTTTTAATCAGCTAGATATGTATCGTCTATTATATATTTGCTGAATAATTACAAATTATCTAGGATAATGGACTTACCTTCATTGACGTGGCCCCTCTTGGGCAATGCATCGGTCTTGGATCCACTCATCACTGTTTTTTTTTTTTTTTTTTTTTATAATAATTCAGTATTCTCTTAAAATGGCTTTGAACATTTTGTTACCTGGCTTCCACTTTTATTTCACTTTTTTCTTAACTTAATTTGCTTATTTTAAATAAAGAAAATTAATCTATGAATCGATAGAATAATGTTGATTATTTGTTTGTAATACTTATAAAAACGCAAATAATATACAGGTGCAATATTTGTTTTTAATAATTTCACTATTCGCCTGTCCAGTAGATTCTTATTGCTGTACGACACCCTTGCCTAGAATTAAGAATATTCCGTATTCCGCACCGTCCAACTTCTTCAAAGAAAATAAAAATAAACACAACAAAATAGAGAAAGCCTTCTTTGTTTCTGTCTGACGCATATAACAAAATAAATGAAAGAGAGAAAACTATTGCTGTCAAAATGACATTTCCGAACAGATCGCGTTCCTGGTGGAAGAAAAATATTTTTGCGGTAGGAATCGGCTTCGAACATTAAAAATCGAAGATCAAAAATCGCCAAAGTGTAAAAGCAGACTTACAATCGCTTGAACACACAATTTTATCATTAGGTTTGTTTGGTATCTAGGTTTTTTTTTTTGTTCTTTTTTCTTAGGCCGTGTGTGAATTGGATTAAATTTGATCCCAAAATTAAAATACATTTTGACACTATTTTTTAGCTTGCGCTTCTCTTTTCGAAATAGTTACCAATGTTTATTATAGAGATCAGTGGCCCACAAGTACTTTCCAATACAATTAAAAAACTGTTTTTCTCGTGGTCTCGTTCGTAATTAAATGCATTGTCGGTTTATGTTTATATTTATGTTTTTGATTTTATTTAAAAAAGTAGTACGAGGTGATTTTTTGTTAATTAATACAATAATTCTTTTAGATTTTGTCACCTACTAAAAGGAATAACATAATTCACAACTACATTCCTTGGAACTAATCTTCCTTCGAGAATCATCAATAACAGCAGCTCAATAGAAGTCGATGGCCTCCCCAGCAAGACCCCTGCTTTATCTCCAAAATTTGAATAAATTCTCCCACAAACCAGTAGATCCTGGTGGTGGATACTTTTTTTTTATGAAAACAAACCTCTCTTGCTCCACATTTGGTGAGAGAGAAACTTAATGACTTGCCTTATTTGGTAACGAAGACTTTCAATAACGCCAAGAAACTCGAACAATTCAAAAGGTTTTCTATCCATCGACACCACAAACTGTAAATAAATATTTAAAATAATTTTTTTTTAATTTTTTGTTTGGCTTTTCTTTTGTATTTATATATATTTTGCTTAATATTACTAATTGTAGGGAACTAACTTTTGTGGTTATCTTATAGGTGTGACAGTTTTTTTAGTGCTGTAATTGGCCTGCGAACTAGCCGAAAAGAATAAAACAAGAATAAGAACATCAATTAAGGAAATGCAAGAAGAAATTGGTTTACAAAAGAGGTTCTTATTTAGCTACGAAAACTCTTCCCAGCTATCTATCAGGAACTGCAATAAGTTTCCAAAGGAAGATTTATAGAAAGTTAAGGATCTCTAACCAAAGAATAATACGGTTTTCACACTGAACCGAAATCTCGGATTTCGGCAACGAGATTACCAAATCTCATTGAATCGTTCACACTGCGCACATTACTAGATTTTGTTTGACATTTCAAACGATTGTTAGTGTTGATAGTAACTACGAAAAAAATCCATTGATATTTAGTGAAAATTCCCAGGACAATTTCCAAAATTTAAATTTTCTCTCTCTTTTTCTATTAAAAAAACCCAGCAAATGGAATGGAAACCCACCACCTCTGTACACTACACATAAGTCCCCTTTCACACGAAGATACTAGTTGCTGGTTATTTTTTTGACGTTTTCTTTAAATCTCCTTAACAATCTCTTGTACCTTTCACACGCAAGCAACAAAAACCCGGAGATTTTCTTTATTTTCCTTTTAAACTACTTTGGTTGAACGCACACAAACGTAGTGTGAAGAGAAACGTCAAAAAAGTCTCCTGAATTTGTTGACCGGGGAGATTTCATTTCCCCCTCTTTCTTCCTGCCCTTCTTGCCTATGAACTAATTGTTGCCGGCAACTCAGTTGCCCTGTGTGAAAGGGGACTACAAACTCTCTTTTCATTGTTTATATTTTCTTACTAAACTGTTATACTGAAGAGAAAAATGAGTAATTAAGTATGTTTGCTTCACATTTATACTGTTCCAAGTAGATTTGGAGCAGATTTTGTTGTAATCTACTAGATTACGAAATCTGAAAATGTATGGGAAAGCTTGTTGATTTCGATGAGATTTGGTGATTTTTGCTCGAAATCTAGATTTCGTTCCGGTGTGAATAGGCTATAAAATTCAGAGTTATTTTTAAATTCTAATTATATAAATAAAAGTTGTTTTTACTAATGCACTAAAGATGTGATCTATTATTTCACCATCTTCCTACAATATTTGAAAATGAGTCTCCATAGAAACTATCGATAAGAAGTAAGTAACTCACGCGGGTAACACAGTTTTTCTCCGAAGGGGATTAGTTGTTATTGCATTTAACACGTAAATTGCTTAGAAATGACATGGTGTTTTTCATCTTATTCACTTCGGGGTTCGGGTTTGCCAAAAAAACATAAATATTTATAATTATGAAGTCAATTCAATAATAGCCATGCTTTTTTAATGCATTTGTATCTTTTCATTGAAAAAAAATCATGAATTAAATATAACAACAATTTGTAAGAAGTTATTCCAAATTTAATATGGATTTTTTTAAGCGCAAATAAAAATGCACTATGAAATACGGTTAATATTCGACTTTAATATTCAAGAACACATATAAAAAAAAACAAGTTCGTTTTTCTAAAATTTTACACCATTAACGCCATGATTTAAACTACTTATATGTTTGTACGTGGTCTATCCGAAATTAAGAAAAATTCAATAGCAAATGCTACCGTGTCAGATTTAAATAAAAGTCATATTTAAATCTTAAAAAAAACATTTAATAATAAAATTAATTTAAAAAAAATATTCTTCCGTCCGTCGAATTTCTTGAGAATTGTGTTTTTGGTACTAACATAAAGTGGGAAATTTCTGCTCAAGGCCAGTTTCATTGACGATTATTCAAAGTCATCGGTATATACCTACCACTTTCGGCAAATACCATTTTCAATGTTCCGGCTTCAGTAACAATGCCATCCGTTGCCTTGTGATCACAAATGAGCTATGAGCATGACCAGACCATCAATGATGATGACTTCTCCCATCCGTTCACCAGACGTGGAGTGTTCTTGATACTTATAGCTTCACGAACAGTGCCTCTGTTTTCCACAATTTCATAAACTTGAACTCCACGACACGCTTCTCGTCGGATTGAACTCCACATGATGCCAGTCAACTTATCAGTAATTATTGTACATATTATTTATTAACAATGCGAAGAATTACCGTCGTACTAATTTTCTAATTTTTTAATTAATTGAAACATAATCCTAGATACCGGGAATGCATTTGTTTGCGGACGAGACGACGAGATAGAACAGTTAGTGAAATTGAATAATTAATAATAAAAACACAAGCTTATGTAGCTGTCATTTTTATGAATACCAACTATTAAGAATTAAATATGGCATACACCAGTGCCTCACAGTAACGAGAATCACAAGCATGATTTCGGATCATGAAACGTGAACCCAATAAAGAGCAGGTTCATGTGTTGTTATTGTAATGTATGTTATTTGATGACCCATATGGATCAATTCTGACAATAAAAAACGGCTATTAAATATTATTTTTAAAGTTGTCGAATAAAAACTCATGAAAAAAAATACTTCTAGTTTTGTTTTAATTTAAAAGATATTATCGACACATGTCGACAAAAAAAATTAAGATATAAATCCCGGTCTAACAACAAACATTTCATCGCTCATCTGTCTAGTGCGGCATAACCTTAATTTTGTTGAGTTAACACAGGACTTAAATGAGATATAAAAAAAATCCAATATAATTCAATTCACACAGAAAAAAGATGAAATTGTACTCACCACTGAAGTAACATCAAAATATAATATGGGATCAAATTTAATCGAAATTTTGAACGAATTCGCACACGGCCTTATAAATTTTCTTATGAAAAATTGAGAAATGGTCACTTCATAAATAAAATGTTACTGTTTTTCGTTCATTTCGTTATATATAAAAAAAATATGTTTGTAAATTGTATTTACATATGCATATAATTAATTAAAACAAAAGTGTCTTGAAATGAAAAAAAAAGATTTTTTTGTTTGTTGAAGGTAAACTTGATTGGAGAAACTTGAAATGAAAAATCTTTGTTGTAGGTAATGTAGAACTCAATAGGGGAAATACTTTTTTTACGATTCGTTTTGGATCCGTTTTGGTTGCGGTTTTCCCTGAGTATGGTGAACTATTTCACATTACATGCACAAGTGGGTCAGTTGTGATTTCCATACTAACTGCCTGAACAGAATGGACGAATACGGAACCAGAGGCGAAGCTGGAATAACTGTCAAAATATTGAATACACACATATTCAATGTTGCGAACACAACGGAACATAGCCGCATACGGAGCTGCAGCCGCAGACAGAAGAGTTCACCAACTTTTAAATTTTCACGTACGACACTTTTGACGTTTCAATTTGTATGAAGAAAGAAAAAAAAAACAACTTTTTGCGTCGGAAAAAAATACTGTGGTTATTTTTATCGCGAAAAAAATTATTTATTAAAAGGAAAATTATTGGAAACAAAAAATATGAATTCTGAGCTTGTACACAAGAATATTCTTTTGTTTTTCTTCAAAATACTTTCAAAGCTGTACAGCTGCATTGTGGGCACGTAAAAAAAATAACGTACGATACTTTTTGATAGCTCTACCAGTTCTGTCTGCAGCTCCGGTTCCAGCATTGTATTCTGTTCAGGCAGTAATTTGAGCCGACAAACGCAGTTTTGCAGATCTGTATTTGGATCAGATAGCGAACACCAAAATGAATTTTTTTATATTTCTTAGCCGATGTCACAAATAAAATGTAAATAACAAATTAATAATGTTCATCAAATATCATTTTTACATAAATGTATATGTTTGTATAAAAAAAAAAACAAATCTTTTATGTGCTGCATACTCATTTTTACCTACATACATTGTTGTTTTGCTAGTTCGTTTTCGTTTCACATACGTGAATAGGTATGTTGAAATTCCTTTGGAAAAGAACGCATTCTTATGCAAAAGTGGAAATTTACCAACACACCGCTCACCGCTGAAACATCCGGCGAGTAAACTGACGTTTCATTTCACTCGCCTACTCACTCACTTTTACTAGCTAAATCGATTTTCAATGAAAAGTGAGTCATCTCACTCACTCGCCATTAGCTAAATCTCGGCACAGGATTGGATATGCTCAGAGCACTTCGATTTAATTATTGAATTGAATTGTCATATCTGTCAAGTTACATGGAAATTGTATGAAGACATGTACATACAAATTCCAAGCTGCACTCTGAACTCAAAAAGAAACACAACATTTTTGTTTAACAGTTCGGGTTCAGCTCTGAGCTAAAAATGAAAAATGCTTAATGTATGTATACAGTATTTTCTTACACTCCAACAAAAAAATATACTGAAGCCACTCTTAAAACACTTTTTTACTTTTACTATACCTCAACCACTGATTTTTATAAACCCTGGATAGTGGAATTATATAAAAATTTTGAAGCAAATTGAAGGAAAATTATAACTGTGAGGAGACTTAAAGTCAGATTTTTATTATTATATATAACACTTATAACAGTTATTACAGTTTAGTTTTTCTTGTTTGCTTCAAAAATACTGAATATAAATATAGGAGTCCGCGGCTGTCATTTGAGTTTGCCTACAAGCTCTATCAGATAAAAAATGAGAAAGTATGTGTACAAATGGCGGAATAAAACTCACACATTCACAGTATTTATTTTCACACCACCCTGCTATATTGTTGTTGGATTTCACATCTATTCATCGACACAAAATTAAATTAGAAATACAAAAATGTAAACAAATGGGTTTTTGAGGGTGAAACGTACGAAAGATTCATACCCTTTTATTCAGTATTTTTGGTTTGGTTATGCGATGCGCGTACAAATACGAAAACAATTTCATTTCAGAAATGTTGGAATTTCAAGGTATTTTTACGGTTTTCCTACCTTTTCGGTCGATTTTTCGAATTAAGGTAAAATTTTCCAAATTTCCGCTCCGTTGTGTGTTGGTTCAATAGAAATCCAACAAAAAAAAAATCCTTAACCAATGAAGTTTAGCCGAGATGCGCGTAGGTACGAAACGAACACAAAAAATGATTCATAATTATTTATAATACCTACTTGCATCCCTTCTGAGTGGTCGCAATAGTGGAGTGATTCATGCCGGTATTTACTACGAACCAGGGTTTAAGGTGAAATTTTGTGTTGAAGGACTCAAACTATCGTACAAGTATTTGAAAGAAAGATATATTCGCTACAAAAAGGTTGGAAAGCTTATAGTTGCAACAGACACATCGGAGATTGGTAAATTGACCGATTTGCATGAACGTGGAATCAAAAATGAAGTTACTGAGTTATGTAAAAAGTATTAAACAATAAAATAAGAGTTATAGCTTCACATAAACAGTAAACATAATAAAAAAAATTCTTGTACATTTAATAGTTTACTTAGGCCGTGTGCGAATTCAGTTAAAATCGCGTTAAATTTTATCCGAAAATTAATTTTTGACACTAGTGAGGTGAATCTGTATGTAGAAATGTCAAAATTTAATCTCGGATAAAATTTAATCGGAATTTTAAACGAATTCGCACACGGCCTTATACATAACCTTGGAAACAAATTTAACGTTTTCTTTCGCGTGAACGGTCACGTCTCTTGTTGCTGCTTCCTCTGCTGCGAGAAGCTCTGCTACAGAATACCTGGAGTGGTGCTTAGAACGGTCTTTGTCCCGACGATCGCGATCATACCCTCTGTACTTGTCGCGGTCTTTTCTGTCTGCATAGTAGTCTGTAGTAGCCCGTGGTGTAACGGGGACTTTATTAAAACTAAAATCCACTCCAATCACCCCAATAAAGTAAGTACTTTTGAAATGAGACAATTTTTTAGGTAACACAAGAATTTCCTGTGAATTTCTCTTGAAATTCTTGTAAGTGTTACCTAAAAAATGGTCTCATTTTAAAACTACTAATTGGGGTGACTGAAGTGGTTCTTAGGCCGTGTGCGAATTCGTTTAAAATTTCCATTAAATTTGATCCCACATTAAATTTTGACGTTTCTTCAGTGGTGAATACAATTTCATCTTTTTGCTGTGTGAATACAAGTAAAAGGGATGTTTATAATTCTAATATTTTTCTTCCGTCCGCGAGTTTTGGGAAAAAGTAGAACACATTTTTTTGTAATAAATTTCGCGAGTTAAAAAATTAAACGCCCATTCTAATGAGTTCAAAGAGAGTGCTCTTACCCTGGGTCTGTTATAAAGAACGCTTAGGGCCAGTTGTACAAATATTTGATCCGTGGTTCAGGAATTTTAACTCACCAATTTCGGTGGATTAACTGTGGTTCAACGATGGTTCAGGCATGTAATTGGCTTTTAGTGCATATTGAAACCTTGAACCATCGTTGAACCTCAGTTAACCCGCCGAAATCGGCGAGTTAAAATTCCTGAACCACGGATCAATATTTAAACCACGATTGTACAACTGGCACTAAGGGTTCGCATTCTGTTGCAAGCAGCTGCAGATCAAAAACACAAGACGCAAAAAACTCTGGCCACTTGTGGTGGTCACGATGAGCTGGCAACTTTATTTAATTATTTAATGCTTGTTATCATTGCTGTAATTAGCAAATGTTGTTCTTCATCTTTGAGATGTAATGACCTTTTGTATGGAGACTTTTCATTCAGAACGATGTGTTTTTCTAAGTATTTCATTTTAACCACCAGATCCGGGGTTCTATTTTGCGTCAATTCAAACTCGTAGCGCAAAAGAAGTTGTATCCAAGAGAACAAACAATGTTCTACTTCTACTTCTGACTTCTATTTCTCTGCAAGCAAGGATCCAGTAGTTTTCATTGTGGCTCTAGAAACAAGATTATACAAATTGGCGTCGAACTTTTTCTTAATTTTTTAGAGTAAAATCATTTGATTATTTTTTGACTTATCTATTAATGCATCTTCATTGAATATGTTCTTTTTATGCACATGCAAACAAACAAAACCTTTCGTGGGTGCTGACGTCAAAATTTAATCTAGCAGCACAAATTTAACGTGCCCCCGGACCATGTTAAATTTTGACATCTTATATTCACCTCAATAGTGTCAAAATTTAATTTTGGGATCAAATTTAATCCAATTCACACACGGCCTTACTTCCATTCAAAACAAAGTGTCAACTATCAAGATCAACAACGATCGGAATCGATTCCGAGTAAATCCGAAGGTTGCCGAAGACAGTGTCTTTGTTTTCTACCAAACTGTATGGTTAAGGTGCCGATTATAGCGATCAGAAAAAACGCATCAGAAAAAAATTCTTTTTGATAATTTAATGTTTTATCATAGGATTTGAAATATAAAAAGGATACAAATCGATGATAAATCATTTAAAATATTTATTTCATAAAAAAAATTTTCTTTGGAGGACATATTTGTCCTACAAAAAGCATTTTCTGATAGAAACTCGTTTTCCGTACGGAATTTCCATCAGAAAAATGAATAAGTACTTTTCTTAGAGAAAGTATTTCCTCCAACAAAATTTTTTTTTATGAAATAAATATTTTAAGTGGTTTTTCATCGATTTAAATTCTTTTTATATATAAAATCGTATGATAAAACATTATATTATGAAAAAGAATTTTTTTCTGATGCGTTTTTTCTGATCGCTATAACCGGCCCCTAAGAAAAAAAAGTTATGTATGTAGGTATACCATTCTCATATGTGTTTTATAAGGACAAAATAGACAAAATTGCAAATTTCTAATCGTTCGTTTACTTTGAGTTAAATTCTTTTCAGATGGTTGAGGCGATGAGTGTGAATGTGGTGAGGTGAGGGTGGAAACATTTTTATACTATCCGGTGTCAGCAGAGTTGTTATAATCGATATTATTTTCCCTTGGATTTTTTATTTTCTGATCTGATAAATTGCGATGCGTTTGTAGCTTAGTTTCAGTACATCGAAAATTAAAGTCATAGATTGAAGGAAAATAAATTTTCTATTGCGAAGTGGATTTTTTAGATGTTGATACTTTGTAATACATATTTCATTATGTATTTAGCATTTAGCCAGTTCACGTTTCAAAGGTCTCACTGAGATCTCACTGAGCAAGCTCCGTCAGCTCCACTGAGCAGAAGGAGAAACCTGAAGAAAATTTCTCCGCTAGAAGTCAAAACCAATTTCCATCTCCTTTTTATTAATTAATCAACTGCGACAAAAAATAATTAGCGAATCCAAAAAATATAAGTCTCAGTTTTTTGACAGCAAAGGTGAGGAATCTCACTGAGGAATTACGTTCAGATTTCTGAGGTTTCTCAGTGAGCTTGAGAAACCTGAACTGGCTAATTTACATTTTCTATGGTAGGTATCTATTGAAGATAAAATAATTATAAAAATTAAAGTATAAAAGCCAATTTGTTTAATTTTAATTTTCAACCAACATTTATAACACCATAGTTGAATTTCAAATTCTTAGTTATAGTTTAAATTGCTGAACGCACTAAAGTGCTACCAACCTACACATATAATAACTTATACTAGATATTTAACTACTGCCAATTTGCCCAATAAATCAATCTTAAAGAAAACGTGATCGGGTGAGGTTAGCTCATCAGTTTTATTCTTTTTTTAAGTAATTTAATTTTCAGAAAGACATCTTTACATTTCTGGTCCATCGAGCCTGATTGCGGTACTTTATTGGAATAATACTTGATCTATCATATCACATCATAATCATGTCTAAAGCTAATCAAGTTCAACATTTATTGGAGAAGCAAGGCGAATTGTTTGAGTTAATCTCAAACTCGTTTGGCAAACTAAAAAACAGTGCAAATATAACCAGTCAGCGGATTCAAGCGCGCATCACAGCCCTCTCTAAAAATTGGGATGACTACAAGGCTAACCATCATTCTTTGGGAAATCTAAGATCATCTCTTAAGGCTGAACAGAAGGCAGAATTCGACGAAGAGCCATACTTCAAAGGAAAGGCGTACATTGAATGTGAAGAGAATTACCTCGATGCTATGGAGCAAATGACCATTTTGTTGGAAGAAATCATACCAAAACCTTCCATTGATGGCACAGCACTGTCTGATTTCTCTACAGTTCGAACAGCATCTCTATCAGCTTCGCACGTTCGCTTGCCAATAATGAATCTTCCCATGTTTAGCGGAGAGTTCAAAGATTGGGCGCCTTTCAAAGACGCTTTCACATCGCAAATCGGCGCCCATACTTCATTGACATGCGTTGAAAAGCTACAATACTTAAAAACATGTCTCGCTGGTGGCAAAGCAGCTTCTCGTTTGCATACTATACCTCTAACAGCAGCTAACTTCAAGGTTGCATGGGATGATCTTCTTGAGCACTACGACAACAAGAGACTTTTAGTTGACTCTGCATTAGACTTACTGTTTTCTGCTAAATCAGTTACTCAAGAATGTTCAGAAGATCTTGATACTTTGCTTAACACCGTTAATCAAGCAGTAGGTTCCTTAGAGGGTCTTGGTTCCAGAGTCGATCAATGGGATGAGATTTTAGTATTTTTAGTTTCACGAAAGCTAGATTCTGCATCTATAAAAGAATGGGAAAAATATCTAGGCTCCAAGACTGAAACATCGTCTTGGAAAGAATTTAAGGTATTCATACAAACACGCATTCGTTCTCTGCAGGCTTTCGAACGAGTGACTCCAAAACAACAAGAAACGAAAAAAGCAACATCAGGTAAAAATCAGTTATCTAAAGCAAGATCTCATCACGTTGCTGTGCGGAGTTCTTCTCAATCATGTTCTCTGTGCAACGGGAATCATTTTATATCAGCTTGCCCGAGTTATCTATCAAAAAGCTTTGAAGAGCGTCATCAGTTTGTCACACAAAAAAGACTCTGTTATAACTGTCTCGGGCCACACTCAATCAGTGGATGCTATTCAAAGAAAAGGTGTAACATGTGCAGTGGCCGTCATCACACCTCTATTCATCCAGGAGGAAATACAGCTAATCATAACAGCTCGGTACAGACTAAATCTACAGTGGAACCAGTTTCAGCTGCTGCATCTGTTAACGCAACATACATTTATAAATCTCCAATGAATGGAACACTTCTAGCAACAGCTTTAGTGAAAATAAAATCGTGTAGTGGAGAGCGCCACTTGGTAAGAGCTTTCTTAGACCAGGGCTCTGAAATAAATTTGATTTCAGAAAAACTTTGCCAAATTCTTCGATTGCCACGTGTTCACTCATCACTAAATATAGCTGGTATAGGAGCTGACTCATCATCTTCACACAAAGCAAATGGAAAAGTTACATTGGATATCCAATCATGTGTAAATAATTTCACCAGTGTTTTTGATGCTTTTATTTTACCAAAATTAACTAGCTATCTTCCTTCAACAATGGTTGCTGTCAACAACTGGCCTCACCTCAAAGGTCTGCAGCTCGCGGATCCTGAATATCATCAGCCCGGCCAAATTGATCTCATTCTTGGAGTAGAAGTGTATAGCCAAATTATCCAAAATGGACTCCGAAAGGGGCCAATGGAGGCGCCAATTGCTCAATTTACCAGTTTGGGGTGGATTCTTTCTGGCCCCACACCATTAGCAGCACATACCTTAGAAGCGGCGACTTTCCATTGCCATATTGACTATGATCTTAATGACCTTGTGAAACGATTTTGGATTCAAGAAGAAGTCTTTAGTTCTCCAAAGAATCAACTTACTTCAGAAGAGAAAGATTGTGAGGAGATTTTTAGAACCACTCACTCTAGAGATTTAGAAGGAAGATATATTGTGAGGCTTCCCTTCAAGTCGCATCCCAAATCTTTTGGAGATTCACGCACTCCAGCATTGAAAATGATTCATAGGATGCAAAAACGTTTCATCAATAATCCATCGTTTTATAGAGACTACTCAAACTTTATCAATGAGTATGAAAACATGGGACACATGCTCCGAACATCTGAGCCTCCAAAATCAGCTGATCATGTTTTTTACTTACCACATCATGGAGTTGTGCGTGAATTGAGTACAACAACTAAACTCCGAGTTGTTTTTAACGGATCCTTTAAGACACAGGAAGGGTTGTCACTAAATGAATTTCTTCACGAAGGGCCAAAGCTTCATGTGGATCTTCCAGATGTTTTAACAAGATGGCGAATGAATCAATTTGCTTTCTCATCTGATGTCACAAAAATGTTTAGGCAAATTCGGGTTCATCCCAGCGATTGGGACTATCAAAGAATTTTGTGGCTTGAGGATTCAAATCTAGTGGAGTTTCTCTTAACAACGGTAACATACGGGACGAGTCCTGCTCCGTATCTTGCCAACAGAGTTCTTCGTCAACTTGCGTCAGACGAAGGTCATCGTTATCCTGAAGCAAAAGAAGTAATCGAACAGAACACTTACGTCGATGATGTCTACAGTGGAGCTTCATCTATCACGGAGGGTAAGCAAAAAATCAACCAAATAATAAATCTTTTTAAGGCAGGTGGTTTCCCGCTTCAAAAATGGGTAGCTAGCCATGAAAGTCTTTTGGAAGATGTTCCTATTCAAGAACGTGCTTCGTGTACATCTTCACATTCTATTAAGGATGGCCCTATTCATCGTACATTGGGCCTCAACTGGCAACCCGTAAACGATCGATTTATATTTATTTCCGAAGAAATAAGTGAACCCATTGTGTACACGAAAAGGAATGTTTTGTCTCGCATTGCAAAACTTTTTGATCCACTGGGATGGCTATCGCCGGTGGTTGTTCGGGGCAAAATATTTATGCAGGAACTTTGGCAAGCAAATTTAAGTTGGGATGAAGCCATTCCTCTAAGCCTTGAACTGCGTTGGAAAGCTTACATTCATGAGCTTCAAGATCTTCACTTACTTAGTGTACCAAGATGGCTTGGACTAACTTCATCATATTTATCGGTTGAGATTCATGGTTTTGCCGATGCCTCTCATTCGGCACTGGGATCCGTCATCTATCTTCGTGTTTCAAAAACAGAGAAAGACATTCAAACTACAATTTTAGCTTCCAAAACGAAAGTGACTCCACTTCAAAAATCAAGTAAATCTGGCATTCGTTCGAGATGTGTTCGGATTACAACCCCTCGTTTGGAGCTATCAGCAGCGTTGCTTCTTACACGTCATGTCCATCGCATGAGAAAAGTTTTGAATATTCACGTATCAGCTATACATTTATGGACTGATTCCAGTACTGTCCTATTTTGGATCCGAGGACAACCCAATAAGTGGAAAGATTTTGTACGCAACCGTGTTTCTGAAATACAAGAAAAAATTCCTGAGGCACATTGGCATCATTTACCTGGCGAAGATAACCCAGCTGATTATGCATCAAGAGGCTTATCACCACGCAAGCTGTCTGAGAAATCATTTTGGTGGTTTGGACCAAGTTGGCTGAAACTACATTCAGGTAATTGGCCGTCGCTCTGTCTAAACTTGGATGAAAACGTGGATCTGGAGAAACGTCAGCAAACTGTAGCCTTCGCTACAAAACAAAACGCTACATGGGACCTTATAAATAAATATTCATCGTTGATTAGACTTTTGCGCATTACAGCATGGTGCAGGCGTTTTATATGGCGCCGCAAAAATATCCAAGAGAAAAAAAAGGCTAGAGCTGATCTAAATTATATACCAAAAATCACCCAATTCCGTAGCTGGCTAAAGCCTGAAGAACTCGATGAGGCTAAGATTTTTTGGATCAAATATACGCAGTTTGAAAGTTTTTCTATGGAAATCAGACATTTATCTAATTTACAGTCCATTCGTCGCAGCAGTTCAATTTTTCGCCTTACTCCATTCATCGACTCTCATGGCATTCTTCGAATCGGCGGGCGGCTTCGCAACGCCCAAATCGACCCCGACACAAAGCATCCAATATTACTTCCTCGTGAGTCTGTACTAACAAATTTGATTCTGGATTATATACATGAGTCCACACTTCATGGAGGAGCACAATTAATGCTAGCCACGCTGAGAAGGAACTTCTGGATCATTGGAGGGCGCAAAGCAGTTCGTAGCTTTATTAATCGGTGTGTAGTTTGCACACGCTATCGAGCTACAACCCCTAAGCAACTAATGGGACAGCTTCCTCTTAATCGAACCATTCCAGCACGTCCATTTTTTCACTCAGGCGTGGATTACGCAGGCCCCTTCACACTGAAAACCTGGAGAGGAAGAGGAGCGAAAAGGTACAAGGGGTATCTTGTTGTATTCGTGTGCTTTTCTACATCTGCAGTTCACCTAGAACTTGCCACAGATTACTCTACAGAAGGATTTATTGCAGCCTTTAAGCGCTTCACTGGCCGCCGCGGTATTTGCTCGACACTAAAAAGCGATTGTGGAACTAACTTTGTTGGCGCTGACGTGGAGCTTCGTAAGTTGTTTAATTCTGCATCTAATAACATTAAATCTTTAGTAGATCTACTTGCTAACGATGGTACAAAATGGTCTTTCAACCCTCCATCAGCGCCCCACTTTGGGGGAAAATGGGAAGCAGCTGTCAAGTCAGTCAAGTTCCACATCAAACGAGTTATTGGAGATTGTGTTCTTACATACGAAGAATTTTCGACTTTCCTGATCCAAGTGGAAGCTGTTTTGAACTCGCGCCCCATCTGTCCTCTTTCGGATGATCCAAGCGATCTTGAAGCGCTTACCCCAGGTCACTTCATCGTGGGAGGCGCTTTGACAACAGTTCCCGAACCATCTTTAATTAAACTTCCTACATCAAGACTTTCGCGTTACCAACATCTACGACAAATGCTGGAAATATTTTGGCAGAGATGGTCACACGAGTATCTTCAACGATTGCAAGACATCGGTAAATGGCATCAACAATCAAAGAATATCAAAGAAGGAGCTCTTGTTCTTGTTGTGGACGAACGCTTTCCTCCAAGCAAGTGGCCTCTAGCACGAGTTATTTCAACACATCCTGGTAGTGACGGACTTGTGAGAGTCGTAACTGTGAAGACACAATCAACAACACTTAAGCTTCCAATCGTGAAACTTTGCTTACTTCCAGTTTCGAATGATGTCTATGAAGATAAAAACTGAACTCAAATCAGGCAGCAAATATTTTCAACGCTCAGAATGAGACGTCGAAGCGGGCGGAATGTTTAATTTTAATTTTCAACCAACATTTATAACACCATAGTTGAATTTCAAATTCTTAGTTATAGTTTAAATTGCTGAACGCACTAAAGTGCTACCAACCTACACATATAATAACTTATACTAGATATTTAACTACTGCCAATTTGCCCAATAAATCAATCTTAAAGAAAACGTGATCGGGTGAGGTTAGCTCATCAGTTTTATTCTTTTTTTAAGTAATTTAATTTTCAGAAAGACATCTTTACACAATTCTTGATCTAAAATATGATTGGCTTTATGGAACTAAAAATGTATAGAATGTATTTTTATAATAGTAGGGTATGTATTTATTTCGGCTCTTTTGGTCTTTTTCGCATTCAGAATTTAAAAAGACCAAAAAAGCCGAAATAAATACCATCATAATATTTTACAAACTAATTGGTCAAATAGGTAGGTAGGTACATAAAACAACAAAGTATTTTGTTACCCATATTTTTTTTGTTAAGCCAAGGAAAGATGGTCAGTTTTAAAAGATTATTCAAATACTATACAAAATTTTAAAGTTAAGGCAAAAAACATGAAATATATGGGCTTAACTTCGGTTTCCGAGGAAATATCGAGAACGTGGGGTCTCAAAATAAAATAAAAAGAATTGCTGGAACTGGGGAAGGTATTTTAAAAGACTATCTGGAATGTGGAACATTATTTATTCCAAGTGATTTAATTGAATCCCAAGTACAATTAAACTAAAAAATTAAAAAAAAAAAAACAAAAACTACAAAAAATAATAATAAATATAATGAAATGAAAAAGAGCACTTTTAATTAAATGATGCACCTTAATAAATAAGGCAAACAAATTACTGAAAATGAGTAATTGTCTACCCACTTTACATGGGGTACGGGACATCCCTCTGTCCATGGACATTAATACCGCACAAACGGACATAAGGTCCATGGACCTTATGTCAAGAAACAACGTCCAATCTCAAACGGTCGGTAGGTACATGGACACTATGACCGGATCAAAGTGCAAATAGACATTTTTTCCATTTAAAAAAGACATACCGTACATTTGGACATATTGACTGTTAAAACATGACACAATGTTTATTTGGACATATTGCCTATTTAAGAATGACAAAATGTCTATTTGAACATTGTTTCCGTTGACAACAGAAGTATAGTCCATTTAAATAGACATTATGTCCACATGGATATTATGTCCGATTGAAAAAAACTAAACAGACATAATGTCCAAACTGCCAAAATGGACAAAATAACTGAACAATAAAGTTATTCATTCTTTTTCCAAATTCATTTTAATTTCATGTATGTATTTCTTAATTTAATAAATACTTATATTCGAGTATATACAGAATGCTTATTTACAGATAAACTTTTGTAGAGTTTGAAACGATTTGTCGACAGTATGGACATCTGTATAGTTTTAAAATGCTTGTTGGCAAATATTTGCATAGCAACTGCAAAAAATCTTGAGATGATTGCATCGCAGTAGGTATATGTAATTTTGATATATACATTTGTAATGAGTGACCAATGCGTGGGGGGGGGGAGGACGCGGACGCAGCGCGAGGCGGTATGGGTGGCGCCGATGCGACGCGGGTGGCGCGGGCGCATCAAGAGGTGCGGTGGGATGGCGCGCTGGTACCGCCACCGCCTACACCCCGCGCGCCACGGGCACAGCGCTTGGAGGCACGGGTGGCGCGGGTTTGGTGCGAGGTGCGGTTGGAATGCGCGGACGCAGCGCAAGGCAGAGGCAAGAATGAATAACTTTATTGTTTAAATATTTTGTCCATTTTTGGCAGTTTGGTCATTATGTCTGTTTAGTTTTTTTGAATCGGACATAATGTCCATGTGGACGTAATAACTATTTCAAATGGACTATACTTCTGTTGTCAACGGAAACAATGTCCAAATAGATATTTTGTCATTCTTAAATAGACAATATGTCCAAATGAACATTATGTCATTTTTTAACAGTCATTATGTGCAAATGAACGGTATGTCTTTTTTAAACGGAAAAAATGTCTTTGTACTTTGACCCGGTGATAGTGTCCATTGACCTACTGACCGTTTGAGATTGGACGTTGTTTCTTGACATAAGGTCCCTGACCTTATGTCCGTTTGTGCGGTATTAATGTCCATGGACACAGGGATGTCCCGTACCCATGTAAAGTGTGTAGACATTTACTCATTTTCAGTAATTTGTTTGCATTATTTATTAAGGTGCACATTTGGTTTAAAGTGCTCTTTTTCATTTTATTATATTTATTATTATTTTTTGCAGTTTTTGTTTTTTTAATTTTTTAGTTTAATTGTACTTGCGATTCAATTAAATCACTTGGAATAAATAATGTTCCACATTCCAGATAGTCTTTCAAAATACCTTCCCCACTTGATAAAAGTTCCAGCAATTCTGTTTATTTTGAGACCCCACGTTCTCTATATTTCCTCTGAAAACGAGGTTTAGCCCAAAAACTTAGAACGTCCAAAATTGTTTTTAATTGCAGCCATTTTACATGCACTTAAAAGTTAATGGTCGACTTGAGCGGTTTCTAAAATTTTTAAATTTTTGGTATTATGTAACTAGCTTTTGATATTTCATGTTTTTTTGCCTTAACTTCAAAATTTTGTATAGTATTTGAATAATCTTTTAAAACTGACCATCTTTCCTTGGCTTAACAAAAAAAATATGGGTAACAAAATACTTTGTTGTTTTATGGTACCTACCTATCTATTTGACCAATTAGTTTGTAAATTATTATAATGGTATTTATTTCGGATTTTTTGGTCTTTTTTTTTTTGCGTCTTTTTGGTCTTTTTCTGAATGCGAAAAAGACTTCGTGCCGCGCCCGTACCACCCGCGTCGCATCGGCGCCACCCGTACCGCCTCGCGCCGCGTCCGCGCCCTCCCCCTTCCCACGCATTGGTCACTCATTACAAATCTGCTAGAAGCAGTCACAAAGTCCATGGGCAAAGAGTCCGTGGACATTATGTTATATTATCTTCATTTTAAAAAGAATTTAAGTCCATGGACATTATAAGAAAGACATAATGTCCATGGACCTTATGTCTGTTTGTGCAGAACTAATGTCCATGGACATTATGTCCGCGGACATTATTTTCAACTAGGAAATCCCTAGAAAAGGTACAAAGGCTCGAATGCTTATGCATTACTGGAGCAATGAGAACATGCCCTACAGCAGCAATGGAGGTAATCCTTCACCTAAGCCCACTACATGTGGCCATAGAAGGTGCTGCTATGGGAGCCATCATGAGATTTGCAAAGGAGGGTACTGGGACGGGTAAATGCATGGGCCATAGAGAAAGAAATTTGATCAGCAAGTCCACAGTAACAAACCTCATTGACATCCCAAGAGATGGCATGATTAAAAATCATAATTGATGGCAAGCAACTCCGAGCAACTTTTAGTTGCGCAACAAAAAGTTGCCTAGTGGGCAATGGGACTAAGTTCCTCAAAGCAACAAATTTGGAGGAAGAGCTGCTCTGGCTCTAACAAAGGGCGGCATAATAGATCTCGAGGTCGCAGTGCAGTGTTGTGTATACATAAATAAACTTTAAAATAAATAAACTGTTTAAATATAAACTTCTTAAACTGGATGAAACTTACTTTATTACTTCATAGTTGCATCTTAGTAATGCATCTTAGGCTTTCGTACAATTGGCTCAGTTCTTTCACCAGTTCTGGCCATTGGGCGATTAAATCGCAAAGCAATTCTTATCCATGAATTTATTTAATTCAATGGCATAACGGCTCATGGGGAACCAGGGCCTAGTGACTTACAACTCTCAACCATTCCTGTGTGCGTGTCTGCAGGAATGGAGGGGGCCTACAGTTTATTGCCGAATCCGAACGGCTAAGGTGAGCGGCACTTTTCTATGACAAGAGATGCTCTTGGAGGATTTGTCACTTCCTCGCAAGAGGTAGTAGCTCCGAAAAAAACTTAAGGTGGAAGTGGCTGGTATTTGAACTCCAGACCTCTGGCATGAAAATCCAATGCACTGATCATTACGCCACGGGCTACTACAACTTTTTATCCATGCTTCATTTTTTCAGCAAGAGTCACTCCATCCGTTGCCTTGTTTTCTATCATTTTCCCAAATTTTACGGCAATATCATGACGTTTTTTTATTCTTCCACATAGTTTGAGCGTTATTCATTTCATTTTTATTAGTTGTAAAATAAATTTAGACAATTTTAATATTCACAAATCCGTAAAACAAAGTAATGCCAATGCCAATTAAAACAAAATAGCGGTACAGTACGAGTTATTGCAAGCACAATCTTAATGCTATCTCACTACTGGTGAAACTTTTTCGTTCAGTTTTTTAAAGCCGATGATTAAATTCAGGGGTGGTTAACAAACTGCATTTTCACTAAAAAATGTGTAAATCACATTGGTGGAACCCAGATTAATTTATCATGCCGGTAAATTTAAATAGTCTCTTAGCAAAATCCGCTTTTAATGAATTTTGGTGCAACTGGGCATTACAGGGTTTAATTTATAAAAGAATTATGCTATGTACGTACTGGTCAGCAAAATTATTTTTTTTGTTTTTGTTGCACAAACCAAACTATGTTTTTTCAAAGGTTTTTGTTGTGCTGAACTCAAATCTAGAGTCAGAAATATTCTACCACCTAACGTTTTTTTAGATATTCCCTTTCCCACATAGTTTGTAACGGTTTCTGAAATTTCTTCTAAAATTCTGTATGATTGTATTAAATCTTTAAGCGCTTAAAATGTAAGCTCCATCAAAATGCATTATAACATGCATGATATGACAATCACTGACACAAAAACACTGGGGTGATGGAAAAAAATAATCTTTAACGGTTTTTCGGAATGGATAAGGATCAATCAAAAAACATATTACGGTTATTAAAAACATATTGATACATATTTCAATACTCATACGATGAAGGCTTACAACTAACTGAGAATTTAAAAGAGAATTTTTGTTTTAAGAACCTATATGTATTTCTGAAATTTTATATTTTTGAAATGGTAATATTTTTTAAATGGTATTCAAAAAAGTATCATAACATTTTATTTTTGAGGGTTACGGAAAGGCTCTCCCAAACCGACGCAAAACATTCATGATGGCGAATGTACGAAACGGCCGAAGAATATTCGAAGATTCGCACCGCGCTGGTGCGGTGTGGGCACTCTCATTATTCGTCATGTAAGATAATTTTGTAGGTAAAAAAAATAAATAAACAACTTAATTGCAGATACAAAATTGATTACAAAACCATTGAAAAAGCGGTGGGAAATGAAAGAGGCAGTTTATGTTTGCGTAATGGTACACGAAATATGTTCCTTAAAGCCCTTCCACACAATCATACATAATATACATATTTGGTAACGTAAAATTAGCATCAAGTTTCCCACTCTTGTGTTTTTTTTCCTATGGGTGGACACCAAAATGTGAAAATTTATAAAAATAAAATATCCTCACCGGTTTTAGCCTTGACGCTGGCGAGGGGGCTTACGTTTGACTCTCCAGCAATCCAGCTGCGGAGTCAAACAAGTAAGCAAAACCAACAAAACAGGGATGTTATCCAAACAAAAAACAATATGAACAGAACATGGACAAAATTTACTAGACAATGAAATCAGAGTGGGGATATACACTCAAGTGTCGACAAAAGTCAAGGCTGTCGGCGAGGGCTTGCCTTTGCAAGAAGCCAATATTCGTGAGTGCAATTCAATAGATAAAAGGGACCCCACCCATATACTCTCAGTTCGAGAGACAAGGCCCTTTTGAAGAAACATAAGAAGTTGGTGAAGAACTTTAAACGTTGGTTGACACTAGTCGCAACTGGACCCACTGTATCCTCCCAACAACCGAACACTGAAAGACCGGACAAGGACAGAGTTTTGGCTTCCACATCTAGGTCCATCCCTAAAAAGATGCACCAAGAGCAGGTTGCCATTAATTCTGATTAATGCACCGGCTCAAAAACGAAACTGGCAACTTTCAGTAAGAGACAGCAGGCCAACGCTACATCGAACCTAAAAAGGAACGATCAAGCACAGGTCGGCAACCATTCTGGGACGAAGCCTATAACATAAAAAAGAGCAAGATCGGATGAGGAAAACGAGATCGTAGGTTCTAGAAAGCATAAGACCAGTAGTTTTGATACCACCCCGATTGATCTGCAAGTGGACATAATAAGCCGTCACAACCCGGATGGGAAAATCTCGGCAAAAAATTGGTTGCTTGTAGAAAATTAAATCCTAAAAGCAACATCTGAAAACGATAGTTCTGAGAACTATACATTCGATTAAGCTGGATGGCTGGATTTGCTCTGGGGACCGGAAATCCCTGGAGTTCCTCACTCACACAATAACCAATATTGGCGGACTGTGGGAGGGTGCTTCTCTCGGGGTTCTTCCCGTCACAGCTTTGCCACTTCGACAACAGGTTAAAATATGGATTCCTCCTCCTGCCGCGCATGAGGACACATCCATAATCAAACTGTTGGCGAAACAGAACAAGCAGTTCTCCATAAATCAGACGTGTTGAGATACGGTCTCGGAACCGTAACGGTAAGAAGGCATGATAGCAAAAGGGAGTCAAAAGTTGCTGGTGGTGCCAATTAATTTGCATCACGCTAAAGCACCAAACGACCTAATGCTCTACACGTCTCAGGAGACCGTGGGTGTGGCCTTAGTCCAAGAACAGTGGATTCAAAAGAATCAGGTCCGAGAATTGAGGTCAAAAGATTACAAACTTTTTCTTTCCACGTCAGAAGGTAATATAAGAAGTTGTATTCTAGTGATAAAGTCAATTAATGCTTTCTTATTATCTAGGTACAGCAACGGGTATAACGTGGCAATCAGCGTTGAAAGCAAGGAAGGAAACTTCGTCTTGGCAGCAACGTACATGCCGTACGAGGAAGAACACCCTCCACCAAAGACAGTCCGCGACCTGGTGAATCATACCACAGCACGAGGGACACCTTTGGTGATAGGATGTGATGCCAACGCCTACCACACTCAGTGGGGCGGCAAGGAAATCAACAAAAGGGGTGAGTCAATTTATGAATACATTCTCTGTTCTAATCTAATGAGGGCGACCTTACAACATTTTGTAATAAAAACAGGGAAGAAATTCTAGACTTTATTCTTATGAGTAATAACGAGAAAATTTCTGTAGGGAATTGGAGAGTCTCACCTAGGGAATCCTTTTCGGATCATCTTAGGATACTCTTCACTTTAGACAGAAACCTAAGCCTTTTAGAAACCCAACTAGAACTAATTGGACAGAGTATACAAAATGGCTGAACGAACGTATCGATCCTCCAGAGCAGGAAACGATTTCCTTAACCTCAACCATCGACACTGTTGTTCAAAACCTTACAAGTAAAATGAAAACGGCATTTGAAAAAACACTGCCCCATATCTCGTAATATTGAACCCACTAATCCACCATGGTGGAGTAGTGAACTTAAGTAACTAAGAACAGGGGTCAGAAAACTTTTCAACAAAGCCAAACTGAGCAAAATAGAAAAAGACTGGAATTTATATAGAGCTGAACTTAACTCATACTCCAAAGAGTTAAGGAAGGCCAAGAAGATTTCATGAGGCAGCGAGGCTTCGCAAGATTCTTGCTTCAAAACCGGCGATTCCGGGGTATATCAAACATCCCGACGGATCGTGGTCGAACTCGAGCCAGGAAACACTTGAACTCTTTATGGAAACGCATTTCCCTGGATGTAAGAGTCCTGAGGGGTCAGGTTGTATACTATCAAACTCTTTACACACTGATCAACCAGCACCGGACTTGGAACAGGTTATCACAGATCATAAGATTATGTGGGCAAATAACTCGTTCAAACCCTTTAAATCAGCTGGACCAGACGAGATTAT
Source organism: Epistrophella euchroma (assembly GCA_947049315.1). Lineage (NCBI taxonomy): Eukaryota > Metazoa > Arthropoda > Insecta > Diptera > Syrphidae > Epistrophella > Epistrophella euchroma. The sequence goes on from OX346245.1 coordinate 62,923,148, forward strand.
TCCGGCATTTCTTCAACATGTTTTACAGATAATCACCCCATGGCTTAGGGGTATCTTCAAAAGTTGCATTAAACTTAGATACGTCCCTAACATCTGGAGAAAAGTCAAAGTGGTCTTTATTCCAAAAGCTGGAAAACCGACACACTCGACTGCCAAAGATTACAGACCGATAAGCTCCTCTTCGTTTCTTCTCAAAACACTGGAGATGATTCTTGGTCTGCATGTTCGGGACCTTCTCAGTCCAAATAATTTGTGCAACTACCAACACGCTTACCTTAAAGGTAAGTCAGTGGAGACAGCGTTGCACGAAGTAGTTTCCCAAAGTGAGAAAAGTCTTGATTACAAAGAACATACCCTGGCAGCATTTTTAGACATCGAAGGAGCGTTTAACAACGTAAAAACGGAGTCCATTAAATCTGCTCTGGAAGAGGTTGGAGTTGAATCTGCAATTGTGGACTGCATTTATTCCATGCTCAGTGGTAGGGTCATGAACTCGCAACTTGGAGACATTATTGTTGAGAAAACAGTTACAAGAGGCACACCACAGGGAGGAGTAATCTCACATCTCCCCTGGGTCCTAGTTGTTAACAAAATTCTTACAAGTTTTAGGAATAAATGTATCAAAACAGTGGCCTATGCAGACGACATAGTAATTTTGATATCAGGTAAGTTTCTTACTACTATCAGGGATATTATGGAATCCGCACTTAATGAATTATCTTCATGGGCAGAACAAATCGGTCTCGGGGTTAACCCCTCAAAAACTGAACTTGTTCTGTTTACGAAGAAAAGAAAACTAGAGGATTTTACTCCTCCCAAGCTAAATGAAATACCTCTGAAACTCTCCAATGAAGCCAAATATCTTTGAATAATCCTTGATTCAAAGCTAACATGGAAACGAAACACAGAGGAAAGAACAAAGAGAGCACTTTGTGCTTTCTAGTAAACATGCAAAAAAACCTACGGTTCGATTGTATGGTGGAAAGCCGTAAAAAGGATAGCTACCTCAAAAACCTGAACAAGGTACAGAGATTAGCCTGTATAGGAATAGCGGGGGCACGGAGGTCTACGCCACAAGCAGGGCTGGAAATTATTCTCAACTTTCCAGTCCTGGATGAGTACGTAAGGCGTATAGCAGCCAAAAGTGCATTCCGACTTAGGGAAATAAACTCTTGGAAGCACAGCACCTTTGGCCGTGGGTCTATATGGCAATGATATACCACTGACTACCTCCCACCCGTAATAGATTTTAGAAAAAACTTCTCGATTCTAATACCCGAAAGACATGGATGGGAACCCAACTCACTACTCAGTGAACGGGATATCCCCTTCTACACTGATGGGTCAAAAATGAAAGAAGGAACAGGAGCTGGGGTGTTTTGCGAAGCTCCTAATATTAGAGAATCTTACAAGCTTCCAGATAAGTGTAGTGTCTTTCAAGCTGAGATTTATGCTATTGAAAAAGCAGCGGAAATTGTTCACGAGAAAAAACTGAGCTCGTCAGAGGTCACTTTTTCCGCGGACAGCCAAGCTGCTATCAAAGCATTAGCCAGTGACACTATAAGATCCAAGGTAGTAGCAAAATTTCGAGGCATACTGAACAATATACGGTACACTAATAAAGTCAAACTCTGCTGGGTTCCTAGACATAGCAATATAGGTAGAAAGGAATGATGCACTGGCAAGGAAGGAGTCAATATCATATTGAGACAGTAGTAGCCAGTTCGACATGGGACTAAAAAGTCCCGATTAGCGTTATAAAAAGGAAGATAGACCTAAAGAGCCAATGCGCCATCTCTAGAAGTTTATGGCCTAGAATTAATGAAAAGGAAACTCAGTATATTTTATCGCTGAGTAAAAAGAATATTAGAACCCTGATAAGTGAACTGACGGGACATTGTGCCATTGGCATAATGGCCACAAGGTTGGGTGTATACGCATCCGATTTCTGTAGGAGCTGTCAGGATGTTGTAGAAATAGAAACCATTAAACAACTGCTCTGTGATTGCCCAAACCTCCAAACAAACCGCCTCCGTTACCTTGGAAACAGGTTTGTTGGAGAACTGGACGATATATCGCAGGTCTCAATGGCAAACATGAGAAAATATATAGAAAGCACGGGCTGGTTCGTAAATGAACAAGTCTATGTCAACCAATAGTTTAGGATTAATCTATGTTATAGGGGATCACAATGGGCCAATAGGCCCCCGTGTACGCAACAGCCTCAGAGCTGGGCACGCCCCTCCTAACCTAACCTAACCTAAAAATAAAATATGTGAGAAAGCATCATAGTGTGGAACAACACATAAATATTAAATTCATCCCACACGAAGCTCTGTTTGATAACGTGAAACTTATTGAGAATTTACACAAATTTTCACAAATTCCTGTTTGCTAACTTAAAAAAAGTTGCAACGAGGGAGGACAACTAAATAGCAAATAATTTTCCTGCAAGGCGAGCAAGGGGCTGCTAGTACTCTATAAAATGAGAATACATTATTTTATAATTATATGTATAATCCCTTAAAACTTTTTATGCAAGCCAGTTTTGACAATGGACTTTTTAGACAGCATTCCTTATGTCAAAATAAAGATAATCTTAACTTGCATCTTTTTCACAGAAAAAAATTCATTTTGCATGGGCTAAATCATAAAATAGAAATTATTTACTGACACAGATACAGTTAGATTTAAAAAGTAAGACCATTTAACAAATAAATATTCATTTGATTTGGTTTTAAAATTAGTTCACAGTAATATTATTGACTTGCTTCGTAAGTAGTCTTACAGTAAAACTGGTTTTATTGGAGTTTCGAGTTTTAAGTTTTTCAAAATTCAAAAATTAAATCGTCAGTTCACCGTTTTTTTTTGTCCAATGGAATGGTTTAAGAAGATTTCTTTTTGATTCCGGACGCTTCCATGCATCCAATGGTAAACAACTTTGGAGAAAACTTTGAATATCATATTGTTGGGAAAATTTGGCGCTTTCGAAGATGTTCCGCCCTGAACTTAAGTCCCTACTGTCCCCTATAGTTTAAACGGCACATTTGCACCCACTATTTGGTGCACTGCAATGCAAATTCAAGAACCATTAATTCCTGTCGATTACAACAAAGTTCCTGATAAAACCGAGGGAGACACAACAAAATAAAAAGTATATACCTAAAAAATTTGACGATACCTACCTATGCCTATTTCCTTAAAAAAAAAAAACATGCCAAAGTCAACACATCATTTCTTACAGTATTTGTACAATATGTGCTAGTCCATTATCTTCTCTGTTAAGGAATCTTTGAGTTTTACGACCCTTAACTTTCTATTATGTTTAATTATTAAGAAACAAATCCAAAAATATAAGTAAATTGGTTAATTAAATAGAATAATGTGTAGATACATATATGTAGGTATATAAAACGGCTTTTCCTATGCTCAAACTCTTTTGTTATTTAGGTATTATAAGGAATAAAAATACGAGTAGGTACCTACCTACAATTCCAAGCCATGTTATTTCAACATTTTATAAAGAATAATGCTTTGAAATCATATAATACATCTTTCAAAAATCAATTAATTCTTACAATACAAACACTGCACTGCGCGAACATGATCGCATGGACAATATGGATAATTTAAAATATGAGTGTTCTCTCAAATGCGACTGACTAACGGAAGTACGCATGTGCATTTAAAGTAAAATGTTTGCTCTCAGCCTTAGGGGAGCGATGATAAAGACCACCAGGCCGTGCCTATGATTTCGTTTTCCTATGGGTGCGTTTGAATTGATGATCGGCAAATGATCATCAGTACTTCAGAAATCTTCGTCAAGTTACAAACTCGAGTATTTCTTTTCTGGAATCAGTATCTATAGTGCAATATGTATTTCGTCCGTTGTAAAATTTGCTCATATTTTGTGTTATAAAAATAAAAATTTCTAATAAAAAAAAGTGCATAGTACATTTACCTTCTTATCGAGAAACGTTGTTACCTTTCTCGTTACATTGTAATTTTCGGGAGTAATTCTTATACAAAAGTGGATTTTTTAAACCATTTAGTTTTCTTAGTAAAAATGACAAAAATATAACTCATGTCAGAAAAAGTGCTCTTTGTGTTTGCGGCTCTCGAACGGTAGCCCTTCATAAGGGGATCTATTTTTAAATATAAACACACTTCAGTGTAAGATTATTTATAATTTTGTTTCCAGTCATCTCTCTGGAATATACAATTTTGTCATGAAGGTATATCCGCGAAACAATCATAAAACGAAATAAAATAATATTTATCATCGCTTCATTGCCTATTGTTGTATTTTCTACGGCGGCGACGCGGTCCGGTCGTTGGTTTTGTTATGTGCGAAACATTGAACATATGGTCCGAAATTTTACCAAAAGTGTAAACATAAATACTAGGTTAATAGTGACCCCATCCCCATGTACTCTAATGTGCCGCTGCGTACCTTTATATGTATATAAAAAGATTCAACAAGATGATTTTTCCTCTTTAATACGAGATTGACTTGTTTTTGGGAAAACATTTAATTAAACAAATTTAATTTAAGTAGAAATTGAAATACACATGTAGGTACCTATAATTAAAGCGTAAGAAAAATTATGTTTTTTTGTCAGAGCGCAGTAGGAATGTCCGCTACAGAATTTTTTAAAATGTCAATTTTATTAAGCTCGTCAGAATTTTTAATTTTGAAACATGAAGTGTATTTTTATATAACTAAAAGGTTCAAGTAGAAGACTTTTTCTAAAAACAGAGGTTTAATTTTTTAACCCTGTACGTACTAAAAATGAAAATAAACGTCCATATATACATACAAACTGGAATATTTATTCCAATACGAACAAAAAAGTTAGTGTTGTATGAGGAGACAGACCGCTTCTTTTAGGTTCACCCAAGCTGTTGCTTAAGAATAGAAACAGTAAGTGATATTCATCACCCAGTAGTATTTCTTTGATATTCATCACCCAGTAGTATTTCTTAGATTAATACAATATTTATGTGTCACTATTAAGCTTTGTTCCAGACTTTTCGGAAGATTTGGACAATTAGTCAAATTTTAAGGAGTGGGGATGAAATTCTCTCAGAGAGAACAAAACTGCCGAAAAAGTCTGGAACGTTTTCTGGCCAAACATTTCTGCGACTTTTTAAACGTCAAGCACAAGAATCGACTAGAGTTGCCATGAATGATAAATCATTACCAAAATTTTCAAATAATTTTAACTAAAATCAGATGCCTGAAATTTTGGGGGATGAAAAATAAAATACAAAATTTGCAAAAAAAAAGGAAAATGAAAATGATTTTGAGAAAACAAAATGCTTTTACGGCCATACTGTTGGCTTTTTTAAAAGCTAGTTTTGAGCAAAAACTAGTTCTATTCAGGTTTCGAGTTTTAATTTTTTCATTAATTTTTATTACTTTGACATCTAAATCAAAATATTCATACATATTTTGACATCTAAATCAAATCAATATATTTTTTTGAAAAATTTAAAACTTAAAACCCTTATAGAACTAGTTTTTTAGTAAAACTAGCTTTAACGAAAGTCAATAATATGGCCGTTAGTAATTTTGGGAGTAGTTATTTACAAAAAACCAAAAGGCAAAAAAAGATCAAAGTGTGAAGACGTGGGGAATGTGAATAAAGACAAAACTTTTTACTGCTCGCAAAATAAAAACATTTATTTGTTCTGCCATTTTTGGTATTTTATTTACTTACAGAATTAATAGATACATATAAATATAAATACAGATACGCTCAGTGTTCAAAGATATTTTTCTTTCTCTCAACTGCCAAAATGAAAATCGTCGTCTCGTCGCGTCTTCTACTAAATTTTTCGAACTAATGGAATGCTTGAAGGCTGTTTCACAATGCGACGAGAAAACGAGACGTCAGCGTGATGAGATCTCTTCGCAGTTTCTCTCTCTTAAAAAAGAATTTTAAACAGTGAAATAATACATAATCAAGCAATTTGCGTCGTCTCGTCACGTCGTAAAGTTCGAAAAATTGAAAAAAAGACGCAACGTGACGACGAGAAATACTTTCTTATGTATTATTTCGTTGTTTTAAATTCGATTTAAAGAGAGAACAACTGCGAAGAGATCTCGTCACGCTGACGTCTCGTTTTCTCGTCGCATTGTGAAACAGCCTTGAAATTGGTTTGACAGCTACGACGAGTTCCCGTTAAGTTCGTTTTCTCGGCGCATTGTGATTGTGAAATAGGCTTCAATATACGCATTAACGCGCCTCGCACGAATCGTAAAAAAAACTCTGAAGGCTGTTTCACAATGCGACGAGAAAACGAGACGTCAGCGTGAAGAGATCTCTTCGCAGTTTCTCTCTCTTAAAAAAGAATTTTAAACAGTGAAATAATACATAATCAAGCATTTTTCGTCGTCTCGTCATGTCATAAAGTTCGAAAAATTGAAAAAAAGACGCAACATGACGACGAGAAATACTTTATTATGTATTATTTCGTTGTTTGAAACTCGTTTTAAAGAGAGAACAACTGTGAAGAGATCTCGTCACGCTGACGTCTCGTTTTCTCGTCGCATTATGAAACAGCCTTGAGTGTCACCCGAGCGACGGATGGCCCTGAACATTTGCGGGGCAACATGAGCAGTACCTGCCTATATATAAAAAAAAAAAAAAACGATTATAAAAATATTTTAGTCAGTTCCAACGTATAAACCATGTTCCTCAAAAACATATTTAAAGAATTTCTCAACTAAAAGTCTTAATTTTGATTTGCTTTTTGTTCTGTTATGTGTATGTAGTTATCCTGTTTTACCAAAAGTGAGGTGCTATTATAAAGGGTTAAAGATTTTATCGGTTATTTAAAGACAACGTTTTCAAAGTTATTCGCTTTCCATTTTTGTATCCCTTTCCGTTAGTTATCACTTGTCTGGAAAATACTATTTTTCTGGTCTCTCTTACATGCCTTATTATTCATATTAAAGTATTGTAGGTATATCTGCTCTATTTAAAACCAAAACTAATTATCTTACCGACAACCTCCTACACTACATAAATTGAAAAATAAAAATGTATTTATTTTACTGTTTATCTACATATATACATATGCAGTTGGTACATCTTGCATTGTATAGAGCTTAATATTATGAAAAAGACATCATCATGAACATCAACATTGGAAATCAATTGATAACTTTTCTGGCATTCGTCATCATACTGAATATTAGCTCAATAAATTCAATGAAAGGTGAGTCTATTTATTTTACTTCTTTTTTGTAATCATATACATAAATATTTATTTTTAAAATTTAATTTTTAAGGAGAAATAAATAAACTTGTACAGTACATACATACTAACAAGTAAAGTAAGTCATCTAAAGTTTAGATACACACATAAATAAGAATGTTTTGAGATCAGAGAGATCATCTTTGGATATGGCAATTTGTTAGTTAGTATGTACGCATTAAAAGTTTTTAAAATAACGATTAATTTCTGATTTAGTTTATTTAATTACTTTTTTTTATATAAAGAGGAGGGAATAGATTGATGTACGGTAACATAATATGTATGTTAGTAACATGCGAGGACATGATTAGTCTTTTTTTTTATTATTTTTTTGTTTTTATTTAAATAAAACTACATTATATTCTATGAAATATATGTGATACATACATAAGTAGGCTGTCAAAAAACAACGCAATCAAGTTTTAGGCAAGTTTATTTTTGGGGCATTTCGAAAAAATTTTGATGAAACCCCACTTTCATATTGATGATAGGTTATAAGTGATGTAAAGTTTTATTTTTCGAAACCACTTTGAGGATTGAGCCTGTAGAGCCAATGAGAATCTTTCAGTCATTTATCACTGATCCAATCAGACTTATATTGAATGCGGCTAAGACACAGTTACCCGTCTGGAAAAACAACCTAGTTTTCAATAAGGCCCTGGCAAGTTTGTCATAGTTACCAACAAGGGTCTAGCAAGGGTTACTATAGGCATTCGCTAGGCCCTCGCCAGTTATGTACCTTTTTGCCTCGTCAGTTAAGTTCTGCCTAAGCCCTGACTAGTAAGAATATTTCAGTCAATGTCTGGTACCTACAGTTGCTTTAAGTCTGCATTGTTGGCGGGACACAATTCTTTGATGACGGCCAGCAGCATAGAGTACCTATATTATCTAGAGAACCGACTCGTACCCCTCTTGCCTGAAACACCCGCAAATATAGGGCAAACTGTATACATATTGTGGTTGCACGGGACAACTAGCCCATACAAAATCTAATGGGCAAATCCTCTCAGTACAGCTTGTAGGGTGGAAGAGAACAACCACCTGAAGTCGGTTCTCTAGATAATATAGGTACTCTATGGCCAGCAGGATGTTACAGTTGGTGCCTCCACGTAAATTCTCCATGATTTTTAATTTAAGAGGCACTTTTCGTTGTTTGTTATGTTGGTTGCTTCGAAGACTTCAGTGTATTTACCACGTTCCAGCTTGCTGATAAACTGATGGTCGTCCTGGTTGTACCTGTCTGCTACATAGCAGACAGGTTTGTGTGCATTTATGTCACTTCAGTTTAAACGAGTGTACCGCCCGTTAGTTTCATTATTTGTGCTTCTGCAGGATTGCGCAGGTTTTATTTTACTATAAAAACACGGACCACTAAAAAATTCTTGTGCATATGGAAAAATTAAATATTCAAACTGAACTGACGTTTATTTAAATGTCATTTACTTTGATGTGTGTGCAAGTACAAGTGTGTGTAAAGCACTATAGGTATGTTCAGTAAAGCTCTTCGGAACAGTTTGGAACACTTTAGAACAAAAAAGAACAAGTTTTTGCTGTTCAGTGAGAAATTTTCTGTTCTAAACTGTTCTGACTTGCTTTAAGTGAGTCTGTCAACTTTTTTGGTTGAATGGAAGGTGAAATCTGAAAAAATATCAACGTGACCTCTAAAAAATATGTAGGTATAGGTACATATTTCGTATTAAAATTCGTATTTCGTTTATTTATTTTATATGGTAATTTTATTTAAAAGAGAAAATACTTCACAAGATCATTAAATTAAATGTTTTTTTGTCTTTTCATAAAGGACGATTTTCATATTTGTCTGCAGCTTAGTTTTTACTATTTGACACACCAATTTCATTATTTGAAATTCGCACAGTAATTAAAAGCGACACAAATTTTTATTACGATATAATAAGATCTCACTTTTATATTTTTTCATAAAATGACTTCACTATACTTACATACTTAGTTCCTATCAAGAGCCTCACCAATATTTTATTAAATAAATGTTCTCAGCGAGGCACTAATAGGGGTCTGTCATGTTTTCCTCGTCTAGGGTTTCCTTACCGAAATCTTGCCAGGACCTTGCCTAAACTTGCCAAAAACTTGCAATTTTTCCAGGCGGGTATTACCAATTCTAAATCGTTACTTTAATGTAGCAACAATATCTCCAACTGACTGTCATTTGTACACAATATCACTACTTTTGGGCTCATATCTTGTAGTAAACGATTTTTATGAATTTTATTTTGTATAGTTGGTAGGTATGAGACAAGGTTTAAAAGTATATTTCATAACGCTAGGTGATAAGGGTGACTATATACAGAACAATATTTTGTATTTTTTTGACGCTATTGTTTTTTTTTTTTTTTTGATTTTAATTAAATTTGTGAACAATATCTAAATAAACCGTCTTCATTTTTTCAAAAAGAACCAAATTATTTGTATTGTTGAATGACTAATGGCCTGCCACATAAAACTTTCATCCACACAATCGCCAGGCCACTATGGCGTAATGTTGAAAAGTCAAGCTTTAAATAAATATGTGCGTCCAAATGCTACAAGATCAATCAGCTGACACATTCTCGAAACAATTCTTATAGATATCGGCGATGGAAATACTGGTTGCATAAATATACTGACCGATTTCTGCACAATCTTTGATTCGCAAAATGTTCTCATTGACCGCATATTCCCCGATTTACGCACACAATATATAAATAATGTGCGGCTGGCAGAAAGAGCCATTTTGGCAGTGTTATGATCTTAAATAAAAAATAGGTTGTTCTTATTTGTGATCAATTCATTTATTTCGAGTATTAAAATATAAAATAAATAAATTATTATTAACTGCGGAAAATGGTTCATGCCTTTATGGCTTACAAAAAGAGAGTGAGGGAAACTGTTCTGAAAAGATGAACCCTTGCACCTATATACATTTTTAAAATTTTTTTTATTTAATCTTTAAGTACAACAACTTTATAAGACTATCATATACTCATATATTATATAAACTTAGTAGGTATCGCAATATAAATAAAAACATAGAGTAGGTAAAAATTAAATGTAAATTACTTTAAAATAAATCATTGAATAGCTCTGAAACTGACTTTTTGAACATGTATGTACCTATTTGACTGCAAATCAATTTGGTCGTATATTGAGTTAAAAACTGAACACGAATGAGATACCGGTTCACATTTACCATAGTTAGTTCTATGAAAAGCGACATAAAAAAACTTGTATCCCGGAGACCTCTAACTGAAGCATGTATAGGAAAAAGAGCAAGCAAAGGAGCCCAATCGATCTGATTACAAATCACATCTTTAGCAAACATAACCATGTAAGACATACGTCTCGCACGAAGCGAACTCAAATTATTTAGTCGAGATCTAACATCATAAGATGGCATTATGCCATCAACCCAATTCATTTTCTAGTTTTAGTGGGGGCAAAACCCCCATTTATTTGGCTTAATTACAAGCTAATGCTTAGACTAACTTAAAAACTAAGAAACTTATAGCTAAGTTTTGTGGTTAATGAGGAGGTTGATTCAGGAGACGGGATTTTAGGCAAAGGGTACTTAGGTTAGAATCGAAGTTATTAGTGTATGAGTTAACACTCCGCAGCATCCGAGAGACTGGTTCATTAGAGCCGTAAGACGTACGGTGGGTATGTGTGGGTATATAAAAGAGAGGGGGATTTCGTATGTTACGAGGGTTGGTATTAAAGAGGATAGAGTTGTAAAGAGTAATGCAGTCAACTGAACCTGTAAGTAGTTTATGAATGAAGAGAATTTCATACATTTTTCTTCGTTCTTCTAGGGAATTTAGGTTTATTAGTAAGGCGGTCTTGATAGGAAGGCAGTATCAAGTGATTATTCCAGGACAGACCTCTAAGAGCGAAACGAAGGAATCGACTTTGGATACTCTCGATTCTGGCGATGTGAATTTGTTGGTAGGGGAACCATACTTGACAGGCGTATTCGAGCAGAGGACGAACAAAGGTTATAAAGAGGGATCGGGTCACGTATGGGTTGGAGAATTCCTTGGACCATCGTTTAACGAAGCCAATTGCAGAGTTGGCCTTAAGAATTATGTCGTCATAATGGGAGATGAAGTTAAGCTCTTGATCACATATTATACCAAGGTCACGTATCGATTCGACGATAGATAGGTGCTGATTATGAAGAAGATAAGGACGGGGTGAAAATTTGAAACGTTTACGTGAAAAAGTAATCGAATGGCATTTGGCAATATTTAAATCTAAGCAGTTTTTGAGACACCAAACTGAAAAATTATCGAGATCGTGTTGGATGAGAGCAGAATCCTGTGTAGAAGAAATGGTCTTGAAGAATTTGGTATCGTCGGCGTAGAGAGAAATATGCGAATGTTTAATGACCATTTCAATATCGTTAACAGTAAGAATAAAAAGAAGAAGGCTTAAGTGGCTGCCTTGAGGGACTCCAGACGTGGCTAAGAAAGGGCAAGAGGACGTAGATCTAAAGCAGACACTGTAGTAACGATTTTCCAGATAAGAAGAAATCCATCTCAGTAGAATGGGTTCAAACCGAGGGTGGATAGTTTGAAAAGTATAAGTCTATTAGAGATTTTATCGAAGGCCTTGCTAAAATCGGTGGATATGACATCGACTTCCTTGCCCTGCTCTAAGGCTGATAAGATAAAAGACACAAATTCAACAAGATAAGTGGTTGTTGATCTACCTTTGAGAAATCCATGTTGTCTAGGGGAGATGAAAGACTACAGTGAAAGCTCAAAATTGTATACAATATGCTTTCGAAGAGTTTGGATATACATGAGAGTTTGGCAATTGGACGATAATTATTAACATCACCTTTCAGAACCTTTTTGTGTATTGGTATTATAAAAGAAGTTTTCCATACTTCAGGGAATACTCCTTGAGTTAAAGATAAACTAAAGATTTTTGAGAGAGGTACAGAAAGCGGTGAGGAACATTTCTTTAAGAGAATAGCTGGGAGTCCATCGGGACCTGGAGAGAATTCATCATTAAGATGATTTAATTTATTCTTCACAAGAAATGGGTCGACAGTGCGAGGGAGAAAAGGTCAAAGAGAGTAATTTGGTAAATAATTGAAATAAGTTATTATTATTTGTATTGTATTATTCATACTAGAATGTCAGTTTATTAGACTTGACCATTCTTTATTCCGTCAATTTCATTGAATTTTGAACAACAACAACTTAAAGGTGCTACCACCAATTGCTTACGAATTAATTTTAGGTATTTTAATTCGTTTTATTTTTGTTTGGCTGGAGATATATGTAGCTATATCAAGGGGTGCCAAGCCCTGTCATCAGTCTCCTTTATAGTGGTGCTGAGCTTTAATCCAATTTTATTTGAAAAACTTTCTACATATCATGCGGTATTTGAACCCACGCATCAGATTTGCTCAGTCTTCGAAGCTGTGTGCACTACGCACTATGCTACTGCTGACCACTGACGTCACAGGTCGAGATGTGCTGTTTGTTTATCAAATGCATTTGGAGCATAAGAATTTTTATAAGCTCCTTTAAGTATGCTGTCTTGATCCGCCTCCATTTTTCTCCGTACCTTATTTGATAGACTACAATTCGTAGTACGTATCAAAGGGGGAGAGGTCGGAAGATCGGTAACAAACCAGACTATTAAGTTATTATTATTTGTATTGTATTATTCATACTAGAATATCAGTTTATTAGACTTGACCATTCTTTATTCCATCAATTTCATTGAATTTTGAACAACAACAACAACAACTTAAAGGTGCAGTACGGCAGTGAAATACAACTTATTTCGTATACCTAGAAGTCCCTAACTACTCTTTGGTCTCCTGAGTCGAAATGTAAGTCAGATATGTACCTGACTTTAATTGACAAAGAACCTCTGCAATGAAAATTTTTGGGACAAATTATTGTTTAAAAACTTGTTCCAGGTTGTTCTAGGGCTCTTCTAAATTGTTCCAGGCTTTCGCTTCTTAAAATTGATTTTGCTATGAAAAATTTCAACAAAATACTCCCCCGCCCCCACTTTACCAAAATCGAAAATCTAAAACTTGTTCCAACTTCAAAATAGCTGAAATCCAATTGTTTCAAAGTTTCGTGCAAAAACATTGAAAATTAAAAATTTTAGATTTTCGATTTTGGAAAAGGGGGGGGGGGGGGGGGGCGGAGAAAGCCTGGAACAATTTAGAAGAGCCCTAGAACAACCTGGAACAAGATTTTGAATTTTGGATTTCTTAAAAATGGGGGCGATAGTAGAATTTTTATTTAATATCGTAAAAGGTGTTACATGCTTTTAAGATTTTATATTTTATATTTTGTCTGTTTAGTGTGTGTTTTAAATAAACAAGATTTTGAAGACTTTTAGATAATTGGTAATGAAAACATAATCAAGTTTTGGATTTTTGAAATTTTAAAAGGGGGGGGGGGGTCAGGGGAGTGAAAAAAGAGCTTTACTACTTTTTGTTGGGATTAAGCCCTTAGTTATTTATATTTTTGGATAAAATTTTGGGATATTACACACAAAACAAGGACTTGGAACAACTTTGCGATTTTGGATTTTTGAAAAAGAGGGGGCTCATGGAATTTTTACAAATTTCAAAAACATGAAGATTTTTTTTTGAAGTTGGTTTTCGGGATTATAGTATGCATCTAGGGATACAATTTTTTCTCTACACATGTATATATAGCCAAATAATCCTAATCAAAGGTTTTCAAAAAAAAAAATATTGGAGAGCCGTATTTTTCATTTTTCAGAAAAAACTTTGAATGGCCCTATCTTTAAAAATAAAATTTCTAAATTTTTAATTCTGCGGAACAATGTTTAGAACACTTTTTGGAAACAGAAAAAAATTAAAAAATTCGAATTTCGAAAAAAGGGGGGCTAGAATTTTTTCGAATTTTGCCCATAACTTATGATCTTTTGAACATAGAGGTCCAAAAAGTTGGAACAATGTTCAGAACAACTAGAACAACCTGGAACAACTTTCAAGGTCAAAAATGGTTTTTGGGGTCTAAAACCCCCATTTTTGAATATTTTTCGAAAAAAATTTGGAACAATGCGGAACAAATCCGGAATAACCGGGGACAACTTTCAAAAATAACAAATTCAAAAAATGGGGGCTAACTTCACACACTCGCGTTGTTTGGTTAATTTTTTATTTATTTATTTATTATTATTATTATTTATTTTTTAGTAGGTACTCATGTTCCATTTTTATAATATTCACAAGTTTTTTTGCGAAATATAAAATATTCTATTCGCGTTAGAATATCGAAACACATAATGTACATAGTTTTACACTCAGGTGCACTGCGAAAATCCAGAGAAAAATACGTATGCATGTCGCTCATTTTTCAGACTTTGTTTTCCCCGCCGGAAAAAGGTTCTGATTTTAGAACTTTTGGGTGACATTTAATGTACCAATAAAGTAAAAATCGAAGATATTGAAGATACGAGTTTAATATTAAGTTCTCCATGTTGGTCTCCGCCATTTAAAACTCACCCCGCATTTTTCTAACCAACAAACTGCCGAGATATCGTACTTTATCTTTTCAATCTAAACAGGCGTCTTATCTTACATCTTTTTACCACCAAATAACACGAAAGAAATCAAGGCTAAGGATGAGACCAAGACCGAGACCGAGAGAAATTTTTCGATTTTGACGAGACCAATTTTGACGAGATCGAGACCGTCTCGTTGCCAGCCCTAACAATCACCGTGACACGAGATTTTTATACATAAGATTCTTATGTATCGTGTAACGGTGATTGTGGTCGTACTTCTTTGAAACAGCTAAAAAAATCCTGAAATAAATAGAAACATTGTATATGGTCACCATAATCACCTATATGAAAAAATATACTTTACGACCTGTTCTCATACGTACTAAATATACATCTGTCATTCAACAACATAAGTAATTTGGTTCTGTTTGAAAAACGAATAATGACGTTTTATTTGGATATTATTTATACACAAATACTAAAATCACGATTAAAAAATGTGGGGAGGTGTTAGGATGGTTAGGATGGAAAGCGCCAACAGTGAAATTAAAGCAAATATACCTACCGCTACACATATGACGAACACATTTTCGCTGACAGTGTCATACTTTCAAAAACTTTTTATCAGAAATGAACATCGAGAACATGTTTCCATCAAAAAGAAATAATGACTTCCTCCTAAAATTTTGACAGATTGGTATAAGGCACAAACTCATTTACGTGGTAGACTTTCCAAAGCTGTATCTTTGGACTGCCTTATGGCTTTAAAAATAAGTTAAAATGAAAAGAAATCCTTGCTCTCGAGGATTTTGGTATTTGTTTAAATTCACATGTTTTTTGTGATGGTTGAATATAATTTTCTTCTTCTCTATGATGTTCGTATTAAACTGTATACGAACATAATAGAGCCTATAGGTATTACGTGAAAAGGTCTTTTGTGATAACACACGCGCTGTGTCGGCTGTAACCCTTCAAGCCTATATAACATTTCCTCACGCTTGTGAAAAATTAAATACCATGTACCTAGGTACCTACCGGAAAAATTAATTAATACATTGAAATTTGATATACTATTATGGCATCCTCTCAAATTTACTTGCACGTTCAAGAAACCAATATTTAATAAAATTTTTTTAAATAATTTTATATGAACTTAACTTAGACGGCTGTCTAAAGTTAGACAACGTTTATAAATACGACTAAATGTGTTTTGCATAAGATGCGACAAAAAGTTAATCGAAACAAGAAAAAAATCGTACAAATGGTTTATTTTTCAGTTTAGAGGGAGGGTCGATTTTCAAAAAAATTAACTTAAACTAGAAAAAAAATATTCAAAAACAACCGAATTTTACAATCAAAATTTTGTTAGGGATTGAAAGAAAAACACGACCTTCGTTTAGTTAGAGTTTAATTACGACTTAGAATTTAAGTAGGTATATTTCATTGATACAATATGTTTCAATTCCGTTTCATAATAATGTATAATGATCGATGTATGTACCTATGCAAGTAAATAGATTGATGTAGATATTGTATGTACATATATAGAACAAATGTATTTAATGTGTTATATTATATGGAAATTTTAGAAGTATAGACTTGAATTCGACTAATTTAACACTTCCCCTTTAATTTATACATATGTAGGTGCTAACATAAATAAGAATTATATAATTCAAAATATATATAGGTACACATAATAAAATTTCGAATTCAAATGATGCCTAATTTTTTAACAAAATAACAATGTTTTGATATCGTCGGCAACTATCTCACCAGTAGGAATGTAGGTATTTCACAGCGATGACTTCTTTCTCCGATAGTTCTCGAACATGTTGAAACTTGATATCAATGTCCTTTGTCCGAGAATGATGCGCAGGGTTTTTAACGATCTGTTGTGCACTCAAATTATCACGAAAGAGATCTATTGAGCTATCACAAAATTTTGAAAAACGCATGTCTTTCAAAGGGGTCTTCAGGTGGGTAACATCCTTCGCGGCCGATGAGAAGGCTACGTATTCAGCCTCAGTGCTGAATATCGAGTGCGACGGATTTTTGTCTTCGGCTTCCCCAATTGATGGCTGCCCCCGCCAAGAAAAGGCGAAGCCAGTAAACGATTTTTTGTCGTCGCAACTGCCAGACCAGTCAGCATCTGCGAAACCTCGGAGTCTCTCCCTACTCTGAAAATATGTTAATTTTAAATTTGAACTACATACATCCGAGTGGGCTACGTACCGAGTTCGACGGATTTTTGTTTTCGGCTTTCCCAATTGATGGCTGCCCCCGCCAAGAAAAGGCGAAGCCAGTAAACGATTTTTTGTCGTCGCAACTGCCAGCCCAGTCAGCATCTGCGAAACCTCGGAGTCTCTCCCTACTCTGAAAACACGTTAATTTTAAATTTGAACTAGTTTTCAAGTACCTTACGACATGCTTTACAGCATTTAAATGCTCAACGTGTGGACTGACATTAAATTGTGCAAGCTTGCACACTGGATGCATAATGTCAGGACGAGTAGAAACGCTCGAGTAAATTAATGAGCCGAAATAATACTGTTATGGATCCACTCTTTTACAGTTGGTACAATCCACACATCTTCTGAATTTGCTCCCAGGGTCCAAAGGAGTAGTAAATGTCCTTCATTCTTCCATACCATTTGTACAGAACTTCCTTTTCGGATAATTTCCATCCCCAAAAATGCTCGGCTGGACCTTTATCGACGATGTCGAATTGAAGACTTATTTGATGTTTAATAACATAAAGATTCGTCAGGCTTGAGCATGCTAGAAGGATGTCGTCGACATACTCTGCAAGAATATTAACTGCCTTTTCTCGTTCTTAGTATACACACATGAGTTCCAGATGCATCTTTAAAATCCAATTTTTTTCAACGCACCACCTATATCGCTGTTCCATTTGCGCTCCGACAGCTTTAACCCTACAAGGTTTTCTTCAACTCGAAAGACCATATGAGGATTATTTTCGTCTACAAAACCTTCTGGTTGCTGCAGACGAATCAGGAATTTTTTCTTGGAGGAACAGACACCCAGCCATCTCGACTATGGTTCTGTTTGCCTTCTCTGCTACTCCATTTTGTTGAGGAGTCTACTAGACGGTCAACTGATGCCGGATTGCTAAACTCTCGATTCAAATACTCGCAACCGTTATCAGTTCTGAGAGATTTTATTTTCTGTGAAGTCTCTACTTCAACCGCAGATTTAAAGCGTTTAAAAGCGTTAAACACGTAACTTTTTTGTTTTAAGAAATATATAAACACTACTGAAATCATCTACAAATAAAACAAAATATCTCGCACTACCTAACGAATTAACTCGCATGCGACCACAAATGTCACTATGGACGAGCTCTAAAACACTGTGGCTCCGATATGACGAACTTTTCGGGAATGGAATAGAGGTAATTTTTCCCTTTAAGCACGTCTCACACGTTAATTCTTCATTATCAAAATTATTCTTTTCAATACCTCTGACCATGTTTTTTTTTTTTGCAAGAGAAGAGAATTAAGGCTCTTCGCATGAACCGTTCATGCCACTTAATAAACAAGGTATTTTTTTCATTTAAATTAAAAAGCTTCTTGTTTTCGGTTTTAAGAATATATAAGTTTCCGATCTTATTAGCATGCAAAAACACAGTTCCATTTTCGTTTTTTATAAAAGCACTATCTTTATTAAGAATAACACGATTATTATCTTTTATAGCTTTACTTAGCGAAATAAAATTAGTTTTTAATTTTTCTACAAAAAGAACGTCGCGGAGATGTATTTGTTTTGATTTTAACTTCGCCGATCCCGTCAGATTGTATGAAGTTATCACCCGCTAATTCACAGCACATATGACATGTCGACCCACTGTCTAATACCCACATGTGTTGGTTAAGTGCTGCTGATACATTTGTTCCGTTGAGCATAGAAAACTTTGTTGTCTGCAACTTTTATTGCTGAAACATTCATACGGCAGTCTGAAGCCATGTGCTCCTTTTTGCCGCACTTATAGTGAACTTACCGGTAAATTTTCCCTTTGACTTGTTCCGTTGCTTTGAGAAAAACGCTAACTCGGACGAGGTTGACTCTTCAACTTCTCGGGCGATTTCTCCTTCACGTCTCCTTCCCTCCTCTAACAGATTCGACTTAAGAACACTGGATTTCGGTAAATCATCCCGCAATTCAATGGCAATCACAAAGTTTTCATAACTTTTGGGTAAACTTGACAAAATTAAAGTAGCTAATAACTCATCTTGCATTTTAATATCGAGTTCTGTTAAAAAGAAACATAGTTGCCAATGCTTTTTCATCTTTGGCAGCCCATGTAACCAACGCATATGCTTCTGCACGTACGCCGATAACTCGTTATGGACTAAAACCGAACGCATTTGTCCATCCATCGTAATTATCATTACTTACTTACTTTACTTTAGATGGTGCTCACAGCCCAGGATGGACTACGGCCTCAACCAACAAGCCCCTCCAGCCAGCTCGGTCCCTAGCTAGCTGCCTCCAGTTACGCACTCCAAGTTGGTTGAGGTCGTTCTCCACTTGTGTGCGCCACCTAAGGTGGGGTCTTCCTCTGCTGCGCAGACCGTCAGGGGTAGATTCGAAGACTCGACGGGCTGGTGCGTTGGTGTCCATACGCTCCACGTGTCCCAGCCATCTTAGCCGCTGTATTTTAAGCTTTTTGACCAGGTCGACGTCGCTGTAAAGCCCGTAAAGCTCGTTGTTGAATCTTCTCCTCCATAATCCATCGATACATACTGGACCGAAGATCACCCGAAGAATCTTCCTTTCAAAGCACCCAGTGACAGCTCGCTTCGTTCTTCCAATGATGTCAAAATCATATGCAAGTAGTTGAACGGACTTTTGAAAAATTGTACCACTGTTGTTGACTTGCGAGTTGCGTAAAATTGCTTCAAGTACGATGTTAAAGAGGTTGCATGATAAAGCGTCGCCTTGTCTCAAACCTTTCTCGACATCAAAGGGTTCGGTGGTGTTCTTGCCGACTTTGACGGAGCAGCGAGATTTCTCCATCGTCATCCTGCACAAGCGGACGAGTTTGGCAGGGATGCCGAGATGTGCCATGGCTCTGTATAGCTCGTCTCTGTCTACGTTATCATATGCGACTTTAAAATCGATAAAGAGGTGGTGTGTATCGATTTGAAACTCCTGGGTTTTTTCCAAAATCCGTCGGAGTGTGAACATTTGATCGACGGTTGATTTGCCGGGCCTAAAACCACACTGATAGGGGCCGATCAGATCGTTGACAATCGGTTTTAAGCGATCACACAGTACAGATGACAAGATTTTGTATGCGACGTTGAGGAGACTTATATCTCTGTAGTTGGAACAGGTCAGAGCATCTCCTTTTTTGTGGATAGGGCACACTATACCGAGGTTCCATTCATCGGGCATACTTTCTTCCGACCAAATTTTGGAGATAAGCTGGTGTATACTCCCTACCAAGTCATCTCCTCCTGCTTTGAATAGCTCGGCTGGCAGGCCATCCGCACCAGCAGCCTTGTACGTTTTAAGCTTGGCTATCGCTAACCGCACTTCATTTAGGTCGGGTGGACGGAAGTTTTGACCATCATCGTCCAGGTTGAATGGAGTGTTCTGTCTCACACCGGAATTTTGGCCATCTTCGCCGTTTAGCAGTCTAGAAAAGTGTTGTTCCAGATCTTTAGCACCGACTGTGTGTCTACCACCATATTCCCACTCTCATCTCGGCAGGCTTCCCTTCTGGCCTTGTAACCCTGGGTAGTTTGTCTCACCCTTCGTTAGAACTTTCGAATATCCCCCTGCCGCTACAGTCCTCAATAGACTCACCACCCGCTTCGCATGCTCTCTCTTTTTCCTCCTGAGAAGTCGGCGTTCCTCCCTTCGCTTTTGCCCGTAGAGCTCCCGGGCTGCTCTCTCAGCAGCTCTGGTTCTAGTCTGCAGCATCGCTTGGTAGGCCTCGTTCTTTGCTTCATGCGCCAGTCTGCATTCTTCATCGAACCAGGGGTTTCGTTGTGGTGGCCTAGTGAAACCCAGCACATCAGTAGCGGCACTTTTGATGGTATTTTGGCAGTGCTTCCACTGATCCTCTACAGATGATGCTTGTGGCGGGCTTGTTGGGATTTTAAGAGAGACGTGGTCTGCAAAAGTCCTGGCTATCTCTTGCGATTTAAGCTTCGCGACGTTAAATCGTTTTACAGCATTCGCTCGTCGTTGTGACGTCATGGATATCCGCATACGTACTTGCGCTACCACCAGGTAGTGATCCGAGTCTATGTTGGCACCTCGGAACGTTCGGACATCCAGGATACTGGAAGCATGTCTGGCGTCTATCGCAACATGATCAATCTGGTTGACGGTTCGTTGATTCGGAGACCGCCAGGTCCCTTTGTGTATATTGAGGTGTGGGAATCGAGTGCTTGCTATGATGACATTTCGCCCCACCGCGAAATCAATGAGCCTGAGTCCGTTACCGGAAGTGTTGTCGTGCAGGCTGTGTCCTCCGACTATCGAACCAAAGATGCCCTCCTTTCCGATCTTGGCGTTGAAGTCGCCAAGAATAATCTTGACGTCGTACTTGGGGCACCTATCATACGTATCCTCGAGGAGATCGTAGAATTCTTCTTTGGTTGAGTTATCCTTTTCTTCCGTTGGGGCATGGGCACAGATCAACGTGATGTTTTTGAACTTTGTTTTGATGCGGATTGTGACCAGGCGATCGCTTACATTTCTGAAGCCCAAGACTTCTTGCCTAAGTCTTCCCCTTACCACAAAACCACAACCAAAGAGCCGCTTACCCTGCTCCTTGCAGCACTCGCCGAAGTAGATGTCACACGATTGCATCCTTCGTATGCCCTCTCCATTCCATCGCACTTCCTGGATGGCTGTTATACATCAGCCTTTAGCCTATCCAGGTTCTCCACTAATTGTTCGGCTGCACGTGGCCTGTTTAAGGTCCGGACATTCCACGTGCAGATCCGAAATTCATTGTCCTTGTTTCGTTTGCTGGGGTCGTCAACATTAAAATCATCCATATCCGAGGCTTGTTGTTGTTTCGGAACCGAAAATTTTTTACGTGGTAGGGAAGTCACCCCGACGCACAACCCCCTAGCCTGGAGGACCAGATCCTTATTATAACTCCAAGGACGGGGAGCCGGATAAACCGCTCCTTATAGGCCTGAGCCACGAATACGTCGTAGTAGCCCATATAAGGTGTTCACTAAGTAGTTCAACCTGACTGGAACTGTAGACGCCACCGTTGATTCCATCTGGGGAATTCTTCCGCTGCCGCCTGGATAAAGGAGAAGTGCCTTAGTGGGAACACTCATCCCCCCCTCTCTCATTTGCTGCCGCCTAAACCGTCCACAGGGATTGGAACCCCATCTTCAGTTAAGGTACTAGGCACCCGACGTTCACCACGGGGAGGTCGAGAGTAGGAGTTGATAGACAGAGGTTATAGAGGACACTTATCTACCCATTTGAACGGATAATTATCATTATCCAGTTTTTTTTTTCTGGTATAAACTGTAACTCATGAGTCATGACTAACTAATTATTAAGGTTACTATAGAAAAGTACTTTCAAAAAAATAATCCGCGAACTACTTTCAAGTGACTGGGCCCATAACCTTTGTTAGTGAGAGTTTAATTACGGCTAAGAATTCAAGTAGGTATATTTCATTGTTACAATGTATGTATGCAAGTAAATAGATTGATGTATAGATATTGCATATAGAATAAAATGTATGTATAATGTGTTATGTTATATGGAAATTTTAGAAGAATAGATTTGAATTCAACTAATTTAACCAAAAATCGCTTTGATAAATTATAATTCAATATTATACTTATCAAATCATATTAATAATTTCGTTCTTATAGTTTCGTTTTATGGAGATGGATACATAACAATGCCACTGCAGGAGGCAAAAATGTCCACAAACATTCGCATAAAATTTCGGACTCATCAAGAGAATGCATTCCTCTTCTTAGCTGATGGAAGAACTGACTACTGTCTAATACGGTTGGACGGAGGGATCATTAATTTTACTTTTAAAATTGATCGTGATGTGATACAAGTACGATTCATTTATAAATAATGTTGAAAAATATCCTTTTGATTTATGGATGCTTCTTTACATGTAGTTGATATCACCAAAAAAGCAAAGATTAAACGATTTAGAGTGGCACGACATAGCTATACAAAGGTATGATAGCAATATAACTTTGCAAGTAGATGCAAGTATTATTCGAAAACAACTAAAGAATGGGGTATCGGCTTTTAATGTGCATTACGGAACATATTTGGGAGGCGTGGGTGAATTCAGAGCTGAATATGTTAAGGACGTTAACAATTTTCGGGGTTGTATATCTGATGTGAGTAAGTTTTAAATTTTGGAACCTTAGAGAATCCGATTAATTTATTACGTCTAGGTTTTTTATAACAACATAAACATTATCAAACGTGCAAAAGAACGGATTAGTCATACAACAAGCATTGGGGTATCTTGGACTTGCAGTAGCGAATTCGACGCAGGTGTGATCGAACCTATAAGCTTTTTAAATGACGATTCGTTTGCGTTATTAGTAAAGGAAAACAACCCAGCTGCAGAATCGTAAGTTTTGGCCTTAATAATATCTAAACCTTGGTTATAACTTTACAATTTTATTTAAGAATCCTTTTCGATCTTCGCACCATAGAATCATCGGGATTGGTATTCTTTAACGGAGGTTATGATTTTGTCCTCGTTGAAATTCAGGATGGCATTCTTCATCTTATTTTCAATAAAGGAGGAATAATACTCAAACTAACTTCCAATAAGAAGGTATCCGATGGTCTATGGCATCAAGTTGAAATACGTTATGATGACGTTGAAGTTAATTTTTTTGTTGATAAAATTGCTTCCATGGAGAACCATGCAAATGTCTCAAACAGCACAATTCAATTAGAAAAAAGTTTCTTTATCGGAGGTGTTCCTGAAAAAATGCGCCGGAAACTTTCAAGTGAAGGGCTCAAAGTTAACGACCAAAGCTTGAAAGGCTGCATACGAGGTATTGTGGTAAATGATTATACGTTGGGATTTCCTCAAATGAGAGCCAGCAACAAACTGTCGATGGACTGTGTTTGGAAGTATCCCTGTATTGAAGAGCAACCTTGTTTGCTAAGTGGCGTATGCAACCAATGGAGTGTTGATGAATTTATTTGCTACTGCGATCAGGCGTAT
Source organism: Epistrophella euchroma (assembly GCA_947049315.1). NCBI lineage: Eukaryota > Metazoa > Arthropoda > Insecta > Diptera > Syrphidae > Epistrophella > Epistrophella euchroma. Next base: position 62,947,170 of record OX346245.1, read on the forward strand.
TGTATCAAGGCAGATTACCAGGGACCTTTTAAGGTAAGAACCCATGCAACCTCCATACGTAGCGAGCTAAGCCTCAATTACTAAGTATGTTTTTTGTATAATAAGAGGTTAACTTAAAAACAAAAAAAAAATATTTTAAATGCTCACAGGATTTAATGAAAACATTATAGAATCAATATTTTTGTTATTTAAATTACCGCGTGTTTCAATGACACGTTTTTTTACCCCATTCAATTATCATAAGATAAATTATTTAAAGAGGTAATTCCATGAAAACTTACATTACATTTAGCATTTGGGAGAATTATTGTACGGGTTATTTTATTAAAGTTTTAATACTTATGAAAATCTATATATAAATAGGCTTAAATAATTTTCTCAAAAAGTATTTGACCGATTTCGATAAATTTTATATGATTAGAAAGCCACAATTGCGAAGGTGTGGAGAATATACTTGAGACATCCATTTACACACCGTGGGTCATTTTTGTTTTTGTATTGTACTGTCCATCACTGTGTATATTTAAAAAAAAAAATGTTTTTTCCTTCAATATTTTCATAAATATTGTTTGCGATATTAAAAGTTTTCTCCTTCCTAGAGTGTGCCAGTTTTTATTGGCCGAGTTTCGCCCATGGGACGATACTACTAGTATAAATAAAATGCACGACTGGGTCGCACGAACTTGCTCTTGTAGTAAGAGTTTCTTCGAATTTTAAAGATTGAGTGTAATATAAAACACATATGTATGTAACTATTAATTATATGTACACATAATGTATTTATCCATTTAATAAATTGAAGAACAGAAATTTGAATATGAAAAAAAAGCAAGAAATACGCACGATAAAATAAGTACTTAAAATGTTTTAATCTCAGAATGAAGAACGCCATCTAAATTCTTGAAAAAATGTGAATTTTTGCAGAAAAATTTTTTAGAATCGTTGGAGCGGTTTTCTTAAAAAATTAATTTTTTATATGAATTTTTTGTTTCGAATGAAGTCGGCGAAACGGTCGTAGAATGTGAACGCTAGCAAAACGACTCGGGTCGGTCGACATGTCGTTCAATGTGAACCCCCCTAATGCTGTTCCTCTCCTCTACTTATCGAATTTAATTGTCTACTTTTCAATGTAGACAATTACGTCGACAATGTCGACTATCTAACCCCGTGTTTTTCTGTATTTTTGTAGATTATTAAGTATCACAATGAGTCTAAATCTAGAAGTGCTAAATACAAAATACAATTTTCTTATTTGGAAATGTAATATTTTTAATTTTTTGCCAAGATCACATTGAGCTCAGAAGCTCTCGGTAAATTTTCTGTTGGCAAAAGTCTCATTTCGGTATCGGCTCAGGCACAAGGATGTAGGTTCGGTTTGTAAAGATAGAAAACCATAATTTTTTAATCTATTTTAGCAGAAAAAAGTAATAAAACTTTTATTTTATGAATTGTCTACATTGTTGACAAATGACAAGCTCATGTCAAGAAAAGTGAATAGTGATTGTCTACCTTGAATTGTTTACACGTAGACAATCGCGTGGTCTACATTTATAGTTTACATGGCACAGCACTGAATGAACTTAAGTTAAACGATACTTTCATTCGATGCAAGTACTTTCATTTGATACTTACTTGGTATTGCAACTAAAAGTATCGCAACCAATAGTACTTGGTATCGAATCAAAAGTATCGAGTATGTACTTATATTTACTTGGATCGTTTCATCCCTAAGTGCAAGAAGCGATGCCATGAGATAAGCGTTGCGAGTGCTTCTCACATCGTTTCTTTACTCTGCGTGTAGCATTACTTGTACATAGAAGGATATTTCTTTGTAAAACTAAACGCGTAGTAGATTCAATTTAAAGACAATAGAGAATGGACTATTAAGCGTTGTAAGTGATATGCCTATTTCTAACAGTTTTATCTATAAAAGTATAATGTTTATGTGGCCCCGAATGCCCAGGGCCATATGAAGGTCATACAATTAAGTGGTTAAATCTATGCCCATTTATAAATGTTATGTTTGTACACATTTAGTTAAGGGCCCTCCACTGCCACTTGCCGGTGGGTGGCCCTGAGTTGTTTTCATTTCTATTTATTTTCTGAAATGACCATAACAAAATTTTTGTCCAATAAACTGTGTCAAAAGTTTATCGACTTTATGCCCCTGCACAAAAAATTGTTTATGCAATTTCGTATTTCGTGCATGTGTAGCTGCTAATATTATAACATTGATGCACATTCTTCTATTTTCAAAGTGAGAGGACAAATTCTTATGCATCCTGGCTTTTTTTTTTTACTAGTTTTTAACAATATACAAAAAGAAAATATCTACATACATTATTAATCTGATATGTTTTTAATTTTCACAGATTTTCGCTGAATCTAGCCCGGAAACAGAATTGCTTAATATTTCACCATTACAACTTTTAGAAGGCGGAACAATATTCATAACAGCTCTAAATATAGATCTACTTTTTGAACTCAAGCGGAATGATATTCCCGATATAACAGTCAGATTTATCATAGTACATCAACCTAAATATGGCACGATATTACAGTTGTCGAGAGACAAAAATAATTTTATACCAGTAGTATCATTTGGCTTAGACGATTTGAGCACCGATAAATTGAAATATGTTCATAATGGAGCAGAAAGTTTTAACGATCATGCAACAATCGATATGCAGATCGACGGTCCAGCACATAAAGTACCAGAGTACATTTTAGGAAAACATCGTTTTCTCTTGCATGCGAATGTTACACCTGTCAACGATCCCCCACAGCTACGAATTCCAAGAAATAAAATTTTACGAGTAATTGAAGGAATCGAAAAAGTATTAGGTACTGATTTATTTACTATCGAAGATCCAGATAGCCCTTCGAATGTCTTGATTTACTCTATTTTAACAACTAAGGTTCCAAAGGAAAACGACGGTCATTTCGAAGTTGATGGAAAACCTACTGAAACTTTTTCACAAAAAGACATTGATATGGGAAGAGTTACTTATTTATTTAATGCGACAACAACTGAAACATTTGCGTACAACATAAAGCTTCAAGTATCTGATGGAATTGAGACTAGTGACACTGTAAACCTACCTGTTTCAGTTCATCCGTTAGAATTAAGACTTGTAAATAATACGGGTCTTATAATGATTCATAAGTCCTTTCTTTTTTTAACTCCGTACAATCTTTCGATCATCACTAACTCCGGTGAAGATAATATTGATATCAGATACGATATTGTTAAAAGACCACAATATGGAGCTATTCAACGCTTGAGACAGATAGATTCTTCATGGGTGAATGTGGAGTGGTTTAGCGATAGTCAACTACTACTTAGCCATGTCCGATATGTTCATAATATTGGTACTCCGTGGCAGGATGAATTCAAGGTACGAAAAGAATAATTTACATTTTATGTAGTTATAATGTTATAAATAATGTTATGTTCTACCAAGGTTCGATAGCAATTTTTTTTAATTATCAACACCAATTATTTGTTTTACAATTAAACACACTTTACTTTACTTCGAATCCTTTTTATGTTATCAATCACAAAGGTATACAACTTAAATTCACTTTCGAATACTTTTACTTCGAACTTTACTCAATCGCTTTAAAAATTATTTTGAGTCAATTCGCGCAAAATGTTCAAATTCGCGCAAGATGTTCAAAGGGTAGACAACACGGTGCATTCAAGAGGACACAAGCGTCCACATTCAACCTCTGTCTATCAACTCCTACTCTCACCTCCCCGTGGTGAACATCGGGTGCCTAGTACCTTTGACTGAAGATGGGGATCCAATCCCTGTGGACGGTTTAAGGTGGCAGCAGACGAGAGAGGGGGGGAGGAGTGTTTCCACTAAGGCACTTCTCCTTTTTTCAGGCGGCAGCGGAGGAATTCCCCAGATGGAATCAACGGTGGCGTCTACAGTTCTAGTCAGTTTGAACTACTTAGTGAACACCTTATATGGGCTACTACGACGTATTCGTAGCTCAGGCCTATAAGGAGCGGTTTATCCGGCTCCCCGTCCTTGGAGTTATAATAAGGATCTGGTCCTCCAGGCTAGGGGGTTGTGCGTCGGGGTGACTTCCCTACCACGTAAAAAATTATCGGTTCCGAAACAACAACAAGCCTCGGATATGGATGATTTTAATGTTGACGACCCCAGCAAACGAAACAAGGACAATGAATTTCGGATCTGCACGTGGAATGTACGGACCCTAAACAGGCCACGTGCAGCCGAACAACTAGTGGAGAACCTGGATAGGCTAAGGGCTGATGTAACAGCCATCCAGGAAGTGCGATGGGATGGAGAGGGCATCCGAAGGATGAAAACGTGTGACATCTACTTCGGCGAGTGCTGCAAGGAGCAAGGTCAGCGGCTCTTTGGTTGTGGTTTTGTGGTAAGGGGAAGACTTAGGCAAGAAGTCTTGGGCTTCAGAAATGTAAGCGAGCGCCTGGTCACAATCCGCATCAAAGCAAAGTTCAAAAACATCACGTTGATCTGTGCCCATGCCCCAACAGAAGAAAAGGATGACTCAACCAAAGAAGAATTCTACGATCTCCTCGAGGATACGTATGATAGGTGCCCCAAGTACGACGTCAAGATTATTCTTGGCGACTTCAACGCCAAGATTGGAAAGGAGGGCATCTTTGGTTCGATAGTCGGAGGACACAGCCTGCACGACAACACTTCCGGTAACGGACTCAGGCTCATCGATTTCGCGGCGGGGCGAAATGCCATCATAGCAAGCACTCTATTCCCACACCTCAATATACACAAAGGGACCTGGCGGTCTCCGGATCAACGAACCGTCAACCAGATTGATCATGTTGCGATAGACGCCAGACATGCTTCCAGTATCCTGGATGTCCGAACGTTCCGAGGTGCCAACATAGACTCGGATCACTACCTGGTGGTAGCGCAAGTACGTATGCGGATATCTATGGCGCCACAACGACGAGCGGATGCTGTAAAACGATTTAACGTCGCGAAGCTAAAATCGCAAGAGATAGCCAGGACTTTTGCAGACCACGTCTCTCTTAAACTCTCAACAAGCCCGCCACAAGCATCATCTGTAGAGGACCAATGGAAACACTGCCAAAATGCCATCAAAAGTGCCGCTACTGATGTGCTGGGTTTCACTAGGCCACCACAACGAAACCCCTGGTTCGATGAAGAATGCAGACTGGCACATGAAGCAAAGAACGAGGCCTACCAAGCAATGCTGCAGACTAGAACCAGAGCTGCTGAGAGAGCAGCCCGGGAGCTCTACGGGCAAAAGCGAAGGGAGGAACGCCGACTTCTCAGGAGGAAAAAGAGAGAGCATGCGAAGCGGGCGGTCGAGTCTATTGAGGACTGTAGCGGCAGAGGGGATGTTCGAAAGTTCTACCGAAGGGTGAGGCAAACTACCCAGGGTTACAAGGCCAGAACGGAAGCCTGCCGAGACGAGAGTGGGAATATGGTGGTAGACACACAGTCGGTGCTGAGGATCTGGAAACAACACTTTTCTAGACTGCTAAACGGCGAAGATGGCCAAAATTCCGCTGTAAGACAGAACACTCCATTCAACCTGGACGATGATGGTCAAAATTTCCGTCCACCCGACCCAAATGAAGTGCGGTTAGCGATAGCCAAGCTTAAAACGTACAAGGCTGCTGGTGCCGATGGCCTGCCAGCCGAGCTATTCAAAGCAGGGGGAGAGGACTTGGTAGGGAGTATACACCAGCTTATCTCCAAAATTTGGTCGGAGGAAAGTATGCCCGATGAATGGAACCTCGGTATAGTGTGCCCCATCCACAAGAAAGGAGATGCTCTGACCTGTTCCAACTACAGAGGTATAAGTCTCCTCAACGTCGCATACAAAATCTTGTCATCTATACTGTGTGATCGCTTAAAACCGTTTGTCAACGATCTGATCGGCCCCTATCAGTGTGGTTTTAGGCCCGGCAAATCAACCGTCGATCAAATGTTCACACTCCGACAGATTTTGGAAAAAACCCAGGAGTTTCAAATCGATACACACCACCTCTTTATCGATTTTAAAGTCGCATATGATAGCGTAGACAGAGACGAGCTATTCAGAGCCATGGCGCATCTCGGCATCCCTGCCAAACTCGTCCGCTTGTGCAGGATGACGATGGAGAAATCTCGCTGCTCCGTCAAAGTCGGCAAGAACACCACCGAACCCTTTGATGTCGAGAAAGGTTTGAGGCAAGGCGACGCGTTATCATGCAACCTGTTTAACATCGTTCTTGAAGCAATTGTACGCAACTCGCAAGTCAACAACAGAGGTACAATTTTTCAAAAGTCTGTTCAACTACTTGCTTATGCAGATGATATTGACATCATTGGGAGAACGAAGCGAGCTGTTACCGGCGCGTTTGCAAGTATTGAATCGGAGGCGGCGAAAATGGGTTTGGCTGTTAATGAGGACAAGACGAAGTATATGCTATCATCGAGAAAGGAATCTCAACATCGTCGGCTCGGGCAAAACGTCACGATGGATAGATACAACTTCGAAGTCGTCAAGGACTTTGTCTACCTGGGCTCCACTGTAACATCGCAAAATGACATCAGCGCAGAGATCAAACGAAGAATTACTCTTGCCAATCGCTGTTTCTTCGGGCTAAGAAGGCATCTAAGTAATAAAGCCCTCTCTCAGAGAACCAAGGAGACCTTATATAAGACCCTAATCATCCCGGTCCTGCTATATGGGGCAGAGGCATGGACCCTGTCAAAAACGGATGAGAATCTGCTTGGGTGCTTTGAAAGGAAGATTCTTCGGGTGATCTTCGGTCCAGTCTGTATCGATGGAGTATGGAGGAGAAGATTTAATAACGAGCTTTACGGGCTTTACAGCGACGTCGACCTGGTCAAGAAGCTGAAAATTCAGCGGCTGAGATGGCTGGGACACGTGGAGCGTATGGACACCAACGCACCAGCCCGACGAGTCTTCGAATCTACCCCTGACGGTCTGCGCAGCAGAGGAAGACCCCACCTTAGGTGGCGCACACAAGTGGAAAACGACCTCAACCAACTTGGAGTGCGTAACTGGAGGCAGCTAGCTAGGGACCGAGCTGGCTGGAGGGGCTTGTTGGTTGAGGCCGTAGTCCATCCTGGGCTGTGAGCGCCATCTAAAGTAAGTAAGTAAGCAATTCGCGCAAAAGCGAGCACAAAAGCACAAAAGAAAGTTGTATTTTATTTTATTTTATTTTATTTTATTTTATTTTATTTTATTTTATTTTATTTTATTTTATTTTATTTTATTTTATTTTATTTTATTTTATTTTATTTTATTTTATTTTATTTTATTTTATTTTATTTTATTTTATTTTATTTTATTTTATTTTATTTTATTTTATTTTATTTTATTTTATTTTATTTTATTTTATTTTATTTTATTTTATTTTATTTTATTTTATTTTATTTTATTTTATTTTATTTTATTTTATTTTATTTTATTTTATTTTATTTTATTTTATTTTATTTTATTTTATTTTATTTTATTTTTGGTTAAGCCTAGTATGATGCTGATGCGAAACGGAAAATCTCATACAAAAATGACACAACGAAATCATAAACGAAAAATTTCGTTCTGCTTTTCGTTCTGCGGTACGCTGTTCGATGAACGAAATTGATAATTGTAGCAGATTATTTGGAGAGATCTCCCCTCTGTTTTCGCATATAATGAATTGCCTGTACCATTAATTGTGTGCGGAAAAGTGACATTTGCTCTCTATTCTTGTTTGTATGTGTTGTTTCTTTCATCACGACATTGCTTTCTGTGTTTTTTATGCGTTTGTGTTTGTTTTTTGTTTTTGCAAATGGTGACACTTTCAAAGGGGTAATTTTTTGTTATGGTTTTCGAAAGCATTTCGTTGTCATGTTGGAGACCAACTAAAAGTTTCGTTTTGTATCAGCAGCGTATTAGGCTTTAATGCGAAATAATATCTATTTATGGATTGTAAAAATAGTTACATATAAACATATAAGTAAACAAGACATGTAGATATCTTTACAATCCAATTAAAATTTCTTCATTATTGAACTTTGAATCCGGTTTCAAAGTCAAAAGTGCGCAAACTTATCCCAAACTAGATTCTCTACAAGCGTACTGTTTATAATATTTGGTTACTGTTTGTCTTTACTCTATAGGAACTTCTCCTTGATGTCAGGGCGAAAAGATAAATTAAATGTCCGATGTTCGTTGGATTCCCGAAATTACCAATTTTAGTCTAATTTAATTCTTTTTTATTTAAATGAACTTTGACATTTGTAACTTCGAAGTAGAATTGGTAGTTTGGGTAAGCAAAAACAAATATTCAGAATTTTCGATTTTTCTAGGGTGGACAATTAGTAATGTGGGTTTGGTATTTGTTTGCCAATAAGTAGATACTTTTTTATCAAGGAAAAATTCCCTCAGGTGTTACTGCGAAAGAGTACACAAGTTAAGTTTTGTCGATTTTTCCAGGGGGGGGGGGGGGGGGCAAGAATTTTTCTAGGAGGGACATTGCCCCCCTCTAACTACGTGCATGATGGTTATAAAGGATACCCCGGATGTAATTAGGAGTAGAGCAGTTGTTAGTTGCATTTTTTACTCCGTTAAGTATACTAAGACTGTCGGTCAGTATCAATGTCGTAACTGAACAAGTTTGTGCCGCTGAAAGTGCTTTTAGTAACGCTAAAACTTCTGCTAGATAACTACCAGCAGGGTCTGGAAGCATACCTTGGAAAGCAATGATTTTTTCGTTGTTAGCTTTGAGTTCGATGACTGCATAATGTCGAGTTGGGGATCATGACATAATTTCGAACGACAAAAATCTTAAATGACAAAAATATAAAAAAAAACATTTTTTTAATCTTGAATACAAAAATCTCGAACGCACAAAAATCTAGAACTAACAAAAATCTCGAAAGACAATATCTCGAAAAAAATCTCGAAAAAAAAGATTATTCTAGATTTTCTAGATTTTTTGTTTTACCTAAGTACATATATAAGAAGTTTAAACTCAAATAATACTCATTACAATTTCTTTCATCGGCTTTTGGAGACTTATTTTATTTTTAATTGGTGGGTTATTTCAAGATAAAATAAGTCCTCAAGTTCAACTATGAGTCCCCAAATTTGGGTACTTATTTCATTCTTATAGTATAAATTTGCTTTAGCCGTACAGTAGTACCTAGGCAATGTGAATTTTTTATAATGCATTACATAATATTTATGTCTAAAAATTTGAAATTTATAAAACAGCTGTTGACATTGGATAGGATATAAATTCAAATTTTCTTCAAATTCAGATTCTTTAAATTCAAATTTTCTTCAAATTCAGATTCTTTAAATGTAAAATAAAATTTGCATACACCCAACCTCGTACCTTACCCAAATCCTATAGTGGGTCAAGCAGGGGGGCAGCATGCCCCCCTGTATAGTACATACCTCACTGTTTATGAGCCGTATTTTGTTATTTCTTTGGGGGCTTATTTCATTTTTATTTGGCGACTTATTCCATGCGCTTTTGGGGTTTAATTTCATCTTTGAATTTGGGGACTTAAAGATAGCAAGGGCGTACGCAGGATTTCGATTAGGGGGCGGCAAACACATATTTCATTTGTTTTTCTAAACAAGATATCGGTCCGTTCAAATTATAATTAGTGAAACAAAAATTGTAGTAGCCCGTGTCGTAATGGTTAGTGCGTTGAACTGTCATGCCAGAGGTCTGGAGTCGATACCAGCCGCTTTCACCTTAAGTTTCTTTCAGGGCTACTGCCTCTTGCGAGGAAGTGACAAATCCTCCAAGAGTATCTCTTGTCATCAAAAAGTGCCGCTCACCTTAGCCGTTTGGATTCGGCAATAAACCATTCTTGCAAACACGCACACAGGAATAATTGAGAGTTGTAAGTAGGGTTGCCAGATTTGTTTCGCAGCTCGGCGGGACAGAAGACAAAAATATAGAAAAATACCGGGATTTCAATTTTTTCCCCGGGACAAAATAAAAAGTCATTATACTAAAATTAATAAATTATTTTATATAAAAAATATTGACTGCCTTATTTATAAACAAAAAATGGTTATTTTAGCTTTATTTAGGGTAACTACACCATGGAATAGGAATTTTTCGGACTCAAACTAAAGGCAATTTCTTACTGTTCCATTTGACTACGGAAAATGTTTCATAGGTACAAATTTGGTTAGTCCTGGTGCGATTTGAATAAAATTTCGATTTATAATTTTATGCGAGATTTAATTACGAAGTTCCCTTGTAGAACTCATTAGAGTCAAAGATTAAACTTCGGACAAAGTTTGGCTCGATTTAAATCCAATTCATACATAGCCTTACTAAATTCACACTGCGAAACAAATCTTATCTTCCTCACCATAAAATAAGAACGAATGTTATTAATTCTTCCAATTTGAAGTGACAGCTGTCAAGTTGTCAGAATGACATTCTACTTAAAGTTAAATCTATACCCCAGCGCAGTTATTCTTTTGAAAAAACGTAAAAATGTTAAGATATTTTTGCAATGAATTCTGGTTTAAACCCGGGAAAAAAGCTGCCCCGCCGGGACAGTTAAATTTATGTGCGAAATCCGGGACGTCCCGGGCAAACCGGGACGTCTGGCAATGCAGTTGTAAGTCACTAAGCTCTGGTTCTTCATGAGCCTTTGTGCCATTAAATGTATATAATTATTTAGTGAAAAAAAAAACTAAACGATATTTTGCTATTTGCTTAAGAAATCTTATTTGGCTTAGGCTTAGCGCTTGGGACTATTTTCTAATTTTTAACTTTCTTTTTTTTTTCTTTATGTAATCTCGATTTTATGACTCTATCTGCTATTCAGATTTTAAAGTAAATAAGAGCTTTTTAGTTGAGATTTAAAAAACTTAATTACATGACTCCGAGCAACCAGCACTTTTACATTACTTATAATAATAACATTACTTCTGTCAACAAATACATAATATAATTTAAAAAATCCTAAAACACTGTTTTACAATTTTCTGCAAATATTAAAAAAAAAAGTTTAATTTTTTTTTTAATTTAAAAAATTTTTTTTTGTATTATTCGAAGAATTTTGTTAAAAAGAATTTTAAAAGCAGAATATTTAAAAGCAGAATTTTGAAAGCAAAATTTTAAAAAGCCGGTTTTTTTAAGCAGAATTTTGACCCAAACAAACATAGATATAATATCCAGTGTTTATAACAAAAAACTCCGTTCATTATTTTAACTGAAAAGGTAAATTTTAACAGCCCCTCCCTGCTCCCCCCTCCGTACGCCCTTGTTTGATAGTTTCAATCAGTTCCCGGTGAAGCATAAGGAAGTGTTGATTAGAGGTGGTTTCTTTTTTGTGGTTTGATAGGCTGATGTCAATAGGGAGCAGAAGCAGATGTATTTTCCATGGAGGTGACTCGAGGAGATTAGGTTTCTTGTTGTTTCTAATGGGATACATCCATGGGCCGAAACGAGAGCTAGTAATTTGCTTAAAGAAGATGTTGAATTTTTCCTGTTTGGCTTCTTTCTGCGTAAGATTTCATATGAAGCTGAGCTCATTAAATTAACTACTCTTTTTTGTCCCAGTCTATTGATTGGTGTGTATCCAGCTTCGATTCTAAGAGCTTTAATTGGTGTTGTTCTTAATGCTCCTGCTGAAGTCCGGTAGCATTCATTTATGGCCACATCGATGCTCTCCAAGTTTTTCTTTGAAGTCCACATAAAATATGTGAGTCCATGTTGGAGGGTGCCTTCCACTAAGCTTTTAGTTATTTTAAGAGCCGTTTCTAGATGAGGTCTTTTTTTACGGGAACATATCATTTTCAAAACGATTTTTCGGTTTTTAAGTTGGTTGATTGTATTTTTTATGTGAAGATCCCATTTAAAATTTCCACTGAAACTTACACCTAGGACTCTAGGCTTTTTTTTGAGGTTGATTGTTAAGTTGCGATGCCACGCTCGATCATCAAGCTTTTTTTTATGGTGCAGAGTGTTCATAAACTATTTATCGTACACTATTGTTATTTGATCACAGTATTAAAACTCAAGCTAAGCCTCAACCAAAAAAAAAAAAACAACAATTGTAAATAAAAATTAGAAATTGGATTCAAATTGCGATTATTTTAAGAACTTCAAAATATAACCATCTGGTTTTTAGCATTCGAAACATTTACTAGGCTATGGCATTAAATATAAATGTAGCAAATGAAATTTTTATTATTATTATTAATTTTACAATCTTTTTCATAGAACCATCCGTGATGAAATAATTATTTTTTCTTTTAAAAATGAGCACAACTAGTAACCATGATCGATAATACCCATGCTTTTTGTGTATTTTTATCTCCGCTTAAGAAAAATCCTATATTAAATAATGCATAATGAATGCTCGGACCCCCATTTAGCCAACACGTGCCCCACTGAGTCAGCGTGGACCCCACAGACTCCACGGGCTGCACACCTGCAGTACCCTTGAAGTGGTGATTGTCCGTCTGACGTCACTTTCAGTTTATTTCTCTCTATGGCCTGATTTGTGTTTTGTTGCAGGTGAGGCTAAGTTTCGGGGGCAAGATCCCCCCCCATTCCGGCGAGCTACTAGCCGCGCGTCGCAAGCAGGCCACGTCCTCCGAAACTTAGCATTCCTACCTATTTCTGACCTCTGCCTTTTTCCTGCCCTACCAACTTACCGCCCCATCCTTTCCTATCCTCTTGCCTCGCAACAAATGCATTTTGAATGCATTTATCTTTATTTAGGTAATAAGGGCCCCCGTATTTACTGCACGGGTCCCCGACTTGACTGCACGGGCCCCGACTAGCCTTCACGCGCCCCACTGAGTCAGGGAGGGGGGGGGGGGGGCAAAGACTCCACGGGCCCCTTGATATACTTTTGTTTATTCAGGCATTGAGGGCCCCCGTCTTGAACGTGCGGGCCCCTCGTCTAGCCCTCACAGGCCCCACTGAAGAATCCACGGGCCCTTTGGATACTTTTTTGAATGCATATATCTTTATTCACGCATTATGGCCTTCCCGTCATGACTGCACGGGCCCCCGTCTAGCTTTCACGGGCCCCACCGAGCCAGATACTGTTTTAAATGCATTAAGATATCTTAATTCAGGCAATGAGGGACCCGTCCAGCTTTTACGGACTCTATCTAGCTGGCGCGGGCCCCATAGACTCAACGGGCCCCTTTAGATACTGTTTTGAGTGCATATATCTTTATTCAGGTATTAATTTTTTTATATCAATTTTGTTTTCCTTTAAACCTATGAACAGTTTTGTACTTAAATTTTAATAAATTTATAAGTTTTTATATTTCATTTCTCTCCATATATGATTTTTTTTGCTGACCTGGGGCCCGGGTGGCAAATGCAACCTTGATTATATGGCCAGTCCGACAATATTGATAATTGATGTCAGCGGACCTGCCGGACAGAAAAGTTAAAAGTTCAGCTACTTTTTGCGTTGCGTCCGGCACATGCGTCATAAGAACGTGTATATTTAATCGAGCTGTCAGTTGTATACGTCTACGCAACGCATGCGACGGATTCTATGGTCGGGCCCTTTAATCAAGAAAAGAATCGCATAGAAGGGGGGGTCTATTTCCGTCATTTAGGCGTGAGGGGCAATTTTCAAATAAAAAAAAAAAAAATAAAAAACACTTAAAACAGAAAAAAAAATATTAAAATAAAACGCACGACTGGATCGCACAAACTTGCTCTTGTAGTAAAAGTTTCTTCGAATTTTAAAGATTGAGTGTACTCAAGGTAAATAATTTTTTTATGGGAGCCTGAAGTTTAATCTAATAATTATACATTATAGAGCTTAAATTGATAAATTATTAAAAATCAACATAATTCGAAATAAATTTATTAAAAAAATCTTCTTTAATTGCTTTGAGAGCTAACAAAAGTACACCATCTGATTTCTTTAACTAATCTTAGTTTTGGAGAAAAAACTAATTTTAATAGTAGGAGCGGTTTGTTTTTAAATTAATTTTTTATATACAAACTTTTGTAAAAATTTTTAAGTATTTATATATGTTGAATTAAAAATTAAATTTCGAAAAAGATTATCTACCCGTTTTTGAATTATCGAACTTTCAAAAAAAATTTGAAATTTTTTTTAAAAATCCAAAATTTCAGCAGAATGATTTCAATTTTTGAGAAGCTTTTGCATAAAAAAATTAATTTAAATCGGTTACACACATAATGAGATAGTCCAAAATAAAGAAAATGGTTTCATGAGAGGTACTCTTAATACTGCCTAACTATAAATTTTGTTTTTAGCAGATCGTAGATCATACTAATATTTGTATTTAGAACAATTTTAATCAAAATCGTAGGAGTCGTTTTAGATGATTTTGAATTGAATTTGGAAATTTTGAACGACATTACCTCATTTGCTCTAATGAAAACGCAGTATAACGGTTTTTTAACATTTATATGTATGGTACCGTTAATTTTGATTATAAGAAAAATTTTTGTTTAAAATATTTAAGATAATGTTAAAAAACCGCTTGTTACCAAGTTTCATGAAAATTAACCAAGTCGTTTTCGAAATATTTGGTTTTCAAAAAAAAAAATTTAAATTTAATTTAAATTTAAAATCCAAACAAAATTTCGGTATACAATACTATTTAAATTTTTCAGGAGATTCTCCATAAAAAAAAATTTCAAAATCAGTCTATTCTTTTTCGAGAAAAACAAAACAAAAAAAATGGTTCTATGGGAGGTACCAACCACTTTTTGGAAATTTAATTTTCACTGAAGGATAGCATATACCCAATAAAAGGTTTTGATTTTTTTTTAGAAAAATCTATCGAGCCATTTTTAAGAAAAATAAGATTTTCCAAAAATGCTAAAAAAATTATATGGCAGGTACATACCGTTATTTTTGGTCCTAAAAAGAAAGTGAAAAAAACGTGTTGGCGGAATGTTCCAAAACCAATTTATACCAAGTTTAATTAAAATCGGCCCATGCTTTAGGCTGTAGGCGAAAGGCGAGTCCACAGACAGACAGACAGACGGACGGAATTGCGAGACCCACTTTTTTCGTCTTCCCTATCATCGTAATGTCAAGTTTGATCAAAATCTCGAGTTCAATTTTTTTTACGAATCCAAAACTTGCCATATAAGTAACTGTATAGGTATCGCAAGTAAAAATAACGGTAATACCTACAGAGAGTCATGCTATAGCATTTTGAAAAGCCAGATATCCATTCTTTAATTTTATTTTTAAATAAAGTTGTTCTCGTGAACAGTTTTTGAAAAATTAATTTTCAAACTTAAATTTTTCAAAAAAAAAAATTAAAGATTGTGTTCAAACTAGTTTTGTTCAAAATTTTACTTTATTAAGTAGTATTTTTGTTTTTAAAATTCGATGCCTCTATTAATTTTTAAGTAAACACTATAAGCTGGTGGTCTTATTGATAAACATTGTCTAACTCCAAGTTCTTAAAAAACCTTTATAATTTTTGCTAAAGTACTCTATCTTTTTATCTTGCTTTAGACAACGTAATCTATTGTCTAAACCTAGAGAAATGTAATATTTTTTTTATTAAAAAAGCATATTTCCGACTGTTTCAAAATACTTAGACATAGCTTAAACAACCAAAAATCTAATTAATAAGACCATGGATGTCTAGATGTCTTTTAGTTTTTGAGAAAATTGAAAATAACGAAATCTACTTTACTAGAAATAGGATCTTTGAAGCAACAAAATAGATGGAAGTCGAATTTAGGGAAAACTTACTTTTGTTACTTTCAATTTTCTAAAAACTAGAATACATTTTGACGTCTTGTTTTAAGTGTTTGACTAAAAACGGGAGCATTGAATATTAAAAACAAAAATACTACTTAAAATTTTTAACAAAATTAGTTTGAACACAATTTTCTGTTTTTGACTAAAATCTAGTAAGAGCACTGAATTTTGAAAACAAAATTAGTACTTAACTACGTAAAATTTAGAAAAAAATCAGCTTGAAATTTTTTTTTTATTTTTTTTCTCAAAATTTTGACTTTGAAAATTAATAATTCAACAACTATTCACTATACAAAAGCTTCTCAAAAATTGGAATCATTCTGCAGATCTAAATTTTCAAAAAAAGAAAATTTTGGATTAAAAAAAAAAATTTCAAATATTTTTTTTTTGAAAATTCGATAATTCAAAAAAGGGTAGATAATTTTTTTCGAAATTTAATTCAACATATGTAAATTAAAACTAATAAATCTAGTACCAATTTTTGTTCTTAAAATTTTTTACCAAAATTTTGTAGGTATATAAAAAATTAATTTGAACAAAAACCGCTCCTACGATTTTAAATTTTTTTTTTCTCCAAAACCAAGATTATTTAAAGAAATCAGATGATGTACTTTTTTTAGCTCTCCAAGCAATTAAAGAAGATTTTTTTAATAAATTTATTTTGAATTATGTTGATTTATAATAATTTTTTAATTTAAGGCCTATAATGTATAATATTAGTTTAAAGGCCAATGAAAAAAATGTCGTTGTTCACCTTCCTATGCAAGCAGGCAAAGATGCAAGGGAGAAAGCAAAAGGGTGCTGCATGGAATTGTTGCAATCAAATGATAACAACCTTATTGCAACAACTAGGGTTTTAAATTCCAGCAACAGTAGGACAGCAAATGTCATCGTCAAGTTGCAGAAAAGGGAGGATGTTGAGCGGCTGCTTAGATCTTCTACATCACTACGAAACACGGGAATCATTCCTGCAATAACATTCAAAAGAAACAGCGAGTGGAGGGTGTATATTTGGGCTTAAAAAAGATTTAGGCATAACCAATAGCGAATTTAAACACTTTGGAAACGTAATATGTGCTGAACTGAAAATCAACGGAGATATTCTACCATCATATTATGTTAATTGTAACCACTGGGATACAGACTTCGAAAAAATTAGTGAGTTTCTTATGAGTGGCGTAATCTCAAATGTATTTGTGGTTGGAGACCTGAATGCGAGAGTGGGAACCGAACGAGGAGTGGAAAATGAACGCGGTGAACAAATACGTATATCTAAAGACCCCATAAAGAACGCCAGAGGAAATAAAGTATTGGAATTGTGCAACTCTACTGGACTTCGAATCATTAATGGCACCAGCGAAGGCGATAAATTTGGAGAATTTACATTCATTGAAAAACAAGGTAGTTCAGTTATTGACTACACTCTTGTTGGCGGCAACTGGAATTCCCTGATTACCGATTTTGAAGTCCACCAGGTCCCATATTCAGATCACATGCCAATTATTGTTTCATTCAATTGCGGAAAAAAGACAAGGAAGGAAGTGTGAGCATGAAACTTATGCCTTAGATGCAGTGGAAAGACTATAAGGCAACTTCTTATAGAAGAGACCTCTAGACACATATCTGCTGAGGCAACAAATATCCAATTTAAAAAGAATTCAGGAGTGTAGCAAGGCAGCGTACCCAGGATCGAACAATTGCAGGCGAGATAAGGTGTATAAGCAGCCATGGTTTGATAAAACATGCATGATGGCAAGGAATCTATCTTACGCCTGGCTGAACCAGTATAGATGTCACAATGAAGACTTTGCAAAGTATTTGTATATCGAACACAATCGAAAATTTAAAGCATTATGTAAAGCAAAAAAGAATGCATTCTACGAAAGAGAAGCGAGAACACTAGCTAAGAGTAGGAACACGGTTGAGTTCTGGAAAATAGTTCAGAGACTTAACGGCAAAATCTATGTTATAAACCGAAATTTAAATTGTGATGTGATATCTTGCAGATACATTTTAACCAACTACTTAATCACAACTCTTTGATTACTAATATGATTCAATACGCTCAACCTAGCTTTTATAATGAACTATTGGACCAGCCAATCATAAAGGATGAGGTAACTGCATCGCTTAAAGGTCTCAAGGATGGTAAAGCGGACGGATCAGATATAATACCATCAGAATTCTATCGATATGGTACAGATGAACTCCTAAATAATCTAACAGCTTTATATAATAAATATATTGGAGCACGGAAATATACCCCAAGAATTCAAAGAAGCACTGATTTTTCCCATTTATAAAAAAGGCAGCACAATGGACCCTTCAAACAATTGCATTCTTGAATGCATTCTCTAAAATATTTACTACGATACTGCAGAATCGATTGAGATCGTGGATTGAATTCCAGGCCGGTTTCAGACCCGGATACTCAACTACAGATCACATCTTTGTCCTCAGAAGTATCGTGGATTCGTTTCTGTCTAGAAATAAGAAATTATATACCTTCTTTGTGGATTCTAAGGCTGCATTTGATAAGATAAACCGAAATGCGCTGATGTACAAGTTGTTTGGATTGGAAATGTTTTACAGATTTGGACGCGTCTTGCACAACCTTTACATGGAAACCACAGCTGCAGTATGGGATGGCGAAAATATTTCAGAATGGTTCCAGACTAAGACTGGTGTGCGCCAAGGCTGCAGGAACCCTTATTAAATCTCTCCTTTTTGCTGATGAGATTGTGTTATTTGCGTACTCACCGGAATCCCTTCAGCTTATGATAAACAAGCTTTATGAATACTGCACGATGTGGGATTTAGTTGTTAGCTTAGACAAGTCAAAAGTTATGGTATTCAAAAAAAGGGGGAGGAAGATCAAACGCTAGGGAACAATGGACGTACAGCAAGGAAACGATAGAGGTCGTCAAGGAATATTTATTTTACGAAAAACCTCAGTATGGAAAGACATCTAACCGAAAAGTTAAGGAAAGCTAAAACCACAATCAATGTTGCTTGGAGGGAAATTTTTGGCAATAGCCATATAGCTTATAGCAGCAAATATTAAGTGTTTGAGTCGGTGGCTGAGTCAACCTTGTTGTATGCAGAAGAAGCAAAAGAATCCATGCACAGGATGATTTACAGTAAACAAACTCAATTATTTTCGTGATGACTACACGATTGAACAAATATCCAGTATGCTTAGGCTGAGAGGTGAACTTATAAATCTCAACTTCATACCGCACCGTGTAGATTTACCCATATTTTGCGGAATGTGTAATTTTGCAGAAAGAGGAGACATTTTTCATTTTCTTGGGAGATGTCCCGTCCTCAGAGAAACTAGAAGACATGTATTTGGAAGAGATTTTTTATCTGACGAGGTTATTATAAAATATCTCAACGAATTAGATGTACCCAAAATGTTTAAATTTTGTAAAACTGCGCTAAACTATCGAAGCAGATTTTTTGTTTTGTATTTTATGATAAGTTGGCAATCAGGCAGACGGCAAAGCCATGCTTTAATGATTGTGAACATTGTAATACCTAACATTTATTGAGCAATAAAATCTAAATCTAAATCTAAAAAAAATCTAAAGTTTAAACTTCTGACTCCCATAAAAAAATTATTTACTTTTAATACACCCAATCTTTAAAATTCAAAGAAACTTTTACTACAAGAGCAAGTTTGTGCGATCCAGTAGTGCGTTTTATTTTTTCTGTTTTTATGTGATTTTTTTTTGAAAATTGCCCCTCCAGCCTAAGAGGGGGGGAAGTAGATCCCCTCCCATATGATTTTTTTCTTGTCTAAGCCCAACCTTCACGCCCTAGCTTTTTGTCACACCTTATACAAATCACCCAGCATACACAGGTTGTGTTGTGTTGTTATTGAAGATGGATCCATTGTTGAGGTACTGCTTATCTCTGTTGCTCTTCTCGTAAGCATTGATGATACTATCATGGGTATTTTTTTCAAAGAAATTAATATCTTTGGTAGGTTACTTTGTGTAATGTTTTTATTGGTGTTATACGGTTTGCGATAAACTTTCTTTAATATTGTCTGGTGTGATGTTCACATTCACCCATCTACCCATTTACCCTACTTAGAGAGACGTGGCGATGATGGTGTTCTCTCCACTTGGAAATTTTTGTAGGTGCTTGTTACCTTCGGTAATTAGTAAGGGTAGGCACTTGGATCTTCGCTAATTCCGATAGTAGTTAAATACTAATTTCATTGTTACATACAATAACTTTTATTAAAATTGTGCACATAGAAAGAGTTCGCACACTCTCAAATTGTATTAATAAAAAAAGAAGTAATTTTGTTGCTGTATAACTTATCTAAAATTCTTTTTCTTATCTATATTTCAACTATCAAAAATATTGTTAAAACAATGGGCATTTAAACCAGTTGTCAACAGAAAAGTTAAAAATTGAGTATACATAGTTCAAGCATTTTTATTTTATTAAAATATACTTCTATATTGAAAATATATACATGATTAATCAATTTTATTCCAATCTTGATACAGTTTATTGCATCACATGGACTCGTAACAACACAAACTTTTGATTTCCGTATAACTTTTACCAGTCTCCGAATTACTTCAAGTAAACAATCTGTGATAGCAATAAACAGTTCCAAGGAGTTCATTTTCAACAGCGAAGTGCTTCTTTTTGAAACGGTGCCTCTGTCAACTTTTCCAAGGAATATCATCTATAAAATCATTCAACCGACTAAATATGGTTCAATTTTTGTAGAAGGTTCACGTAAGTGTGCCAAGGTGAGTTCTTTTTTAAGGGGTCAAATTAACGGCTGTGGGATCTTAGAACCTCATATATGGAATATTCGTCGAATATGTCATCTTAAACGTCAGTAATTGGTCATAAAAGGTTAGTTATTTTTAGAAATTGGTCATTCTTAGAAAATTCATAATCCAGGGTTCAAGTTTTTTCTAGGTCATCAGCGATTTTTGGCACCTCCTTTAAGGAATATTCGAAAAAAAGTATACAATTTGAAGGGTCACCGGATAGTGATGAAAGGTCAGGTTATTTCACTAACTGATTAGGCATTTAGGTATTTTGAAGTGCGATTTTACAGTATAAGACTTTTAGCACCTCATTTCTGGAATTTAAGAAAAACAAGTAAGCAATTTGAAAGGTCAAAAAAGGGTCGGTAGGTTCAGAAATTGTTCAGGCATAATTTTTTTAAAAATCATATCTTAAAGTTTTTTCAAGGGCATAGCCATTTTTAGTAAATTAAAAACAAAAATAAGGGTAAGTATTGATCTTTACCTTGCAATTTTTTTTATAAAAATTGTAAAAAACAATATATGGGTGACCAAAATTTCTGAAACTTTAGTTGAAAGCTGACCTCTTATGAGGATTCAGTAAACTTTCAGATAGTATAAGTAGTTTTTATGAATTCCACAACTGAGTTGCTAAAATTCTCTATATCCTTGAAAGAAAATAAATTTGAAAAATTTATGAAACAATCTCTATGGCTGACAAATTTCTGAAATCAGCTGATCTTTTATGGGTATTGAGTAACTTTTCAGATGGTGCATTTATATTTTTGCGAGCATCCCATTAATGAGGTGCTAAAAATCTATACGACCTTTGTAATGACCTTGAAAAAAACTTTTGAAATTCATTAAAAAAATCTATTGCTGACCAATTTTTGAAACTAGCTGATCTTTTATGAGTACTGAGTTACCTTTCAGGTGGTTTATACTTTTTTCCAATATCCCATGAATAAGGTGCAGAAAATCGCGATGACCTTGAAAAATCTTGACATTCTAAGCCTGACCAATTTCTGAAAATAGCTGGCCTTTTATGACCAATTACTGACCTTTAAGATGACAAACTTTTTTTGCGAATATCCCATATATGAGATGCTACGATCCCACAGCCAAATTAACTGCTCTGTTTTTTATACTGTTTTTAGTCAAAGAGCCAGTTGCACGCAGACTTATGATATTTCTGCACGATTCATATTAAGTGTACTTAGTCATTGTCTTAGACCTACTGAGCATCGAACGGGCGTTCATAATGTCAGCCGATAGTACCTCTGAAAATGGGGGGTTCCCAATGGGGGGGGACAAAATCGACCTCTACAACGTGATAGCAGCACGTCAGTCTCTTTGAAATGTTATACCATTTAGTTCCCGTTATTCAAAAATACTAATGGCAGACATCTGTTGCAGTGCCTAAAAAATCTTCAAAAAAAATTACGTTATTTTTTGGAGGAGAAAAAAAAAAAAATACTTTTTCGTAAAGCATTAAGTTTGAATTTTTAAAGCCTTAATTTGTATAGTCTCTCTATATAATAAAAAATAAAACAAATTATATGCAGACACCTGGTTAGGATAAGATGACAGAACTTGTAAGGAGATTTTTCGAGTCCTTTTTTTTTAATTTCGTTAAAAATGTAGGTACGGCAGCAGGTGTCTGCCAATTATTTTTTTTTTTTATTAAGTGAACTATGTTTTATTAATATACCTTTCAAAGAGGCAGACATGCATCTAACAGATTTTGTAAGGAGATTTTTCGATTCCGTTTTTTTTTTTTAATTCCGTTAAAAATCTAGGTACTGCACCAGGTGTATGCCAATATTTTTTTTTAATAAAATGGACTATATGGCCAGACATTCTGCTTTAAGAACAGCTGCAATCTTTTTTTTTGATAAATTAGCAGAATTTGTATAGTAATTTTTCGAGTTCTGTTTTTAAATTCCGTTAAAAAATATGTGCAGCACCAGGCGTCGGCCAGTAATTTATTTTAACAAAGCATACTATAGATCTTAGCATAATGTAAAAGCTAGACATATTGCTTCGAAGAAAGTAACTTTTTTCGTATGGAAGAAACACTGAATTTTGTTTGGATATGTTAAAGGACTTTTTTTTCTTCAAAATTCTGTTAAAAAGGTAGGTCCTTACAGCGGTGGCCTATTTCACCAAATTACAATTACAATCACAAATTTGTACTTGTAAACAACAATTACAAATTTTAAAAACTGAATTTCTGTTTTACAGACAACAAAACAAATTTCAAAAAATTTATAACATACTGAAACAAAATTAATAAATTTGTAGTTGTAATTTACAAATACAAAACAAATCCGTTTCAGCGCTTATTGAGAATGTGCCGTGTAGATAACCAAATTATGTACCTAATATTGAATAGACAAAACTAAATTTTTGATGCAATTTTTTGATAAAAATGTGTTTTTTTTTTATTTTGGGAAATTATTTTATTACCAATAATGCCAAAATTATAAAAGTATAAAAATGTTAGAAACTGCTGCCTCGGTGTCAATGAAAAGATTTTTCTTTAGCCCGTAAAAATGTCTGCAAATAATTTTTTTTATTATAAATTAAGACTTTAAAAACTCAGACTTGCTTTACGAAAAAGTATTTTTTTTTTCAGCTCCAAAGATAACGAAATTTTTTCGAAGATTTTTGTGGTCTTTTTTCAAAATTCCGTTACTCGTGTAGGTACTGCAACAGATGTCTGCCATTAGTATTTTTGAAAAACGGAAACTATATATTATAACATATCTAAGAGGCAAACGAACTGCTATCACATCTTAGAGGTCGATATTTTCGACCTTTAGGACCCCCCATTCCCAGAGGTACTATCAGCTGAGATTATGAATGCCCATTTGATGCTCAGGAGGTCTAAGACAATGACTACACTTACTGTAGGTCTGCCTGCCACTGGCTCTTGGACTATTTGTATTTAAGGTTATAATTATTTTGTCCCATCACAATGTTTTATTTTATTTCCTTTTTTTATAGGAAATGGACTCCTTCACTCAGCAGGATGTGGACAAAAACCGAATTCGCTATACTCTCCATCGCACCTCTTATTCTTATTTTATTGACTATCTTGACTTTATGGTTTCTGTAATGGAATGTGACAATGTTATAGGAAAGCTGAAAATCATTTTCACACCTCATGAAGAACTGGAGAAAAAGTTATCTTTCCAAACCAAACAACTTTTGCGGGTTCAAGAAGGTGATCGAGCCCTTATTAATAAAAACAACTTTGAAATCGCCTTCAATATATACGAAAGCCTTAATTTTTCAATATCCATTCCCCCACAACATGGAAGTCTTTGCTATCAAGACACAAACACCTCAAAACTTGAGACAATGTCGCACTTCACTCTTGAGCAGTTATTTCTCAATGAAGTCTACTACTGTCATGACGATACAGAATCCCAAGAAGATACTTTCAGTTTGCTGATACTCTCAAATAAAGATGCAGACATGCAATTTGTGTGTCAAATTGAGGTTCAAATCAAGCTTTTAAATGACAATCCTCCATATAGAACTGTCGATCGAATTTTCCATGTAGTTCGGGGGTCTGTACGAACCATAAACCAAGATGAACTGCAGTACATGGATGCTGATGTAAACACCAATCTGTCAGACATTCATTACATTCATGTGTCTAGTACAAACGGTGGATTCTATAAGTCAGGAGTATATATGGATCATTTCAGCCAGGAAGATATAAACAATCGACGAATTGTTTTTCAACACTCTAGGCCCGATATTGGAACCGCTTCTTTTATCGTTAGCGATGGACTGTATGAATCTACAGGTGTTCTAGAGATTCATGCATCTGAACCATTTGTTTCAATGCTTTTAACAAATGCAACTACCGTTCAAGAAGGAAAATTTGTCATTCTTCGAAATAAAGATTTTGTTTTGGAAACGAATTTGGATATTAAACTTGATGGAATTCATTATGAAGTTATAACTCCACCTTCGTATGGCATTCTTATGTATTTGGGAAGAAGAACAAATGATTCTGTACACATAAAATCTTCTAATTTGACGTCTTTGACTAACTTTACTCATTTGGATGTGGAAAGAGATCGATTGGTCTATTGGAATACTGAAGTTGCTTCAATGGATAAGATTCGGTAAGTTATGAGGTTATAGATAGAAATCATCGTAAGCTGCTATTGAGCATTTTTGGAAGAAGAACAATTGGAATATAAAAAAACATGAATTTAAGTCAGATGTAAAAGGAAATTTATCGCTACCAGTATTCGCATTTTAATTTAATTTAAAAATCGAGTATATTATAATGGTATTCTCCCGTTGAAGTTCGTCTTTGGCGAAAAACCAAACAGGCAGATGTGTATTGATATTCTTCTATTTCTCACTTAATTTAAATTAAAATTGTAAAGCTTGTACCTATAACACATACAATACAGCCATTTTTTGACGCATCAAAATGTCGTTTTATATTCTTGATCATGAATGAAACAAAAAATCAAACAAATGTTTTCAGATACAGTCCCACTCAACAGAAACTAGCTGATATGTTTAGTCTTCTTATATTGGAAGTTTTACGCTCACAAAACGATTCTGGAATTAGCTAATTTGTTTTACCAAATATTCAAATCACAAATAATATCAAATAAAATCCATCATCTGTAGAAATTTCACACTTCTAGACCCAACCCCTAAAAACAATGGCGCAGAATTTTAAACAGCCTGATGTTAAGGTATTGGCATGATACTACTTAACAATTTTCTAATTTTAAAACTCTTTACTAAAATATTCTTATTTTTAAACATTTTCTAACTAGTATCATACTAAACCTATTTTCTTAAGAAACTCTAGCTGAACACACCTAGAACAGTGACAGTTCAGCCCATTTTTGCAATCTAACTAGTATCATACTAAACCTATTTTCTTAAGAAACTCTAGCTGAACACACCTAAAACAGTGACAGTTCAGCCCATTTTTGCAATTGTAGCTGCCCAAGTGACACTTGATACTAAAAAGATAAAATAGGCATTTGGCGATTTTAACTTTAGTAAAATGTTAAAATGATAATACGATGCTAACTCGTTTAAAATTTGGAAAAGCCTGTTTTTAACCTAGCAATAGGCTTTTCCAAATTTTCCATCGTATTATCATTTAAACACTGTACAAAAGTTAAAATCTCCAAATGCCTATTTTATCTTTTTAGTATCATACTAAATCCAAGTGTCACTTTGGCAGCTACAATTGCAAAAATGGGCTGAACTGTCACTGTTTTAGATGTGTTCAGCTAGAGTTTCTTAAGAAAATAGGTTTAGTATGATACTAGTTAGAAAATGTTAAAAACTAAGAATATTTTAGTAAAGAGTTTTAAAGTTAGTAAATTGTTAAGTAGTATCATGTTAATACCTTAGTATCAGGCTGTTTAAAATTTTGCGCCAATGACTTTCCGCCGCGCCGCCACCGTGTGAATGATTTGATATATAAAACTATTTTACTGAAAGGAATACGCCACAGCCACAGTTTAATTGGCTTGATTGACAAGTACGTAGTGTTAATAAAACGTCGATAGTTTAATCGATTAATCGATTGTTTTGAACTATCGGAATTATCGATAGTTTGGTAAAAATATCGATAGTCGTCCAGTTGATGTGTTTATGTTGTTGTGAAACAATTTTGTTGTCAACTGAGAATTTTTCTTGAATGACAAAAATCTAAACAGACCTTAAGTAATAAGTTCAGTTGGTGCTGAACGTACCCTACTCAATTCGGAACTTCCACTAAACGTCACAACCAGAAATAGCAGCAAAAAAAATTCTTGATGGGGGGAAAACAAACACACTATTAAAGGCGGGAACAATATCGGTGTGTATTTATATTTGTGTGTATTGTTGTTTTCCCCCATCTACAGCTTCTTCTTGATTAAAGAACTGTCAAAATTAGAAAAAGAAAAGACAGAATCAGATTCTGGAAAAGCCCAATTAAAGCTGTTCTCTTTCTGACAGTTCAGTTCGCCTAACGGCAGTCAAACATAAAAAAATGGTCTTGGAATATTTTGTGGAGCTCGATTTTCTCATATAAGGCTTATAAACGGTTGGAATGAAATTTTTTTTACAAAAACGTTGTTTTATATGACTTTTTATATTAAAGACAACAATTTTGAAAAAAAAATAATTGTTTGCCTTTTTAAAAATTTGGACATTTTTTAAATATTTGATTTTTTTTTTTTGAAACACCATCGATTGTTTATCGATTAATCGATTTTTTTTTAAACAATCGATACTATCGAAAATTCCAACAATCGATGTTTTATTAACACTACAAGTACGTTGCGTATTCAATAAACTTATTTAGCTGAGTAAATTTTTTTTGCAGGAAAAACATAGTGAGAACGGTTCTGTGTAAAAGGCCTACTCTGCTTTCTTTGGTGCTGTATTGTAATGCAATATATTCCGTGCGGAACAATGCCGAATGAACATGGCATTTTAACGGGATAACATAGATACATTATTTTTGTTCTAGGAACTTTGTCATGACAATTATATAAGCTAAATAAATACCCCATACTCTACAAACACAAGTGATTGAAGGGCATTTTCAATGTAAATATCTAATATTTGTTTATTTTTTTTTTTTTTAAGATATCGAGTGATAATAAAAAACACTTCGGCTGAAGGTGAAATCATATTCCGAATTTATCCATCAGCTTATTGGGAAAATCTTCATATTAAAAAAAATCAAACGTTATTCGTTGAAGAATCTACCAGTGTATTGCTGTCGAGAGATATTCTAGAGGTATGTTTAAATAAAAAAAATTTTTCAACTTGATACCAAACTTTACTAATTGAGCCTTTTGCAAATAATAAAAAGATTAAAAATTCTAAAAGATTTTCATTTTTTTACATTTTTGTTTCTACCATTTAAATCTTATTTATAAATTGTGAAAAAAGTGTAATGAAAATGTAATTGAAATCATAGGCGTGTTTTTTTTTCTTATTTCTATCGGCTTAAACGAAAATATATTTCACAAAATAAGACACAGTAATTGAGCTTTAAAATAATTCTTAATCTTGATATCTATCAAGGCTTAAATCATTGAGTTTCATAAAAATCGATATTTGTCAAGGTTATTGTTCTTAACTTGCATACATCCAAAATCCAAAGACAATCTTTTGTAAGGGATCCATTCTTAAATTTTTTTTTTTAATAAAGTTGTTTTAGTCAACAGTTTTTGAACAATTCCATTTCAAACTCAAAAATTAGGAAAAAAACATAGTTTTTTGGGTTTAACAATTTTATTCTTTTTTTAATTTACGTTCTTAAGTAAATTTAAGTTCTTTTTAAAAATTGCCCCTCACAATTAAACGGGGGATATAGAGTACCACCCCCTTCGAAGGATTTTTTTCTTCTTTTGACCCAAATTTTACGCTCTAGTATTTTTTTTCTTGTTCCAAGAATCATATTTTTTTTATTATACTACAGTAGACGCTCGATATAGTAAATCTCGGTAGAGTGAACTATCCAATATAGTGAACACATAATTTTATAAACACTACTCTTAATAGTGAACAAAAAAATCATTATATTGAGATTTTTTTTTATTTACACTTTTTTACAGTACTCAAAAACAATACTCCACCTTCAATATGTTTATAATGTTTATATGAATGTTTGACCTAGTTGAAACTTGAAACCGGGCAAAATGTTAATTTTGTATCAAATTTTACTCTGCAAAACCTTTATAGCTTCTCTCTCGAAATAGTGAACAATCTTGATATAGTGAACAGGCCTGGTTTTAATTACCTCCCAAGTAACAGTTTTGCTCTCATAAGATGCTCCAAAAGCCTTATGAGACTTAGTTGTGGAAGCTAAAAGCACTCTTGAAGACAACTTCGAGACTGTTATCAGGCTGTTAAAAGCCTTAAATAGCCTAGTTATGGGAGGATCTTCATACTTATGTATAGACGCCACTTTGTAAAGCTGCTTAACTCTTGCTAAAAGAGTGTGTGTTTTCCTATAGGTGTATCTTGGAAGAGAACGAGTAACGGGCAACCTTAGAAAAAAAAAATAAATCTCTTACTTTTTATAAAAAAAAAACACTGATGCGTTTTTCGATGCTAGTATTTATCGGGAAAGTAAATTGATATAGATATATTAAGAACACTTTTTATTCGTATTGAAATATGGCTGCTGTTCACCGATACATCATAATTTTTGGAAGTAAATTAAGTTTGGTATTAGTTTAATGCCTTGTGAAAATAACAATTAATAACAACTACTAACGCAACAGCAATTTAAGATATCATGTAAATTATTTGATACTCATACCTACTCATGGTGTTTACTATTAAAACAATAAGCCAAGTTTCTCAAACCCTCTCTTTACACTTACACGCTTACCTACACCAAACCAAAAAATCGATCCAAATTAATGAAATTGCCACTTGTATCCGTCCGATAGCGTATCCGATAGAAATATGAACAGAAGCAAACTTTCTTCGAAAAAAAACGCCCTTCTGCATAATTCAATTGAAATTCTGCATAATTCAATGGAAATTGACATTTAAAAACTTTAGCTCCCATTTGACACTTAACACTTATTTATGTGTTGCTATAGGATTGTAAAGACTAAACACGACGTTTAGCGTTCAAGTTTTATAACGAGAAACTTAAAAGACTTAAACTGATCTAGATATAGGATTTAAGTACTTTTGACATTTGAAAAATGCTTACATCTTATAATAAAATTGTTATTACACAAATATGAGTATTATAACAAGATCTTAATTCTTAAGTAGAAATATGGGATAACAAAGAGTCTTATGGGATTTTTTTTCAGATTTCAAGAGCTTAGCTCTGGAGAGTTTGTTAGTTGGGTCACTATATCGAGCGTCTACTGTATTTGTTGTTATAAATTTATAATTGCTAAATTTGAATATCTGTATTTTCGAAACTGTTGGGTCTGCACAGATAGTTCTGGGCTCAAATTGAAGAAAGTTCAATTACTTTGAGATCGTAGAGCGAAGTTATAGTCGAAAAACTGATCCTTTGGGGTTAAAATTGCCAATAATTGAAAAAAGCGCGAAAATTTCGCGGTTTTTTTTGATTTTTGACCATGATGCGTTCGGTGCTCGAGTTCGAAAACTTGGATTTTAAATTAGGCCAATATCATAAACGACTCAGCAAAAAATAAGAACTACCGGATCTAACGCAAACACGCCCTCCTATGAGACGACAAGGTTACTGCACTATTAGTTGCTATGGATTTTTTAAAATTTATTTTGCTTCAAGTTCAATAGAGAAAATTATAATTGAACTATTTTTTAAGACTATACATATATGTAGGTATTATTAAGAAAAAAACACGCTGTATGTTTAATAAAGAAGCTGACATTTTTAGGAGTAGTTTAATATAACTTAAATTACTTACTTTGATGTTCTGAATAATGACATAGGTATATATAATATTTTTAAACTACTGCTACTTGCTTCTATAATCTTATTTGACATTTTCTTTTATATTTGCTACAAGCACAACTAACACAAAAGTAATAGAATAAGTGAATTTGTAAGCCATTTTGGATTTTTGCATATCTAACCTTTTTAAAAAGGTATACCATACAATAGACATCGATAAAATATATAAGTAAAGCAAATAAATTTAATCACAAAAAATGATTATACCCACTTATTTTGTACTAAAAGCCTCAAATTATGGTAGCTATATGTAAGTAAACAAGTCTGCGTTTTTCTTAATAATGAAATTAAAGTGGCCACTTTGAGGGATAGCACCATAGCAATCAACTCTGAACACTCGGACCAATTACATACTATTAAAGAACACATACAAAACATATGAATTTAAAAAAAAAACCGTTTTATATACAAATTGCTGTTACAGGTATGTGCAGGAGAATTATAAAAATACTAGCTGGACCATCCCGGCTTCGTACGGGTAGACAAATCTTAATTGCTTATGTAATATTATGTGTTACAGTGTTTTTTCATACAACGTATTATTATTATTATTATTATAAGCTTTATTCATCCTATTTTATATATGTACATATTTCAAGATTTCAATAAAATGTTTTGCTACATATTTTATTAATTATAGTTAAATTCAATTAAAAATTCAAACATTATATTATAATAAATTTAAATCAAATTCTTATTTTTTTTTTTTTTTTTTTTTTTTTTACAATTGAGTTACATGTGGATATAAGCCTCCCCCAAGGTTTTCCACGCTGTCTTGTTTCTGGCAATTCTCTCCCATCTGCTATTTTGTCGGGCGATGTCATCTCTCCAACGTTTTATCTGCCTACCTATTCTTCGTGAGCCTTCCCTAGGTATCCAGTTCGTACTTCTCACAGTCCAGCGATTGTCACTCATCCTTGCTACGTGACCTGCCCAGTTCCATTTTTGCTGTTTTGCTTTCGCGATCACGTCTACAAAGTCCGTCGTGCTCCGTATAACTTCGTTTCGGATTCGTTGTCTTTTGGATACTTGTAAGATTGACCTTTCCATAGCTCATTGTGTAGTCGCAAGCTTTTGTGCTGATTTAACTGACAGGCTCCACGTTTGAGATCCGTACGTCATGACGGGTAATATTGATCCATCGAAAAGATACTTTCTGGACTTTTGGTTAAGATTTGAATCAAAAATATGTTTGTGTTTCCAAAACTGTTTCCAGCTGTTGGTAATTCTTCTGTCTATCTCTTTTTCTTCTCTGTTTTCCATTGAAATCGTTTGCCCAAGGTAGATGTAGTTCTCGACATACTCTATTTCTTTTCCGTTTATAAAAACTTCGGTTTGATCTCCTTTGCTCATCAACTTTGTTTTATCTGCATTCATTTCGAGTCCTGCATTTTGACAAAAACTTTGCAGTTCCAATAGCATTTTTTTTAGATCTTCACATGATGGCGCTAGTAAGACAATATCGTCCGCAAATCTTAAATTATTGAGGAACTCTCCATCTATTTTCATTCCTAAAGATTCCCAATTTAGTTCTCGGAATATATCCTCAAGTACAGCACAGAAAAGTGCCGGCGATAGTGGGTCTCCTTGTCTTACACCCCTACTAATCTTGAACTGCCAGCCCTTGTTTTCTAGAGAAATTCTGGATGTTACGTTCGTGTATATGTTTTTTATGATTCTCACAAATTTATTATTTACTCCTTGATTCTTAAGTGACCTCCAAATTGTTGCATGTTCGACTGTATCAAACGCTTTAGTAAAATCTATGAAAGCTAGTTTTAGGTCGAGTTGGTATTCGTTGCACTTTTCTACTACTTGATTTATTGTCTGGAGGTGGTCCGTTGTGCTAAAGCCCCGTCGAAAGCCGGCTTGCTCTCTTGGTTGTTGCTCGTCTAGGTTTATACGCATCCTTCTAAATAAACACTTCGCAAAAATTTTGTACACCACAGATATTAGAAATAATAGCTGATTCTTTCCATTGGTTTGGTATCTCTTCACTATCAAGAATCCAATTAAAGATGTTAGTAAGGCTGCAAACGAGTTTACTTTTTCCGATTTTAAGCATTTCGCCTCTGATTCCATCTTGTCCGCATGACTTTCCATTTGGTAGTTCTTGTATGGATAGTTCGATTTCTGAGGCTAAAAATGGTAATACTCTTTCTTCATCTCCTTCTAGATTAACTGTTTCATTTTGAAGTTCTTCTAAAGTTTGTTTTGTTTTATAAAGATTTTCATAGAACTCTGTTGCTGCCTTGTTGATATCCGCTCGGTTTTGTATATTTTTCTTGTTTTTTGTAAGTTTGAGTATCCATTCTTTTCCAACAGATAATTCTTTTTCTGCTTTTTTCATTGATTTCTTCTATGATTTCTTTTATCACCCTATTATTGTATTCAAGAATATCTTTTTTTATTGCATTTTTGCATTCTTTTTTAAGTTTGTTAAACTCATTCTTTTGAATATCGGTGAGGTGTGCTTTTTGTCGTAGTGATTCTCTTTTTTCTAAGAGATTCTTCGTTGTTGTTGTTAGTTTATCATTTTTTTGTTTTGATCTTTTGAGAATGTTGTTTTCTGCTGCCTTTAGAATTCCATCTTGAAGTTGGTTGTATGCATCCTGCATAGAGAACTTATTTAAAATATCCCATCTGCATCTACTATCTAGTTCTTCGAGGTATTTACGGGTACTTTCTTCATCTAATATTTTTGGTATTTCTGTTTTTGGGGATTTCTTTTGATATCTTTTTGTTATATGGTTTATTAGAAATTTCCCTCTTACAAGTCTGTCGTCACTATCGAAGTTAAAGTTGTTTAAAACCGAAACATCATTAAGTATTGACTTTTTATTAACGATTATGAAATCAATCTCATTTTTTACCATCCCGTTTGGTGACTTCCAAGTCCATTTCCTATTTTTATTTTTTGCAAATATAACACAGCAAACAACTTTATAAACAAAGTAATAAACATTAGTGATGTAGAATTTAAAGATGAAAACAGAACAAAAAAAAACAAATTTTACAAATGAACAATTTCCCACACTATTTAATTAATAATTTAATAAACAAAAACATCCGTAAAATTAACGAAACAGAAAATTCTCAACAGAATCCAACAGGTTGGCAACAATGTTAAATACTATGGTATCGCACACATACCAAAATTGACGGATAAGAGAAATTTAAATAAAATAGCATTTGCCAATAAACCTAATTTAACAATAAGACATCTATTCACTAATACAAAAACTAAAATAGAAAAAGAGCAACAACATGTATGTAAAAATCCTAAATAATGTGTCAAATTCAATAGATTTAATTAAAACTACCGCTGAAGAAGTCGGGAAAATCCGAAGAACCGTAGGGAAAAATTATGGAATAACGTTTTATTTGCATAATAAATTGAATGACAAAAAAAGCCCGATTTTTCATTAAAAAGAAAAACAAATTAAACATTTTGGGGCTCCTTAAAATATATTGAAACAACAACAATTTCACATTATTAAAACAACAACAACACAGACTCAAAATTCTGATTTCAATTTGTTTCTTCGATGTTTCTCACCAATCTCTTCTCTTACCAACAAGCTGCCGTGATACCATCCTCAATCTTCCCAGTCTGAACACCATCTAATGTAAACAGCCTCTGGAACAGCGTCAAGTCAAGAGTCACAACAACTCTGACAAATTGACAAGTCTATAAACATTAAACTTTTTTGATTTCGTTGTAATTTTTGTATGTGATTTCTACTTTCGTATCAGCAGATTAATAGAATTAAGAATTAAGTGAAACGACAGCACAGGTTGGAGAGAAATTTATGCAGATTTTCAATCTGCAACACTATCCGTACCTCTCTCCGTCGTTTGTGGTGTTATTTTGATTTTCAAATCATTCTCATTTTCATTAGCATATGACAGTTTAAAAAAAATAAAACAAAAATACAGAAAGTAAAATCAGCGAAATTAAAATAATACAAAAACAATTCGGGATCCTGCTTTCTATCTGGATCTATTTCAAAGATCCAAAAATGAGTTCTTACTTTGGCGGGTAGATGGCTTTTATGGTAAGGTAGCGTTTGTTGTAATGCAAAGAGAAGAGACGGGAAACAACTGAAAATAAATAAAACATAAGTAAAAATGAGATGGTTATATAACACTGCTGTCATTGTGATCCATATCGTTTTATTTTCAAGGGATGATTCTGATCCAGATCCAAAGATAATAAAACGCGGTAAATATTCAAAAATAATATTAAGCGCTCTTTGAAGTTTTATTTCTATGACACCACCTAGTTCATGTGGGGAAAATAATGCGGTGTCGTCCACATACATGGCGTATTCACAATCAGGTATGTCAGGAAAATCGGCTGTAAAAATGTTATAAAACAACGGAGCAAGAACTGTTCCTTGAGGAACTCCTGCTGCAATTGATCTTATTGAATTTATAAGTTACGTAGAGAAAAACAATTCTTTTTATATATTGAAAAAACGTATATTCAGTTAGAATATTTAATTGAGATTGTATATAAAAAACATGATTACTAAAAATTAATTAAAGTGTAAATAAAAGTTTAAGTGAATTAGATCTACTTTACAACATCCCACCTTAATTCAAAATTAAACATTAATAAACATTTAGATATAACATAAGTTTAAGAAAACATAAATAAAAGAAACATTTAAACAATTAAATTACAATTAAGTTAAACCCATATTCTTTGCACAAAATTCGTGTTTTTCTTTTGTGACACTTTTAGTTAAATTGTCCGCAACCATATTATTAGTGTCAAGATATTGCAATTTAATTGACTTGTCAGCTACTTTTTCTTTCACGAAATGATGTCGAATATCTATATGTTTTGTTCTTGGACTGTACGATTGATTCTGCGAAATATTGATTGCGCTCTTGTTGTCACAATATATTCCAACTGACTCAATATTCTCTCCAATTTCGCTAAGAAGTTGTTTAAGCCAAATCGCTTCCTGTGTTGCTGATGATAAGGCCATATATTCAGCCTCTGCACTTGATAACGCTATAGTTGCCTGACGTTTACTTGCCCATAAAATGGCTCCGCCTTGAAGCTTGAATATATAGCCAGTGCATGATTTTCGACTGTCAATGTCTGATGCCCAATCTGCATCCGAAAATCCAAGCAATTCTACATTTCCATCACGTGAGAACTGAAGCTTATAGTCAGTAGTACCCTTTAAATATTTGAAAATTCGTTTAACAGCATTCCAGTGTCCTCTTCCATATTCATTGTTGAAACGACTTACATTTCCTACAGCGTATGAAATATCTGGCCGTGTACACTGTGACAAATAAAGTATACTGCCTACTGCTTCTTGGTATGGTATTTCTTGCATTTCTTTTATCTCATCTGGTGTTTTTGCTGACATGTCCTTGGTCAACTTTTGATTTGTATCTGCCGGTGTTTTAATTGAATGAGCATCTTTCATTTGAAATTTGTCAATTATTGATTCAGTGAACTTCTTTTGATCAAGTGATATTATGCCTTGTCTTCTGTCACGAGTGATCTTCATTCCAATACAATGACTTGCTTCTCCCAAGTCTTTCATACTGAAGTTCTTCATCAAGTTCGATTTAATTTGATTGGTCCATCCTTTATTGTTTGAAAAAATCAAAAAGTCGTCAACGTAAACAGCTATAAATATCATTTTCTTGCCTTCGCGACGGAAATATACACATGCGTCTATTTGAGAACGCTTATAGCCACTGTTTATCATTACATCATTCAACTTGATGTTCCACTGTCGACTAGCTTGTTTAAGTCCATAAATTGCTTTCTTGAGCAAACAAACTCGACCGCTTCCATCATCGAAACCCTCTGGTTGTTTCATATAGATAATTTCACTAACATCGCCTTGTAAAAATGCTGTGATAGCATCCATCTGCTCGATATCCAAATCATACTTAGCTGCCAGTGCCATTAGCAAACGAATTGATGAGTAACGTACGACTGGTGAGAACGTTTCTTCATAGTCAATCCCAGCACGTTGACTACATCCTTTGGCAACTAGCCTCGCCTTATAGCGTACAATTCTTCCTTCCGTGTCAGTCTTGATTTTATACACCCATTTTGAGTTTACTGGTTTTCTGTCATTCGGTAGCTCAACCAATTGCCAAGTTTTATTGTCAACCAATGATTGAAATTCTTCGTTCATTGCACGGTCCCAATTTTCACTATTTGAACTTGACATTGCTTCACGAAAATTTGACGGTTCAATAACATTGTCTTTTACTAAATATTGAACGCAATCAGGAATATATACTGATTTCTTTAGTCGCTGTGATTGTCTTAATGTTGCAACTTTATCTGGGATAATCCTCTCCACCTCAACATTAGAATCTTCATCAGACGAAGGGATAATCCTCTCCACCTCAACATTAGAATCTTCATCAGACGAAGCATTTGTTTTACAATCATCATTGTCTAAAACCACAATTACATTGTTTTCGTTTTGCATGCCATGGCCATCTTTTATTATGTTTTGGTTATCTCGCTTTTTTGATTCCAAAAAGACAACATCTCTGCTCTGGATGACCTTATTTGTTGTAGGATTTATTAATCGATATCCTTTATTACCTTCACAATAGCCAATGAATATATGTTCAACCGATTTTACATCAAACTTCTTACGCTTTTGGTCAGGAACATGCACCATTGCCGATGATCCAAAGATCCGAAAATAAGCCAAATTCGGTTTAATGCCTGACCAAATTTCAATCGGTGACTTGTCTTCTAATACACGCGAAGAAGAATGGTTCTTAATATATGTTGCGGTTGCTATTGCTTCAGCCCAATATTTCTTATCTAATTTCGCATCAGTGATCATACACAAAGCTCTCTCTGTTAACGTTCGAATAGTCCTCTCAGCTAATCCATTCTGCTGGGGTTGATGTTTGCTTTTCGATACCACAGGTACGAAATAATTTGTCAAACTTGTTATTACAAAATTCCGTCCCGTTATCTGATCGAAATTTCTTCAGTTTCTTACCAGTTTGTTTCTCTACAAATGCCTTAAATTCACAAAATTTTTCGAAAGATTCATCTTTGGATTTCAAAAAATATGTAAAGGTCATTCTGCTGAAGTCGTCAATCAAAACAAAATAATATCTATTTCCACCAATCGATCTGTTTTGAGTCGGTCCCGCTAAATCAGCATGAACAAGTTCTAGAACCTCATTTGCTCTAGTTCCAACATGGTTAAATGGAAATCTTGCTTGTTTACCCTGTAAACACGTCACACATACCTGCTCATTTTTGCCTTCAATAAATGAAACACCATTGACTGCTCCAGCTCTCATTTTCAACAAGTCATTGAAGTTGATATGACCCAGTCGCCGGTGCCATGTTTCAATGCTGTCACAACTTGCTACTGCAACAAAACTCTTGCATCTTGCACCATTCAAACGATACAGACCATCAACAACTTTAGCAGATGCCAAAATTCGTCCGTTTTTATCTGTGATTTTGCAGCAATCTGCCAAAAACTGAACATTATGGTTATGCTTTGTCAACTGACTCACCGACAAAAGGTTCGCAGTTAGATTTGGAACACATAGAACATCATGAACTTCAATCGGCTTTGGTGTTCCGTTAACGTCAGCATACATTTTAACTTTCCCACGGGACTGAACATTCATCTTTGTATTATTAGCAGCTAAAATTTCAGATATCGGAGATTCTTCTGCGTCAAATATCCACTCAGTGTTCATTGTTAAATGCTGCGTTGCACCGGAGTCGATATACCAATCTTCTTTATTGAATTTTCCAGTTAAAAATACTGTACTAAATGCCGGTATTTCATTATTGGCTGAATCACTATTCTTATTAAATGAATCCTTTTTCCATTTTTTCTTCTCTGGACAATCAGGTGATTTATGACCTTTCTTATTGCACGAGTAGCAACGAATACCAACCTTTTTTGGTTTATTCTTAGAGTAAAATGCACTGTCTTTATTTTGAGATGGCAGTTCTTGAAATAATTTTGTCTTAATTGCATCACTTGTTAGTTTGATCTCTATGTTATCCATTGCCATTACCATCGGTGCAAATTTTTCAGATAAACCGCAAAGTAAAAAACACGCAAGCCATTCGTCATCGACTTTGAAACCGATTGCATTTAATCGTTGTGCAGCAGTAATAATTGTTGTTACATACGCATCCATAGATTCACAATCATCTAGTTTTGTTCCACTCAATTGGCGTATTAAACTTATTCGGCGTGTTCTACCTTTATCTTCGAAAACAGATTGTAGCTTGTCCCAAACCTCTTTTGCCGTTTTACATTCCTGAATATGAATGTAATTATTTGGATCAATACAAAGGACAATTGTAGTTCTTGATTTTGAAATTTTTGGGGCTTCTTTTTCTGTGCCCACAACAGCACTCCAAAGATCAACATGCTCTAGGTATGTTTGCATCGCAAACTTCCAAGTAGCATAGTTTTCACGCCCTTTTAGTTTCTCAATTGTGGCCAAAAAATTGCTTCCCATCTTGAATAATTTTTGAAACCCTTTCAATATATGCAAATAAAAAATAGTTATTTGTTTGAAACAAATCTTCGGAGTATTTTCTTTAAAAATGAATTATCTTCTTTTACGGTTCTCTGGGCCCATAACCTATTGAATTTATAAGTTACGCAGAGAAAAACAATTCTTTTTATATATTGAAAAAACGTATATTCAGTTAGAATATTTAATTGAGATTGTATATAAAAAAC
This sequence comes from Epistrophella euchroma, assembly GCA_947049315.1. Classification (NCBI taxonomy): domain Eukaryota; kingdom Metazoa; phylum Arthropoda; class Insecta; order Diptera; family Syrphidae; genus Epistrophella; species Epistrophella euchroma. The sequence continues at coordinate 62,985,934 of OX346245.1, forward strand.
ATGATTACTAAAAATTAATTAAAGTGTAAATAAAAGTTTAAGTGAATTAGATCTACTTTACAACAGATCTTCTAGTAGAAAAATCATTGTTTAAATAAACCATGAAATATCTGTTTGTTAAAAAGCTTTGGATCAATTTAACAAGGTATAGAGGAAATCTTAAAGGCTTTTTCGATATCAAGTAGTACTAACCCAGTAGACTTTTTAGAAGATAAATTACTTTTTATGTGGTTGCAGATCCTAAGCACTTGGTGTGAAGTGCAATGGTCTTTCCTGAAACCAAATTGTTCCAATATTTTAAACTGAAAGGAAATCTTGTAGTTTTGTTTTTATAACTTTTTCCAAAATTTTAATTGCAATTTTGAGATAAATAATCGACATTTTTGTTTAAAGGAAGTAAATCCATTTTTTTTTTAGATACATGTCGTTCAATGTGAACCCCCCTAAAAAATTTTAATTACACAAGTCGATCGACGGTCGTTCGACTGCTGTTCACATTACAAAAACCTGCCGACTCGATACAACATGTTAATCAACTTGTCGTGCAATGTGAACCCCCCTACGCTTTCAAACCCAAAATGGCATGTAGTAAGAACTTTCGCTTTTTAAAAGCCTTCCACACTATACCACTGAGTATTAACACATGTCAAAAAAGTGGGAAGTAAATCCTGTATAATAGTGTGGAAACAAAATATGAAATTTCATCCCACACGACTTTGACAGCCCATCTCACACAATTTGACATGTGTTACACGAAAATTTTTAGGATTGGTTTTAAAACCATCACACATTCTATCCCACTTGGTTTAAGGTTATGGTAAATTGATTTTTTGATGCAAGTGTGGAAGCAAAATATGAAAATCGTTTTCTTAAATTTGGCAGTTGTAAGTAATTCTATCATTTTATTTTTGACATGTATTAATACTCTTACTCTATCCCATCGTGTGGAAGGCCTATAAGTGATGAAAACTCGAGTAGAAACAAGTTAAATTGAGCTTTTGTTAGTTAGTTTTTATCTTGGTACATATTTCTTAAACTGCAAACTTAGTAAACTTGACCAAGATACACTCAATTACGAAAAAGAAATTAATACGAAAACGATAATATTGAAATGTAAAACACCGAATTCAATTTGATTGATTTCATTTCAAGTGAAATGTGGAACTTTTTTCTACCCCGGGGTATAAAAGAGAAGGAACGACGAAATTGCATGGGAATATTGCAAGATGTTAAAAGCAGTATTAGCTAAGCTTGCTCACCCAGTGAGCGACAAAATAATAAAAAAAAAACAAATATAAAAACATATGATTATAAGGTTGCGGCTACGATAAACAGAAAAAAAGGTATGCTCATTTGCGCTGTGACTGTGAGGATCGTGAGCGTGACGTCATTGAAAAACAAGATGGTGTTTTCCGCTTTTGCAATGAGCTTAACTTGTTTCTGTTAATCGTGGTTATGTTTACGTAGACAGCCATTGAGCGAAATTTTTGAGCAGCAGAGTACAGTTGCTCTGCTCTAAAATCCGTTTCTCTCCAACCTGTGCTGTAGTTTAACTTAATTCTTAATTCTAGCACTCTGCTGATACGAAAGTAGAAATCACATATGTACAAAAATGACAACGAAATCAAAACTACAAAATTCCTTCGGCTTTTGGACGGGCGTAATTATTTAAAGAAATTTCGACTCTTTTTTTTTTTAATTGCCTGGACCACTCATTTTGTGCGGAAATATTGGATTCCAATTTGTTTTTGTTGTTTATTTAATTACAGCATTACTTTATGTGTTCTTTTTTGCGTTCGTTATTATTTGTGGTTTTGACTTTGTAAAACTGGCAATTAGTTTTCTTGTAATCTAAGCATTTTGCTTGAAAAATGGTAGTGCTGGTGTGCACACCTGGCTGTAATAGCAAAATAAAGTTCGAAATATTGACGCAGTCGCTTAGTTTGATTTTTAATTGCGCTATATGTAGGTTTCGTACCATAATGCAAGTTTTAGATTTGTAAAGAAATGGAACACGGGGTCTGTCTGTATTTATGTTACTAAATCATTAATCCATCATTTAATCATTAAATCATCATTTCCCTAGAGGGAAATCATGATATGAAAAAGCTTATTTATCTCGCGAACGGCACTTGTAATAAATTTATCTCTATTATTTAACACTTCAAGTGGCATTCCAAGTTTTTATTTTTTTTTACTTTTTTTTTATAAATAATTAATAACCCCCAAAAAATTTTGTAGTAACAATGTAATACAAAATAAAGAGCAAGTCATGTGACTTAGTCGTCCATTTTATTATTTTTTCAAACTTGAAAAGTGAGTTATGGAAAAAGATTTCAATTGTACCTCATTTGCGGGAAAAAAAATTAGTATGCTATCTAAAAGATAAACTTTCAATGTCCACAGCGATTGTGAGATTCGTGGTGGTTAATTGCCGAACAACGAGTGATTTCTTCCAGCAGACCGGGTTCACGTGCGTCGGTCGCATTGACATTGAAACATTGAATTGTTGGTCACAGCACCGACATCCTCCACTTCGGTTTCTACAATTTCTAGAATCTTGCCCGATATACATTTTTTTGAGTAAGCTCGACACAAAGACAAAGTGAAAAGCTGGGTTTCGTCGAATTTTAGTTGAATAATACTAGACAAAGGGTCGTGTGTGGACACAGCATGTAGTTTTGAAGAATAATATATAAATACTAGCAGGTCTGTGCTCGCCTTGTTTCGCATGTTGAAATAACTTTATGATTGTAATATTAGTATGACCAATATTTTTATTTTAATAATAGTTTTTTTTTAAGAGAAATTATAGATATTAATTATTAAGTTGCTAACTGATTCGAAAATTACTTGATTAAGAGCCGATTTGTTCAATGTTTGAAATATTCACATCCGAATTTATTGAGTTAAAGATGAACAAACAAAGAAATTATTCTGATTCAAATCCATAGATAATGGGGGTTATCGCAATCAAAAATTTTCTTAGTATGTTTCCCTCCGTTAAACATTCAATCGTTTGCCTCGGAACTTATTGGTACATATCGAAAATAAATTTTCCAGGTGAATTTGTTTGTCATTGCATTGGTTTTTTCTTCGAGGGAATTTTATTCCGGTGGAGATTCACGATAGACGAAAAATATTCGAGGGAATAAATTATTGCGACGGAAGCTGGTAAAAGCAAATAGGAAAAAATTAAAAAAACTAAAATTTATACTCGTAATAATAAATTTATTTACTTTTAAATCTATAAAAACAATAAATACAAATATATACATATGTACCCGCCTGGAAACATGACAAGTTTTTTGCAAGTTTAGGCAAGGCCCTGGCAAGATTTCAGTAAGGAAAGCCTAGACGAGGAAAACATGACATGTCCCTATTAGTGCCTCGCTGAGAACATTTAGTTACTAACTTTGTAAATATAGTGGTCATTTTATTAAAATTAATAAAAGCAGGATCTTATTATATCGTAATAAAAATGTATGTGTCGTTGTTAATTAACTGTGAAAATTTCAAATAATGAAATTGGTGTGTCAAATAGTAAAATCTTAGCTGCAAACAAATGAAAATCGTCTTTTATTAAAAGACAATAAAGCATTTAATTTAATAATCTTGTGAAGTATTTTCTCTTTTTAATATAATTACCAGCCCTATGTAAAAAGTAAACGAATTAAAAACGAAATATGTATGTACCTATATATATAGTTTTTGGGGGTCAGGTTGATCTGTTTTTTAGATTTCACTTTCCATTAAACCAAAAATGTTGACAGATTTACTAAAAAGCAAGACAGAATAGTTTAGAACAGAACATTTGCACCGAACAGCAAAACCATGTTCTTTTTAATTCTAAACTGTTCCGAACAGACTAACTGAACATAACTACAGTGCTTCACACACCAAAGTAAATGACATTTAACTAAACGTCAGTTTCAGTTTGAATATTTATTTCGCATGCACAATAATTTATCAGTGGTTCGCGTTTTATAATAAAATAAAAGTAAAAAATTAAATAAAATGGATTCGCGGTTGATTAGTGAATATAGTGAACTACTTATGTAAGTGAATATAGTGAACGAGAGACAATTCCTTGAGGACGGCCAGCAGGATGATACAGTTGGAAATAAACTTTTGCTATTTTTAAAATACTTGTATTCGCTCGATTTTTTCCGACCACATACCTTTAAGTAAAAAAAAAAAATGAGGAGTCAGTCTAAAGATCCTGTTTAGATTAGGAATCTTGAGTACGACTGATGAGGCTCATAGTGTTTAAATTAAACATTTTCGTTGAATAAATAATAACTTGACCAATTGTTTGAATAATGTTATTCGGTTTACCAAAAATACATAAACCAGATCTACCATTGAGACTCATTTCATCTTCTACGAACGTTCCTTGCTACCAACTATCAAAACATATTGGCGCAATTTTGAAAAATATTATCAACGAAAACCTAAACATCAACAACTCAACTCAATTTTAAAAACAGTTAGAAGGCATTGTTTTAGACGTCGACGATTTCTAGTTTCATTTGATGCCGTCTTAATCTTCACAAATATACCAACATACCTGGCGATTAGGATTATAATGAAGAAGTGGGACACAATTAAAAACTTTACAAAAATACCAAAACCATTTTGTCTAAAAGATAACAGTTACTTCATATACGAAGACAAATTTTATAACCAGGTATGCCCATGGGAAACCCCCTTTCTCCAACAATAGCCGATATTATTTTAGATGATTTACTGGACAAAATAATAGACGAATTAAAAGAAAAACAAATATCAATAAATTCATCACCAAATATGTTGACGACGTGTTGGCAATTATAAAAGAAAAAGATAAGGACAGATAAGGAAATTTTTAAATCACTACAACACAAAACTAAAATTTACAGTGGAAAGTGAACAGAACAAAAGCTTACCTTATCTAGACATAAGACTTTATAGAACAACTGACAAAATAAAATTTAACTGGTATTCCAAAATGACAGCATCGGGCAGAATGATTAATTTTCCCTCAACGCAGCACTAACAGCAAAAAATAAACACAGCAAACAACTTTATAAACAAAGTAATAAACATTAGTGATGTAGAATTTAAAGATGAAAACAGAACAAAAAAAAACAAATTTTACAAATGAACAATTTCCAACACTATTTAATTAATAATTTAATAAACTAAAACATCCGTAAAATTAACGAAACAGAAAATTCTCAACAGAATCCAACAGGTTGGCAACAATGTTAAATACTATGGTATCGCACACATACCAAAATTGACGGATAAGAGAAATTTAAATAAAATAGCATTTGCCAATAAACCTAATTTAACAATAAGACATCTATTCACTAATACAAAAACTAAAATAGAAAAAGAGCAACAACATGTATGTAAAAATCCTAAATAATGTGTCAAATTCAATAGATTTAATTAAAACTACCGCTGAAGAAGTCGGGAAAATCCGAAGAACCGTAGGGAAAAATTATGGAATAACGTTTTATTTGCATAATAAATTGAATGACAAAAAAAGCCCGATTTTTCATTAAAAAGAAAAACAAATTAAACATTTTGGGGCTCCTTAAAATATATTGAAACAACAACAATTTCACATTATTAAAACAACAACAACACAGACTCAAAATTCTGATTTCAATTTGTTTCTTCGATGTTTCTCACCAATCTCTTCTCTTACCAACAAGCTGCCGTGATACCATCCTCAATCTTCCCAGTCTGAACACCATCTAATGTAAACAGCCTCTGGAACAGCGTCAAGTCAAGAGTCACAACAACTCTGACAAATTGACAAGTCTATAAACATTAAACTTTTTTGATTTCGTTGTAATTTTTGTATGTGATTTCTACTTTCGTATCAGCAGATTAATAGAATTAAGAATTAAGTGAAACGACAGCACAGGTTGGAGAGAAATTTATGCAGATTTTCAATCTGCAACACTATCCGTACCTCTCTCCGTCGTTTGTGGTGTTATTTTGATTTTCAAATCATTCTCATTTTCATTAGCATATGACAGTTTAAAAAAAAATAAAACAAAAATACAGAAAGTAAAATCAGCGAAATTAAAATAATACAAAAACAATTCGGGATCCTGCTTTCTATCTGGATCTATTTCAAAGATCCAAAAATGAATTCTTACTTTGGCGGGTAGATGGCTTTTATGGTAAGGTAGCGTTTGTTGTAATGCAAAGAGAAGAGACGGGAAACAACTGAAAATAAATAAAACATAAGTAAAAATGAGATGGTTATATAACACTGCTGTCATTGTGATCCATATCGTTTTATTTTCAAGGGATGATTCTGATCCAGATCCAAAGATAATAAAACGCGGTAAATATTCAAAAATAATATTAAGCGCTCTTTGAAGTTTTATTTCTATGACACCACCTAGTTCATGTGGGGAAAATAATGCGGTGTCGTCCACATACATGGCGTATTCACAATCAGGTATGTCAGGAAAATCGGCTGTAAAAATGTTATAAAACAACGGAGCAAGAACTGATCCTTGAGGAACTCCTGCTGCAATTGATCTTCTAGTAGAAAAATCATTGTTTAAATAAACCATGAAATATCTGTTTGTTAAAAAGCTTTGGATCAATTTAACAAGGTATAGAAGAAATCTAAAAGGCTTTTTCGATATCAAGTAGTACTAACCCAGTAGACTTTTTAGAAGATAAATTACTTTTTATGTGGTTGCAGATCCTAAGCACTTGGTGTGAAGTGCAATGGTCTTTCCTGAAACCAAATTGTTCCAATATTTTAAACTGAAAGGAAATCTTGTAGTTTTGTTTTTATAACTTTTTCCAAAATTTTAATTGCAATTTTGAGATAAATAATCGAATAATAACCATCACACATTCTATCCCACTTGGTTTAAGGTTATGGTAAATTGATTTTTTGATGCAAGTGTGGAAGCAAAATATGAAAATCGTTTTCTTAAATTTGGCAGTTGTAAGTAATTCTATCATTTTATTTTTGACATGTATTAATACTCTTACTCTATCCCATCGTGTGGAAGGCCTATAAGTGATGAAAACTCGAGTAGAAACAAGTTAAATTGAGCTTTTGTTAGTTAGTTTTTATCTTGGTACATATTTTTTAAACTGCAAACTTAGTAAACTTGACCAAGATACACTCAATTACGAAAAAGAAATTAATACGAAAACGATAATATTGAAATGTAAAACACCGAATTCAATTTGATTGATTTCATTTCAAGTGAAATGTGGAACTTTTTTCTACCCCGGGGTATAAAAGAGAAGGAACGACGAAATTGCATGGGAATATTGCAAGATGTTAAAAGCAGTATTAGCTAAGCTTGCTCACCCAGTGAGCGACAAAATAAAAAAAAAAAAAACAAATATAAAAACATATGATTATAAGGTTGCGGCTACGATAAACAGAAAAAAAGGTATGCTCATTTGCGCTGTGACTGTGAGGATCGTGAGCGTGACGTCATTGAAAAACAAGATGGTGTTTTCCGCTTTTGCAATGAGCTTAACTTGTTTCTGTTAATCGTGGTTATGTTTACGTAGACAGCCATTGAGCGAAATTTTTGAGCAGCAGAGTACAGTTGCTCTGCTCTAAAATCCTTTTTTTTTAAAGATACATATGTTCAATCCATGGTAGTTTTTGCTTACCTAATATTCCCATTTTTCTTTTGTATAGGAGCAATAAGTTTTTCCTCACCACCAATGCTAAGGATATCAAAACGTTTAATTCTTCTGTAGTCGACAGATTGCTTTTTTTGTTTTAATTTCGCTGATTTTACTTTCTGTATGCATTCAACATATTTTTTTTTTTTTAATAATTATAGGATTCATTTTTCTTTGAAATAATGGTATCCAAAATTTTATAAAATCGTTGGATTTGTGACATTTTTTTTTGTTATTATCAAATAATAAAAATTAACAAATTAATTTTTTTTGTGGATTTTTGTTTTTTTTTTTTGTTTTAAACTGTCATGCTAATGAAAATGAGAATGATTCGAAAATCAATATAACGCCACAAACGACGGAGAGAGGAACGGATAGTGTTGCAGTTGCAGTATACAGCTTGCAGATAGAAAATCTGCATACATTTCTCTCCAACCTGTGCTGTAGTTTAACTTAATTCTTAATTCTAGCACTCTGCTGATACGAAAGTAGAAATCACATATGTACAAAAATGACAACGAAATCAAAAACTACAAAATTCCTTCGGCTTTTGGACGGGCGTAATTATTTAAAGAAATTTCGACTCTTTTTTTTTTTAATTGCCTGGACCACTCATTTTGTGCGGAAATATTGGATTCCAATTTGTTTTTGTTGTTTATTTAATTACAGCATTACTTTATGTGTTCTTTTTTGCGTTCGTTATTATTTGTGGTTTTGACTTTGTAAAACTGGCAATTAGTTTTCTTGTAATCTAAGCATTTTGCTTGAAAAATGGTAGTGCTGGTGTGCACACCTGGCTGTAATAGCAAAATAAAGTTCGAAATATTGACGCAGTCGCTTAGTTTGATTTTTAATTGCGCTATATGTAGGTTTCGTACCATAATGCAAGTTTTAGATTTGTAAAGAAATGGAACACGGGGTCTGTCTGTATTTATGTTACTAAATCATTAATCCATCATTTAATCATTAAATCATCATTTCCCTAGAGGGAAATCATGATATGAAAAAGCTTATTTATCTCGCGAACGGCACTTGTAATAAATTTATCTCTATTATTTAACACTTCAAGTGGCATTCCAAGTTTTTATTTTTTTTTACTTTTTTTTTATAAATAATTAATAACCCCCAAAAAATTTTGTAGTAACAATGTAATACAAAATAAAGAGCAAGTCATGTGACTTAGTCGTCCATTTTATTATTTTTTCAAACTTGAAAAGTGAGTTATGGAAAAAGATTTCAATTGTACCTCATTTGCGGGAAAAAAAATTAGTATGCTATCTAAAAGATAAACTTTCAATGTCCACAGCGATTGTGAGATTCGTGGTGGTTAATTGCCGAACAACGAGTGATTTCTTCCAGCAGACCGGGTTCACGTGCGTCGGTCGCATTGACATTGAAACATTGAATTGTTGGTCACAGCACCGACATCCTCCACTTCGGTTTCTACATTTTCTAGAATCTTGCCCGATATACATTTTTTTGAGTAAGCTCGACACAAAGACAAAGTGAAAAGCTGGGTTTCATCGAATTTTAGTTGAATAATACTGGACAAAGGGTCGTGTGTGGACACAGCATGTAGTTTTGAAGAATAATATATAAATACTAGCAGGTCTGTGCTCGCCTTGTTTCGCATGTTGAAATAACTTTATGATTGTAATATTAGTATGACCAATATTTTTATTTTAATAATAGTTTTTTTTGAAGAGAAATTATAGATATTAATTATTAAGTTGCTAACTGATTCGAAAATTACTTGATTAAGAGCCGATTTTTTCAATGTTTGAAATATTCACATCCGAATTTATTGAGTTAAAGATGAACAAACAAAGAAATTATCCTGATTCAAATCCATAGATAATGGGGGTTATCGCAATCAAAAATTTTCTTAGTATGTTTCCCTCCGTTAAACATTCAATCGTTTGCCTCGGAACTTATTGGTACATATCGAAAATAAATTTTCCAGGTGAATTTGTTTGTCATTGCATTGGTTTTTTCTTCGAGGGAATTTTATTCCGGTGGAGATTCACGATAGACGAAAAATATTCGAGGGAATAAATTATTGCGACGGAAGCTGGTAAAAGCAAATAGGAAAAAATTAAAAAAACTAAAATTTATACTCGTAATAATAAATTTATTTACTTTTAAATCTATAAAAACAATAAATACAAATATATACATATGTACCCGCCTGGAAACATGACAAGTTTTTTGCAAGTTTAGGCAAGGCCCTGGCAAGATTTCAGTAAGGAAAGCCTAGACGAGGAAAACATGACATGTCCCTATTAGTGCCTCGCTGAGAACATTTAGTTACTAACTTTGTAAATATAGTGGTCATTTTATTAAAATTAATAAAAGCAGGATCTTATTATATCGTAATAAAAATGTATGTGTCGTTGTTAATTAACTGTGAAAATTTCAAATAATGAAATTGGTGTGTCAAATAGTAAAATCTTAGCTGCAAACAAATGAAAATCGTCTTTTATTAAAAGACAATAAAGCATTTAATTTAATAATCTTGTAAAGTATTTTCTCTTTTTAATATAATTACCAGCCCTATGTAAAAAGTAAACGAATTAAAAACGAAATATGTATGTACCTATATATATAGTTTTTGGGGGTCAGGTTGATCTGTTTTTTAGATTTCACTTTCCATTAAACCAAAAATGTTGACAGATTTACTAAAAAGCAAGACAGAATAGTTTAGAACAGAACATTTGCACCGAACAGAAAAACCATGTTCTTTTTAATTCTAAACTGTTCCGAACAGACTAACTGAACATAACTACAGTGCTTCACACACCAAAGTAAATGACATTTAACTAAACGTCAGTTTCAGTCTGAATATTTATTTCGCATGCACAATAATTTATCAGTGGTTCGCGTTTTATAATAAAATAAAAGTAAAAAATTAAATAAAATGGATTCGCGGTTGATTAGTGAATATAGTGAACTACTTATGTAAGTGAATATAGTGAACGAGAGACAATTCCTTGAGGACGGCCAGCAGGATGATACAGTTGGAAATAAACTTTTGCTATTTTTATCAAGAACAAACGTGTTTTGAATACCTCCCAATCTCCCGAAATGCGAGAGAAAGTGCACCTTGCAGAAGCACAAACGATGACACTATACCTCTGTTCGTTTTCTGCCAAAAACTGCCCATTTTAGTCTGAAGTTCTGTAATATAAAAAAAAATTAAATTGGACCAAATCTAGCTGTTTTGGGAGGCGAATGAACAGACCCACTACCGGGCGCTGCACGCGTTTAAACTGACGAACGTGACGTAAATGCACACAAGCGGCATGAAAATTGGGACCATGAGTGTTACGTATAGCAGACAGGACCAACCAGGACGACCAACAGTTTATCAGCAAGCTGGAATGTGGTAAGTACACTTTAAGGTAGAACTATAATTGTTGGAACGTAGCATACGCAGCCGTACGAAACCACACGAATACAAGTAATTCAATAGACGCACACATAATTGCGTTTTGTTACGTTTTGTTCATTTTCGTTTATTTTTGCTTTAGGAGGGGAAGAGCGCTTCTCGAGCGCACCTTACGGAAGAAAATTGACAATTGACAGCTACATGTAAATTGTTGTAGTAAACTAGTCTCGAATCTCTCGTGCATTATGGTTTACGTGTGCATTTGACGTTTCGGAAAGAAATTTTTCGTTCGTTTATGACATTAGTTTCCGACAGCGTCCACCTATTATAGTTCGACCATAAGTCTTCGAAGCAATCAACATATGTAAACTACAAGTGCCTCTTAAAATAAAAACTATGTAGAATTTTCGCTGAGTATGTTGCTTATTGGGAGGTATTCAAAACACGTTTTTTCTTGATAAAAATAGCAAAAGTTAATTTCCAACTGTATCATCCTACTGGCCGTCGCGCCATCAAGAAATTGTCTCCCGTCAACAATACAGACTACAAGCAACTGTAGGTACCATCAGACACTGAATGAAATATTTGGAACAAATCTAGTTTTTACTAGTCAAGGCTAAGGCAGAACTTAACTGACGAGGCAAAAAGGTGCAAACTGGCGAAGGCCTAGCGAATGCCTATAGTAACCCTTGTTAGACCCTTGTTAGTAACTATGAAAAACTTGCCAGGGCCTTATTGAAAACTAGATTATTTTTCCAGATGGGTAGGTACCCGCCTGGAAAAATGGCAAGTTTTTGGTAGGTTTATGTAAGGCGCCAGCAAGTTTTCGGTAAGGAAAACATGGAAGACGAAAACATGACAGGCCCCTATTAGTGCCTCGCTGAGAACGTTTTTTCAAATAATGACTGTGAATCGGTGTGTCAAACAGAATAAGAAAGAATCACAATTGGTTCTGAGCTCCTGAGCAAGAGCAGCTATAATATACTAACCGATTGCCATGAGGCATACACACTATATCACAGCACATAGCAGGCAATACAGTATAGCCGCAGTTTACCTTATGTCACTGTACTACATATAAACTTGTCATTGTATCTTTAAAGTCTCAATAAAATTAAATTAAAAAAAAAATCACAATTGATTTTGACATTTATCAGAAATCTGTTCTAAGTTGTTCTCCCTAAAAAGCAAGTGCAAACAAACTCACAGCACAGAACAGCAAGCCAGAACAGTTTAGAACAGAAAATTTCTCATTGAACTTGTTCTTTTCTGTTCTAAACTGTTCTGAACAGCCTCACTGAACATACCTTCAGCCTTTTATACATACTTGCACACACACACACCTAAGTAAATGACAATAAATAAACATCAGTTTAATTATTCAATTTTGCATGCGCAAGAATTTTTTAGTGTTCAGTGTTTTATAATAAAATAAAATAAAAATTAAATAATGGATTCGCGGTTAATTAGTGAAATTAGTGAACTTTTATTTTCTTAAACAAGAAAAAACGTGTTTTGAATACCTCCCAATCTCCCAATATAAGCAACAGAAAGCGCACCACCGCAGAATCACAAAAATGACACTACCAAATGCTGCACGCTTTTAAACCGACACGTAAATGCACAGAAACGGCAGGAATATAGGGACTATGAGAACTATGTTGTAGACAGGACAAACCAGGATGACCACCAGTTCATCGGCAAGCTGAAACGTGGTGAGTACACTGAAGTCTTCGAAGCAACAAGAAGTGCATCTTGAAATAAAAACCATGGAGAATATTATGTGGAACAAATCTTGTTTTTACTTGTCAGGGCCTAGGCAGAATTTAACTGACGAGGCAAAAAGGTTCATAACTGGTGAGAGCCTAGCGAATGCCTATTGTAACCCTTGCTAGACCCTTGTTAGTAACAATGAAAAACTTGCCAGGGCCTTATTGAAAACTAGATTCTTTTTCCAGGCGGGTAGGTACGCAGTTTGCCATACAAATTGTGTACAAACGGTAATATTTTTCTGTATGCAATATTTTATTCGTGACAGACAAAGTACATTTTTATATTTATATTTTTTGAAATAGTGAGAAAAACAAATTTTAATGATACAGAATCCTCTGATATAGAGTATGAATAGAAATTATTCTTGAAGAGTAACTTTTTGTTAAATTGGTGAAACCATATCGGTCACATGCATCCTACATCTTCAACTTAATGAATGTGTATTCATTGCATATCCATTTGCCTATATCCATGTCAAGTCAAATCGCACGACCCCCGCTCGTCAAGCAAGAACATTACCACTGCGCCACATACGCAATTAATTTTTAGTAGCGTAAAATGTAGATTAGCGCTTTCAAAAGAGCAAGTAATGTGAAAAATTCGATATCCACATATCAACAATACATAATCACTCACAATAGAAGACACCCATTCCTAAAAAATAAATCATTAAAACATTACTTTAAACAATTTCTTTTCATTTTATTCCATCATGTTCTTTTGTAAGTACAAGTCTGCAGGTCTTTTAGTCAAAAGACTAAAAAAAAGTTAAAATACTTACAGTTAATTGACTGTAGTTAAAAGACTTACTGACTAAAAGTAAAATCATTGCAGTACAAAGACTTTTCACTGACTAAAAAGACTAAAAGCAGTTAAAAAGTACTGCAGTTAATTAACTTAAAGTTAATTAACTTTTTTTTTTAACTGCACAGTCGGAATGTTAGTACTGACTGCTGACTGCTTTTTTTGCAGTTAAAGTACTTATTTACAGTATTAACTTACATTCAATAGGTAAGTTAATTAACTGCGACTTTATTAACTGCATTACCAAAGTACTGCAGTCTTTTACAGCTCTGGTATTCACCATGAAATCTATGTAAGATGAACTGAACTTAATGGAAATTGCGTATTGACAAGGCCCTCACTAGTCAACTGATGAGTCCAAGTGAGATCGCCGGGACGAAACGCCAAAAATTTTCATGGACTAAAGGCCGTTAAAAGCTATATAGAAACATTTTGTTTTTATTTTATAAATTTTGAGTTTGAAAGTATTTTTTTTTCGACAACTTGATATTAAACAAATAACTAGGTTAAAACAAATGATAAAAGAACTAGTTCCTGGCTATCAAAAACCTATAGTTTTTGTATTTTAAGTGTTGCTGTTGTTTTTAAATCATTTTTTTTAATTTTAATAATTTTTTTTTAGAAAACTACCCCTCCCGCCTAAACGGAGGGAGATAGACCCCCTCCCATATTAGAAAATGATTTAGTAAAACTTCTCTACAAAAATTCGTTTTTATTTTGCGGCACCCTAGTTATCATACCTTCCCCAACGGCGAGGTAACACCGTTGATTTTAACGAGTAGAGTGGCGTGTTTGTCCGCTCTTACCGAATTAAATTTTCATGAAAAAAATTAATATAACGTTGAAGAATCAAAGGGGTTTTTTGACAGAAGTTAATTTAAATAATTATAAAAAGATGTACCTAGTAACCCGTGGCGTAATGGTTAGTGCGATGGACTGTCATGCCAGTGGTCTGGGTTCAATGCCAGCCGCTTCCACCTTAAGTTTTTTTCCGGGCTACTGCCTCTTGCGAGGAAGTGACAAATCCTCCAAGAGTATCTTTTGTCCTAGAAGAGTGCCACTCACCAGCCGTTTGGATTCGGCAGTAAACTGTAGGTCCCCTCCCTTCCTGCAGATACGCACACAGGAATGGTTGAGAGTTGTAATTCACTAGGCTCTGGTTCTTCGCGAGCCGTTGCGCCACCAAAGGAGATTCCCCATTTTTCTATGGAGCCCAATCTATCTGCCAAATATTTTTAAATTTCTCAATTTTGAGATAATTGGACTTGAAGTTGAGCGTCGGAAATGGGAAAATTCCGACATTTTTGCAAATAATTACATATACTTCAAAAAGTATAGCACGTATGATAATGATTTAGGTATCATTTGAAAGATCATAAAAATATCTTTCATTTCAAGTGAAAAACTTTTTTAAAAATGCCTTATATTTCGAAAAAAAAACAACCTAAAAGTTGTTTGAAAAACAAAATTTTCGATTGACGTTCGACAGCCAATATCTCGAAAAAATCAGTGATGACCTGTATTTTTTTTTTGCACCACTGAAATCCTTAATCGATAACATTTGATGTATAATAACGCTATCATACACTAAGTATATCACGTACATTATACACAATTCGTAAAAAATTAACCAAAATATATGTTCCACAGCTAATGCATTTTTTCATTTAATTTTTTGCAGTATCTACTATTTTTTGTTTTACAAAACATAAAAACAAAATACATTTTAATGTTACAAATTAGTCTTCGTTATTTTATTATTTTATTTTCTCTAATAAAATCACCTAAATAACTAGGAGTATTCAAACGATTTAAAGCCAGTTCAAATATAACGTTGGCGTCAGCCACTGTCTTCAGTTGGTGGATAAAACTTATTAAGGAGTGCAGCTGCAATTTTAAAGTCGCCCATCAAACGACCAGCAGCTAGATTGAAAAAATCTTATCAAAATAGTTTAAAATCCCGCCCGTTCACGACTTCAACGACCCATCTGACCATAGTTACACACCTGGATCTATTGGCTTGCTCTCTTGTTAATTAAAAGTTGCCTTCAGCAACAGATTCAGGCATGTAAGCCTTATATCCTTGAGATTCAAGGTGTGGGATTGCGTCTCTGAATCCTCTGTCCAAAATAAATACATCGTTTTGTCTAAAATATTGCCTGAATGTTCCATACTCATCTCCGAAAAGATGTTTCATTATGTTAGCTTTAGAATCAGTTGCAGCATAAGGCCCTTTAACGTCTAGGATATACCCATCACAGCATCTGATCACAAAAGGCTTGACCAGATTTTGATACTTATGAAAGCTGTATGATATTTTCTGGAAACCGTAGTTTGAACTTTTTTGTAGGTACACATATTATGTTCCATCGCAAATGACTGTAGATGGACGATCATTTTCATTTAAATTAATGTTTCCAAATAGTCCGTTAGGAATAATTCTGTTCCTTCTGGACACTTCCTGAACAAAAACACTTGCTGAACTACCAGTGGGTGATGTTATGTTGTTCACCAACACTAAGTCAGGAAGATGAGGTACTTCGTCTAGTTCAATAATATTTTCGCTGCGATTTCTTCGCCCAGACCGGTTCGCACGTAGCCAACAATGTAGGCAAACTCTGCAAATTACGATGCTAAAAAATGATTTATTAAGTAGGTACCTGTTTTAATAAAAAAAAAAAAAAAAACCTGATTAACCGGTAACAATTAATTGAAGAAAGTTACCAAGAAGTCGCATCTCATACAAATTTTCTACTGAAAATGCCGGGTTCCAATGTTGGAACCCGCATTTTGGTTTTTTTTTTTTGGGCTTTTAATAATTCTCTCACCACTTTTAAAATGAGATACTACACACATTGAAACAGTCTGCTATTTTGTCCTTGAAAAGCCCATAAGAAAAGCAAAAGCTCTGGGAGCAGGCCGCAATATTGGAACCCACCATATAAAAATGTGCAGTAAAAAAATTGTATGAGATGCGCCTTCTTGGTAACTTTATATTCTTTGGTGGTACGTTGCGGCTTCTGCGAGATCTTAAAGAAGATCCACAGCAAAGGCAAATTCTTAAATGTCCATACTCGCGATTGGGATTAGGATTATTTGTCGAATTGATCCTTTCAATAATTCGATAACAATTTAAGCATACCAAATCTGACTAATTTAAATAAGATATTTAATAAAATATAAATTAAAAAAATAAACATGGCAACTCACTTTATCTGGTGTTATCCAGAAGGCTAAAACTAACCGCATTGAACATATTTTTTTGTTAATTTTTTTAGGAATTGTGTATAATGTACGTGATATACTAAGTGTATGATAGCGTTATTATATATCAAATTAAAGGTTTGTGTTGCTTTTTCTTCAAAGGCTGAGGTAACTTACCGGTGTTCAGGATTCTTCCCAAAGAAGAATCCGAAGGAAAAGAAAGCGTTTCACACAATTTGTTTATTTATATCTTAAATTGAATTGCTAACACGGTATTTCATATACGGTGTCCTCAGCCTGTAAACATGAGGAACAAAACGGGTGGATACTCTTGGAAGAGAACCTTTCCAACGCTAACCTAGAGGAGGAACACGAAGGAAACAAACGGTCGGGGCCCTTATCGGAAACCCTATGCCCCTAGTACGCAACCTAAGGAACTAAGCGGTCGGGTCCCCCGGAAGAGAACCTTGTCCAATGATCTTCTTAAAGAGTAGCTCAAAGGAACCAAACGATCTAAAATCCTTACAGAAAACCCTTGTCCCCAGCACGCAATCTGGGGAACAAAATGATTGGAGTTCACAGAGGAGTCCTGTCCAATTAGCCACTGGAAGAGGAGCTTAAAGGAACTGAGCGGTAGGGGGTTTTCCCTTGTCCCTAGCACGCAATTTGGGGAACAAAACGGGCGGAATCTCTCTTAAGGGAAGTCTTGTCCAATGAGCTTCTTGAGAAGGAACTCAGAGGAACCAAACGGGTGTGTGAATCCTTATCGAAAACCCTGTGTCTTCAGCACGCAACCTAAGGAACTAAACGGTCGGAACCCACGGAGGAGTACCTTGTCCAATGATATTCTTGAAGAGCAGCTCAATGGAACCAAACGATCGGGCTTGCAAGGAAACCCTTGTCCTCAGAATTCAAACTAAGGAACTAAGCGGTCGGAACCCACGGAGGAGTACCTTGTCCGATGATCTTCTTTGAAGAGTAGCTCAAAGGAACCAAACGATCGGGCTTACAAGAAAACCCTTGTGCTCAGCAAGCAAACTATGGAACCAAGCGTTCAGAACCCACGGAGGAGTACCTTGCCTAATGAGCTACTTGAATAGAAGCTCAGAGGAACGAAGCGGTCGGCAGTTCTTAAGGAAATCCCTTTGTAAATAAATTCTAACTAACTAAATAATAATATTTGCCTTAGCTGGCTCCCTAACAATTAATAACAAAATGTTAGATAGTTAAATTAGCTTCTTAAGCAGAGTAACCTGCTAAGCAATGCCTCTCTGTCGCCGAAACACATAATTTGGGTTGCCACTTTTCGGCAAACTTTCCGCAGTAGATTCACAAAAATATGCAGTAGATTGAACTTTAGATCTGTTATTATTATTAAAAGATTAAATTAAAAAATAAATATTACAGGTAATAAAAAAAAAATAATAAACATATTTTTCATCAAAAATTAAAAGTGTTGTTAAAAATACATACCTACCTACCTATTGTAGGCTATAAGTTATATCAAACAAAAAGAAAAGGTGTCGTATTACTTAGGTATAACAATTTTTTAATTTTAAATTCCCTGTCGCTACTAAGTCTTTCATGACTTTGGCCTTTGCGTAACTACTTAAGAGATGCATATAAAGTACAATTGTATTTACTTAAAGAGAATTGTAACCTTTTTGTTCAGATTTTATTAAAAACTTTCCAATATTATTTGCAACATTTGAAAAAACGCAAATTAACAAAAACAAGATTTCCGTCAGCTTTCAATTTTTATCAAAACAGAGCCAATATAGTCGAAAGCAGTAGATAAATATTTATAAGTTAAGTAGGATGTGAGTATTTCCTGAAGAATTAGAATGATTGCTATCAATGACAAAATTGAAAAATTATTTGTGGGTTATTTGTTTATGGATAATTTTTTGTAAAACCAAAAATGCAGTAGATTTAAAGGGAGTAGATTTATTTTGAGAAAAAAAATGCAGTAGATCTACTGCAATTGCAGCAAAGTGGCAACCCTGCACCTAATTAAGAGGCTTTTTTTTGCGGCCCGATCTTTAATCCTCTGTAGACTAGATTGGCACCCACACTGGACGAGAAAGAAAGACCATTTTGTCGATTCCCTTACTTCGCCTTATTATAATTTAGGAAACAAGCCAGTGTGAACTGACAGAATACAAACGAAATATTAATAATTTTAAATAACCGGGTGGGTGCACAGTAAACTCTGCACTTAACATTGAGGGTGTATATGGAGGTCGTACCGTCTTGCTGGTAATTCGCATGGGTACTTTTAGGGTGTATGCGGTGGTCGCATCATTTTGCTCGTAATAAGTAATGGGTATTGTAGTATGGTGTAACGCTTCGTTACAGGTTATCGATTAAGGATTACAGTAGTGCACAAAAACATATAGGTTATCACTGATTTTTTCGTGCTATTGGCTGTCGATCGTCAATCGAAAATGTTGTTTTTGAAACATGTTTTTAGGTTTTTTCTCTTTAAAATATAAGGCGTTTTGAAAAAAGTTTTTCACATGGAATAAAAGATATTTGTATGATCTTTCATATGATACCTAAATCATTATCCTACGTGCTATACTCTTTGAAGTATATGTAATTATTTGCAAAAATGTCGGCTTTTTCCCATTTCCGACGCTCAACTTCAAATCCAATTATCTCAAAATCCCCACTGCGAAATTCAAAAATGTTTGGCAGATAGATTGGGCTGAATGTAAGCTTTCATACGGTACTAGTCTCATAGGTGTACGCCCTGGGCCCAAAAATGGGCCACCTCCTTTATTTATTTATTTTTATTTATTATAAAAAGTAATTTAAATTAATACCAGTGTATATGAACAGAAATTTGGTCCGAATTTCAAGATATTATATAATATTGCTTCTTTTTCGGAAAAGTTTTTTGTTCTGTAGGTACGTAACTCTTCCCTGAGTATTAAAATTAAATCAAATAGCTTTACTTGCTTTACTAGCTTTGGGTAGGTAGGTAGAAATGGTGGCTCTGAGCAGCCTAAGCTCGGACCCGATTAGCGCTGAAGAGCACCGTAAGGGTTTGCGGGTCAAAATGCCAGGCTAGGCAGATTGGTGGTTTCAGAAATCCGTTTATCACCTGCTTGTGGTCTAGGGAGTCTGACTGGACGAGACGGGACGGGACATATGGTGCGGTAGCTACCAAGTTCATTTTAGAGCCATTTCGTTCCGTTGAGGAAAGAGATCAAATCTTTGATCTTCAGTTCATTGAGATCGCCGAAAAAGTCCTTTCCATTCTGGTCAGAGCGGGACATTAACAGAGGAAATGGAAGACAGTTTCCCTTTCCTGCTGGTCCCCACAACTACGACAGTGAGTGTTGTGTGGGATGCCCAGCTTCGCCGCATGTTCACCGATCGGCCATTGACCAGAAAAAGTCGCAACGACCCTGGCTATATCTCGTCTGGGTCTGCGTGTCAGATCAGTTGTACGGGTTTTGCTATAGGTGGGCCATGTCTTTCTAGATATGACGCAGTTAGCTAAACTTTGCCGCCTAACGGTTGGATTCATTTAGAAAAACTGAGAATATATTGCCCTTCATAACCCCGAGAGGAATATTGACTCTTGCCTCCAGAGAGCTATGAAGGGCTGATCCTAGCTTGGCCAGTTCGTCTGCCCGCTCGTTTCCTCAATGCCACAAATATTGTAATATTGCTATGACCATATGGTCTGGCAAACCAACAATCCGAGTCTTTTAGACTTATCGCGCTGCAGGATACTAAATATTTTATATGTAAGTCAGGTGGTAGAAGGTGTAAAAAAACGCGTAAGGCATCCGTTGGTCATGTTCTCAAGGCCACTGTGGTGCCAAGGCAAGGTGTTCTTTGTACCTTTTTAAGCTTATCGATATTATAGGCTTTGCTAAGAGCGGGCCGTACGTAAGGATAAGTCGTACCACGGCTGTGTACGTGTACGTCCACAATATCATCTTCGACTGTAGGCCCCACTTTTTATCGAATTTTTTTCTGCAGGCATAGGAGGCTATGCAGGCTTTTTTTACCCGTTCTTCAATATTCAGTTTCCAGATTAGTTTAGGGTCGAGAACTACGCCCACGTATTTCGCACTGGAAGACAGAGAAAGAGTTTGGCCGTTGAGTCAGGGTAGAGTGAAGGGTGGTATTTTAGTTTTGGTAGTGAAAAGCATCAGTTCGGTTTTATTTTGGTTAACTCTTAGTCCACAATAGACAAGTACTAGCTTTACTGCCTGAACAGAATGACGACGGAGTCGGAACTGGAATAGTTGTAAAAATATTGAATACACATAAATTTAATGTTGCGAACACAACGGAACGTAGCCGCATACGGAGCTGCAGCCGCAGATGGAAGAGTTCACCAACTTTTAACTATTCACGCACGACACTCTTGACGTTTCAAATTGTATGAAGGAAAAAACAACTCTTCGGGTCGGAAAAAAATATTGTGGTTATTTTTTATCGCTAAAAAAATTATCTATTAAAAGGAAAGGTATTGGAAACAAAAAACGTGAATTTTGAGTTTGTACATAAGAATATTGTTTTGTTTTTCTTCAAAATACTTTCAAAGCTGTACAGCAGAGTTGTAAAATCTGCAGTGTTTACGGTACTGCAGTTAATTGACTAAACCGACTAAGACTAATTTCATTAAGTCTTTTAACTTACAAAAATATTTTAACTGAAATCAAGCAGTCAGCACTTCAGCAGGCAGTACTAACATACCGACTGTGCAGTTAAAAAAAAAGTTAATTAACTTTAAGTCAATAAACTGCAGTACTTTTTAACTGCTTTTAGTCTTTTTAGTCAATAAAAAGTCTTTGTACTGCGATGATTTTACTTTTAGTCAGCAAGTCTTTTAACTACAAGACTTACAACTAACGGTAAGTCTTGTAACTTTTTCTAGTCTTATAACTAAAAGATTTTGATCAATGATGTTTTGTAATGAAGCATTACAACGAACACCCCTCATGCTACAGGCCTGCATTTCATAACTGAACACTGACCTCAACAGCTGCAGACCCAATAGCAGGCAAACCAAATATACTTACCTAAACAGCCAACAACCGCCAACCCCGTGCGCCCCTACCGAAATACTGCTTAAAATCATCATCACATACTTACCCAATCAGTGACATGCTCCTATAGCATGTTCATACCGCCAACTCCAGCCCACCACTGATTACTGATAACAATAATTATATATTAATATTATCAGCCAGCATGATTCCCCACACCGCCTAGAAGGCAACAACAATTCGGCTCGGGTGTGGTAAGAAAGATGATCAAAAGAAAAGAAGAACAGAAAAACTCCACTGAGAACAGCTGCTGGACGACGATCAATAACCTCGATGGTGAATTTCTATTTCTAAAATAGAGTAACATCCTTTCGCCGCCCTCCCTGCAGCAACCAATAACAATAATGGTGAATTTCCTACTAGCAGCACAGTGCAATACTTATCACCCTCGTGCCGCCCCCCTTCCATAAGCATTGGGGAATAACAATCCAGCACAGAAGGTCAAGTTCCAGAACACCGACGAAGAGCCGTACCGTGTATAAGACAAACATGCTGACCAGCCCCGTGCCGCTTGCCCCATACATCGTCATGCTGGCAATGATAAAAGACAGTATTGTTTACAGGCCGAGTTATGGTGACGTTGCAAATAATGTCTGTCGGCATACAAATTTAAAGCTCGCAGCATTATAACTCACATTCAGTTTTGGCGCGGAATAGGATAAGGGACGGCCATACAAACGACAAAAACCAGGTTACGAAGGCATATAGTGCAGGTAATATACCCCACACTGAGCAAATTTAATCAAAAGACTTCCCCCCACCGGTGGTAAGGGGTCACGAATTAAATACATAACCCACTGCCAGATTCGTCTGTTGATCGCCTGGTTCGCCAGTTGAGCGCCGGATTCATTCCGTTGACTGCCAGATTCGTCTGTTGATCGCCTGGTTCGCCAGTTGAGCGCCGGATTTATTCCGTTGACTGCCAGATTCGTCTGTTGATCGCTTAATTCGCCAGTTGAGCGCCGGATTCATTCCGTTGACTGCCAGATTCGTCTGTTGATCGCCGAGTTCGCCAGTTGAGCGCCGAATTTATTCCGTTGACTACCAGATTCGTCTCTTTGATTGCCAATGACAGCTTAGAGGATCCACTCCCGACTACGAAGAGGATACCTGGAGGAAAAGCTTAATAAAAGAAGCAAACCTGCACCGAAGCCGAACCCGAGGAAACGGAGTTCACGAATTGACCTGATTAATACGCTTCAAAATAGGAATACCAAATAAGACAATTAAGTGTAATTTAGAATAAGTGATTGGATCTAATAAAGAAAGACTTTTTATATCTGAAGTTCGTACTCTTTGGATAGAACCCCGGTACACCTGCGAGCTTAACCTCAGCCTTAGACAAAAGTACATCACAGTTTGTATGTAAGTAACTTAAAAATTGATATGCTACGTTTCGCGTAGCTTCCTTAGAGGTTTATATTTATTTAGCCTCAAAAAAAAATTAACAATAATATTGGTATTAAAAAACATACATAGTTATTTTTAAAATAATATTTTAATAGATATTTTAAAAAGAAGAAAAATGATTTGGATCTAAATAGTCTACTGCACTTCGAATAGTGGTTTTAGGTTTTAATTTTGTTGTTCGAGTAGTGTTTTTAATTTATTTTTCCGTTTTATTAATTTTCCGTTATAAATTATTCTAAATTATTTTATTAAATTTATTAAATAAAATGAAAACTTAAAAAATCAATCAATCACTCGTGCCATTTTCCAAAATGTTGGGGGAATGTTATCGTCGCGAATAATAACCGAATCACCCACCTCCAAATTTGGTTGTGGTTGTCGCCATTTTAAACGCAGCTGTAGCTGATTTAAATAAACTTGAGCCCATGCCTTCCAAACCACTTGACTCATTTACTGAACAGATTTAAAGCTACTGGAACTTGGCAACGTTTCTTTGTTTATTTGTACATATAAATTGTTTAACGATCCTTTTTTAATAAATTCAAAACTATTAAAAATATTGACGAAAAGCTAAAAAAAAAAAAACTAATCTATCCAAAGAACTATATCTGTCCAAAAGAAGTATTTGTATACATGAATTATTGTAACAAACATTATCAATATTTATTTAAGGTTTCTCATCCTAATATTTCACCTGGTGATATAACATTCCTGGTAACATCTTCACCTATGCACGGATACTTGGAAATGCAGTCAATGAGCTTCGATGACGAGTATAATTGCAAAGTGTTTGACCAATCAGCTATTAATACTAACAAAATGTTCTACATCCAAGCCGGAGTCAATCAGTCAACTGACTTTTTTATTTTTGATGTAACTAATGGAATTACTTGGTTACGAAATCTTATGCTTAAAATTATTATTATTCCGGAGCGACTATATATGATAACAAATGTTGTAACTGTTGTTGAAGGTTAATATTACATTATATGAATATTATTTATTACTATTTATATGAATTTATTATTATTTATGAGTTTCTTTTTTTATTCAGGAAAAACTGTTCAACTTACTGCATCAGACATTCAACCATTTTCTGAGTATTACAAAAACAAAATATTGGAATATAAGATAACAGAAAATCCTTCATCTGGATTTGTAATTGCGGGAAATTCAAAAGTCAAACGATTCACACAAAAACAACTCGAAATGGGCACAATTCAATATTTTCATAACGGAAATGAAAATTCTTCGGATGCAATTACATTGATCGCCCTAGCTAGAAGTAAAGAAAGTGTTCCATTCGTTCTAAACATTGTCGTTAATCCAGTAAACGATGAACTTCCATACATAGCTATTAATACAGGCTTACAAGTATGGCAGGGTGGGAAGTACATAATCAAAAACAGTGATTTAAGTAAGTTGAAAAAAATTGAGATGATCTATCTAGAAACAAAAAAATTACATTTCAAAATTACTTTTACAGTGGCACAAGACTATGACACACCTCCGGAAAATTTAACATTTATTGTAAACCATATTCACGGTGGCTTTTTGGCTTTTAAAACTGATTTAAATTTAAAAATACATCAATTTACTCAAGCGGAAATAAATAGCGAAGTTATTCAATTCGTCCATGATATAAATGCCAGGAGAAATGAAATTTCTTTCATAGTTAATGATGGTTTATTTAATACAACCGAACAAATATTAAATATTGCCATTAAGCCAGTGGTTATCATCGAGGAGCATAATGAAAACCTTCATGTTTTCCCTCTGACCAAAAAGCAAATTTTACGAGATCATTTAGCATTCAAATGTTCAGATAATGAAAGAAAGATTAAGCTTAATATAACTATGCCCCCAAATCTTGGAAGAATTCTTTATGAATCTATGGAAAATGGTCATATAGTACAAGTGAACGAATTCACTCAAGAGGACATTGATAACGGACGAATTTTTTACGAACACACGGCAGTTATTTATGAATTCCGGGTAAATGATTCGTTTTATTTTGACGTTGCCGCAGAAGAATCAGATCGATTGCTCAATCAAAAATTCAACATCGAAATATCAGTATCATCTGGTGGACTTTTAAGATTTTTACCGTTACCTCAAATAACAGTTGATGAAGGTGGTACTGCACCAATTAGATTGGATTTTACCAAAATTAATGAGTACTTGAAAACAAGAGCAGCGATAAACAACCCAGAACTATATATTGAGATACCACATAAACCCGATCATGGGCGAATAGGAGTTGGGAATGATATGAAGTCACAAAGTCGTATTAGTACCACGGAATTTTTGAAGCAAAACGTTTTCTACGAACATGATCATACAGATACTTTAGAAGATACTATATTAATGTCGGTATATCTCTCGCAAGGGTGAGATTTTAAAATTTATTATTAATTAATATTTTATATATTAATATTTACTAGTATCGCCCAGTTGCCGAAATTCGACCAACAAAAACTGACGCACTCTAACAACGAAAATAAAAAAATAAATTGTGAGAAAACGCAACGCGGTTTACTTTCGTTAAAAATCATATATTTTTGATCTGCCTTTTCAACAGTTGCAAATATATAAACTTATATTATTGCATCAACTCATAAAAAACAGTTCTCTACCTCACCGTTAGAACACATTTTTGTCGATCCTTATTCAGCAAAATCCTATTATCTACCTAACCCAAAAGAAATAAGTTGATTTCTGCAAACCTTAGAGCCGTCAGCTATAATCTGTGTAAGTTTCATTGAAATCGCTCAAGGAACAACAACGATAACACTTTTCAAATCCGAACCCGTATTTGTGTACACATATCCCGCATACCACCTATTCTTTCTAAACTCTCTTCAACAAAGATTGCTAGTACATCCCTTATGAGAAAGCTTTTTTCAAATCAGTGGGACCTACCGAATTCTCAAGGCACTCCACGAAAGAAAATGCCACATCATTTTACCTATGTAATTTTTTCCAGTTTCAAAGCCCATCGATAAAATACCAGGGCAACTGGCTTGCGCACATCTATTTTGCATGTATGTATCTGTGTGAGGATGTGTCTTTGGGAAGATTTTGTTTGCGGAGATTTGGTTTTGCGCTCATGTTGATGGCGAGGATTAGTCGGGTTTCCGTAGTTGAAAAGTTTTACTCTCCGCGCTCTCTTTTGAAAAAAAACTGCGAACTTTCTTCTTTTTTTAAATAAAATTTTGATTTCGTGACACACATAATTTTGTTTCATTATTTACATATACATACATGTAAATACAAAATTTCGTTCTCGTTTTAAGCAAAGTATACTACACTATTATGTTGATAATTTTACTCATATGAGTTATTTTTGCGCTAAAATATATAAAACTGTAACTTCTTCTGCCTTACGGTAAGTTTGCAAATTCATTTTTTTTCACCAAAAATCCAAATATATGATAGTCATCACCCCTAAAAATTTTAGAGTTCCTAACGCCCCTCTTAAAAAGATAAAAATAAATAACCTCAAAAAATTCAAATAACCCTTATCTGGCCCTAACAGCCAGCCATAACGAGCCCTTTCCGCCAAATTATCGTAAGCGACAAAAAATAAAAGTATCGTTAGTGTGACATTTTGTTTTTTGTTTGCTCAGCAATGAAACCATCTAGGCCAATTTTTAGCATTGAACATTAGTAACAATACTGTTACTGACAGAAAACAAAAAGTCAGATTGCTTTTAATGCACAGGAAAAAATGATATATTAACTATATATGAGAGTAAAATGTCGCTTAGGGGACGATAATTTTTGATTTCTGCACATCTGTGGCACAAAACCTTTCTAACGCTATATCATTTATGCATTTCCGTTGAATTTTAATGGCGAAAAATGTATCGTAAGTTTTTCCGAAGCGTATTAATATACAGATTATAATTTTAATTAATATGTTACCGTAAAAAGCAGAAATAATGAAATTTCAGAATTTTCCGGTAGGTCATAGACACCCAGCATTACGGCGTATAAACTTGAGGTTGTTTAGTGATATCCTATAGTCCAGTCATTTGGTCCGTAAAAAGCGTTGTCCCTGGAAAGTTTTGGACGAGTTTTGAAAATTGGAATTTTTATAGATTTTGAGGTGCTCTTTTCGAATTTTCACTTTTCCACCTCGTAACTTTGGCGTTTGCGCCGCAATTTTGAAAAAATGGCGGCCAAAAATGGTTTTCCTTAGAATATAAAATAAAAGGAAGTTCCCTTAATCGAAAAAACTGCGGCATTTTTTTTATAATAGTGTGAGTTATCACTAACACAAATGCATTACCTCAGGGACGGAATGTTCTTTGATGGAAAACTAGGTCTCTAGAATAATCATTTGTGTTGTTTTGAACATTGAGTTGTTTCGGTGATATGTCTATAAATAAATATGTACTTACTTTTGATAATAATTCAGTAGGGCGCCTATAAGGTTAACAATTATTTCATATTTTCCAGTAGTACATTCAAAACATTCAAAACATGTAGTAGCCGTGGCGTGATGGTTAGTGCGATGGACTGTCATGCCGGAGGTCTAAGGTTCGATCCCCAGCCTCGCCACCTATTTATTTAAAAGAAAACACGGCTACTGCCTCTTGCGAGGAATTGACAAATCCTCCAAGAGTATTTCCTGTCACAGAAAAGTGCCGCTCGTTAGCCGTTCGGATTCGGCAATAAACTGTAGGTCCCTTCCATTTCTGCAGACACGCACACAGGAATGGTTGAGAGTTGTAAGCCACTAGGCCCTAGTTCTTCATGAGCTGTTGTGCCATCAAATTTATTTTTATTTTTACATTCAAAACATTCTTAATTTGTATCAATAAAATAGAGAAACCCGACTAAAAATGAAATACGGGTCTTAAATTTATAAATCTTTGATTTATTTTAATATCAATCAAACTATAACAGAAATAACTTTTAATTTTAACTCTTATTTAATTAAAATTGAAACATTCCTTTTAAAATAAACATGAACTAGTAAAACTTTTCAAACACAAGTAGGTTTACATATTGACATAGGAGCAAATATAAAACGAACAAAATCTAATTTAATAACAAGAAAAAAATTTCCCCATATAAAGGGCGCATGAAAAGTAGATGCGCCTTACAATAACCAATAAAAGTAAATACGTCCCTGCTTAATAGAATCTCGTTTGACACTTTAAATAGACGAATTCTAACAAAAAAAACTAACTGAAGATTTCAATAATTAAATAGACTTTTTTCACTTCTTTCCAAATTTATTGCTTAAATGTTTAACAATCTAATTACAGACAGTAAACATCACTTTCTTAAACACAAATATTCTAAAACTCGCTGGTGAAAGAAAATGCTCTTATCCGCCTATATTGCTATTTTCACGCATTTTTACACTGCAGTTCATGTTTTTTTATGATATATTGCTAGATATTAATAATTTGCACTTGAATCGAATAAAATGTTTTTTATTTCCTAAATAATCACTATTTTAATTAACATTTTTCAACTTGTATCTCTTTATTTCTTCTAATCACGCACTACTTCGATTTGACGTTACATATAGAAATTTATTGCCGCACTCACGTATATTGTATGTGCGACAAATAACGCTTCCATACATTTCTATGTGGTTTTCGCCCAATATCTGCTTTCAAACTAATAAAAATAACTTAAAGTTTCTCAGCTTTAAGTTATTTTTATTAGTCCGAAAGCAGATATTGGTCCGAAAGCAGATATTCCCTACATTTTATGTTACATTTTTTTTTTGTAAGACAAAAATTTAAAATGATACGAGCAGCGCAGCGTACAGTGGTTCGTTGTAAAGAAAAGAAAACGTTATAGGTTGATAAAATCTGAACCACTCCACCGAATAAGATGAAATTTTCAGGTGTGATAAGAGTTGGTAAAAGACATCTTTACAAAAATGTCCGCCGACTGACAAAATTGATAAAGAAGAAGGATGTGTTCTATGAAATATCATTTTAAAGTATTCACGCACACAAAGTATTTTGTTACGCCTACTTCTACGCCTACTTCTTGGGCAATTTTCTCAAAAGCTAAAAGACATTTTAGCATCCGGTTTTCTGTTTTTGATTGAAAATTAATAAGAGCATTGAATTTTGGAAACAAAAATTATACTTAATAACATAAAATTTTGGAAAAAATTACTTTGAAACTTTTTTTAAAATTTTTTTTTTCAAAATTTCGAGTTTGGAAATTAATTTTTCAATAAATATTCACTAAAACAAAACATAATTTAAAATAAAAAGCAAAGGAGAGATTTCTGGCTTTCCAAAAAGGTATAGCACGGCATTCTAAATTGTACCGTTGTTTTTAAATAATTTTGTTTCTGTTTTAAGTCAATTTTATAGAAAATTGCCCCTCCTGCCTAAACGGGGGGAAATAGACCCCCCCCATACGATTTTAGTTATTGTTGTGTATGGAATTGAATGTTTTAATAACACAATCGCGTATTCTTATTTTTATAGTACTAATATAACTTTTATTTAATAGGATTAAGTTCTTGCCTTGTGTATGGTTGTTGAAAAACAAAAGAGGTCGAAGATGCCGGATATTTCTTTTTGTTGACATTTTCTTCGCTCACTTTCGTTTAACATTTCATTTAGTTGCATACAAAATGCTTACAAATATTATGCACAATTTTAAAATAACTTCACGTAAACGTAACATTTCATTTATTTGTGGTTTAGTCTCCATGTTGTGTGTTATATATTAGATAAAATGTAAAATAAAACTTTTTTAAAAGACAATTTATTTTTCAATTTTAAAAATAAAATAAATTTATTTGGTTATTGAATAATTTCACAACAATTGTCTCTCACCAGCACATAAAATAAAATATCTGCTTAACTACAACTGATATCGATGAGGGTTGAAAACCTCCTTGATTGTGCATATTCACAAAACTAGATTTAACCCCCTCCTCTGTTTATTTCGTTGAGTGTATTTGCTTTTTTATGCAATACATTACTTTTTGTGGTTTTCTTGAGATTTATAGAGAAATAGTAAGAAATAGGAAGTAGGGAGAATTATCAAGTTTTTTTTTTTTACTAAAGTTCGATAGTAAATTACGTAAAAACAAGTTTGCTTTAACACGACATAAACTAAACGTGGTACCTACTTACATATATAAAGTAGGCAAAAGCAAACAGAAGATGATTTTAAAGAATCAACAAAAATTTGGTTACGTTTGGAAAAATACCCCGTACCCCGTAGGTACAGCCGTTATTTCGAACATGTGGTCCGTTGGATGGTTTAAAGGAAAAGTATTGGAAACAAAAAATGTCAATTCTGAGCTTGTACACAAGAATATTGTTTTGTTTTTCTTCAAAATACTTTCAAAGCTGTACAGCTGCACTGTGGGCACGTAAAAAAAATATCGTACGACACTTTTTGACAGCTCTTCCAGTTCCGTCTACGGCTCCAGTTCCAGCATTCATTACATAAATTTAGAGTAACATAGATCATTGTAATGTTCACTAGAGCTAGTCAATATAATAAAGTCTTGAAATAAACTTGTCTGACTCTTCATTCCAAGATTGTCACATGGTGTCAGATGTGAATTAAAAAAAAAAAAATGATTACTAAAAAATTGTAATTGCTTAAGCCTAGTACGCAGATCGGGAAAAGACAAATTTTATCTCTAAAATTCTAATCTCTACAAAAACGTTCGAAAAATCGCGCAAAATTTATGTTTCTCTTCTTCTTTTTTTTTTTCTTTTTGTAAAATTATTAATAAATAATAGTTGATCGTGTTTATCGTCCACAATTATTAGCCTGTAAAATTTTTTTCCGCAAAATAAGGCATGGCGCGCACATGCAACTAAAGTTGTTTGTTTGTTTCGATTTTGAGCACAATGGGCTTATATGGGAGTGCGCGCGCGCGGACTCTCATATAATCCTTTAGTACTCAAAATCGAAACCAAACTGTTTAGTTGCATATGCGCGCCTGGCCTAATGCTTCGAACATTATTTTTCCTGGCAAAATTTAGTGGAGACTTCACTCTACAGCGGGAATAAACGTCACGTCACAATTTTGCGCGTGAACTGTGTACTGCCTGGAAAAAAAGTGAAGACAAAATTTGTCCTGAAAAAAATTTTGTATGAAAAGAAAATTTTTTCCCCAACTGCGTACTAGGCTTTAATATGGACAGTAAAGATAAAGATAAAACAAAAGGTTTAACAAGTGAAAGTGCAATGGAACTAGGAACAAGTGATTTTAGCATGCAGCCTATGAACTTTAAAGCGACTAATCTGGCGAGTGCGTGGACTAAGTGGAAAACCTAATTTAAAATCTACATGCGGGCAAGTGGTTTCGAAGATCAAAAGGATCAGCGTAAGACAACCCTACTTCTACATCACATGGGATCTCAAAGTGTAGATAACTTTGGTTCGTTTTATGAGGACATCGACAAAATCACTTTTAGTCTCATCCAAAAATTCGATATCCACTTGTTCCAAAAATAAACATTTCCATGGAAAGGCATTGCTTCTTTAAGTACACGCCGTCAACTTGTTAATGAATCCATAGAAGATTTTGTAACGAGTCTTAAAATCCTTGTGAAAGATATTTTGATATGTGGTCTGCATGAATCTTTCAGTTATATAAAAGAAAGACTTCCTAGTGAAGGTGACATCAAATTGGACAAAGCAATTGAAATTTCCAAGTAACTTGAAACTTCAAGGTAACATACAAAACAATTAGAAAGCTGCACTGATTCTTCAAATACAAATTTTGTTGATGTATTACATACAAGCACAAAAAGGTGAAGACGCCCAGTAGGAAATTTCTAAAAATTCAGTACTGAATAAGCTGCTTTTTTCTTGAGGAAAAGAAGCTGCACCCGCCACTTTTGTGCTCTTTTCTTTGATGTATTTAACATGGGCATGTCAATGGCGGTAGGCATATGCGACTTTCTCGATGAAAATTCAACAACGAAATCACTGGTTTGTTGGAAGTTTCTGTTTCACCAGCTTGGAATATGATGAAAAATATGATGAATATTAAACAGTGAAATCACTGCATAAATGTTACATGCTGATTCATCTGCTTATTATTATCGATGAATAATGTGATGAAAATTCAATAGTGAAATCATTAGGTATCTGGGAGTTGCTTATTCACACACTTATTATTACCCGAAGAAAAATGTGAATATTCAATAGTGAAATCACCAAATATAATCGAATTGGTTTTTCACCACCTTTTTTAAAAGCAGAATGTACTTCCCCTATTAAAATAAAAACTGATTTAATTTATGTAGTACCTACCTAGTTATTATATTTTTATTGCATCATTTTTTACATAATATAAATTCAAATAATCACGAATCACAACAAACAAAATTATTTATTGTGGCTCCTCGAGTAACCTAGGAGTAGAAAAAATTTTCAGTTTACAATAATTCATACATACATATGTAACTATAAAGAGTTAGGTACTAACCTTTGGCATTATTTTCCACATAAATGTAACACCCGCTTTCATTGAAAAAAAAAACAACTAACTTGAAATTGAAATGAAAATATAAAACAAAAGAAGATTTCCAAAATGTTCAACAAGCCAACAAATAAAGCACGCGCCACAAAAGAAATACACAATAGAAGAAAAAATTCAGACGATCACGTGATCACGGCACGGCCTGCTGAATTGAAAGGGTTCATATTTTTGCACTACAGAAATCCTCACATTGTTCGTACCAGGAAAAAGTAAGGGCAATTTTAAAATTATCGTTACTTTTTATCGAGAAGAAGGTTATGCAAAGCAGGCGACGCCATTAAGAACAAAAAACTGAGAATGAGGACTTACTACTTTCCATTTGAAAACGTCGACTTTAATTCAGCAATAATTTCATATGGCCGAAGTAAGCCAAGGAGAGTTTTCAGAACTTTTTTTCTCTCGCAGAGTATCTTTACAAAGCAGACGAGTGGATTAAGAGAATGAACTGACGAACTTATGCATGACTTTTCGTCAATTAAATCATCGCTTAATTTTTTATTTTTAGCAACTTTTAATTTCGTATTGAAATCAGTTGGATTTTTTGGAACAAGTAAAAGAAGGGGTTATTTGGAAATGGTTCCCAAGTGCAAAGCAGATAATGTGATGAAAATCATGAACTGCTAAAACAATGCATTACTTTTTACTGCTGTAATCAGTGCACACTGTTTCGCCTATGAAGTGGTACTTGAATTTGATGATGAATTCAGCTTAATTTTTCATCGAGGACGAAATTTCCTGCTGGTCGATGTCTTACAAACACACATTCTAACAAAAAAAATCAAATGGAAAAACAAAGAACATGGAAAACTTATACTGATGAAAAAAATGAAACAAACACCTGTGGACGCTGTGGTCAACATCATTAATTAAAATGTCCCGCTATTGGAACAGTATGCCGCAAATGTAAGAAGACAAACTATTTTGCGCAAATGTGTAAGTCAATCAAAAAGGTCAATGTCATTGACTTACACGAAGACGACTAGGAAAGCGAATAAACGTCATCAAATGAAGATCTGTACATCGGTACATTGTTAACTGAGACAGAGACGAAAGATAACAATAGTATTTGGTATTGTAGCGTACGAGTAAATAATGGAAATATTAAAGTACAGTTGGATACTGGTGCGTAAACTAGTATAATTTCATTAGAAACTTTTAAAAAACTTTGATTAAAAACAAATAACTTAAGGGTATCAAACACAAACATACTAACTTTTAGTGGTGAAAAATTAATTGTGAAAGGAATGACTTGCATTCAATAAAAAAATCCAATCTATTGAATTTCATGTAATTGATTTAACATGTCAAACAGTGTTTGGTTTACGCACCTGTGCATTTAAAAAAATGTTCACTTGGAAAAAACCCAGGAGTTTTAAGTCGATACACACCACCTCTTTATCGATTTCAAATTCGCATATGATAGCGTAGACAGAGACGAGCTATATTAAGCCATGGCGCATAGAGGTAGAATTTTTTAAAAGTCTGTTCAACTATTTGATTATGCAGATGATGTTGACATCATTGGGAGAACGAAGCGAGCTGTTACCGGCGCGTTTGCAAGTATTGAATCGGAGGCGGTGAAAATAGGTTTGGCTATTAATGAGGACAAGACGAAGTATATGCTATCATCGAGAAAGGAATCTCGACATTGTCGGCTCGGGCAAAACGTCACGATGGATAGTCAAGGACTTTGTCTACCTGGGCTCCACTATAACATCGCAAAATGACATCAGCTCAGAGATCAAACGAAGAATTAATCTTGCCAATCGCTGTTTCTTCGGGCTTAGAAGGCATTTGAGAGAACCAAGGAGACCTTATATAAGACCCTAATCATCCCGGTCTTGCTATATGGGGCAGAAGCATGGACCCTGTCAAAAACGGATGAGAATCTGCTTGGGTGCTTTAAAACGAAAATTCATCGGTTGATCTTCGGCCCAGTATGTATCGATGGAGTATGGAGGAGAAGATTTAACAACGAGCTTTACGGGCTTTACAGCGACGTCGACCTGGTCAAGAAGCTGAAAATACAGCGGCTGAGATGGCTGAGACACGTGGAGCGTCTGGACACAGACGCAGCAGCCCGACGAGTCTTCGCATCTACTCCTGACGGTCTGCGCAGCAGAGGAAGACCCCACCTAAGGTGGCGCACACAAGTGAAGAACGACCTCAACCAACTTCGAGTGCGTAACTGGAAGCAGCTAGCTAGGGACCGAGCTGACTGGAGGGGCTTTTTAGTTGCGGCCGTAGTCCATGAAAAGAAAATAGTGTTATATAAAGAGAAAATGTAACGATAATTCTTGCTTACGATAATGTTTAGATAAATTTAAATTAATAAACAATCAATAGGTATTTACATAATGTATTGTTACGATCGTTTAAATTAATATACAAAATAAATTAAAAAAAAAGAGAGAAATTTTGGGTTTTGAACAATTTTGATGATTTGCAACCTAAAAAACTTCTAATTTTAATGATTTAAAACATAAAAAGAGTAACAGATTTAAATTCTTGTTTACATAACTGTTTTGAAAAATTAACATAATGGAATAATCAATGATAACTCAAATACATTTAAATGAATATTTAAACTTAATTGATAGGAAAGCGAGAAACCTGGAGGTTGTCGACAATTTTGATGATTTGCAACATAAAAAAAAAAGAAACTTCTAATTTTGATGATTTAAAACATAAACATAATAACAAAATTAAATGGTTATAAACATTCAAACTCGCAATGAATATACACTTGCTGTATCTCATGACTTTTCAAAAACTATTACGATAAGTCATAGCATGGCTGCAATATTTATATAGAGCGAGCCAGCCCCGAGAACCATTTATTATTTCGTAGAGATTATTTACAGTCAAAAAACTTTCTTGGAAGTATAAACGTTAGATTTCTTGTAAAATGGGACGCACCCCAATGAAGTGGTACACACTTTCGTCTTCTCTCCTGTTACATAAATTACAAGTTTACTGAAGATCGGTTCTATGTGGAATGAAATTTAAATTCAATAATTCGACTCGGGCTCTGAAAATTGTGCTTATAACTTTAGATGGATATTTAACATTGAAATAATTTCCTAGGGTTATTAATCGATGGATTATCTAGATTGCGGTAGATTAGACTGGAAGCCGAAGAGGACGCTCTTGTTAAGTGATGGTCATATATTTTGTCATCAACCTTAGCTATAATTGTTGCAAATATATCATGCCATTCGTTAACGTTACCTTCAGATAAGGATATACTGATATCGTGAGATAGCGCCAGTTGTTTCCAATTACTGAAAGGTGTTGCATTGGTTTGCAGCAATCTAACTAAGATGGCTCTATGAAAACTGTTTCCGCTTCGCTTCATCACCCTTATTAAATAGTCTGCATGGGCTTTTAGATTTTGCAAATATATAGGTGGCAAACCAGACTCCACGTGAATTGCGTAGGTTGGAGTTGCATTCGGTAATCTAAACAAACGCTTAAAGAAATATCTCTGAACATCTCCAAATTCCTCAATAGGAATTGTCCCAAAGGCCTGCACACCATAACACAAACAGGTGTTTACTGTAGCGTTAAATACTTGATATTTAGAAGACAGATCAATGTTTTGTTTTGCGAAGAATTTCGGCCACAACATGTTGAGTGCCAATTTTGCTTCTCTATTTTTTTCTTTCGCATGCTTCCGGTAGTTCAAATTGCTTGAAAACAATACACCAAGGTACTTAAACTCCCGAATTACTTATATCACGTCGTTGTTGAGTCGCCAAGCCTCTTAATCGGTTCTCAAAAATCATAACTTTTGTCTTCAAAACGTTTATATGGAGATCCCATGTCTTACAGAACGCCTGTAGTTTGTTTATTTGGAGTTGTAACGTAAAAGGATTGTCCGCTAACAGTACCAAGTCATCAGCGTAAAGGAGTACTTTTACGTGATTGCCCGCGAAGCTTAGTAAAGTAAGTAAGTACATTATAACGTTTTTTCCCTACAACAAACCACTGTACACTGAATTTTCTTTTTTCTAAGCTTTAATTTATCTTTTGAAATTTTTAGTCGTAATATTAGTCCAAAAGCAGATATTGGCCAAAAACCATTTTTGGCCGCCGTTTTTTTAAATGGCGACGCGAGCGGCAAAGTTACAAGGTGGCAAAATGAAAATTCGAAAAGGACACCTAAAAAACTATAAAAATGCCAAAAGTTCTGAAACTTCTCCAAAACTTTCCAGATAAAACCAGCAAATGACTGGACTACTAGTCAAAAGTTAATTTTTGCTGTTTCCAAAAATAATGGCACCCGCCATACAATACAACCGTTATGAAAAAAGTTTAATATCTCAGAAAGGGATCTAACGATTTTGAGGAAAATATTTGTGTTTACTGCTATGAGTATGACATACATTCTACATCTTGGTAAAAAAAATACAGAAACTGTAAATAACCGACCTGCTACAGACCCAATTAATTTTTATTTTCGGTTTTCTCGTCAACGTCTTGAGTGTGTGAAGTTAGCCCCCCTTTTAAATATTGTTATTTTTTAAAGTTGTTCCAGGTTATTCCCAATTTATTCCGCACTGTACCATTTTTTTTTGAAAGTTGTTCCAGGTTGTTCTGAAAATTGAACCAACCTCTAAATTCAATATTGCGTATGTTTTTTCGAAATCTGATTTTTTAAATTTTTTCTGGTTATAAAAACTGTTCTGAGCATTTTTCCAAAAAACTTAAAATTTAGGGCTTGTATTTTTAAAGATAGAGCCTTTCAAAGATTTTTTGAAAAATTCAAAATACAGATTTCCAATATTTTTTTTACCTTTGATTAGGATTATTTGATTATGCAGGGTGATTTACCTAAGTAGTGACAAAAACCTAGAGCTTGTAGGTTGGGTCGAGATAAGAAAAAAATATTATAGGAGGTGGTCTATTTCCCCCTGTTCAGCCGGATGGGGCATTTTTCGAAAAAAATGACTTAAACAGAAAAAAATTATTAAAAA
This sequence comes from Epistrophella euchroma, assembly GCA_947049315.1. NCBI lineage: Eukaryota > Metazoa > Arthropoda > Insecta > Diptera > Syrphidae > Epistrophella > Epistrophella euchroma. The sequence goes on from OX346245.1 coordinate 63,023,746, forward strand.
ACAACAATGCCGTTATTTTCAGTTTGAATGTTTTTCTTATTATTTTTCAAAATGTTGACTTCAAAAATTAATTTTCCAAAAACTATTCTCTAAAACAGATTTATTTAAATATAGAATAAAAGTAGAGATTTCTGGCTTTACAAAAAGGTATATGATGGTATTCTTAGTGTGTAGTGTTGATTTTTAATATTTTTTTTCAGCTGTTAATATTTTTTTTTTAGAAAATTGCCCTTCCGGCTAAACGGGGGGAAATAGACCCCCTCCCATACTATTTTTTTCTTGTCTCGACCCAACGCTTTAGCTTTTTGTCACACCTTAGGTGAATCCCCCTGTATCGGGATGTTCTCCCCCTGTATCGGGATGTTCGGTATAAGGTGCACCAAAAAGGTAGAGGGCATGGGAGGTGGTCTATTTCCCACCATTTAGGCGCTAGGGGCAATTTTCTCAAAATTCGACTTAAAATAGAAAAAAAAATGTTTAAAAAACAATGGTAACACTTACAATGTCATGTTTTAAACTTTTTTTTAAAGCCAGAAATCCATTCTTTTATTTAGTTTTTTAAATCGAGTTGCTAGAGAGCACAGTTTTTGAAAAATTAATTTTCAAACACAAAATTTTGAAAAAATAATGAAAAAAATTGTATTCAAACTAATTTTTTCAAAATTTTACGTAATTTAGTAGTAATTTTGTTTTTAATATTCGATGCTCCTATTAAATATTTTTACGAAAAAAATTTTTTAATGCTCCCCCACCCCCACTTGTTTATTAAAGAAAAAAAAATAAAACAGAATAGAACATAACATAGACAAAAACTCATTGTGACATAATTTCATAAAATAAAATACGATACAAAAATTTTAAAAGCAAGAACTTTTATAGGATATTAAATAAAAATTCTGTTATCGCCCCCATTTTTAAGAAATCGGAAGTTCGAAAACTAGTTCCAAGTTGTTTTAGGCTCTAGGGCACAGTACACAACACATATAGAAGCTAATATCTTCCGAGTTTTCATTTTTGTTCAGTTCTGCGAATGTCTTGTATTTTGTTTTTGTAAATTGTGGACGAGGCCGAGGGTCACTGCGATTCGGAAACACTTATGTTTTGTTTTTGTAAATTCTGACAGGCAGGTCACTGTAATTTTCGAAGATGCGAAATATATTACCTTTAATATCTGTACTGTGGTTCTAGGGTTTTTCTAAATTGTTGCTTTCGCTTCTTAAAATTGATTTTTGCTAGGAAACATTTAAACAAAATGCCTTTTTCCAAAATCGAAAATCTAAAACTTGTTAAATCACTCAAATCTAATTGTTCCAAAATTCATGCAAAAATATTGAAAATATTTTTAAAGATTATTCGTCGGTTTTATGTTGAGGTAACCTCATACAAAATAAGGCCGTATGTATACTGTTCGATTTTCAAAAGCGCACCGCAAAATAAAATTTTTTGTTTAATATCGTAAAAATCGTTTTTTTAGCTATAAAACCTTTGAATATGGATATTTTTTGATGAAATCTTGGAACAATGAGTTTAAATGAGATTCCTATTTAAAGTTTTTTTTATTATAGTGTTTTTTTTTAAAAAAAAAAAAAGGGTGTCAGAGGAGGGTTTTTTGTCCATTTGGTATATGTTTTAAATAAGATTTAGAATCCGTTTAAATAATTGGTAATGAAATCGGAATCAAGTTTTGAATTTTGGAAATTTTGAAAGTGCTTTAATAGTTTTTGTTGGTTTGTAGACTTAAGTTATTTATATTTTTGGATACAATTTTGGGATTGACTTGAAACAACTTTACGATTTTCGATTTTTGAAAAAGCAAAGTTGACGATGTTTTGTTAAAGTTTGTTTTCGGGCTTATATATATGAAGTATGCATCTAGGAATAGAATTTCTTATCAACACATGTATCTATAGTCAAATAATCCTAATCAAAGGTTAAAAAAAAATATTGGAGAGCGATATTTTGCATTTTTCGAAAAAAATTGAAAGGCCCTATCTTTAAAAATACAAGCCCCAAATTTTTATTTTTTTGAAACAATCTTCAGAACACTTTCTGAAACTAGAAAAAAAAAATTGAAAAATACGAATTTCAAAAAAGGGGGGCTGAAATTTTGCGTATAACTTACGAAATGTTGAACAAAGAAGTCCAAAAAGTTGGAACAATGTTCAGAACGACTATACAAACTGTAACAAAAAAAGGGGGGCTAACTTCACACTCTCCAACGCCTTAAACAATTTTGATTAAATTTTTTATTTAAATTTATAGCAACTCATAAATATATATTTTTCGGATTAAAAAAAAATATATATATGTAGTCTTGTTTTTTTTAAATAAATACATAGGTATGTATTTTTTATTTTTGAAATTCCGGTCTTAAGTGTTCCCCTTACCTTAAAGAACTGACTTAAGTGCAGTTAAAACTATGAATTAAGAATTTTTTTAGAAAGGGTACATTTTTATTGGTTTTATGAAAACTATACTTTAAATGGTTATCTAAAATTATTTTCAATTTAAAAAGAACTACAAAAGTCGAAACGCCACGTACGTGGTCATACGAAAGTGTGGGATTACAAGCAATCTAATAGGTGCGTCTTTAATTGCGGTTCGCTAATTTTCGTGAAGTTTTCTTTACATTTGCTTTTCGGAAATAAAGAGCGTTCATCGAATGCTCCTTTGTAAGTGAACTGACAAATGGCTTCTAAAATTGTTGTATTGAAATAAAAAGAAGTTGTGTTTGTCTTGCTACGATTAAGTTTTGATTAATTTATTTTTTTCATTTACATTTTCACAAAACACATTTAATTAATGTGGGAAATTTGATTTTGTTTTGACATACATATTTCATAATGATCGGATATGGCACTTAAGTGTTCTATGTCCAATACACGTTTCGGACGGTTACTTTTCGGTCGATTTTGACATAAAATTCCGACATTATCTGGCTATTAAAGTTCAATCTTTAGAATCTTCCAATCCTAAGTGAGTTTTAAGTATTTATTGAATTTAGTTATTGTAAAATAGACGACGTTTCGTACGTGATTACGTACGTATTTAGGTCTCTAAGAAATTTAATTAATATTTATTTTTATTGACAATATAACATTACTAACACTTTAATCGGCCCATCAAATTTTAAAACATTATCTTTTGATTTTTATTTGCGTTTCAATAGTTTATAATATTATTGTTAATTTAATATTTGAAGTCTTAAGAAATACGTTTCAAATTATGAAATTTTACATAATATTAGCTGTGTTTTGTTGAGCTAGTTACTGTGTCGATTCTGCAATGTTCCACATTAAGCTATAGTGTTACTGAAGATCAAATGTGCTGTTAACTTGTTGTTGGTAGAATTTGCATGTGAAAATTTAGCTTAATGTGAAGAGTTTCTTAATGTGCACATTAAGGAGTTGAACAAAACACACCTAATATAATTTTTCTCAAATACTTTATTTGAAAATAATTTCCAAATAAAATATATTTGCAAAATACTTTCATCCAAAACAAGTTGAACATAATATACATATATTACATAATTTTATTTTATTGTTTATTAAGAAATTGACCGTACATAGTGGTAAGTCCTTCACAGTCCCAACGTCTCTTAACTGTATTTTCAGTATTAAAAATATGTGGCATTTCTATTATCATTATAACACGTGAAAACAGTAGACACAATTCTTCTTTTTGATGTTTACTTGTTAAAACTTTATTTAGGTACGCGACAATTTTACGATTATAAAAAAGAACACAATGCCTATATCAAACAAAATAAAAGTCAGGGTTCTGCCTTCGCAGATCACGTATTAAAGCTCAACCACTTTAATATCGTGATCAAAAAGTATGGCTTGGCCGTTTCGCAGCCGAAACACAGAAAAGGTTTTGTAGAGTTAGGCCTTGTAGAGTTATGGGCTTGGCTCTTCATGAGATCTCATAACTTTTTCACAGCGAAAGCGTTATGTGCATGTGAGTCTTGGCGACCTTTTTTTACATAAAATGCTTTTGGTGGGATATCATTTCTTTTTGTAGGATCACCTATTATCCGTAAGAAATATACTTGAAACTCCCTTATAAATACTTCACTGTGAAACCCTGCTTCCAGTAAAACTACTTCACAGTTGATATTGTAGCAATAGGCATATGTAGGTATAACCTAGGCATTAAATAACTACATACAACCTACCTAACCTTTATATTGAGCTAAGTCTCTTAGCAAAACATCAGATATGTACTTGAAAATCATATACCTATGTACCTATACATAATTATTAAGCAATATAATATATAGTATTAAAAGTAACCCGTATATTTTTAACTTCGCAATAATTAGGGTAAACCTTAAAAAAATGAGCCGTCAATGAAAAATCTCTTAATTTTTTTTTTGACCGAAGAAAGTTGAAAGTTCATAATTTTTTCCTATCGCACACCCCTGAATATAAATACATATGCATACATACGTATAACATATATAATTCCAAGGCTACGTCATAGCGATACCGGCACGACAATTTTTTCACCAATTGTGGTGAAGATCATACAATACATAAACAACCCTTATTTCAAGCAAAGACATAATTGTGCATTGTTTTTTGTGTTTGTGAGTACAAAATAAAAAAAAAACAACCCTTACGTCAAGTATAGGCGGGTTATATGCATTGCTTTGTGTGGCATTGTTTTGTGTGCATTGTGAAAATTGTTGTTGTCTTAGATGTTTTATTATGGAGACCCATTTTTGGGGTGTTGGAGGGTGAAAGTTATAGATTTCTTAATTTTTTTGTTGTTTGTGTGCTAATCCTAGCCTACATTCCAAATTTCAGCTTTCTATTACTTCGGGAAGTACCCTTTAGGTTTTGATGAGTGAGTGGTCAGTGACAAAATCGACGTTTTTGGGTATAAATTACACCCAAAATATAAAAGCTAGAAATATGAAATTTGGTGTATTTTGTAAGTCCGCGGACTACACCAAATCCTGAAAATTTGAGCTCTCTAGATCTATCCAGATCGAAGTTATGAGGGACTGAAAATCCGACGAAACGTTACGAGAAAATATAGGTAGTGCCCGCCGCTCGTTTTGCTCGTCTTGGCAGGGGACACTACCCTGCCCCCAGATCTGGTCCAGTCGTGATGCTGATGATGGACTGTAAACAGTCCGAAATGCATACAGGTGTGTGTTTTTGATCGTTTCTTTGTTTCGTTTTTATAATCGTGTAATTGTGACGTATATAAAGGTTTAACAAGCAAACTTCAAAAACAAAAAGTGTGAAAACATTAAGGTATTATCGTTATTTTATGTTAGTATCTATTATTATTCCTTTATCATAATGTTTTTCTGTCTCTAAAATTTCTACATTGTTAAAATAAGATCTATGTCCTTTATCTATATACAATGTAATCCTAAGGCTGTTTTTAGTGAATATCCGTTATTAATATCAGATTTCTGACCTGATATACGGTTTTTGAGTTTTTGTATGTATAGATCACATAAACCGAAGAACAACTTAATATTCCATCATTTCGACACAAGGGCTTACGCAGGATTTCGGTTAGGGGAGGGCAAACTCATGCACATTTCATTTTATTTTTTTGAACAAGATATCGGTCAGTTCAAATTGGCTTAGCGCTTAGGTCTATTTTCTAATTTTTAATTTTCTTTTATTTTCTTTTATGTACTCTTTTATGTACTATTCTTTGAAAATAAATAAGGGCTTTTCATATTGATTTTTAAAAACTTATGGGGTTTCCCATTGGTAAAATCAAACAATTTGTTTTTGATTTGTTTATGTACTCTTTTATGTACTATTCTTTGAAAATAAATAAGGGCTTTTCATATTGATTTTTAAAAACTTATGGGGTTTCCCATTCCCTTCTTTTTGCGTTCCATTGGGCAAAATAAATTGATTTATTTTTGGTTTTGAATCAAATTTGTAAATCTTAATTTTTCGGCAGATTTTCCCTCCTTGTACGAATACCAACACAAATCCACCTGTCAGTTTTCAAATCTTTTTCAATGATGTTTCGGTTGTGAAAATTATGTTGAAAAATGTTGAAAATAATTGCTAATAAATAAATGGTAGCAGTTTAAAATGAACCGGCAACTTTATTAAGTTCGTATTTCTTCTCTAAAAATAAATCGAGGGATGAAGATTATTTTGAAATATTGGCATAGCAACAATAATGCACAAATACAGTGACAAAAATAAATCAATTTGAAATTGTGTTCCATTCGCCACATTTTAATTTACCAATGGAAAACCTAAAGAAACCAACGATTATAACAAAACTATAAAAAATTGCATCATTTCTATTTACAAATACATAACATAATTTTAAAAATTTTAAAACACTGCTTTACAAAATTCTTTAAATAAAAAAAATATTTTTAAATTCTTCAAAACTTTTTTTTGTATTATTCGCGGAATTTTGTTAAAAAGAATTTTGAAAATCAGAATACTGAAAAGCAGAATTTTGAAAAGCTGAATATTAAACTGCCCCCCCCCCCCTGCGTACGCCCTTGCCTAGACATTTTATTTTACAGATGATGTTAGATTTATCTTCTTCTGATAATTTACTTTTAAGATTTGAAAACAAAGATGTTCTTAAGGTATTTGCTGATTTAAAAGCTTATCTTTATTTTGTATAGTACATTATGTACTAAATGTTTTTGTATTAAAATTAAAGGATTCAAATATCTATTAACTAATGTCTTTATTATATTAATTAATGAATTATTTCACTATTTTCGGCCCAAAAGGTAATGTCACTGTTATTTAATACTTTGCTTATAATTTTGTTCGCTGTATTAATAATAACCTGTTTCGGCTGTCTAGAGTTGTAGTTAATAAGACGACCTGATGCAGTTTGCTTTTTATACTAATCAAATAATATAACTGATAACTCTATATATATGTAATATAAAAAATGCTTCAACTTTTATTTCAAAAGTATCACCAATTTTATTTTGAAGATAATACTCTAATTACTTTTGATGTTGTATCATTATTTAAAAAAGTTCCTATTACCTTGGCAATAAAATAGAAAAAAGAAAAAGTCACTTAGGATTAGAAGATCTTAATTTAAAAAGGTCACTAAAAAGGAATAATTGTTCTACCTTTAGTTTTGAAATAAAATTTTAACAATACTGTGGGACTTAAAAAGAGATTTAAACCAAAAAAGCTTATTTTTGTTGCTCTTAATTTTTCCTTGAATAATATTTATTTCATATATTTTCTTTTTTTCAGAGTAATTTTTCTATGCAACCTGTCTATCCCAGTTTCCATTGCTCCCATCAATGATCAACCATTTACACTCATGACACATGCACCACAAATGAATGTCGTCGAGAGTGAAAACCGAACTATAACAAAAAACATGTTACTTACCGAAGACAAGGACACTTCTCCTGAAGGAATCCTCTATGAAGTAATGAGCGGTCCTACGCTTGGAGTTCTTAAAAAGAGCTCTCCCAACGGAGAATCTCAAGATCTAATCGTTCATTCTAATCAATTCACTCAAGCTGATATAAATAATAATCGAATAACATATGTTCATTTTGGAACTCCACAATCAACTACATTTTACTTTACAGTATCCGATGGGCATTTTGATCCAGCATACGAAATATTTACAATTAAAGTTGATCCTATTAAAATTCTACCGACTGATAAACAAACCCCAGTGTTAGTTCAGCAAGGTGGAACAACAGCTACTCTCCAAGTAATCAATATTGCACTAAAAACTAATGTGAAGCAGAATCGACTTTTGTATAATATCACAAATTCACCTTTGTATGGCATAATAGTACTAAGGCACCAGCCAACTCTAAGATTTAGTCAAGATCTTTTAGATGATTCACAAATAAGTTACATGCAGACTGATTTGAGCAAGTCTAACGACACATTTCAAGTCTATGCTTACGTTCCAAATACAAACTATGGTACTGTTTTAGATGTTTTGGTACTTGTAGAGCCTGTTATTAAGATCAATGATATCTGCCTGCAAAATGTCGTAAGGGTTCGACTTGACACTTCATTAGTTGCGGACAGTCCACTTTTGGCTAAAATGAATAAATTTAATGCAAAGTTTATTATTACACGCACACCAAGTTCAGGGCAAATAACGAAAATCATTAGAAGTTCTGGTGATTTTGAGAGCCAAAATGAACGAAGCACAAATACTTTTTCGTACAAGGAATTAAAAAGCGGAGTTATTTATTTCATTCCATATGAAAGCAACAGTAAAAAATTACCGGATGTATTTGAGTACAACTTAATTATTAAAAATGTTCAACCCGCTCAAGGAATTGTAAAGATTGAGTATTATACCGAAAAAGAAGACACAGAATTGGTCATTGTTGAAAGTAGTCAGTTTTCCTTGAACTACATGGCTGTTATATATGTTTTTATACTCGTTGTTGTAATTGCTTTAATAGTTTTGTTTACGTTTAAGCTTCGTTGTCTTAAACAAAACAAGATAAATCTATGCAAAGAACATCCTCCTTCCTTACCTTGTCCTCCGGATCTAACATCAGTAAGCCCCACTCACAACTATAACAATTCGGAAGTTGACTCGATTCCTGCTACAGCTGCTTCTACACCTTTGCCATGTTTCAGCAACATACCACACTGCAAAGTAATGCGAGTTGAAAGTTACAAAGTAAGTGGCACTGATTATGATGAATATGACAATGATTTTGACCTAAAAGACGATCAGAGGGAAATTCAACACATGGTACCTAATCAGTATCAAAACTCATATGCAGACAATGATACATGGAGTTCTTCTTGTGATATGGCTAATGATTTAGGATATTCAACAGTAAAGTCAAACCAACCGTCCAGTAATCCACTCCTAAGACGAAATCAATATTGGGTGTAGTTTGAGTATTTAAACAAAGTGTGACTAAAACGTTCAGAATAAGAACATTGTTTTTTAAGCAGTATATTTGAAGACAACTTATATTTAGAAATTTTGGGTTTGACTGATTATTATGATTTTATTTATATGTATATGTTACTGTAAAATCCACACAAGAGGAAATTGTATATCACAGTTACTTAGTACAGATTTTCAAGACATTAGTGCCTGCCTGTCGACTTAACATCACCTTAATGCAGCAATTTATTTGCATGAGTATGATAGAGAACTCAAAGAAGGACTAAAGATCCTTAGAACCTGCGAAGCAGTTTATAAAAATCCTTTTAGACAGGAAAAACTGTTGACAAAAGTCCGGAATGAATATTTTACTATTGTTAATGGAAAATTCTAAGATTTACCAGTTTTATGTAGAAGTTCAATATTTCAGAGTTTTACAGTTATATATATCTTATTTCAAGACTCTAGAAAGAAAACAGCTCCTTTCTAAACTAGATAACTTGAGCTCGCTGAAAATCTGAAAAATATCAATCTTTTTTATTTTTCTAATTTTTTTTATATATGAGTAGGTACATTGTGCAAACGAAATTAGATGGTGTAAAAGTATGGTTTGCTAATTTTATGGTATACATATGTATTTTATATAAATATAACAAATAAAAATTTTGTGAGTGCTAGTTGAATGAACGTGATTCAAATATTGATCCATGCTTCAATAATTTTAACTTAACGAATTCGGCAGATTAACTGTGGTTCAATGATAATTCAAGAATGTAATGCTAGAACCATATTTGAACATTCGCCCAAGTTGGCGATTAAAAATTTGCTGAACCAAATATCAGTATTTGAACCACGTGTTTGTAACTGGCCCTACGTCTATAACTTGGTATTTTAAAATCCTGCTATTCGTTTAATTTTTTAATGTACAGAAAACAAATTGAAATATTTTTAAATCTTCGCGACTTATATCTCATATACGGTATCGAGACACAAGACCAAGTGACATAAATCCAAATAAGGGTGTTTGGTTTTAAAAACGTTTAAATTTGACTTATTGTCACTTTCTTAAAGCGATATCGTATAAGCGATATGTCACGGCGACAGCACCTCCATATCAAAATTACCGAGAAGTTTTTTATTTTTGTCATAAGTTACTTTTGCTACTATACACGACGTTACCACGCGTGTGTTGCCGTAATATTGTGTTCTTTGATTCATGAAAATATATTCTACACATACACAACACTAACCAACAAGTCTTATTAAAATTCAATATTCGGGTTCCAATCCTCGGATTTTGTAGCATAGATCTTAGTACTGTATTGTAAAAAATAGAAAAATAAAGAAAAAACAAAATTTATTTTAAGCGCCATTTTGTAAGTATATTATTTATAATTCATAATAATAATTAATAAGACAATATATAGTATAATGTTTACATATATTTTTAAAAAGTTTTGTATGCTTATATTTCAATATTAACATAAGAGTAGGTAGGTTCTATCGTGCAAATAAAAATTGTTTTAAGAGAACCGGTTTTTTATTTAGGTAATATCGTAATATTGCGAAAGGCAATGGCGCAGTATGGATGTAGTCGTAGTGCTTAAAGCCCGATCCAAACATGTCTCGTGTGGTGTGTTGTGGAGTGTTGTGGACTGAGTATACTAATCAAGCGTGCTGTCTTAGAAACTGACATTTTTTATTTTGTATTGTTCTGTTTACAAGAGCATTGTTTCCTCTTTCCCGCACACTAAAAAAAATGTCTTCGCCATAGAGTGGTATGGCGCAACCGTTAAAAATTAGATTTCGACACAACACGCCACAACACATCACACGAGACCAATATGGATCTACGAATATGAAATACATTGGAGCGATAGCGACACATGACTCCACAACACACCACACGAGGCATGTGTGGACCCGGCTTAACTGCTTACTTAGAGGTGTGAGATCGAGCACCACTCTAGCCAGCATTCTTCCTCCAGCTTAAACTATTACAGTAAACGCTCGATACAGTGAAACTCGGTAGAGGGAACTATCCAATTTAGTGAACACCCAAAATTTTATATACAATATTCTAAATAGTGAACAAAAGCATCACTATGTCGAGATTTTTTTGTCCAAATATTTGTGTTCAGTACTTAACAAGAATATTACAGCTGCAAGGGCGTACGAAGGCCGGGGCCGGCCCCTAATATATATTACTTTCCTACATTTTTTTTTGGTTGAGTAATGCACAAATAAATAAATAAATTTGATGGCACAACAGCTCATGAAGAATTAGGGCCTAGTGACTTACACTGTGCAGACACGCACACAGGAATGGAGGGGACCTACAGTTTATTGCCGAATCCGAACGGCTAACGAGCGGCAGTTTTCTGTGACAGGAGATACTCTTGGAGGATTTATCAATTCCTCGCAAGAGGCAGTAGCCGTTTTTTCTTTTAAATAAATAGGTGGCGAGGCTGGGGATCGAAACTTAGACCTCCGGCATGACAGTCCACAATGACACAATATTAATTTTAAAAACTATCTTCGATGTTAAAATTTTATTTATGTCGTTCGTCATTACCTACAAACAAAACGTTAACTTTGTTCAAAATTAACATAGAATACAAATTTTTGATTTCTGTATTAACTAGCTACATACTTTTATATACACTAAGGTGTCTGTTACTTCCCAAATCAAGTCTTTTGACCAGACGCTCCCTAAATCGAAAGTGTATGCCCTACAAAAAATTTATTTAACAAATTCTGTCATCAACCTGTGCCTTTAGGTAAGAGGCAAAAGAAAAAAAATTTGAAAATATTTTCTATAATTTTTTTTTTCCATAAACTTTGAATGATGTTTTTTAAAGAGATGATTATATAATAAAAATCAACAAAAAAAATTAAGAATATCTGCAGTGCGAGGAAAAAAAATACGTAAAAAGTTCATACATTTCGTAAAAATTTGTACGGCTTTAGAGGAACGGTTTAATGAGCTCGGCCAATTTTGTTTTTTTTTTTTGTCCATAAATTTACTGTAGGGCATAAACTTTTTATACAGGGGGTGTCTGATCCAAATAAAATATAAGTTTGGGAAAGAACGGAGACTATAATATGCATGCTGTTAAAATTTACTTCTTTAGTTAAGATAATGAAACGGATTTTTTTTATAAACACTGAATATTATATCTACGTTGCAAGGGTTTTCTGGGTCAAAATTCTTTTTTCAAAATTCTGTTTTTCAAAATTTTCCTTTGAAAATTCTGCTTTTCGAAGTTCTGTTTTTCAAAATTTTGCTTTTCAATATTCTGCTTTTCAAAATTCTTTTTAACAAAATTCTGCGAAAAATAACGAAAAAGTTTTGAAAAATGTAAAACATTTTTAATTTTTTTTTATTATTTGCAGAGTTTCGTAAAACAGTGTATTACAATTTTAAAAAATTATATTATGTATTAGTTAACAGAAATAATGTACTTTTTTTTTTTTTTTTTGCTATCGTCGCTTAAAAGTGTTGCTCGGAGTCATATCATGAAGTTTTTAAAATCTATATACGAAAGCCCTTATTTACTTTCAAAGCTGGATAGCAGAAAGAGCCATGAAATGGAGAGAACATAAGAAAAATTAAATTAAAAATCAGAAAATAGACCTATAAGCGCTTAGCCTATAGGCTGAGTTTGCCCCCCCCCCCCCCTCCCCACTAAGCGAAATCATAAGTACGCCCTTGTCAAGCTGCAACGCGTTTACAGCATTTTCGAATAACTTTTAACAAATATTACCATTCATTTATGTGTATTGTACCCAGTCATGAAAGTAAGTAAAAACTATAGACCCAGTAAATCACAAGTTGATCATGTAATCCAACTTGTATGACCTATTGTGATTCTTTCTTTCCAGAATTTAGTAAAGGGTAAATGTATGTTCATAATGTATGGGTATGTATGTAATTTATCAATTTCTATATCAGTAACGCAGAATATTAGGTGCGTTTTATTATCGCGGATAACCCATATGGTTCACCCCGAAAAAATAAAACGATACAGATCCAATTGACAACAACTGTTGTATACCCACCTCTTTTTCCTTATGCCTGTTTATTTTTCATGTATCTACAATTTACCTGTCTCTTCTTTACACTGAATTTTATATTGCCTTACCATTTGCAAAAGGCACAACACCATCTACCCGCCACATTAGAACCTTTTTTTGGGTCTTGAAATGAAACCCCGATAGAAACCTAGATCTTGTGTTCTTTTTGTTCTACGTGTTAAAAGATAACCTCTACCCAGACCCGTAGATAATAAAACGAAGCTTTTTATATGCTCATTTCTGTACGTTTTACCATTGCTTAAAAAAACTGCGAGGTATGCACTTTAGGAAGCTGTCAAAAAGTAAGAACAACTTGTTATTCTGAATTTTTAGTAATAAAATAAAATGTTCAAAGGCATTTCTGAATCCTTTTTGGTCAAACAATATAGAATGGCCAAATCAACGGTGGGCTTCATAAATAAAATGAGAGAAATCTAGGCGCACGGTAGTGCGCCCGCCAAGACGAGCGGTGAGCACTACTTATATTTTCTCGAAACGTTTCGTCGTATTTTCAAGCCCTCATAGCTTCGGTATGGATAGCGCTAGAGAGCTCAAATTTTCAGGATTAGATGTAGTCCGCGGCCTTATAAGACGCACCAAATTTCATATTTCTAGCTTTTATAGTTTGGATGTTATTAATACCCAAAAAACGTCGATTTAGTCACTGACCACTCACTCATCAAAACCTAAAGGGTACTTCCCGAAGTGCTAGAAAGCTGAAATTTGGAATGTAGGCTAGGATTTGCATGCAAACAACAAAAAAATTAATAAATCTGTAACTTTCACCCTCCAACACCCCAAAAGTGGAGGTTTATAATAAAACCTCTAAAACAACAACAATTTTCACAATCACACACAACAATGCAGTGCTAACCCCAACTATATTTGATGTGAGGGTTGTTTGTTTTTAAATTTTATATTCACGAAAACAAAAAAACAATGCACAATGGCTTTGCTTAAAATAAGGGTTGTTTATATATTGTCTGATCTTCACCACGATCGCTGAACTGTCGTCTCGTTCAGTATGAAGTATCCTTGGAATTTCATGTATGTATGTATATGTACTTATATTCAGGGGTGTGCAATAGGAAAATAATGAACTTTCATTTTTCGCTTCGGTGAAAATAAATAAAGAGATTTTACATTGACGGATCATTTTTTTTAAGGTTTAAGTACCTTATTACCTTAAATTTTGCGAAGATAAAAATATATGCGTTACTTTTACTTATATAATTTCTAAAAAAATGCGTAGTAAGTTACATAGGTATTTATTTTCATGTTTCTGGTCTTTGCTAAGAGACTTAGCTCAATATAAAGGTACCCAAGTAACATGAGGCTTACTTATGGGCGCTAAATGACCTCTTGAAGAGAACTTCGAGACTGTTAAAAGCCTTAAATGGCCTAGTTATGGGAGGCTCTTCATACTTATAGCAGTATATTTATTCTCCTTATGGGATGACAGACGCTGCTTTGTAAAGCTGCTTAACTCTTGCTAAGAGACTGCGTGTTTTCCTAAACGAGTATCTTGAAAGAGAGTATGCGCAACCTTAAAAAAATAAATCTCTCTCGTTTTATATTTCTTTTTTGTGTGTGTGCGTCATGCTCTCATATCAAAAAAAAACTTATGTGTTTTTTGATGTGAGTATTTGTCGGGAAAGTAAATTGACATAGGTATATTAATTGCGATAATTGTGGCATAATGTAAACAAAAATCTTGTTGCAATTTAAATTTTATCTACTAAATTGCACATTTTGCTTCGAAAAAAAACAACGCGCCTTGAAAAAAATGTGTATTTAAATAGTTTTGTGAATACTTTTTTTCTGTAACAAACGTTTATGCTTGATTTACCAGGACAGACAAAATTTCATTTTTTTTTACTTTTTTTTGTCATTTATTGTCATTATTATTATTATTTTTTTTTTTTTTCACTTCAGATCCTTTGTTGTAGTGAGCTTAGAGCAAGCTGCAACATACAATCAGAGGCTCATGATAAGTGCATGTGTTAGTGGTTAGTAATAAATTTAGAAAAATAAAGCGAACTAACACATGCACAATAATAAAATACATACGAATAGTAAACAACATTAAGCAATATAATGGTACAAATAAACATTATCATAATACACAGAACATTTGAAGTGTCCATTGTCAAGAGTAATAAACAATCACGAACGTGGAGCACTGGTTCTAAACACTTTTTTTAATCCCATTTTACTCGTGTTAAAATCAACAGAGGAAGCATTTAAATTGAAAAGCTTGCTCATACGGCCAAGAGGCTCATGTAAGCCGAAGTTTGTTCTAGGAAAATCAACATGTAAAAGTTCAAATCTTCGCAGTTGGTGTGATCCTCCACGGTAATTCAATCCAATGCAAGCCAACAAATCGGGAGCGTCGATTTGACCATTAATAAGTTGGTGAAGACAAATTAAATCATTATTAACACGCCTTTGATGTAATGTTTGAACCTGCAGAAGTTGGATCCGATGTTCGTATGGTGGCGGGTTAAATGGATCGGTCCAAGGAAGACCTTTGAGAGCAAAACGAATGAATTTATGTTGTATTGATTCAATTCGACTTTTGTGAATTTCATATAAAGGAGTCCATACTTGTGAGGCGTACTCAAGGTGGGGTCGTACATAATAATTGTATAAAGAAAGAGTAACATACGGATCGTTGAATTCCTTTGCCCAACGTTTTATAAATCCAAAGCATAGAGTTTGCTTTACTTACAATGTAGTTTATATGTTCAGTGAATTCCAAATTGTAGCTAAAGTTAACACCTAAGTCCTTAAAACTAAAGACACGACTAAGTTTGTGCTGCAAAATTGAATATTCAAAAGCACTAGCCACACGTTTTCTTGAGAATGTAATTGTTTGGCACTTGGATGGGTTAAGTGAGAGTCCATTTTTAGCACACCAATTGGTAAAACTATCAATATCGGCTTGCAGAAGAACGTGGTCATGGCTAGCCTTTATTGTTTTAAGAATCTTCATATCATCAGCAAAAATAAGAATATCACTAGAACGTATACATGATATTACATCATTTATAGCTAAAATAAATAAGAATGGGCCCAAGCGACTTCCTTGAGGAACACCTGAGCGGGCAATGAAAGGGTTTGAATTTGAAAGAGAATTTCGGAATTTTACCTGATAGGATCTATTTTCAAGGTATGGTTTTATCCATTCTATTAAAAAAAAGGTGGAAAACCGAAGGTTTTTAGTTTGTATACAATTATGTTGTGACTAAGTTGATCGAAGGCCTTTGAAAAGTCAGTTTAAACACAGTCCACTTCACTTCCGTTTTCTAATGCATTAGAGCATTATGTAGGTATAACAAAAACCAACAAGATAAAAAAAAACTGGCTTTAAATAAAATTGTAATTTCTCTTATACTGCGTAAATATTCTGCTGCCTCCATTAAGCAAATAAAGACAAAACACAAGAAAAAATTAACTTGCATATTTTTTTAAGTATATCTACTTAAAGATTTAATCAGAATACTATTATTGCATTCGGTAAATCCAGTATTAAAGAAATATTCAATATTAAAGAACACCTTTCTAATATAAAACTATAACCATTGTGTGTTTACATAACTTGCACATAATTATCTATACATAATACATTTTTAAGATTTTAGTCACAATAAAAAACCAAAAAATATTTTATTAGGACCATATTTTTATGTTACGTTAACCCTAAAAATAAAGAAAACACTTTTCATTCCTATTGAAATATGGCTGCTGTTCACCGATTCTTCAACTCTTGGTTCAACGTCTTTATGAGACCTTTGTTATATTTACACAATGAGTAAGAGAACAAGAAGACAAAACACTTCTTATGAGCTTTCAAATGCTCTTATGAGACTTCAGTTTGAGGCTTAGCAAACAATCGAAACACTTTTTATGAGAATTCAAATGCTCTTATGGGACTACGAGAAACAAATATCTGTGGCGCGTTCTTTCTTTTTATACATTCTAACTATTGCTGATGTATGAAACAAAAAATCTTTAATTCTGTTAGATTTCTATTTTGAAACAATGAAAATACATTATGACATCATAATTTTTGGAAGTAAATTAAGTTTCGTATTAGTATAATCTCTTGTGAAAATACAATTGATGACAACTACTAACGCAACAGCAATTTAAGATATCATACAAATTTTTTGATACTCATACTCATGGTATAATGAACCTCAAAAACCTCTCTATACGTACACCAAACCAAAAAATCGATCCAAATTAATGAACTTGCCACTTGTTTCCAGCTGATAGCGTATCCGATAGAAGCATGAACAGAAGCAAATTGTCTTCAGTAAAAGAACGCACTTCTATTTAATTCAATTAAAACAGTAGTTCGATTGGCATTTAAAAACTTTAGCTCCCATTCGATGCTTGATCTCTTATTTATGTGTTGTTATGAGATTGTAGAGACTAAAAATGACGCTTAGCGTTTAAGTTTCATAACGAGAAACTTAAAAAACTTAAATTGATCTAGATATAGGATTTAAATACTTTGACATTTGAAAAATGCTAACCTCTTATAGTAAAATTGTTAATAGACGAATATGAGTATTATAACAAGATCTTAATTCTTAAGTATAGGTATGAGATAAAAAAGTGTCTTATGGGAGTTTTTTTTTAGATTTCAAGAGCTAAGCTCTGGAGAGTTTGTTAGTTGGGATAGTTATTATTATTATTATTATTATTATTATTATTAGTTATTAGGCCTATTGCTACAATATCAATTGGAAAGTAGTTTCATTGGAATCAGAATCCCACCGTGAAGTATTTAAGGGATGTTCAGGTGTTTTTCTTATGGATAATAGGTGATCCTACAAAAAGAAATGAAATCCCACCAAAAACACTTCATGTAAAATAGGTCGCCAAGACTCACAAGCTCATAACGCTTTTGCTATGAAAAAGTTATGAAATCTCATGAAGAGCAAAGCCCTTAACTTTATTAGGCCTAACTCTCCAAACCCTAAATCGTGGTCAAAAATTATGGCTTGGCCGTTTCCCATAGATTTAATGTAAAATGAAGTCTGCCATGCTAAACTTCTATGTGAAACGACCAGGCCAAAATTTTTGACCACGATTTAGGGTTTGTAGAGTTAGGGCTTGGAGAGTTAGGCCTAATAGAGTTAAGGGCTTGGCTCTTCATGAGATTTCATAACTTTTTTATAGCAAAAGCGTTATGAGCTTGTGAGTCTTGGCGACCTATTTTACATGAAATGTTTTTGGTGGTTAATTCTTACCTGTAACCTATCATTGTATTCAATTTTTGTTTTGTTTTTGGTATGAATAAAAAAGTTTATTGTATGTTATTTTCAATATTATTAAATGTTGACCAAATTAAAACTTATCACTGGAATAAAATATTACTTTTGAATCAAATGCTACTTTGACCTTTGAATCTTCTCTCTCGAAACAGTGAACAAATTTAAAGGGAAAAATCATAAGGAACATTGCTAAAGACTCCGAAGTGATTAAATGCCTGTTGGCCTTTCTTTTTTTTTCATTTTTTTTTTAAATGCGTCTACCTAAATTAAAATTAAATTTTAATTGATAAGTAGTTATTCTGTTGGTATCTCTGTTCCTGCTGGTACATACCTAAAAGCAAATAATTCATCTCGAAATTATGTTTTTTTCAAACAGTATAATGTTAAAAAAATATATACACAACATATAAAGTATTATATCACTGTCAATGGACGAATTGTTCTTTTGAGTTTAATTGATCTCAAAACTAATATGATTTTTGTGGAAAAGGATGAGTTTTATTCGACGAAGGAGTGACTTGCAGCCCAGCATTGTCATAAGAGTATTCAGTAGTTGTTGTGCTATCTTCTGCGGGATAACGAGTGCTTACTGGTGTTGTAACTGTTAGTACTGTTGATCCCTCCATTCCTTTAAGAAAATAATAGAATTTATAGATTTGACCTCAGACTTACTAATTAAATACGGTTTGTTTACCTGTCACACTAAAAATTTGTGAAGGTGGTCTTTCTGGTTCGTGCATATTCATGACGTTGGCTATTGTTCCGGCATTGCGTTCCTTTGAATTCGTCTCTTTCTTAGATGTCAGTTTCTTAAGAAATTTCATTACACTTCGTCTTTTTTTTATCCATCGTATCACTTTTACTCCAGTTGAAAATATCACAATAACTAGAAGAACAATCAGGATAATAAAGATCACGTCTTGCTGTTCTTTCATTGCACGAACTTGCGCAGGTAGGCTAACATCTTTGCTATATCCTGAATGCAAACAATAAAAAGATATTAAGAAATTATTTTTCAGAAAATTGTGTTTATGTATACATAGTGTGGGAGGCTGTTAAAATAATGGGTACAAAAATAACTAATTCCGAATAACCATCTTCAGGTTGCTTCGGTATAAACAAAACAGAAGATCTTAATTCGGAATTCGACAAAACACTTCTTAAGACATTATCGCTACTGATATCTATAGTACTATCATGGACACGAACGATTAGGGCGGCACCTAGTGAGTTGAACGAACACTTTCTCTTTTCTTCACTTGGAGACTTTTGCAGAGTTCTGTTTCTTGGAACTAAAGAACGAGAACACTGTATACTAAATTTGCGACCGTCCGAGGGAGAAAAAAAAGAACATATAATAACAAGAAGGAAAGTGTAACATAATAGGTTCGTTCGCGTACTCCCCAAATCTACGAATTTTTACGAATTTCTACAAATTTAACGCAAATTGTGTTCGTTTACTCAATAAATGTGTAGTTTTTCGCAGAAGGGAACGCTCTCGAGAGAGTAAATTATTTCCCCTTTCTGCTAATTTCAGCCTAAAGAAATTCTTCGGGCAGAAATATGAGTTCAGTCAAAAGTCACTTTGATATTTGCCAGAACATCTCTTTTCTTATACTCCTCTGTTTTATTTAATTTAATGTAATAAATTAACTTTTTCTTACTTTTTTATTTTATTTTGAAAATCCTTTCAAAGAAATGATGACGATATTTATTTTTTTTGTTTTCAAATATTTGACGTTAGAAAACCGGTAAAAATTATTTGTTCAAAGCGTTCGTGTACTATTTCGCAGTTTTATTTCTCTCTGAGAGAATTTCATCCCCACTCCTCAATATTTGATAGACTGTGAATTTTAGTGCAGAAAGTACACGAACGAAGCTAATGTTTGTATGAATATGTGTGTGTAGGAACTGTGCGTTGATTTTTTTTCTTCAGCATGACGTTTTGTGTAATAGAAAAAATATGAATGTATAAAAATCTGTAACCATGATTGCCACTAGCAAAAATTGTTTTTAACAATTTCTATATTATTTTTTGTTGAGGTATTTTCGGTAAATTAGAATAAATATATATTGTGTATATAGTTGGATGTATAATAATGTATAGGTATATTATAATATGTACTTTTGTTTTAGGCTTTTTTATGCCTTTTAGGCATTATTTCACTGGCTGAGGCTTTGAGGCTTATTTTTTTTTTCAAAAAGTCTTTTTTATTCATTTCATAGAAACTATATTTTTTTAAAATATATTTGTTCTTCATATTATTTATTTATTAATTTATTGTTTAAAAAATTCTAAAAAAAATCTTGGCCAAAAAATAATTCTGACGAGTACCTATTACTATTTTCTAAAAGAATTTGTATCCACATTCAAACTATTCACAATTGTCCAATGATAGTAAAGAAAATTTTTTGCCATGAAGAGATATACTTGGGAGGAAAAGTGGCAGCATGCATTGCTGTTAAATGCATGCGATTTAACGTTATTTCTCGAAAACTGTATACATTTTTTCATCGAAATACCGCTTACGCTGCATTTTCCTCATGTCATTATTTATTAAATATAAAAAATATGTACGATTTTAAGGAACAGGACGATAAGTACCTTTGTAATTTAAATAACTGAATTAACTAATGTTCCTTAATAAGATGTTTATTGTGATTTATTTAATTTTTTTTAATAAGGGTGTGTTTTTTATTTAAAAGATTTTGTTTGTTTAATTAAAAAAATTATGTGAGGCTTTTTTTTTTATTGAAAAATGCGAGGCATTATTTTTCCCAAAGTGGCTGGCAACGCTGGCCCAAACGTAAAAAAAAAAACGACTCCATGATAGTACTATAGTGCCTGTTTATATTGTATTTTTGACGAACGGCGCATCCAGTGAGATGGGTAGATTTTGTGTGAGTAAAAAATAGAAGGGTTAATTCCACCCAAATTACGCCGATGCGCCAATTTCAATAAATGTTTTCGGATTGAGCACGAAGAATTTTTTTGTGTGAGTGAGAGATACATGGTTGTTAAGGATGTGAGATAGGGATGGCTAGATTGAAAGGATTTTTTCTCTATAATGTAAACACGATGAACATTTTGATGAACGAAAATATGCTTCCTCAAAAATACAATGTAAACAGGCACATAGATTTTATATACAATGCTGATACAACCAAAAAACTATACACATATAATGGTTACTTTTATCATATTTCTATTTATATCCATCTTAGTATTCTGCTGATGCGAAACAAAATTTTTCTGAGGTCGCTAACGACAGCGAAATGCTTACGATACGAAAACCACAGCAAATTTAGTAAAGTCTTAAGGTTTTTTTGAAATTCGCAATGAATTACCAATAAAACGCCGCACCTGTTGGTTGAAATAGGGGCCATTTATATGGATCATTAAAACGCATCAGATAAAACTATTTTTTTCTGTATGCTGCAAAGCGCACCAATATGCATGCTCAAAATAGTGAAAATTGGTAATTTTCTTATAAAAAATAACATTGGGTGTCGAGTTTCAAAGGGAACCAATGGGAAGTTATCAGTGTGGGTCAAACCCAGCCTCTTTTCGGGAAGTTATCAGTGTGGGTCAAACCCAGCCTCTTTTCTTATCTTGAGTTGGGCTGTTATGGCAAATTACTGTTTTCTTTGTGGGTCAACTTAACTCAATTTAAGTTCTTTTTGCAAAACAAGTTAAAGTTATGCCGTATTTGGATTCACAAAATTTTAAATTTAAGTCGACTTAGGTTGTTTTTCCAAAATATACATTTTGCAAAAATTGTGAAAAGTTGAGTCATAAGTTAACTTAGGCTGTTGTGGAACGTCGTATTTGTTGTGAAGATTCAGTGCAAGTACATTTTAGAAGTGATATTTTTTAGTTTAAAAGTTCTTAATTAAGAGCAGTTAAAACAGTTTTCTCAGAAAGTGCTAAAGCCAAAGTAAGCTATTTTTTTACTTGCTATATAGGTACTATAGGGAAAGTTATGGATTCTGATGTGTATCTGTATGTCTGTCCACGGCCTACAGCCTAAACTAATGAAGCGATTTTCTTCAAACTTGGAGTTGTGTACCAGTGGTCATATGGTCTACATTTTGATTAAAAAAAATACCAAAAACCGTGATTAACAGTACCTGCAATAGAACCGTTTTTTTTCGATTTTCTCGGTCAAAAATTTTATGCAATACTGCATAAATATATTTTCAAAAAAATATTTTTTGGATTTAAAAAGTTCAAATTTTTTTTTAAACACATTTTTTTGAAAACGGGTTGAAGAATTTTTTTGAAATTTTGGGTTTTATTTGTATATTATTATATTCTTAAAAATGGCACACCAAATTTTTTTTCTAAAAAATTTCAAGAAATTTTATATATACTAAACTTTTTTTCAAGAAACCGCTCCAACGATTTTTTAAATTTTTTGTGCATAGGTAAATTCACATTTTTTCAAGAATTGAGATGGCGGTCTTCATTTTGAGATTAAAACACTTGTTTTACAATAAAGTACTTGTTTAACAATTTAAAGAACGTGTTTTATGCTGTTTTTCCATATTCAAATTTCCATTCATCAATTTATTAAATGGATAGATATGTACATATTTATTAATTATGCGTTTTATATTACACTCTGTCTTTAAAATTCGAACAAACTTTTACTACAAGATCAAGTTCGTACGACCCAGTCGTGCATTTTGTTTAATAGAGAAGAAAGAAGATTCAACAAGCAATCATTTTCTAATCTTCTCGTTAAGATAAGTAGTAATAAGTGCGCTAAGTAAGTACGAAGTGAACATTCTTGTTCAATTCCATATTGAAAAGAAAGGCATGCACCAACACCTTGGCTGATCGGATTTTTGAGGCGGTGGCAACCATTCGATTGCTACCTCTGTGTCTGTATCCTGGGCTCTCAGCGCGTAAACTTGAAGCCGAATCGTGTCGCTTTGTATACGGTTAAACATACAAAATAGACAGAAATTCAAATTTTGAATGTCAAATCTAAAAAC
Organism: Epistrophella euchroma; assembly: GCA_947049315.1. Classification (NCBI taxonomy): domain Eukaryota; kingdom Metazoa; phylum Arthropoda; class Insecta; order Diptera; family Syrphidae; genus Epistrophella; species Epistrophella euchroma. Next base: position 63,046,980 of record OX346245.1, read on the forward strand.
CCTTGTCGTTTTAATTTGAAATGACAAGAAAATCTTTATGAAATTTTAAAGTTTTTAATTTCGTTGATGGGTTGACTTAAAACGTGAGTACAATACGTAAAAATATAGCAACTGAGCTCCATATCGGTTGGGCTGGGCAATGAAATATCCCAATCCTCCATTCATAAACAGAGTTAGATAGAACTATGATTTTGGCCAACAAGAGGACAAGTATCGAATAGATATGTATCTATGTATTTTTTCATACATATTCCAATTTGATTGAGAAGAAGAGGTATTTTCACACGAGAAATGAGGTGAGTTAAACTACCACCGTTATACACTGCATTGGTGGTTACGCACGAATTAAAATACATAATATTCATATGTATGAATAATATAAAGTAAATGGTGATTTTAAATATATAAAGTTGAATCAAAAATATGCTTACTTGTCCATAAATTTGGTTGAAATGTTCCTTTCTTAAGATGATCTTAAGGAAATTTAATGAGAATAGTATAAGACGGTTGTAAAATATCAATCGTTCAAGCGATCGGAGTTGATAATTTCAGGATATATTATGTATCACACCAAAAACATAAATGTTAAAAAAGAGCCAACTTCTCCATGTATACAAAAAAACCTTTATATAACAAGTCAGCCGTGAAAAGTAATGAGATCTAAAAGTACGCCAAGTTCTAAGTTTATGAAGGGCTTATTATCAAATATTTTAAGTAGAGTAATATCGTAATAACTCCAAATTATAAGAGAAATTTCTTATTTAATGATAACTAACTAAAATTTGGTATGTTTACTTGGCAAGTTTTCTTTTTCTTTTTTAACATTTATGTTTTTGGTGTGATTTCACTCCTTTTTGCAAAGAATTTTTTTAAACACAAAATCTTAAATTTTCAATTTTCAAATGCACCTGAGGTCCAACACTCTAACTAATCATCATTGTACAGCAAACAATAATAATGCCACGCCCCCTGAATGATAAACACCAATTTTTTAAGTTTTCCTCAGCATGAATTATGAACCCAACCACTCTACCGAAATTCATAATTCCACAACAATCAGAAGTACTTCATATAATTGACAACACTTCTGAGAAAGCGGGTTGATACAACGCTCCTGAATGTCAAATATCAAATTTAAAATTTTTTTCTTTGCTTGCATTGGAAGCCCTATCGCTCTACCAAATTTCATCATCCTATAACAATCAGACATAGTTCTAAGAAAGGGGGTGGATGTCACGCCCCTAAATGAAAAATCTCAAATTTAATTTTTTGTTTTCCTTACACACATTGCAAGCTCTACCTCTATACAAAATTTCATCATTCTGCAACAATCAGAAAACAATTTGAGGAAGTGGGTGGATACCACGCCCCCTACATGGAAAATCCAAAATTTTCGATTTTTTTCTCGGTACATATATAGCACAAGGCCTACCGTTGTGCGAAATTACAAGATTCTATGGTGTCGGAAAGTGCTCCATGCTATTGATAACTATTTTCAGAAAAGTGGGTGGATGCCACGCCCCCTGAATGATAAATTTTAAATTTTAATTTTTTTCCTCTGTACGAATTGTAAGGCCTTCCGCTCTACCAAATTTTATCATTATACAATAATCACAAGTGCTCCATATAATTGATAGCAATTCTGTGAAAGTGGGTGGATACCACGCCCCCTATACGGAAAATCCAAAATTTTCGATTTTTTCCTTTATATATAGCACAAGGCCTACAAAGTGTTTGGATTGGCAAATCCAAACACCAAAGGTACAATTTTTCAAAAGTTCGTTCAATTAACTTTGCTTATGCAGATGTTTTTGACATTATCGGCAGGTCATTAGCTAAAACGTGCCCATTTGCAAGTATTAAGGTGGAGGCGAACTTCGTCACTGTCAATTCAGACGAAACATCATGAGTCGTGAATATAACTTCAATGAAGTCAAGTATACCCGGGCCCCACTATTGGCTTAAAAAGTCACTAAGTATAAGACTAATTGTAAGACCAGACAATTCTCCCCCTCCACCGTTAGAACCTTAGCCTTCCTCCCACGAAGGAACCACATTTACGCGTCCGACGATCCCCCTTCGACAGAACTGCTGTTAGGCCGACTGTTCTTGCTATTTCCCTCTCGATAGAATGGCGATGACGCTAACTGACGCTTCCTTCCTTATCGTTATCCTTCATTCACCTCTCCTCTCCCATTGGGCTGAATCTAAGGTTTTATACGACCTGTGCCGATGATCAGCCAGGCTGAGGGCCCAATTCAAAAATAGCTCAGTCTCTAACGAAGTATGTACTCGGTTGCTGGCAACCTCCGGATTAACTAGCTTTACCTATACATAAGGATCCCTGTGCAGGCGGACCATCTCTTCTCCGTTACTCATGGGGTTTTATATGTATAAAAAGAAAAATAAAGGATGTGATGGTGGCAAGTCTGAGCCCTCTTAAGGATCGGCCAGTAGTGCGACTGCTAAGTCGCCTGCTGTTGTTTCCAAGGACCCCAAGCACGACGGAAGAATCAAGTGGGCTAAGGGAATCGTAGCGAAATACGACCAGACCAGCGGAGACTCCACGTCGAAGCGACAAAGTTCTTTTTAGGGCACCTTATCGGTGCCCAAGCGTCCCAAGGTGCAAAACATCGGCATGCCTCCTAACCCACGCTGCGGAGCCAATTCTTTAGGGAACGCCCTGAAAGGCAAAAAGATAGTCGCGGTTATCGATAGGAGCGATATTGATAGCACGATTTCCTCTGATCATTATGGGTCCACTTATCGGTTTAGTCAGCGCGTCCAATTTTGTTGATTGTTTGAATCTCATGCCGCATAGATCGTAAAACGGCATGAGTGGTACTGTCGTAAATTAGTATGGTCACACTAGCGTCCAAATGGATGCGCTTCCAGATAATTTTCAGATGACTTTTTTTTGTGTTTTTTATTTTTATCTTTTTAGTGGTTCAATATATATTGCTGAAATTTTTACAGATAATATAAATATTGTATCCAAATTAAATTAATAAAATTGAGTTCTAAAAGTACCGTTGAGCTGAGATAACGGCAATTTTAGAACCTTTGTTCTATGAGCTCATATCTTTTTAAGGCATGCATGGTTTAATTTGGTTTTATATTATTTCGAATGTCAGGAGAATAGCGATTATTTTGATACTTCATTTGATATTTTGCGTGCACCACAAGACTCAGAATCTTAGTTTTAATTTAATCGAGAAATCGAAAAAATAGCATATAAAATGTGTTTTTGGTTCATGCAAAATTGTGGCAATTTTCAAAGTTAGTCTTTTTTTTTTTAAATAATTTCTTTCGTTGTAGTGATCCGGTTTTTAAGGTTTTCTTAAAACAAAGATATAACGTCAGGCTACAGTTGTGTTAAAAATTTTTAAGAAAAAGTACTCAGTTCTACCCTAAAACCTAAAAAGAGAGGCAATACAGGTTATTTAATCAGTTTATAAGCAAAAAAGTATTCTAAATTCAAAAGTTGATGAATATTTTAAGAATTTTGAAAAACAATATTCCACATTGTTACTGCACCAACTCCCCTCTACAAAAATGTTGTACATTTTATAGGGCTCATTACAACAGGAAAGGCGGTAGGGGCCGTTTTTTGAATTTTCACCCACTAATTTTATATTAATTTGATTTATAAACCAAAGAAAAGGAACTAACTTAGTAAAATATTCAGTCCGCGCGTACGAAAAGAAGTTCGTGTGACATCAAGAGAGTTTTATCATGGACGCGCTTCAAAATGGAAGTTCGTCTATTTGGACGCTCGTGTGGCACTGGTCTAAGGCCGATGAACTCGCTAAAAGTGGAACAACAATACCTCTCATTACAGAGAGGAATTATATTGGTATACCCATCTTAAGGTGCATAAACCTTAGGTGGAGCAGCATCACCACTTGTGTGGCGACTAAACAAATCAGGCCAAAACTGGATCTGAAACGCACTAAATGTCTGATTTCTTTAACCAGATCTCGCATAAGCTCCGTTATAGGCGTCTTAACTGGACACTGTCTTATATGCAGACACGCCACGCGACTTGGCACCTTTACCAATGACTACTGCAGAAGCTGTATTGATGAGGAGGAAGAGGAAACAGTTCCTCAACTTCTCTGTTCATACCCTGCTCTATCTCAAAGACTTAGAATCAATTTGGGAGACTTCTATTATCATGATCCAAGTGATCTGGCTAATACTGAAATTAGTAACCTTGCACTGAAATTACTGAAATTAGTAACCATAAGGAGCTCCAAATGGTTTAACGAGTAGGGGAAGTTTCTCCTAGATCCATGTGGTATCACAACAGGCCATTGGTTGGCCTATGTGGGTCGGTTACGACGGCCACTTCTAGCTAACCTAATAATAAAATAGGTTTATTACATAAATTACCTTCATTTCTTATTGTAATGATAAAAAGAAGTGAATAAAATGAAGAACTAATATCGCAACCGTGGGAAAATAAAGATGAGAAAGTGACCTAAGTAAATAGAGTTCATCAGTTATTGTTGAGGAAAAAGAACCTAACTCAACATACGAAATTTGATCTCACAATCTTAAACAAGGAATAACGACCTAAGTAGATATAGGAAATATTATTCATAATAAGGAAAAATAGCCTAACTCGATTTAAGATTTTTAATTTTTTAACAAACAGCTTAAGTGTGTTTTTCTTTAATTAATCTTTAATTACCCGATTGAAACGAGGTTACAAAAAAGAAGTAAATTTTCTACAGTTTGGCAGTTATGGCTTGTGGCCACTGATTACTGATTTTGATCGTTTTCAATAATTAATATACCAGTGGATGAGAAAAAGTAATCTCACAATTTTCCTCCATTTATAGGATAAACAAAATGAAAACTCGGAAGATATTAACTTCTATATGTGTACTCTGGCTGTGGGACGTAAGTGCAATCGGTCGGTAATTAGAGGGTTAAGAAGATTCGCCTTTATTGGGGATTGGCTGGACAAATGCTGTTTTCCAGCTGCTCGGAACAAGCCTAGAAGAATAGGATAGGTGGAAAAGCTTACGCAGAGGTTTTGCCATTGTGGAAGAACACCTCTTCAGAATAATGAAGGGGATACCATCTGGACCAGCGGATTTATGTGTGTTTAAATCTTTCAAGGCTCTCGCCACAGCACGAGTGCGAAAGTAGATTTGTCCCATTGAATCGTTTACGCGCTCAAGAACTGGGGTGTCATGACACTATCTGGCAGCGTAGATTTGGCTGCAAACTGTCTAACAAATACGTTAGCTTTCTCCAGAGAGCTAACGAAAGGAGTGTCATTGACAACGAGCGTTGAATTGAAACCGAGGAAGACGATGTATTCCGAATATTCTTTACAAATGACAACATTTTTACTACTCGTGCGACTTTGTAGTATTTTTTGCCTTAATTTGTGGTCATGTAAAAATTTGGTTCGTCGAATATGGGCGTTGCAGGTCTTCTTGGCTTGTTTGAACTTTTTCCGGTTTTCCTCTGTTGGGTTGGCTCTAAAACACCGCAAGTTTTCCTATTTTACCATAGTAACTTCTTTACAGCTCGAATAAAACCATGATTTATCTTTAGGTCCGATTCTCTTGCTCTAAGTCCTATTTGGGATAAAAGTTCTCATTTCCAACAGAATCATATTAGTATTCACATCTGTGCTGAAGTCTACGTTATTACCAATGAAGCATAGGCTTTCTCATACTGCCACACGGTTCTCACAGGAGCTCTTTCTCTAACTGGATTGGTAGTGTACGAGAAATTTGCAGAAATGACAATATGGTCAGATGTGCCTAGAGGTGTTAATACACTGATAGTGTATTTATCAGGGTCGGAGGTAAAAATTAATTCTGTTCGAAACAGTATAGATAATAGAGAACATTACAAATAATTTGTTTTCATTATTCCAAGTGAACAAATAAAATATATTCTTTTCGATAAGTCATTTGTTCTTTAATATTCCTATTTCGATTTTTATTTTTACAATGCAAAGTTCACACATAATTCAAATATTACAGAATCTCGAGTTCTAATGTGCCGAATAATTATTTCGTGCACTAAATTTTGACAGGTTAGTGATGTAAAGTCAGAAATAAAAATTTGTTTTTTTGCTGGATCTTCCTACAACTCGGCTAAAGCGCTTGGTTAAATTTTGGCTTGGCGAATTTTGAAAAAAATTTTGTATGGAAGCTAAAATAAAGCCTTAAAATTGTTATTCCGGCACAATCACTTTGTTATCGATGGACTTCATAATTAGTTAGGTACGTCAAAAATAACAATTAATACTAAAAAAAAAAGAGCGTTTTAGTTGTTATTTTAACAGGAATATTGTTGAAAATAAAATTAAAATCATTTTTTGTGCTTTTGTGGTAGGGAACAGTGGGGCTAAAAGTAACATTTTTTACTTAAATGGATGCTCTTCAAAAGATTTTGTAAATTAATCGAAAATTAAATTAAACAACCCAAAAAAAAGTTACTTATAATCCCTCAATTTTGGGACTGTCTCCGAAATTTTTCTTTTTGATTCCCGAATCACAGCCAAACTAGACGTGACGGTAGCTTTAGAACAGAAGAAGTTTTTTGTCTCCTTCAAGTGATTCTCAATTTTAATGATAACGCTGTTAATTTTAACTGTTACGCATGCGCCGCTCTCATCTATATAATTTATGCCAAATTTGAAAAGATTTTCCATCAATTTTCACCGTTTTACCGAAATTTTGAGTTCAATATTTTGAAAAATACTTGTTTTTTTTTTTATAGAAAATTCCTCGGTTGTACGTGTTTACGTAAACTGATTTCAATAAAATTTTCCGCAGGATTTTTCTTAAAGCACCTTGATCACTTTAAAGGGGAAAAAATAAATTCAAAAAAATCCGAAATAAGTAGCACTTTTGGTTTTTCTATTCTAAGAAAAGAAAAATTGGAATAATTTTACATCTTTGTTTCTACTTTTCTGAGAAACTTAATTTAGGATTGATTCTCTATTAGATTGGGAGTAGGTAACCCCGAGGCCACACAGGCAACTACTGGCAAGCAAGTTGGGTACGTACACTGCCTGTCAAATTCGTATCTGTGTACTTGCTGTGACGTACGCGGCACGCAACTTGGCGAGTAACTTTTCGTTCTTTTTCTCTAATATTAGTGCAAGATGTGGTGAACGATTTGCCAAAGCTTTTCATACCGCTACAAATTTGTGGGCATGCCACTTTTGTGACTGAGGAACAATTAAAATTTAAATTGTTATTGATCTACCATACGAAATAGGTTGAACAAACAAATTAAATCCATTTCGAAAGAAAATTCAATACAAAGAACAACGGAAGTTCACTTTAGTTAAAATTAAAACCCGTGCCGATGATCAGCCTGGCTGAAGCCCAATTTAAAAATAGCTCAGTAGCTAACGGAGTATCCGGATATCTGGCGCCCTCCAGATTAACTAGCCTTATCTGTACATGCGAATCTCTGTGCAGACGGACCTACTTTCTCCGCTACTCATGGGATAAAAAAATGAACAGACAAACAAAAAAGACAAACAAAAATGAAACCGGTTCTTCTCCCAAACCGGGCGGCAGCACGGCGTCAACGCTGTTCGCCGTTTCTCCTGTGTTGTGTATCAGTGGGGAGGTTGTGGCTAACCATGGCCCCCCCGTTGATGCAGGACGCAGCGAGGAAAGTAAGAAGGTAGAAATACCTAAACAACGTAGTGGTGGGGTTGTGCATCATGGTCCTTCCACTACTAAATCTCCAAAAACAACGTCTCGTCAGGTGACTCGACCCAGTGATGGTGGGGTTGTGAAACATGTCCTTCCACCTTTGGAGCGGGCTCCCTGCCGAGTACGTTTCAAAAGCTTCCTTGGAAGTTCCGTCCAAGTAAAAATAGATACAAGGAATGGCGAGATGCTGCTAAGGCTCTAAAGGACTCCGGTGTTGCACCGGTTTCTGGAGGAAAACAGCAGCTCTCTGCCAGGATTCAATGGGCCAAAAAGATCACCGCGGATGCAGAGACCAGCGGCGAATACACGTCAAAGCGTGATAGGTCTATAGAGGAAACCTCTCCGGTTTAGGGATGGCAACGAGACGAGACCAGGCGAGACTTTTGTTAGTCTCGTCAAAATCGAAAAATTTCAGTCTCGTCTCTGTCTCGGTCTTGGTCTCGATTAACCAAGTCTCGTCTCGATCTCGGTCTCGCCTTTTTCTCGGTCTCGGTCTCAGTCTCGGTCTCGGTCTTGGTCTCATCCTTAGCCTTGGTTTATTTCGTGGTTTTCGGTGGTAAAAAGATGTAAGATAAGACGCCTGTTTAGATTGAAATGATAGAGTATGATATCTCGGCAGTTTGTGGGTAACAAAAATGCGGGGTGTGGAGTCTTGTGTGAAGCACCAAGAAAATGTATAAAACAGACTCGTGAGTCCGTTTTTTCTTTTGTTGTTGTTTCAAACAGTGAAATTGTAAAATTGTTGTTTTTTTCTTTCAATGTATTTTGAGGCAAATCAAAGTGTTTAATGTAAATACGATGAAACTTGCCAGTCAGTACTCATGCTTCCCATTAAACAGAGCCAAATGCATGCAATAGTCAACAATGGTTTCTAAAATAAAAAACTTTATGACTGGAATGCACGTTATTGTTCTACATATACCTATATATTTATCAAGTGCATTTAAGAGTTTAATACTACTTTTATATGCAGCATCAAAAAATCGAGTTTGATCAGACTTTGATATTCAACGCAAGTTTTTTCACTTGAGTTGAATGCTCCATTTTGAGTTAAGTTGAAATAACATTTTAAAGAATGGTTTCATAACAAAACAAATAAATTATTTAAAAAAAGAGTACATACAACGCTCGATTTTTTAAAATAAACCAACTGTTTTTGTCAAAGCAATGAACTGTCAAAATTAATTGAAGGATATTCGTTTTAAATGGACTAAAAAACCTCTCAAAATTCAAATTTTACCTCAGAAAATTCGAAATTTTTCCGATTTTTTTTTGCTCCGGAAAAAGTTGATTTAGACCTTTTGGGTGACATTCGGAAAAAATTTTTTACCAAAACTTCAAAATATAGTAGAAACAACACAGGCAGCCGCCAAAAGTAAAATGTTTTAAATGGCGGAGACCAACATGGAAAAACTAATATTAAACTCGTATCTTCAATATCTTCGATTTTTACTTTATTGGCACATTAAATGTCATCCAAAAGGTCTAAAGTCAACTTTTTCCGGAGCAAAAAATAAAATCGGAAAACCTTTTTCCGGCGGGGAAAACAAAGTCTGAAAAATGAGCGATTTCTTTTCCAACTTATTTGTCTCTGGATTTTCGCAGTGCACCTGAGTATAAAACTATTTACATAACATGTGGTTCGATATTTTAACGCGCATAGAATATTTTATATTTCGCAAAAAAAAACTTGTGAATATTATAAAAATTAAACATGAGTACCTATACTAAAAAATAATTAAATAAATTAATATTTCTTCTAGTGAAAACCGAAACCAAACCACCGTGACCGGCGAGACCACCGAGACCAAGGAGACTCTCGGCAAATTTCGGTACCAAAAATACGGTCTCGTCTCGGGTGCTTTTAAAGTAGTCTCGTCTCGGTCTCGGTCCCGAAACTGAGACTGAGACGAGACCGAGACTAGGCTCGGTCTCGTTGCCAGCCCTACCCCGGTTCCCAAAAGGCCCCGAAAGCACAACACCAGTACTCCCCCGAATCCTAGTTCCTACAGTGAGGTTCTCAAGGACAAAATCGTGATTGCGGTTATCGACAGGAGCGATATCGATGGTACGATTTCGTCTGATCGACGGCAGGTGGTAAAACTGAAGCTCTCTGCTGACTTCTTAAGTGTTATGAGGGAAAACCCGGACCACCTCCGGTTACAAGCGATGGCGGTTGGCATCAAGGTCATGTCAAACTCATGGTTTGTGACGATCAGAGATCGTGCGATCTATGTAGGCTTGCTGTTAGCAGGTTAGGTGAAATCTGGCCATCAGGTGCGAAGCTCGAGGTTGTTGCGAAGGAGGACATCCCTAGCAGACCAAGAGCCCGCACGTGGATTCCAGGTGAGCCTGCTTGCATAGAGGAGATTCTCCAGATAATCAAACTAAGCAATCCCTCCCTGCCTACTCATGACTGGAAAGTTGTCATTTGAGATTATGTCATGATCTTATCTCTAAAATAAAATGTTAATGTATGTACAATGTATAGTCGATATCTTTAATCGTTCTCGAGATATGATCGAGAAACCTATTTTGGTCGAAAAGGCAGTCCTACGCACTAACCATTATATCATCGCGAAAGACTCGACAAATTGTTAAATACCTAAGTTTAATTCCCAAGATTAAAAATGCGATCAGGCCTAATGATTTTGCCATAAAATTAAATACAAAATTTCACTCACAGAGTATATGATGGGGACATTGAAAATGACTTCTTTGCTAGATAATCCTCTGTTTGCATTAAAACTTAATATTAGACACTATTCTAGGGTCAGAAGTAAGTACATACATATTTCATATCTTTTTCCGTGTGAAAAAAAAAGAAACAATTTCGTTAATTTTCTTTTATCAACTTTTATATTCAACCAAAAACAAAATTGAATTTGTGAACAACAACAACAACAACAACTTAAAGGCGCTACCACCAATTGCTTACGAATTAATTTGTTTGGTATTTAATTGGTTTTAATTTTGTTTGGCTGGAGATATAGCTATTTCAACGGGTGCCAAGCCCTATCATCAGTCTCCTTTATAGTGGTTCTGAGCTTTAATCCAATTTTATTTGAAAAACTTTCTACACATCATTGCTACAAATCTACACAGATTTGCTCAGTCTTCGAAGCTGTGTGCATGTGCACTACGCACTCTGCCAGTCAGTGACGTGCCGTGGTGCTTTCAGTAGGGTGTTCGCTATGTTTTTTCTGCAGTAAAATTATCTATTCGGGGAGAGTACGATAACTTTGGCGCTAAAATCTGATAACAGTTTTTTGTAGAGTGTCCAAACACAAGCATTTTTTACTATGGGAGGCGGGTCTTTCTCGCCCGCTTAGGAGGCAGGAGCAATTTTAGAAAAAAAAATGAAAAAATAAAAAAAAAATATTAAAAAACAACGGCAACACATACAATAAAGTATTATACCGGTTTTAAAAGCCAGAAATCTGTTCTTTAATCATAAATTTAAGTTAAATTATTTATAACAATAGTTTTTAAAAAAAAAATCGCAAGCAAAATTAAAATTTTGATAAACAAAAAATGAAAAAAAAAAGTTTAGAACAATTTTTTTTTGAGAATTGTGAAAGGATGCTAAATTAACTTTTTGTGGTCTGTGCGTATATCAATTCTGAATTGAACACAAAAAAACGAATGACTTTATGTCTTCTAGTTCTTGAGAAAATTGAAAATGCATTCGATGTGAAATTTTTAATATTTTTTATAAATGAGTTGGTGTAATATTGTGACATTAATAAAATGCATGATTCAGTGACGATTTTTTGATACCCCTTTCATAAGGAAGGAAAAGGTAAGAATTTTTTTTATAAGTCAAGTCGAGTGATTTTTTCTATTAAATTTAAGAAATCGTAATTTATCGCTACGCCATAAACTTATGAACTTATTTGTTCAACACAGTTAGAGGCACAATATTGAAGTACGTAATTTTTGAAAATTTTGAAATTTTTCATCACATTTACCGATAAATGTGATTGAAAAAAAATCAATTTTGGGTTTACAGCTCCTTAATCATATTTTTTTATATGAACTATTATAAATATATATACATCAGGAAACGGGTTGATTTCTTACGACCTTTCCTTAGATACCTATATGAAATAAATACTCCCACTTAATCGAAAGTTATAAATAATCTGGTTAGGTTCTATTGACATTTTTGATGATATTTTTAATTTAAAAAATAATCCCTCACTGCAACCGAGTCGTGGCGAACGATCAACACATACATTTCCTTTGTTTGAGCTTCGTTGGTACGTTTGATGAAGGTACAACAATGCATTTAGATTTATAAGGGAAAACGATTTCGTGTACTTTTTTTTTTATTATTTTTGTATGTCGATTTAGGTTAGCTTGGTGCGCTGAAGCAGCGTTGCCGTTTGGCCACTAAAGTGGCCAAATGGCCACTATTTTGAGCTCGGGACCCGTGGCCACCACTTTTTTAAAAAGTACCTAATTGGCCACTTTTTATTAAAAAATATTTGTATTTGAAAAGTTCTGAACATTAGCATTTCCAATAAAAAAAAAATTCACTTCAAAAAAATTTTTACTGAACGCTGTCGTTTTAACTCGAAAAACGCACCCATGTTTGCATTCATCAAAAGCAAACTGACAGAAGAAAGGGATAACACTACACTATATTTTGGTTTCTAGTTTATTCGGTAAACAAAACAGTTATCTATGTACGTTCACGTTTCGTTTTGTCTGTTTGTTAATTGCTTAATTTTTTTGGTCAAAAGTTTAAAATAATTGTATCACCGGCATAAAGATGAAAAGGTACTTTATTATTTAAATCTGTGTGTTAATAAATATAAAAATAAACTATTTATAAAGGTTCTTAATAATCGCACCGAAACAAAAGTCATCAGTTTCAAATATTGACAACGAAAAACAAAATAATATAGCTATATCCGAACTTCATCAGAATTCTAAGAATCCAAAACAGATTAAATTAACTTCAAATGCACAACAACCTAAACCTACTGATATTTCACAGGAACAACACTCCAAAATTGTTTCTCTAGAACACCCACAAAATTCAAAAGTGTCCAAGGTTCCAAAAGAAAAGCAGCCAACATCATCGACGGTGGCGAATACTTCAAATGCAAATGAACCAGAAGAGCCTAATTCAGTTGTGTTAGAAAGACCAAAGGTGTGCAGGACTCGAAAGTTTTTGCCAGAATGGGAATGTTCCTACAAATGGATTAAACATGATATAGAAAGCAAGCGAACAATATGTATTGCTTGTAAGCAACTTTTGACAAACCAAAAAACTTATTTGGATAGACATGAAAAAACTCAAAAACACATAGAAAATGTGAAAGTCGCGGAAGAAAACAAAAAAATGCAGTTGAAACCTGCTTTTATGTTTAAGTCAGGCCTAAACGACCAGATTGCAATTGCTGCAATGAAACTAGTTTTGAGAATGCTAGCGCAAAATCATTCTTTCAATTCAATGTCGAGTATTTCTAAATTCAATGCTTCAATATTTCCCGATTCTATAATAGCGAAATCTGTGAGCCAATGAAAATTGTTATTTCAGTTTCACCATTAATTTACATATGTATGTTTTATTAATTTGCACCTTTCAGATTAAATGCGGCAAAACAAAATCAAAAAAAATTACTAAATTTCTCGGAGATCAAGGAAAACTCATCATTTCGGAAAGAATGAAAAATGGTCTTTTTAGCATTATAGTCGACGAGACAACGGACATTTTCATCGAAAAGTGCTTAGTTTTAGTATCTAGATATTTTGATTTTAACACGGGTAAGAGTATGGATAGTTTCCTTTCATTGACAGAGCCTGAGAATAGAACTGGCAAGGCAATAAGTAGCGCAATAATAAATTTTTTTGAAAAAATAATATTCCCTTAAGCAATTGTATCGGTTTTGGAAGTGACAATGCATCCACAATGGTTGGTTGCCACACAGGTGTAGTTGCAAATCTAAAACAACATATCTCAAATTTGTTTCACCTTGGGTGCGTAAGTCATTCCGTTGATTTGATCAACAATGTCGCCTCCAAATGTATTCCAAATGAGGTTGAGAAATTATGCAGACACATTCACTCACATTTCAGGTTTAGTTCAAAAAGAGTGAAAGACCTCAAAGATTTGCAAGACATTTTCGATGTCCCGGAGCATAAAGTGTTAAAACTAAGTGCAACTAGATGGCTGTCATTTGAAGCAGTTATAAAAAGAGTTGACGAACAGTGGATTGTCCTCCAGCATTATTTTCTCCGTGAAAAATTTGAGCAAACCTCGGAAAAAATTATAAATAAAGTAAATAATATAAATGAAAATTTAAACGATATTAATCATACATATATAAAGTTTTTAAAATATATTTTAGATAATATGAATAATTTGAACAAATTGTTCCAAAGCGAATCATCCCAAATCATTTTTTTGATTTCTTCCGTTAGAGAAATACTTTCAAATATTTTTTCAAATTTCTTAAAGAAAGAGTATATTAAAAATAAAAAAATCGAAGATTTCGATTATAAAAATTCTGATCATATCAAAATATTAGAAGATATATATATTGGTCATGAAGCTGAAATGTTTATTAAATCAAAAAACATATCTAATGAAGATGTTTCCATAATTAAGAGTAACGTTCTTTTATATTATCAATTTATAGTGCATGAAATCTTAAACAGAATAGCTATTAACGATGAAAAACTTTCGGTATTGCGCTTCTTAGATCCCAAAGTTATTAAAAAAAACTTGAATTTAACTATGTACAGTTGGTTTCCCATTATCAAAACTTAGTATCGGACTCAGGAAAAGTCATTGAAGAATATAAACTCCTTGAGCTTAAATCTGAGAATGAAGAATTTCAAACCACATTCGCATTGAATGATATCGAAGAATTCTGGCAGGAAATAGGGCAATGTAAGAACAATTTGAATGAACTAATGTTTGAAAATTTATATAAATTTGTTTCAAATATTTTTACTTTGCCCCATAGCAGTGCCTCTGCCGAAAGAATTTTTTCTAAGTTAACGCTTATTAAAAACAAGTTAACTAATAGGCTGAATATCACAACTTATGATTCGATGATGTCGGCTTTAAACTTAATTAAATCGAAAAATGATTTAGAATACTGGTTTCCAAACAAGAGTATTGTTAAGAGTTATAGGAAAAACATACTAAAAATATGAAATTAGTTTACATACATAAGTATGTACCTCCTGCCTTTAAGAAAAGAGTTAATTTAATAATATGGATGTTATTGTTTTTTTCGTTTTCAGTTTTAGTTTCTATTTTTAGAATAGTTTATTTATGTTTTATATTATCAAAAGAAAATAATTTTTGATTGAGATTTTTAATAAATGTATATACATAAAATGTTTTTTTTTTCTTTTTTATTCTATACGTTGTGGTATTTTCCTATATGGGACCCTTTTTTTGTGTCGGGACCCTTTTTAGGACACCCTTTGAATTTTATCAGCGGCAACACTGCGCTGAAGTAAGAAGAACACCCTGCGAGAAAATGTTTGTTATTATTAGGTACTACTTTGACTGGTACGTAGGTAGTTTGAATTATTATGTATGTTGTATGTGGATATGGGCAAGCTTGCGGTGCGCTGCAGTTAAAAGAACCCTACTCAGAAAATTGTTCGTTACTTTGAATGGAAGATTTGAATTATTTGTTCTGATTTTTGTTTGAAGATTATTTGAATTCGTACGCAGATCTTAATTATTTATTGACGTATTGATAGGTTATAAGTGAAAAGAAATACAAATGCGTATTTTGAAGAACTTTGGCTACGTATGAAAATTAAGATTTTGGTAGGGTGTGCGGTGAACACCTTCGAATAAACGTCACTGCACTCTGCTATTGCTGCACACTGACGTCACAGGGCGCGATTTAAGGTTTGTTTATCAAATGGATTTGGAGCATCAGCATTTTTATAAGCACTTTTAAGTATGCTGTCTTGTTCCGCTTCCATTTTTGTTGTTCTTGTTCAGAAATTCAATGAAATTGACGGAATAAAGAATGGTGAAGTCTAATAAACTGACATTCTAGTATGAATAGTACAATAATAATAATAATAATAACTTAATAGTCTAGTTTGTTACCGATCTTCCAACCTCTCCCCCTTTGATACGTACTACGAATAGTAGTCTATCGTCTATCGAAATAAGGTATGGAGAAAAATGGAGGCGAAACAAGACAGCATACTTAAAAGTTGTAACGAAGTTACACACTTTTTTCCCTCATCGCTAAATAATAATCATTCTACCTACCACCACACGTCGCGCTCAACGACGATTTAACTGTCACCTCAATTATTATTTTTAAAATTCAAATAATAACATCCGCCAGCCACCGGATACGGTTCACCGTCATCAGCCAGATATATAAACACATCAATATGATGTGACGTTGGACGAGTTTTTCTGCACTTTTAAAAATTCACATTTACTCCTTCCCACGAATATGATAAGTAAATGTGCAATTTGTATGGGAATTCGTCTTCTGCCTTCACCAGTGTTGTGCGTACCATTCTCGAGTACGAAAGGAGAAGTACCAAGAAACACACTGCTGAGTGCGTGGTGCACTAGATAGGAGTTTCACCAGTTTTTGGCTTTCGAGCTGTGAAATTTAATTTGTGCCTGCAGTTTCGACTGAGGCCGGGGACTCTATCCCATTGTAGTATTTGTGCCTGCAGTTTCGACTGAGGCCGGGGACTCTATCCCATTGCAGTATTTGTGCCTACAGTTTCGACTGTGGCCGGGGACTCTATCCCATTGCAGTATTTGTGCCTGCAGTTTCGACTGAGGCCGGGGACTCTATCCCATTGCAATATTTGTGCCTGCAGTTTCGACTGAGGCTGGGGACTCTATCCCATTGTAGTATTTGTGCCTGCAGTTTCGACTGAGGCCGGGGACTCTATCCCATTGCAGTATTTGTGCCTGCAGTTTCGACTGAGGCCGGGGACTCTATCCCATTGCAATATTTGTGCCTGCAGTTTCGACTGAGGCCGGGGACTCTATCCCATTGTAGTATTTGTGCCTGCAGTTTCGACTGCGGCCGGGGACTCTATCCCATTGTAGCATTTGTGCCTACAGTTTCGACTGAGGCCGGGGACTCTATCCCATTGCAATATTTGTGCCTGCAGTTTCGACTGAGGCCGGGGACTCTATCCCATTGTAGTATTTGTGCCTACAGTTTCGACTGTGGCCGGGGACTCTATCCCATTGTAACATTTGTGCCTACAGTTTCGACTGAGGCCGGGGACTCTATCCCATTCTACTTTTGTGCCTTCAGGCCGGGGACTCTATCCCGATCTACGTATTTGTGCCTACAGGCCGGGGACTCCATCCCAAATATATGAAGTATATTATATGAAATACCGTGTTATATTATTTTAAGTAAAGTTAGTTTGTGAGTTTTGTAAAGGTCGAATAAAATTACGATCGACAGGAGTTCCGAACTCTTCAAAATCAAACCGAGTTTTCTTGCTTTCTTCGGTCTGACCCTGGACCCGCTGAACTACCTCAGCTATAGACAAAAAAAGCATCACATTTTGGCGCCCGAGCAGGGACCTCTATAAGGTTCACCCGAACACCACCGACCGACCTGGAATCTTTTAAAGGCACATCCGACCGCCGTAACCCGTTTTCTTCTCCGTTAAGCCCTTTGGAAGATTCCTCTGTTTTCAGACCGCCGAATTATTACCAGTACCATCGAATCGCCGCCGCCACCGTCCGACTTCACCATGTCCGACTCCGAGGATGCACCAGTGGGCGAATTCAACCCTTATAAAAATCTTGGGTTCATTTATTTCTTAAAGAAGGCCGAACTTATTGAAGTACTAACAGCCAGGAATTTGGACACTAGTGGCAACATCCAAATTCTTCGCAAGAGGTTAAGTCAACACTTCAAAGACCTCCGCATGCACAAGTCAACCCAGAACTTGTGTTCAGAATGGGAAGGCATTGTGGAGAAAAGAAACGATGCCGAACCGGCCGATGACGACCAGAATGTAGCTACAACACTGCCGTTCAAGAGTCACCTCAACATTCCAGTTCCGCCAGCTCCACCGAGAACCCCTTTGTTTCTAACCGTTCCTGATTTAAGAAAACCGTTCACCGCAACTGCTCCGACATTTCAGACACCTTTCAATCCGACATTTCAACCCGCCCTAGACCAACAGGCAACGTCCAGATCCACGAACCCGGAACCAGTACCTCTTCCCCGATTAGAACCGCACCCATCATATAGCCGACTCACGTTAAGTTACGAAGCCGAAGTAATGAACACGGTCCGCAAATGGGGATTAAGGTTCGATTCCTCAGGGAATCCACTAGAATTTTTGGAGAGGTTAACCGAGTTGACGCGATGTTATAACATCCCGCCCAGCGATATGCTCCGGACTTTACCTGAAATATTCAGAGGAAGCGCTTTAGAGTGGCTGAGGATTAAAGGGGATAGCTTCTCAACGTGGGAAAATTTCCGAGAAACCTTTATCCAACACTTTCTACCCGCCAGATATGTCCATAAATTGGAAGATGAAATATTGCGTAAACGCCAAGGGCCGCGTGAAAAAGCAAAAGATTACATTCTCTCCGCCCAATACCTTATACGCCAACATCCCCGCATGACCGTTGCCGAGCATGTCGACCGCATATTTGATAACATGCGGCCGGAGTATAGATATTATATCCGTCGTCAGGATTTTAACACCCTAGACGAACTTGCCCAGTTAGCTGAAGAATTCGAATCAATTAAAAACGAAGAACGAAACTTACGCCCCTCACCGATACTTTCACCCCTTGCACCGCCAATTACCCGCGGACTGCCGGCGGTAACTCAATATGATCGGAATACGCATTGCTGGAATTGCAAGCAAAGAGGGCACCGTAAGGAGACCTGTCAAAGACCTTACCGGCTATTTTGTTCCTTTTGCGGAACTGATGGTAAGTTAACAAAGTTAACAAAAGACTGCCAGTGCCACCGAAACCCCGTTTCCGTCGTCAACCCACCGCCTAGACAGGACCCTCGATATTTCGTTCCGATCCGGGTAGAAGATAAAGTTTACCAGGCTTTAATCGACACAGGTTCCACGAAGACATACGTTGGCCAAGCGTTGAGGCAGAGATTGAGGGATTTGGATCTGCCAATGCGTGAGGAAAGCCGGCCAATTCATTTAGCTAATGGGGAGCCGATTCTAACAACAGAGCATTATACAGTAACGTTGAATCTAGGTAATACCGACTTGACTGGCGAAGTCACATACTTCCCATCGCTAGAAGAAGACGCTATTATAGGTATGGATCTGTTGGACCAGGCCGAAATACAAATCTGTATGGGAGGCAAGCCTGTGACTGGTAGAAAGTCTAACACAGGAACCGAAGGAGGATTTATTTGCTCAGCAGCTTCGCATCTCCCATCTGCACCGCAAATGAAAAACGATAAATCTTTAAAAACCGAGCTACCCAAATTTGACGAGATCCATGGGATTTCAGACGAACCGCCGCATCATATCATTCTTAACTCCGAAGAACCGTTTGAACAACGCTGCAACCCTCGCAGCCCCGCTATGCAAGGAATTATAGACGAAGCAGCTGATTCGAGAAGTAATTATTTGAATTCCCTCGGCCAACAAGTTCCAGCAATCAGTGTTAAGCCGAACACCGACAAGCTAAGACATCAGCTGCCTTCCATATCTTTCGCCGAACCAACTATAATGGAAACAATACCCGACTCATCTCCGACTAGACAACACCCAATCCGACAACCCGGGAAATTAAGACGTAGCCCAAGGAAAAATAAAGCCCGTTCCCCGAGCACCCGTTTTCATCGGCTTTCATCACCAGAGCGAGTGGCTCGCCCCGCTACTACTTCGCAAACCACCTCGACCCGATCCAAACTTCGATCGGTGATTGTAAAACCAACCAAGCCTAAGCGTGTAGCTCGCCCTGCAAATAATCTACCCGCCGTCATAACACAAAAGTCCGCCATTCAACCCGTCCATGGAAAACCGTCTGCCACCGCACAATCGTCCGTTGAACCCATACCTGACCCCACTGTCAGGCAGCCGACACTACCTTGCCGAGTCATAGCTCCTATTAGAGCCACGGAGGGCCCATTATACCTCACTCTTCAGGGAAAACGTCGCATCAGTCGCGTCCAACCTCCATTACACGATAGGGAAGCCGCTGAGGCCATATTACCCCGTCCATCCGCGGAGGTGAATATGAAGGCAGTCCGAGAGCAGCGCCAAGCAGCAGAAGAAAATTGGCTGCTGCGCAACCCCCCGATAGCGAAGCCGCCAGTACCTTCCGCACCTGTAGCTCAGAGAACCACCTTACCCACCGATCAACCACTCATCGTGCGTTTTACTCAGTCAGTGGGAGCAGGTGGCACTATCAACCTCCGTCCGCAATCGGTCGCCGCATTACGAGACCACCCTGAGATCGCACGCGCTGTACAGAATTTGTCTCGAGCCAATGCAGCTGGTCAAACCGAAATTGCCTCATCCATTGCCTCATCCAGTTCAACGCCCGTCCCTCAACCAACACCGACTTTGCAAACTAACCGTCCCCGACGTGACCCATTTCAGGGTATCGTTATAAGTGGGCCTCAACATCGCCGAGCATTCTTCATACAACGGCCATGGGGGCGAATCTCCGTCCGCATAAATAAACAAAAAACGAAGGCCAACCTACGATTCAAGGGACAGGCGAAGGACATAGACATAACCCCATAAACCCGACGATGTCTAATTATTTTTAAGTTTCTATTTTGAATTATTTTTTTTGTTAATATTATCAATCACGAATTAATTTTTTGTTAATAATTAAGTTGAATTAAAAAAAAAAAAAAAAAAAAAAAAAAAAATGTATACAATTACACAAAAAAAAAAAAAACAAAAAAACAAAAAAAAAACAAACAACAAAAAAAAAAAAAAAAAAAAAAAAAAAAAAACAACAAAAACAACAAAAAAAAAACAAAAAAAAAAAAAAATTATGAAATAAGAAAAGTTCTACAAGTATTGAAAAGAAAGAAAAAAAATGTATATATTTAAGTATTAATATCCCTCGCAGAAGAAAGAAAAATAGAGACGAGAAGGTTCTCGTCTTCCGAAGAAAGGGGGGAATGTAACGAAGTTACACACTTTTTTCCCTCATCGCTAAATAATAATCATTCTACCTACCACCACACGTCGCGCTCAACGACGATTTAACTGTCACCTCAATTATTATTTTTAAAATTCAAATAATAACATCCGCCAGCCACCGGATACGGTTCACCGTCATCAGCCAGATATATAAACACATCAATATGATGTGACGTTGGACGAGTTTTTCTGCACTTTTAAAAATTCACATTTACTCCTTCCCACGAATATGATAAGTAAATGTGCAATTTGTATGGGAATTCGTCTTCTGCCTTCACCAGTGTTGTGCGTACCATTCTCGAGTACGAAAGGAGAAGTACCAAGAAACACACTGCTGAGTGCGTGGTGCACTAGATAGGAGTTTCACCAGTTTTTGGCTTTCGAGCTGTGAAATTTAATTTGTGCCTGCAGTTTCGACTGAGGCCGGGGACTCTATCCCATTGTAGTATTTGTGCCTGCAGTTTCGACTGAGGCCGGGGACTCTATCCCATTGCAGTATTTGTGCCTACAGTTTCGACTGTGGCCGGGGACTCTATCCCATTGCAGTATTTGTGCCTGCAGTTTCGACTGAGGCCGGGGACTCTATCCCATTGCAATATTTGTGCCTGCAGTTTCGACTGAGGCTGGGGACTCTATCCCATTGTAGTATTTGTGCCTGCAGTTTCGACTGAGGCCGGGGACTCTATCCCATTGCAGTATTTGTGCCTGCAGTTTCGACTGAGGCCGGGGACTCTATCCCATTGCAATATTTGTGCCTGCAGTTTCGACTGAGGCCGGGGACTCTATCCCATTGTAGTATTTGTGCCTGCAGTTTCGACTGCGGCCGGGGACTCTATCCCATTGTAGCATTTGTGCCTACAGTTTCGACTGAGGCCGGGGACTCTATCCCATTGCAATATTTGTGCCTGCAGTTTCGACTGAGGCCGGGGACTCTATCCCATTGTAGTATTTGTGCCTACAGTTTCGACTGTGGCCGGGGACTCTATCCCATTGTAACATTTGTGCCTACAGTTTCGACTGAGGCCGGGGACTCTATCCCATTCTACTTTTGTGCCTTCAGGCCGGGGACTCTATCCCGATCTACGTATTTGTGCCTACAGGCCGGGGACTCCATCCCAAATATATGAAGTATATTATATGAAATACCGTGTTATATTATTTTAAGTAAAGTTAGTTTGTGAGTTTTGTAAAGGTCGAATAAAATTACGATCGACAGGAGTTCCGAACTCTTCAAAATCAAACCGAGTTTTCTTGCTTTCTTCGGTCTGACCCTGGACCCGCTGAACTACCTCAGCTATAGACAAAAAAAGCATCACAAAGTGCTTATAAAAATGCTGATGCTCCAAATGCATTTGATAAACAAACCTCACATCGCGCCTTTGACGTCAATGGTCAGCAGTAGCAGAGTGCGTAGTGCACACAGCTTCGAAGACTAAGTTAATCTGATGCGCGGGTTCAAATATCGCATGATGTGTAGAAAGTTTTTCAAATAAAATTGGATTAAAGCTCAGCACCACTATAGTGCCTGTTTACATTGTATTTTTGATGAAGTATATTTTCGTTCATCAAAATGTTCCTCGTGTTTACATTAAAGAGAAAAATCCTTTCATTTCAATCTAGCCATCCCTATCTCACATCCTTAACAACCATGTATCTCTCACTCACACAAAAAAAATTCTTCACGCTCAATCCGAAAACATTTATTAAAACTGGCGCATCGGCGTAATTTGGGTGGAATTAACCCTTCTCTTTCTTACTCACACAAAATCTACCCATCTCACTGGATGCGCCGTTCGTCAAAAATACAATGTAAACAGGCACATAAAGGAGACTGATGATAAGGCTTGGCACCCCTTGAAATAGGTATCTCCAGCCAAACAAAAATAAAAACGAATTAAATACCAAAAAAATTAATTCGTAAGCAATTGGTGGTAGCGCCTTTAAGTTGTTGTTGTTGTTCACAAATTGAATGAAATTGATGGAATAAAGAATGGTCAAGTCTAATAAACTGACATTCTAGTATGAATAGTACAATAATAATAACAAAAACAAAATTGTTCTTTTAATCAGAGATCAAACCTCGAAATATCCTTAAATATAGATTCAAGCATGCTGTACTCCCACTTGCACTGCAATTATCCACTCAATTCATCGCAGGCAGAACTTTGACGTAGTTTGGCATTTTACCTTTATCTTAAGACCTCAACCTAAGGAATCTGATAAATTAAAATAGAAAATATTAGCTACGAAAAGCAAGCTGCATGTAAGCTTGATTGAACTACCTATACCTACGTCATTCTGCCGTGAACGAAATAGGTTCTCAAAAAAACGCGATTTTAGTACAAGTTTTTGTTAAATTTTTCAAAAATTTTGATTCAATATTGTAGCTTGATATTTCAGCTTTAATAAAAGAAAACTATTGAGAATCCAACAATTAGAACCAATATTATAGGCCTGTGAGTCGCATGAAATCGGTTGTTTTTGCGAAAATAATCATTCTTAGCTGAAGCTCGTCTGTTAAGAACCACCAACTTTGTTTTTTCTTTTCTTGGATTAATCTAGAATTTTATGTGTATTTTTTAGATACTAATAATTAACGACTGTTTTTAATTTTTTTTTTTTATTTTTTTTATTTTAATTTTGTACTAATTAGAATAAACGACTGTGAAGCTTATGTAGCTGATACAGTTACGTTTCATATATCAAAATAATTGTCACTTATTCTACTTGTGAAATAAAAATAGCTTATTTTATAGATGCACGTACTTAAGAATTTTTAGATGAGTTCTCAGGAAACAGTTTAATGCAATTATCTCCACTCAGTGGTACTTTAGAAATTTAAAATTTACAAGAAACATGTACAATCGAAATTCCAGTTAAGCGGAGCCGACTGTATGTATAAAACAATAGCGTCTATCATCTGTATGATTTTGAGATTTCTTAAAGCACCCTATAAATAGATATAAATTAATCATCTACTACAAGAAGTGTGTATTTAAAATACCGATATAGAATCGAAATAAAAATTGGCTGACGGCTCAAGCCATGCTATAAAGATTTTTGTTAAAATTTAAGATTATATGTATGTATATTGAATAAAAATCATCTATCTATCTATCCTAGGATCGAAATAAAATCGAATCAAAAATTTGCTGAAATTGGATAATTTTGTTTTTATTAGAAACCAACAATTCTTTCTCCCCGTAAGCGTACCTACTTGATAAAATTCATCGCTTGTGTTTGTTGGATCATTTTAATAATTTTTTTGGGAACACCAACCAAAAATTTTTTTAGTTAATACGCTGGAATTCATTTTCTATCTCTTGAATTTATTTGTAAATTTTATCATTTTGGTAATACCATCGTTTTCTCAAAACGATCCTATAAACGTTCAATATTAAAAAAGTTAATGCTAAAGAAATTTTATTATATATTTATTAAACCAACATAGTGAATAAAAATGACAATAACAAACTGTTTGCACATACCAGGGAATTAGAATTAAAGTGAAGAAAATTACCTGCCTAAAGAATTATGTACAAACTCGATTATTGGACTCGTTTGAATATTTTTATTTTGGTAACTATAATAATTAATCATCATCACATTTGTAAAATTGCAAATTTCTTAATCAGAGTGTTTAGGAGTGTTACGTTCATTCATATATGTATGCCGCTGCGTACCACTATGAGTCGACTTCATTTTTATCACGTAGTATACCTAGGTACTAAGATTATGTTTTATCAACTAAAAAGAATCTTTAAAATGTGTGACTCATTGATAACGTTTGTTTACATTGACATTTTTTTACTCCCATAACAAAATAGCGCAGATTTTATGGAAATTATTTTGTTTTCACGTTTTTATTTTAATAAGAAAAAAGGGCTTTCAAACTAAAAATCTAGTTATAAAGGACAAATTCTATTTTTCTTTCATTATGAAACATTTAAACCAAAATAAAATTAAATGACCTCACCTGCACAATATTTATTGCAATCACTCTCGTGAAAGTTATGAGAAGTTGTATCGCAAATGTCTTGACAGTTTTCACATCGATCACTGAACGCAGAGCAATACTTTTCTGAAGAGCATACTTTTCCATTATTGCAAACCTGGGCCAGAGCTAGGGACTCGTGTATGGCTGGCATCAGGATCACTGCAACAGTTAAGGCACCATTCATAGTTTTGTATTAATTTTGGTCTTTCACTTTAATTCGTTCTTTTGCAGTTTGTTTTCGTTTGCCACAAAATATTAACTCATTTGATGATGGCAATGATGACTCATGCCTGAATACACGTTCATTTTAAGAGAAATAAAAATATATTCTACAGCTAACGAACTTTAAACAACAAATTTTATAAATCGCAATAACTACTTTCAACACTATGCCGCAGACGTTATTAATATTATTATATTAATAAATTAAATATTAAAGTATTTCAAGTTAAATTTTATACTGAGCCAGTTTTCAAAAACGAACGTTTTCTCTAGAGACACGCATCGTCGACTGGTATTGGGTTACAGACAGGTATAGCTAGTCAACATTTCATACCTACGTTCTTAACTACGATATTTCAGGTGAGAGCTGTATACTTCTACCCAACTGAACACGTATTAGCCATGAAACTGGTTTTACTCTAAGTATTTATATGTAGTAGGCATTATAACTTTTACCTGTTTTGATCGTTACGCTTGTATGATCTTAAGATACTTGATGTATTTCTTTCATCGATCAGTAGTGCAAAGAGGCACAATCAACAGCTAAAATAGGTAGGTACCTATCTTATTTCATTGAAAGCGTTTTTTTTGTTCTTATTGATCTATGTTATCTTTGATTGTACGAGAATAGAAGATGTGACTACTATTGGTTGAATGTGCAACATTTTCTAAGAAAGATTTTTGTTATTAATAGCAATTCGATAAAATTAATTTTGGTCGGTGCAGGAATTTTTCGATAGTGATTTTTTTCGTTTTTATTCTTCACCCTACCTAGAACTAACTTTAAGCAAAAATAAATTAATTTTTGACTTAACAGATATAAGTAGTTAGTTTAAGGGCGTTCTGGCACAGTGGCTCTGTGGCTCACAGGTGAGAACAGGTGAGAACAGGTGTGTACAGGTGTACAGGTGTACAGGTGAGACCAGGTGTACAGGTGTACAGGTGTACAGGTGTACAGGTGAGACCAGGTGTACAGGTGTACAGGTGAGACCAGGTGTACAGGTGAGCAAAGGTGGACAGGTGTACAGGTGGGCAGGTACAGGTGATCACCGGGTGGGTGGGCGGTTGACCTAGGTGGGTGGGTGGCTCCGGTGGCTCGGTGGCTCGGTGGCTCGGTGGCTGGGTGGCTCGGTGGCTCGGTGGCTGGGTGGCTGGGTGGCTCAGTGATGCCACGGCATTAGTTTTGCTTGACTGTACACGAATAAACATGCATGGGTAATTGTTATCTGTATACGTATAGACCGGAAATATTGAATGTGCAATGCATGCACTTAGATGTAAGAAACTTCTACGGTTTCACCATATCTCATTACCTCCATGCATACATTTTATCTTAATGTGTTATTTTAGGGAACAAAATTGATAACCAAACAATCCCTTCATAGTTTTATTCTTCATACATTTAGTGTACAAGAAAAAACATAAATGAGTATCCGGAAATTTGCGGTACATATCTGCCAGCATTTCATATGTTTGAATGAAAATCATATGTCTCCTTTTGTATCACAGAATTGCTGACACAAGAAGTCTGTATTTGATTATACTTTGACTGTAAAAATGGGAAATTTCAAACTCATAAACTGATAAAAACAAAAATAGACCCTAGATCAAAAATAAAAGCGTTTTTTTTTCAAAGGAAAGTTCCAAAACAATACTTGAAAAAAAAAAATTAAAAAGCAACAAATGTGTGGGTTATTTGACTCTTTTTTTTTTATTTATTTATTCTTATTTCTAAAGTATAAATATGTAAAATTATGCTTATGTATAGGTAAATATATATATATCTTTTAAAAATTTATATCACAATATTAATCTTATATCTATTTTTTATTTTCAAATTACATAAATTATAAATTTATTTTTCAATTTACATACATTTATATTTTATTTTAAATATTTATTTACATATAACAATAAGGTTTTCTTTTCGCTACTCATGTACAGCATAGCCTATCAAATTCTTAAAGTTTTACGAATTTAAGCTGTAATGTCCCCAGGCAAGTGTATTTATATTATTTTGACATATATACCGTTTATCATCATCGCAACTAAGACTCTTTTTACTAATTGTTTGTGTATATATGGTATGTTGCTTGGAACGGAAATTTATCATTGTGCAATAGTAATCTTTTTTTTGTAATAAGCAGTCTCTATAATTGCTCAATGATAAATTTCTTACCGCAGATGCTTTAACACCTTTCGCTTTTTTTATAACTTCAGAATTTTGAACGTCAATGCTATACATTTTCGCTCGTAATCCAATAAATTCTTTCATAATTTTACCTTTGTTTTCATCTTTCATGTAGCCCAATTTTTTTATATTCTGCTGGGCAATACCAAACGGATTATTAGGAGGGTATTCAGATGTATCAAATTTATCTTTAATATCATCCTTTATGTCGTGGTAAAAATCATCAGTATTTATTGAGTATATAAATGAATCAGTATCCATGTAAGCGAGCTGAAGATTTTTTTCAGAAAACTTAGGCTTCATATATTGATAATGAAAATCATACATTTTATACTTAGAGATCTCTAAAACAGAGAACCCTAAGTATATTGGCTTATTATAAACCGTGTAGGTTCGATCCAATTGAACAGCAGCCATTGTGTCACTAAACTCGAGGATACTGTGAAAATTAGGTTTGGCTATGAGAGAACGAACACCGAGTTGTCTTCCATTACTCGAATTGTCTTCTGATGTAACAATCCGAACATCTTTTCTTTTATCAACGTTCTCCATGGTCTTGCCAAACACAGCGTTATTACATAGTTTGCGTAAGTCTTTTTCAAACTTTGATACCGCTATTGTTCTCAGATTATTATTGAGATCTATGTATTTTTTCAACCATGGAGACTGTTTAAATTTTAGGGCTCGATGTATTTTTTTCAATACCAAACCATTTTCTATACACTGTAGCAAATTTTTATAGTGAATAGTATAATTTATTTTACTATTTAAATCTGCAATTAATTTTTTCTGTGATTTATTACCGTACGATCTATTGGAAGGGCAGAATGGTAGATCGTTATGCAAATCATGAATATGTTGCGGATATTCAAGATCGACTTCTAAAACGTATCCAACGTTTCTATCCGATAACAACCATTCTTTTACTAAAGATAAATCCGTGGGAGGATCAATCCATTGAAAGCCTGAATGTGGGAGGTAATCAGACATGGCCCAACCGTATAGGTTGTTTGCGTCCAAGTACATGAGATATTCGGAAGGTTTGCTTGGATCGTATGCTTCCATCATGTACTTGTTATTGGCCTTACAGTGTCTTAAACTACACTGAGTCAATCCTCCTCTTATACCCTTACTGAAAAAGTTATACATATTTATGTCGGTAAGTAGCTCTAGTTTAACATTTGTCTTTTTTAGCATAGCGCTCCATGCAAATCCAGGTAACGTGAAGTAGTGGCATGGATCAAGACCATATGTTTCCTTAGAATCGGTTCTGAATTTTTCGAAAATGTCAGCAAGAATTAAAACATCCGTAACCAAATAGTGCTCAAGATATTGAGCTAAAGAAGTGCATTCAAAATTATCCCAAACATTTTTAGCATGTTCGTAATCAATTTGGCTACAGTCTGTTTCAAGCAATGAATTCTTGAATGCTGCAATGGGAGGTAATACCGTTTCAGACAATTTTGCAAACGAATCTATATAATCGTAGCAGAATACACCCTTACGCGTCATAAGTTCGAAAGACTTATCATCTTTACAAAACCTAGACAAAATTTGAAAGTCTCTTTTTGATAGGGTTTTTGAAATGGTATCGATGCTAGAAGGCAAAAATCTAAACGAGTCTAAAAATCTTAGCTCGATAAATTCCTTCTGCTCACTACTAATCTCAATAAATTTTGAGACTGAAATATATTTTTCCTTATTCAAAGGAATTATATTGATATACCCATTGGTATTGCCCAGCTCCTTTATAAATAAATGGGCATCATACCCAGTTAAATTATGAAAAAATACTGGTAAAAATTTAGGTACCTTATAATTAAGATTACAGCTAGAATGGGCTGCTCCTCTAAACTTTCCAGTAATATGGCAATGGTCCCGCACCTTGTCTGTAACTTTCATATACTTTTCGCATATGTGGCAACTTGTAGCTCTTTTGTACGCTTCCTCGTCTTGGGGTCCATATACCATCGGAGTATTTATACTCAAGTACTCCCTATGAATCCGTTTAGATTCTTCAATTAGATTATTGATGAATACTTGAGCACAATCCGTACCTGTAATGAAATAACCAAAAAAAAGGAATTAATAAAGTGATTATTATTTTTTTTTTTTTTCAAGAATAAACTTACCGGTGTATTTAAACAATTTGTCTAAGGATGAATCAAAGTCGCATTTTAAATAGTATGATACTGCTATTGGGACATGCTCCTTAATTGAAGTGGTTGCAGATATGGTAGGATCAGGTTGACAACCCTGAATATTTACCAGCATACATTCAAAGTCGGCATATATCGCAAATGGAACTTTAAGCGATCTTGAATGATGTTCAAACTTCAGAATATTATTTTCCTCCTGCGGCAATGACGTAACGATCTTATTACACTCTCCTTGATGCCTCTCAAAAGCAGTTTCGTTATTAAAAGTTAACAAACAAGCATTGCACATTCGGATTGAATGATTTCCTCGATTTGCTTGCCTGCTAATCAACCTGGATATGTTTTTAATCCAGATGTAGTGGTTGTTGCTACTTTCTTGGATCAAGAGCAAGTTGATGTGATTTTGTTTTACATTCTTAGTGCAGTAGTATGGGCCGACAACTTTGAAGTCTGCACCCATATTGTTTTGTTCGAGCCCGAAAACATTAACACTGATGGAAGAGTTAAGCATTTCGAAGCGCGGTATATCCTTCAGCTTTAGGGGGAAATCTAAATTTGTAAAGTCCAGTTGTTGATCTCCATTCGTAAAATGAATAATATCATTGCTGATATTATCAACAGGATATTTGCTCATCCTTTGAGCATTGTTTTCAGCTGGATGGAGTGCAGATATTATTGCCCATTTAAAGCAGTAGATATCATTGTTTCTAACATTCACACATGCTTTTTTCGCTTCTATGCATTTTGGAAGTTCAATATAACTCGAACCTCTCAATGGTTTATACTCGTTTATATTAACCTCAATATGCTTAATGCAGAATAAACTCCATCCAGAGTCCGCGTCCTCAAATTCTTCGCTTTTAACTCTGATACATTCTACCATTCCAGCAAATATTCCATCTAGACCTTGGCTTTCCAGAGCTATTTGCATGGGGGTTTTAAATGATTTCATGCTTATGTCAGCATGCTCTTCTCCTCCAACTGTTGAATATTTAATAAACTCAGCAAAAAGCTCTATGCTGAATTTAATGTTGCCCTTGGTCTTGAATGAATCTTGAATGAGATTCAAGATATCTATTTTACACTCCTCTAAGAATGTGTTGATATTTAGAACTTCTTCCTTTTTGTTTTCTAGAAGGAAAGTTTCTACTTTCCCTTCAAAACATTGCCTAATTTTTTTAAAATTTGTCATAGGCACTGGCACTAAACTTCTGCTTTTATGGTTGTTGGTTCTTATGTGGTGCGCCCAATTAGAAGTTAGAACATCAATTTCACAGCTCTCACATCTTCGTTTTTTAGATGAGCAATGTGGGGTATTGTCGTTGTCGGCTTTCCTTTTACTCGAACCTGGCTGGTCATTGATAAGTCCAACATTTTTAGATGCGGTGTCAGAGCTTTTATGTACATTGCGAATATGCCGAAGCATAGCATCTTTCCTTGAAAAGTTCATGTCACATTGAGGACATTGAATTTTAGTAGCATCACTATGTGTAAATTTCATGTGCCTTTTTAATGAGACAACATGAGCGAATTTTTTTTCGCAAACAGTGCACGAAAAATTTTCCATTTTATAATTTATTTATTTATTTTCTTTTTTTGAACAAAAACTAAATCTTTTACGTAGACGTAGATTTTTTGAGAATTTCGTTTGTATACCTATTTACCTTTGCACTTATAGTTTTTCAGAGTTCGTTGGTATATGTACCTTTACACTTAAAGTTTTTTGAGAATTTCGTTGGTATATTTATCTTTGCACTTATAGTTTTCAGAATTCGTTGGTATATCTATGTACCTTTGTACTTATAGTTTAGGCTCAGATTTTTTTTTTTTTTAACAGAGAAGTTTTTTTTCACCACTTTTAAAAATTTATTTTCAAAAATTTGTTGAAAACTTTTTTTTTTTTTGTTTATGTATTTAAAAAAACACTATGTTTATACTTTTCAGATTTTAATTTATAAAAGATATATGTAACTTTAACGCACTTAAAAGATCTGCACACGACGGGTCTATAGTAAGAACTATTGAAAATTATTGAACAGATTAAGAATTTATTTCATAATTTTTGTCATATCCATTTTGATTAAAAGGAAAGAACACCAAAAACTATATATTGTGATAAGAAAAAAATCCTAAAATACATTGTGTAATATTGTAGGAAGGAAAACACAAGCGCGTTAACACATGTGCGTTTGTATCAAAAGATATAAGGAAAGAAGGAGGTACGTTTTGATAGTGGTCATGAAAATTAAAAAAAAAAAATTATCAAATAAGGAAAAGTCAAAGTCTGTTACGGGAAAGCGGTAGTTAGTTTTTTTTTGCCATAATAGGAAATAACACCATATAAGGTCATGAACGAAAATAGAGGAAATGATCGTTGAAATTCTCTAAAAATAGAACAGAAAACTATTCAAATTTATAATAGTGGGGGTAAAATATTTCTATAAAAAGTCAAGATTTGTTTTGGATGGATATAGTTGATTTTAAGAAAGTGACGAATATTGTTCATACTTCAACATGCATTTCTCAGAAGCAGATTACTCAGTTTTTACCTTGGAAGACTTTGCAGCCAGAGAAGCAAATACATTACACGAAAGCGCTTTCAAACCTACAAGGAAACTGTCCGATCTTACAGTTGGAACAAAATATGACATTTACAATATCCAAAAGGTAACTACAAAATGGGGAGACAGAGTTATAGCGGATCTTGGAGAATACAAGGTAAATCGAAAAAAAAATTATTTTATATTTTCTATAAAATTTTATTATTCATTTTATAATTTATTTATAGGTATTTTTACCAGGCAGATATTCTAATCTCTCATCAAACAGCTTACTTGCAATGGCTGGAGGTGGTTATGCTTTCGAAATCACAAGACCAATAGGATCAACATATGAGCTAAAATTTGTAAAACTTAAATAGTATATTTTTTTTATCATTCATGTGTAAATTATTAACGTTTATTAAAAACTCAAATACATACAAAAATTATGTTAAAAATCAATTTATATTTTTCTTTTTCATTACAACAACTTCGTTTTGTCAATCCATGAGTTATGTTCTGTTGGAAAACCCAACCATTTTACAAAAACTTCATTTCCTCTGGTTTTAATTACTTTTTCCACAAGAAAGATATCTGGACAGTTAGATTTCATCAGTTCTTCTTTATAAAAACCACCTTTTACTGGTTCCCCTTGATAATCTTCGAGAAGATATGTTATAGGTTTTGTTGTTTTAACTGTTCTAATTTTAAAAACTTCTGTAGTCCAGTTGGGTGTATAACCTTTCTCAAATGCATGTTTATACTTGCTTATTCTTACACTATCTCCAACATTAAATTTACGTTTATCTGTGTTTTTCTTAGAACATTTGAAAATTGAAAGTAATAACTTAGAGTTTGTTTTATTAACATTAGCAGGTTGACATTTTATAGTTCTATGGAAAGAGTTATTATAATCATCAAGCAAGTTTTTTATAATATTAATCCATTTATAGTTCCCATTAAAACTAAACTCCTTCCACATTTTTTCTTTAAGAGTTCTATTAAATCGTTCGACAACAGAAGCCTTTAATATGCTGAATGTTGAGTAATGATTTATTTTATATTTTGCCATCAAGTTTTTAAAGTTTTTATTAAAAAATTCTTTTCCGTCATCTGTTTGTAAATTTTTAGGAATCCTAGAAGATTTTACAAATATTCCATCCATTGCTTTGGTAACACTCAGGCCAGTTTTGTTTTTAAGAGGGATTGCCCATGCAAATTTAGAAAAAGTATCTATGACTGTCATCAAATAATTAAATCCTTTGTTTTGATCACTGTAAGGTATCATTTCAACCAAGTCAGCTTGCCATAAATCATCAAAGCCTTTAATGACAACGCGACGTCGTTTAAAATTTCTACGTGCACTCCTGTGTAATTCTTCAACAACCATTCGCTTACTCATATTGATTAAGAATGAATTCAACAAAATAAAACGAAGTATTTTTATAATTTCTTTATGTTTTATTTGAGTCTTTTATATAATAACATTAGTTTTTTAATTCTTAATAAACGTTTTTCTATAGAATAGCATACACAAGTATCTGGTCCCAATTTGCATTCATTCCATGACCAACAACAATGAGAGTAATGAAATCCATGTATCGATTCAATATAAATTGAGTTTTTAAATTGTTTAAGTAGATCAATGCAATTTAAAAATTCTTGGTAATGTTCATCTAGTAATTCGTCTTTAAATACTTTAAGAAAATCGCAAATGTTCTTAGTTAACAACTCAAGGTCCATTTTTTAAGATGTTGTTGTTGATGAGATTATCAAATGCTTACTAACTTAATACTATTTTAAAACTTATATATATTAAGGCTGGGCGTATCAATAACTGGAGGAGGAAATATTTTTTTCTCTTCTATTAACTCCATGATTTTGTTTTTCATGTGGTCATCAAAATACTTTTTAACGGAAGCATCCATATAATTTTTAGGATCATGAATTTTATTAATAAGGGTTATTTGATCATCAACATATTCTTTAGAGGCTGCTTGGTGTGGTTCCTCAGGTCTGCCAACATTATTTAAATGTTTATTATCGATGTCAAAATCGCCAGATGGTAGAAGTTTAAATCCTATACCTGGAGGACCTGTAGGACCTTTACCTTTTAAAAGTGTCTTAGAATTTCTCCCGAACTTGTCAACGCTCATTTTAAGTTTGATTCGATTTTGGTTTTGAATGACATTAATATATGATATTTGATTCCTTTAATTCCTCAATTATAGAAGTGATTTCATTTTGGTGGTTGTTATTTCCAGCATTTTTGGATGCTATTAAAAGTTTTAGTCTATTAACAAGCTCATTTGGATCATTCCAGTAAACGTATTCAATATTTCTGTTAGTGTATTTCATTTCAGAAATTTCGGAATAAGATTTTCCAATTTTTGTATTTTTAATACTATATCCAGTTACAAGCTTCTTAATTATGGTCGTATACTTTGAACCTCTATTACTGTTTACCCGATTAGTGTTATCATGATTGCGCATATGTGCACTAGTTTTTTGTAAAATCTTTCGATATTGCTCCAAATCATCATCAGTATATATCTGCTTACGAGGTTTTTTCTTTAAAATTAGCTCAATAAGACCAGGAGTTCTGGTAAAATTTTCATCACCAATTTTAATCACATCATCATCCATCCAAAAACTAGATTTACCAATTTTTGTCGTTTGTGTATTGACATCATAATAGGGACCAAAAACTGTATCACGATTTGATTCAGACAATAGCTTTTTAGTGAAAGATGAAGTGGTATTAGATGTACTGAAATTGTTTGGGGTACTAAACATCAAACCATTATCTCCGCTATCTAATTCAAGTATCGGTGAGTCCGAAATTTCATGGTCCTCTGATCCTTCTTCTTTATTAATTGTTTTAAAACTGAGTTTACGACGTTTAATTGATTTCGGTTTAATTTCATCTTCAAAAGTTTTATGATTTTTTTCTCTTTCTGCATTTTCAACTAACTTTTTTAAAGGTTCAACAATAGGTTTATAATTTTTTTCCAATTCAATATCTCGTATTATTTCACCAGTTTTCAGTTGTAAGTACTTATTTTTTAAAATTTTTTTTGTTTTAATAAGATCATTCATTATCGTTTCATTCATTGTTTTTTTTTTATTATTATTTTAACACAACGAAGTAAATTTTTTAGTTTTCTCAAACAGAGCTCCTCTAAGAATGCATTGCTTTATAGTTATAAATGTATATTTATAGCAAAACTATCTCATGAAAACCGATTTTGTAGCGTCCACTTTGAATACTGCTTTCCTTGTCTATAACTAGAAAACCATAATTATCAACCCAACAATGAAAGCAAAGCTCTTTAAATTGGTTAAATGTCATATCTGAGTTAATATGATCATTGTGAACATGTTTTAAATTCATTTCATCTTGTTTAAAAAGTATAATAAAATTTGCATTATCTCGAATCAAATGTTTTGGAATATGTGTATAGGATTGACATAAATAAAAACTATCAACACCATTGTGACGACCCATACAAAAATAATCTCTAATGTTGTTTTGTTTCTGACATGCAACATCATCAAATATGAACACTGAATTATTTTTAGCATCTGTTGGTGGCATTATATCACTATTGTCTGAGAATTCATTATATTCCATTCCTTCCACTGATGTAATAACCTTTTTTAAATACATATATTTCGGTTGATGCAATGATTTGGAATATATGTAAATATTTTCAAACTTTAGCCCATTGGGGTCAAGAAGAATGCTAAGCATAACATTTGTTTTTCCGCAGTTTGATGGGCCAACGATTATTCCTCTAATACTATTTGGGAATAGTGATCCATGTTTCTTTTTAATTTTAACATCAGAATCAAAGTTTTGTACTTTAATAACTTGTGACTGTTTGATAAACCGCATATTGATGACTGACTTATTTTTATAATAAAACAACTCATTTATATATTCTTGTAGTCATAAATAATTGACACTTCACCCAAGGAGGGAGTATGAATTACACTATCCTATAAATATGATTGAACATAACATTAAAAACATCAGTAATAAAAAATCTTTTGAAGGAGCAGGACTAATTAATACCATTATTGATAAACTACCATTTGAACTGCACTTACCTTCATATAATTACTGTGGACCTGGAACAAAACTACAAGAACGTTTAAAAAGAGGGGATAAAGGTATTAATCAGCTGGACGAGGCATGCCGTGTACATGACATTGCATATTCTAAAAGTAGTTTGTTGTCAGATCGCCATGTAGCTGATAAAATTCTAACAGAACAAGCGTGGAAAAGATTTAAAGCAAAAGACTCATCTGTTCCTGAAAAGCTAAGCAGCCTGCTAGTTACAAATATAATGAAAGCTAAGACAAAATTTGGAATGGGTACTAAGGAAGCTAAAAAGCAAATTAAAAAAAAAATACTGCAAAGAAAGCCTATACAAAAAAACTTGTTTAAAAAGGCAATAAACGAAGCAAGAACTGCTATTAGAAACAATATTAACTGTTGCGGTACAACATCAATAGCTAGTATTGCTTTAAAGGCTGCAAGAAATGTTATTAAAAACAAGAAGAAGAATAACATTAAAACACCAAGAATAATTCCACTTCCAAAAACAGGTGGTTTTCTTCCATTTGTTGCTCCTATTCTTGCAGGGTTATCAGCTATAGGATCTCTAACGGGCGGAGCAGCTGGTGTTATAAAAACTCTTAATGCTGCAAGCGCTGCTAAAAAACAGTTGGAAGAAAACATGCGACACAACAGGGCTACAGAACCAGTTGCAATAAAAGGAAATGGCTTATATTTACAGCCTTATAAGAATGGTCTTGGTCTTTTTATAAACAAACCCAACACAAAAAACTAATAGATCTGCTGCCCAACCGTCCTTTAACCAACTTTGACATCCAACGGTTTGGGAAGAAACATATACCACATTTCAGAGGAGTTTTTATGAGGAACTCATTACCGACGAAGTCATTTAACCAGGAGTGTGGCGTTATCAACTTGGACGATGAATCTGGGGAAGGTACTCATTGGGTGGCATATATAAAAAATAAAAATAATATTGTAAAGTATTTTGATAGTTTTGGTAATTTAAAACCTCCAGTTGAAATAATAAAATATATTGGCAATCAAATGAATTATAATTATATTCAAGAGCAAGATTTTAATACATATATATGTGGGCATTTATGTTTAAAGTATTTACTAGAACAATCTCGAAATGTTTTCAAAAATAAAAGTGAATAAAATGATGTGAAATTAAAAAAAACCTATCATTTGTCTTTTAATCAACATGTCGGTAACATTAACTCTAAGTGGAAACGACTCAAATCTTACAGCAGAATATTTCCCACCAATTGTACTAAAATCTAATTATGTATGTGGACTCGTAGATTTTCAATCCTATAACTCTATACCAAACGTTGATCAATTTAACAACTTGTTACATGTAGGTGAAAATATTATTTCACTACCTATTGGTTCATATGAGATTGGAGACATAAACAATTTTATACAAAAGAAATTTAATGAAATTAATAAAAAGAAAAAGAATTTAAATAGAAAAAGTGAAATTAAAATCAACGCCAACAACAATACTCTTAAATGTGAAATTTATAGTTCAGAAGTAATCGATTTCTCTAAACAAAATTCTATTGGTTCGCTTTTAGGATTCAGTAAAAAGCTGCTGCAGCCGAATACATTACATGAGTCAGATCTTTACGTTGACATTAACAAAGTTAATGCAATACGTGTTGAATGTAATATTATAGATGGAACGTATATAAATAATCACTTGGCACACATTTTACATGAATTTTCTATAAATGTAAGCCCAGGCTATAAAATCATTGAGGTTCCTAGCAATGTTATTTATTTACCTGTGAACGTCAAACGAATAACATCGTTGAGTTTAAAGCTCATTGATCAAGACGGAAGAATTATTAACTTTAGAGGAGAAAAAATAACTATTCGATTACATTTAAAGCCAGAAGTATGATTATATATGAACATATATCTCAAGCCCAAAATCCTTATATAAACACTGTCAACAATAATTCATTACTTAATCACGTTTTGGGCTCAGCCTTGTCAACACATCGCCTTACACAAGAAAATAAAAACTTTTTGATATCCTTGGGGTTCACTTTAAAAAAATAAAGTCAAAGATATACTATGTTGAACATTTTTCAAGATCCAGAGTTCAATGAATCTATATCTAAATATGAGTACCACACCTATTCACCTTATCAAAACAACTTTGACCGGAATGACATCATTCAGATTTGTATACAACATCAGAATCTTAATGTTCTACCTTCGGAAAGTTTTTTATACATTGAAGGATCACTTAAACAGCGTGAAGGAAAAGAGATTCTAAGTACGAAACTAGTAAACAACTCAATGGCTTTTCTTTTTGACGAAATACGTTATGAATTGAACGGAAGAGAAATTGACTGCACTCGAAATGTTGGAATTACTTCAACGATGAAAAATTATCTTTCATTAAATAAAAACGAGAGCGACATGCTTTTAAATGCTTCCTGGTCTCCTGAATCAAGTATTACTTTGAAGCCGTTTCACTTTAACTACTGTATTCCCCTGAATAAGGTTCTAGGATTTGCTGAAGATTACAAAAAAATTATACCCAACGCCCGACATGATCTAATTCTCACTCGTGCCAGAATGGATGAAAATGCATTAATTTCAACAGCAGAAGAAGAAGTTGACGTTCAACTTCATAAGATTCAATGGAAAGTACCACACATTACTTTATCCGATTCAGTGAAGTTGGATCTATACAAATCTCTGAATAAAAATAGTTCAATTAAAATTGCTTTTCGCAACTGGGATCTGTTTGAATATCCTATGTTGTCATTCTCCGACCACAATATTTGGAACATTAAAACAACAACACAAATTGAAAAACCCCGATACATTATTTTTGCTCTACAAACTGAAAAAAATAAAAAACTATCTGAAGATCCAACCTTATTTGATCATTGTCATCTAACAGACATAAAAGTTTTTCTTAATTCAGATGTATACCCTCATGAAGACCTCAACATTTCTTTTGAAAGAAACAGATACGGCCTGCTTTACAAAATGTACACCGATTTTCAAAAAAACCTACTACAACAAAACAAATGCTGAGCCTCTTCTTTCTTGGGACCAATATAAATCGCTTGCTCCACTTTTTGTTATAGACTGCAGACATCAGAATGAAACCATGAAAACTGGACCTATAGATATACGCTTAGAGATTAGATCATCAAGGAAAATTCCTGTAAACACTTCAGCTTACTGTCTTATGCTGCATGATCGCATTATTGAATATAATCCTCTTAACCAAGTGGTCACCAGAATTGTTTAAGAATAACCAATAAAAAATAAAATCTTAAAAAAATAAAACAAAAAAAAAATCTTTTTATTTTTAAATCTAGGGTTTATTTTTGTTTTTCAGTTCAGTTTATGAGCGTAGATTATCTTTCTATGGCTAAGGGGGAGTTTCCCAACTTAACAACATATTGTTTTCGGTCTTCCTATGTACCTACACAAATGTCTTCGCCTTTTCTTGTCGAACTCTTTCATGTTTATTCTTGTACACTCATGAAGGACAGTTTTCTTCAAGTAAGAATGAAATTAAATGTAGATATGCATTGCACATTCTGCTTAAATAACCGCCATAATTCTCACAAAAGAATTGACGAACGCATTATCACTATCAAAATGCTGGCAGATATGTACCGCAAATTTCCGGATACTCATTTATGTTTTTTCTTGTACACTAAATGTATGAAGAATAAAACTATGAAGGGATTGTTTGGTTATCAATTTTGTTCCCTAAAATAACACATTAAGATAAAATGTATGCATGGAGGTAATGAGATATGGTGAAACCGTAGAAGTTTCTTACATCTAAGTGCATGCATTGCACATTCAATATTTCCGGTCTATACGTATACAGATAACAATTACCCATGCATGTTTATTCCTGTACATTCAAGCAAAACTAATACCGTGGCATCACTGAGCCACCCAGCCACCGAGCCACCCAGCCACCGAGCCACCGGAGCCACCCACCCACCTAGGTCAACCGCCCACCCACCCGGTGATCACCTGTACCTGCCCACCTGTACACCTGTACACCTGGTCTCACCTGTACACCTGTACACCTGGTCTCACCTGTACACCTGGTCTCACCTGTACACCTGTACACCTGTCCACCTTTGCTCACCTGTGCTCACCTGTGCTTACCTGTACTCACCTGTGCTCACCTTTACCTGTTCTCACCTGTACACACCTGTTCTCACCTGTTCTCACCTGTGAGCCACAGAGCCACTGTGCCAGAACGCCCTTAAACTAACTACTGATATATATTAAGCCCTATGCATGTTCTCTAGGCTAAACCATTGAATAAATACAAATAGAAGTGGACACTCTATAACTCAAAGCGCCACTATTATCATCGTGGTCAAAACCTGCAACTATGAACAACTCCCCTTAGGGGTATTTATTTATTATTTGTATGTGTGTATACGAGGAACGTATATACGTGTTCGGGATACAACATTTTTCTTTAGTCGTATGGATTGTAGGTATTTTGCAGTTATTGTTCTTGTTAAGAATTAGGGAATGGTGATTAAATTTTGTTTTATGTCATGAGTTTGACTAGGAAGTTTTTGACTAATTAGTAGGGCTGGCAACGAGACCGAGACTAGTCTCGTCTCGCCCTCGGTTTCGGGACCGAGACGAGACCGTATTTTTGGTGCCGAAATTCGCCGAGAGTCTCGCTGTGCCGAGATTTAGCTATTTCAGCGAGTGAGGTGAGATGACTCGCCTTACTCGCCGACTCATCTCACTTCATTCGCAAAAGTGATTTAGCTATTAAAGTGAAATGAGTAATTTCGAATCAAGTTTCGAACACATGAAATGTCATAAACAAAGGCTATCTTTTACTTCGTTGTCTTTGGTTTTGTTTGTTTGAGGTTTAATTTTTCAATTTTGTATTTTTATTTTAATTAAACTTTATCGAAAAACTTAGGAAAACAAAATTTAATTAATGTGTGACTTTATTGTGAAGTTAGTGTGCCCTACCCACTCCTAAATATTCTTCCAAAGTTTTGTAGTTAGTCCTCAAGAAGTTGATGGGGTCGTCCTTGCGATGCTGAATTATATTTTTCACTTGTGTTAAAAAAATTTATACCTACAAATAAAATGTAAATAACAATTAATAATGTTCATCAAATATCATTTTTACATAAATGTATGTTTGTATAAAAAAAAAACAAATCTTTTATGTGCTGCATACTCATTTTTACCTACATACATTGTTGTTTTGCTAGTTCGTTTCACATACGTGAATAGGTATGTTGAAATGCAAAAGTGGAAATTTACCAACACATACACCAAGTCACCGCTGAAACATACGGCGAGTAAACTGACGTTTCATTTCACTCGCCTAATCACTCACTTTTACTAGCTAAATCGATTTTCAGTGAAAAGTGAGTCATCTCACTCACTCGCCATTACCTAAATCTCGGCACTGGTCTCGCCGGTCTCGGTGGTTTGGTTTCGGTTTTCGCTAGAAGAAATATTTTTTTATGTAATTATTTTTTAGTATAGGTACTCATGTTCAATTTTTATAATATTCACAAGTTTTTTTTTTGCGAAATATAAAATATTTTATGCGCGTTAAAATATCGAACCACATATGTACATAGTTTTATACTCAGGTGCACTGCGAAAATCCAGAGAAAAATACGTATGCTGTTGGAATAGAAATCGCTTATTTTTCAGACTTTGTTTTCCCAGCCGGGAAAAGGTTTTCCGATTCTATTTTTTGCTCCAGAAAAAACTGATTGTAGACCTTTTGGGTTACATTTAATGTGCCAATAAAGTAAAAATCGAAGATATTGAAGATACGAATTTAATATTAATTTCTTCATGTTGGTCTCCGCCATTTAAAACTCACGAGTCTGTTTTATACATTTTTTTTCGTGCTTTACACAAGACTCCACACCCCACATTTTTCTTACCAACAACTGGCGTCTTATCTTACATCTTTTTACCACCAAAAAACACGAAAGAAACCAAGTCTAAGGAAGAGACCAAGACCGAGACCGAGACGAGACTGGCACATTAAGATTTTCACGTGCAAAAGGCGAGGCCGAGATAGAGACGAGACTTGGTTAGGCGAGACCAAGACCGAGACCGAGACGAGACTGAAATTTTTCGATTTTGACGAGACCGAGACGAGACTAATAAAAGTCTCGTCTCGTCTCATTGCCAGCCCTACTAATTAGGTTATAATACAAATAATTATTATTATTATTTATACATATACAGGGTGTCCGCGTGACAATGGTCCAAACTGAATATGGTGATAGGCCAGGTCATGACCTCTCAGAATTTAGTAAC
The DNA here is from genome assembly GCA_947049315.1 of Epistrophella euchroma. Taxonomy (NCBI): domain Eukaryota; kingdom Metazoa; phylum Arthropoda; class Insecta; order Diptera; family Syrphidae; genus Epistrophella; species Epistrophella euchroma. Next base: position 63,089,358 of record OX346245.1, read on the forward strand.
TTTTTCTTACCAAATCATAACGGTTTTCGAGTAACGGCTGTTTGTTTCAAATTTCTACAAACCCCTACCTTGAATGAGTTTTTTGTTCACCCCGTCCATGATTGATTTTTAATTTTTTTTTATTTTAACACTAAAACGTTTTCAAATAAAAAGGCCTTTTTTGTGCATTAAAATAATTTTAATTTTATACGTCCTTTTTCAAAAAATTATTAGATAAAGTCAAAGTTTCATCAAAATTAATTTTTTACTTCAGACTTCGATAGAGCATCCCGAAAAAAATTCGTATGACTCAAGGAGTCAAGGCTGTTTCACAATGCGACGAGAAAACGAGAAGTCAGCGTGACGAGATCTCTTCACAGTTGTTCTCTCTTTAAAACGAGTTTCAAACAACGAAATAATACATAATAAAGTATTTCTCGTCGTCACGTTGCGTCTTTTTTTCAATTTTTCGAACTTTATGACGTGACAAGATGACGAGAAATGCTTGATTATGTATTATTTCACTGTTTAAAATTCTTTTTTAAGAGAGAGAAACTGCGAAGAGATCTCGTCACGCTGACGTCTAGTTTTCTCGTCGCATTGTGAAACAGCCTTCAATACTGGTTCTCAGTTTAAGAGAATTGCCTTGTTCCAGCACTTTCCAGAAAGGTATAAATCTTACAAAAGCGAGACCTAAATCAAAAGTAATAACCAGTTTGAACTCAATCAGGCATGGTTTAAAAAAAATAAAATAAATTCATTTTTGTTTGTTTTTCTGTTTTTGTTTTGTCTTTTATTTTTTGTTTTTGTTTTTTTAGGTTTTTTTCTTGGTTTTTTTTGGACATCTAGTAGCAATTTCAATTAATAATCTCATTGCCTTGCGACGCCAGGCTTGGCCAATCCTTGTAGGTACTAATCATTTATTTATTTTTACCGGAAATGGTATGGCTGGTTAGAATTTCTAACGTTTCAAAACTAATGGCGCTGATTAGTTATCAAAGTGTGATATTTGTTTTTTATAAAAAGTAATAAAAATATAAATATTTGTGTTTTATAAAAAGCTATTTCTTTGACTGACAAAAAAAGTTCAAAATGTCTTACACGCCGCGGAAATACGCGTTAATGCACTTTATTTACGGAGAATGTGGAGGAAACTCGAGGTTAGCAGCGAGAACCTATGCTGAGAGGTACCCAAATGCTTCCCATCCTGACCATCGCGTTTTTACAAGGGTTCACTTGACTTATTTGTATTGGAAGGCAGAATTGGAATAGGTGGATACCAAGGCCATCTCGATGAGGCAGTTATGCGTGCCATCGAAAATGAGCCTACTACATCTGTTCGAGCCATCGAAAACGCAACAGGAATTCCAAAATTAACCGTGCATACGATGCTCAGAAGGAACTACTTGCATCCTTTTTATGTGTAGCGTGTCCAAACCCTACTTCCAAGGGACTATAGACAAAGGGTTGAATTTTGTCAAATTATGCTTCGGAAAAACCAAGAAGATCTAGGCTTTTTTGATAAAATATAATGGACTGACGAGTCGTCTCGTCATGCAACAAGGATGGATATGTGAACATACATAACCTCCACAGTTGGCAAATGGAAAATCCGCATTTGGTAAGAGAAGGAAAATCCCAATACCAATTTAAAATCAATTTGTGGACTGGGATTTTGAATGGCCACATTATAGGACCCTTTCAATTACCAGCTACACTAAACAGTGAAATTTATTTAAATTTTTGGAAAGTAGGTTATTTTTTTTATTAGAAGACGTACCCCTTGCCATAGTCCAGTCAATGTGGTTTCAACACAGCGGTTGCCCAGCTCATTATGGTAGTTAATGTTAGACGGTTTTTGGACAGTGCTTACCATGAACGATGGATTGGGTTGATTTAGGTCTCGCTTTGGTAAGATTTATACCTTTCTGGAAAGTGCTAGAACAAGGCAATTTTTTAAAAGTGAGAACCAGTATTGAGTCATACGAATTTTTTTCAGGATGCTCTATCGAAGTCTGAAGTAACAAATTAATTTTGATGAAACTTTGATTTTATCTAATAATTTTTTGAAAAAGGGCGTACAAAATTAAAATTATTTTAATGCACAAAAAAGGCCTTTTTATTTGAAAATGTTTTAGTGTCAAAATAAAAAAAAATTAAAAATCAATCATGGACGGGGTGAACAAAAAACTCATTCAAGGTAGGGGTTTGTAGAAATTTCAAACAAACAGCCGTTACTCGAAAACCGTTATGATTTGGTAAGAACAAGTTACTAAATTCTTAGAGGTCATGACCTGGCCTATCACCATATTCAGTTTGGACCATTGTCACCCGGACACCCTGTATATATTACCAGTGTCGCAAAAACATATATTATATATGTATATATATTATATCTATACTTTATTATTTTATTATATAAAGTAATTATTTTATTATATAAAGTAAAATGTTGGCCACTCACTGATTGACTCATTCATAGTTTTTGCTCATCATTCTACAGGTTATTGTGTAAATGATATAGATATATAAAAAAATGTTGCTAACATCCTTATATATGTAGAGCTCCAATGAGAAGGGATTTTTTGAAATTCTTAAAATTAATAGGACAAATGGGTAAATGTAGGCTAAAGTCGGTTTTCTAATTTCTAAAGGCGTTGAGATAGAAATGTTTTTCTTTTTGTATTTGATAGATTTTTTGAGATTATAATGGCGCATTGAATTGAAAAATTCTTAAAAAACTATTTTCCGAAATAAAAACGTTTGAAACTTGCAATTGGAAAAATTGACGTTTCACAAAATAATTCTAGATAGATAAATTTATTGTTTTCATTTTAAATTCAATAACAATGTGTTTATTCCAATAATTTTAGGACATGACCTAACGCCGTCTGCCCGAGTTTGACTAACTTTATAGAAGTATTTAAAAATATTCAAGAATTATCGCTTTTCTATATTTTGATGTTTTTGACAGTAGGTATACAGTTTATTCCATTCATTGCCATTCAGAATGTTTATCATCTCCAATTCATCCAAGGTTCGTTTTCCAAAAAACTGAAGTCTGAATCCACTTAGTATAGGACACCTACCCAAGAAATGATAGATGTTCTCCCTCTCTCGTAGATTGCATAGCGAACATACGATTGGTAAATCTTCTCTATGTGGGATAAAATTTAAGTCCATGATTTCACCTCTAACTTTGAAAATAATTCTAATAAATCTGGATATTGTTTGATTGACTTGAAATTTACACAAGTTAAAAGAATATAAAAAAAGGGATCCATGTATAAGGAATTTTTTGTGGGCGTGGTTTTGTAGGCGTGGGGAATTTTTGAAAAGTTATAATTTTTTCGGCTCATTTTGTGACAGTTTTTATTTTTTATCTTGTTAAACGATGTAGTTAGAGTTGAAATTTTTGTATCTTATATAGAACTTATGAATGTTGATATTTTTAACAAATTTCTAAAATACCGTTAAACTGAGATATTTAAGTTTAAAAAAATCAATTTTTTACGTTTTTTTTCCGATTATCTTTTTACAGGGGGCTGAAATTTTTACATTTGATAGAATTTATTGATCTGAATCGAATTGCACTTCAATTTTATTTTTCTAATACCGTTAAACTTAAAACTTCTTAAATAAATCAGCGAGGGGCAGCATTCTATACGAAAATGTGATGGAAATACCTAATCGAATCGTACGCCCTTAATTGTGTAATTAGGTATCAAGAACAAAAAAAAAATGAAAAATAATTCTGATAATAATTGTTGACTGGAGCCTCTAAGCTCTTAAAATTATTTAGTTATTTATATCTTTTATAATGTAAATGTTTGTGATGATTTTATCTATCCATTGACATTTAAATTATAAAAATTGAATTATTATTTCTCGACTTATAGCCAATTTTCTACACCTGAATCGTTGATTTTGCATTTTTTCATGCGCCTTAGAAATATTACAAAATTTCATTAGCATACATTTTAAAATTATCTTATGGAGCTTATAAAAAATACACAGCTAAGTTTTACGTGTGGAAATATTGAACACCAATTTAGGAATTAAATTCTGAATAAATGTCACCTATAAAGTGATCGTGGTGAAAATGGTAGGAGTGGGAAGGTCAGAAAACTCAACTTAAAATAATTAGTTTTTTTGTAAGTGTAACGTCATTTCTGGGTATGTTAATATAATAATAAAGCACTTATCTACCCTTAAAAAAAAGTTATTTGAATTAAATCCCTGGCTTAAATAAAAATTAATAAACGATTAAATGTGCCTAAAAAATCAAGCCTTGAAAAAATTTAATTCAAAAATTAATTAATATCGGCTCCCCTGTTTGATGAATGACTTTGCTATGTTCTACGTATATTTAAAGAATGTATCTACCATTAATATTTTTATAACTTTTTCTCTCTACGATCAAGTTTACATATAGTTTTTAAAATAATACATGAAGCCATGTCTATTGCATATTTTGATTAAAATCGTTAAAATCGCGTAACACGAATTTTAGTGACTCACCTGTTGAATTAACCTTAAAACATTGTTTGGCATTATTTTAGAGAATATTTTAACTTACATATATAAAACAATTATTTTTCAAAATTTTGAAATTTTTCATCAGCTTTGGAATTTAAAAGAATAAAAATCTAATTGACTTTGGACTAAATCACGTTTTTGGTATGACTTTTTTTTATTATATATGTCTCTTCTTTATGTATTTATTAACATCAAGAAGATCCGATAACTATTAGCAAAGTTATTAGCTTTATAAGGTAGCCAAATCGATGATTTTATTTGATTTTAATAATTAAAATTCATTTTTATGGTTTTAAACTCATTAAAGGGCCCGTGGCGCCCCTCGTGTCGTATTTACAGCTATGATGACCATTTTTGTAGATAAAGGTTGTGGCTATAACTTTGTAGTATATTGTTTTTGTAAATTTTGAAATTTTTTATCATGTTTTGCATTTTGAAAAATGAAAATCGATGACGGCTTTTCGTCCCCTTTTCGTATAGAATGCTTCCCCTCCCCAAAATAATTTGAATACACAATTGAAGCTTGACATTTTCTGATTCTTTTAAGATATTAACCTTATCAATCGGACAGTTATGAATTTTTTAATCGAACCATATCAATTTATTTTTGTAATTTTCATAAAATAACAGTTATCTCCCACTGGTGCGCATGGTGGTTGACAATAACCGAAAAAAGCAATTTTAACTGCAATTTAATTGATTTTTGGATCGGTTTTTAATCAAGATTGTGAATCTTGTTGAGGGTGTACAGATGCAAGTGAGGTATCAAATTATTGTTGTTAAACGGACATGCGATTAAAAGAAAAATTAAATTAATCGATGTACGCAGTGATGCGTAATTAACAAATTTGTTTAAAAAGTCAATATTTACCGCTATTTCCATTTAAATGTATTAAAAAAATATAATTTAAATGCAAATCGATTAAAATTAATACATCCTATCATATGTGAAAATTTCATAACTCCCTACTCTTACTATATAAAAAGATAATCGAGAAAAAAACCGTAAAAAAATTGATTTAACCATTTTTTATAACATCCAAAAATTTCAATTCTCTTAGTACATCCTTTAAAAAGATAAAAAAAAAAAACGTCATAAAATGAGCAAATAAAATTGTGTCTTTTTGAAAATTCCCTATGCCCAAAAACCCACGCCCACAAAAAATTTCTGAAACATGAATAACTTTTTTTTTATCTTTTGATTTTTGTAAATTTCAAGTCAATCAAACAATTTGCTCATTTATTAGAAATATTTTGTGAAACATCAATTTTTGCATTTTTGAGTTTCAAACGTTTTTATTTCAGAAAAAAATTTGCTTAGAATTTTTTAATAAAATATGTCATTCTAATTTTTAAAAAATTCTATCAAATTCGAAAGAAATGAAATAAACTCATTGCTGCTGTACCACAATTAAAAGGCCCATGCATTGTTATTCATCGCGAGCAGTCAATGATTAATCGAGAAAAACGTAAATCTCTCTATCAAATAAAAACTAAGTTATTAACATTAGCACCTAACACGAAATTTTTTATCAAAGGCATTAAATTACAAATTGAACATTGCTTATTTGCATACGACTTTCTTTGAGGGCTTATTTCAAACACGGTGCTGGTTTTGACGTTCGTAAGATCTACCTTTGGTGATGGAGCATTGCAATACTTCGACGGCATCATGAAACAAAAGCAACAACATGTTCGACGAATTGAACCCTTTCATCAACGTGGGAGCGAGCAAGCTAGTGGCAGTATTCTAGCACAAAATAATAGCTGCATTTTATTTTCTACGGATCTGGATCATATTACAACACGTAATACAAAAACAATTCGGGATCCTGCTCTCTATCTGGATCAATTTCGAAGATACAAAAATGAATTCTTACTTTGGCGGGTAGATGGCTTTTATGGTAAGGTAGCGTCGGTTGTAGTGCAAAGAAAAGAGACGGGAAACAACTGAAAATAATTAAAACGTAAGTAAAAAAGAGATGGTTATATAACACTGCTGTCATTGTCGTTTTATTTTCAAGCGATGATCCTGATCCAGATCCAAAGATAATAAAACGCGGCTAATAATAATATATAGGATAGGGTTGCCGTCTGTCATTATCTTGTCAATTTTGAAATTTTATGTTATAATATTACTGGTCTGAAAAACGAATTAAGTTGTCCTGATTTTTTTAATTTTATTAAAAAATTCGATATTATTATATTAATTGAAACCTTTATTAAAGAAGGTAACGAAACCGAATTATTAAAATATTTTAAAAATTTTACTGATAAATGTATTGCGGCCACAAGAAAATATCAATTGGGTAGAGCCAGTGGTGACATCTTGTGCGCATTTAAAAATTGTGCTGGTAACTATGTGAATTTTAAATCATTTGATAGTGAACTTGTAATCGAAATAATCTACAGGGATGATCGCTATTATATTCTCCCAACGTATTTAAATTGTAGTGGAATAACGACTTTCAGGAGATTTATAATTTTTTAAATGAATTTAATTTTAAAAATATAATGATTTTGGGAGATTTGAATGCCCGTATTGGTGACCTTCAAAACTCTTATTTACTGTTGGATCATACTGGTTTCCGTGATATAAGGGGCGCTTTAGAAAAGACGCTTAATAGTTGTGGTAGACGTTTTATTGAGTTGTGTGAGGATTTTGGAATGTTGGTTTTGAATGGGAGCACCCAAAGTGATTTAAGAGGGGAGTTTACATTTATCTCTACTTTAGGTTCTTCAACAATTGATTACTGTTTTGTTAAAAGTGACTGGTTGAATGTAATTGTTAATTTTGAGGTTTCTTGTGTTAATTATTCGTCACATCTGCCAATAGTTATTTCACTTAAGTTTCAAAATTTGCAACGGAGATCGATGGATAATTCCATTGAGCTACTTAAGTGGGTAGAAAGTAAGAGTATTCAATATAAATTCAATCTTGATATTATTTCCAATGTAACAGATCTGGTGCATCTATCTTGCGAACAGGGGGCAGAGAAAATACTTCAGATAGTTAAACAATCCGCAGCTTTGAATAACTCCCGTAGTAAATATTCTTTTAAAGAAAAGTGGTATGATTGGGAGTGTCAAAATTATAGAAAAAAAATCTTTCCGGTTTTTAAAGTTGTATAGACGAACTAACTCTGATTTCTTTAAATCCCTGTAGGTATCTTTTGGCTAATAAAGAATACAAACAAATTTGCAGTTCCAAGCAAAAGAATTATGTATGTGATATCGCATTAAGTCTGGAGTCCTGCAGAGACTTAACACCTGGAGTCCTGCAGAGACAACATCATTCTGGCGTAAAGTCCGTGCAGTGGGTGGTAGTAAACCTTCTCCTATGTCAACAATAAGTGTGGACACCCTTGCAACATATTTCAAAAATCTTCTTAGCCCGGTTGCCACTGCCACATCTTTCTGCTATGCGTTACCTGATGTTTTCATTGCTGAATTAGATAATGAGATATCGATGTCTGAATTACAATTAAGTCTTCATTATATGAAAAATAATAAGGCAGCAGGTGTTGATGGAATTCTTGTCGAGTTTTTTAAGTTCTACCCGCCTTCCTTTCTGAGAATTCTTCTGACATTTTTTAACAAACTTTTAAATGAGGAGGTAATCCCACAATCTCTTTTGAAGTCGCTCATATGGGAGACAGTACTCTTCCCGAAAATTACAGAGGAATCTCCATATAACCGGTTCTGAGAAAAAATATTTATATCCTATACCATCGACTATCAAACTGGATAGAAACAAATAATCTCCTTAGCTCCTACCAAGCTGATTTTCGCGTTGGACTTTCTACGGTTGATCAAATATTTGCTCTCACAAGCGTTGCAAGGCGATATGTAGAAAACAATAAACAGCTTTACAATTTTTTTGTGGAATTTAAAGCTGCCTTTGATACAGTAAACAGAAATTCTCTTCTTTACAAACTTTCGAACATTGGCTTGTCCTCTAATTGTCTAATTGTCCTGTAATTTTCTTAGATTATACAATCAATTAATAACCAACACTGCGTCTTCAATTTGTAATGGTATCCATAAATCTGAATTTTTTGAAACTAAGACAGGTGTTCCACAAGGATGTGTTTTGAGTCCGATCTTATTTGCTCTATGCATTGATGATGTGACAAAAATTTTAAGTGGCGGTATTAGGGTAGGCGATGAAGAAATTAGAATGTTACTTTATGCAGATGATCTGGTCTTACTAGCAGAAACCCCTTCCTCATTACAGCTCGTTATTAACCGTCTTAAAAACTACTGCGACTTATGGGACCTTAAAATAAATACTTTCAAATCGAAGATAAAGATTTTTGAATCTGTAAACAGAAGAGTATTACCCCGAGACAAGTGGTTTCTTGGCTCTGATTCTATAGAAGTTGTGAAGCAGTATAAATATCTCGGTTTTTTTATCGAGTAATCTTTATTTGCGTCCTCATATAAAAGAAAAATGTTTAGTTACCAACACTGCAATTAATGTTACGTGGAGCAGATTCTTTTGCAATCAAAAATTAGATTCATGTTCCAAATTTAAAGTACTTGATTCTACGATAAATGCTTGTCTTTGTTACGGAAATCAAGTTTTTGGGTACAAGTTTGTTGAAGAATTCGAAGCGGTACAACGATTATTTTTTAAGCGCATCTTCAGGAGTGGTTCTCAGTTTATCTAATCAGTCGATTGAATGCTGGCGCGATGCATTTTATAACTGCATCTCAAAAGTAGATGAATCTTTTTATTTACAATGCATTCATAGCGCACAATCCTCTTCAAGTCGATTGATTTACAGATAACTGAGCCACTCCTTAGGTAGTAGCAATTACTTCAGTAATTAACTCTCTACATACCAAATAAGTATGATATTTAAAGCTAGCGTAGAAATCTTGGGACTCAATTTTAAACCTCACAGGCAAGAAATCTCATCAACTTGTAACTTATGCAAATGAAATGAAAATGTTTACCACTTCTTAGCAGTATGCCCAATTCTGCAAGAGTTGAGAAGACTTTACTTTAAAAAGAGCTTTTTATCTCTCTTAGAAACCAAAGATATTCTTAATGGAAAGTGCGGATGGAAATTAATGTTTAGCTTTTGTGAAAATGCCCTTAGATATAGAAATAGTTTTGATACATATTATCCACGTTTTTAGTTTCTAATACACAGTAAAATGTAATAATAAAAAAAAATAAAATAATACTAAGGGTTTGTTTCACAATGTCTGATTAAAGTTCCAATTAAGCTACATGGAACTTATTTGTCACTTAAAAACCGCATTTACGTTTCACAATATCTGAATAGGTCTAAGTGGCACTTAAAGTTCTGAATATTTTACAGGCCGGTTGAGGTTCCGATTAAAAAATTAAACTGGCATTTAAAATATCTACAGCTGCTGTCAGTGCGACTCACACAACAAATACATCAATAGTTTGGACTAGTGACGGATATTTGTATGCGTTAACCCAATTACTTAAATACTTACTTCACGACACCCTTAACACCATAAAAATGCAATTTCAAAACGCACTTAAGTATTTTAAATCACTCACATTCACATATCAACACAAAATTTCTAACTGGATTTTATCAAATTGCAGTAAGGGGCCTTAAAACACCAAAGTAATGTTGTTTGTTACCAGTTCTGGGTCCAAAAAGTTTAATTATGACACTTTAAAATTCAAAACTTGAGAATAAATTAATAATTATTTGATTGATTATTTTCAATCAGTCAAATTCCTTGGAAAACTGGAATAACTGACAACTAGCTAAGTGGCACATAAATTTATGATTGTGAAACGCAAAGTTTTTTAATGAGAGGATTTAAGTTGCGGATAATTTATGTGTCGGATAGTTATAGGGAACTTTAACCAGACATTGTGAAACATGTTCCAGTTTTCAAAAAAATTTGACTGATTGAAAATAATCAGTCAAATAATTATTAATTTATTTTTAAATTGTGAATTTTGAAGTGTCATAACTCAACTTTTTGGACCGAGAGCTGGTAACAAACAACATTACTATGGTATTTTAAGGCTTTTTAGCTGCAAGTTGATAAAATTCAATTAGAAAATGTGTGTTTATATGTGGATATGAGTATTTTAAAATACTTTAGTGTGTTTTTAAATCGCATTTTTACGGTTTTAAGGGGTGTAATTTTTGTCGTGAATTAAATATCTAAGTAATTGGGTTAACGTATAAAAATATCCGTCACTAGTTCAAACTATTGATGTATTTGTTGACTGAGTCACATTGACAGCTGTAAATATTTTATTTGCCAGTTTAATTTCTTAATCGGCACTTCAACTGGCCTGTAAAATATTCAGAACTTTAAGTGCCACTTAGACCTATTCAGATATTGTGAAACGTAAATGAGGTTTTTAAGTGACGAATAAGTTCCATGTAGCTTAATTGGAACTTTAATCAGACATTGTGAAACAAACCCTTAGTTATATAAACATACAAACTACCTTGATAAATGATTTTTTTAATTTTTTTATAACTTGGAAAAAAATACATGTACTATAAATTTAATATTGTTGGGAATCAACTAACTAAATACCTAAGAATTGCTAAACAATTCAATTTTTTTTTTTTATAATTTATACTTTAATTGTCTATGTTTATACAATATTATACTATCATAAATATATATTCTTCTATTTTCTATATTTAATGAATATGTGTTTTAGACGACAGTTATAGCTATCATTTAAATGCATCACTGAAAATTTTAATGATATATTTAATGACGTTTAGGATGCAAAATCTATGATTATTTTGATGCCAAAATAAAGCTTATGACTTAATTAATATTTCTGGACAAAAAAAATTTATTTCGGCCAAACCTTTCTCATGAAATGACTTTTATTATATCAATGATCATTGATAAGGTAGTACAATCATTGAAAAAATGAAAGTTAATTTATGTGGAAGGTTGGACCCAAACGAATTTTTTTTTCGCAATAAATATTAATTGAGTCGTCAGCTTCACATTGACATCAAAATAATTTCTGATTTTGCTTTTTAAGTACCCTAAATCTTCAACTAAAAATTTTCAATGATGAATTTCAATGATAGCTATAACTGGCCCCTTACATGCCAATTTCCAATCCACTTGACTCGCACCAATTTAATTGAAGAATAAATACCTACATATGAAAAAAATATTTGTCTACAAACAACGAGACGATCGAATCAAACACTAACTCCTTTTCATTCTTCAACCTTAAAGGTCGAACTATAATAGGTGGACGCTGTCGGAAACCAATGAAATAAACGAACGAAAAATTTCTTTCCGAAACGTCAAATGCACACGTAAACCATATGCACGAGAGATTCGAGACTAGCTTACTACAACAATTTACATGTAGCTGTCAATTTTCTTCCGTAAGGTGTGCTCGAAAGCAAAAATGAATGAACGAAAATGAACGAAACGTAACAAAACGCAATTATGTGTGAGTCTATTGAATTACTTGTATTCGAGTGGTTTCGTACGGCTGCGTACGCTGCGTTCCAACAATTATAGTTCTACCTTAACAAAAAACCTACACAGGTATTTGTTTACTCCCTAATTTTTTTTTTTGTAATTACGAGTAAAACTCACAGAACACAGACAAAATGTCGTAAGGTACTATAAGAAACGAATACATACGCGTTATCATCTGCTTATACAAAAAAGGGGGCGGGTTCGTTTAATAATAGGGGAAATGTTTATAGAAACAGTGGAGACGTTAGCCGATCATAGTGGCCATTTATCTGAGTGTCTACTTCTATTTGTATTTATTCAATGGTCCAGATGTATCTTTTTTATTTTAAAATTATAGATATGTATGCAGTGATGATAGTGTATGGAAAAATAAAATTCCTGCTAGGGATTAAAAAAAATACCTGATTTGTACATATTTTATTTTTGATTGGTATTTGACTAGCTTTTAAATGGTCAGCGTGATTTGTCTTACAAAAAATTAGACTGACTTGTAACTGACTTTTGCCAAACCTGGCAGTACTGATGTACTATCCCATGTCAACGAAAATGGCGGCTATCCTTCATTTTTTGACTAAATGAGGAAGTATCAGCCGCCATTTTTTAACCTTTCGCCACAACGACAGAACACACCGCGTGTCTTCAGCTTAAAACAAAAAGGAACTTATTCTAAGTTATTTTATAGTAATTAATTATCTAAATTAAATAAATTATTATATAAATACATATTATATAACTATTATTATATTTGTATTAACAAGAATTAATGGCGCAAAATTTTAAACAGCCTGATGTTAAGGTATTAGCATGATACTACTTAACAATTTTCTAACTTTTAAACTCTTTACTAAAATATTGTGAGTTTTAAACATATTTTAAATAGTATCATACTTAACGTATTTTTCTAGCTGAACACGCCGAAAACAGTGACAGTTCAACCCATTTTTGCAATTGTAGCTGCCAAAATTACACTTGGATTTAGTATGATACTAAAAAAATAAAATAGGCATTTGGCGATTTTAACTTTAGTAAAATGTTAAAAAGATAATACGATGCTAAATAAATAAATAAATTTGATGGCACAACAGCTCATGAAGAACTAGGGCCTAGTGACTAACAACTGTCAACCATTCCTGTGTGCGTGTCTGCAGGAATGGAGGGGACCTACAGTTTATTGCCGAATCCGAACGGCTAACGAGCGGCACTTTTCTGTGACAGTAGATACTCTTGAAGTATTTGTCAATTCCTCGCAAGAGGCAGTAGCCGTTTTTTCTTTTAAATAAATAGGTGACGATGCTAACTCGTATGAAATTTGGAAAAGCCTGTTTTTAACCTAGCATCAAACTAAAAATGCTCTAGCATCATACCAAATCGTCTAAAATTTTTGCGCTAATGAATTTAACTATGAATTTCGACAGGAATAAAAGTTCTTTAATAAGCAAGAATAAAGAGCGTTTCAATTAAATGAGTGCAGACAGCCTCATTTAGTCAAAAAATGAAGGATAGCCGCCATTTTCGTTGACATGGGATAGTACATCAGTGCTACCAGGTGTGGCAACAGTGACCATACCTACTAATAAATTTAAACGACTGAAAAATTGTCAGATTTTCTGTCTTAAACATTAAAAAAAATATTTAATGATGACTTATTTTCGTGTAAATTTTTCATTTAAAATTAATAAAATAAAATTTAATTTTTTATGACGAAAATAATACAGATTTTGGAGATTTTCATGTACCTACAGTACAAACCAGGGGAAAATAAAAACAAAAAAAAAACTACTACAGGCTCAAATCAATTTAAACATTGTACAAAAAAAACGAACTGGTGAAGGCTACAATATTTTCAATTTAACAACAAAAGTCCTTTCCTTTTATGAAAACTGAATGTACTTGACCACATATATTTTTTTATTATGCTTTAAAAAAATAAATGTCTAATTGCTATAATGTAAAAAAAACTTGCAGGCATTTTTTCTATGCATACTGGTCTCATCTAAGAAAACCATCCAAATTTGACATGTCACACACACAATTGCAAGCAAAAAGGAAATCCATTCTACTTTTCTTTTGCCACAGTGAATTCGTGATCCCGGATCAAAACCCCTATTTGCAAAAGAAAAACGACATTACTAAAAATGTCCATTATTTTCATTCATCACATTCGATGCCATACGCATACTATTAATTTCCAAGGTTCCTCATCTCTTAAACAAATCCCCACTTGCTTTACCTACTCCTACATACATGCCTTTCACATAGGTACTTTTCTATATATTTCATGTTCATGTTTGGGTTATCTTCGAAAGAAACCATCTTAAGGCAAATAGGTGAATTAAAAATCTGCGATATCATGAAAAAACGATATTTATATGAAAAAAAGACTCTTATAAAATAAGTTATTTTTTATTATGTATAATGATCAATTTCTTTACTAATATCTTGTTTTTTAAATGGGCTTTATTGATCTTTCCTTTTGTATGCGAATTAAAACAATTCCATATTTTCTCCCTACGTTTCGTTGATTTTTGTCAACTTCTTCAGGGGCAACGATTTATTGGATCTTTTTTAAAAAACGATAAATACAATAATAATATATTGAAGATTGTTTTGAACATTTTCTTAGATTAAAATTTTTTACTCACTGTTTTTTGTCAAATTACATAAGTATCAAGTTTCGTTAATTACTTTAGAAGTTTAATAAATAAATAAATAAATAATACTTCTGAACACAAAAATTATTACGAACAAAAAAACACTTATATCACAGTTGGGTTACTTTATCACACTAGTGTAAATTGAGCACAGCTTATCTTTGTCTTCCTTTGTATTCATTGTCCGCTCAAGTTTCTGCTGAATGCGTAAGCTTTCCAATGTGTATCGAGTGTTTTCTCTTCTTTCCTTGTCCAATATTCGTATGTTGTCGAAATCAGCTGTGTGTCCATTGTCCAGTATGTGCTGCGCTAGAGCCGTTGATGTTCGTTTATTTCTTATGTCAGCTTGATGTTCTGTCAGTCTAGTTGATAGTAGGCGTTTTGTGGTTCCAATGTAGATCATATTGCATCCTTCGTTGTTTTTACCCCCGCATGGTATCTCATATACAACATTGTGTTGATCTGTCGTTCGTTTTGGTGGTTTTGTGTTTGTGAAAATGTTCCGTAGGGTTAGGTTGGATCGGTGTGCGAAGGTTACTTTTCCTCTTTCTTTGTCTTTTTTATTTATGTCTAGCATATTATGTAGTGTTTTGTTGTCAGTCAATCCCACTGATCTCTATAATATACTGGATAGCGCATCCATACAAAAAAGTTGAAGCAAATTGAAGAATTGTTATACTGGCCACTCGTACACCAACTGTCAAAATAGATATACAAAATATAACAAATATAACAATTTTGTGTTTTCAAGATGAGATGACGTCAAGAACAAAAACAAAGTAGTTTGGGGTTATTTTTTTTTTTTGTGAAACCAACAAAATAAAATAGTCAGTCTTATCATTTGTTTTTTTTTTTGTTTTGTATCCGATATTGGTACAAAAATATATTTTAAACTTGTGAAAAGTGGAAACGAGATCCAGGCACACCGCAAGTTCGTCGAAAAATTTGGGCCTGGTCTGGACGGCTGGTTCGGAAATATTCATGTCGATTATGGAAACGCAATGATTTTCATTATTAACAAGTAGATTTGCAGAACATTCTGCTTATACGAAACCTGAAATGGAAAAGAACGATCTTGTTGCAGCCATGGAACAAGACAAATTCATCATTAGAATGTCAAGGGATTCCCACTCACTGTTCAAGAGACACATCCAGGATAAGAAGCTGGAAATGCTCTCTCAGATTGTGACTAAGTATCTCCTAATTGATACTTACGAAGGAACAGCACGCAGCAAGGCTCAGTGCGATGGCACAGCGGGTGCAATAATAGGCGAGGCTCTTCGCCAGGACAATAAAGTACGCCTGTTTTTTGGTCTCTAAAAAGAGGTAGATTTTCAGAGCCTTACCATGACGACAACAGATCCACCCACTGAAGAAGAGGATGAAAACGCCATGATGCTCCAGATATACCAAAGAAAAAGAAACCGAAGAAAGACCCGAAATCCGATCCAAACGTTGCCGCTCATGATCGTGTACCTCTGCCAATACTTAGGGACGCTGATAATAAATTATATAAAATTTAAATAACCTTTAGGAGTTAGAGAAATATATTTATCTTATTAAGTTTTGTTGCTTTCTCTATAATTCAATAAAAACCTGCCTACAAGTGTACTCCGAGGTTGAATTTTTTTTATAGAGCTTTAAAATTAAAACTTTTTGTGCTCCTTTTAACGAGATCGAAAGCAGATTCCAAAATGGTATCAACCACATTTGTAGCACTCTCCATTCAATAAAGAAACCCCAAAACCTTTTTCAGTTTTTTGAGTTTCTCATAAAATGACCTGCCTACAAGTGTACTCCCAGGTTGAATTTTTTTTATAGAGCTTTGGAATCAAAACTTTTTGTGCTCCTTTTAAAGAGATCGAAAGCAGATTCCAAAATGGTATCAACCACATTTGTAGCACTCTCCATTCAATAAAGAAACTCTAAAAACTTTTTCAGTTTTTTGAGTTTCTTATCAAATGGCCTGCCTACAAGTGTACTCCGAGGTTGAATTTTTTTTATAGAGCTTTGGAATCAAAACTTTTTGTGCTCCTTTTAAAGAGATCGAAAGCAGATTCCAAAATGGTATCAACCACATTTGTAGCACTCTCCATTCAATAAAGAAACTCTAAAAACTTTTTCAGTTTTTTGAGTTTCTTATCAAATGGCCTGCCTACAAGAGTACTCCGAGGTTGAATTTTTTTTATAGAGCTTTGGAATCAAAACTTTTTATGCTGCTTTTAAAGACATCGAAAGCAGATTCCAAAATGGTATCAACCACATTTGTGGAACTGTCCATATTCAATAAAGAAACCCCAAAATCTTATTCAGTTTTTTTTTTAATTTAAATATTCAAAGAAAGTGGGGTTTCTTTATTGAACGGAGAGTGCCGCAAATGTGGTTGATACCATTTTGGAATCTGCTTTCGATGTCTTTAAAAGAAGCATAAAAAGTTTTGATTCCAAAGCTCTATAAAAAAAAAATCAACCTCAGAGTACACTTGTAGGCAGGTCATTTTATGAGAAACTCAAAAAACTGAAAAAGGTTTTGGGGTTTCTTTATTGAATGGAGAGTGCCACAAATGTGGTTGATACCATTTTGGAATCTGCTTTCGATCTCTTTAAAAGGAGAACAAAAAGTTTTGATTCCAAAGCTCTATAAAAACAATTCAACCTCGGAGTACACTTGTAGGCAGGCCATTTGATAAGAAACTCAAAAAACTGAAAAAGTTTTTAGAGTTTCTTTATTGAATGGAGAGTGCTACAAATGTGGTTGATACCATTTTGGAATCTGCTTTCGATCTCTTTAAAAGGAGCACAAAAAGTTTTGATTCCAAAGCTCTATAAAAAAAATTCAACCTGGGAGTACACTTGTAGGCAGGTCATTTTATGAGAAACTCAAAAAACTGAAAAAGGTTTTGGGGTTTCTTTATTGAATGGAGAGTGCTACAAATGTGGTTGATACCATTTTGGAATCTGCTTTCGATCTCGTTAAAAGGAGCACAAAAAGTTTTAATTTTAAAGCTCTATAAAAAAAATTCAACCTCGGAGTACACTTGTAGGCAGGTTTTTATTGAATTATAGAGAAAGCAACAAAACTTAATAAGATAAATATATTTCTCTAACTCCTAAAGGTTATTTAAATTTTATATAATTTATTATCAGCGTCCCTAAGTATTGGCAGAGGTACACGATCATGAGCGGCAACGTTTGGATCGGATTTCGGGTCTTTCTTCGGTTTCTTTTTCTTTGGTATATCTGGAGCATCATGGCGTTTTCATCCTCTTCTTCAGTGGGTGGATCTGTTGTCGTCATGGTAAGGCTCTGAAAATCTACCTCTTTTTAGAGACCAAAAAACAGGCGTACTTTATTGTCCTGGCGAAGAGCCTCGCCTATTATTGCACCCGCTGTGCCATCGCACTGAGCCTTGCTGCGTGCTGTTCCTTCGTAAGTATCAATTAGGAGATACTTAGTCACAATCTGAGAGAGCATTTCCAGCTTCTTATCCTGGATGTGTCTCTTGAACAGTGAGTGGGAATCCCTTGACATTCTAATGATGAATTTGTCTTGTTCCATGGCTGCAACAAGATCGTTCTTTTCCATTTGAGGTTTCGTATAAGCAGAATGTTCTGCAAATCTACTTTTCGACGAACTGGCGGTGTGCCTGGATCTCGTTTCCACTTTTCACAAGTTTAAAATATAGTTTTGTACCAATATCGGATACAACACAAAAAAAAAAAACGAAAAGACTGACTGACAGTTTTATTTTGTTGATTTCACAAAAAAAAAATAACCTCAATTTACTTTTTTTTGGTTTCACATAGATGTCAAAATTGGCCACTCAGCCACCTTATGTCATCTTCAATTGGAATGAAAAAAACTGTTATACTTGAATGGTATACACTATCCAGTATATTATAGAGATCAGTGGTCAATCCAGGTATAAAAACTGTAGAGTAGAAAGTGTTACCAGGTTCGTCATCTAATGAGTTTGTTTTCATTTGCGTGGTTTGTTTTAAATTGTTTCTGTCATTTAATAGTTCGTTTATTATTCTGTTCGGAAAGTTGTTCTTTTTTAGTATTGTTCTTATTTTGAGGATGTTTTTTGTGTGGAATTGGGCATGGCTGGTTTCTAAAACTTTATTTATTAGATTTTTGGCGCTGTTGATTTTATATTTCATTGGTTGTGTTGAAAAATAATTAATCATTCTACCAGAGGCCATTGTTTTTGTGTACCAGTCCATGATGATTTTATTGCCTGTTCTATGAAGTTTAGTGTCCAAATAAGAGAGGGTGTTGTTTGTTTCGATTTCTATTGTAAATTGTATTTTTTGATGGTATTCATTTAGTGTGTTCATAATTAATATTTGATCTTGTTTTTTTATTATTGCACACAAGTCATCAACATATTTTACAATAAGTTTTAGTGTTTTGTTTGTTTGTTTGAGTTTTCTGATTGTGTCGTCCAATAGGTCGTCAAGAACTATATTTGCAATCGTGGGTGACAGTGGGTTGCCCATTGGCATTCCAAATGTTTGGTTGAAGAATGTGTCTTCAAATTTAAAATAGTTATTTTCTTTAAGACAAAATTGAAGGATCTTAAGGAATTGTTTCTTTGGAATTTTTGTGTGGGTTTGAATCTTATCCCATTTTGCCATTATAATTTTTATTGCAAGGTATGTGGGTATATTTGTAAATAATGATACCGCGTCAAAGGAAACAAGTATCTCGTCTTCATCCAAAATAATGCTTTCTGTTTTTTCTTTAAGCTGGAGAGAGTTTTTTATATTGTATTCTTCTGATGTAATATGTTGAAGAATTTTCCCAATGTGTTTGGCCATATTGTAACATGGTACATCTGTTGACGAAGCAATGGGACGTAAAGGTAAGCCTTGCTTATGGACTTTGGGTAAACCATAAAGGATGGGTGCAGAAGCTGCTGAGCAGAATAAGAAAATAAGTTATATTTACATAATTAGTAACGTTTTTACTGCTTTTTTTATTGATTCAACTAAAAAAAAAGTAAATACCATAATGCGAAAGTAACGTTGTATTTTTATTTCAACTTAAGGTAAAAAAAACGTAGTCGAAAATGAGAAACTTCAATCGTGTTCAACCCAAAAAGTTGTTTTTTTTCTTCATACAATTTGAAACGTCAAAAGTGCCGTACGTGAAAAGTTAAAAGTTGGTGAACTCTTCCGTCTGCGGCTGCAGCTCCGTATGCGGCTACGTTCCGTTGTGTTCGCAACATTGAATTTGCTTGCATTCAATATTTTGACAGCTATTCCAGCTCCGGCTCCAGTTCCATCTCCGTCACCATTCTGTTCAGCCAGTTAGGGTCAAGCCTGTTTCACAATTCGACGAGGAAACGAGACGTGAACGTGACAAGAACTCGTCGTAGCTGTCAAACCAATTTCAAGCAATGAGAATATACCACAGTATTCACAATAAAGCGTTTCTCGTGTCTCGCCGTCCCGTCACGCCATGAGTTCGAAAAATTGAAGGGTGTTTCACAATGCGACGAGAAAACGAGACGTCAGCGTGACGAGATCTCTTCACAGTTGTTCTCTCTTTTAAACGAGTTTCAAACAACGAAATAATACATGATAAAGACGTTGCGTCTTTTTTTCAATTTTTCGAAGATTTGCGACGTGACGTGACGACGAGATATAACTTATTATGTATTGTTTCGTTGTTTGAAATTCGTTTTTAAAAGAGAACAACTGGGAAGAGTATCTCGTCACGCTGACGTCTCGTTTTCTCGTCGCTTTGTGAAACAGCCTTTAAACAAGACGCGACGAGACGACGATTGTCATTTTGACAATTGAGAACAGGACAAAGAGCGTATCTGTATTTGTATTCATATTTATTAATTCTGTAGATAAATAAATAAAATACCGAAAATGGCGAGCAAATAAATGTTTTTATTTTGCGACTAATTAACATATCCACCGTCCTCTTCTGCTCACACTTGGTCTTTTTTTGCCTTTTGCTTTTTTGTAAATAAACACTCCCAAAAGTATTAAAAGGATTTTTTTTCATTTTCCTTTTTTTCAAATTTTGCATTTTATTTCCCAAATTCACTGATAAACACGAATAATTCGACGCTGTCGGTGTGAAGAACTAGCTGCATTGTGAATTTAGTCTAAGAGCTGGCGACGGATTTTCTGCGTGAAAGGAAACCAAACGGTATTAATGTTACAACTAGTCCTAGGGAAGGTGATAACGAATACGAAAGTCTGTCTGCACGTAGTGGCCGCGTTTCCGCGAAAAAGTGCATCAAAAGTACAACTTTTCTGAAAATAGAAATAGTGAGGGAAACCACTTAAAATGCATCGCATCCCGACGCCACGGACTCGCTGATTACAAAAATGGTTTCGACAGACGTGTAGGTGGCCGCAAAACCATCGACAGACGCCGCCGAAAATGCGTTTTTTTTGGCGTTTTTTACTTTTTGGGAAACCACTTAAAATTGGTGTCATTCGAAAGCTCTCGATTCCCTGAGTGCGAATATGCAAATGACAGACGTCTAGGTGGCCGCAAAACCCGCGACAGACGTCACTGAAAATGCGTTTTTTTGGCGCTTTTTTACTTTTTGGGAAACCACTTAAAATTGGTGTCATTGGAAAGCTCTCGACTTCCCGAGTGCGAATATGCCCATGACAGACATGTAGGTGGCCGCAAACTCGCGACAGACACGATTAAAATCGCGGATTTTTTTACGAAATTCTAGATAACTCATGTTACATACCTAAATACATCGCAATCTGAGGCTCATGACTGCCAAGAGTATAAATATGTGAAAAAAAAAAACAACTTTCAGCTTTATCCAACAGCTGGAATGCGCGATAAAAATCGCGTATTTTTCCAGTATACGACTATTTAATGGGCTTTTGCGGGAAACCACTTAAAATGTATCTTAATTGAAAGGTCCTGACCTCAACAAAATTAAAATTTAAACGACAGACGCGTAAGTGGTGATAAACGGATGGTAGCCGCTAAATAAGTCGCGGCCATTATTTATTGTTTTTAAATTGGTTTTTAGTGGTTATCTCTTCAAATGTTACTCAAGTTAAAGGTTTTAACTCCCTTAAGAAGAAAATGTAGGTGACAGACGTTTTGAGTTATATGGACATGTTGAAAACCGCCATAAAATTCGCGAATGTATATTATTATATTATTGGTCGGATTTTGGTGGTAACCTCCTCAAAAGGATGTCTATTCAAAGGTTTTAACTCCCTGACCAAGAAAATTTTACTAACAGACGTTTTGAGTTACACCAAGCTGCCGAAAACCGCGATAAAAGTCGCGCATGTTATTATTATTTTTAGTTTGGTGTAACTCAAAACGTCTGTGAGTAAAATTTTTCAAGCGAGGGAGGTAAAACCTTTGAATTGTCATACATATGAATAGGTTACCACTAAAAATCCAATTGATAAAATAATAATAACATGCGCGACTTTTATCGCGGTTTTCGGCAGCTTGGTGTAACTCAAAACGTCTGTCAGTAAAATTTTCTTGGTCAGGGAGTTAAAACCTTTGAATAGACATCCTTTTGAGGAGGTTACCACCAAAATCCAACCAATAATATAATAATATACATTCGCGAATTTTATGGCGGTTTTCAACATGTCCATATAACTCAAAACGTCTGTCACCTACATTTTCTTCTTAAGGGAGTTAAAACCTTTAACTTGAGTAACATTTGAAGAGATAACCACTAAAAACCAATTTAAAAACAATAAATAACGGCCGCGACTTATTTAGCGGCTACCATCCGTTTATCACCACTTACGCGTCTGTCGTTTAAATTTTAATTTTGTTGAGGTCAGGACCTTTCAATTAAGATACATTTTAAGTGGTTTCCCGCAAAAGCCCATTAAATAGTCGTACACTGAAAAAATCCGCGATTTTTATCGCGCATTCCAGCTGTTGGATAAAGCTGAAAGTTGTTTTTTTTTTTCACATATTTATACTCTTGGCAGTCATGAGCCTCAGATTGCGATGTATTTAGGTATGTAACATGAGTTATCTAGAATTTCGTAAAAAAATCCGCGATTTTAATCGTGTCTGTCGCGAGTTTGCGGCCACCTACACGTCTGTCATGGGCATATTCGCACTCGGGAAGTCGAGAGCTTTCCAATGACACCAATTTTAAGTGGTTTCCCAAAAAGTAAAAAAGCGCCAAAAAAACGCATTTTCAGTGACGTCTGTCGCGGGTTTTGCGGCCACCTAGACGTCTGTCATTTGCATATTCGCACTCAGGGAATCGAGAGCTTTCGAATGACACCAATTTTAAGTGGTTTCCCAAAAAGTAAAAAACGCCAAAAAAAACGCATTTTCGGCGGCGTCTGTCGATGGTTTTGCGGCCACCTACACGTCTGTCGAAACCAGTTTTGTAATCAGCGAGTCCGTGGCGTCGGGATGCGATGCATTTTAAGTGGTTTCCCTCACTATTTCTATTTTCAGAAAAGTTGTACTTTTGATGCACTTTTTCGCAGAAACGCGGCCACTACGTGCAGACAGACTTTCGTATTCGTTATCACCTTCCCTAAGACTAGTTGTAACATTAATACCGTTTGGTTTCCTTTCACGCAGAAAATCCGTCGCCAGCTCTCGGTCTAATTGGGGAACGATTTTATAACGAGAAAAAGATAAAAGCGTTTCTCGTCACGCTGACGTCTCGTTTTCTCGTCGCATTGTGAAACAGACTTTACACTACAATGGTAGCATTGAGTGGCGATGCGTGAATAAAACGTTTAGTTTATTTTGTTTTATGTTAGAAGTTGACATTGATATACCTTCATGTACTTTTATACCTATATAGGTATGTATGTACATATATGTTTATATATACATATATGAATATGCCTTAGGGTGATTCATTTCAGCAAATTTTTTTTTCTCGGTGCTCAAGCTAAATTTTAATCTACGTATAGAAACAAAAATTCTCACCTTATTCCAATTTTAAGTACTTACAATTTTAATATGAAGTTTTCCCATATAAAATGGACGTAAAAAACATTGTTTTTTTTTCAAATTTCTAATGCTCAGACATCTTTTATCATATTTATCGAGTATGGTACATATGATGAAGTGCGAGTTACACAAAAAAAAACTAAGGCAATTTAAAAGAGCGTGAAATTCCCCATAAGGTCCATCAAACCGATTCCCATCATTTCACAATGCCGCGAGAAAATACATAATGTACATAATTCTTTTCACATCACTATAAGAAAATGTTATCCAATAAGGAAATAATTTCCCATTTCGTTTATATTTTCCTAGCACGAATAGACCAACGCCCGCCGTCATACAAATCCAACACCGCTCAACACCACAAGATACCTTCAAAATAATCTACGTCTACAAACAACAACCCAAGCAATCGCACATTATTTGAGTGTAAGTAAACTGTACAGACTACCACTACAGAAATGGGAAAAACTCATCAAAATGCTTGATTTCGTAAATAATTTGAACGAAATGGCTCATACGATTTGAGATCTACTTTTTTATTTTGTGTATTATTTTGGTGGGTCATTTCGTTCACAAATCAGTTGAACGAGTTGACCGTCAAATGGGTGGGAAAGCAATGGGATATTTTGTGTGTGTATGTGTTACTGTAAAAAGCCGAAATAATGAAATTCTAAAATTTACCGATAAATCCTAGAACAATTTTACCCAATGGTGCTGAGAAATTCTAGGCTTTACCGGTAAATTCTAGAATTTTATTATTTCGGCTTTTAACGGTAACATATGCATTGCATACTTGTATTGAATACGAAATTTCGAAATTATTTGAACGAGTTGAAAGTATTGATTGAGTGTGAAGTTTTTCTTTAGGTATTTTTCTGATTTGATTTAAATTGAGTGCACGGAGGTATTGCACGAGTTGGATTGGAAACTTAGAAATATACCTAATACGGAATTTACTTAAATCAGAAAGCAAGTATAAATATTTTGTCGATGGTTAGGTGAATGTGAAAATAATAATAATTTTGTCTGAAAGTTAGGCGTTCATGAACGAAATGAACAATATGACGCCTCGCCACTGGTAGCATTCTATCACCATCACAACAAGCTACGTCAGAAACCATTTCGAGGAACAAATTATCTGTAGGAAAGCGCTGGACGAAGGTCGCAGAAGAAAATATAAAAACTATAAAAGCAACTATTATAAACCACAAGAATGAACTATTGAAGATTCAAAGGGACAGTAAGAAAGAAAATATTCAACTTAAGGGCTTGGACTTTCATCACATAAGCGGTCAAAGCGGATTTATTTTATGTAGTATCTTGATCATTACTTTAGTTATTTATGTCATAAAGAGCATCCTATTCAGAAAAAGAATTAAAGCACTTTCTGTCGGCCCGCAGAATGTTCAAACATGTGTTCAAATTAGAATATGTGTTCAAACATCGGCCGCCGCGCCGATAAGGTAAGCCCGACAAGAAAGGATACACAACACATAACCATCATGTACACTGAAGATTTATTTATTATTTATAGATAACATAGTGTTAGGTATTCAATAAGATATTGTAAATATTTCCATGTAAAAAATAGTATTTAAGAAAGACATTTTGGTAAATAAATTTAGTATTCAGTTGAATTACAACTACTCCATATTCAAACAAACCAAGCACATCCGTAGCGGCACTTCTGATGGCATTTTGGCACTGTTTTCACTAGTCCTCTACCGATGATGCTTGTGGGGGGCTTGCTGAGAGTCTTAGAGATACGTGGTCCGCAAAAGTCTTGGCTATCTTTTGCGATTTTAGCTTCGCGACATTAAATCGTTTTACAGCATCCGGTCTTCGTTGTGGCGTCATGGATATCCGCATACGTACTTGGGCTACCACCAAGTAGTGATCCGAGTCTATGTTGGCACCTCGGAAAGTTCGGACATACAGGATACTGTAAGCATATCTGGCGTATATCGCAACATGATCAAACTGGTTGACTGTTCGTTGATCCGGAGACTGCCAGGTCCCTTTGTGTATATTGAGGTGTGGGAATCGAGTGCTTGCTATGATGACCGCAAGTGTTGTCGTGCAGGCTGTGTCCTCCGACTATCGAACCAAAGATTCCCTCCTTTCCGAATTTTGCGTTGAAATCGCCAAGAATAATCTTGACGTCGTACTTCGGGCACCTATCATACATATTCTCGAGGAGATTGTAGAATTCTTCCTTGGTTGAGTCATCTTTGTCTTCCGTTGGGGTGTAGGGTAGTTTTTTTCTTCTCCTTCTTCACATCGTAAAAAAAAGTTTAGTATGTACCTGTTTTGTGTTGCAGTGGAATTCCTTGTATGGTTTAAGTTATCACCATCCAATGCACACCGCCTTAGACACGCGCGAACCTGTTTCCAGCTGAGTCAACAGTTAGTGCAGTTCACATGACGACGACAGTGCATTGGCCTATATGAATTTGATATTCCGTATTCCATGGGAACCTATGCTGTGCGACGACATTAATTATGGCTGGTCAGCAATATTCAATGAGAACGAATGCCTGGACAGGAAAGCTTTAGTTTTAAGAATATATAAAATTCAATTGTATTTAGACCCCCAAACCTTTCGGTTGATTCGGAATAAATTATAAATTAAATTCGTGATCTTTTATTCTAACTGTAAGTCGAACCGTTGGGCCAACCCCTCTGGGGTTGGCGTTCGCATTTTTTTGGAGTCCTCTTCCAGGACATCCTTAACTGGCGCCCGAGCAGGGACCGGCATAAATTTTGGATCCTTCCATCCGTGCGAATTGTTGTGTCCTTTCATACAGGACAGGACCTTAATACACTATAAAAAGTGAGAGTTACTGTACCCATGGGAACACAGTTAACCATATTATTGCTCCAACAACAAACACTTCATACCCATGGGAACATGAAAGTTTTCGTCGGTGAAAGGATTCAAAAAGTGAAATTGATCGTGCCGCGAGTAGGTTGCTTGCAAGAATAAACGCTTGCATCCAAAAGGGACTAACACGACTTTTCCGTTGCCGGTTCTACGAATTAATTAAAAACGCGTTTAAATTTTTTTTTTGATACAGTTTTTTATTCGTGTTTTTCTTTTTTTTATCTTTTCTCAGCCGCTGCTGCAGAAAATGAAATACATCGCTGCCTTGTGAGTGAATTTTACCCAAGCCATCAGTATTCATAAAAAATTAAATGTGAAATTAATTCACGAAATTATTGAATGTGAATTTTAATAAAACCAAAAGCAAGAAAAGTGCAAGAGCTTTTAAATAAAAAAAAAGCAATAAAAATAAAGAGCCAAGAGCCTATTATTTGGAAAAAAATTAAATGTGAAAATAATTCACGAAATTCTTAAATGTGAATTTTAATAAAACAAAAAGAAAGAAAAGCTTTTAAATAAAAAAAGCAATACAAAAAAGAGCCAAGAGCTTATTATTTAAAGAATTAAATGTGAAATTTATTCATAAAGTTAATTAAAGGTGAAATTGATTTACCGAGCTTATTAAATAAAAGGAAAATAAAATATCCTTAAATTATAAAAAAAAAAGGAAAAGATTTAAATAGGAAAAATATATGAAGAATATCTTTTTAAATTGAAAGTGAAAAAAGAATAAGAATAATTTAGTAGTGAGTAATTTGTTTTTTCTTCTCTCAAAAAAATTGAGTCAAAATAAATAATTGGAAAAGAAAAATCTTTTAACAGTGCCACTGTGAAAATTAAAAAAAATTGTATTAAAAAATATACATTTTTGAACAAAAACCAAGGTAAGGTGCATTGATTTAATTTTCATATATCTATATAAGTGCATTTATACACCCCTCTCCATTGAAATATATAAATACGTGTTAACCAAGTGTATAAGGTTTTGAGTTAAGTGGAAAATATTTAACAGTAAAATGGACGCTATGACTAAGGCTGTTACCGAGCTGAACGGTGCGGTAGGACAAATTCTAGCTCAATTGAAAGAGATTGATGGGCGATTGAAGAGAGTCGAAGACGCTAATAACTCGGCGTCGGATTCTAACCAATCTACCCAGGGTATTGCACCTCCACTTTGCGAGCCTAGGACGGAAGCTGATCTGAAGGAGATCAGCCGACTCCCTGACTGTGTGAAGGAGCTGCAATCCTTCGATGGGAACCCGACTCAGTATGTATCTTGGATACATAATGTGGAGGGAATCCTGAAAGATTTCGCAATCATCAGGAATAAGCCCATGTACCGCGCGATTCTCAAACACATACGGCAAAAGATTCGCGGGAATGCGGATTCTGCCCTAGTGTCGTATAACATCTTTGACGACAACTGGGAAGAAATTAAAAAAATTCTTTCCCTTCACTATGCCGACAAGCGCGACATACGAACTCTTGAGCATCAGCTCAACCAGCTTTCCCAAAGAGGTTCTCGGCTTGATGAGTTTTACGCGACCGTGAACCATCAGTTTTCTCTTATCATAAACAAAATTAAAACTGAGTCGTATACGCAAGAAACGGTAACCGCGCTGGTGGAAACGTATCGGAACCGAGCGTTGGATGTGTTTATAAGAGGGCTGAGTGGTGATCTGTCACGGATGATGATCGTGCAGAAGCCAAAAACCCTTCCTGAAGCGTATGCTTCTTGCCTGGAAATTCAGAATCTGAATTTCCGGAATCATGCTATACATCCAACGGCGTATAATAATACGATTACAGCCCCCTTAAACCAAATGTCCAATTCGGACAATGGGCCGCCGAGTCAGCACAAGCCTACAGTCCCCCATAACCAAATGTCTAAGTTTGACAGTAGACCGCCCATTCATCCTAAGCCTTATTACAAAGGGGGTAAGAACAACTACAGAAACCATTCAACGACCTCAGGTAACCCACCGAGACCTGGTCCTAAACCACACCCAAAAATGGAGGTGGATCATTCGGTTCAAACCAAGCAGGTCAACTACATGAATAGACCTCAATCGAATCCGTTTAAAAGGAAAGATAGGTCAGAGAACTACCCCCATTCCCAAAATGTGGGGCAAAAACAACAAAAGTTGTACAACTTGCAACCGGTGGAAGAAACACCACCAGAAACCTACGATGAGGTAGTTAGTGAGAATTATGAAGATGAGGTGAATTTTATGATGGGCGCCTGTCCAGCGTACCATACATAAACTATATCCTCAAAAACGGAAAAGTGTTGAGCTTCCTTGTTGATACTGGGGCAAATAAGAACTTCATCGCCCCACATGTATCAAAAAACACGATCAGGCTAGCTCAACCCTTCGCTGTCAATTCCGCAGCCGGTAATGTTAAGATTACCGACAAAATAACAGGAAAATTTTTTGCGGAAATCGGAAATGACACCCTACTGACATTCTATGTGCTCCCCGGCCTCAAGAGCTTCGATGGTATCATTGGCGATGATACGCTAAAACAATTAGAAGCCATTATTGATCGAAAGAGGAATACTCTTACCTTGACAAAGGGGATCACAATACCTCTGAAAGATAAATTTTCTTCAGAGGTTAATACAATTATTGACAAAGAAATTCCTGAGAACGTTCGAAAAAGACTTTCTCAAATAATACGAAAACACAGTACACTTTTCACGCCTCTTAATGCAAATGAACTAGTAAAAACTACAGTGAGGGCAGAAATAAGGACTAGTACCGATGAGCCAATCTACACTAAAAGCTATCCCTACCCTCCCTGTATGCGAGAAGTAGTGGAGAATGAGATTAAGGATCTCTTAGCAGAAGGTATAATACGTCCTTCAAGAAGTCCTTATAACTCACCAATATGGGTGGTTCCAAAGAAACCAAAGCCCTCGGGTGAGAAGCAATATCGCATGGTGATAGACTTCAAACGTCTTAACCTTGTGACGATTGCTGATGCATACCCGATTCCTGACATCAACTCCACGCTCGCAAGTTTGGGGAACGCTAAATTCTTTACCACTTTAGATTTGACTTCTGGTTTTCACCAAATACCCATGTTGGAATCGGATATCCCAAAAACTGCTTTCTCCACGATGAATGGGAAATACGAGTGGCTGAGACTCCCATTTGGTCTCAAAAATGCCCCCGCAATCTTCCAAAGAATGATTGATGACGTTCTGAAAGAATTCATCGGCAAAATATGTTACGTCTACATTGACGACATAGTCATCTTTGGAGGTAGTATTGAAGAAATGCTGAATAACATTAATATTATACTTTCCAGGTTATGCGAGGTAAATCTCAAGGTTAACTTAGAAAAAACATCTTTCCTTAAAACAGAGGTAGAGTTTTTAGGTTATATTATAACACCTGACGGCATACGGGCTGATCCTAAAAAAATTGATTCCATCCAAAAAATACTCCCACCCGAAAATCTTAAGGAGTTAAAAAGTTTTTTGGGCCTCACTTCGTACTACAGGAAATTTATTCGCGACTATGCGAAAATCGCGAAACCTCTCACAAATTTAACAAGAGGGAATAATGCCCAGGTAAAGGCCAATCAATCAAAACGTGTCCGAGTCGAATTAGACCAGGAGGCATTACGGGCATTCCAGGATCTCAAAGATATGCTTACATCATCCGAAGTTTTGGCTTTCCCTGACTTTGAGAAAACATTTAATCTAACCACAGATGCTTCAGATTATGCGATCGGAGCTGTACTGTCACAAGAACATTCAGGCCTCGATAAGCCAATCGCGTTCATCTCTAGGTCTCTAAACAAGACCGAGGAAAATTTTGCAACCAATGAGAAAGAAAT
This sequence comes from Epistrophella euchroma, assembly GCA_947049315.1. Taxonomy (NCBI): domain Eukaryota; kingdom Metazoa; phylum Arthropoda; class Insecta; order Diptera; family Syrphidae; genus Epistrophella; species Epistrophella euchroma. The sequence goes on from OX346245.1 coordinate 63,119,702, forward strand.
GTTGGCTATCGTGTGGGCTCTTGACAACCTTCGTTCTTACGTTTATGGAGCAAAAAAGATACGCATCCACACTGACCATCAACCTCTGACCTTTGCCTTGGGAAACCGTAACTTTAATGCAAAGCTTAAGAGATGGAAGTCGCGGATAGAAGAGTACAACTATGAATTGGTTTACAAACCTGGTAAATCTAACATAGTTGCAGATGCGCTATCTAGGCTTAAAACTGAGGTTAATCACTTGTCTGACTCAGTGAAAATTGAGACAGCACAAGGTTCTAACATCGGTGAGCAAGGTTCTGCGACGGATACGGCTAGTGAAGGTCATGAAGGTGCAGAAAATAGATCTATGACAGAAACAGCAAGTGAAGAACGATCATCTATAGGAACAATGCATAGTGCTGATCAGGACAGCACTGACCTGATTCCTCATGTTGAGGCACCATTGAATGTGTTTCGCAATCAGATAATCATAAAAGTAGGGAAAGGACTAGAGGCCCACGAGGAACCTCATCCTGGTTATTTTCGTCACTATGTGGCAGTAGAGGATCCTACGATACAAGATTTTGTCAGGATACTTAAGGAAAGACTACGGCCTAACATTCTAAATGGAATAAAAATTCCGGAATCGCAAATAGCTCTTCTTCAGGAGACCTATTTAGAAAACTTTGTGACTTACAAACTCCGTATTACACAAAGAGTTGTTGAGGACGTCAAAGATCCAAATCGTGTTCTAACATTGATTATGGAAGAGCATAAAAGAGCACACCGCAATGCAAGGGAGAATAAAGAACAACTTTTGGAAAAATATTATTTTCCTAGGATGTTCAGCCTAGTTAAAAAATATACCACCACTTGTGAGGTGTGCAAGCTCAATAAGTACGATAGGCACCCTGTTAACCCTGAATTTCAGGCGACACCTATCCCCTCATACCCTTGTGAAATTTTACATTTAGATATAGTGGAAATCCAAAACGAGAAATTTATAAGTTGCATGGATAAATTCTCGAAATTTGGTAAGTCATTCCACATTAAAAATCGATCAGTACTTCATTTAAGGGACAAAATCACAAAGATTTTGCACTATTTTACAGTCCCGAAAATCTTGGTAACCGACAATGAGAGAAGTTTCTTAAGCCCAATAGTACTCAATTTTATAAATATGCTTGGTATAAAACTGTACCGTACCCCTGTTCATCGTAGTGAGGTGAACGGACAGGTGGAAAGACTCCATTCCACAATATTAGAAATTTTCAGATGCCTTAAAGCAGAGTACAAGGGCCTACGACTCAAGGAGTTAATAAACATAGCCGTGGATAGGTATAATAATTCTATTCACTCAGTTACCGGGAAGAAACCGTGTGACATATTTTTCAACAGATATCAGAGGATCAACTACCAAAATCTAGTTGACTTCCGAAACAAGGTAAATAAGGAATTAAAGGGTGAAATTATGAGGAAACAAAAAACTAACAATTCCAGAAGAAACGAAAAGCGTTCTAAACCTAGAAAATATCAGAAAGGTGATATCGTTTACGCAAGGGTTAAAGGTATCCAAGCCAAGAATAAACCTATATTTCGGAAAGAAGTTGTGGGAAAAGACAACAAGGTAACAATCACTACTGTGGGTGGCCGAAAAATCCACAAAACTCATTTAAGAAATATTTAAAACTAAATGATGAAAATGAGTTTTCAAAAAAAGGGGGAGTGTATGCACAGCACTTTTACAATGCACCTGCCTTTATTCGTTTGACAGTAACTTGAACATACAATACTTATTAAAAGATCAAATCTGTATTTAAAAGATCAAATCTGTATGCTTAACTCGAATATACAATACTTATTAAAAAATAAAATCTGTATCCTTGATTTGACTTGAACATATAATACTTATTAAAAATTTAAACCTGAATTACCTTACTCTAGGTACAGGAAATAAGTAAAAAATGTCTTAACTTTTGTTTGTTAATTCTAATCTAAAATTTAAACTAATTATATCATTAAAATTTCATTTTAAATCAACTTTTATTTCTTAATTCTAATCTAAAAACTAATTTAATCATATTTCTAAAATTAATTCTTATTCGTAGGAATATAAATGTTCTCTTTAATACGTAGTATAATATCTTAGATACCTAGTAATTAAAGTAATGATGAAACAATTTCTTGCTTCTTTTTCATTTACTGACGAAGTTCCACTTTTGCATCACTATATCTTAGCATAAGTCCATACTGAGGTCTTAGTTACCCCAGAAAAAGGGAATACTTTTTTATTTTTTTGTACATATTCCTAGATTAACTTTCCTAGCTACAGTCCAAGCACTCCAAATTTTCGACTACAAGGCACCGATAGTCTCCTTGAAAGAGGGAAAAGGATGGATCTTTGATGGTAGTTTCAAATTGGTACATACTATTGACCTAGCAGAATTCCAGAATCTTGTGGATGGGGTGAGCGACGCCATTAAAAATAACATTAAAGACGAAGACAGAAAACGCGTGATAGAGTTTCACTTACGGCAGATAAAGGACCGTCTCAATTTGCTCAAGGGTAAATCACAGAGAAAAACGAGGTCTATCGACTGGATTGGAACAGCCTGGAAGTGGGTAGCCGGAAATCCCGATGCCACTGACTGGAATAAACTCCTACAAAGCCAGGAAGCAATCATCGAGAATAACAACCACCAATACAGGGTTAATGAGAAACTCTTTGGAATTACGAAGGACATCACACGAAAGATCAACTTGGTGATTGAGCGATATGAGAAAAACATAAAAGACACCATCTCTGGAAAATTCGAGCAAGATGCTTTAGATGAAATCATTGCCGTTAAAAGCGAAATAAATGAGATTGTTCGGGCTTGCCAAATGGCAAAAAGTGGCTTGATTAATACAAATCTTCTTGATACCGAAGAAATCAATTCAATTATCAATGAACTAGAGACGCTTCCCTATGCCAACGAGATTGAAGCCATTTTCACCAATGGATCGATGCTGCTCTATATCATTTCAATGCCAAAGGTAGGAAAAGAAGAATACAACCTGCTTATAACAAGACCATCAGTTTTCGAAGGGAAGCAAATAGACCTGAAATTTAAAAAGATGCTAATCAATCACAAAGTAACGTACGGTGTAGTAGCCAACTGTCTCACGATTAACAACTCCACGATTTGTGACGACAAGTCTCTTGAGAAAGTTCCCGAGGACACCTGCGTAGCCCGATTGCTAAAAGGAGGACATGCGGCTTGTACCTTTCACACGAGCATCGAAGAGGTCATCGAATTAATTAAAGAGGACACAATTTTTGTCACAAACTTCAAGGGTGACTTAACCTCTAATAATATTTCAAGATCTCTTTCAGGTACATATATAATTCAGCTCGTAAACGAGACGATCCAATTGGGGGACAGGACATTTTACAGTTCTATGACCACCTCCCTACAAGCGCTACCTCCAGCGCTAATGAACATCACCAACCATGATCGCCGTATTGACCTGGGATTCGTACATGATCTGAGCGTTAAAAACATAGAGCGCCTAAGTAACTTAACCCAAGAGTTTAAAATTTCTATACTTACGGAGGCCGTCGTCCTTCTTTCGGTGGCGTTTGTCGTTTTAACTATTTGGCGGAAGATTTACGCCAAACCTCATATCCCAACGATTTTATCTCCTAACCTACAAGTCACAGCCTAACCGTGACGTCACTTAAGATCTACGGGTCGTAGATTTTCGAAGGGGGAGGAGTTATCACCATCCAATGCACACCGCCTTAGACACGCGCGAACCTGTTTCCAGCTGAGTCAACAGTTAGTGCAGTTCACATGACGACGACAGTGCATTGGCCTATATGAATTTGATATTCCGTATTCCATGGGAACCTATGCTGTGCGACGACATTAATTATGGCTGGTCAGCAATATTCAATGAGAACGAATGCCTGGACAGGAAAGCTTTAGTTTTAAGAATATATAAAATTCAATTGTATTTAGACCCCCAAACCTTTCGGTTGATTCGGAATAAATTATAAATTAAATTCGTGATCTTTTATTCTAACTGTAAGTCGAACCGTTGGGCCAACCCCTCTGGGGTTGGCATTCGCATTTTTTTGGAGTCCTCTTCCAGGACATCCTTAACTTTTACCTTTTTAATAACATTGACTTGCAAATTTTTGTTTTTTTCTTTCCATCGAGCGGAACTATTTTGTAAGGACTTTTAAAAGTTAAATTTAAGTTCAATAAAGCAGCTGCAGCTATTTTCCGAACTGGTCAAAGGCATGGTCATCGCTTACAAAAGATCTTTTTTTCCATTTGTATGTAAGCGTCGGAAGCTATTCGTCGTCAACAGCCTCAGGCCGTGTGTGAATTGGGTTAGAATCGCGTTAAATTTTACCCGAAGATTAATTTTTGACACTAACGAGGTGAATCTGTATGTGGAATAGTAAAAATTTAATCGCGGATAAAAATTAATCGAAAATTCAATTCGCACACGGCATTAAGCGTGGTAAATCAACTATCGAACAAATATTTCTAGCGGCAGAGCTCAAAAAAAAAACTCATGGAGCTTCAAATCGACGCCCACAACCTTTTCATCGATTTCAAGGCCACGTTCTCCATAAAGCATCCGTAGATAGCAGCAAACTGTAGTTTAAGTTTAGTATCCCTGACAAACTCATCCATTTAAGTCATATTGGTATTAAAAGTATCTTTTTTAAATTTATTCTTGAATTAATAGTGTTCGTAAGAACACTTGGATTTGCAATGAGTAGAGTATAAGAAGGAGTGTCGTGTTTGTAGTTGTTCAAAAAGGTGAATGCGTGTAGAAAGAAAAATCATGGCGTTACCTATTGGTGTATTGGCGTCACCGAAGAAGTAAATACAAAATCATTTTTTTATAAGGTAAAATATATTTTACAATCAAATAAAACTAACATTTGCTACTCGTTTTTTCTTTTAACTGAATAAGTATTCTTCCAAATAAAAAGTAAAAATTTAATAGTTTTCATAGTCAAAACGAAGATAATTAACAAGACACTCAAAAATACGAAAAATACATCAAGCAAAACATATTTATAAAATGGCACATGAACTCCGTAAGACTTCAGCTTAGGTGCACCTTTATTTCTTATCACATATTCAATCCAAAACATTGCTTCGTCCTTGGGATGAATGGGGTTATCTCTAAAAAGTGCTGACACCTCCTTTGCCTTCAGTTTGTACTGTGGTTTCTCGATAAGACTTTGGATTTTAGTGACCATCTCCGTTTCTGTCAATTCCGAAAATACTAATGGTAAAGCATATCCTTCGCGAACTGATTTTTTTGTATTTCGATGTTGATCTCCATATAAGGGTATGCATAGCATTGGAACGCCCCAGTATGTTCCTTCTTGTGTTCCGAATAAACCACCATGAGTAATAAAAAGAACTAAATTTTTATGAGCCAGAATATCATTTTGTGGCATCCACTTTCGTATCATTACATTTTTAGGCAGATTCTTTATATTATCGTCTTCGTACTTCCAAAGAACATTTTGTTTAATTTTACTAAATGCTTTAAGAATAATTTCAATTTTATCTGTTGGCATATCAGTACTCTTCATATATGAACCAAGGCTAAAATAAACCACACCATGCTTCGAATTATCGATGAATTCCTAAAAATAAAGAAAAAAGTTAAAGAGATACATTGCGTTGCGTAATATGTACATAATTATGTATTTATTAGATTTACAAAAAATAAAATAGTGGAGGAAGCTATGTTCTATACACGATTCAGGTTTGCTTGCAAATTTTTGAGGTAAAATATTATGTCTGGCGGGAGTTTTTTAACTTTAAATTCCGATTATCGAAATACTAGCGGGTTGAGGTAAGCAGGAGGGATATCATTCAAAGCGCAGGATTTGCGGAATTGTTAGTTAGTCGCCATGAGTCACTGGTCGGGGGCGCACCGCTTGTTTGCGGTTGATCAATATTTAAAGTGCGGTGAATCATTGGTACGTGTGCGTCGCGCTTTTTGTGCTCCAAACTGTCGTTTTTAAACAATGTAACAATTTGATGGGTTGTTGGGGCACCAATATTGCATATTTTGTTTGTTAACATATCCATCAATATAGAAATGTGCTTCGTCACTGAATAAAATGTTTCCAAGCGTAAGTGCTGTCCGAAAACGTTCCAGCATTGTTCTTGCGAAGGATTCTCGCAAAGGATAGCCACTTTCGTTGAGATACTGAACAATTTGCATTTTGTACGGGTGGAGCTTTAATTTCTTTTTCAAAATAACATGCACTGTTGATTTTTTTATCCCTGTGGAGGCCGCAATCTTCCTTATCGATTTACGTGGATTTCGAATAATTTCATTTCGAACTTGAGACATATGTTCTGGCGTTGTTCCTGATGTTTATGGTCCAGGAATAGGTCTATTGACCATTATGCCTTCTTGCCTGAATCTTTTTACCCACGACCAGATAAGTTGCGTGCTCGGCCCATCACTAAGCCGTCGAATATTAAAATAAGTACAAAAAGCGTGACGGGTACGTAGTTGCCACCGCAAACTTACGGTGCGCTCTCGACCAGTGACTCATGTCGACTAACAATTCTGCAAATCCTGCCTGTGCTTTGAATGACACCCCTCCTGCTTACCTCAACCCGCTAGTATTTCGATAATCGCAATTTAAAGTTTAAAATTCCAGCTGGACACCCTTTACTTTACTAAATCGTAAAAGACGTTTTTACAAGATTTTGCATATAAGGTACATTTAAGCATGGCTTAAGGTTTAAAGGACCTACTGAGTGCCTAGGAATTTTGATCGGTTAAGCAGTAAATGCAAAATCCCAGGGACAATATGGTCCCCTTGTATTTTTATGTCGAAAGAAAATGGCAGTTGCTTTGTGTTTTGAACAGAACAAGAATTTTAATAGAGTTTTTATTATTTCGAGACTTTTTAGGAGTATTTTTTGGGAATGTGCCTAGTACTAGTTATATATTGGATTCTCTTTATTTATAATTTTTTTTTATTAATTCAGTTCTAAATAAGGACAGCAAAAATAAGACGTAGTTAAGAACATTTGATTTAATAAATGAAATACTGTAACGTTTTACCAAAAGTTCGATAACAAAAATTATTTCTTTTTTAACTCTCTCAAACCGCCATGTTTTCCAACCATTTGAAGTGCGAGAAAATAGACAAGTTTGTAAATTATTCATCTCCACTAAATAATAAATTTGAAAAATAATAATTACTAACAATAAAAGCGGTTTTATTTGAATAAATGGTGTTTTAAAATCGTATAAATTCTACAAACTGAGTACAATACAAGGTGAGTCGGAAGTACCTGATTGATTGATTTCAAGAAAATAAAGTCATTAAAAGCGCTACCCAATAATGCAAGTGGTAGAGATCGACTCAAACAAACGAAGACGTACTGATAGATCAGCAGAATACAATGAGAAAAACGATTCGACAGCTGAAGCTCTTACTTAAGCTAAGTACAGACGATTGTCAGATCTTACAATATTGTCAGATCTGTCAATGGTCTGACAATAGCGGACAATTAGCTGACAATTGACAAATTTGTTACAATGTAAAATTGTCCGTTCACACGATTGGTAGATTTTGTGCCAAAGTCTGACAATTTAACTGTCAGCTCTTGTCTGACAATTTTCGGACAATTATATATCTGACAATATTGTCGGCTTGAAAATTTTCTGTTCACATGGTTGGCAGACCAATAAAAATTCAAGTCACAATAAAAATTCAATTCAATTGAGGATTTCAAGATCAAACAAACTTTTATAGAATTTCACTTTTTAATGTATGTAGCCACTATCAAGAAGAGGATACTTTTAAAGTGATTTGAAAATCCAGTGTCATAGTGGTAATGCCAAAACAATTGGGCGAGAATTTGAAACAATTTAACTACAACTGGACATCGGGGGCGACGGACGACTTTACACACTACGAAGGAGAAATATGCCAAGAGGTCGTCAAGACGCGCTACGAAGAACAAAAGTCCATATTCTGTATCAAATTATTAAACAAACAAAAAAAAAGAATTTAAATTTTAAATCATTTATTTTTTGAAAGACGCAAGAATGAGAAGATCTTGCAATAATTGAACTATATTGTTTAGAAGAAAAAATAAACCTTTGCGTACAGCAGGCTTACTCTAGAGAACTCGACTGATTTAGAAAGTGACCTTGAGAATATGTTAGATCTGTGCGAGTTGGCGGCAGGCTGCCTATTGTTACCAATTGCTTGAGCTGCTTTTTTTTCAGGTAGTGTCCCTGTCCACCTTCGTTTTGGCATTCTTCAAATTTATTTGATTGCTCGTATAGTTTCTTGGCAATTTTGAAGTCCAATTTTTTTAAATTGTTGGAATTCGATGTTCACTTTATTTTCATCGTATTTAATCTTCATTTGAGTAGATATTTTTCAATGGTTTTATTTATTCCGAACAAAACTACAAAGTACAAGGAATTTAATATAAATGCGAGTCTAGTTGCTTTATAGATTTTTTTTATTCAGTTTTGGAAAAACTACAAAATTCCTGCAAAAATATTTTTTTTTTAACTCTCAACTCGGCTCCAACCGTTTGACATTTCGAACAATAAAGAAATTGTCAGCAATTGTAAGATGTTTTCAATGAAAACATCTGACAATGACCAATGTCCTAATCGTCTGACAATGACACAAATTGTGCGTTTAGACGATTGTAAGGTACCTGACAATTTTTTGTCGGATTTCCATCTGACAATTACCTGACAATGACGTTTCTGACAATATTGTCAGACAAAATTGTGTGTACAGACGATTGTAAGACATTTGGGACAGTATTTTCACTGACAGATCTGACAATATTGTAAGATCTGACAATCGTCTGTACTTAGCTTTACATACTTCCTTAAGATGGCGCTCACAGCCCAGGATGGACTACGGCCTCAACAAACAAGCCCCTCCAGCCAGCTCGGTTCCTAGCCAGCTGCCTCCAGTTACGCACTCCAAGTTGGTTGAGGTCGTTCTCCACTTGTGTGCGCCACCTAAGATGGGGTCTTTCTCTGCTGCGCAGACCGTCAGGGGTAGATTCGAAGACTCGTCGGACTGTTGCGTCGGTGTTTATACGCTTCACGTCTCCCAGCCATCTCAGGCGCTGCATTTTCAGCTTTTTGACCTGGTCGACGTCGCTGTAAATCCCGTTAAGCTCGTTGTTAAATCTTCTCTTCCATACTCCATCGATACAGACTGGACCGAAAATCACCCGAAGAATTTTTCTTTCAAGGCATCCAAGCAGATTTTCATCCGTTTTTGACAGGGTCCATGCCTCTGCCCCATATAGCAGGACCGGGATGATAAGGGTCTTTTATAAGGTCTCCTTGGTTCTCTGAGAGAGGGCTTTATTACTTAAATGCCTACTTAGCCCGAAGAGACAGCGATTGGCAAGAGTAATTCTTCGTTTGATCTCTTTGCTGATGTCATTTTGGGATGTTATATTGGAGCCCAGGTAGACAAAGTCCTTGACGACTTCGAAGTTGTATCTACCCAACTAACAATTTATATTGTATAAGGTCCAGTTTTTGGAATTTGGGAAGCTATAGCTCCTTTAGTATAATCATAAGACTTATGAATGCAAGTCAATCATTTTTTGACACATTTTATATAAAATACCTTGTTTTGTACCTCTAAAAATTAGGTCAATAGGAGTCTGTTGTAATGAGGTCTTATGAAAGTCTGTTTAAGGCTTGCCGAAATTGATTCTATATACAAAAGATAAGAGCTTTTATAAAGCATTCAGCTAAAAGTCGTTATCTGCTTTAAGACTTTATTAAAAAAGCAAAAATGTTAATACAAATTTGAACTTTTGTCAATTTTTAGTAAATAAGTAATAAATAAAAAAAAATGTCTGTTATTATCTTTGTCTGGAGTTTTCTCAACAATGACATTACGTTCATAACATAAAATATTTTGCATTTTCTAAACAACAATATATACTTATTACAAATGTACGTATAGCTTTTGCATTTTGTTAATCGCAAAACTTATACAAATCAATAGCTTTTGCATTTTGTTAATAGCAAACATATAGAAATATATAGCCTTTGCATTTTGTTAATTGCAAACTTATACAAATCAATAGCTTTTGCATTTTGTTAATAGCAAACTTATACAAATGCATAGCTTTTGCATTTTGTTAATAGCAAACATAGAAATGTATAGCCTTTGTAAGTTGTTAATAGCAAACTCATACAAATCAATAGCCAGGGTTCGTGCTTCACTTCGATGGAAGTAGATTTACTTCAGTTTTGAGGAAAAAATAGAATCTACTTCTCTACTTTGCTTTTTTAAGATCAGCTTCTATTTTTTTTAATTGAAAAAATCCTTAATAAATAAATGAAAAAGAAGATCATCACCCACTTGTTACGTTTTAGATAAAAAAGCATTGTTGTTTCCAACGGGAAGGAGACAAAATCCCGAATCCCAAAATCCCGAATGCTAAAATCCAGAATGGACGGAATCCCGAATGCCAAAATCCCGAATGCAAGAACCCTGAATGACAAAAAATCTCGAATGCATTCGGTATTGAATCCTGAATTTCAATACTATTTTTAATACTATTTCAGTACTGTTTTGTATGGCTTGGCTTCTCTTCATTTTTGCTGCTTTGAAATTAAAGTTAATCTCTTTGAGAATCATTTTCTTTCATAAAAGAACGAATAAACGAAACAAAACTGAAAAATTCAATATAAACATATACATTTAACGCAAGAAATTAAAATTTAAGTTCACGTTTTTAAAATCCACTATTTCCATATCAAAATATCAATTATTTTATGACAAAAAATACATTAAACAAATTAGAGTTTTTAGGCACGAACTTATTAAACCGATCTTAAATATAGTATCTACAAATTAGCATAAAAACAAACATTAACAATAAAAAATAAAATATATTTTGAAGGCTAAAATCCCGAATCAGTACTTTTTTGGTATTTAAAATCGCACGCGCAAGCCATTCGGGATTTTAGTATTCGGGATTTTGGCATTCGGGATTCTGTCAATCCGGATTCTGGCATTCGGGATTTTGTCATTCGGGATTTGGTACCCAACACGTTTCCAACAAATTCCTAATGTCAGAAATATTGTTCTGAACGATTTCTTTTTCTTTCGCGATTAATTTATTTATCAATGTGCTTATTTTTAATTTTCATTTCAACAAAATAATCGAATTAATTAAATTTGCGTAAATTTTGTAACTCTATAAGCAATAACCGAAAAAAAATTATGTGGTACTTTTTTGAGTTAATAGTTTATAAAATAGAACAAAATTCTCGATTGCAAATTTATTTAAAAAAAAACAAGCAATTAAACTTAAATTGTTATTTGAATAAGGATTAGGTCTGAATTCATTGTACCTAATAATTATTTTATTTTGTTAAAAAACATAATTATTGTTGAAAAAATTTTCTTTAAGAATATTTCAGAGTTTCGGAAATTTTTGATTTACTTCGTTTTTTTCCTTATCTGCTTCGAAATTTTTGAATCTCAAGTCCGAACCCTGTCAATAGCTTTTGCATTTTGTTAATAGCAAACTTATAGAAATTATCAAGCATTTGCATTCTTGACACGTGGAGTATCAACTCATTAAAATTTTTACACTAAGCTTTAAATTTGCGGTATGGCGTAGTGGGTTGAGTGCTGGATCGCTAATCAGGACGACGTGAGTTCAAATCTCGGAAAATCATATGAGTAAAAGTGGGTTTTTTTAAAATTAAAATAAATTCTTAATATTCCAGAATCAACATAAAGGCAGTCCAAACCACGAAAAGATAAAGAGAAATCACAGAAAATATAAAAATAATGAAAATGTAAAGCAAGAAATATTTTTTCTTTATACAATCATTTTCTTTAAGTTGTTTGTATAAGGCCTTAATGATCATTCACATACGAGTTATATGCCGGCTTTTGTAAGAACTAATTACACAATTTTATTAAATGCTTTCATATGGCCTTATTACATCTGTTCAAGAAAAGCAATTGAATTGCATAGCACTTTTGATCATAGGTCTTATATGAGGTATATTGCTTCTATAATGTGCGCCAAAATGGTTGGTAAAAGGCCTTTTGGTGGTACTATACAAGCCAGGGAATAGCTTGTATTGAACCTAACACAAGTTAAATTGTTAGTTGGGTATCCATCGTGACGTTTTGCCCGAGCCGACGATGTTGAGAATCCTTTCTCGATGATAGCATATACTTCGTCTTGTCCTCATTAACAGCCAAACCCATTTTCGCCGCCTCCTATTCAATACTTGCAAACGCACCGGTAACAGCTCGCTTCGTTCTTCCAATGATGATCATCTGCATAAGCAAGTAGTTGAACGGACTTTTGAAAAATTGTACCACTGTTGTTGACTTGCGAGTTGCGTACAATTGCTTCAAGTACGATGTTAAAGAGGTTGCATGATAACGCGTCGCCTTGTCTCAGACCTTTCTCGACATCAAAGGGTTCGGTGGTGTTCTTGCCGACTTTGACGGAGCAGCAAGGTTTCTCCATCGTCATCCTGCACAAGCGGACGAGTTTGGCAGGGATGCCAAGATGCCACATGGCTCAGTATAGCTCGTCTCTATTTACGCTATCGTATGCGATTTTGAAATCGATAAAGAGGTGGTGAGTATCGATTTGAAACTCCTGGGTTTTTTCCAAAATCTGTTGGAGTGTGAACATTTGGTATACGGTTGATTTGCCGGGCCTAAAACCAATCTGATAGGGGCCGATCAAATCGTTGACAAAAGGTTTTAGGCGATCACACAGTATAGATGACAGGATTTTGTATGCGACGTTGAGGAAACTTATACCTCTGTAGTTGGCACAGTTAGAGCATCTCCTTTCTTGTGGATGGGACACACTATACCGAGGTTCCATTCATCGGGCATACGCACCAGCAGCCTTGTACGATTTAAGCCTGGCTATCGCTAACCGCACTTCATTTAGGTCGGGTGAACGGAAGTTTTGACCATCATCGTCCAGGTTGAATGGAGTTTTCTGTCTAACAGCGGAATTTTGGCCGTCTTCGCCGTTCAGCAGTCTAAAAAAGTGTTGTTTCCTGATCCTCAGCACCGACTGAGGATCATCTCGGCAGCCTTCCGTTCTGGCCTCGTAGTCCTGGGTAAATTGCCTCACCCTTCGGTAGAACTTTCGAACATCCCCCCTGCCGCTTCAGTCCTCAATAGACTCGACCGCCCGCTTCGCATGCTCTCTCTTTTTCCTTCTGAGAAGTCGGCGTTCCTCCCTGCGTTTTTGCCCGTAGAGCTCCCGGGCTGCTCTCTCAGCAGCTCTGGTTCTAAACTGCTTGGTAGGTATCATTTTTTGCTGTATGCGCCAGCCTGCATTCGTCATCGAACCAGGGGTAGAGACGTGGGCTGAAAAAGTCCTCGCTATCTCTTGCGATTTCAGCTCCCCGACGTTAAATCGTTTTACTGCATCCGCTCGTCATTGTGGCGTCAGGGATATCCGCATGCGTACTTGAGCTATCACCAAGTAGTGATCCGAGTCTATGTTGGCACCTCGGAAAGTTCGGACATCCAGGATACTGGAAGCATGTGTGGGGTTTATCGCAACATGATCAATCTGGTTGACGGTTCGTTGATCTGGAGACCGCCAGGTCCCTTTGTGTATATTGAGGTGTGGGAATCGAGTGCTTGCTATGATGACATTTCCCCCCACCGCAAAATCAATCAGCCTGATAGTCCGTTACTGGACTGGAAATATTGTCGTGCAGGTTGTGTCCTCCGACTATCGAACCAAAGATGCCCTCCTTTCCAATTTTTGCGTTGAAATCGCCAATATCTTGACGTCGTACTTGGGGCACCTATCATCTGTATTCTCGGGGAGATCGTAGAATTCTTCCAAATCTGTAAGTGACCTAAAATAAAGAGTACGACGGCTAATCTCTTAGACGATAAGTTAAAAAAAGTGGCTACCAAGGCAGACGTACATATGTAAGATCGGGGAAGAAGTTTTAATCTTACAACACAACAACGAAACACTCAAGCAGCAATGAATTAGATCAAATGCGCAGTCGATGTATGTCACTTGAACGTCAGGTAGAGCTTCTCGAAAAGAAATCGAATGAGAACAATCTAAATGAGCATCTTCCATCGGAAACTGGGCTTGATACCTTAGCAAAGGCCAAATCTGTTTGCATGGAATTGCTGCAGACTAATAATTCAACAAAAGTGGCAAGTGAAATCTGGAGGCAAAACCGCGAACGTCATCGTGAAGCTGTGCGACAGAGAAGATGTGATACGTGTCTTAAAACACAGTACACATATGGAAGGTAATATCTTCCGAGTTTTCATTTTGTTCAGTTCTGCGCATGTCTTGTATTTTGTTTTTATAAATTGTGGACGAGGGTGACTGCGATTCGGAAACACTTGTGTTTTGTTTTTGTAAATTCTGACAGGCAGGTCAATGTAATTTTCGAAGATGCGCAATATATTACCTACAATATGTGTACTGTGTCTTAAAAGCCAAAGCAAAGTTGCAAGGAACAGGAATATCCATACATAAAGATTACCCTGTTGCATCAAGGAATCGAAAAAGACGAATGTTAGCTTTGCGAGCGGAGATTTTAGCTAAAAACAAACACATTAAAACACTAATAAAAGGAGAAACTATGGTTCTTAATGAAAAATTATTTTATTTCGACAACAATAACAATTTAATCTGTGACGGAGAAGATGGCAATGCACTGCTGGAACATATGGTTGACTTGTCAGCGACGTCATCGGCAGCTAAAATTAAGGGTGGAACCAAAATGGGTGCGAGCGGCAGTGGTGTTGCGACGTTAAGTAGAATGCAAAATGAGTGTATTAATTTGTGATTCCGTCTTCCGTAGTAAAAGTAATAGTAAAAATAGAAAAGATAAATTAGATGCTAAAAATTTTTCAATTCTATTGCGACGTTAAGTAGAATGCAAAATGAGTGTATTAATTTGTGATTCCGTCTTCGGTAGTAAAAGTAATAGTAAAAATAGAAAAGATAAATTAGATGCTAAAAATTTTTCAATTCTAGCTTATAATGTAGCAGGACTTTGTAATAAGAATTTATTTGTAGATACAAAAGCAAGAAGTCCTATTAAATATTTTAAATTTTTGTTTATTGATATATATATTATATATTTTTAAATGCAATATTGTTTGAAATATTAGGTAGCAATATATTGAAGGCTATATCCAAATCGGTTTCGCCATTAAAAAGCAACACATTAACAAATTTAAAGTAATGCCCAAACGCACATACCAAAGGAAGGCGTAAAAAAAAAACACTTTGGACAATATGGACGTCTACATCATCTTCATGTCAATTTTGATTCCATTAATTTTCTTTTTTCTACAAAAAAACATTCATAGGTATGGTACCCTATAAAACAAGTCAAACTTGATGCAGAAAGTATTGCTGCTTCAATGCTACAAAAATAGATACCACAATGGCTGTGCGGTTAGCGAGCAAGGTTTTCGGTGCGATGGAACACGAGTTCAACTCCTAGACTAGTAAGACTTATCAAATTTGAGATCTCATTTCAGATAACCATTACGGAAAATAACTTTAAGAAATATAAAAACAAAAATAAAATAAGAAAAAGAAATTATTAATAAATATTTTTTTTTCATATGTCGGAATACCCCTATAGCACTTTCACCAAACTACTCATAACATATTCTTCGGAGTAACTTAGCTTAACCCATAAAGGTGCAATAGGATTCAGAAAAGGTCGCCTTTTTTAGTCTTTGGAGTATTATTCAAAGCGTATATGAGTGATAATAGATGATAAGTAGTTTCTTTGGATGAATATAGTATAAAAATTGTTAGTTGGGATATATCTCTTTCACCAAAAAAACTGCGCTAGCGGGACTTTTGTAATTTTGCAAAAATTGGCAAATGTAGTTAAGGCTTAAGAATTTTAAATTTGTTTGGGTGTCAGCAGTAAGAAGTAGCGGGAGAGGTAGAGCAAGCGGTAGATGCTTTTTCGGATACAAAAAGGATTTAAAAAATATTTCATGTTAATTTAAAACTTTTGAAGCCACAACATATTTAAATATTGAACTAGAAAACAACTGGGAGAACGATTTTGAAAGATTAAAGGATTTTATGCTGTTTAACTCCTAATAGGCGACTTGAATGGATAGGTACCGAAATGGATGCAGAAAGCAAAGCTGTTGGAGTTTCACGCCAGTCTAAGGACCGTATTTGTAATGCGAGAGGAACGCTCTTATTAGACCTATGTAACACTCCTGGATTGAGAATCTTACATGATACTAGTTCTACAGATACGTATGGAGAGTTTACGTTTGTGGGAAAATAAGGTAATTCGGTCATTGATTTGATTAGTATTGCTGGTGGCGAATTGAAATCTCACATTAAGGACTTTGAGGTTAATATTGCTACCTTCTCTGACCATCTCCCTATATCGATAAGACAAAAGTTATGGTGTTTGGGAAATGAGGAGGGAGAAAAAGCAATAATGAAAAATGGCATTACAATGGAGAAAGTATCGAAGTTGTTAGCTCATATAAATACCTTGAGGTGCTTATGACAAAAAATCTGGATATGGAGGGTGTCCGTACGGAATAAAGGGCATGGATTTACACTCAAAAGCTTTCTTTTAAATGTACTTGAAAGCTTAATTAAAACAAACTTCAAGTATGGTAATTTTCTACTTCCCTCCTCTTTTTCCAAATTTCATGCGAACAAGTACGATCAATAAACTTATAAAGAATCCAAAGTAATCGCTCTTTTTAATTCAAAGAACATAAAAAGCTTATGTTCATCTTTACATGGTGACCCCGACGTGATTGTCATCAAGTTATTTCGCAGTTATCACACAAAGAAAATTCATTAAGAGGCTAGAAACCTTAAAGATCCGGCGTGCCATATTATGTACGCAAATGGATCGCGTTGCTGAGTTCTGAAATGCCACTGGGGTGGACGCCACCCTTCCTCAAATCGAGTTGCGCACTACGGCTTTTGACAAAAGCTTCCATGCTTTCGATAAGTTGCAATCGGGGATTGACAGGTTAGATCCCACGGAAATTGAGGACGTAGAAGAAACTCAAGCTAAGTACGAGGAGCTCTATTATAAAATTCGCCCGCAACTTACATCCATCACGCATTTAAGACAAACGACAAATAAAAGGAAGTATCACCAAAGACTAACCTCGAAAATAATAGGTTACCAAAAATTAACCTGCCCTTATTTTCAGGTGAAATTACAGAATGGCTTAACTTCTTTGATTCCTTTAATTCTCTGATCCAGTCTAACCTCACATTATCCAATATCACTAAATTCCAATACCTAAAGTCATCTATATCTGAAAATGCTGCACGTACCATAGTATCCCTAGAGGTTAACGATAAAAATGATGATGATGCATTAAAAATTCTAGTCAGTCGTTATGAGAATAAAAGGCTCATATGTTCGGAGCACATAAGGAAATTATTTGATGTCGCATCGATTCAAAAACCATCTACATCAGCTCTACATGAACTTGTCAATGGTGTCAACAGCAACTTACGTGCATTGGCCTGTTTAGGACGTCCTGTTGAATCATGCGACGACGTAATTGTACACCCAATTACGTCAAAGCTCGAGTCTTAATACGCGCAGCAACTGGCAAGAGGAGCATCCAGTTGGCGAGCTGCCTACTTTCAAGGATTTTATAAAATTAATTGATAAGTGATGTCAGATTATGGACTTTACAAGCAACACAACTATTTAGGCGAGTACCAATTTAATTAATTTTGTAGTTAGAAAACTGCGTTCGAGGGCATTTGCAATGACAAGTTCCAAGGTCCAATGCTCATGCTGTTCACGTGATGGCCACTATATCAACGGATGCTATAAGTTTCTTAACCTACCGGTCATCAAAAGATATTCATTTGTCCAAGAGAAGAAGCTTTGTTGCAATTTTCTCCGCTAAAACCACAACACACAGGATTGTAAAGCTTCTGTATGCCACAAATGCAATTCGTTCCATCACACTCTGCTCTACACAGGTTCAAGTCCTACGTCAAATCAAATGAATATTAATGCACCTGATTTCCACCCAGACAAAAAATCCAACGTTTAAAGTGTACTCCAAATATGCGAGGTAAATAACCTCAACCATATGTTCACGTTTTTAGCAACAGTAGTTGTACTGTTGAAAGATGATGATTGACATTTACATGTTGAGGTGAACAGACGTTTAAGAGAATTGCTGTGAATTTTCTTGAATAACCAATTGCGTTAAAAGTTATTAATATATAAATAGACTGTTTCCATGGAGTGTGCACGACAATTAATAAATTATTGATTGAAAAAAGTGTTTCCTTGGAATCTAAAATAAGTTTTTCTTTAATGTTTCACGACTCAATTTTTTATAATTAGTTAATAAATTATAAAATGCAGCAGTCACATACACACATCTAATAGTTTCCACCTTTGTTCCTACCCATACAATAGAAATGAACACTAAAACACATTTCACTAGAAAAAATACATTAAACAACTCTCTACTTTCATCACCCGTAATCTTATCGACTCCAACTAGACCAGCCATCAAGCCTCCTACACCAGCAGCACCACTAACAACACCAATATCCAAAACAATATCCAACACAACTTCCAAACGCGAATCAAAAGAAATGTTAAATAATAAAAAATCTGCAACAAGTGATAAAAACTGCAAAATACCATCTAAAACATCAACTTCACCAAACAACTCTGTTCTTGCAAAGTTGTTTTCAATGGAAGAAAATTTAATTAAACAAATTAACACTGTTGAAATCAAAATTGACCAAATAAGTAGGGATATGTTGCAATTAAATTACCATGTCACTGCTCTCGAACTTTGTCCACCACAAGTTCAACCTTAAGCCTAGTATGCTGCTGATGCGAAACGGAAAATCCCATACAAAAATGACACAACGAAAAATTTCGTTCTGCGGTACGCTGTTCGATGAACGAAATCTATAATTGTAGCAGATTATTTGAAGAGATTTCCCCTCTGTTTTCGCACATAATAAATTGCCTGTACCATTAATTGTGTGCGGAAAAGTGACATTTGCCCTATTCTTGTTTGTGTTTGTTGTTTTGTTCGTCACGACCATAGAGTACCTATATTATCTAGAGAACCGACTTAAGGTGGTTATTCTCTTTCACCCTACAAGGTCTACTGAAGGGATTTGCCCATTAGATTTTGTATGGGCTGGTTGTCCCGTGCATTTTAAATGGAACCGTAACCACAATATGTATACAATTTGCCCTATATTTTGAGCATGTATTAGTGGTCCCGTGCATTTAAAATGTAAAATAAGAGAGTTTTCTCTTACTCGACTCAAATAAAATTTGCGGGTGTTTCAGGCAAGAGGGGTACGAGTCGGTTCTCTAGATAATATATGTACTCTATGATCACGATATTGCTTTCTGTGATTTTTATGCGTTTGTGTTTGTTTTTTGTTTTTGCAAATGGTGGCACTTTCAAGGGGTAATTTTTTGTTATGGTTTTCGTAAGCATTTGGTTGTCATGTTGGAGACCAACTAAAAATTTCATTGCGTATCAGCAGCGTACTAGGCTTTAACCGATGAGATAATCAAAATTAAAAGTCAGCTTGAAAACTCTATGATAAACTGCATAGAAAACAATAACAAAAACATTAATACTGAACTCTTGTTCATCTTCATCATCATTGTGTATAAAATCTATAGTATGTACTATCATGAGCAGGATTTTTAAGTAGGGCAGCTGTAGCTGTCCTGGTGGCGCGCTGCAATCGCCACAAATCTGGGTTTGGATCACTGATCTCTGTATACACTGGATAGCGCATCCATACAAGAAAGTTGATGCCATTTGAGAATTGTTATAATGTTGAGTTGCCTATTTTTTTGTATAACGGCATAACTGTATAACATAATGAAATGCAAATTTTTTTACAAAATTGCAACTAAAATATTTTAAATTCACTTTTACAATTATTTTAAATTACAAAAAATCAAATTTACAAACAAGTGATGGTTCTTTTGCTTTTTTTTTCTTAGAAATTCAACTTTTGTTTTTGCCCCTCTTCGGTTGTAGTAGAATTTTTGAGATCTCAGCAACTTGAGCTGGCCTTCTCAGCCTCACTGAACATACCTAAAGTGTTGAGTTGCCTACGTACTTTCCATTTTCAATTGGAAGTAGAAAAACTGTTATACTTTGTAGGGAATCCACTATCCAGTGTATTTAGAGATCAGTGGTTTGGATACTTCAATATAAAGTCAAGATAAAGTAGTTTAGAGAGAGAGGATTATATTATATTGTTTCAATTCCTAAAACAGAGTAGCAAAGAAGATATTTGAAATTTCAGTGAGCCGTTTGCGTCATCGTCATGACAACGAGCAGAAAAAGGTCCGTTTAGATTTTTCTGAAAACATCTTCAATCGAATAGCATTTCATATCTTGATTAGTTGGATCAGTGCAAATCATAAGCGAATCAAAAGGAATTTTGTTGGTGTTTTCAATGCGCTAACCGTTGGGATATGTCTAATTGTATGTACAAACAGTGGAACTTCCATAAGTCGAATTTCTCTATAAGTCAAAGTTTTATTGAGAATTTTGCATTTTCAACTTTATTTTCATGAATTTTGCCCTCCGTAATTCGAACTTCTGTAACTCAAATTTCTCTCTATTTCGAAGTTTTTAGACTGCGTTTGGTAGCAAAAAGTCTCTCTATCTCGAACTTTTCTTCTTTTTGGGGAAAACCCCTTCTATTTCAATTTTTTTTTTTCAAATTTACTATAGTCTACTGTCATTATTTTGGAAGTTTGTTTAGTAAAATATGTACCTACATTCTTAAATTAACTCGAAGTTTTCTCTGACTCGGGGAACCCCCTTTTGTTTCAAGTTTTTTTTTTTAATTTTCGTTAGTTAACTGTTGTTTCATATTTTTGAAGTTGTTTGTATTTAATGTATGTATGGCTGAGTTCCAAAATGTAGAAAATGTTTTGATAAGGAAGTAATGCCTACATTTTTCATACGCATCAGCAACACAAACTTGATGCTTTGTAGAAATATTGCATTGCATAAGTCTGACGTTTTGTAATGCAAAAAAAAAATTAAATCGAAAAGCTAAAAAGTTTTTGAATGCGCAGTTTGAGCAGTAAATGCGCAGTTTGAGCAGAAAATGCGCATCTGATGAATTTTGGAACTCAGCCTATCACTTTTATGTCTTTCAATCAAACTTTGTTTTTTAACGCGTTAAGTTTTTATGCGTAGATGTTGTGTTTAAAATATTTTTAGTAGAATTAAATCACTAAAATTAAAATTTATTATTGGAAAAAGAAATGTAAGGAATAAAATTAGAGCATCTTACTTTTGATCAAAAACTGAATTAACCCTGAAAGTGTTATTTTTTTCTATTTTGGCGTAAACTCACCACAAATATACAAAATAAATTGGGACTGTCAAAAAACACAAGCACGACATTTTTATTTTATATAATTCCCATTCAAACTAACGGGAAAACAAGGCTTTGTTCGCAAAACAGTCTTATTTCCTCTCTACCAACGATTTTTAACCTGAACACGTTACACGTATGAAAACAGTAACGGCCATATTATTCACTCAATACAACCAGATTAAAACTTAAATCTGGATGTAAATCATACAAATTCAATGTAAATTCATCTGGATTTAAGTTTGAATCTGGATGTATCGAGTGAATAATATGGCGGTAAATGTTTGATTTCTCCACTTCTCGATGATCTAGATTCTGGAAAATGAATATTATGCTGCCGTGTTAAGAGAAAATGACGTATCTGACATTTGTCGATTTTTTTATTTAAGGCGAAGTTTGAAGCCGTATCTCGCTTTTTGAGCAGTAAAACAATCGAAATGCATCCTCTTTTATTAAAAATAGTCTTATAATTATTAAAAAAAAAACGGCAAAGTAAACACCTATAATCATAAAAAAAAATGTAGATACGTCATTTTCAGTTAACACGGCAGTATGTAGGTATGCACAAATATATTTATAAACATGTTTATGAAAAATTATAAGCCAAATCAGATAATTTTTTAGTGTTGAGAATGTAATTGATAATGTCTCAATAAACAAAAAACAAAATTTATGTCAGTTGCCACAAAAAAGGTGAAATTGAAAGTATTCTAAATTTGTATTAAATAGATATTTTTGGTTTTATTTAAATGCACTTAAAACTATTTTGTCCTCTAACGAGGAATTCATGATTTACCTTTAAGTCTTCGGGAAGGGGTTTCGCTGGCTTTATGTGAATACCTCCGATACTTACAAGCCCTGGTATACTTGGCCTTGGTAAATCAATACTTCGATGACTATTTACCAACATAAGAGATATCCTTTTTTCCAAATCTGTAACAGATGGCAAAGGTCCTAAAACATAAACCAATAATTAGATTTCTTTTTGATGTTAGATTTTTTTTGTTTTACCTTTAACATAATCCTTAAAATGTCGTTCAGCCATGTCCTGCATTTGTGGCATATAATGCCATCTGCGAAACACGTAATCGTAAATTGACAAATATGTATTGTATGCTCTTTCCATAAATGACATATTGTCAGTATATGAAAGTAGCAAATGTGGGACGATCGAAAGGGGTGTTAGGAGACCCATAGCGTAGTCCATATTATCCGCGTAGCCCATAGTTCCTTAAATTTAAATCTGGTATTGCCATAATTATACATTTATGTAAAAAATAATATATTTCAAACCTATTGTAACAATCGGAGCGTTGAATTTGTGAGAGAACATAAGAAAACTTTCATGGAAGAACTGCTCCAAAATAATCAAGTCAAATTCTTCGTCACTTTGAATTAGTTTTTTTACATTTGCATCATTAAGAGCGAATTCGGATGTACGAATACCCAACTCCCACCACATTTGAAGATTTTGGAAATCACTGCTAAAGCGCATATTGAATATGACACTTTTTGGATCTAAGGGAGATTTTAATTACAATAATTGAAAAATATGTAGGTATATCTATGTAGGTATGTACCTTATCTATATAAAGTAAAAATGACAAACATTAAAATAAAAAAAAATGAAAAAATGAAATATAAATAAACTCAAGTAATCAAACATAATTATCTTTAATCAGTGAGGTAAGGGCCAATTCTTATCAATTATGCTAAATTAAAGTTAATTGATGTTAAATAACTTATTCATCAAAGTAGGCAATTAAGCCATCTATGTTATGTTTGCCGAAAAAAAGCTCAAATGAAAAAAAAATTACATGAGTGGTGAGGAAAATATTCACATATGGTGAGAAAGTGTATGTATGTGCAGTTTATATACATATGTATACAGCCTAATTTATACTCTTTGGTGACACTTGATTTTTTATTAATTAATAATTGTATGTACCTATTAAAGTTTTGTAAAGATTTAGTACGTTAGTTAGTATTTTATTGTTCTTAATAAGAATTTTAGTTCTTGAATTAGCTTTTGATCGAAGACACACGTAAATCAAAACAAAATACATAACGTACATAAATACAAGATAGATCGCACGTGCTTCCTCAAAATTTAGAAAAAAAAATCTATATTTGAAATTATGGATGAATGGTGGAAAATGTTAATAACCTTGTTTTTTTTTTTTTTTTATTTCTAAAGCAACATTAAGTACAATTAATTTTACCAATAAAAACACAAAAATCGTTTTCAAAATTTAACGAGAGTGGGCATAATTGTATTAGTAGGTCCTACGTTTTTTGTATGGGCATAGGTATACTCTTTTTAGTGTGGGCAGATTAAGTATACGGTATCAAGGCAGAGAAGTCCAAGGTGAAGTGTCCCGTGAGAGGCGAAGAAAACACAAAAGCCGTGTGTTGTGTATAGTCGTCATATTAAACATAAATACAGTAAATTCCGGAGAATCACCGGAAAGAAACTCTAAAAAGTCTCCATCGATAGAAGCGCCACCGCTAACAAAAACAACTTTGGGGGCCCTCAACCCCAGGCCCCTAACAAAATTTGCGACAAAAAATATTTCGAAATAATTTAATCGGTAGATTTAAGGTTTTTAGTGTTCTTAAGAAATGGAGAACGCACAAAACAAAAATACTAAAGGTGATTCGCATACGGTGTAACAAAAAGCTAAAGCGTTGAGACAAGAAAAAATCGTATAGGAAGGGGGTCTATTTCCCACCGTTTAGATGGGAGGGGAAATTTTTGAAAGAAATCGACTAGAAATAGTAAAGAGATTATTTAAAAACAACGGCAACACTTACAATGTGCTGGAAGTCCGTTCCATATTTTATTTTTAATACAAATTTTTTCAGGGAATAGTTTATACAAAATTAATTCTCAAACTCAAAATTTTGAAAAAATATTGGTAAAAATATGTTGGAACTAATTTTGTTAAAAATATTACGTTACCAAGTATTTTTGTTTTCAGTATTTGATGCTCCTATGAATTTCTAGTCAAACACTAAAAACGGGATGCTTAAATGTCTAGTCAAACACTAAAAAACTGATAAATGTCTTTTAGGTTTCGAGTTAATCGAAAATAACGAAATTTACTTTACTAGTCCAATATACGAAGACCTAATCATAAAATAAATGCCAAAATTGATGTACTATGGCTGGGTTAGTTTTTTAAGTCATAGGGATGACCCTCAGGTCCAACATACTAAAAGTCCCCAGCTCAGGGTCACGAGCCAGGAGAGGGGGTTAAAGGTCCCCTTTGTTAGTTTTTCGCGAATATTTCGAAAACCAAGCGCTTAAGTGGAAAAGTCTGCACAAAGGAATTAAAGTAAATTAAATTTCGTATAAAAAATCTTTTGATTATATTTTCGTTGCGAGTTACAAAAGCGGGGTGGAGCAATGTCAAGAAATCTAAAAAATAGGTCATTAGCTTACAAAATTTAAAAGGAGACTTATGATAGGGCTTGGCACTTGGCACCCCTTGAAATAGCCATATCTCTAGCCAAACAAAAATAAAACGAATTAAAATACAGTAAAACCCCCTTAAGAGGAACTGCAAAATGTCACTTTCTTTCTTTAACAAGCCGGTTTTCACTTTAACGAACTCCGCTTAAGTGAACCAAAATTTCACTTAAGCGGATCTAAAAATTCCATTAAGCGGAGAATTAATGCTAGAAACAATTGTATTTATCCTTTATTTATCTTTGAATTATGAAAATGTAATTTTCATTTTAATAAATGTTAAAATACGTAAGTATACCTCTTGAGCCATTTGAAATGTTGTTTTGGATTTTTGTTTGAGAGGACAAAGCATTTTGTTTATAAAATGTTAATGTAAACATTTGTGAAATAATCAGAAATTCAAATATCATTTTCGTGGTGAAGATGGTGAAGGTGAAAAATAAAGAAAGGATTTAGCAAATTTTTCGTTCTGTGCGATTCATTTTTTTTTTCACTTAAAGCCTAGCATACATACATTTCTCTTGAATAAAAAAAACTATTGTGGTGAAAAAAAAGATTTTTTTCGGGAAAAAAAATATCTGTGGTGAAACAAATTGTTTTTTGGTCAACTATTACATGGTGCCTCAAGAGTCATGACTCTCCGATGTTTTGTCTCTTTCATACTCCTTTAGGTTCATAAAAAGTTATTACTCTTGAGGCACCGTGTAGGCACACAGGATTTTTCCTTTTAAGCAAAATTAGTATTATAAAACGGATCCAAAACGAATCACAAAAAAAGTAATTCCCCACTTGAGTTCTACATTACCTACAACAAAGCTTTTTTCATTCCAAGTTTTTCCGATTGAGTTTACCTACTCATTTATATAAATAAAATTTACAAACATATTTTATTGCACCAAAAAGACCAAATGAACGATAAAAAGTAATATTTTATTTATAAAGCGACCATTTATCAACTTCACATAAGAAAAGAGAACACAAAAAAACTATGTCTTCGCTACTCCATTTGCAAAGATGAACTAAAGGTGTGGGGAAAAATGCCTGTAGATACAAACAATTTTTGTATGAGTGCGTGAAACAATCAGTTTAGCAAAGATCCAAGAAAGTTGGGTCAGTGAATTTGCTTGAAGGGTTTGCACAAAACAATGTCACTGACATTGACATAAAACGCAGCTAAAGGTGGAACTATAATAGTCGAAACGCTACGTACGTGGTCGTACGAAACTGAGCGATTACAAGCAATTCAAAAGCTGTATCCATAATTGCGATTTGTTACTTTTCGTAAATTTTTCGTCAACTTTTGCTTTCGGAAGAAAAGAGCGCTCCTAGACCGCTCCGTCGTAAGTGAACTGACAGCTGGCATTGGAAAAAAAAAGAATTTATTTGTATTAAAATGGGTATAATTATGAATTATTTAAGTTTATTAGTAAAATTAATCTAATAATATAATTTCATCCATCGTGAGCATAGCCAACTGCAATAGTTTTAAGTGTTTTATTAATTATTTTTTCATTTCCATTTTCAGAAAACAAAACACATTTAATTAGAGATGAGCTAAACTGTTATTTTCCAATCCAGGTATAACTATGACTGTGATTTATGAATTTCCGATGTCTTTTTTATTTTGGAAAAGACTTGATGTTTTTGCGAAAAGACTTGTCCTTTTTCCATATTTTAATGTTTCATTAAAAAAAAAGATGCCTTCAGGATGAGTTCTTAAGACGTTAGATGAGATCTTTTTAAATTAGGAGACTTGGTCTTCATTCACCCATATATTTAAAAAAGATTTCATGTAAAATTGAAAATAAATTTGTTCAGTGACTTGAAAGTCTATGTGTGTGAACAACCTTCAAAAATACTACTGAAATGTAGGCTGAAGTGACAAAATATTATTTCGTAGTTTGTTATGAAGCAGGATTATGACCAACATTTTAATAAAATTGCAGAAATAATGACATTATGACGCATAAAAATTAACAACAAATGTACATACTAAAAAAATTAATTATTGGTCATATCCTTTAGATTTTTGAAAAGGGGAACATTTCGAAGTGAAGAAGGACGGGAGAACAAATAGTTGAAAAGGAGGACTGTCCCCCCAAATGGAGGACAACAGCTGGGGACCCTATCCATACAACTAGACATGTGTAACGCTGCGCTGAGTTGACGTAGTGAGTTGAAGCAGCAGCTGAGTTATCTGCGCTGATACATTAATGTA
Source organism: Epistrophella euchroma (assembly GCA_947049315.1). NCBI lineage: Eukaryota > Metazoa > Arthropoda > Insecta > Diptera > Syrphidae > Epistrophella > Epistrophella euchroma. The sequence goes on from OX346245.1 coordinate 63,146,853, forward strand.
TAACTCAATAACTGAAAAGCGCCAAAGCGCAATTTGTTAACTCAGACTCCCAACTCAAGAATTAAATAGAGTTTTTTTTTTGGCTGTGGAAGCGCAGCGCCGACTGCGCCACACAACACACAGATGAAGATGAACGATGAAGCAAATGAAAAAAGCGCTTTGCGTAGCTCATTTTGGTATGCTTTTGTACAAGAATTCATGTCTACCTGTTGGCGCAATTTATCAATTGTATACGTATTACGTAACAACCCTTTCCCAAATGTCTCAACTCTCAACGTTGCCGATGGCAAACACGATTATTTTAACAGGTTTCAAATGTGCCAAAATTTTTTTACGTCGGATCGAAAAACGGAGTACGCCAATCGGAGGTGGATATTACCTAGTGTCCGCCACTCTGGGACCACTGGAACACTATTATTTTGATAGGTTTCAAATGTGCCAAAAGTTTTTTAAGTCGGATCGAAAAACGGAGTACGCCAATGGATTTAGGAGGTGAATATTACCTAGTATCACGGCTGACACTCTAGGACCACTGGAACACTACTATTTTGACATGTTTGTGTCAGATGTGCCAAAATTTTTGTACGGCGCACACTGGGGCAGAATGGCTCTATCGGTGGCATTAAATCAGCCAACAGAGCTAGGAACCTAAAAATTTCTGGAAATGTTTATATAACTAATCTATTGATATTTTTGAGCCCAACAATGACCACGCCCACCAAAACGCCCACTTTTTTGTACTTCAAAAAAAAAAAAAAAAAAAAAAATTACTTAGCACATCCTTTCTTCTTATGTCCTCTGTTAAAAATAAGTACACAAAATTTTTTCCAGTAATAATCGAACAATAAAGAAATTTTAAATTTAAAAATAACAAATTAAATTTACATAATTGAGTATCCATTAATTCAAAACAAAATCATCATCGCTTTCTTCACCACTGTCATCTTCAGTAGCTTCAAGGCCATGGAAAGCTTGTTTGTAGGAGCTGTGTCCTGAACTTCCGTCAAATCCCCACTTGCAAAACAAACACAGGTTTTCGATTTCAATTTTTGTAAGTACACTAATAACTTCCTTCTGCGATTCCAACAAACGCTTTGTGGTAAGATCTAGCAGGGCCTGTAATGTAACCTCTACTAATGTTTCGGTAACTCTTATGTATTCGAAAGGTGGATAGCATTCTTTTTTTGCAGCTTGTATAACTTTATATGCAGGAAATTTTTCTGGTACACTCATTCTTATAACATTATTTTGATGCCGAGATAGTTTCGCTTCAACAGCAACCCTTAATGCTTCTTCGCCTGACATTTTAAAACTTTTTGTTTCAATAGACTTTTTATATGATTTCCTGTATTTTTTTGTTCGGTCAGAGGAGTTGTTGTTGTTATATCTTTCAATACTTCTGAAGTATTGAAGCTCATTTGAGTGGCATAACTCAACATAGAAATTGATGTTGACTCTCTAAAATTCTCTGTTTTCAATCTTTTTGTACCTTCAGTACTTTCATCGAACGAAATACTTGGTCGACTATGCTTAGACCTTTCTTTAGGAAAACAAAGAAAAGCAATAGATATTTCAAGCCAAGAACTATTTGTTTTTGAAAAAGGCTCGAATTTTCGAAAAGCCTTTTCCCATCGAGATTTATACTAGGATTTAAAATACGATAGTGTTATATCTAAGCCTATGTCGTCGAAGTTTCGAGTTCGCTTTTTTAACTTCTCTTTTAGAAAAACAAACTGGGCTTGTAAATTATTGTTCTCTGCTGTCCGAATTATATTTACAAGCTCCCTCCGGATTATAAAAATCGTATTTGAGCTTATACCTAAAGTTTAAAACAAATCTTAGAAATAAACAAAAAAATTTTTTTTTTTTTTGTCAGAAAGCACATTTTTCAAAACAAACTTTTTAATGAAAACCGCAAAAATCCGCAATTTTTTTTTGCAATTCCTTAAAAAGAATATGACTAGCTACCAGAAACAAAAAAAAATTTTGCTTGGAAGCCTTCGGAACACAACTAAATCGATCAATGTTTGCACAAAGAAGCAAAACAATCAGGCATTTTAAAGTTTTTTTTGATAATCACCGTTTTATATCATTTAAAGCACTTTCTCACAAAAAAATGTCTTAAATAGCTTAGCACATACCAGAACTTGAAGGCTCCATACCGAAATTTTTAATTTTATACAACCGTAATTTTTTTTAAGCAATTAAAAACACCTAACAATTTTCTTCACAACAAACTCCAGTAATCTGATAACAAGAATGGCTTGCGCCGATGCATGTAATGCAAATTCTGTTTATGATAACGGTTTAAAACTTTTACAATATTAACAGTGGGGTATTTGACTATTTAAAAAAAATAACAATGGCCCCATACGAGCAATTTCATTTTTTGATTTATTGCCACCGAAAGGGCCATTCTGCCCCAGTGTGCGGCGGATTGAAAAACGGAGGACGCCAATCGATTTAGGATGTGGATTTAGGGATTTGTCAATATTGAAATGAACGAAGCATACATACGTGCGTCGTCGGTTATTTATTCAAAAGCTGAAATGATTGATGTTGGGATTGATTGTTTCGGTTTACTGTGATTGCAATCAATCGTTCATTTTGATGAACGGGTCACAAAGACCGAATCAATCACGATTGACACATCCCTACAACCAACCTACTTACCATGCAACACCAATACAGTAACACAAGTCTCTCTACGTAAATCAAAAAAGAATGTATAGCCGACCTACGCCACTGAGTTAGTGGGCTATTGTATATCTTACGAAGCAAGAAAAAAATTGCGCCATGGCGCAAGTGAGTTACTGAGTTTCGCTGATGCAGAAGGGTGCGCTTTAGTTAATGTATCAGCGCACGATTTTTTGCTGAGTTACCCATGTCTACATACAACTTAAAAAAATAACCCAGACTTTTTGCATTTATATTTCCTGCGCTGACTGGACTATTAATTAGTGGCAATAAGAACTACAAAATAACGGATGAAAGCCGAATTGAAGGAAAACTTACTTGTGTTATTTTCGATTTTCTCAAAAACTAGAATACATTTTGACACCTGGTTTTTAGTGTTTGTGGGAAATTTGGAAATTGTTTTTGTATCAATGTACCAATGTATTTTAAGGCATTTACTTACAAAAATCCAATTTGGGTCAGATCTGGGGAAAATAAAATACAGCTATTGAATACAATAATACAAAACCGGATCATAAAAAAAATTGTATTGCTGAACACAATGGGATGGAGCCGCAGCGGGAGTCGCAGCCGGCTCTTTAAAAAATATCTCCGAAATTCCATAGGTCAAGCGAGGCTAAAGAAAACGACTAGCCATTTTTATCTCTGTTTAGTCCAGTTAATAAAGGTTTTCACCTGGAAAAAAATCCAACGGTTTTGAAACTTAGCACACTTATTAAGAGAGGCCTAGTGATGAAGAGTACAAAAGCCCCCATGAATCAGAGGCGAGCTCTAGTGGCAGGAATGTGTAACATGTCGTTTTTTTTTTGGTTTAGGCTTTAAATTAGAAACTATTTGTCGTATAAAAAAATAATCTGAGACGAACAAATAGCTTTTAAAATTCGCTACAAAGTTGACAATAACCAAGTTTTACATATCTGCCATAGTTAAAGTTATTTGGTCCCTAAAATTGGCATTTTTTTCAATTTCCTAAAAACCGCTACATTTTATGTTTTTAAGTAAAAAATGCAAAGACATTTGTAGTGTTTATAGCTACTTTAGTATTTAAAGCGTACCACGCTATGTTGGTTAAAGCGATTACTCGCCGCCAAATTTGAGACTAAGAACGTTTTTTGCTTTCAGTGTTCAAAACACAAGTCCGTCTTTATTAATTTTGTGGCGGCGCGTATGTGGATACACTACACATTCCTTAGTTGTAAATAAAAATGTTCCAATATTAAGGGCCAGTTGTACAGTTATGGTTCAATATTTAACCCATGGTTCAGAAATTTTAACTCGCCGATTTCGCCGGATTAAATGAAGTTCAACGATGGTTCAAGGTTCAAGAATGTTGTAATAGCCAATTTTTAGCATGAACCATCGCTGAACCTCAGTTAATCCGCGAAATGGAGAATTAAAATTCCTGAACCACGATTGTACAACAGCCGCAGTTGCTGTTTTCTACTCACTTTTGGAGATTGATTTTAAACTACTGTTTATTCTTATTCAGTACCATCGTTTTTTTAATAACTACTTTTTAAACAATCCACTGTACATGATTTTTCTAACTTACATACTTTATGTAAAATATGTTTTCTATATAATAATTTCTTAATTTTTCATTCTATTCTAACCATTCAATAAAGAAACAAGTCTTTATAATTTCAAATTTAATTCTTCTGGATAACAATATTTCACAGGTTATGGGCCCAGGACCCAGAGCTTCATTGTTTTAGAATTATTATATAACTATTTAAAGACAGAAGATTTTAAGTTATTTTGAAATTTGGTACCTAAGAACTTTTAAAGAACAATTATAGTTATGGCTGCAATGATCTATAATTCCTCACGCATGGAGTTGCTATCTAAGGTAGGGTTCCCAACTGTCCTTCATTTGGGAGGACAGTCCTCCTTTCCAACAATTTGTCCTCCCGTCCTTCCTCACTTAAAAATGTCCTCCTTTTTAAAAATCTGAAGGATATAATCAATGATTCATTTGATAAGTATATACCTTTGGTGTTTTATGTGTAAAAATATCACAATTTCTGTCATTTTATATCAATTGTTTGTCATAATCCTGCTTTATGAAATAATCTATTGGCATAAAATGACACAATTAATAACATTTCGTTACTCGTCTATATATATTCAAATACTTTTTCTCGATGGTAAATGTAGTTTTGATGTATTACTGCTATTAAATATCTCGCAGGATCAATTGGAATGCACATTTGTTTTGCTGCACGCATTCACTCTATGTGCGTGAAAAAATTTCATTGGTTTTGCCAAAAATGCTAGGCTTTGAAAAACAGTTTAAATTCTTATGAATAAGAAAAGTTTAACAAAAACTTACAATTTTCCTCAAAATCTTTCGAACTTTGCAAATTTTTTATGATTTTATTTATAATTTTTTTATCAGCATAAGAAATTACATAAAAAAAATTGTATTTCTATTTTCATATTACTTATGCCTTTTTCTATAATTTAAGTATGCCAAAACGTGCTTAAAAAAAGTAAGTTTTTTCAAGTGTAACCAAGGCCCCAAAAAATGTACAGTAGTGTTAATTCCGTCGAGGAAAAGAGGAATACGTAGCAAATACTCGATAGGCTCTTTATAGTAAAATTCGAGAAAGTTTTGCTGTCCCATCAGAAATATATATAGTTATTATTGATTTTCAACATTGAACTTTTGTATTCCGAATAAGCCCAGAAGTGGTTAGCGTATCAGACCAGTAAGCGAAAAATCCCAGTACCGAATCTCAAAAACACCAGTTTTTTATTTGTTTTTGTATCGATGCAAAAATAAATAAAAGCTAGGCGAGGGCCTAGTATGATTTCGATAGTAACCCTTGCTGGTCCCTTTTAATAAGCTATGTAAGATTTTCTAGGGCCTTATCTAAAACTAAATTGTTTTTCCAGGCAGGGAGGATTTTATTTATACTGAGGTTTCAAATTTTGTGTTTTGTTTTTACTTAGAAAAAATGTGTCCTCCTTTGATTTCGAAGAAAGTTGGGAACCCTAATCTAAGGAGAACTACGATACATGGAGTATGCAAGCAGAGGCACTTCTAACCAAAAACGATCTGCGGGATTTTGTTAGTGGACAATCCGTAAGGCTCACAACTCCTCCTGCTGCGATTGACGAATGGTATAAGCAGGATCGAAAAGCCAGAACTGACCTGATTTTGTCGATTCATCCATCAGAACTGAAGCAGATTCGTAAATGTGAAACCTCGCATGCAGTGTGGCTTAAATCGGAGTCAATTTATGCTTCAAAAGGTCTAGCTAGAAAAGCGACACTGTTTAAGCAGTTAATGCTCCAAAGGTTGGACGATGGTGGTGACGTAAGAGAGCATATGGCTAAGTTTTTCGATGCTGGAAAGCATGATCTCTTGTCTATTATGTTGCTGTACAAATGAGAATTGTGGTGCGCAATAGAATCTTGCGATGACTTGCCTACTACTGAAGTGCTGAAAGTAAAAATAATTGAAGAGTGCGAAGCAAGGACACGGACAACTGGAGGTGTCATCATGGTCATGGCTGCTGGAAATGGAAAAGAATCATTTAAGGGTCATCATAAACCTGGAGAATCATCACAGAAGACATGTGATATGAAGGTAAAATGTTTTAAGTGTGGTATTTTAGGACACAAGGCAAATGTTTGTCCTACCAAAAGCTCAAATTATTCGAAAAAGAATTTCAAGCAATCCGTGCATAATGCTGATGAATCGCTGCAAATCATTCTACAGTTATGGATACGAGTTATATGTTATGTGCAAAGTCTGAACCGACCAGAGCATGGATTCTCGATAGTGGCTGTACGTCGCATTTGTGTGGTGATGAAAGTCTCTTCGACTCTTTCTATAAATCACTGAAAGCAAAACTGAATATTGCAAGTAATGCAACAGCTGAAGTCATAGGCAGAGAGATCTTATCTTATTTCGGTAGCAAAACTGACAAACAAGGGACATGAAGTCAAATTTGGAAAAGATAGTGCTATTGTTAGATAAAGCTAAAGATGGAAGTGTTAGTATTATTGAAGACAGAAGAGGTTACCTTAACATTGTTCTACAACAAACAGAATATGTGCAAAAGTAGTTGTCCAGCCTGATTGCTCCGAACTGTTGAAGTGGCATGAAAGGTTGGGTCATTTGAACAGTAAAGATCTTGTTAAGCTGGTTCAAATCGGTGTTATTCCTGCGATTGATACTAAAAATTGTCAAAATGTAAAGTGTGCTTGATAGGAAAAATGACGGCCGGGGCGTTGCTATTTCCTAAGTCACGAGAATTTTGTGAAGAAATTTAAAAAATAGTGAACTCTGATGTTGAAGGTCCATTTAAAAAGGAGTCACCTGGTGGTGCGAAATATTTCGTGACCTTCATAGACGAAAACACAAGGTGGTGCGAAGTTTATTTTCTTAAACAAAAGAGTTGTGTTTTTGAAGCATTTAAACTCTACCAAAATATCGTGGAAAGGCAAACTGGAGAAAAGATAAAATATGAATAAATTGCAGTCCGACAACGGTGGTGAATACTGCAATGCTAATTTTGATCAGTATCTCTTAGAACTTAGACCAAGGTATCAAAACGAGACTAACGATTCCTCATATAGTCCGGGAGGCGACCGTAAGATTACCTACCTCATCGGGGCAATACGAAATTCAACTCTTATTTGATAAAACATGGCTTGACATTTACAAAAATGATGGGCGGACAAACATTTTTTGGGCCGTTTGGGCAGAAAATGGCCATTTCCGGTACCGGTTTTTGATGTAATCTTATACCATAAGGGCAATACAAAGTCTTAATGGAATTATATAGAGTTTTAGTAGTAGATGTCAAAACTTTTGGGCGGGCAAAAAAAATCCGGGCCTTTCAGCTAGTCCGCCGTAACGAAAACCCTTTTTTTTTATGTAAATCTACCTCATCGGGGCAATGAACAAATGGGGTATCAAATGAAAGCTTAGACTGTCTACTTTATAAATCCAATGGGCGGACAAACTTTACTTGGGCCTTTCCGCTTGTCCGCCACTTTTAACCAAAAAAAGTCATTAAATTACCTTAATTTATTTATGCTTCAAATCTATTTAATTGATGCTAAATCACTATGAATATGCTCACAAAAGACTGCCTTATGTTCCTTTTTTTGTTTAAATATATAATTTGTGTTCAAAAAAGTCAACCATAATTTTTTGTCTAAACATTTTTTAGTTTTCACACAAAAAAAAACAAGGTTTTGTATTTTTAAAATATCTTCCCCATAGGAACCAGTAGATAAATATAGATAAATGGGGTATCAAATGAAAGGTTAGACTGTCTACTTTATTAATCCAGTGGGCGGACAAAATTTACTTTGGCCTTTTTGCCTGTCCGCCACTTTCAACCAAAACAAGTCATTAAAGTACCTTAATTTATTTATGCTTCAATTCAGCTTAAGTGATGCGAAATTTCTTTGAAAATGCTTAAAAATGACTGCCTTAAGTTTTTTTATATTAAAATATATAACTTGTGTTTTAATGCTTCGTCCAAACAATTTTTAGTTTTTACAAAAAAAAAACATTTTTTAAATAAATAAAATATCTTTTTCATAGAGACAATATATAAATGGGGTATCAAATGAAAGGTTAGACTGTCTATCCAGTAGGCGGACAAACTTTACTTGGGCCTTTCCGCTTGTCCGCCACTTTTTACTAAAACAAAGTTATTGAATTACCTTAATTTTCGGGGTTTTGTATATTAAAAATACTCACCGTCAACTTCAAGCAATTAAGATGTGTTGAATAATTCTTGAAGCAATTATTGGTAAAGCCAGGTACGCAGTTCAAGCTAAACTAAATTTTATCCCTACACTTCTTATCTCTACAATCGTTTGCTAAGAGCACAAATGTCAAAATTTATCTGTGAAAGAATGCGTTGAGCATTATTTCGCGCGCTAAATCAAGTGGAGACTTTTTGAATTTAGCGCGTGAACTGCGTACTGCCTAGCTAAATATCCTCGCTAAAATTTATCTTTGGAGGAAATTTGTATGGAAGATAAGTCTTAGCGCGATCTGCGTACTAGGCTTAAACAATAAAACATATGAACAAACAACCTTTTTCAAAATTTTTTTTTGTTTTTTTTTTTTGTTTGTATTCCATTAAATTTTTTTTTTTCGAAAATAACATTACAAAATAATATTACAAAATTATCAAAAGATACATAATAAAGAATTTGCACACATCCAACCATTAACAATAAAAAAAAATATTCAAAGATCTTAGAGTTGTTTTATGCTAGGTATCATCTTCATCGGAATCTTGTTCACTCCAAGAACCTAAGTCTTCATCATCAGATTCGTTTAAGACTATGCCATCCACATTGCGTGGTGTTGGATCTCCTTCAAACCAAAGAGGTGATACGTGACCCAACCGAAATCTTCTGCCCTAAGTTTTATACACTCTGCCTCTGTTGCATTTGCCCACATTGAACTTACAAAAATAGTTCTTTTCATTTTTTCGCGCAATGACTTAAAACAAGAAGGTATTAAGCTAGAGTCAAAATTTTAAATTTTTTTAAAAAATTCCTGCAGCATTATTTTTTGCAGCATATAGATTTTGAAATATTTGAAATCTCGCTAAATTTACACTGTTGCAGTTTTTCACAACATATAATTGTGAAGTAAAGTTTTGAATAGCTATATTATCCCTATCATTTAAATATTCTGTTTGGTGACTAAACGCTGCAAAGGCCGCCGGATAGCGTTGACTTTTTTCCAAAATTGCAAGTGGTCTTGCTTTACCCTTCCTAAAAAAACACGCCGTATAGTCACAACCAGTAAATGCATGAAATGCTGGCAGTGAAGCACATATAAACTCCTGCCCAGTGTAGATGCCAAATCTGTACAATTATAACACAATTTATATCTTTTGGTTTTGAATTTCGACTTGCTAACCAAATGTGCAAGTCTTTTAATTTATGCATATTTCCCAGTAATATAATCAGAATATCGGTGTCGGATGCCTTAACTAATATGTTTATATGAGGTTTTGATTTGCTAATGTGTAGACATTCTAACCTTTCATTTGATAAAATAAATAAAATAAATAAATTTGATGGCACAACAGCTCATGAAGAACTAGGGCCTAGTGACTTACAACTCTCAACCATTCCTGTGTGTGTGTCTGCAGGAATGGAGGGGACCTATAATTTATTGCCGAATCCGAACGGCTAACGAGCGGCGCTTTTCTGTGACAGGAGATACTCTTGGAGGATTTGTCAATTCCTCGCAAGAGGCAGTAGCCGTTTTTTCTTTTAAATAAATAGGTGGCGAGGCTGGGGATCGAACCTTAGACCCCCAGCATGACAGTCCATCGCACTAACCATCAGGCCACGGCTACTACTACCTTTCATTTGATACCCCATTTATATATTGTCTCTATGAAAAAGATATTTTATTTATTTAAAAAATGTTTTTTTTTTTTTTTTTTGTAAAAACTAAAAATTGTTCGGACGAAGCATTAAAACACAAGTTATATATTTTAATATAAATAACTTAAGGCAGTCATTTTTAAGCATTTTCAAAGTAATTTCGCATCACTTAAGCTGAATTGAAGCATAAATAAATTAAGGTACTTTAATGACTTGTTTTGGTTGAAAGTGGCGGACAGGCAAAAAGGCCAAAGTAAATTTTGTCCGCCCACTGGATTAATAAAGTAGACAGTCTAACCTTTCATTTGATACCCCATTTATCTATATTTATCTACTGGTTCCTATGGGGAAGATATTTTAAAAATACAAAACCTTGTTTTTTTTGTGTGAAAACTAAAAAATGTTTAGACAAAAAATTATGGTTGACTTTTTTGAACACAAATTATATATTTAAACAAAAAAAGGAACATAAGGCAGTCTTTTGTGAGCATATTCATAGTGATTTAGCATCAATTAAATAGATTTGAAGCATAAATAAATTAAGGTAATTTAATGACTTTTTTTGGTTAAAAGTGGCGGACAAGCGGAAAGGCCCAAGTAAAGTTTGTCCGCCCATTGGATTTATAAAGTAGACAGTCTAAGCTTTCATTTGATACCCCATTTGTTCATTGCCCCGATGAGGTAGATTTACATAAAAAAAAAGGGTTTTCGTTACGGCGGACTAGCTGAAAGGCCCGGATTTTTTTTGCCCGCCCAAAAGTTTTGACATCTACTACTAAAACTCTATATAATTCCATTAAGACTTTTTATTGCCCTTATGGTATAAGATTACATCAAAAACCGGTACAGGAAATGGCCATTTTCTGCCCAAACGGCCCAAAAAATGTTTGTCCGCCCATCATTTTTGTAAATGTCAAGCCATGTTTTATCAAATAGGAGTTGAATTTCGTATTGCCCCGATGAGGTAGGTAATCTTACGGTCGCCTCCCATACTAATACGCTTCAACAAAATGGTTTAGCCGCGAGGATGAATAGGACGCTCATGGACATGGCAAGATGCTTGTTGTTACAATCTGGATTGAGTGCTGGTTCTTGGTCTGAAGCAGTTGCTACAGCTTGCAATATCCGAAATCGTGTAGCGTGCCCTTTGATATATATAATAACAATCTAGAATACCAGATTTTAAAAATAAACTGAAACATTAAGTTCAGGAAACGAAAACAGGAAATGTGCATTTGTGTATAACAAAAAAAATGTAATAATATCGAAATCGATTCAGCAGAACTTCGAAAAAAAGAACAGTGTATGTATACCAAACAAAAAAACAGGAAATGAAGATATGGCCATTTTCTCATTTTTTTTTCTGATCGTGGTATAAGCTGTTTGGACCAATGAGTCTACATAGGATTTTTCTAGTGATTTTTTTTTTCTATATTTTTTGTTTAATTAAATATTTTTTTTTCAAATAAGTACATAGTATCAAAATTCGATCAGGAATAAATAAAATAAAGATTCCATCGATAGTGAAAGCACAGATGGTTTTTAATTAAAGCGATAATTTCAGCTTAAATAAATCAACCTATACGTGATAAGAACATTGATAAAGGTATGACATATAAATAAAAAGGGTGTTTTAACCTACTCTATACTATTCCTAACCACCCCCTACGTGGATGACCTCTTAAAGTAAAAATTGGTTAGAATCCTGGCTGTCAAGAAAAGGCTTCAAATCAAGCATTTTCCAAAGGCATCCACTTCAATGTTGATTGTACACCCACGAGGTTTTACAATCTTTTCCGCACACTCTTTCTTTATATCACCGATTAAGATTTCAGAGGAGCCTCCATTAGATGAAGCTAACTCTAACCTTAAGACGTCGAGTTAAATCATACAATCTGCATAAGATGACTTGTAAAAAAAAGGAGATTTAAATGGTACATCTGGCCGAATATCCCAGGAGGTCTTCGATCCTCAATCTAAGTCATTCTCTTCTTCAGATTTGGGTCAACTACGAGGCACTACAGTCTCGGATCTACGACTTTTTCAAACAGGGGTAAAAACCTGATTTGGCGCGCCTTCAGCATTTGAGGTAAATGAGTTAAAAAAAAAAATTGAATACCTATACTTGTTGAATGGATTTTTTGAAGCCGGAAGAAAACTTTTTATTTAGCAACTTATATGTAACGTGTGACATATTTTAATAATTAAATAAATAAAAGGCCATACAATTAATATACATGGTGTTTTGGATAAGATGCGTCAATATTTTAAGGCTTGTAGTTTGGGTGGAGAAAAAAAAAATCGTACGTGAGGTGGTGAGGTTTACCCTGTTTGAGCGGCAGGCGAAATTAAGAAAATTGTGACGAAACCAATTTTGTCTTCGAAATTTTATTTTTAGTCAAACTGCCCAGTTTTTATTTACAGTTAACTTTAGAAGAAGTTGCAAATGCAAAATAAAATATCAAAATCATATGTGCAGTTAATTCAGAGTTAACTCACCAGATTTGATGATTCGGGTTAATATTTAATCTCTCACTGAAAAACTGGGCCCCTTCTAGTTTTTGAGAAAATTCTAAATTCTAATTTACTACTTGCTTCATGGAAATAGGATCTTTGGAGAAACATAATAACGGATTGAAGTTGAGTGTGTGAAGTTAGCCCCCCTTTTTTTGGTTTTGTTATTTTTTAAAGTTGTTCCCGGTTGTTCCCGATTTGTTCCACATTGTTCCAATTTTGTTGTCGAAAAATATTCAAAAACGGGGGTTTTAGAACCCAAAAACAATTTTTGACCTAGCCCCCCCTTTTTTTTGAAAATCGAAATTTTTAAAGTTGTTCCAGGTTGTTCTGAACATTGTTCCAACTTTTTGGACCTCTATGTTCAAAATATCGTAAGTTATGGGCAAAATTCGAAAAAATTCTAGCCCCCCTTTTTTCGAAATTCGAATTTTTTATTTTTTTTTTCTGGTTCCAAAAAGTGTTCTGAACATTGTTCCAAAGAATTAAAAATTTATAAATTATATTTTTAAATATAGAGTCTTTCAAAGTTTTTTTTTGAAAAATGCAAAATACGGCTCTCTAATATTTTTTTTTTAAACCTTTGATTAGGATTATTTGACTATGTATACATGTGTTGAGAACAGAGCTGTAAAAGACCGCAGTACTTTGGTAATGCTCTCTTTGCACTGCGATGATATTACTTTTAGTCAGCAAGTCTTTTAACTACAGTCAATTAACTGTAAGTTTTTTTTTAACTTTTTTTTTTTTAATTTCTTTTTTTTTTATTCCATCCTGTTCTTTTATAAGCACAAGTCTGCAGTCTTTTAGTTAAATGACTAGAAAAAGTTAAAAGACTTACATTTTAGCATCCGGTTTTCTGTTTTTTATTAAAAATTAACAAGAGCATTGAATTTTGAAAACAAAAATTATACTTAATCACATAAAATTTTTAAAAAAATTAGTTTGAAATTTTTTTTTTCATTTTTTTTTCTCGAAATTTCGAGTTTGGAAAATTATTTTTCAAAAACTATTCACTAACACAACTTAATTTAAAATGAAAATCAAAGAAGAGATTTCTGGCTTTCCAAAACGGTAAAGCATGACATTTTAAATTGTACCGTTGTTTTTAAATATTTTTTTTTCTGTTTTAAGTCAATTTTTTTGAAAATTGCCCCTCCTGCCTAAACGGGGGGAAATAGACCCCCCTCCCATACGATTTTTTTCTTGTCTTAACCCAACCTACTCGCTTCAGCAGTTTGGTGCATCTTATACCGATCACCCTGTATAGTCAAATAATCCTAATAAAGGTTTTCAAAAAAAAAAAAAAAAATTGGAGAGCCCTATTTTGCATTGTTCAAACAAAAAAAACTTTAAAAGGTCCTACTTTTAAAAATACAATTTCTAAATTTTTTATTCTTTGGAGCAATGTTCAGAACACTTTTTGGAACCAGAAAAAAAAAATTAAAAAAATCGAATTTCGAAAAAAGGGGGGCTAGAATTTTTTTGAATTTTGCCCATAACTTATGATATTTTGAATATAGAAGTCCAAAAAGTTGGAACAATGTTCAGAACAACTAGAACAACTTTCAAAATTTTGATTTTCGAAAAATGGGGAGATAGGTCAAAAATGGTTTTTGGGATCTAAAATCCCCATTTTTTTAATATTTTTTTATTTTTTTTCAAAAATAACAAAATCAAAAAATGGGGGCTAACTTCACACACTCATTGAAGTTGAATTTAAGGAAAACTTACTTAATTGTTGTTTTCAACTACGTCTTATTTGTACCTGTATACTTAAATAAATTGAATTAAATAAACGGAATTGAAATTGAAATGAATTGATTTAAAAATTGAATAGAATTGGATTGTAAAGAACATTTGAATATTAAAAACAAAAGTACTATTTAATAACGTAAAATTTTCAACAAAATAAGTTTGAACACAATCTAAATAGGCTTAAATAAATTTTGTGGTACCATTTCCTCAAAAAGTATTTGACCGATTTCGATAAATTTTATATGGTTGGAAAGCCACTATTGCGGAGATGTGCAGAATATAATATTTGAGACAACCATTTACACACTGTGCGTCATTTTGTTTTTGTACTGTCGAACACTGTGCATATTAAAAAAAATAATTAAAAAAATGTTTTTTTCTTTAATTCAAACAAATTGTTTGCGAAAATGAACACAGGACAATACTAGTTTTCTCAATTTGTTTATTTATAATTTTGAGTTTGGAAATAAATTTTCAAAAACTATTTCCTAAAGCAATAGCATGATTTTGTAATCGTTGCCGTTGTTTTTTAATGATATTCGTGGGAAGGGGTCAGATTTCCGCTTGGCTTGCAAAAATTCTGCTTTTCGAAGTTCTGTTTTTTTCGATTCGGTTTTACAAAATTTTGCTCTTCAAAATACTAACAATAAATATTTAACACAATAAAATTCAGCTTATTCTGCTTTTCCAAAAGTAATATTTATTACCAATATTTATGCAAACTATAAAATTTTAGGCTTAAGTTACAACAGAAATTAAATAAAAGCTAATCCGAGCAAAGCAGAGGATATCTTTAGTTATTTTTCTTAAGAAAACTTATTTGGCTTAATTTAAATTTAAATTAAATTTTTATTTTTTTTTGATTTTATGTTCTTTCCATTTTTGGTTCTATCTGCTTCTGCTTTGATCGTAATAAGTCTTTTCTTATTGAGATTTTAAAAACCTTTTTGCTTCTTCAATTCTTTTTCCAATAAATTATTCCGTTTTAGATTTTGAGCTTTCTAACAGAATAGATATACAATTATAAAAAAAATGCAAAACAAAACTCAAATTTAGAAAAAACACTGTTTTTCTAAATTTTCTTTTGTAAAACAGAATTTTGAAAAGCAGAATATTGCAAAAGAATTTTGAAAGCAGAATTTTGAAAAGCAAAATTTTGACTTATTTTTTTGGTTTAATGTTTTACTTTGAAATAACTTTTTTTTCGCAATGGTGAATTAGTAAAATAAAACTGCTAGCGGCTGAGAAATATATACATGTGTGCTGTGCTGTACATATACTTTGAATTCCATTTTCAGTCCCTTTTTAAAGATAAATATTTCATTTTTTAATTTTAACTGCCTAGATATAAATGTATAGGTCTACAGCTTTTTTTTTTTTCAAAATTTGTTGCGTGTTGATGGTCAATTGAAGAGAGTCTTTTCGAATTTGGCGCCCTCTGAAGCTGCCGCCCGGGGCACGTGCCCCGGTTTGCCCCCCATAGATCCGGCGGCGCTGGGGCATTATAACCTTATATCGAGACTCATCCAAAACTCAGTGCGAAAAGTGTTCCCACACGAAGCTACCTACCTGCAAATTCCAGCTTTTACCATTACGTAGATATCGATATCAGCGCAAAATCCGACTCTTTCGGCAAAATAAAAAAAAAAAGCTGTGAGCGATCAGCGACAACAATATTTAATTATCTATAGTTGTTTTCCTTTTTTTCAACGTGTCGATTTCCGAGAAAAAAAAAAACAAATTAAAAATAAGTTAAAAAAAAAAAAATGATATATAAAATAGGTACCTATTGTATGGAAACAAAAAACTAAATAAGATATAAGATCTAACAAGAAAAAAATTATAATTAGTGAATATCTAGAAAAAAATAAATATAAAAAAATTGGTCCCTGAAAAAAAAAATTTATATACATATATATAGAATAATTTTCCGTTGGTCACTCCTAGCACTCTTTTTTTCACTCCCAACACTCCAAAAACCTTCCATTTGCTGTTCGGAGTGATGATTTGGGAGTGTTTTTTCACTCCGGATTTCATTAAGGAGTGCTAGGAGTGCATTCTGAAAACACACATACTTTTAAAAGTATGTGTTGGATTAATTGTCAAAATAGTAAATGCTTTTTCTTGGGATGTTCTAGAATTAAAATGTAATTTTTACTTCTACATAGATACACATATTACGGAAGAGAGTTTTTCATATTCCATTGGAATCAAAAAGGAGTGAAACACTCTGAAAATCCAATCGAAAACGACATAAGAAAAGAAATTATAATCCGAGAAATAAGGTACCAAGGCTGCGGGGATTTGTGCACAAATTTCAGCGATCCAGAGCATCAAGAGAACCAAAGGTTTAAATTTTAACATAATTTAATAGCCGTGAGTAAACTTTTGCCGCTTATTTTTTTATAAACTATATATATTGTTTTTTTTTTTATTCGGCCATCACCATATTTTTTTTTATACATAAAATATTTAACACAAAAATAAAAATAGACAACTATATTTCTACTATTTACATGCAAACATAAAAATACGAAAAAAAAAACAAAATCAAACCCACACTGATTTCATGCAACATTAAAAACCTATAAATTATCGTACAAACAAACAAACAAAAGAAAAAACATTTATGCATTCTTAATGCAAGTGATTTTTAATTTAAATCATGTTGTTTGATTTCTTGTTTCTTGGTTTAAAATAAATTTGTGAAATAAAATTAATATGAACTAAAAACTAGAAATACTAATCGCTGAGATGAATTTTTAAGTGAATGTGAAGAGAAAGCTAAGTTTGGGACTACCTCAACAGTTAATGAAGAAGAGGTAGTCAAGGAGCAACGGCCATGTGTCGTTGGCTAAGGGAGGGTATCTTTCGGAGGTCATTACATCTAAGTCTTCATTACAAAGTGGAAAAATCAGTTCATCCCAAATCCATATACTTTTTGTTTTTCTAAAATGTCATCCTGATCCTATTTTCTTTTCTTTTCGCCTAATTTTTTTTAATGTCATCTTGTTCCGTTTTTTTTTTTTGTTCGTAATTTTCGACGTGAGATTTATTTTTTCTCCTCAGTCAACGTTTGGTATGAGAAGTATATCGCATGAATTTTTGCTTGCTTATATTTTTTTTTTATTTTTCTATCTGACACGATAATTTGTTAGCACATGGTAAGCCGCAGCAAGATCCCACCCCACGGCGAGCTAATGCTGAGCACTGCAAGCGTGCCAAATGCTGCAGTCGTGAGTATAGGAATCAACTACATCAACTTGATCTCATGCTTGTTGTTGTTGTTGTCGTTGTCCAAAAAGTAGTCTATATGGTGAGATCCTATTTGTGAAGTGGAATAAAACGGAACTTCGTGTTAACTACTTGAGGACTTTTGGATCGAAAGTTTATGTCATGGACAAGAATTTTGGAAAAGACAAATTTGCAGCGAGATCTGTATAGGGAGTGTTTGTTGGGTATCCTCATGAACGGAAAGGATATCGAGTGTGGTTACCGAGTAAGCACCAAATGATTCATGCTCGTGATCTCAAATTCCTCGAAGAAAACTCTCATAATCTAAATGAGACTCCTGAGGTGGATGAGCTTTTTATTTTATTCGAAAGTCGAGTCCCAAAGAAACAGTGCAGTTAATGCAGAATTTTTGCGGAGCCCATTGAAAGACAATGATGTTTCGGAAATAAAGGCCTGACACAATGAAAAGTCGAGCTGATCTGAATTCAAAAAGAGCTCCTGGAAGGCCACGTTTAATTCGTACTGGAGGCAGAGGGTGACCAAGGAAGTTATTTCAAGCAAAACCTGCTAAGAAAGAACAACAAGAAGCAGAAGATCTTCATGGATTTTGCGAAACTGATGACGAAGATGAAAATTTTGCTGTAGTTGCGGAAATTAGTGTTGCAGACGCTTTAAAGAGTGAAGAATGCGAGGAATGGAAGGATGCCATGGAATCAGAGGTGATCAGTCTTCTCAAAAATGGCACTTGGGAAATCAGTGAAAGCGGAAAAAAGAATAATGTCGTTGGATGCCGGTGGGTTTTAGTTAATAAACACAACTCTGATGGTAAAATTGAGAGAAGAAAGGCTAGAGGTATACCCAAAGGATACAGCCAGAAGTATGGAGTCAACTTTCATCAAATATTTACTCCAGTGGCAAGACTGGAAACATTGCGATTGTTGTTAGCTCTTGCCGTTCAGTTTGATCTTAAAGTGTGGCAGTTTGACGTTGTGACGGCATATTTAAACTCCACTTTAAATAAAGGAGTTACGATGAGAGTACCTGAAATCTTAAATAAAATGCTGCAGAGAATTATGTCTAAGCAAGGGGAAAAATCACTCTATGCAAAAAGAGCAAGTGTACGCTTGCTCCCGGCGTACGTTTCATGTTATTTTTATGTCTTAAATTAGTGACTAGAATCTAACACAAAAAATGAGACGAAACAAAAGGTGGCTAACATGCCATTCAAGTTAGAACTTGTATTTCATGTGTGTATATCTATAGTATATTGTATATGTTCTATGTATTTTATTAAATAAACTAAGATATTAAAACAGGATATTAGGAAAATGAGTTATTATAATGCGAGTGTACTCTTCGTTTACAGCATTATCAAAATGAATACCTAAGTACTTAATTTCAGATCTCAGCGGGATTGTTATGTTATAATTTTTTAAGGACAGATTTGTAGAATGTATGGACTGGTTCAACTAATATTTTTTCGAAGAGCTTTCCAATGTTAGAAAGCAAAGATATAGGCCGAAAGTCTTTAATTTCTGCATTAGATTTGGTTTTGGATATCGGTAATAATTTAGCTGTTTTCCAGGCAGAGGGAAAGTAGCCATTATTAATACAATTAATAAGGACAGAAAAACATCGAGCGAATGGCAGCTTTTACGCAGGATAAAGTAAGATATTCCATCAATCCCTGAGGATTTTTTATTTTTAAGGCTTTTTCTGCACACTTCTACATGTTGTGGTGTTGTGAAAGGTGAAGGGCCTGGATTAAATAAGGGCATAGAACCGCGAAAAGGTGATAATTTCTAAGTTATTATAAGTTATTATATTTTCAGGTAAATTCGGTTACTTTAAAGTTAACTTCCTTGGTTAGGTCTGTATCGTAAGTGGGACTTTTTTCAGTGTAGAGAGCAGAAAAGAAGTCTCGAAAAGCATTCATTTTTGATTTAGTATGGAATAATTCCGAGCGATTGTTTTTAATGTCGTTTTCGATTGGATTTTCAAATTGTTTCACTCCTTTTTGATTCCAATATGAAAAAATCACTTCCGTAATATGTGTATCTATGTAGAAGTAAAAACTAAAATGAATTCTTCAATAATTTCAATTCCAGAACATCCCAAGAAGAAGCAATTACTATTTTGATAATCCAACACATTCTTTTAAAATTATTTTTGTTTTCAGAGTGCACTCCTAGCACTCCTTAATGAAATCCGGAGTGAAAAAACACTCCTAAATCATCACTCCGAACAGCAAATGGAAGATTTTTGGAGTGTTGGGAGTGTGAATGGAGTGAAAAAAGAGTGCTAGGAGTGACCAACGGAAAACGATATAAGTAGATCTTGTGAAATATCTGTATCACAGAATTTCCTTTTAGTTATCTTGTCAATATCTTTAAAGGCTTGCGGCAACGGACCGCCGAATATTCTGAAATCTGGTTTTAAAATTATTGTTTAAATCGATACTTGTACTTTGATTGATAAGCTTACTAAGGTATTTAATTCTAGCTGAAAGCTGTTGGTATTCGGGATTGACACTATTAAGATGTTTATGAAAAATTCTTTTCAACATTTTCAACCAGGCACTACGAGTCTGTAGTAGCCATGGCGTGATGGTTAGTGCGATGGACTGTCATGCCGGAGGTCTAAAGTTCGATCCCCAGCCTCGCCGCCTATTTATTTAAAAAAAAAGAAAAAACGGCTACTACCTCTTGCGAGGAATTGACAAATCCTCCAAGAGTATCTCCTGTCACAGAAAAGTGCCGCTCGTTAGCCGTTCGGATTCGGCAAAAAACTGTAGGTCCTGCAGACACGCACACAGGAATGGTTGAGAGTTGTAAGTCACTAGGCCTTAGTTCTTCATGAGCTGTTGTGCCATCAAATTTATTTATTTATTTATTTTTCACTACGAGTCTTTATGAGTTTCATTGTGAATTCGGACACATCTTTGTACTTATTATTCTTAGGTTCATATAGTTCTGAGTTGGCTTCAATCACCGTTGTTATTTTTGAATTTAAATCAGATATAACATTGTCAATTTCAGAATTTGATATATTTCTTTCGAACGGTATGTCTAGCAGGGAAATGTTGTTGTGTAGGCTTAATCGAAACGCTTCCAAATCAGTGCTTTTAAAGCTTTTAGAAGAACTTGTTGGAAATACCAAAAGAGGAGAATAATTACCGATTCCTACATTAATGGAGATACCAAAATGATCAGGTGGGGTTGCAAAAGTTGTGCAGTAGTTTAATGTTGCGCTACCATTAAGATTTGAAGAAAGAAAAAAAAGTCAATGAAAGATGAAGATTTTGGGAAAGTTGAACTATCCGAAGGAATAAGGTCAAGTTTCAAGTATGCATCATTGAAAAACCAGTCATAAACTAATCTACCGTATGGATTAATAACATTGTCCTCCCAGTGATGGTGGCTAGCATTGAAATCTCCTCCAAAGATATATGCATCAAATTTTGACCAAATTTTGAAAAGTGTCATGCTAACTTTATATAAAGTTAAAGAAAGAAACAGCGGACTGTTGCACTTTCATCGACAGAGGCCGAATATATCAGCCTATCTGAAGGGTCAAAAGAAGAAATTTACTTTCGAAGTATTTTGACAGAATTTGGATTTTCTGATTTCGGCAAAACTATAATTTTTGTTTATAACCGTGGAGCACAGTGTTTAGCAAATGATCATGTGTTTCATGCAAGAACAAAGTACATCGACATAAAACATAATTTTATCTGTGATGTTTACATTGGATCATGTACCAACAAATGAAATCCTTTCAGATGTTCTCACAAAAGCCGTTAACTCGAGAAGTTTACTGCAGATGTTTGAAAGATCGTGGATTTGGAAAGCAAGGAGAATAATATGATAAACGTTCGTCTTGAAAGGGCGTGTTGGAGATTGATTTTAATCTACTATTTATTCTTATTCAATACCAACGTTTTCTTAATACTAACTACATTGTAAAGAATCCACTGTACATGATTTTTCTAACTTACATACTTTATGTAAAATATGTTTTCTATATAATAATTTCTTAATTTTTCATTCTACTCTTATCATTCAATAAAGAAACAAGTCTTTATAATTTCAAATTTATTTCTTCTGGATGACAATATATCACGCTCAATTCATCCAAACGAAGTTTATAAAAGATTGTCTAGAAGTTTATAAACAAAATATTGACTATTTAGAAAAATCTTTAATGTCCCATGAAGGAGTTTCGGAAGGCTGAGGCGAATGTTTATACCGTGCAAAGAAGGAGAAAAGAAACAAGGGTAAGCGCGCCAACGAAGAAGGAAAGATTAAATCAGATTGACTGATGTCGCCACCAGCCAAGCGGTTGAAATTGGAGAGGGGAAGGAAGTAAGGTACGTCCAAAGACGAAATGCAGGATAGTGATGAGGGAAGGGGAATTCGGGACGATTTTAAGATAGGGAAGGGAGTTTCTTTTAAAAATACAATGAAAAATGAATTTTAATTATCTTCTTTTTATTCGGATGGAATGGAAAGGCTTACTTTGATGCCTACGGCACAAGTAAGGGTTCAGAGTTCAGATGGACGGAAGGAAATATGGACCGATAAGAGCACTATTAGACACTGGTGCGCAACCAAATCTGGTGAGCTATCAACTCCAACAAAGAATGGGCTTGTATCAGGTACAGACGTCTCGGAAGATAATCGGGGTAGAAGGGGAATCTTTCCATATCAAATTAAAGACCAGGCTTAAGGTAACTCCATGGTTTGATTCAGAGAGCATCAATTTTGGGAATTAAATAGCTGCTAGAGAAGGATCAGTTCACATTTGTAGTTAAAACACCAGTAATGGAGTAATGACAAAGATAAAGATTGTGAGCTGTGTTGCGCAACTCTTTGATCCTAATGGGTTTATAGCACCAGTTACGATTATTGGAAGGATTTTGATGTTGAATGTGAAGACATGCGTTGCACCATTTAAAACGGTGACGATACTACGTTTGGAGTTAGCAGCGGGGAAATTATTACGACGGTTGATTAATGATGTTATAAAGACGATGGACTGGGAAGGTATAGAGTATAATCTCTGGACATATTCAATTGTCACTTTTGCATTGGATTAATAAATTACCATGTGATATGAAAACGTTTGTAGCGAATCGAGTGTCATCTATACAAAGAAACACTCAAGTCGAAAGATGGAGACATGTTGGAACGAAGGAGAATCCTGCCGATTTGTTAAGCAAGGGAGTTAAGCCATCATTATTGGTCGACAACGTGTTATGGCTACACGGTACCGGATGGTTATCACAACCACGTTCAAGTTGGTTATCTGAAAAGTTTGTGCCAAATATTTCAGATGGGAGGTGGGAGTAGATGAAAGTGTTTATGATAACAAAATTTACAGAACCGTTATATATATGTATACACGAAACACTTTAGAAAGAGTATTCCTTTGATCGAATACGCATCTACTTTAGAGAAGGCGCTGAATATAGTCAGCTATGTTTTTCGTTTTATCAATGCAATTAAGGCAAGTATAAAGCGACGGAAGGATGACGAAGGAAGGTATGGAAAGAGACAGAGACGTTCTACACGTCAAATGGGAAGGAGAGAAGGAATATTTAACCTACCATCCTCGCAAGAGAAGATAGATGCTATTGGTTACCTGCTACGGAAGGATATTTTGGGAAGGAAATTTCTCATATAATGAGGGACTGGTGTCTACCTGATAAGAGCAGGATTGAATCTTTGAAGCCAGTCATAGACAACAAGAATATCCTGTGAGTTGGAGGGCGTCTGGAAAGAGCAGAGATGGAATTCGAGAGAAGGCATTAGCCTGGTTGATTAAGGACAGTGCTCACAGAGCAACGAAACATGGAGCTGTTCAGATTATTATGCAGCACATTCGGCAAAAATTTTGGATTTCGAAAATGAGAAGCGAATTAAGGAACTATGTTCATAAATATTTGGTCTGCGTGCGTCACAATCATCGTTTCGAGACACAATTAATGGCAGATTTGCCGTCGGAAAAAGTAACTCCAGGAAAGGTCTCTTTGCATACAGGAGTAGATTATACAGCTCCTTTCGCGATTAAGATGATCAACAGGGCAGGATAGCAAATAATAAAGCAGAAACGCTGGATTTCTGTCTTTGTCTCAAAACGAGGGCAGTGCATATTGACTTGGCATCGAACCTCACTTCAGTTGCATTTATTGCTTATTACGAAAGATTTATTGCGAAGAGGGGAAGGTGTGAAAGATTATACAGCGACAATGGCACAGCCTTTGTTGGTGCTGCGAATGAATTACGAAAGGCGAAGGAGAGATGGTTTGTAAAGGATACTTTTGAACACTTGTGTTTGAAAGGGACGGAATTGAAGTTTATGACTCCGGCAGCGCCACATGAGGATGGTTTATATGAAACGGTAAAGTCGATGAAGTTTCATCTGACAAGAGTAATTGGGGCAAAGGTTTTAACATATGAGCAATTTCTAACGCTTCTTACTGGGGTAAAGGCGATTTTAAATTCTCAGCCATTGCATCCGCTGAGTGACGATCCAAACGACTTACAGGCCATAACGCCGGAACACTTTCTGGTTGGTGAACCACTAGTGTTCCGCTACCATTCGCGACTAACGAGTTGCCAAATACGAAGGGGGTAAGGTTATGGAAGGAGCGAAGGATAATGCTTGCACATTTTTGGGCAAGATAGAAGGGGGAGTATTCTACTCTATTCGAGAGAAAGAAATTGCGAAGGGAAAAGTATGGGTTGAGAGAAGGACAACTGTGTATCATAAAAAGCGAAAACTGCCCACCATCTACATGGGCGATGGGGCGTATATTGAGACTGATCGAAGGAAAAGATGGTTTGGTACGAAGCGTAGTAGTACAGACGGCAAGCAATCAACTGACAAGGCCGCTGCAGAAAATTTGTATTCTACTAATTGATGAGCTGGAGTAACATATATTTATTATAATTATTATTAAATATTTATTACATAATCAAGAGAAAGAGAGAAGGTTTTAAATAAAATGCGAAAGGGTGGAAAACCGTAGGTTTTCGCCGGGACTGTATCGAACTGCATGAGTCTGGCAACTCTGCAGTCGATGTATTTTAAATAATATAAAAGCTTATGTAAAACTTAACGAAAGAATAATCTTACTAAATGAAATGTATGAGAAAGAAAAAGTAGTTGCTAGAACTAACTCAAACTGGAAGGTCGAGGGACGTTGGACAAGAATAAAACAGTGGTTTTTCAGTTAGTTTTCTAATTAAATCTTGTGTTTCGTTGTAAAGGAATTGGTTTTTTTTATAGTGATGGATGATTCTTGACCAGGGAATCCGGTTTGTATTCTTAATCATTAAATTTCCACTGAACTACGAAACAAGATCTTTTAATACACTTTGTATGGATTTAAAACTGCACTATCCAAGGGACCGCTTCAAAAACTCCTTATTTATTTTATTAATTTCTGATAGCAATTTGTATATATGTACATATTTTTTTTTAACTTATAACTCAAAACTTATAAACTAGCCGACCTGTGCTCGCGTTGCTTCTCAAGCTTTTAATATACTTATCTTAATATACTTATATGAGTAGGTAAAAGTATATCAAATGCTCAATGAGACTAACCGCAATTTAACTATATTATTAACAAAAAAATTACATATGTACCTACTTACATATGCTTTCCGTAATCAAACAAAGAATTTTATTTTCTCTCACTGAAACAGTTTTCAAAAAAATAAAATTTATTGATGTTCGAACATGCACAGTAGGTATCTGTGAAATTTAAATTTGACCTTGAGCCTAGTTAATTGTCACACCAAAACATGGTTTAACAGGAAACTGCAGTCGTCTGAATTGAAATGGAGATCCGTTGGGATCATTGGTATCCTGAGAATAAGGGCATATTTTCCTACTGCAGGTCCGGTAAGAATTTGAAGTTGTATAATGTTCTTACACCATATTATTGACTTTCCTTTAAGCTAGTTTTACTGAAAAACTAGTTCAATAGGGGTTTCAAGTTTTAAGTATTTCAAACAATTATTCAAAACAATTATTGATCTGATTTAGATGTCAAAACATGTATGAATATTTTTATTTAGATTTCAAAGTAATAAAACTTAAGACTCAAAATCCCTATAGAACTGGTTTTTCCGCAAAACAAGCTTTGAAGAAAGTCAATAATATGGCCGTTAGAGTCGTATGCCATTGAACAGGTTTGTCGGACTGAGATTCCTGATTAGCATTATACATAGGTGTACCAATTTTTAAATTCGTACGGTAGAAGACCTGCTGGGTTGAAGGAATTGAGAAATTCTTGAGGGAAGTCCAACATTTTCTTTTTGCATCTTTGGATTGCCTCTGAAGTTTGCTTTTCTCTTGACCATTTTATATACAGCTGTGTTCAAAAAAATAGTAGTGCGTTTGATGCGAAAAGGGTTTATAAAAGTGCTATATTAAGCTTACTTTGGGCAAACTTTGTTTTTAATACAAAACACAATACTCTATTTATATTTTATAAGAATTAATATTTGGTTTTATTTCAAAGAAAAAATACAACAAAATTAAAACTAAAATAACACATGTAATGTCTTGTTCAAAATAATAGTAGTATTTTAAAGATTTCAACAAAAAAGATGGAAAATTCAAAAGAATTAACAAAAAATTAATAACAAAATTATGTTTAAGTTAATATTTTGTCGTATAACCCTTATTATTAATAACAGCCTTACATCGACGCTGCATGGAGTCCACTAAACTCTGGCAACGCTCACTTGGTATGTTTGCCCAGGCATCCTTAACCACCGTCCAGAGTTCACGGTTATTCGACGGTTTAGCCTTCCTTACATCTCTTTTAACATCACCCCATAAATTTTCTATAGGATTGAGGTCAGGTGATTGTGCAGGCCAAACCATAACTTCAATGCCGTTGACCCGAAACCATTCTTTAGCCGCTCGACTGGTATGTTTTGGATCATTATCCTGCTGGAATATCCATTTAAGAGGCATTTCATACTCAGCATAAGGCAGCATAGTCCTGTCTAAAATATCCACATAGACACGCTGATCCATGATACCCTTAATGAGATGTATTGGTCCTACGCCATAGTATGAAAAGCATGCCCAAACCAATATTTTTGACCCTCCGTGTTTGACAGTTTTTGTCGTATATTTTGGCTGATATTCTGTGTTGGGGGGACGACGGACGTATTGCCGGGATCCAGTACCCCCAAAAAGAACAAACTTACTCTCATCTGTCCATAGTATATTACGCCATTTCTCCAGTGGCCAGTTTATATGATCTTTTGCAAACTGGAGCCTCTTTTGGGTATGTTTCTTCGTCAATAGCGGTACTTTACGTGGGCTCCGTGCGTGCAGATTGTTTTCTAAGAGGCGTATGCGAATAGTCACTGCGCTAACATCCAAATTTAAATCCTTTTGGATCTCAAAAGACGAGGCAGAAGGTTGAATTTTGCTATACCTGACAATGCGCCTATCGTCTATGGCGGTCGTTTTCCTCTTTCTACCGCGGGTTTCGGCTCGCTCATTATAATTTATGGCATTCGCTATCATTGGAGCAGTACAGCCTATTATGCCTTGAATTTCTGCATAGGTTTTGCCTTCTCTTCTCATTTTTATTATAATTTCTCTTTTCTCTTTTGTGCAGTGCTTTCCTCTACCCACTTTTTATCAAATAAGATGAAAATACTCATTTTTTTTTTGTCATTTTATAAAATTTTGTTTGTACTTACTTTTTGTCAACAAAAATAATTATTAAAAAGGTCAATTTCTTTTAAATTCCTGAAAATTATTTGCACTACTATTATTTTGAACAGTTCCAACTAAGCAGAAATTTCAAAGATGACTGACAGCTATTGTAGTAAATTCGATTTCTTAAAAACATTACAGTAAATTTGTTTAGAATAAACCGTTCAAATCACTAACATGTAAACAAATAAATTTTCGAATCTAGATCAACTGTTAATACCAGAATTTAAGAGTTGTCGAACGCACTACTATTATTTTGAACACAACTGTATGTATTGCAGATATTGATATAGAAAGAACTGGTTAAAGTGGGCTTAAGGTCAATAAAAGATGTTATTTTAATGCAACGTTTCGAACGTGTATACGTTTTTAATCAGGCCTTTATTTTTAATTAATCAAAATACTAAAATAAAAATGAACGAAAATTAATCCACCAAATAATGTGAACAGTAAAACAAATAAACTTACAAAAATGATGTTAGATATTTCTTAAAAAAATACAGTAAGAATCAAAATTTAATAAGTAGAATTAAACGCTTTGCAACTGAAAACACAAACAAAATGTTTTATAAATAAAAGTTAAGTTGCCAAGTATAGGTTTTATAATAAATTACTTATTAAAGTGCAAGTAGACAATTTGTTTTTTCTTTGAAGAAGAATGATAAGAAGAGGAATAATAACAATCGGATTGTCAACATCACCCACGCACAAGCAATCGCGTACTTAATACTAGTGACAAAATTTTCCGTAAGAAAAATATTAACTTCACACGAAACACCCTATGGTCCAATTCTTTCCCAATTCCCTTGGTCGACAAGTTGATACTTAATCATAACAAAGAGAAAGAACCTACAAAAAATGTCCAACAAACAACAGTTTATAAAAGTTCTCTATACATCCCCCTTCTTTCAAACCGCATGCTCCACACACCTATAAGAGACAAAGAAAAAACAAAAATAGTTGTTAAACCTGCAAACCAGATTTGGACAAAGTTAAGATCTTGCAGACAGAGAAAAACCAATCGAGGAGGTTTCTTCTTGAGATGCTGCTCATTATCAACACCGACAATGCAGTGAACCGACGATCGGATAGTGAGAATCTAAGCAGCACATACAGCCAACTGATAAAGAGACCAAACAGGTTTGGCTATTAAATGTCCCTCAAGTTAGCAGAGCAAGGTCAGCAAAACAAAGCTTTAATGATGCAATCATTAGGTGCTTAAGAGGTACTAATTAAGTACCCAAAAACAAAATTAAGTGCTCCAGTACTTTTAGAAAAAATTAATTAAAACTTGAAATCAAGTTAAAAGAGCAATTTTCGAAAGCTGGTTAAAACGCATGGAAAAAAATTGGTTTGCTCTCATAATTTGGTGAATTAATTTTTGTTTTTTGATTACTAAAAAAAAGCTTGATAAAGAACGTAAACACGTTCAAAACGTTGCATTAAAATAACATCTTTTATTGACCTAAAGCACCTAAAGCCCGCTTTAACCAGTTCTTATTTAATTCGTAAACAAGGTCCCGTAAATCAATAACAGATATTGATATAGGTAAAAAGAAGGGCAATCATCTAATTTTATATTAAATAAAAAATGGGTGGATGAGCGAACAATTGAGTGGACAGAGATTCGGAAGCAAATAAACAAAAGAAAATGCACAAAACACGGAACGATAATGAAATGGAATAAAGCAGCAACCCAGTCATTGTGATTGAATCGAATTCATAGATGCAAAAATACAAAAAGTTGATAAATTTATAATTTGTAAATAAATTTATTTCTCAGCTTGTAAGTAGGTACAGTTATGAAATGATTTAAGGCTTAAAATTTTTATAAAATCATTGACTTTATACAGAAACTCCCATTTTGGTAAAATATCAAGCAGGTTTAAAAGTATAATTGAATATGTTGGTCAACTTCAACAAAAAAGTGTATGAAATTTTCTTAAAAGTTAATAATTTAATTCAACAAATGTATTTAACAAATAAAAGATATCTATTTACAAGACTGAAAGAATAAGAAAACTTATGAAATTTGTTTCAAGTAAATCGGTTGAATGCTTTCTGAGATTAGCGCGGACAAACTAAATATTTGTTTCGTCTTTATATAATAAAATAAATAACACAGGGCAACAGAAAAACATTTTTTTTGTTTCTGTGTTTAAATGAAGATTTTCTCAATCTTGGTAATATATAACAGCATCTTTTTTTTTTTGTTTCAAAGTTTTTTTCTCCACCTTTTACAATGATAAATAAATATTACGTGTTGTCAACCCACATTATATGGTTCAAGGTTTAAGTGAAACAGTTCAAAGACAAAATGGGTGCCTATTCGGAAGAGGAAGGTGAGCGTTTTCAAAAGGTGAGCGTTTTCAAAATAAAAACAGAACTAAATAACGTAAAATTTTGAACAAAATCAGTTTGAACTCAATTTTTCGATTTCTTTTCTTCAAAAATTTAAGTTTGAAAATTGATTTTTGAAAAAATGTTCACTGAAACAACTTAATTTAAAAGCAAAATAAAAGTAACAATTTCTGGCTTTCCAAACAAGTATAGCATACTAATATAGCCATCACATTTGGTTTATAATAATTTTTTTTAAGCCAATTCTTTTAGAAAATTGCTACTCCAGTTATTTTTAATTTTCTCAAAAACTTAAAGACATTTTAGCATCCGGTTTTCTGTTTTTGACTAAACACTTATAAAAGCATTGAATTTTGGAAACAAAATTGGTACTTAATTATGTTAAATTTTGAAAAAAAATCTGTTGGAATTTTTTTTTTCAAAATTTTGACTTTGAAAATTAATTTTTCAAAAACTACTCCCTCAAACAACTTCATTTAAAAACAAAATTAAAAAATGGATCTTTGAATTTTCCAAAAACTTTAGCATTACCCTGTAGGTGTAGGTATTACCGTTATTTTTTAATATTTTTTTTCTGTTTTAAGTGCCATTAAAAAAATAGGTGTTGAATTCAATTCAAACATCAAATAAAAAGAAGATTATTTCCAAAATTCACAGAGCTGCTTCATGCACGCTCTTAAATTTTCCTGTTAAGGAACATTGATTTATTAAATCTATATTTATATTTCAATATTATTATACAACTTACGTTTAGTTTCTTCTTTAAATTGATAGTATTAATTTACAAATTTTATTATTTCTTATTTCCAACTTAGCTTTAATTTTAATTTTTAATATTTCATGAGGCGAAGTTCGTGCTTCTTTGTTTTAATCTAAAGCAGAAATCATATAAAAATTAGTATCATGAAAAAAGGCGCAATTACAGAATGTAAAGAAAAAGACAGATATATTTATCAAATATTTAGGTTGTTTCGTTTTTAATCGCGTTGGAATGTTCGGTGAAGCCAAGTTCGCTAACACTCCCCCCTGGTAACTTGTTAAGGGACAGGTTACCATCTGCTTCGAACTTGTGAACGTCCAGTACCGCTAACTTGACAGCCGGTCGGGTATATACACCGCCACTAGTTTGCACAACTGCGCTACGCACTGTTCCATCTCTTCCAGGCAGCACTTTAAGTATCTTTCCTCTTGGCCAAGTTTTTCTCGGATTATCGTGGTCGACGATAATAACAATATCTCCTTCCTTCAGCTCTCTACGTGGTGTGAACCATTTTGTACGTCGAGTCAAGTCTGGCAAGTATTCGCGTATCCATCTATGCCAAAACGTTTTTGCGTACTTCTCAGCTGCAAGCCAGTTTCTTCTTATTGCACGACCATCATCTATAGTCTCCTCGCTCAAGCACTCTCGGTTAGAACAACCCATTAACAGGTGATTAGGGGTGATTGCTTCACTATTCTCACAATCGATTGGTACATAGGTTAGGGGTCGTGAATTTAGAATACTCTCTACCTCCGCCATCATGCTCAATAATAACTCGTCGCAAGGGTTGCGCGTTGGTGTTATTTCGGCGAACGTTTGTTTTACTGATCGAACCATTCGTTCCCAACTTCCACCCATGTGAGGTGTCGCTGGTGGTATAAAGTTCCATTTAAGTTCCATTTCGAATTCTCTAGCCACTGCATTTTTGTTAAGGTCTCGTATAGCCTGCTGTAACTCATTACTCGCACCTCGAAAATTTGTGCCATTATCGGAAAATACCTCTTTTGGCAACCCTCTCCTTGCTACGAATCTCTTAAAGCCCAATATGCAGGAATCGCTGGAAAGACTGTGAACTATTTCAATATGGATTGCCCGCACAGTCAGACAGGTAAGCAGCATTCCCCATCTCTTATCTAAGCGCCTTCCGATCTTTACATAGAGTGGGCCAAAGTAGTCCACTCCTGTGTAGGAGAATGGCCTCAAAAAGGGTTGAAGTCGCGCTTCCGGTAGTTCTGCCATACGTGGAGGCTGTGGAGTTGCTCTCATATTTTTACAGTGTTGGCAATTTTGTATGACTCTCTGTAAAACCCGCCTTAAACTTGGGATAAAGAAGCGCTGTCGTAGCTCATTTACTACAGTTTCATTAAACATGTGATGATATTTTATATGACACTCATTAATGACCAACCGAGTGATATAATGGTCTTTTGGCATGATAATAGGTCTTTTGGTTTCTAAGGGTACATTTTTTATCGCATCAATACGTCCTCCGAGACGAACCACTCCATGCCTATCTAGATAAGGTGAAAGTTTATAGAGAGGACTGGATTGGCAGATATAAGGCACCTGTTGGCTTTTTACTGCACTAGTTAATGCTGCACATTCGCTTGGAAAACTCTCCCTCTGACATTGTTTGTATAAAAAATTTGTAGCTGCATCTTTATCATCCAAAATAAACACAGGTGGTTTATCTTTTTTTCTCCATCTTAGAACGAAAATCCTGACGAATCGAAAAATGTACATAAGAGTTTTATGAATTCGTTTCCATCTTGAAAAACGGCTGTAGTCCACTATATACGCACATGCGGTTTTTGTGTGGATATAACATTCCTTAATCTCTTCGTTCCCTTCATCAGGATTTATCTCACAAATATTTGTTTGAAAATTCAGCGGGCTTTCGTATAAAAGTGAAGGTCCTGTATACCATCTGCCAGATGAACTAAAGTCGTAATTGCTTTTGTATTTTGACGCATCGTCGGCAACGTTCTCCCTGCTAGGGACCCAATTCCAATTTTTTGCATCTGAGCCTTCAAGTATTTCTCCAATACGAACTGCTACGAAGCTTTTATATTTTTTGTTATTTGATTTTATCCAGCTTAGTACCACTTGAGAGTCTGTCCAGAAATTTAAACTGTCGAAGTGTATGGTATGCCCACTTTTAATATAGTGTGAGAGCCTAACTCCAAGAACAGCCGCTTCCAGCTCTAGACGTGGTATTGACAGGGTTTTGATAGGAGCTACCTTCGTCTTTGCACTGATTAGTGAACACTCTACGACACTTCCATTCGAAACTCTGATATATGCTACAGCAGCAATGGCCTCTTCACTCGCATCTACGAATATATGTAACTGAACAGAGCTTCCATCCCCGAATCGTAAACTTCGGAGATATCTTCTGTTAATAGCAACATTTTTTATTTTGGGAATCAAGTTTAACCACCTTCTCCATTTTTCAAATTGTTTATCCTTTATCTTCTCATCCCATTCCACTCCTGAACGCCAAATTTCCTGTAAGATGATTTTCAAATGGATCGTAAAGTTGGCAATCAGTCCCAGGGGATCGAAGATAGACATCAATGCTCTTAGAACTTCACGTTTTGTAGGAATGCGTGCACCGCTCATTACGTCTTGATGTATTTTATCAGATTTAAATCTGTAGACGAACGTGTCAGTGGCTGGGGACCACCACATACCCAGAAGTTTCTCAAAGTCGTTTATGACATTATCAGTAAACAGTTTACTTGATTTCGTAGCTGTGGATGGAAGAGCATTCAAAACGTTTGTGGAATTCGATATGAAATTTCGTATTTCAAAACCAGCTTGTTTGTGAATAAATGTCACCTCCTTCACAAGACGTATAGCTTCCTCTTCTGTATCTACACTGTCCAAAAAGTCATCCACATAGTGGTTTTCCATAATCGACTTTGCTGCTCTCGGATATTGCATCTCAAATTTTCTAGCATTTTTGTTTTTTATGAACTGTGCACAAAAGGGTGAGCAGGTCGACCCAAATGTCATAACTTGCATCTGGTACACCTCGATCTTACCGGTTTTCATATTCCGCCACAAAAAACGTTGAGCATTTTTGTCCTCCTCGAGGATTTCAATTTGGTGGAACATTTCCCGTATGTCTCCTGATATTGCAAATTTTCTCTCTCGGAATCGAAAGAGGACCGATGGTAGCTCCGGTACGTTATCTGGTCCTGTCATTAAAAAAGTGTTAAGAGACATTCCGCTCACCTTCGCTGCCGCATCCCAAACTATGCGTAGTTTATCAGGTTTATTAGGGTTAATGATGGGAAAAATAGGCAAATACCAGACTCTAGATTGAGGTCCACTCTCGTCTTCCCATTTTAGTTTTATGGCATATCCTTTTTTAAGATATTCTTCGATTTGGTTATTTAATTTCTCTAATAGTAACGGTTGGTTTGAAAGTCTTTTTTCGAGGCAGTGCAGTCTTTTCTCTGCCATAGTCCTGGAGTCTGGTAGAGAAAACTTTTGATATTTCCATAACAAAGGTACTGCATATCTATCCCCTAAGAATATTGTTTTTTCTTCCAAAGTCTGCTCAGCTTTATACTCCTCTTCTGATAGTTTTCGCTTCATCGGTTTGGTGCCTGAACTTTCGAGGCCGAAGTATTGCTTGACTGTCTCGTGAATGTTCAAATCGATTTGGTTTTGGCAATCGCAGAAGTGGACATTTATACTCTTTGCATTTGAATTGTTTGTTGTTTTGATATCAGCTGAAACTTCGCCAAAAAGAGTCCATCCCAATCTGGTTTTGATGGCTGCCGGCTGAGAACCCTCGCCCTCTCGAGTTTTTAGAGCAATCCCTAGTCTGCAATGCTGTAGACCTAGGAGAATTTGTGGCTTCGCGTTCCAATAAGCTTTTATTGGGATTCCTCTCAAGTGACTATATTGCTGTGTCAAGCTGTATGTATCGACGGATTGTCTCGGAAGTTCTAGAGACTTAACTGTATGGGCGTTTGGAAGCAGGTACCTTTTTTGGGTACCTGGGGCTGATATCTCGAACGTTATTCTCATTGATGAATCTTCGATTCGATGCGTGTTGGCAGTCCATTTTAGACATAAGGGATCCTTGTCACCTTTAGCATCGAGTGCGAATGCTAACTCTTCATCAACGAGGGTTACTGAGGACCCGTCGTCTATAAAGGCGTAGGTATCGATGGACTTGTTGTTGTAATGTAAACTCACGGGAACTATCTTAAATAGCATTGCTGAAGCACTTGGGTGAAGAATTGTACCACTATAAAATGCATTACTTTGACTGCTACGGCTTGTAGTCGGCTGCTCTGCGTTTACATCACCATTGTACTTCCCGTTCATATGAAATGCATTATTATGTAGAAGTGCGTTGTGTCGATAAGTGCATCCGTCAATACCACATAATTGTGACGACTGGCAACGACGACTACCATGACGACGCAAGCATATGCGGCAGATGTAGAGACGCTTAACTGTTTGCCATCTATCTTGAGTAGACATTCTTCCGAATTGATCGCAAGATGCAAGCGTTTTACAATCATGTTTGCAGACCAAGCACTTATTTTCATCTTTAGGCTTAGCTTCTTGATGTACATTTATAATGGCTTTTGTTTTTTTATTTGCCTTTGGTTCCAGCGAGGATGGAACTGTGAAGGTCACTTCTGACACCGCTTTTGCCAACTCTGCAAGCCAACCATTAAAAACTGACAAATCCACACAGTTTACAGTTTGCTTAAACACACCCCAATTTAGTTTAATCTGTATCGGCAACTTATCAACCAATTCTTGCAGCAGACTAGGGTTATTGAGATGAGCGGTTAAACCGGTTATTTCCATAGTGCGACATATGTTGTCCACTTCAAGCGAGAAGTTTACCATTGTCTCTAGTTTGTCGTACTTAGGTGCAGGTTCATTTCTAATTTTATCTAAAAGTGACTTGATAATGATTTCGGGTCTGCCAAACAACATTGTAAGCGTAGATATCACTTGATCGACTTGATCTGGGTGGAGTAGTCTAAAGCGCACCGCTTCAAGTGCTTTTCCTTTCAGGCAGCGTTGGAGACGAAGCATATTCTCATATTTGCTGAAGCCACAAGCCTGCGACGAGTTGTTCCACCAAGTTATAAAAAGCGGCCACTCTTCTGGCTTCCCCGAGAAAATCAGCTGGTCTTTGGCCATAACTTGTCTCGCCGCAATTTGGGCTTTATTTATCGATACCTCACCTTTCACGTCGTGAATTTCTTTGTCACGTGGCCTTCTACCTAGCCATGAGTCATAGAAGTCGGGGTTACAATCTTTGTCTTCTCTGTCAATCCTTTCATCTGGAAAGGTGGTATTCTTCACCCATTCGGTAACTCGATTTTTAACAAGAGGTTCAAAGCCAGTTGAATCTTGTTCATCTTCAGAACTAAGTTGTTCGAGAATGGCATATTTCTTATCAATGTAATCCCGATCACGTTTCTCTTGGAGCTTTCGCTCTTCCTCTAGTTTTTTCAATTGCATTCTGATAGTTTTAGCACTGGATGCTGTTTTAGAAGAGTTGTTACTTCTTGATGTGTTGCTCAAGCTTTGAACCTTTGTGAACGGCACTCGAGTACATTTGTTTGTCGACTTTTCAACAGGATCTACGGAAGTGGGACGTCTTGAGGTTGATTCTTGAGCAGCAGTGTCCGAAGCGGCAGTAATTTGTTGATTATCCTTTGAGGCTGTATCTGGGACTACTTGTTGTTGTCGACTAAGAACACATGTACTGCAGAACCAATCTGAATTTTCTATTTCTTGTGTAACGCCGACGCAGGTAAAGTGGAACCAGTTGTTGCAGGTACCACATGCTACCATTGGACCCTGACTATCAGGAGCGGAACATTTTTGGCAGTTTTGAGCATCGGATGGCGAAGGCGGATTCTGATTTCTTGACCTACGACTACGACTACGAGTTTTCAATTTATCTGGCATGTTGACTTACCTTGTACCAAGATCGAACGTGAGAGGCAGAATGATGAAATGATGATGATGGTATATTGCTGACGTTTTCTTAGATGATGGTGCTGCGTGCCGGTTTTTGGTTATGTGACTTAGACCATGTGGTTAGCTCAGCAGGATTATGTATAGGTATTCGTTAAACGAAAATTTAAGTTTTGTTGAATTCAATTCAAACATCAAATAAAAAGAAGATTATTTCCAAAATTCACAGAGCTGCTTCATGCACGCTCTTAAATTTTCCTGTTAAGGAACATTGATTTATTAAATCTATATTTATATTTCAATATTATTATACAACTTACGTTTAGTTTCTTCTTTAAATTGATAGTATTAATTTACAAATTTTATTATTTCTTATTTCCAACTTAGCTTTAATTTTAATTTTTAATATTTCATGAGGCGAAGTTCGTGCTTCTTTGTTTTAATCTAAAGCAGAAATCATATAAAAATTAGTATCATGAAAAAAGGCGCAATTACAGAATGTAAAGAAAAAGACAGATATATTTATCAAATATTTAGGTTGTTTCGTTTTTAATCGCGTTGGAATGTTCGGTGAAGCCAAGTTCGCTAACAAATAGGATTTCCCTTAAATTCAAAAAACAAACTTTTTCAGGTAAAAGTTTCTTATAATTAGTACGTAATATAGGAGTAACAAGAAAATGATATCAAGAACCCAGAAACAAAAATAGTGTTGACCTGTGTAATGATTTAACTATTGTAACGTTTTACCACGGTTCGATATAAAACTTATTTATTTTTAACTGTCAACCGTTAATTATTTCCTTTTTAAATTAAACACACTTTACTTTACTTCAAATATTTTATTAATCACCAATCTCAATAGTATGCAACTTAAATTCACTTCCGGATACTTTTAACTTCGAACTTTACACTTTCGCTTTCAAAAATAAACTGTGTCTGTGCTCAAAAAGTTTCTCCTTATATAGTTAGCTGAGAGGTTCGGGACTCTACTCGAAAGTACTGGCACAAAAGCTATCTAGAAGGTTCCATTCCAATGAAGAGAGATGGCGTTCTCTCCACTCTTTCATTCAGCGCATTTTTCCCCAGAGAGAGAGATGGGCGCGCTCTCTCAGGATTTTTTTTAGATGGTTATTGTCTTCGATAAGGGTATTTTTGTTCTTGGCTCTTTGTTTGTTCCGAAAGTAGTTAGGTGCTGATTTCATCGTTACACTATTATATTGTAACGATGAAATCACCACCTAACTACTTTCGGAACAAACAAATAGCCAAGAATAAAAATACCCTTATCGAAGACAACAACCATATAAAAAAATTTCCCGAGAGAACGCGCCATCTCTCTCTGGAGGAAAATGCGCTGAATTGGAAGAGTAGAGAACGCCATCTGACAGTGCTGGAATGGAATCTTCTAGATGGTTTTTGTGCCAGTACTTTCGAGTAGAGTCTCGAACCTCTCAGCTCACTATATAAGGAGAAACTTTTTGAGCACAGACACAGTTTATTTTTGAAAGTGAAAGTGTACATTTCGAAGTCAAAAGTATCCGGAAGTTAATTTAGGTTGCATACTATTGAGATTGATGATTAATAAAATATTTGAAGTGAAGTAAAGTGTGTTAAATTTAAAAGAAATCATTGACGGTTGACAGTTAAAAAGAAATAAGTTTTATATCGAACCGTGGTAAAACGTTACATTGGTGTCAGAATAAGGGATAAAACTTATTTTATCTGTGCATTTAAGTAAATTAACTTAAAATAAAAAGTGCGTGTATTTTTTTTTAAATAAATAAACAGGCAATGGGTAAAATTTTGAATGATTTAAATTGTGTTGAACTTAAAGCAGAACTAAATAAACGAGGTCTTCCTACTGTTGGATCAAAAAATGACATCATTATTCGTCTGCAGGAACATTTAAGACAACAAGGTAAAAACCCAGACACGTTTATTTTCACAATTAAAATGGAGGAAGAGCAAGTGAGTACTAGTTCAGATATGACCAATATGATGGCTCTGCTGCTCGCCCAGTTCAAAGAGCAAAAGAATCTTCTCGAAGAGCAAAGAAGAGAACAAAAGATTGAACAAAATAATCTTCTCGAACAAATGGAAAAACAAAGTGTTGAGCAAAAGAATCTTCTAGAAAAACAAGAAAAGAAGCTTCTTGAACGATTTGAGGAACAGAAAATTCTCCTCGACGGGAAGCTCGATACTTTTGAGAACAAATTTGTTGCTCTTTTTCGAGCGTGTCGAAAAACAATTTTCGAAAGTAGACACAAAGCTCGAGGAAGTTCAAGAAAATTTTGAAAACAGAATTCAAAGCATTACCAACGAATTAGAAAAAGTTCGAAAAATGAAGATTCGAGAAAGTTCTGGCGTATTTGTAAAGCGAAAAGAAATGCATCCGCCAACCTTTGATGGACAAACTTCTTGGTCGATCTACAAGAAGCAGTTTGAGGCAGCCGCAGCAACAAATGGCTGGGATGACGAAGACAAATTTATAGCTCTGACGCTTGCCCTTAGAGGACCTGCTGCTGAATTATTGCAAACCTTACCAGCAGACAAGAACGGCAACTTCACTGCTCTTGTACAGGCCATTGACAAACGTTTTGGAGATGGTCATATGCAAGAAGTATTCCGCGTCCAACTCAATACCAGAGTCCAGAAAAGAGGAGAAGGTCTGCAACAACTTCAAGCAGATATCGAACGGCTGGCTCAACTGGCATATCCAACTTCAGGAGAGGAAATAATAACCCAGTTCGCAACGGAAGCATTTGTCCGCGCTGTATCCGACATCAACCTTCAGCGTGCGATTCGAACTGCCGAAAAACAAACGCTTCCTGAAGCATTGGCGTTCGCTCTAACTATGGAAGCAGCAGAACAGGCTTCACAAGGAATCCATCGGGTAAGAGATATAGAAGTTGAAGAATGCTCCTGTCAGAGAACCGCATTCCAAAGAAGTCAGCGAGACGGACCTGCTCGATGCTGGAACTGTAACAAGACCGGACATCTCCAGCGCCAGTGCAGATTGCCACCAAGAAGAGCTGCATGTAAACATTGTGTAAGCACCAACATTCCTGCTCAGCTTGTTTCCCAGCCGGGAAACGAGTAAGAACCAACTTCGAAGGGCAGAAGCTGGTTTCTGGTATCGATGGCCCCAGAACCACTATCCAGGTCTCACAGACTAAACGAAACAACAAAAGTCTGACTGTGGAGGCAAAATTAAACGGCAAGAAACACGTGGCTACAATCGACACTGGTGCCACGGACTCCATTGT
Source organism: Epistrophella euchroma (assembly GCA_947049315.1). Lineage (NCBI taxonomy): Eukaryota > Metazoa > Arthropoda > Insecta > Diptera > Syrphidae > Epistrophella > Epistrophella euchroma. The sequence continues at coordinate 63,186,555 of OX346245.1, forward strand.
AAGAAGGGACTTGGTCAAGATGACATGGCTGCATAACACCAATAGCTATCGTCTGAAAACTGCTACAGGAGAGGCAGCTAAAGTGTACGGAGAAGTTCGTCTTCCGATTCGTTTGGCAGAACTGGAGTTTTCACATCTGTTTTTGGTAGCAGATATATGTGACGAGTGCATCATTGGAATCGACTTCATGAAAGAACACGGAATAATTCTGGATATCGGTAAGCAAGTTCTTAATTACCAAAATGTAGAGATTCCTATGGTTTATGGTGACGAAAAATCCTCAACTCTAAGAAGTGTCATCAAAGAAGACATATGCTTGCCGTCTTCTTCTGAAGTGTTCGTTTGGGCTAAAATAAAAGGCGATTTGGGTGGTCATCGATACCTCATGGTGGAACCATATACTGACCAAGGCTCCCAAAACATCATCGTTGGGAAGACTTTTGTGGCACCAAAGAACAACATGGTACCTGTACGGATTCTGAACATCAAACCGTACGAAGTTAAGTTGAGAAAAGGAGAAATAGTCGGAAAATGTGAACTTGTGTCAGCGATAACTAAGATCAAAGAAGTGGACACGCAGAAGCCTTCGAAGTCCGAACAGTTAAAGGCAAAAATCCTTAATTCAACCAATCTTAGTCAACATCAACTAAGTATTGCTGGTAGCCTTCTTCATGAGTACGCTGACATATTTTATTCACCAAGTAGGCAGTATAGCCGAACGCAACTTGTACAGCATCGGATCGACACGGGAGACGCCAGACCGATTCGTCAACCAGCAGGACGTCTCCTCTTGGCCAAACAAGCCGAAGTGGAAGAAATGATATCGACCATGAAGAAAGATGGGCTGATCGAAAATTCTAAAAGTCCCTGGGCATCACCGATGGTCCTTATCAAAAAGAAGGGCGGAAGCACTCGATTTTGTGTGACTACCGGAGGCTGAATGATGTGACCAAGAAAGACAGCTACCTTCTGCCTAGATTCAGCGTTAGAGCCTGATTACACGATTCTTTTTTTCGTTCGTTTCGTTATTCGTCTTTTTGACAGGTACGTATCCTCGTGATTACACGATTATTTTTTACATTCGTGAGACTTGTTTCGTTATTTTGACATTCAGAATCTCCGCGGTGGATTTATTGGAAAATAAACATTAATAATAATTAAAAAAGGGGTTTAATCACTTCTTGTTCAAATGTATACCCTATTTAGCAATGAAAAGCAATGTTAAAACTTATAATTTAAATTTTAAAAGTTCCTCGCATAATGCTTTGATTTTAGGGATGAGCCATATTGAAAAATTCTCAGCTATAAATCGGCACACACATTTATCGAACCGAAACATCGATATTTTTCGAAATCGATACTTGAAAACAAAGGAAATACTTCTTCCTTTTCTATTTTAAGGACCAAATATGTTAAAATTTCACATCAAAACATGTTTTTGATTTAAGACGTAAAATAATATTGGTGTCTTTCAAAATTTATAAACTACTCTCCTCCATTAAATCTTCAATATTTTAATTAATAAAAAAAAATGATTTGATAACATTTTGGAAAGTTAAAAAATTAAAGCTGCTAAAGCATAGGCTTCTTCCTTGTACAAATGTAGACATTTTTCATATTAAGCTAAGTTCTTACATGTAAATCACACCAAGAAAAAGCTATCAAAACATTTACTTCTTCAGTAACTCATAAAATATACCACCATAACCTGAAAAATGATTTTACCACACCACGTATGTTTTCCCCAATCCCCAAAGGAAATTTTATAAAAAAAAACACGACTTAACAGTTAACGTATTAAATGCGATAACAGCTAAGTACTTTTACAAAAGCCCAGAGAATTTTCGAATTCTAATCTAAGCGCGAAGAATAGACGTGCATTTTATGCTTGTTATCGATGTATTGAAACCTATGTGAGTTGTCGACTTCGCCAACCTGTGTTGTGGTTTTTTTCAACCAATTGGGAAGAGTCACACTCGTTTTATTAAAAAACATTTTTAGAATAACTTTGGTGTGAACATTTATTGTCGTGGTTTAAAAGTAGATATTGACATAATTTGGAATTTGAACCTGATTTATAACTAGTTGTATTATTACAATATGCTTTCACATGACAATTTTCTTATTGAAAGAACACACAACTTGATAGAAAACAACAAATATTTTTGTGAACTTTCTCTCTTTGCATTTGATTTAAACAAACTATTTTGTTTGCATGTTTCTATTTTCTTGTATGGTCGATGTAATTTATCAAAAAATCGATACTGAAATATGTATCGATGTTTTACTTTGAATAACGAATCCCGGTTACATCGATTGCCATCATCGCTCATCACTAATCGGTTGTCAAACCAGAACGTCATAAATGTTCAACCAGAAAAAGTCTTGAAATTTTGATTCCTGCTTTCGTTACTTCATTCCCCTTACATTTCTACACCCCTCACCATATCTGTCAAAATAACGAAAGACGAAACAACCGAAAAAAAGAATCGTGTAATCAGCGTCTTACTTTGGATGCAATGGAAGGTGCTTTAAATGGTTCTCTACACTAGACCTAAAGAGCGGCTACTGGCAGGTAGAAATTCAACCAGAAGATCGTGAAAAGACAGCTTTCTCCACAGGAAATGGCCTTTGGTAGTTTAAAGTGATGCCATTTGGACTATGTAACGCTCCGGCTACATGTGAGCATTTGATGGAATGCGCTTTACAAGGACTTACTTGGAAATCTTGCTTGGTCTATTTGGACGATGTCATGGTGTATGGAAAAACATTTGACGAACATTGTGACAACTGTAGCTGTATTCCAGAGGCTTCGAGAAGCACACCTCAAGCTTAATCCAGACAAATGTGCGCTTTTCAAGACCGAAGTAAAATATTTGGGACACATTATCTCATTCCAAGGAGTAAAGACTGATCCTGAAGGTCAAGTAGCAAGGTGGATCGAGAGACTACAGACATATGACTACCAAATTCAACATCCCAGAGGAAAGTTGCATTCAAACGCAGACGCATTATCTCGATGACCTTGCAAACAGGACTGCAAGCATTGCACACGTCAAGAAGAAAAGGAGTTTGTTGCCATCCAACGAATAAGAGCTGATCCCATTAACGGTTGGAGTAACTGGGTGAACAGAATAGAATGACGGAACTGGAGACGCAGACGGAACTGGAAGAGCTGTCAAAAAGTGTCGTACGTTATTTTTTACATGTCCACAATGGAGCTGTACAGCTTTGAAAGTATTTTGAAGAAAAACAAAAGAATATTCTTGTGTACAAGCTCAGACTTCACATTTTTTGTTTCCAATAATTTTCCTTTTAATAAATAATTTTTTTCGCGATACAAATAACCACAATACTTTTTTCCGACCCAAAAAGTTGTTTTTTTTTCTTCATCCAATTAGAAACGTCAAAAGTACCGTACGTGAAAAGTTAAAAGTTGGTGAACTCTTCCGTCTGCGTCTACGTTGCGTTGTGTTCGCAACATTGAATTTGCGTGTATTCATTATTTGGACAGCTATTCCAGCTCCGGCTCCAGTTCCGTCTGCGTCACCATTCTGTTCATCCAGTAATGAAGAACTAAGTTAAAGACTGCCCAACAAGAAGACTCGGACATTGAGCCCATTCTTGCGTGGAAAGAATACCAAGAAAAACCAGAGTGATGTGACATCTCCGACAGAAGTCCGGCCCTGAAAGCATATTGGGCACAATGAACTCATTTCATGTGGAGGAAGGTTTCCTAAGGCGTAAGTGGGAATCCGCAGACGGTAAGTCCTATGCGATGCAGCTGGTCGTTCCTCGGTCCAAGGTTAATGACGTTCTTCGAGAGATGCATGACAGAGCTTCTGGAGGTCATTTGGGAGTCAATAAGACTTTGGAAAAGATACGGCAACGGTTCTACTGGGTACATGCAAGAGATGACGTCGAAAAGTGGTGCCGAAGGCCCAGGTAGGAAGCTTCAAAGTAAAATGCAACAATACAACGTAGGCACGCCTTTCGAGAGGATTGCAGTAGACGTCGCAGGCCCATTTCCTGAGACCAACAGTGGAAACCGATACATCCTTGTAGTCATGGATTACTTCAGCAAGTGGCCTGAGGCATTTGCCATCCCAAACCAAGAAACCAAAACAGTTGTGGTGGAGATTGTCTTCAATTTGGGTGAGCAAGTTCGGCATATCTATGGAACTTAATTCCGACCAAGGAAGGAACTTCGAATCTAACATCATTCAGAAATTTTGTTCGCTCCTTGGCATTAAAAAGACGAGGACAACGCCGCTTCATCCACAATCTGATGGGATGGTTGAACGATTCAATCGGACGCTAAAAGAACATCTATCTAAGGTTGTCGGCGACTACCAACGAGATTGGGATAGACATATTCCAGTATTCTTAATGGCGTATAGGAGTGCAGTTCACAGCTCGACAGGACATACACCATCGGAAATCTTGTTTGGAACAACAATACGACTGCCTAGTGAAGTAAAATTTGGATGCCATACGATTGAGCCGCAAAGAACAGAAGAGTATGTGGATAACCTAAAAGAGAGCCTCATTGACATCGTCAACGAACTGGAGCATTCATAAAAACATCTAGCGATCGGATGAAAACACGTTATGACGCACGAGCAACAACAGGATTTCAAGAAGGAGACCTCGTGTGGTTTTACAATCCCCATCGACAAAAGGGTCTGTCACCAGAGCTTCGACAGAACTGGGAAGGACCCTACACTGTTATGAAGAGACTTAATGATGTGGTCTACCGTATACAGAGAGGAGTAAGAGGGAAACTGAAAGTAGTTCATTATGACCGTTTGCATCGTTATAAAGGTGAAAGGAGCGACAGAATTGTTCGGGACGATCGATCTTAAAAGGGGGGCAATGTAACGACAACAAAAATACCCTTATCGAAGACAACCATCTAAAAAAATTCCCGAGAGAACGCGCCGTCTCTCTTTGGGCAAAATGCGCTGAATGGAAGAGTGGACAGAACGCCATCTGACAGCTGGAATGGAATTTTTCAGATGGCTTTTGTGCCAGTACTTTCGAGTAGAGTCCCGAACCTCTCAGCTGACAATATAAGGAGAAACTTTTTGAGCACAGACACAGTTTATTTTTGAAAGCGAAAGTGTAAAGTTAAAAGTATCCGGAAGTGAATTTTTGTTGCATACTATTGAGATTGAGGATTAATAAAATATTTGAAGTGAAGTAAAGTATGTTTAATTTAAAAAAGGAAATAATTGACGACTGACAGTTAAAAAGAAATAAGTTTTATATCGAACCGTGGAAAAGCGTTACAATATACATATGTATACGTCAAACTTGTTTGTTTTTTTTTTTACTTTTTAGAAATAAAATTACGTACGTACATATATATACAAATCTGTTAAATACTAAAAATTAAAATTATATTTTTGTAAAAGATTTTTATGATTCATTACTTACAATATTTAGGAATATCGAATTTAGGATTTAAAACTATTTCAGTCAAGTTTTCATTCGGCTGTTTCGAGGGAAAGTTTGTTATTGTTGTCACATGATGTCCTCTATTAATAAGCTCATTTACGAAGTGCTCAAGCCACAACCAATGACTTGGTGCTGGAAAGGGTCCCATAAAAAGTATATTGTAAGCAGATGAGAATTGGGCAAGAACCATTAAACATATGGCAGCGAAAATTGGTATCTTCATCTAAATATTAAATAAAACGAAAAATTATTTGTAAGTAGTTATTTCAATAATTACAATTATTGTTATTATTTAAATTAATTTTAGTTTCCGTGTTCAGGAAAAAGAGATCTCTGAAATTTATCAACTCTAAAAAGTGAGCAAGCGAATCCAAAATTGTTTTTCCTTAGACTTTTGACAGCAAAACTGAGAAATTTTTTCTGAGGAATCTTGTTCACGTAAAGCTGAAAACAGATGTGCAGCTTTTTCCAATGCAGCGAAAATAAATTAACACAGGATGTGGCCACGGCGCAGTGGAAGTAGTGCTTGACTGCTAACCTGGATGTGTGGGTTCGAGCCCCAGTCTAGGCAGCATTCATTTCTATATTCCCTCAACTGAACGCCACCCCTGGGATTTAATGAGATAATCAAAACCTTATTTCTCAGTCCACTGTGCCAACAAAAATCTATCCTATCCTTCTATTCCTTCTAACATTGCCTAATTTATAAGACCCTAGGTCTTACTGGCAAATATATGTTTGTGTTGTTTTTTTTTTTTTTTTTTTTTTTTTTTTTTCTTATGAGGGCTGACATATTCCAGGCTCTGTATGCAGCCTTCTCTGCACGATATCTCTATTGCTGAAAACAGATGTACAGCTTTTTCCAATACAGCGAAAATAAATTTACACAGGTTCTTATGAGGGCTGACATATTCCAGGCTCTGCATGGAGCATTCGCTGCACGATATCTCTATTTCTAATTCCGCTGCATGGGAAAAAGTTGTACATCTGTTTTCGGCTTATGTGAGATTGCTGAGGGCTCTGAGAACTCATTTTCCTGAACTTGCCTAATGATACATAATCGTCTGATATAGCGTATGAATACTATTATTTATTTTTGAGGAGTTAATAATTTAATAAATTGGTACAATAATATTGGTCAAATGCATCATACATCCTCAACTGTGTATTCATTGCAAATCTATTTCCTTAAGTCCATATCCAGTCAAAGCGTGTATTACTCTTTTCATTTTTCGTTTTATCCACTTTTTGTATATACCTACCTTACCTATTCTTATTTTTTTTTGAAAATTGGTCTAAGTTATGAAGAAAAAAATTATCCTATGTCCATCCTCATATTCTAAGCTCTCGCTCTACCAATTCTCATTACAATCACTTAGGTATTTTCGGAGATTAAGAGAAACAAACAGACAGATAAACAAACTTGGCCACTTGCACAAAAGTTTTCTGACAGCAGTAACCTCTGGTTTAAAAATAATTGAGAGCTATCTGAATCAAATCCTCAAATCACGTTGTAGCAATTTTTTTTCCTATTTAAGTTTAAAAAGTTATCTATAGGCAGACGGTGTCCTACCTATAAACGATTTATTTATTGGGAAACACAAATAATAAATGAGAAAACCCAATGCGCACGTTAATAGAAGATGCAGTTTTTATTTTAAACATTTAGAGTTAAATAATAACAATAATAATGATAATGATGTATACATAAAATATTTCTATATTTATTTTAATGGTATCTAATAAACAATGTTTTTAGTTTTGCTGTTTTACACATATACACAAACAACGCTGATTGTTTGCTAACGTGTGAACAGGCGACATAAAATTGGCCGTTGAAAAACACGGATACTCCAAATTGACTCCGCAAATTTGCAATGACAGGCCTTACACAATGTTTATTGTCATTGCAAAAGCAAGCCGAATCGGAAATACAAGGCGTTTGAAGTCGAACGACAAAACTTTCGAAATCATGGGAATTTGTGAAATCAAAACGTCTTCGCCTTTATAATTTCCCTTTAGAATAGTAGCTTCGATGACGTTGTTCATGAGCTTTTTTACCGCTAGTCTGGTGTAATTGCAAAGTCATGGTTCATTCACATCTCCTCCGATATAAAGAAAGCAACCTGGCCCGGAATCGCATTTTGAATAGCCGCATTAATTTCACTGACATTTTTGTTTTTGGCAGCCAATATAGCACGTTCGCTCAACCAAATGTGGTTCTTGTAGTGCTGTGCAATATCTGGAAAAACTCTTTGGATGAGTTCTTCTTTTAACGTACATATAGTGTAATTGAAAAAATCTTCAGGTAAGTTAATAAGTCCGGTAGAAACATACGCAACAATTTTCCCATTTCAAATGTCCAACAATTGTTTTGAAAACGTCTCTGCAGTTTGATCATGTTGCAAGTGAACATGCATGTTTAAAGACAGTTGGAGTGTCCTGACGGGCCGCGACAGATATGCATTGATTTCGTCAGCAGCTGTTGATCTCGGAATGATGGGAAGTGTTTGGCGAAAATTACCGGCCAGCAATATAGCTGTACCACCGAAAAGGCGTTGATTTCTATTTATGTATATCTTGTAGTGTTCGATTCAAGTCTTCCAATTATTTTTAATAAATAACTAAATTCGTTACTATGGACATTTTGCAAACAGCAGCATATCAACCAAATTTAAATTAGTTTCTATGGACCTTTTTGCAATCAGCATAGCAACCAAATAAACAAAATGTATAAGTAAACATTTTGCATAGAAGAACTTAGTATTTAAATAAATACACAGAAAACGCCAAACATAAGGCAAACAAAATAAAAAAAATCCACCGGGCCGTTCGTGAGTGATGTGGTTACAAACGAAAACCATTTCGTTTTTATATATACGGGTGATCAGTATAAGATGCACCAAACTGTTGAAGCGAGTAGGTTGGGTTGAGACAAGAAAAAAATCGTATGGGAGGGGGGGTCTATTTCCCCCCGTTTAGGCAGGAGGGGCAATTTTCTAGAAAATTGACTTAAAACAGAAAAAAAAATATTTAAAAACAACGGTACAATTTAAAATGTTATACTTTTTTGAAAAGCCAGAAATCTCTTCTTTAATTTTCATTTTAAATTAATTTGTGTTAGTGAATAGTTTTTGAAAAATTAATTTCCAAACTCGAAATTTTGAAAAAAAAAAGTTGTTTTTAAATATTTTTTTTCTGTTTTAAGTCAATTTTCTAGAAAATTGCCCCTCCTACCTAAACGGGGGAAATAAACCCCTCCTCCCATATGATTTTTTTCCTGTCTTAACCCAACCTACTCGCTTCAGCAGTTTGGTGCATCTTATACCGATCACCCTATAGTAGCCCAGGAAAGTTAGACAAAAAAAGGCAAAACTACGAAAAACTTCCGACAAAGCTGAAGGTGAGTCTTTAAATTAAGCCAAAATATGAGGCTACATTCTAAAATACAAATTTTTGAGGAGGGGTAACAAATTTCGCACGAGAGGGGTGTTTGAAACCGCCATCAATGTGATTTTAAAATGCAAAAGTTGATGCAAAATTTCACAATTTTAAGAAATTATCTTCGACAGAGATATTTCACCAACTCTCCTCTTCTAAGTTGTCATAGGTTTTGACGGAGTAAGTGAATTTTTTTCAATAAATCCAGTGCACTCTAAAGTTTGTGCACGTTTTTCTCAAAACCTATTGATTGTACGAAAAAAAATGTCATAACATTTCTAATGTAAAATTACATAAGCTACAACTTTTGCCTTCACATTTTTTTTAAAAAACACTGATAGCTTTTGAGAAATTAGCGAAAAACTGAAATTCAACCCCTTTCACCCCCGTAAAAATTTTAGCCCCGGTCCAAATTTAGGGTACTTTTTGGAAAATGCTTAAGGTACAAAAATAAGTATCTTTACCAAAATTCAGCTTTGTCGGAATTTTTTCATAGTGAAAGTCAAATTTTCCTGGGCTATAGATAGATTTAAACTAGGTTAGTTATCCTGAGTTTTATGTATTTATACTCTAGTTTTGTGCAAGTGGCCCCAATAAGATGTCTGTTTTTATTTTGTGTAATGTGCAAAACATTAATTTTGCTGTTACTGATGGCACCTCCTATTAGGCTGCCAGCCGGGGCATTAAGGGTATGTGTCCCTTGGAAAAATAGGTTAGAGCTTTGCACTAAACAATATAGCGTTCACAATTTTGAATGAATATTTGAATGAAACAAACGGTCATAAGTTGAGCAACATATTTTGTGACCTTAAAAAAAATCAAAAATTATATATGCCTCTAAACCGCCATACAGATGGAAAAATCATAAAATTTAGTGAGATGCTTAAAAAAAATTATAGGGAAATTGGTTAAATATTACTTTTTTATTTATTTACATTTTTTTCTAGAAACAATTCATCTTAAATTGACAAACCGGTTTTTTATATATATTTCCAAAAAAATTGTACTTTTACAAAGTGGTATGAATGCATTATTTGATAAAACTTCTGAAGTATAAAAGGTAACGAAGTATAATTAACGGTTTTTCAAAGCTAATACATACATATATACAGTTATTTTTATTTTTCTTTCATTTTTTTAAATTTTTTACAGTAATATTTAAGGTAAAATATTTATATAAAAATCTTCAAATTTAATATTAAATTCATTCAACTAAAATTGTTTAAAAGTATATAGCATTCTCGTTAGTACATAATACATTTTTTGAAATAATTTTTTTTCTATACTAGAATCGGTTTGGAGAGCAGACAGAAACATACTTGTACGAATCAATTTCGATATGAAATGTCAAGAATTTTTTGAATTCAACACTTTCAATCCAAAAAAAAATGCTGTTACATACCAGCAAAATTCCATCAAAGCATAAATTTGTATGTAAAATAATTTTAAATAAACATGACTTTGTTAACATGTAAACCTTCGCGAAGGCAGTCACCTTGCTGTGGTGCGAAGGCTTAAGTTTCAAAGATTCATCTGACCTGTCGATCCAAGGAAACTTGTATCGGCAGAGATTTTGAGGAGTTACGAACCTAGAACTGCCCCCCCTAATCCAGGGTGTTAAGTGAACCGTGCCTATTGGATGGTTTGCAGCCAGGGGGTATACCGGCTGTATTTTAACGGTACCTCTTTGAAACCGAATCGAATCAAAGAGTAACCTAGACCTTACCATATTATGCGGAGCTCTAATATGGCGGACCAACCCTTCTCTAGCTACTCGTGGGAATAACATATGAAACAAACAAAACAAAAAAACAACAAAAATTAAAAAACAAAAGATTTAACACTCCGCGGGATATCACCGCGAGTGAGTATGCGGATCGCATGGAGAGAGACCTCCGTGGAGTAGATCCTTGACCGAGCTGCAGTAAGTACCTGAAGAGAATGCCTCCTAGTTACTTACAATGTCGGGCAGAAATGGGAGGTAATTCGTCTATTAGTCAGGGGAGAACACCTCCCGGGCTAAAGAAAGACGTCCCTCACAACACACCTACCACTGTCCAAGGGAGTACTTTACAAAGCCGGACAGAAATAGGAGGAACGTCGTCTATTAGTCAGGGAAGAATACCTCACGGGCTAAAGAAAGATGTTCCCCACATTCTGTCCAAGGGAGAATACCTCCCGGGCAAGTAAGCAATGTGACAAAAGCCAAAAAGGGCAATTCTGATGGGAAGACGCCACCATCGGCAGATGCATCAAAACCATCAAAAAGACCACCGAGAAGCCGCTACCGTAGATCTTCTCCTCTTCCTAAACTAGGTGAAGCAGGAGGCCTGGATGATCCGTTCAGGAAGGGACTCAGTGGAGCGGGAGCAAAATGGTACCTCCGTTTCCTTGATAATGGGTTGACCCCTGAGGTAGCGAGGAAAAAGGTGGACGAAAGGAAAGCCGCGATAAAGAACGGTTCCCCCATGAGTCATGAGCAGGGTAAGAGGAAAAGTGCTCACTTAACTCCTCCCTCAAAACAAGAGGTTAAAAAACCTAGAGTGGTAGAAAAAACGGCGGGTTCAAGCACCGCAAACAGAAAAGGCAGCGAACATAGGCAAATCTCCTATGCGACTGCAGCCCAAGGCATAAGAATCGCTGTACTGCCTAAGTCTTACCCTCAGGAGACTCTCAGTTCTGACGAATTAACAGTTCTGGAAGAGGCCATAATTGAGGAGGTGTCTATCGGTTGGGAGCACAAGCTAAAGTTCAACGGTATTCACTTTAGAACTGGCCTGCCTGTAGTCGATTGCGATGGGCAACAGACAGCTGACTGGCTGAGACAAAAGGCTTGTAAGTTAAGCACCTGGAAAGGGATTGAACTGAGTGTGTGTCTGGGAGACGACATCCCTAAGATGCACACCATTACAGTTTTCCTTCCAAAAAGCATGGGACAAGACGACCATAAATCCCTGGCACTTATCCAGACAAAATAAAGGTATAACTGTCAAAGCCTGGAAAGTTCTCAAAAGCAAACCTGAGGGAAAAGGGCAGCTATTGGTAATCGGCATTGATGGTCAGTCGGCAGAGGCAATACTGAAGGCTAATCATGAGCTCCATTACAAGTTCGGCAAAATATCCAGCGATGCAAAGATTCTCAAATGAGCCCAGGAATCCAGGGGTACAAAACCCGATACTGCCAGGCAAAAACAATATCCCAGCTCCTGATAAAGCTCCCAGACCCATCCCCCAGACCACTCCCTACCCAGCTGTCACCACACCTACACCTTCTTTCTCCACTTTACTCCCAACAACACCCCTCCCTTCTGATCACCCTACAACAAATCAGGAAATACTACTGGGTAAAATAGAAACGGGTCGAACCAGCGAAGAGATAGAGTGCATGGACCTCTCTCGAACCGCCGATGAGATAGAGGGCATGGACCTCTCTCGAACCGCCGATGAGATAGAGGGCATGGACCTCTCTCCGAGCCGCGACCAAGAAAAAACGCTTCCTACTGAAGAGGAAGAAGAGCATCTGCTAGCAGATGAGGGGCCTATGCCCCTATCTAAAACAATCAAATGACTAGACGCGGGATCAGTACCAGGGTAGCCCAAGTAAACATCCATCATGCTAAGGTGGCATTAGCCATTATAGCTAGGAAGTTTATGGTTGGGAACTTAGGGCTAGTACTGATTTAAGAACCCTAGATTTACGGGGACCTAGTAAGAGGCTTAACAAGTAAGGACTCTACACTAATCTGGGACACGAGACATGACTCGCCCAGAACATGTATTATGATAAGAAATAACATAAAATTCATTTGTCTTTCAGAATCTATGACGCGGGACCTAGTACTGATTCAGGCTGAAATTACCATCGAAGGCAGCCCCCATACAATAGTAGTAGCATCGGCCTACTTCCCAGGTGATATAGCCAATATACCACCCCTGGAGGTTCAAAGGCTTGTGGACTATTGCAGCACATGAAAACTACCGTTGATGGTTGGTTGCGATGCAAACGCTCACCATACAACATGGGCGAGTACCGATACAAACCAAAGGGGTGAGTACCTTTTAGACTTTATTATCGGTAAAAATCTAGATATATGCAACGTGGGGAATACCCCCACTTTTGTAACTAGAACTAGAAAAGAAGTCTTAGACTTAACACTCGGCACTCCGAATGTAAGTAGCTTAGTCAAAGATTGGAAGGTATCAAACGAACCTTCAATGTCTGACCATAGAATAATATTGTTTACCTTAGAAGGCCTTCTCGCAGAGGAAATCTCTGGAGGGAACCCTAGGAACACAAACTGGAATCTTTACAAAAATGTTCTCAAGACTAACCTTGAGCAAATAAGTCCAGTTAAAACGATAAGAAATCACCTTGAATTAGAAAAAACGGTGGATGAGTTTAGTGGGGCAATAAATGAGGCATATGAACTTAGTTGTCCTATAAAAACTATTAAGAAACAGAAAGATGCTCCATGGTGGAACAAAAACCTATCAAAACTAAGATCTGAGGTTAGGAAACTCTTCAATGAGGCAAAGAGAGCTGGGGAGTGGCATAACTACTCTACACAGTTAACTAGATACAATGGGGAAATAAGGAAAGCTAAGAGGATTTTTTGTGAGGGAATATCTTCTACCCCCGCAGCGGCAAGACTGCATAAAGTCCTAGCAAAGGAGAAGACAATAACATCACTAGCACTCCGGAACACTGACGGTAGTTTCACGGAAAATGAGGAGCAGAGGTCCAACCTACTGCTAAGCACTCACTTTCCAGGCAGCTTACCGACGGTAGGAAATATAACAGAGAGAATACCTCTCAATCCTAACCGAAACGACTGGAAGATAGCTAAAACTATCTGCTCAGGTAAAAGAATCGAATGGGCGATAAGCACCTTTAAGTCACCTGGAGTGGATGGCATTTTTCCAGCCCTTCTACAACAAGGCAAAGAGGAATTAATGCCTCATTTAATTAGCATACTTCGTAGCAGCATAGCACTTGGGTATATACTAAGCCTATGGAGAAGAGCTAAAGTCATCTTCATTCCTAAAATAGGGAAAAAAGATACAACCCATCCAAAGTCATTCAGGCCGATAAGTTTAACTTCCTTTCTACTGAAGACATTGGAAAAAGTTATTGACAACTTCATAAGATCAGAAGTACTAGTTAACATGCCCCTAAGTAACCGCCAGCATGCTTATAGAGCAGGTAAATCTACGGAAACTGCTCTTTATGAGCTCACCAACACATTACAAATAGCTTTAAATGCAAAGGAAACCGCACTATGTACTTTCCTAGATATTGAAGGTGCTTTCGACAACACCTCTCATGATGCAGTTGAAAATACTCTTGTAAGGAAGAGGGTACCCATCACCATAATTCGATGGATTCGGGAAATGCTGGGAGGCTGTCCTCAGGGAGGGGTACTGTCACCCTTGCTGTGGAGTCTTGTAGTTGATGAGCTACTTGATGTTGATAGTCTTACTTATCAGGGGATAAGATGTCTAGGTTTTGCCGATGATATCGTTATAACAGCCCTTGGAAAGTTCGAAGAAACCCTATGCGACATAATACAAAGAGGGCTAACAATTTTTAGGAAATGGTGTCTTTCTGTTGGATTAAATATTAGCCCCACAAAGACTACAATCATACCATTTACTAAGAAAAGGCTTCTGCCAAGAATGAAACCCATTAGGTTAGCTGGCGAAGTCATAGAAACCAAGAGAGAGGTTAAACATCTAGGAATCACCCTAGATTGTAAACTCCTCTGGAATAAATACGTAGAAATAACTATTGGGAAAGCCACAAAGGCCCTCATGATATGCAAGAGACTTGCAGGCAAATCGTGGAGCTCTAAACCTAATATCCTCAGATGGATGTACACTATGATGGTAAGACCCATCATTACCTATGGTGCGGTTGCATGCCATAATAGAACCGAAGTGCAAACAACTAGAAAAACTTCAAAGGCTCGCATGCTTATGCATCACAGGAGCAATGAAAACTTGCCCCACAGCAGCGATGGAGGTCATACTTCACCTTACTCCACTACACGTGGTCATAGAAAGCGCAGCGCAGGGAGCCATCATGAGATTCGGCAAAGAGGGAACTGGGACCGGTAAATGTGTCCGTACCAGGGAAAGGGAATACATATCCAGGTCTGCAATCGCAAACCTTATTGATATTCCGAGAGACATAACTTCGAGAAAAACTACCAAACGGAGTTAAGTAACAAGACAGAGTGGGTAGGCGAAACAGTGAACTACACCCTCAAAGCAAATACCATCAAATGGTACACTGATGGATCGAGAACATCTGAAGGAACTGGTGCAGGAATCTTTGGGCCAAGAACCAAAATTTCTGTGCCGATGGGACAGTCCACCAGCATTTTCCAGGCGGAAGTTAACGCCATAGGGAAATGTGCAGAACTAAACCTCGAAAGAAACTATAGAAATAGGAACATTGTCATCTTATCGGATAGCCAAGCCGCACTCAAGGCGCTTAGCTCCTATACCATCCACCCCAAACTTGTCATCTTATCGGATAGCCAAGCCGCACTTAAGGCGCTTAGCTCCTATACCATCCACCCCAAACTTGTATGGGAGTGCAGGGGCAAATTAAATGAACTTGGTAAAAATAATAATGTTACACTCTACTGGATACCTGGCCACACCGGTATTCATGGCAATGAGGAGGCAGATTCTTTAGCCAAAATAGGAGCAACAAACCCTTTCATAGGACATTAGCCCTATTGTGGAATAGGGGAAAAAATGATCAAAAACAAGATCAAATTAGTAGAGGAGACAAAAAGAGGACAAATTTGGAACGAACTTCCAGCACTGAGACAGGCTAAATTACTACTTGGAAACTATAACCAAGAACGTTACAAATCCTGTATCAGTCTGAGTAGGAACAACCTAAGAATAATAACGGGGCTCCTCACTGGACACTGCAAACTGAGAGAACACCTCAATATCCTTGGCGTAGTGAGCAGTCCAACATGCAGATTCTGCAACACTAGTGAGGAAACACCACACCACTTACTAGGCAAATGTGATGCACTTGTGCATCAAAGACACAAACACCTGGGCAGGCACCAAATAGAGGAGAGAGAATTACCATCTCTGAAAACACTCCATAATAGTAATAGGAAGAGCTATAGCATGAGCAATCTCATCCAGCTCTAGAAGAGGGCACAAAAGGATCTGTAGGTCGCAGTGCACTTAAATCCCCAACTAATTCATTCATTCATAACATGTAATGCAGTTAAAAATTTTGAGCACCTTGAATTTTCTTATTTATTTCATTTCATTAATCATTAATAAGAATTTTTTAATTCGGAAATTTATATTTATGTAGATATATTTTGAAAAAAATTAATCCGTACTAAAAAAAAATCATAAAATGAATAAAATGTAGGTAGATATCTATTTAATCTTTTCTTAATCTTGAAATGATGTGTAGACCCGGACGTTTTTTTTTTTGAGTACAAACAAATATAATCATTTTTTTTATTTTGTGAAAAAATTATCACAGGCCTCCAGCCCCGGGCTTTTCCATAGTTGGTAACACTGCTTGTACAATACATATGTATGTATATTTTTTTGTTCGCTCATCTTTTAGAAGTTTTTTCTGCTTCTTTTGGGAAAAAGAAATTGCGGGTACCTACAATGTTAGAGTTTTTGTTTATTGACTATATTTTTCTGATAGGAATTAGTGGAAGGTCGGTTTGAAAATGTGTGGTTGCTGAAGAATTGTTTTGATTATTTTGCGTAGGTAATGATTTTACCTATCTATTGGAAAAATATATTGGTAGGTAGGTATAGTAGGTATAGTAGGTACATAGGTACATGTTTGTATTAACATTATTATTGTGTAATTGAAAAGCGTTCCCATTTCACTTTGACTGGAAAACCTACTGCACCAAGCAATAAATGTGTCAGATCAGGGGGTTGTTGCCAAAATATGTAGGTATCTTGTAGGTAAACCTACCTAGGAAGATTTATCAGTAAAGAGGAAAAAAACCTATAGCCTAGGAAAATTGGAGTTTCACTTGAAAAAAATTACCACATGGCTGTTGTTTTTATATATCTTAAGCATTTTCCAAGAATCGATGCAAAATTTTGTTTATGGTGGGGCGGAGGTTTAAAAGGGTGAAATTAACTTTTTTCCAAATTTTCGGGAAAACTCAGTTTTTTGAACCAAAATGTGAAGGTAAAAGTTGCAGCACATGAAATTCTACATAGAGAAAAGCTTACACTTATTTTCTTAGATTAAAAACACAAAAACTTAAAAAAAAACTTCTTGTGTAGTGTATAGTAGGTAAATTTAATAAAAAAAATATAATGATATTGCACGTCATATCTACCCATTATAAAATAGGCTAAGGTGGTGAAAAAATCCACCACCTTTAAAGAGGTGGTAATTTCGTTCTCATTTTATACCTACATACCTACCTATAACTCGTTTTGAAAAACTTTTACAAAATAAACATATCTAAAAATGAAACAATTCTTAGGACCACTTGCACAAAGCGTTAGAGTTTGTTTATTTTTCAATGGTCGTTTGTGTTTGTTGGGTTAATGATTCTGAAATAATATTCTTATCCGCTTGTTATTTATTTGCCGTTCGTGTAATTAAAAAACGAGAAGTTTTTATTTATTTATTTAAACTGGGATACCTAGTTATCCTCAGTTTTATTTATTTATCCGTTCGTTTTGTGCAAGTTGCTCTTAGTCTCGTCTTGATATCAATGAAGGCTTATGTCATTGAGCTATGTATATAAAAATGGATATATATCAGGCTATGTTCTTAACTAGTAGTCGTAGCGTGATGGTTAGTGGAATGGACTGTCATGCCGGAGGTCTTCGGATTCGGCAATAAACTGTAGGTCCCCTCCATTCCTGCAGACATGCACACAGGAATGGTTAAGAGTTGTAAGTCACTAGGCCCTAGTTCTTTATGAGCTGTTGTGCCATCAAATTTATTTTTTATATTTATTTATGTTCTTAACTTGAATAATATATTTTTTATTTTGTACAAGTTTATAAATACTTCAGGTCCAGTAACTACCTATGTTTACCTATATGTATATCAGACTTTGCGTTAGATCCGGTGGTTCCCATTTTTCGCTGAGCTGTTTATGAAAACCATAGGTTTCCGAACTCGAGCACCGAACGCAAAATGGTCAAACATCAAAAAAAAAATAACAGCGAAATTTTCTTGTTGTTTTGCAGTTATTGGCGAATTTATCCGGCGCCAGTTATAGCTGTCATTGAAACTCATCATTAAAAATTTTAATGATTTATTTTAAGACGTTTAGGATTCAAAATCTATAATTATTTCGATGCCAGAATATAGCTTTTAACTTAATTAATATATAATTAATATTTCGGCCCAACCTTTTTCATGAAATAACTTTTATTATTTCAATGACCTGATAAGATAAGTGCAATTATTGAAAAAATGAACGTCAATTAATGTGGAAGGTTGGACCCAAACGAAATAAATAATAACGCAATAAATATTAATTGAGTCCTCAGCTTTACATTGGCATCAAAATAATTACTGCTTTTGCCTTTTAAGTGCCTTAAATCTTAAATTAAAAATTTTCAATGATGAATTTCAATGATAGCTATAACTGGCCCCTAAAGAACTAGTTTCATAATTTAGCAGTAAAAAATTTATACCAACAAATTATACCTATTACACAATACGGGTTGGGGTCGAAATACTGACCCTACAGCATGCTGTTATTAAAATACTTATTTCAAAATACTGTAATTAAAAATTCTGGATACACAAAATTCTGTATGGCCAAAATTCTGTATGGTCAAAATTCTGCATGAGTAAAACTTTTTATTTCAATATTCTGCTTTTCAAAATTCTGTATTCAAAAAAATTGTTTTGATAATGTAAAAAAGTGCGCACTTTTTTACATTATCAAAACAATTTTTTTGAATACAGAATTTTAAAAAGAAAAATATTGAAATAAAGAATTTTACTCATACTTAAATACAAAATGAACATTGAAAGTTTGAATGAAATGAAATCTTATATTTCAACAATTTTCCTTGTATACGTACTGTCTAAATTTCTATTAAATTGTAAGGAAAACAAAATTCGGAAAGTTGCTACACTCAAGCCTCATTATACATATTACGTACAAGAAATTTTGTCATAATGAAAAATTACACAAAAATTAAACAAAATAGAATAAATATCCCCAAAATTGGAGAAATTACCCCATTTTCAAAATAAAAAAATGACCCCAACTAACTGAAAAAAAAGCCATTTTTCATACTGAAATTAAACCCAAAAATTAAAAAAAAAAAAAAAGAAAAGAAGCCCTAAAACAATTAAAAATGACCCTAATTCATAAAATTGAATGAAATGAAATCTTATATTTCAACAATTTTCCTTGTATACGTACTGTCTAAATTTCTATTAAATTGTAAGGAAAACAAAATTCGGAAAGTTGCTACACTCAAGCCTCATTATACATATTACGTACAAGAAATTTTGTCATAATGAAAAATTACACAAAAATTAAACAAAATAGAATAAATATCCCCAAAATTGGAGAAATTACCCCATTTTCAAAATAAAAAAATGACCCCAACTAACTGAAAAAAAGCCATTTTTCATACTGAAATTAAACCCAAAAATTAAAAAAAAAAAAAAGAAATGAAGCCCTAAAACAATTAAAAATGACCCTAATTCATAAAATATTATCAATTTTTTTTCTTGTTGCTTTTATATAAATTTTTGGGGAAAATTTTCATTTTTTCTTTGGGGATATTTTTCAATAGTGCCAAATTTCATGTAGCTATTTTGTACATTTAATTTAAAATTGATCATATTAAGATGTCAATGCAAAACTCCTCAAAATACTCAAATTCTATAATGAATTTTGCAAATAAAACATTTCAGACTTGTATCAATATTGCTGAAGAATTCTTAGTTTCATCATAAAATTCTACAATTTCACATATCGAGGTTTAACAGAAATATTAAATTCGTGAAAATAGAGTTAGCAAAATGTTGATTACAAATAAGTCTTTTACTCGTTTTTGAAGAGATCGTTCCTGAAAGAATTTTTGTTTGTATAAATAAATGCAAAAAATTCTATTTGTACTTGTACGTGCTTAACAATGATTGTTAACAATTTTTTCTTCGAAATATAGAACTTGGGCATAACCAGCATTTTGGAAAACAGAATTTTACACTTACAGCATTTTGAATATACAGATATTTGGATATACAGAATTTTGAAATACAGAATTATGAAAAACAGAATTTTGGTCGTACAGTATTTTCAAAAAAAGAAAAAACAGAATTTTGGTCATACAGGATTTTGATAGCCAGAATTTTGACCCGCTCCCACACAATACAGTAATAACAAAAATATGGTGCTTGGCACAAGACGGATAAAAATACTTCAAACATACAATTTTGTTAAAAAAAAAAAATGGTATGTGAGAGGTGGTCTATGTCCCCTTTAATCGGGAGTGACAATTTTCCGAAAAATTGACTTGAAATAGAAAAAGATCCTTTAAAATCCAACCACAACATCTGCAACAAAGTTATATACCTTTTCTTACGGCGAGAATAACATCGTACTTAAAGCAATTGTACGCAACTCGCAAGTAAACAACAGTGGTACAATTTTTCAAAAGTCTGTTCAACTACTTGCTTATGCAGATGATATTGACATCATTGGAAGAACGAAGCGAGCTGTTACCGGTGCGTTTGCAAGTATTGAATCGGAGGCGGTGAAAATGGCTGTTAATGAGGACAAGACGAAGTATAGGAATCTCAACATCGTCGACTCGGGCAGAACGTCACGATGGATAGATACAACTTCGAAGTCGTCAAAGACTTTGTCTACCTGGGCTCCACTATAACATCGCAAAATGACATCAGTGCAGAGATCAAACGAAGAATTACTCTTGCCAATCGGTGTTTCTTTGGGCTAAGAAGGCATTTGAGTAATAAAGCCCTCTCAAAGAACCAAGGAGACCTTATATAAGACCCTTATCATCCCGGTCCTGCTATATGGGGCAGAAGCATGGACGCTGTCAAAAACGGATGAGAATCTACTTGGCTGCTTTGAAAGGAAGATTCTTCGGGTGATTTTCGGTCCAGTCTGTATCGGTGGTGTATGAAGGAGAAGATTCAACAACGAGCTTTACGGGCTTTACAGCGACGTCGACCTGGTCAAAAAGCTAAAAATACAGCGGCTGAGATGGCTGGGACACGTGGAGCGTATGAACACCAACGCACCAGCCCGCCGAGTCTTCGAATCTACCTCTGACGGTCTGCGCAGCAGAGGAAGACCCCACCTTAGGTGGCGCACACAAGTGGAAAACGACCTCAACCAACTTGGAGTGCGTAACTGGAGGCAGCTAGCTAGGGACCCAGCTGGCTGGAGGGGCTTGTTGGTTGAGGCCGTAGTCCATCCTGGGCTGCGAGCGCCATCTAAAGTAAGTAAAAGTAAGTAAGAAAACATACATAACTAAGCATTTCTCGTCGTCACGTCACGTCATAAAGTTCGAAAAATTGAAAAAAAGACGCAACGTTACGATGAAGGCTGTTTCACAATGCGACGAGAAAACGAGACGTCAGCGTGACGCGATCTCTTCACAGTTGTTCTCTCTTTAAAACGAGTTTCAAACAACGAAATAATACATAATAAAGTATTTCTCGTCGTCACGTTGCGTCTTTTTTTCAATTTTTCGAACTTTATGACGTGACAAGACGACGAGAAATGCTTGATTATGTATTATTTCACTGTTTAAAATTCTTTTTTAAGAGAGAGATTCTGCGAAGAGATCTCTTCACGCTGATGTCTCGTTTACTCGTCGCATTGTGAAACAGCCTACAGCCTAGAATCAGGTTTCAACAAACTCAGTTTTGACGGTGGCATATGTATATAATAACGTTATAATTTGTCCGAAACTCATTTTCAGAACGAACTAGTTGGAAGAAATGTGTACCTTTATTCGAAAAATTAAATTTAATTAATACATTGACCAAGGTCTGAGAAAAGCGATTTTTTGCGAAACCAAAGCTATGCAAAATTTTTCGAAATTTCAACTAAATTTTCTTGGAAAAAATATATGAACAATATTATTACTTCATGATACTTTGAATAACATGACAGAGCTTAATAAAAAAATATATGAAAGGATCATAGTCCAGTAACCTTGTCGTCTCATAGGATGGGAGGGCGTGTTTGCGGTAGCTCCGGTACTTCTGATTTGCTGAGTCTTTTATGGTATTGGCTTTATAAAAAACCCAAGTTTTCGATATCGAGCGCCGAACGCATCATGGTCAAAAATCAAAAAAAAAATTTTCAATGCGTTATCTATTTATTTATTTATTCATTCATCAAACAGAGTATAAATCTTTTACAGACAATTAAAAAATAAAAAAAAAATGTAACAATAATTAAATAATTAAATCAAATTAAACCACCATTGTTCAAAAAAGAAGAAAAGAATACATAAGCCAGACCACGGGTATACAACAACAACATATTTTCTAGGTGCAAGAATGTAACCATGTTCCCCTAGAATAATACAATTTGCAGTGTGTATACGCTGTAGATTTTATTAAGAGTCAGTAGTCATCGACCAAAATATTGCGTCTTAAGCGAGAAACAGATTGACACAGCAACTTCAACAGAAAATTTGACAACCACATCACTCATTTTAGAGCCACTGGTTTTAAATGGCTTCGAATATATTAACACAGCAACATCGACATCGACATCAACGTTAGACCTAAACCCTAAATTCGATGTCGCTGTGCAAATGCTGCCAACTTTAAGACGAGGTTTTCAGGTTTATCAACACTCAAAAAATGAAAATTTGAAAACAAATTTTTTTGTTTCGTCTGTTTATTTTCGTGTAGACAATGGAAGAGCGCTTTATCGAATTTGTAAAAACAAATCCATTTTTATACGACAAAAGGCGCAAGTCGTATAAAAATATTGACGCCAAACAAAAAAAAATGGATGGAGATTGCAAAAGAACTAGATATTCCTGGTAAGACAATTCTGCAAGCATTTTTTTAATCTATTTTGCTTAGGTACTTTATTTTACTTTGTGTATTTTACAGTTGAACGAGCTAAGCAGAGGTGAGTGACGCTGAGAGACCGCTACAACAGGGAAAAAAAAATGTGTTTTTAAGGCAAGTAGAAGTGGTGCATCTTCTCCAAAAAAGCCATGGAAGTACCGGTAGTATATGCGCTTTTTGGATGACATTCCAACAGCGAACATTTCGTGAGTATTTATAGAAAATTTAAGCCAGTAGAAAATATTTCTACGTTCATAAATTTTTACAGAACCTCAGGAAACTATGTTGTGGATGAGAACGCCAACTGCACAACAACTTCTGTCAACTTCTCACCACAGCACCATTCAACGCAGCATGAAAGTTATACTGCGGTAAATGGAATGGAAATTCCAGATTCCGACGAATGGCTGAATATTGATGACCCGGAATTTTCATTCTTGGCACCGCAACAACCACCACCACCACGATCGTCACAGCCAGATGTACCTCAGAGCATGCAAAACTTTAAGCTGTGTTAAATAAAAGAATGTTTTTAAATAAGATATTATTTTAATAAAAACTTAAAAAAATGAACAAAATGTGTTTATAGTTTTTGTTTCATTGATTTATTAAGGCTTTTGGTGGCAAATATACTCCTTCAGGGTTTCTCGTAGTGCAAAAGACGAACGAGGGGCATTGAACCTTGTAAATAGCTTACACTGTGGAATATAGAGTTTTTCTTTGCGCCATAATCCTCTTACTTCTTCTTCTCCATTTTTTATGGTCGACCTAATTATCTGGGCAGTAATTAGGATCATTCATTTTTGCAAAATTATGTAGCACCACGACAGCCTTAACAATTTTTTCAGCATTTTCAGGAAAACAATCTCCACTTTGTAGTCATTATTCCAAACGTGTTTTCTATTTTTACTCAGACGAGAGTCTCTTGTTAAAAGTTTCTTCATCATCCTTCAAATGCTTCCGTGAATAAGGCCTCATCAAATTATTTTTTAGTGGGAAGGCTCCATCGCCGATGAAGTAATATGGAAACCTTACATCAGAATTTGGCAGGTTCTCATCAGGGGGTAGGTTAATTTCTTCATTAAGAATCTTGCTACCGAAAACACTTGCCTGCAACACTCCTCCATCGCTTTGACTACCGAAAGCACCAATATCAACAGCAGTAAAGCAATAATTGCTATCGCAAGCGGCCAACAAGATGATACTAAGGTAGCTTTTGTAGTTAAAGTAGAGGGATCCTCCGTGTGGAGGACATTTAAGTTTAATGTGCTTTCCATTAATTGCGCTTGCACAGTTTGGCATACCCGTTGTGTTGAATATATCAACTGCAATTTTTTTCCATTCGTTTTCAGAAGGTGGTGCTAGAAATATAGAATGTAGTTCTTCCCAAATCGCAGAACACGTTTCCAATATTATTTCTTGAACTGTTGAAACTCCTAAACGGAAGGCCCATGATAGCGTTTGCCAAGAAGATCCCTGCGCCAGAAAACTGTAGAAATAAATGTCAACTTATATTTTGTTACACTGCGTCAAAAAAGAACTCACATCAAGGTCAACACAAGTCGACATTCTGCTTCAATTGGAGTTCTTGGAGAATGATGAGTAAGTCTATTTTTTAGCAATGTAGACAGCAACTCAAACTGGCTCACACCCATTCTGCACGCCTTATGAAATTGATGATGATCTCTTTCTTCAATAACCGCAAATACTTTTGTGTAAAACCCGTGCATTTCACGTTCATTTTTATCAAATATTTCGCGAGTCCAAATCCTTCTTCTCTTGCTTCCGGCGATCACATTTAAAACATTGGAATATGATAAAAATGTCATCATCACTACACACAGTTTTTGCATATAATTATACGGCAAAATCATTTTGCAACTATTTCAATTTTCAACTGTTCACGTTGTAATCTATTTCCAAAGACTTTTGATGTTAAAGTTTTAGGTTCTGTCAAAGTTGCTGTTGATGTTGCTGTGTCAATCTGTTTCTCGCATTAGAAAGGTACGACAGCATCTAACTGATCAGCCCAACTGTCGTGCCTGGGCGAAACGTATTGGACTAAAGGTCGCAAAAAAAAAATCTTCCATTTGAATTGTTCAAAAAAGATAACAATTTTTTTTTAAACAATCTCTACTTAAGTACATATTAAATTCTAGAACTCCACATACTTAGTTACCCTACTTTAAACAGCGTGTTAATGGCTCGTTATTTCCATTATTAACCCTATGAAAAGGTATATTAAAAAGACAACGAGAGCGAAGTTCTCGCACGAGTGCGTAAAAACTTATAAGAGAAATCAAAAAAGGACAGTTGATTTTATAATTTGATTATATCTCTGACAAACATTATTTCAAAATATGACCTCCGAGCTTCCTGACATTGAATCCCTAATAACAAACATCTCGAACTATACGAGGGCATATCGATATTCCAACGCAAAGTCTTTATAGCTATTCTAGTAAACCGATCTTTTTTTTCCATTTCTCTAGTTAATAGGGTTCTATTAATATAGTAATCATGTGTGATTGGGTTGGATTTTTGGCAAAATGTTGAACGTTGGCATTTCAAAACATTAAGATGAAGATCATTTTTGTTACACCAAGAAAATAAGCTAGATAAGCCTTCCTAAATATAAATACAATCTAAATTTGATCTTATGCTTAGACAAATTTTGAGATCGTCCGCATACATTAAGCACATACAATATTTGAAATATCTAGGAATATCATTTAATAAAAATAAAAAATAGTAGTAGTATTAAAGGGCTTCCTTGTGGGCATGGAAGTAACGACCACAGAATCCGATATGATATTATTGATTCGAACATGCTGAATTCTACCAGTAAGATACGAACCAAACCATTTTAACAAATTTGAGTGAAAGCCTATGTTTTCAAGTTTAGCTAGCAGAATTGCATGATTAACTCTATCAAACGCTTTCGAGAAATCAGTATAAACTACGTCGTACTGAAGACCTTTCTCGAAGGCATTTATCCCATAGTTACAAAAGACAGTTTGTTGTGGTAGATCTGCCACTAATAAAACCATGTTGCAGAGAGAAAATAATTTCTTTTAATAAAAAAACTAACTTATTATAAACTATTTTTTCAAAAAGTTTAGAAATTGCAGAAATTTTGCAAATAGGACGGTAGTTAGTTGATGGCTTATACACTGAGGGAAAAAAAAACTAGTGGTTACAAACTTTTGAAGGGGCACTTGAAGGTTCACCTAAATAATTGATGGAATTAGGAATACCAGCAGATTGTTTTCGTTTAAAAACTTCCAGAAGCATTTGCTATTTTTTTTTCAACTTTGATTCTATACTAAGAATATATTGCTTGTAAAGAAATTTGTTTAAACAATGAAATTCCTTTTGTAGCCCGCAATATTTCTCATAGAGAATAACATCGTTATTGGAAGTTCGGAACAACTTGAAAGCTTTATTTTTTGTATTACTAATATTTATCAGTTTCTTATTAAACCAATTGGGCTTAGATGAAGTTTTACGTAAAAATTTGGGTGTAAAGAAATCAACTGCCGTTTTTAATGAATGAGAAAACGAACAAAAAGCATTTTTTAAGATTAAGCTGCTTAAAGCTTAATTGAATTCATAAAATTCTATATTTCTGTGAAATTACATTTTTCAAAGTTATAAACATAATCTATTTCAGAATGTTGTTTTATATATCCATAAAATTTTATGAAAAGGCAAAGAAATACATGATTTTCAGAGTTTGGAAGAAGTGATAGGTTGGGGCTACTTATACTCACACTGAACTCTTTATTAACAAAAACTAAATCAAGAACTCGATTCAAGCTATTTAAAAAGCTATTTATTTGATTAAGTTCCAAATTCAGCTAAAGTATCAACAACTACACTTTCACACTCATTTTTTATATTAAAAGGAATCAAACAACTTTCTTCAGGGCCATATACCCAGTGAATAAATGGTAAATTAAAATAACCCAAAATTGATACATTTTGATTATCTTGAAGGTTTTTAAGAATTTCAGAACAATTATCAATATGTAGTTTATATAATTCAAAAGAACTTTTTGGTGGGATATATGTAACTAAGAATAATAAATAAATCATGAGAAGCAACGCTAATGCGTACAATCAGCTGGTCCACATATAATGGTGAATCTGGTGCAGATGATGAAGAGGGCAAATCGATTTGCGAGCATATAAATGATGAGCAGACAGCTAGCAGCACACCTCCACCTCGACTCAAACCAGTTGTATGACGACATCGATCACTGCGGAACACATTAAAAACATACGATTATCAAACATTTCGGGTTTCGGCATGGAAATGATTCTCTGTGAGTCAGGTCTCGGTCAATGCAATGATATTAAATTGTTGTGATGAGGAAAAAAGAAGAATTGATTGCATTTTTGTTCTTAAGCCACCGACAATGTGGTAGAACAAGACAAATTGAGAGACGTTGGATGGAGCAAGTTGCGCGGGTGGAAACTGATTATTATTGTTTATGTTTTTATTATTGAATGTTTTGGGCTTTTTTCGTTTTTTTTTGGAAATAATATACGAATAATTTAACTTTAACAAATTAAGGCCAAACAGTAGGATCCATGACGAGGTTCAATTTATCTATAGAAATACACTGGGTTTAAAATTAAAAAATTAAAGGTCAGTTAGCACAGCATCTTTTTTGTATAAGCTTAAAACATTGGAATGTGTAGGGTGACAGATTAAGTTTGTTTGATAATTATGAAATTATTGATTCAAGAGTTGTGTCTTTATTAAATTTAAAAATATGAATCGATTAAATATCAGGTACGACAATTAAATTTTCAGCCGAACCCGCCCGCCGTACCATAAAACTCGTGGGATTCTCGATTATGTGGTTTTGTTTGTTGGTAATATTATTTCTATTTTGTTTCTTTTATTTTCCATTGTTAGGTCGATTATTGTTTGGGATTAAGGGGAGAGGGTTGGAGTTAGAGCTGGACGCATTTGCCTTGTTTGTCCCCTTTCACACAGGTCAACTGAGTTGGCGGCAACAATGAGTTCATAGGCGAGAAGGGCAGGAAGAAATAGGGGGAAATGAAATCTCCCCGGTCAACAAATTCAGAAGATTTTTTTGACGTTTCTCTTCACACTACATTTGTGTGCGTTCAACCAAGGTAGTTTAAAAGGAAAATAAAGAAAATCTCCGAGTTTTTGTTGCTTGCGTGTGAAAGGTACAAGAGATTGTTAAGGAGATTTAAAGAAAACGTCAAAAAAATCACCAGCAACTAGTATCTTCGTGTGAAAGGGGACTTTACACTTTCGTTTGTTATATTGACAGGTTGGGAATAGCTGAGTCAGTATTGGGAGGCATAAGAGAATCTTCATTACCATTATACTAATTGGCACTAGGTTGATGACTGACCGCACTGAGAGTGGGAATTTTCATTTTAGTTTTATCTAAGAGAACATTTTCTGATGCACTCAACTCAAGATTGTGAAAATTATTTTTTGCAGGCCACATATTTTTCTTTTTAGATCACTAAAGCTAGCATTAGATGATATGTAAAAACCACATATTTATGTGCCTCTTACGTCATTTTGACGTCAGGACGGTGTTTTTCGGTTGCATATCGTCTAATAGACACAATTGTGTGACTCGCATATGACACATATAATTATGTGCACAATATGTTGAACCAATTACACATAAAAATATGTGCAAATTAGCATTTCGTCTAATCGGCTTTTACATATAACTTTTTACATACAATTAGCTTTTTACATAAATATGTGACTCTCAGAATTGTGTAAACTTCTTAAAAATCTACAGCTACATATTTTTGTATATGTGCGATATGTGAATGGTATTTAAGATGTCATTTTGAAGTGTTCTTTGACCAGCACATCGAAACTAAAAATATTTTGAATTTAAAGAAACTATTTCGATCATAGTGACGCGAAAAAAAATATGTATCTTAATATAATAAAAAAATATATTAATCGGTATTTCGTACGTTACATAAATGATAACCATTCCCACATGAAGGTAATACGAATTTCTAAATTTATTTCGCCCTAACTATGAGAGGGATTAAAAGCTCTGGTGTGAACACACCCGGTGCCTTTTTCACAGCCCACAAAAGTGGAAGTTGCCTGCTAGGCGTCACAGACAAATTATGCATCTGTCGTGTATTGTGTACACATAAAATAATAATGTTAACGCTCGACATATAGTGTAATCAACACAAAAATATGTAATATTTTTTATGTGATCATATTTTACCACACATATGCAAAACCCAAAGGCACACATTTTTATGTAAAATTGTGTAGAATTTTTTCATATCGTGTAATACACATAATTGTGGTATGCACGAATTTGCTATACATGTGAGATATGCAACTCATTTGACGATTTTTCTTTGACGTCATGGATACACAATTGTGTAGTTTGTACACGTCGTCTAATCTAAGCTTAACACACTCAGATAGTTCAGTAAAGCGCTGAATAAAATTGGAGAGCTTAAAATGGAAGCAACTGTTACATTTCCAGAAGAAATTATTAGGATTTTTTATGACATTATATTCTTCATTATTTATGTTAGCACATTTTTTATGAAAACTTTGACCACAAAACGAATTGCATATAATAGAGTCAGAACTTATTAACTTTTGATTACATTTAGCACAGATTTTAGACATTTTGTGATATTATTTGGAAATTACTCAAAGAAAATGAAGCTGTCGATAGATATGAGATGTTTATCTCTCAGCGGACGATTGAATTATGATGATTTTCAATTTTCTAAAAAAACTATGAGTTATTTAGGCATCTTGTTTTTGGTGTTTGACTTACGGCCATATAATTTACATTGAATTTAAATAAACTTTAAGTCCAACTAGATTTATTCAATCCAATAATTTAAATCCATGTCCATATTATTCACTCTAATCCATTTTGTATTTTCCACTCTTTCTTACTTTTGATCTAGAATTTATTTATTTTTGTATTCTATATATGAATAACATTTATTTTGGAACCCAAAAATCAAACATTCGAGACTTGTGACGAATATGAATTTGATGAAGTACTTAAACTGTATTCACGAGACTAGTTTAAATTCAATTGGATTTATTGAATCTGGATTTAAAAATTTGGATTTGACTGCAGATTTAATGAGTGAATAATATGGATTTGAGTTTAATTTTTGGATTTAAATTAATTTACAGCTGGATTTAAGCATTAAACTAGTGAATAATATGGCCGTTAGAATTGATAATAACATTGAATTTTGAAAACAAAACAAGTGCTCAATAAGTTAAAATTTTATTTTAAAAAATAGTTTTTATAACAAACGGTACTTTTTTTTCAAAATTTTGAGTTTGGAAATAAATTTTTCAACGACTATCAATTGAAAAAACTTTATTTAAAAGGAAAAGTGAAGAAAGGATTCCTGGCTTTGACATTATTATTTGCCATTATATAGGATTTTGCCATTATATAGGATTTTATTCTAAAAATTGACGCTTGATTTTTATAAGTCGTTTTCTATTTCAAGTCATTTTTTTTTGAAAAATTGCTCTCCCAATTAAATGGAGGGATATAGACTACTCTCCCTCCACATTTTTGTTCTTCTTTTGACACAAGTTATACGCTCTAGTATTTTTATGAATTTTGTGCCAAGAACCATTTTTTTTATTATACTGAAAATTATACTAACTACTTGTTGTTGTTATAAATTTATTATTGCTTAATTTTGAATATTTGTATTTTCGAAACTGTTGGGCCTACACATATGGCTCTGGGCTCAAATTAGAGAAAATTTAATTACTTTAAAATCGTAGAGCAAAGTTATAGTGGAAAAACGGATCCTTTCGGGTTAAAATTGCCAATAACTAAAAAAAAAGCGTTCGGCGCTCGAATTTAAAAACTTGGGTTTTTCATGAGGCCAAAACCATAAACAACTCAGCAAATCAGAAGTACCGGAGCTAACGCAAACACGCCCTCATATGAGACGACAAGGTTACTGGACTTTTGATCCTTCCATTTTTTTTTTTATTAAGGTCTGTCATGTAATTCAAAGTATCATAAAATAATAATATTATTCATATATTTTTTTCCAAGAAAATTTATTTGAAATTCCGAAAAATTTTGCACAATTTTGGTTTCGCAAAAAATCGCTTTTCTCAGACCTTGATCAATGTATTAATTAAATTTAATTTTTAAAATAAAGGCACACATTTGAAATGTGACATTTCTTCCAACTAGCTCGTTCTGAAAATAAGTTTCGGAGAAATTATAACGTTATGATATACATATGCCACCGTCAAAACCGAGTTTTTTGAAACCTGATTCCGTGAGACAAATTTGATCATAACTTCGAAATATGCAAGAAGTTGCACTTAATTTTTTGTGTCCTGTAACTTGAAAGTATGGAGCATACGTTTATAATTATCACTACGTGTAGGCAAGTGCAGCTAAAATTAAAACTCAAAAAGTTTTCATCAAACAATTTTTTTTAGTATCAATCTTTGAGGCTACTTATAGAAGGCTATTTTTTTAAATTACCTTTTTTTTTATTTAAGATAGTCTCAAGAATAGACCAATACAATGATATATAAATTTACAGAATTTAATTAAAGAAACTTCGGAAGACATCTAAAAATTTGTTGAAAATATGACTTGTAAATAAGAACATAAAATATACTGACATATATAAGTACATATTAAAAAATCTTTTGAAATCATATTATGCTAAGCTAAGAGTACTTAAAAAAGTGGATGGATGCCACGCTTCCTGAATGATCTCGAATTTTAATTTTGTTTCCCTTGCACTCATTGTAAGGCCTACCGCTCTACCAAATTTTATGATTCTACCGCAATCAGAAGTGCTCCATATAATTAATAGCGGGAGGATACCACACCCCCTATATGAAAACCCAACGATTTTTTCCATTGTACCTATACGTTACCGTAAAAAGCCAAAATAATGAAATTCTAGAATTTACCGGTAAATCCTACCTCACTGTTAATAGATATGATACATTAATTCAAAGTGTCTTTAAATTTTGCATAGTAAGCTAAGCAGGGCGTTGCAAGGGCAGTGGCGGACTTAGCTTGTGAGAGACCCGGGGCAGCAATGATGAATGAGTCCCCTTAAATTTTCGTGCATTCATTCATAATGCGAAAGATGAAACTTACTGGAATCAATGCGCTGAGCAGGTCTTTGAGCAAAAGATAATTATTTTTAAAGAAGTTCAGTTTTAAAAAAGAACTCTCAGATTATTACATCGAAGGCCAGTTTTTCACAGTATGGATACCTGGGTGAAACGTGTGTTGTGTATACCCCAAAAGTCTTGAGTCAAAGAAAGTTTTTACGTTTGTCAAAAACTAACCTCTTGCAGCTCCAATTATTTCCATTTGAACTTGAAATTCGTCAACTGCAAGGGCGTAGCTGAGTGTACAATGCGCTTTTATTATCTGCTGGTAAAATGTCTGCTCTTGTATTGTTTTTTTGCTGTTGTGATGGATGACCTTGAAAAGCAGCAGCAATATTTACCCGAGGCCATTTGCTGATTTGTTCTGCTGGATCATGCAACGAATAAGCATAGCCGAGCATTTTTATTTAGCAAAAAATGTTCCAATAATTTAACAGTACGGGTTATACTTCTAAGAAGATTGTTAGCAGATATAGGTACTTAAATTCTTGATTTGCTATTTATTTCGTAATGGCGGTTTAAAGTTCCATTTCAATGACAATTAAGTGAAGCAAGTTGTTTAATCGTGGTTCAAATATTAATCCGTGGTTCAGGAATTTTAATTCACTGATTGTACAACTGGCCCTTAGATGTTTTGCTGCAAATAAGGCAAACTGAATCGCTCCAGCCCATTGAGGTAGCGTACAAACATTTTTTGGGCCGATCCCTAAGAAACTTTCTGTATTTTCACTGTCAAGTTTTCAGTATCAACTTATCATTCACTTTGAGTTCAAGATAAAAGACTTCAGATTGAGATGTTAAATGTACAGTCACAGGTAAGATTATAAAATAATTATACATACCTACTTAAAACACATAGCATTAGCAGGACGACAATAAATGATCACAGCGTAATAGTTTGAAGAAAACTAAATTTTAAAAGTTAATAAATGTTTAAGTGAATTACTTCTTCGTAATAACACTGACAAATCAACGGTCTAGATTTATAGATTTGAGCCTAGGGTTCCCAACTTTCTGCAAAACATTTTTTTCAAAATAAAATAATAAAAAAGTTTAAAAAATAAATAAAAACCTTTTTTAGCGAAAATAATTAAAAAAGGGTATTAAATACAAAAACAAATTTTATTAATTACTTTATGCTATACAGTTGGAAAATAATGCACGACCGGATCTCACGATCTTACTCTTTTAGTTTTATTGTGAGTTTAAAACTAATCAGAAGCATCAGACTGCAAAATTATAACAAAATCACTAAAGCCTTAACACATAAAGCCAATGTGTATAACCCGAAAATTAGACAATTTTTTCAAAACGTCCAAACCTAGTTTCCGCTAGGTATCCAAATTACTTGGCAAAAACCTGAAACGATGTTTTTTGCTATCACTTAAGTCATTACAGGTACCAAGTTTAATCAAAATCGTAACTCTCTTTCTTGATGAGCTAAAACTAAAATTTCTGTACCCAAAAAATTGAAGAAAATCGGTCTACCCGTTTTGGCTCTAAGTTAAATTACAGTGAACGCACGGATGCATAGGTAGACAGAATCACAGACAGACTGACTGACGGACGATATGATAGAACATACTTTTTCGGATTTCTACATCATAGTAGTGTCAAATTCTTTTTTACACGGAACCAATATTTTCCCTATATCTAGAGCTATTAAAAAATAAATATGAATATATAAAATAATAAAAAATTGGCATGTGTTGCCTCAGTAATAATAAAAACAAAGACATCAAATCAAACAATTCAAAAGATTTTCTTTGTATTCATCACTTTTAAAATTACATTTAAAATCTACATATTTTTGGAAAAAAATAAGATTGTTTTTATCCCTGCTTCTAAAATTTTAACTTGTCTTGACTTTGAAAGTAATTTTTCTTTCAATTTTATCTCTATTTCCTCGATTCGCTGTTTTATACTAACAAAATAACTATTTCTTAAAATGCAGATGAAGTAGGAATGCTTAAAATAAAGTACTAAATGACAGAAACAATGTCATTTTGTCGCATAATAGTAGCATTTAAAATTTGTAATTAAATTTAATCCTTGAGATTTTGGAAAAGAAGGACATTTTTAAGTAAAGAAGGAAGGGACTCGGGAGGACAAATAGTTGAAAAGGAGGACTATCTTCCTAAATGGAGGATGGTAGGGAACCCTACTTGGGTCGCCCATTGTCGAGCCCCGGACTAGACGTTCTTGGCTCATAGTAGTACGAAGGTAATTTTTTATAAGTTTAGCACTTTTAGCACTTAATTTAAAATTGAATAGATTATTGAATATTTAAACAAAAGTAGTACTTAACGATGTAAATTTTTGAGAAAAAGTAGTTTGAAAAAATATGTAAATTATTTTTAAAAATTTTGAGTTCAAGAATAATTTTTTCACAAACTATGTATGTACTATATAACAATTTGATTAAAATATAAATTCCGGACTGAGAATTTTTCTTTTTATCTAAATTATTTAAAAACTAATAAATAAGCATGACTTTGTAGATGCTCTGGTTCTGTTTTTAAACACATATATTTTTGTTAAAAAAATTCTTAGAAAATTGTTTGAAGCCCCACCCAAACAATTTCGCCTCGTGTGTGATGTATAGAAATAATATGAAAAAATTATTATGAGTACCTACACGTTGAGTTTGAGGAAGACGAACTTAAACGTCGAGAACTGGTTGAGATTTTTGACAAAACAGGGGTCACATGCGGAGAAGAAAGGTTTCTATTTTTATTTGGCAGTTTGGATTTAGTATTAGTATTAAGATCATTAACTATGGTTTTGGATTTCGAACGGGTATTTTGTGAGATGAGAATCAATTTTTGTTCTTTTTGATTTGACGCACTTGCACCGTTGCACTGTTTGTCTTTGTCTGAGACTGAAGTAAGAGCTTTTAAGCTTTTTTCAATGCAATTGAGTCTAGCAAAGCAATTTATTTCAGAGTTATTACAACATAATTCACATTTCCAACCAAAGTTTAAATGATTATTTAAGAACTCAAGCTCAATTTCATTTATTTTTGCACAAGTAAAATGAAATTTTAAAGAACATAAGACACACGAAAGAATTTCGTTACTTATAAGCAATTTATCACAGCAAAAACAATTGAGATCCATTGTGAATAAAAGGCCAGTGCAACTGCACTTAATCAGAGTTCAGCTACGACTTTCATTATTCAATGAAAAGTTACGAACGAATTTTATGCAGTTAAATTGGATTTGAAGGCCCCTACATCGGACAAGGTTTTGTGAGGTTTTGAGGTTGATTTCTTGACTTAAAAGAATAAAAACAACGGTAACCCCTACAACATTATGCTATACCTTTTTGTAGAGCTTGAACGGGGGGAATAGACCTACATTCCATAAATTTTTTTTCTTTTCTCCACCTAAATCTATACATGCTCTATGTTTTCTCACACCTTTCAGATTTATACGCCTTGTACTTATATTTATTTAATATACACATAACATTTTTAAAATTACGTTCAATTCAACAAGTTATTTTTAATGAAATATAAACACATTTATGTACATACATATATGAAGGTTAAAAGCAAAACTGCATTTAAATTAGGCTTGATTCAAGAAGTTTTTTAAGTATTTATTTTAAATTTCAAGTATAAAGAAATCAGTTGGTCTTAAAGAGTATTCTCCGCAAAAAGGATTATGAGGCCAAATATTTGTGATTGACCCTGAAATAATTACAATAAGAGGTACGGTTGCTTAAGGCTCAATAAAATGTTAATACGCAAGTTTACGCACCTAATTCAACTTACATTATAAATTACATGAATTGACCTTTCTAGCACTAATATATCTATATAATTCTGTTGGTTAAATGTTTAAATCAAAAGACAAAACGAATTTTTTAAAAAATTATTTTATCAAAATTTAAAGGCGCTACCACTCTTTTATTAAGTCGTAGGATGTCCTACAAAAAATAAAGAACAGAAGTCTTACCTTCTTCTAATATATTTATCATAAACAAAAATTTCACAAACAATGAGAACAAAAAAAAAAGAAACAAATGAATTCCCGCTTTCTCTTGGTGCACCAAAACTCAAATTCCATATTTTAAAATGCGATCATTTTGAATATAAAAATCTAACGGGATTGAGTAAAATATATTCCTATTTTTCTTATTTATAATTAGGTTGGGATTTTATTAGCTAATTTTTATGGTTTTTGGTAACACACGTTGCAACGAATTTTTAGAATTTGGGCCTACGGTGGAACCACAGTGCACTGTGGAGCGTAGCAGTAAGTATCCAATCACTTTTTCAGAAATACAGAATTATTTTCAATTCTGTGAATGTTGTACAATGATGAAATTTGGTATAGTGTTAAGGCTCAGGTGCATGCAAAAATTGAAAATTTAATATTTTGTGTTAAAAAAAAAAAAAATACTTCGCAAAAAGGAGTAATATCACACCAAAAACATAAATGTTAAAAAAGAGACAAGTTCACCATGTACGTACATATACAAAAAACCTGTATGTAATAAGTCAGCCGTGAAAAATAATGAGATCTAAAAGTGGGTACGCCAAAGTTCTTAGTTTATAAAAATTTATATTTTAAATACCTACCTACTTAGAGTAATATCGGCATAACTTCAAATTTCTTATTTAATGATTACTAACTAAAATTCGGTAAGTTTACTCGGCAAGTTTTCTTTTTATTTATCTGATTGCTTACAAATTTTACATATAGGTTTTTTGTATACATGGAGAACCAAAAAGTAGCCCATGTATTGATTTTTCTTAGTAAATCTATGGAGCGATTTTTAAGAAAAAGATTTACAAATTTCACTCATAGAGTAACTAATGGGGACATTGAAAATGACTTGATTTTGCCAGATAAACAAAAACATG
The DNA here is from genome assembly GCA_947049315.1 of Epistrophella euchroma. NCBI lineage: Eukaryota > Metazoa > Arthropoda > Insecta > Diptera > Syrphidae > Epistrophella > Epistrophella euchroma. Next base: position 63,223,602 of record OX346245.1, read on the forward strand.
ACTACTCTTTACAATTTAAATTAATTAAAACGTAATAAGCTGTTTCAGACGCCATTCTAGTGTCTGAACTAGGTAGGTGTATGTATTTATTGTCACCTTCCATTTGTCAAAATAAATTTTGTTAATTTTTTTTAACTAGCCCCATAACACCCCGCCTGGAAAAACGGCAAGTTTTTGGCAAGTTTAGGCGATGTCCTCGAAAGTTTTCGGTAAGGAAAACTTGGAAAAGGAAAACATGACACACCCCTATTAATGCCTCGCTGACAACATTAACATATGTATTTAATTATGTACTGGTGAGCCTCTTGATGGTAACTAACTATGTACATATACTTACTTATTTAATCTTCAGATTAAACACATGGGTGGATTAAAAAAAATTAGATTTGTTTTTATATTTTTCTTTCTTTATTAGGTTAAATTTAGTTTCATATTTTAGTTTATAAGTTAATTATAATATTCAAACTATAATAATAAGTACCTTATGTTAGAGGATACATTTACGTTAAACACAATAATTACACAGACTGATCTTAACTGCGCGCAAGTTGAATCAGAAGTGGGTAAAGTAGGCAAAATGATAAGAAAAAAACATTAAAGAACAAAGTAAGCAAAGCTAGTGATAAACTGGATCAAAAGCTCTGTCTAATCCTAAGGCGTCACTTAGTTGCTAGGTAGATAATTATCATTATTGGTAGTTCTCCAGCTCCATATTCACAGAAGATGAAGTAAAGAATACCTAAAGAGGTTGACAGTGGACACACTGTGATATTTAATAAGCAAAAACCAAGTGAGGTGAAAATAGTTAGTTGTGGGAATATTAGGGGTGACGAAGAGCACATTTTTTATATAGCAATATAATAAAATCATTTTCCGAAAATTAATAAAAGCTGGATCTTATTATATCCTATATCGTAATCAAAATCTTTGTGTATTAATTGATATGTTTTAATTTAATTCACAATTTAATCGTAAATACTAGCAAGGTTTGTGGTCAGTTTAATTAGTTAAAAGTTATAAAAAACCTTATTGACCTTAATAATCGTAACAAAACGATAAAAAAAATAACAAAATAAAAGTGAATCAACTTTTAAATTTTAAATTTTTTATTAAACACGACTGCATTTCGGTTCTCGGCTGCGTTGCCATTAGCGGGCGACAGTTAGACACAGAAAATAAAGAGACTATGTACAAAGAGATTAGGTAGTACAAAAAATTACATTAAAATAGATTAAATATTTCTCTTATTTTTTAATCGTATTGAACAAAAGAGAGTCATTTGGTCCAGATTCTAAATACATTAAATTCTCATTTATGTGAATATGTATTGACTCGTATGCGTCCAGTCTGTAAGATTTGTTTACTTTTTTAATTAGTCTGCAATTATTGTCAAATGATGTAATGGTGTGTGGATCTTCATTATTTGGATCATAAATGTGGGCTGCGATTGCTTTCTCTACCTCTTTCATTTTAATTGATCTAAGATGTTCGTTAAATCTTGTCTCGGTCGCTCTCTTTGTTTTTCCAATGTATTTGTCTTGTCACAATTGGAGCAAGAGTTTTCATAAGTGCCACTGCATCGATTAGGTGGTGTATGGTCTTTGGTTGAGCCATAGAGTACCTATATTATCTAAAGAACCGGCAAGAGGGGTACGTCTTGCCTGAAACACCCGCAAATTTTATTTTATTTGAGTAAGAGAAAACTCTCTTATTTTACACTTCAAATGCACGGGACCACTAATACATGCTCAAAATATAGGGAAAACTGTATACATATTGTGGTTGGGGTTCCATTTAAAATGAACGTGACAACTAGCCCATACAAAATTTAATGGGCAAATCCTCTCAGTACAGCTTGTAGGGTGGAAGAGAACAACCACCTTAAGTCGGTTCTCTAGATAATATAGGTACTCTATGGGTTGAGCCCAAACGGAATTTAAGTTTGTTGTTGTTAGTTTGGACTATGTTCATCTCAGCTTTGTCAAAGACATGTAGTATAAGATTGTTGGTGACATCCGGGGCGAAAGGCAAGGTGACACAGTGTTTGTGTGCATATGTTTTGTTCAAAAAGTGTACTGATGTTGTTTCGTTTTAGCTTTACTGAATGTTTTTTGACCAAATGTTCAATGATAGATTTGTCTTATCCATTTACATAAGCTATGTGTAATATTTGTTGGTACTCTTTCATGCAATTTTCAATCACTAAGGGCCCTATACACGATCAATGTTCATTGACAATTATTTTTATGGATATTTTTTGTCAATAAAAATGATGAAATATTGCCACCACACGTATCAATGATTATTGACAATAATTCAAAAAAGTCCTTCAGAATTCGGGAGATTTTAGACGTAAATTACACATTTTTCTTATTTACTTTTATTTATTATTATTTTTTTGCCTTTAAGTATACAAAACAACATGACAATTGAGAAAAAAAACTTTGATACTGCCGTAAAACATCAAAATATTGACAGTTACATTGACGAAAACCAAATTTATTTTAGTTCTCATCAATGTGGTCAATGTTCATTGACAATGACATTGAAGAGCCTACGAACGATCAATATTCAGCGAAAAATGACTTTTTCAATGAATATTGTCAATAAACATTGATCGTGTGTGGCACTATAGAGGTAGACAATCTATACACCATTGAATGAAAAGCAGCAAGTTTTTCGCTATATCGGCAATAGGAACCTATAGTTATGTAGCGATCTTTTGATGCTGATTTCCTGTAGACACTAAATTCAATTTTCTTATTGTTTCGTTTGATGTACATAATCTTCTTTCTGAAAAGTGAATTGAAGGGAAGGAAAACGGTTGGTGATGGTCTCAAGTACCTGTTCAGTTTCTGACTTTTTTACAACAAAAAAGGACCATCCAAATATCAATACCAAATGCGTGGAATAAATTATGTTTAAATTCAATTAAAGCTATCATCGTGATTAAAGATAATATTAAGAATATTTTTTTGTTTACAGTTTAATATATATTTACATAAAAACAAAACCTTAAGTTATAAGAAAAACACAAGTATTATTTTCTATTATATAACTTATGTACAAACATATCTTCGGCTAAAGATTCAAACCTCGTAATTCCATTTTTAAAAATACGTAATTTATAACTTTCAAAGTTTTATTTATAAGACATAATTTTTTTTTTAAAGACATTTTAAAGATTTTTAAAGATGTACAGTCATATTAATTAAAAAAACGCTTATTCCACCTTTATTCCACGAGTTTACTACACCATGGAAAAAGAGTTAAGCTACGGATTAAAATTTTCCATTAATAAAAACAAACAGCCGTATCTATTAGCTAAGTTTGCTTAATACAAACGAAACGAAATACTACTACATTTTTTACATGAGGGCTGTTTTGTGACAGTTGTTAAAATTGTGTAAATATAATGGCCGTGTTCGGGTGGCCACAGAGAGAGACTATCTGATGTTGAATCTGATAACGAAAAATTCGATTTTTTTTTTCTAAACAGAGTCGATTTTATTTCTTTAAATACAAGGAATTTGTCCAGAAAAATCGATTTTTTTCTTCTAAACAAATCATTTTTTTGTTAAAAGGAATTCGACATGAGATACTTTAGTATCTGATATGTTTCCGAGCAAACCTGATAGGTTGCGTGTCAAAAATAAAAACAGCTGACAAAAGGTATTTCGTGTACTATATTTTGCGTGTATTGCTTTTTCGTGCTACAATTTTTATATTTTTATGTTTCAAAGTAAAAAAACAACAACAAAAAATAAAAACAAACAACTCAAGCAACTTCCGAAAACCAAGTCAGCTGTAACCAGCTGTTCCTCAAATTGAGCATTGGATAGTTTAGTACATACCGAATAGGATAGTTTTGGATTTGTTTTTAACATTGATGTTTTTTACTTTTTTTTTTATTTCTTACCGTTAAGGTTTTGTACTAAGATATTTGTAAAACTTGGATCAAAACTTTGGATCGCTAAAACTCGGAGATGAGAAATGTTAGGATAAAAATAAAAACACCAATTTATCGAGATTTCAGAACACTCAACGTGATCGATTTTATTTTTTTTTAATGTACGTTCTTAACTCTTCAAAAAAAAAAACACGAGAAATTATAACAAAAACTCTTTTTAAACTAACTAAATAAGTTAGACTTTTGAATTGAAGCTTCAGTCTGCTTATATATATTGCATAAAATTAAATTCTAAGCTTTGTTATTATTTTTGATAAGTGTGTTGGATTTTGCGCGAGATTTTTACGTACATCACTTTTCTTAATTACACATTCTGAAATCGCTAATGCAACTTTATTTTCATCAAAAAATTTATTTCTGTTCTTCATTTTTTAACTCGTAAGTGTAACGAAAGATCGCGATAACTATTAGCAACTTGGGAGTATTTTAGCAAAAATTATTAGTTTAAAACAAAAAAAAAAACAACTATGACTATAGTCAAAAGCTGGGACTTCACATAAGCTGTCTATTTAATCATTTCGCGCCACATTTAGAAAGAAGAGAAAAGAAATTAATGATTAAGTACTGTTTTCTCGTAACAATGGGAAAGTACTGATAGCATAATATTTTGTCGTAAATATTATTTGTTTTTCTGCGAAACTACAGTTTTTTTTAAATTCTTTTTCCAAATCTCTCTAGTTGAACTCCAATACACCATTTCGATAGACAGAAGACTCGCTTAGAATTTAATTTTATGCAATATATATAAGCAGACTGAAGCTTCAATACAAAAGTCTAACTTTGTGGGAAACGACCCTTGGAAACGTTTAAATTTGATTTTTCCATTCTCTCGAAAAATTAAATTGAAATAGAATTTAAAGTCAACAGTCAACAGTTTTAGAATCTCTGATAGTGTCATCTTATATTTTAATTTTTGGACATTATTTTTTTTTTATCATTTCCTGTTTAATATTCCACTCAATTTATGTGGAATGTAATTATGACGATGGAGATGGTTTTCTAAACGAAAGACTTTTTCGCTTCAATAAAAGAGATCATCGGTGATGAGAGGAGATTTGGTTGCTCATGCTCACCATCTATAATTGTTATCATGTTCGAATCGGAAATTGAGAGTACAATGTAATAGCTAGATCGAGAATGAACACCACTACATTCACCATTTCCATCATGGAAGCATTTCCGATGATGATGTCTGCCCCAATTTTGACTGAAGGTATCATATTTCGTCACACATATTTCAGAAAAATTCTAAAATAATTTTTGAGATGAAATATGGTATTTTTCAGTCTAAAGTTTGGTCATAAATCTGTTCATCCGGAATCGTTTTGACGCCATTTTCGAATCCCGCTCATGTTCGAATCGGAAACGTGTCAGGGTTGAGCGTGGGATATAAAAGGCTTGACGAAACAGCAAAAGGCTCTCTTTGCAATTTTGTCTTTTCGGTAGCTGCAACTTGGCAGCTTGGCGCGTCTATCTAGCCAAGAAAGAAAAAAAGGGAATTTCAACTCGGCGGCGTGAAAAAAAGAAAATAATTTAATACCCTACCGAAAAAGCGTCGCAAAAGCTGTTAAATTAAAGTAGAAAAGAAAAGTAAAACGCGCTTATCGAAACCCTTCCAAATCCCGGAAAAGTTAATTCGAACGAAAAAAAAAGAAGTAGGTACGAGTAAGACCGCGTGACCGTCAAAATCAAACGCCAAAAGGACTGTCTGCATCATAAAAGACCGGTTATCGCGCTGTATAAAAACTCGTTGCCGAAAAAAAATAAAAAGAAATATAAAACAAAAAAATAAATCGCGAAAAAAATTCTCTAGAACGTGTAAAAAAAAAGGTCTAGTTAACGTGCTGCGTACAACTTTTGCCCTAAGAAAAAGAAAAAATTAGGATTAAAAATAGGTCTCAACAAAATATAATCCTAAAACGTGCAAAAAAGGGGGATACAGAAACCCTAGTTCGTTTAGAAAAGTTGCCCTGTAAAGCAAAAAAAAACGAAGAAAAAAAAAGTGCAGAAAACGTGTAAGATATAAAATTCCAAAAAAAAAAAACAAAAAAAATACCACATTTTATAATGGAAAACATGCAGAAACTGAATACCTAGCGTCATAAAAATTTCCCTACGATATACCAAAAAAAAAACTATCTACCCATGCATATAAAAAAAAAATAAATAGTCTAGAAAAAAAAACAATAGAAAAAAAAACTTAACCAAACCCAAAAAAAAAAAATAGTCAAAACTACCCTCCCAAAAAAAAAAATTCCGCTGTCAGTATATAGTGAAAATCAATTAATGGAACAAACACCAGTGCCAGTAGAGTGATCTCGAACCGAATCTCCATCCACAACTTTAGACGACGTCATCTCCATCTTCATCATTTCAACAGCATCAGTGAATCGCAATATTGTTTTTTTTTTATTTTTTTTATCTCTAATGTTCTATTAATCAAAAGTTTTTTTTATATATTTCCATCAGTCTTTAATAATATATTTTTCTCTCTCCCATACTCTAATCAAAAATAATAATAAAAATAAATAGTATACCCTTTATAATCCAATTCAAAATTAAATTTTAAAATTAATAGAAAAATAACATAACATAACGTAAAAGAAAAAAAATCAATAAACCTAATCGATTTAGGTTCTATTGTTCCAATCAATATATCCAGTCGGTGCGTGTGATTGGATTGTGGATCGAATGAGTATTTAATATTTAATCTAAGATTTTTTAAACCATTTTAACAACAGCTTTGGAGCGGTGCACCCCATCAAACGCTATCAAATATTCAGGAATTCTGGTAAGTGTTCATATAATAATAAAAAAAAAAAAACATATATTATATTAAATTTTTTTTTTAAATAATTATTCGATAAACAATATATGATCTACACTATAACCGTAGGTAAAAGAAAGTCATGCTTAAAGCTCCTAATGGAACGATAGAACTTTGCGAGATAAATGGTACACATACTATACCTACAAAATTATTGCGGTGAATTCAAATTAGCTAGTTTTCGCCTATTAAAGAGAAATTATGAACGCCATAATTGAATTTAGAAAATTTTGATTAGAGACAGTGAGGTGACGAATTTTATTTTTATTCTAAATTTGTTTTTTTTTATATATATATATATTTTTTTTGAACAAGGATATATTTTTATTATGTTACCTCAAGCTTAGGATATAAGAAAAATTTTCCAAATTACAATGATACTAATAAATATCCATCCGTTCTTTTAGTTTACGTTAGAAATTTGATTTTTTTTTCTTCATTTTTATATTTTTTTTCTTGATTTAGGAAATAAGTACTACTATTCAAACTTTCAATTTTGGATATGTATTAATTTTTAAATAATAAAATTTATATGAAACTAAATCAAAAAAAAAACAAACATAGACTGTTGGCTTCAAATTAATTTCAAATTGTTTAGGATTTATTTTTATTTCAACATTTGTTAGATTAAGTTTATTTTCCAATAAAATTGAAAAGCAAAGGTATAAAATGAAATCACTGCATTTAGACTACTTATTTGTTCCGCTCACTGGTTGATTTTTTTTTACCGTGGGAAGTTGCTTTGGGAAAATTTCAGATTTTGAGATCAGTTATTTAACTATGGACTGTAACTAGAAGATGTCATTGGTGGGTGTGACCCTGACCATGGGTAAGCGAACGATCGCAAGGCACAGAAATAAAAATCGGATGTAAAGATGATGGTACAACTTTTTCAATACGCACTGATGAGTATTACTTTTTTTATTATGCTTAGTTTTTCAGTTTAGTTTTTTTAGTTTCAGTATGATAATTAGGGGTTATTATTTAAAATCGAGGACATAATAACCACGGTTATATCCAATAGGGATATGCGGGTGGGAACTACCTCTGAGGGGCTACTTCACCTCGCTCCTCCTCACTTGAAATTTTTGTTGAATGTTTTCGCCTAGTGCGGGACGACTTCGGGCTCTGCTTTTTTTGAACCCGTTCTTTTTTTTAAATATCCTCCGGCATGTAAACGTAACAAACGTCTAGTGCTACGACAGCAAGGACCCCCCCCACCGACGAGCTAGGACGTGCTGAATACTAGCATGCCGCGCTGTCTTGGCCTGGACACCTTCCTTTCCTGCTGCCAGGATCAGCTCATGGTTCCTGTAAGCCATGGGGTGTAATGGTGGTAAGGGAAGGGAAGGTATAAGGATTCATCGATAGGATGTTCACGTATGTGCTGCTGTTGTTTTTGATCCTGGGTTTTAGCACCTCTGTGTTTCAGGAGATTTCAGAACCAACTATCGATGAGTCCTGCCGACTACACCTTCGGTTCCGTTACAGGTGGCGCCCAACGTGGGGCCCGAATTGTCCTGAGTTCCATCTATTAGGAAGTTGAAGTCCTGTAATTTTTTTTTAATATAGAACAGTTTTTTTAAATTATTGCTTTAATAGAACTTTCTTCGCTGATTTTTTTTGTTGGCCTATGATTTTTAATCATACTCTTCATCTTGTTGAACAAAAAGCAGAAAATTGTTAGTCCAGTTAACGAGTTTGACTAATTCCTTGTTAAGTCTGTTGTGACAACTCTATGCTTGATGTTCTCAATTGCAATCTCTTGGTTTAAAATTTTGAGTCCGTATTTTCTAGCTCAGTTGGAATTATAGTTGCTCATTATTATGCCTTGTCATTATTTCCTGAAAATAGTTAATGTCGTCCGAAAATCTAAGCTCTAGAAGCTAGGGGTTTTGCCCGCTGCGAATTAACGTGTTTCCAGAATGGAATAATGCTATAGCCTGACAAAAATGTTTTCGAACGTTTACAGTAAAAAAAAAAGAAACAAAATGGGACATAACTTCAACTTTTTTACAAAAAATTTCGTGTGAGTATAGTAAGTCAAAAAAAAAAAAAAAGATATCATCATTTGAACTAGATCGCTACCATCAGACACATCCACCAGACAAACACATGAAAAGTAAGACAAACACATATTTATATTGTAGATAGTACAATCCAATTCTAAACCCTTTTGAATATTGATAACATTGGTAAAATTTTGATAAAAATTTAGTTTTGATTAAAATAGTTGTAATTGATTTTAATTTTTGAATTTCGCAAGAACTGGCTCTTGCTTTGTTTTTTTTTCTTTCCTTCTTCTGTTTCCCTTTTAGTTTAGTTTTTGAATTCATTTATTACTTATTATTTAGCTTTTGGTTTCTAGAATATAATATTTCAAGTTGTTCGCTTTCCTTGGAAATTATTTTTTCCAATTTCTATACAATTTTGAATTTTTTTTGCCATTGCTTGGAATTCTTGGTGAGTTGAGTTATTCATCTTCATTTTTTTTTAAGATCTTATGTCCTCATCACATAGAAGCCAATCTCCTTATTTGCGTTCAGGTAGAGGTCGTGGTGTTTATCTTACAAATAAACAACGAAAAGCAATGGAGCAAAACCTAGGTAATCTTGGCTTAGAGAACGGTCCTGAACAGAATAAAAATAAGGATGCACTCAATGAAGGAAATCCTCCAAAAGAGGGTGAAGTTCTTCCTGGAGGATCGCAAGGGGTAATACCTAGAGTTTCAAACCAAGAACCCCCGAGAGCTAACGTGACCGAGTTGGATTTGCCTACATATATACAAGGGCTTGTCACCGCTTCGATAGGGATTAGTAGATCCGAAGACATGCAGGTTATTCGCAGGGAACTTGAAGTGAATAGAGAAGAATTAAAGAAGCAAATGACGGAAATCATTGTGCAGACACTTTCTGGGAACACTCCTTCAGGTTCCAGTGAATACGAAGTGCGTAGACGACAGCCTCCAGCACAGCCGATTGCTAATTCAACTATCCCTGCAAATACCTTTGAACCAACTTCTGCCCCAAGACTTCCTCCCACAAATACCCTCAACCCTAGCGCCGACGAGTTCCTCGCTCAGATACGAAACATGAATTTGAACGACAATACGACTAGAACATCGTTAAATAACACCCTTCCACTGAGCAACCCTAGGAATTCTTACGTCAAACTTTTTAGCTTCCATAAATGGGGCTTAAAATATGATAATATTAACATGACAGTCGATGAGTTTTGCTTTAGATTAGAAAGGCTTAAGGATTCCTATGGTGCTTCATGGGAAGAAATCGTACTTAATTTTCATCAATTCTTAAGTGGTCAGGTCGAGAACTGGTTTTGGGTTTTTCTCAAAACGAACTCCCGGGTTGACTGGCCTGCCCTTCGATTTGCTCTTATAGAGCAATTTCGCTCCTTGGAGACGGACACCGAGATTTCACGGCAGATGTACGACCGTAAACAGGGCCAAAACGAAAGTTTTGATGACTTTTACATGGCCATTCAGAAAATTAACACCCGACTTCTCTGTCCAAAGTCCAATACGGAGATCATAACAGTCCTTAAACAAAATGTCCACCGACGAATGGGAGAACTATTACTGACATACAGAGCTCAAGGTCTCAATGAGATGATTTACGTTTGTCGTAACATTGAGAAGTATATTAAAGAGCAAGATAAACTTCAAGTCAAAGAACCAGCTGTTCAGCCATTCCGTCGTAAGATTAACGAAATAATTCCCCCTGAAGAGTCTACAACTATAGCAAAAGATGCTATAGAAGCAATCCGTATGCAAAAGGATACCAGCAATTACACCTGCTGGAACTGCAAAAAGACAGGACATGGCTTCATGGAATGTCCTGACCAGCAAAGAGCCCTATTTTGCTATCGCTGCGGAAAAGAAGACACCACATCCCCTCACTGTCCAAAGTGCGCGGGAAACGTTCGGAAGAGCAATCTGTCAACCGGGATAGCTTGCTCTCAGAACCGGAAACCGGCAGCACAATAAATCATTCTAAAGAAATTTCCAAACTCGACTCTTCTCGAAAAGACTTTTTTCAACCAATTCAAATTCTCCAAAAGCCACCAACCTCCACAGAAAAAATAAACCCAGATATTTCAACTGCGAAAATGACCAGCTCTCCATTACTTAAACACAAAACTTTACATGAACGTCTTGTTGCATATCGCGCAGCTAGACAAAGAATTTTCGGTAAACCTAACTCTCATGTCTCTGCTAGGATTTTAAGGGTTCGAGAACGTAAAAAGAAAAAGAAGGAAGCTATTAGAAGAATTGAAGCCTCCACCTTTTGTTGCACAGATGACCCTCGTCCATACGCTACTGTGAAGATAGGTGATGAAAAAATGCTTGGACTACTTGACAGTGGTGCAAGCATAAGTTGCTTAGGCGTAGGGGGGGAAGACTTTCTTCGTCAACATAAGATTCCTTATACTAGTTTCTCCTCTAATGTTCGAACAGCAGACGGCAAAAGGCAACCAATTATAGGCAAGTTTGTAGCTAAAATTACTTACAACAACGAAACCCACAATTTAGACATGTATATCGTCCCGAACTTGGAACAAAAATTGTATCTTGGCATCGATTTTTGGAAAACTTTTAGAATTGCACCTTATTTGATTTCTGAAATCACCCCACCTACCCCTTCTTCGAACACTGTTCCAACGGAGATGCGTGAGCTGTCAGAAGATGAGTCCAGGAAACTTAAAGCAGCCATCAACGTGTTCCCATCCTTTGCTACTCTTGGCTTAGGGAAAACCACGCTGGAGGAACATGAAATTGACACAGGGGATGCCGAACCTATTAAACAACGACACTACCCTGTTTCTCCAGCGGTACAGGAGCTTTTATATGAGGAACTGGATAGGTTACTTGCCATGGGTATTATTGAGGAAAGTAATAGCCCATGGAGCTCTCCAGTAGTCTTGGTACGTAAACCCGGCAAAAACCGGATGTGCCTCGACTACCGGAAAGTTAATGAGAAGACGAAAAAGAGTGCCTATCCTTTGACTCATGTACAGGCCGTGCTAAGTCGTATTTCAGATACACACTATATCTCTAGTGTGGATCTGAAAGACGCCTTCCTGCAAATACCGCTTGAGAAAACATCGAGGGAAAAGACAGCATTTACGGTTCCCGGCAGGCCCTTATACCAATTCAAGGTAATGCCCTTTGGTCTTTGCAATGCACCTCAACGTCTTTGCAAGTTAATGGACAAAGTGATTCCCCATGAATTGAGAGAAAACGTTTTTGTTTATCTGGATGATCTCCTGATAGTTACACGTACCTTCGAAGAGCATATACAATACCTTAACATCGTTGCCGAAAGACTAAAACAAGCTGGTTTAACCATAAATGTGGAAAAATCAAAGTTCTGTTTTAAAGAGCTTAAGTATTTAGGTTACGTCATAGGTGATGGTTGTTTGAAGACAGACCCAGCAAAGGTATCAGCGATACGAAGTTTTCCGATTCCGCAAAACCAAAGACAAGTACGAAGATTCCTGGGCATGTCAGGATGGTACCGTAGGTTTGTCCGCGATTATTCTACCTTAGCGGCCCCTATAACTAACACCCTGAAAAAGAATACAAAGTTTGTATTTGATAGCGACGCGTTGGATTCCTTTAATAAAATCAAGGATATGCTTACGTCTGCACCCATTCTTGTGAACCCAGACTATAGCAAGCAATTCATAATTTTGTGCGACGCATCGTCTACTGGCGTAGGAGGAGTTTTGTGCCAGAAGGACGACGAGGGCATAGAACGACCAATTTTCTACTATTCGCACAAGTTAAATAAGGCCCAATGCAACTATAGTGTGACAGAGCGGGAATGCTTGGCAGCGGTTTTAAGTATTGAACAGTTCCGACCGTACATAGAAGGGTATCACTTCGTTGTAGTAACCGACCATGCAAGTTTGAAGTGGTTGATGGGTCAAAAGGACCTCAGCGGGAGATTAGCTCGTTGGAGTCTAAAGCTTCAAGGATATGACTTCGGTATTGAGCATCGCAAGGGTTCACAACATGTCGTACCAGACGCTCTTTCGAGAGTATATGCTACGGATGCTGTGAGCCTGGAGGCCTTATCGAATGATTATCCTTCCGATGTGCTGCACGTTGATCTAACAGATCCCAGTTTCAAATCTGCGGAATATGTTAAGATCATTGACAACATCGAAGAAAAAAAAGAACAGCTGCCAGATCTTCAAGTCTCGGACAATTTCGTGTATAAGAAGATCTTGCACAGCACAGGAAATCCTCTAGAGGACGACCAAACTTGGAAGCTTTGGGTTCCTTCGCAGCTGACTCACCGTCTGATAGCTTTGGCTCATGAACCACCCAGGGCTTCGCATGGCGGCTTGGGTAAGACCCTTTATAGACTACGACAACAGTTTTTTTGGCCCAATATGGCCTCGCAAGTGAAAATGTATGTTGCAAGTTGTGAAACCTGCAAAACTTCTAAGGCATCAAACCAAGTCCTTCGTCAACCTATGGGTAAACCTTTTGTCGTGGAGCGCCCATTCCAACATATTTACATAGATTTTTTGGGGCCATATCCTCGGTCAAAAAACGGTAATGTTTTCATAATAATTGCTCTTGATCAGCTGACAAAATTTGTTGTCATTCAGGCCTTGCGGAAAGCAACCTCAGAAATTGCAATTAAATTCTTAAACGAACAGATATTGTGCATGTTTGGTGTCCCTGAGTCCATTTTGTCAGATAATGGTAAGCAATTCACCAGTTCGTCATTCGCAAAACTCTTATCGTCATATGGTATTAAGCATATCAGAACGGGGGCGTATGCTCCCCAAGCGAATGCCAGCGAACGGGTGAATCGCTCCATTCTTGCCGCAGTCAGATCCTATATCGGAAAAGACCAAAGGAACTGGGATGCCCAACTCCCATTTATAGCTTGCGCTCTGAGAACTGGCTTACATTCAGTCATCGGGATATCACCTTATGAAGCCTTGTTTGGGCAAAAGATGATAGAGCATGGGGCTGATTTCGAACTACTTCGGAAGCTTGGTAGTGTAAACAGCTCGGAAATCAACCTCATTCCCAAAGCATCTAAAATGAACATTATCCATTCCGCCTTGAAAGAATCTCTTGACAAAGCTCATTTGTCATATGAACACCGATATAACTTAAGAAGTAGGGATATAGCATATAAAGTAGGAGATGTGGTATTTAAAAGAAATTTCGTGCTAAGTGACGCAACTAAACGAGTGAACGCGAAATTATGCCCTAAATTTATCAAGGCAAAAATTAAGAGAGTTGTTGGAAATAGTCTCTACGAGCTGGAAGACGATAGTGGGAAGGTGTTAGGCATCTTCCATTCAAAAGATATTAAAAAGTAAATTTTACCATATATCCGGCCAGCTCTAGTCTGTGCATTAGACTTTCTACTCGGGCGTGGGTCGAGTCCAAAAAAAAAAAAGAAAAAAAAAATTATAAATTTCAAAATCATGTTATTCGTTTCAGTCCTTTATCATTTCAGTCGCCCAAAGGCTTTTAAATGTTAAAGTTTTGTGGGAAACGACCCTTGGAAACGTTTAAATTTGATTTTTCCATTCTCTCGAAAAATTAAATTGAAATAGAATTTAAAGTCAACAGTCAACAGTTTTAGAATCTCTGATAGTGTCATCTTATATTTTAATTTTTGGACATTATTTTTTTTTTATCATTTCCTGTTTAATATTCCACTCAATTTATGTGGAATGTAATTATGACGATGGAGATGGTTTTCTAAACGAAAGACTTTTTCGCTTCAATAAAAGAGATCATCGGTGATGAGAGGAGATTTGGTTGCTCATGCTCACCATCTATAATTGTTATCATGTTCGAATCGGAAATTGAGAGTACAATGTAATAGCTAGATCGAGAATGAACACCACTACATTCACCATTTCCATCATGGAAGCATTTCCGATGATGATGTCTGCCCCAATTTTGACTGAAGGTATCATATTTCGTCACACATATTTCAGAAAAATTCTAAAATAATTTTTGAGATGAAATATGGTATTTTTCAGTCTAAAGTTTGGTCATAAATCTGTTCATCCGGAATCGTTTTGACGCCATTTTCGAATCCCGCTCATGTTCGAATCGGAAACGTGTCAGGGTTGAGCGTGGGATATAAAAGGCTTGACGAAACAGCAAAAGGCTCTCTTTGCAATTTTGTCTTTTCGGTAGCTGCAACTTGGCAGCTTGGCGCGTCTATCTAGCCAAGAAAGAAAAAAAGGGAATTTCAACTCGGCGGCGTGAAAAAAAGAAAATAATTTAATACCCTACCGAAAAAGCGTCGCAAAAGCTGTTAAATTAAAGTAGAAAAGAAAAGTAAAACGCGCTTATCGAAACCCTTCCAAATCCCGGAAAAGTTAATTCGAACGAAAAAAAAAGAAGTAGGTACGAGTAAGACCGCGTGACCGTCAAAATCAAACGCCAAAAGGACTGTCTGCATCATAAAAGACCGGTTATCGCGCTGTATAAAAACTCGTTGCCGAAAAAAAATAAAAAGAAATATAAAACAAAAAAATAAATCGCGAAAAAAATTCTCTAGAACGTGTAAAAAAAAAGGTCTAGTTAACGTGCTGCGTACAACTTTTGCCCTAAGAAAAAGAAAAAATTAGGATTAAAAATAGGTCTCAACAAAATATAATCCTAAAACGTGCAAAAAAGGGGGATACAGAAACCCTAGTTCGTTTAGAAAAGTTGCCCTGTAAAGCAAAAAAAAACGAAGAAAAAAAAAAGTGCAGAAAACGTGTAAGATATAAAATTCCAAAAAAAAAAAACAAAAAAAATACCACATTTTATAATGGAAAACATGCAGAAACTGAATACCTAGCGTCATAAAAATTTCCCTACGATATACCAAAAAAAAAACTATCTACCCATGCATATAAAAAAAAAATAAATAGTCTAGAAAAAAAAACAATAGAAAAAAAAACTTAACCAAACCCAAAAAAAAAAAATAGTCAAAACTACCCTCCCAAAAAAAAAAATTCCGCTGTCAGTATATAGTGAAAATCAATTAATGGAACAAACACCAGTGCCAGTAGAGTGATCTCGAACCGAATCTCCATCCACAACTTTAGACGACGTCATCTCCATCTTCATCATTTCAACAGCATCAGTGAATCGCAATATTGTTTTTTTTTATTTTTTTTATCTCTAATGTTCTATTAATCAAAAGTTTTTTTTATATATTTCCATCAGTCTTTAATAATATATTTTTCTCTCTCCCATACTCTAATCAAAAATAATAATAAAAATAAATAGTATACCCTTTATAATCCAATTCAAAATTAAATTTTAAAATTAATAGAAAAATAACATAACATAACGTAAAAGAAAAAAAATCAATAAACCTAATCGATTTAGGTTCTATTGTTCCAATCAATATATCCAGTCGGTGCGTGTGATTGGATTGTGGATCGAATGAGTATTTAATATTTAATCTAAGATTTTTTAAACCATTTTAACAACAGCTTTGGAGCGGTGCACCCCATCAAACGCTATCAAATATTCAGGAATTCTGGTAAGTGTTCATATAATAATAAAAAAAAAAAAACATATATTATATTAAATTTTTTTTTTAAATAATTATTCGATAAACAATATATGATCTACACTATAACCGTAGGTAAAAGAAAGTCATGCTTAAAGCTCCTAATGGAACGATAGAACTTTGCGAGATAAATGGTACACATACTATACCTACAAAATTATTGCGGTGAATTCAAATTAGCTAGTTTTCGCCTATTAAAGAGAAATTATGAACGCCATAATTGAATTTAGAAAATTTTGATTAGAGACAGTGAGGTGACGAATTTTATTTTTATTCTAAATTTGTTTTTTTTTATATATATATATATTTTTTTTGAACAAGGATATATTTTTATTATGTTACCTCAAGCTTAGGATATAAGAAAAATTTTCCAAATTACAATGATACTAATAAATATCCATCCGTTCTTTTAGTTTACGTTAGAAATTTGATTTTTTTTTCTTCATTTTTATATTTTTTTTCTTGATTTAGGAAATAAGTACTACTATTCAAACTTTCAATTTTGGATATGTATTAATTTTTAAATAATAAAATTTATATGAAACTAAATCAAAAAAAAAACAAACATAGACTGTTGGCTTCAAATTAATTTCAAATTGTTTAGGATTTATTTTTATTTCAACATTTGTTAGATTAAGTTTATTTTCCAATAAAATTGAAAAGCAAAGGTATAAAATGAAATCACTGCATTTAGACTACTTATTTGTTCCGCTCACTGGTTGATTTTTTTTTACCGTGGGAAGTTGCTTTGGGAAAATTTCAGATTTTGAGATCAGTTATTTAACTATGGACTGTAACTAGAAGATGTCATTGGTGGGTGTGACCCTGACCATGGGTAAGCGAACGATCGCAAGGCACAGAAATAAAAATCGGATGTAAAGATGATGGTACAACTTTTTCAATACGCACTGATGAGTATTACTTTTTTTATTATGCTTAGTTTTTCAGTTTAGTTTTTTTAGTTTCAGTATGATAATTAGGGGTTATTATTTAAAATCGAGGACATAATAACCACGGTTATATCCAATAGGGATATGCGGGTGGGAACTACCTCTGAGGGGCTACTTCACCTCGCTCCTCCTCACTTGAAATTTTTGTTGAATGTTTTCGCCTAGTGCGGGACGACTTCGGGCTCTGCTTTTTTTGAACCCGTTCTTTTTTTTAAATATCCTCCGGCATGTAAACGTAACAAACGTCTAGTGCTACGACAGCAAGGACCCCCCCCACCGACGAGCTAGGACGTGCTGAATACTAGCATGCCGCGCTGTCTTGGCCTGGACACCTTCCTTTCCTGCTGCCAGGATCAGCTCATGGTTCCTGTAAGCCATGGGGTGTAATGGTGGTAAGGGAAGGGAAGGTATAAGGATTCATCGATAGGATGTTCACGTATGTGCTGCTGTTGTTTTTGATCCTGGGTTTTAGCACCTCTGTGTTTCAGGAGATTTCAGAACCAACTATCGATGAGTCCTGCCGACTACACCTTCGGTTCCGTTACAACTTATTTAGTTTAAAAAGAGTTTTTGTTATAATTTCTCGTGTTTTTTTTTTGAAGGAACGTACATAAAAAAAAAAAATTAAATCAATCACGTTGAGTGTTCTGAAATCTCGATAAATTGGTGTTTTTATTTTTATCCTAACATTTCTCATCTCCGAGTTTTAGCGATCCAAAATTTTGTTCCAAGTTTTACAAATATCTTAGTACAAAACCTTAACGGTAAAAAATAAAAAAAAAGTAAAAAACATCACGTTTGTGGTTTGAGGCATTCTACTTGTGACATATTTTACTCTCATTAAAAAATTATTTTTGTGGCGGGGATCCTCTGCCAAAGAAAAAACTTCATTAAATTCAAAAATTTTTCATTAAAAAAATATTAAAAAACGAAATAGAAAAAAACTAAAAGAACATCACGTTTAGAAAAATTCCCGCCCTACAAAACGGTTTTTAAAGTTTTGAAAAATCATCACTACATATCCACAGATCCTCATCCAAAGGAATTTTGATTTTTCAATGCAGCGATCTTCAGCTTAATTTTTTTGAAGAAGATTGAAAACATCGTTTGTGCCTGATTTGATGTTTCTTTTTGTCTGCTTACTTACTATTATTAATTTTATTTACCTGAACAATATACCTAATATTTGTATAATAAACTTTTCCTAAAAATAAGTATACTGTTATCTAATGTGGTGATGTAAAAAGTCGTTACTTTTGAGTAATCGTTACTTTAGTTACTTTTTCCAAAGTAATCGTTACCTTTGAGTGGTTAATTTGATTACTTTTTGGCAAAAAATATTATATTAACATTTTTTTGTTCAATACATAAATCCATTCATTGGAAGCAAAAAGCAAAAACTTATTAGGTTTGTTCGTTGAGCCCTGAAGTCGCCCTGGGGGTTGCCCCAAAGCGTTTTTTGAAAACCATGAACTCACCCTAACAATCAAATTCTCTGTTGTATATTTTTGAGAAATAGGCCACTAGTTTCTTTAAATATACAATTTGAGTTTTAATTTCATGTAAACATTATATAAGCATAATAATTCAAAACAAATTGTATTCTTTTTATAATTCTACTAGCTGACACGGCAAACTTTGTTCCACCTATAATTGATTAAATTTTTACTGTTTCTTTCGAGAGTCGAAAGCTCCAATTGTTATGACGACTTTCCGAATTTTTTGACTTAATTTTCCAATTTTTATCTCCATAGTATGATTATTATTGTTCAATTCAAATCCCACAAAAAAATATCCATTCAATTTGGATGATGTTCAGCCGCATTCAGTGCGTACGAACAAAAAACTACTTCTGAAAGTTTGAAATTTCAAGATGGTTTCACGAATTTCTGACTTTGTCGGTTGAATTTTCTAATTTTCGTTCGAATTTTTTAATTTTCGACTCTTTAATACAAATTCAGCAAAAAAATATCCCCATATGCAAATGGAATGATGTATTGCCGAGTTATGCGCGTACGAACACAATTTCATTTCAGAAATTTTGAGATTTCAAAGGATTTTCACGATTTTCGTATTTCCCGGCGGCATTTTCTAACTTTCGGTAAAATTTTCCAATTTTGTTCAATTTTTCAATTTTTCCTCTAACTACGCGCATGAATGTGGGTCACACCCAGCATCCTTTTCTTTTTAATATTCGATGCTCCTGATGTCAAAAACTAAAAACTAGATGAGTAAATTCCTTTTGGTTTTTTAGAAAATTGAAAATAACAAAATTAAGTTTTTCTTAAATTCGGTTTCCATCTATTTACATGTAAAGTTTTGAAAAAAAATTAGTTTGAACGCAATTTTTTTTCTTTTTCAAAGTGGAGAAATATATCCCCTTCTATAAGATTTTTTTTCTTATCTCGATTCAACCTACACATCCCAACTTTATTTACATCGTATGCGAATCACCCTGTATAAATAAGAGAAAAAAAACTGTGGAAGCAGAAGTAGGTAAGTACAAGGATTTGTTAAGCCTAGTACGCAAATAGGGAAAAATTTTTCCCGAAACAAATTTTGTCTTCAGTATTTTTTAGGCAGTACGCAGTTCACGCGCAAAATTGTGACGTTTGTTCCCGTTGTAGGGAGAAGTTTCCACTAAATTTTGCCAGGAAAAATAATGTTCGAAGCATTATTTTGCTGCAAAAATTTTGACAGGTTGCACCATAATCTCGATCAACTATTGTTTGTTGATGATTTTACAAAAAGAAAACAAAGGAAGATAAACATTAATTTTGCGTGCCTTTTCCAACATTTTTGTAGAGATAAAATTTGTTTTTCCCCATCTGCGTATTAGGCCTTAGGAGTTAAAATTTCTTAACGAGCCAAAAAATCTTGGAAAATTGACAAAATTTTACTACAGCTTTTTTGTATTCGATAAGTTGAAGCGCTTGAGCAATTGAAATGAGAAATCTAAACGATTTTAAATGTCCATCAAAGAAGGTTCATAACAACTTCAAAAATTTTGCAATGAAATTAATTTTTGATGAACAAAATGACAAAAAATGTCAGAAACTTTGTATACATATTGTTGTACTGAAAATAATTTACCTTCAGTTTCATTTGCTGAAACGTCTCAACAAACGATATTTTTTTTAGCATATCATAAACGTTTCAAAAAAGTTTTATTAAAGATAAAAATATTTTGTTTACATTTTGACTATATGTTAAGCTAACAATCGGGTCGCATTGAAATGCTCGCGCATTATCTTATTATAAAAACCTAGATGATAAAAAATTCGTCTACAAATATATTATGATGTAGGTACCTGTATTCTTTTCAACACGTTTCGTTTGTAAATTTCATTAAATCGTAAAAAACACAAAGGAAAAGGTTTATCAGAATTGTTTCAAATATGTAACCAACGAAAAAATAAATAATAAACTTTCTAAACATCTTTATCAGATAAAGAGCCTAAGGGCCCTTATTTGGCAATGTCTTTAGATTTAAACAACAATAGTTTTACACTTCATGTCTATATACGTAACGTAAAACAAATACATAGATTTCAAACCGATTTCTATTAATAGCAATCAATAGCCTGTGGAGTGAAATTTGATTAAAAAACATTTTTCATTTATGTAGATTATAATGTAGAATTCATTTTCACAATAAATAAACCACCACGTAATTAAAAATATTGCCCATAAAATGAATCAATGACTTACTTTTGGATGATATTTTCCGTTAAGTAATTGCGAAGAATAATTATAAAGAAGATACCAGTATGGAAAAAAAGGACTTGACACTTTAGAAAAATTAAGCAAAATATATACAAACGATCATATTAATAGAACAAATAATAGATAATTATTATCTACCGGCTCGGCTGTGTTTTTCATTTATTCACTCTCCAATAAAAGACAAGGTTTTTTTTGAGCAAGTAATATACTGTTCAACCGTCGCACAGTGGGGCAGCTCTATAGAAAATTTTAAGCAACGGGACAAAAATGTTGTTTTTCTCAATTAATACGGTATTTTTTGATAAAACATGGAAGAACTTTTTTTGGTAAGTCACCTATGCTAACTTAACCACGCTGTTAAAGTTGATCAAGTTGGTGCGAGAAAGAGAATAAAAAAAAACAGATTTTTGAGAGACTTTTTTGTTTATTTTTTTTTTTCTTATAAAGAGTAGTGAAAAAAATGTCAAGTGATATTTCTGATATTGATGAAGGTGTGTAGTTTTTATTTTAAGAAGAAAAATTTGGAAAAACTTGTTTTAGTATATAATTCCAAGGTTACAAAAATTAGCTTTTTTTCTAAGGTCTCACATGAAACTTAGAACAATATCTTCCGTTTCGGCATTTTTCAACCAGGTTTGTGAGTGTTGCCAGATGAACAGATATTTTCTGAATATAAATCAAAAAATAAATGAATTTTTTTATTTAAAAATGATTAAAACCACCATTTTTTTAATGGTTATGTAATTACTTATCAGTAACCCATTTTTTTTTGTTTTTTTTTTAATTAGTGGGCTGCAAAATAAAAAAACAAGTTTTTCTTTATATTTTTTCATTGTGTTTTGAGGTGCTATCTTTGCCATGCAACTTCCAAAGATTTTAACGATATTGACAAAATGATGCAGCAACCAATAAACGAGGATTATTTATCATTTGGATTGTCTACCTTGCATGGGTGGATTCGCTTATTTGAATGTCTCCTACTTGTTGCATATAAGCTTCCGGTTAAAGAATGGCGAACAAATGAAAAAACAGAAGTTATTGTTAAACAAAATAAACTGCGAATTCAAAAAGAATTCAAAGAGAAAACAGGTTTAGTCGATAAACCTAGGCCTAGCTACGGGAACACCAATACAGACAATATGGCAAGAAGGTTTTTTGAAAATAGCAGCTTACCTGCTTCCATAACGGGTGTCGATTAAGCTTTAATTGTAAAGATTCATATCATCTTACAATGTTTGACAAGTGGTTTTAAGCTCAACCCACAAAAGTTTCAATCTTTTTGTGAGGAAACCGCTAGGTATTTTGTACTTTTATACCCCTGGTATTATATGAGCACTACCGTTCATAAAATTTTAATACACGGGCATCATATTATCACAAATTGTTTGCTTCCAATTGGCCAACTAAGCGAGGAACCCTTAGAATCTCGAAACAGAGATTTCTAAGTTTTCAGAGAGCAATATAGCAGAAAATCTTCCAGAAAAGATACGTTGACTGACATTTTTAATCGAATGACGATTTCTTCGGATCCTTCGGTTTCAAGTTTAAATCGAAAAATAAATATAAACAAAAAAAAAAAAATTCATCTTGAAGCTATTTAAATGTGTGAAGTAGAAAATGTCGTATGTTATGATTCTGATTAAGAATACATAAATAAGTTAAAATAAAAGTTTGTTATATTATTATTTCTTTAATTTTTCATTAGTACTGTGTTTTATTTATAACTCATTTATGTGAAGTAATGTTGTTTGAACCAAATAAAATTAATATATGTACCTAAGTTATTTTTATTTTATCAAAAACATTAAAACTTGAGTTTTCTAGAATAACTCAAGAACTAATAAAGATTTTCGCACTTGGTTTTCAAAATCTTGCTAAAAATTGTTAAGAACATTGAATATTTAGTAAAAACATACCACTTATAAAAGCAAAATTTTGAAAAAATCAACTTAAAAATAAAAAAACTACAATTTTTTTCAAAATTTTAAAATTAAAATTTTTTTTTTCAAAAACTATACACTTTAACAACTTTGATGAAAAAGCAAATTAAAAAATTCAGTATTAGCTTTCCAAAAAGCTATAGCGGATTACTATACGACCTTTTTTTTAATTTTTAATGTTTTTTTTTTTTAAACTTTAAGTCAACTTTTCACAAAATTGCCCCTCCCGCCTAAACTAGGGCAGTTGAATCTCCCCTCCCATACAATTTTTTTCTTAGGCTTTATTTATTTAAAAAAAAAAATCAACTTTTTCGTGCCTGTTTCGCGTTTAAAAATGATATTTTTTCTATACAAAACTTACTTAAATTCAAGATAACACTTCGCTTTCATCATAAAATCAGAAAAAGTTGCAAAACAACACTCAATTCCTAGTGAACATAATTATTATCACAAAACGACCTATCTTGCCCCACTGTGCGTCGCGCTGCGTATCTTAAAACGTATGAAAATGATTTATTGTATACCGACGAGTGACAATTTTGAATAAGTTCTCAATCACTGAAGCTTTTAGTAGCTTTATGTATTTTTTAGGGCATAAGTATTGGTGTAAAAAAAACAAAAAAACAATTTGAACTCCTTTTCTTACGGTTCATGATTGGAGAGCTTTGGCTAGTTAAAATTATTAGGTTTGAAAGATATACCTAATATCCTAAGCGATAGATCCTGCAGATATTGGGTTTTTGACAAGTTTATATTAAATCTTAAATGTAGATTATTTGAAGCCTTTTATAAGGTTAGAATCCATTTTTCCAAAAGAAATGTTTTAAAATACCGTCTTCTAAAATACTGCTTTTTTAAAATGCTGTTTTCTAAAATCCCGTTTATTCAAAATGTCGTCTTTTTATGATCCCGCTTCAAAAATCCGGCATTATCCCGCTAATCCCGTTAAAATTTATTAAACATGAAGTTATTTTCCTATCTTCCACGTTTTATACTTTTCAAATATTAACTTTTTTCTTTATTTTGCAAAAATTATTCAAATCCATGGTAACGGCAAACGGTTTACCGTAACAATTTATTGCATTAACAAGTGGTTGAGGTGAAACATATTGTATTTTTTAATTAGACAAAAAAGCGCTAGGTTGTAAAAAAATAGCTAAAGGAACAATTGCGATGTAAACAGAAGTAGAAAAAAATTAAAACGGCTAAGCTAAATTACATAAAAAAATAATGTAGGTATTCACTTATTTTTAACTTCCTATTGGAAGTTATTGTAATCGGTCCGATTTTTAAAATTGAAAATTTTGACATTTCTCGACGTTTCGAGGTCTCTGGAGTCGGATTACATTGTTTTTAGAGAGATGTCTGTGTACCATGTATACGTTCGTTCGTTCGGAAGCTTTTTTTCGTTCACGATAACTCGAGAACGCGTAGAGATATCGACTTCGTGTAAATTTTATTTTAAAGATAATAAAGCCGTTACGTGCTGAAAGGATTTTCAGAAAAATTCAATTACCGGATTTTTTTATTATAGTAATTTTAAAAAAAGTTGTAAAATGGCTTGTTTCTCGAATATCTCTAGAACAAATAAAGCTATCAACTTCGGCCTGGTTTCGTTCTATTAATAAAAGTGAAAAATAGGTAGTACTTAAAAAAAATCAACCCAAAGTTTTTTTTTTTTTTATTAAAAAAACCATTAATAATTGTTAAAAAATATCGATTATCTTGAGAACACGCAAAGATATTAAGTTCGGGTTAATTTTTTTTAATACACAAAGTTATAGCTGATAATCGATAAAGTTTGTAAAAAAATTGAATTAATGGTTTTTTTCTAGGCCAAGAAAACTGCAAAAAAAAACTGCTCAAAATTGTTAAAAAATGTTTTTCGGCAGGAATATCTCAAAAACAACAAATTATATTATCTCGGAAATAATTTTAATCTACACATAATACCATAATTAGCTATAGATAAGGTTTGTAAAAAAAGTTCAACTGACGGTTTTTTTTTCTAGGCCAAAAAAACTGCAAAAAAAAAAATTTTAAAAAATGCTAAAAATTGTTAAAAAATGTTTTCGGCTCGAATATCTCAAAAACAACCAATTATACTCAGAAATAATTTTAATCTACACATAATACCCATAATTAGTTATAGATAAGGTTTGTATAATATCGGGTATCGAGTTTCAAAGGGCACCAATAGGAAGTTATCAGTGTGGGTCAAACCCAGCCTCTTTTTTAATTGCTTATCATCCAGCTTTTGATTGCAAAAGCGGGATAAAAAAAAAACGGGATTATAAAAAAACGGGATTATAAGAAACGGGATTAAAAAAATCGGGATTATAAAAAACAGGATTATAAGAGTTGATGAATTAATATTATTTTCGGTAGATACATTCAAATTTTTATTTCATTTTTATTTTTCAAATTTTCAAATAACATAAAAGTTTTGACCTTTTATTTTTTATAGTATTTTATTTGTATTGAACTTTCAAAAAAAAAAAAAAATAATCAGAGTAGCCTGGCACTCAGATGAATTTTCTTAGTAAATCTTATGTTTTACTCAGTTTTGTCTGTTTGTCATAATTTTTGAGAATAAAAGATATTAATGTGAACGTTTATGTAATTTATTAATCGCAATGGAACGGACTAGAAGAGCCTTTAAATGTACTTTATTTGGTGAATATATGATCCCTACTTCTACTTATGAAGAAATAATGAAGTGTTACGAGTGGATTAGGCACAACTTCAAAACAAACAAAAAAATAACAAAATAAGTGCGCACTTTTTTACATTATCAAAACATTTTTTTTAAATACAGTATTTTGAAAAGCAGAATATTGAAATAAAGAATTTTACTCATAGAGATTTACTCAAATACAGATAATGAACATTGAAAGTTTGAATGAAATGAAATCTTATATTACAACAATTTTCCTTGTACCTACTGTCTATATATATCTATTAAATTGTAAGGAAAACAAAATTCGGAAAGTTGCTACACTCAAGCCCCATTACACATATTATGTACGGCTACATGAAATTTGGTCTTAATGAAAAATTACCCTAAACAAAATATAATAAATATCCCCAAAATTGGAGAAATTACCCCATTTTCAAAATGAAAAAATTACACCCCAACTAAATGAAAAAAAAGCCATTTTTCATACTTAAATTAAACCGAAAAATGAAAAGAAGCGCTAAAACAATGAAAAATGACCCGAATTCATAAAATATCAATTTTTTGTTGTTGTTGTTGCTTTTTTATACATTTTTGGGGAAAATTTTCATTTTTTGTTTGTGTCTATTTTTCAATGGGCCAAATTTCATGTAGCTATTTTGCACCTTTAATTTAAAATTGATCATATTAAGATGTCAATGTAAAACCTTCTCAAAATACTCAAATTCTATAATAAATTTTGCAAATAACACATTTCAGACTTGTACCAATATTGCTGAAGAATTCTAAGTTTCATCGTTAAATTCTACAATTTCCACATATCGAGGTTTAACAGGAATATATTCACGAAAATAGAGTTAATAAAACGTTGGTTACAAATAAGTCTTTTACTCGTTTTTAAAGAGATCGTACTTCAATGAATTTTTGTACAAGTAAATGCAAAAAATTCTATTTGTACTTATACATGCTTAACAATGATATTCTTAACAATTTTTTCTTCGAAATATAGAACTTAGACATAACCATTATTTTGGTAAACAGAATTTTACACTTACAGCATTTTGAATATACAGATATTTGGATATACAGAATTTTGAACTACAGAATTCTTAAAAACAGAATTTTGTTCGTACAGTATTTTCAAAAAAAGAAAAAACAGAATTTTGGTCATACAGGATTTTGATAGCCAGAATTTTGACCCGCTCCCCTCAACAAACGATATTTTTTTTAAAAGCATATCATAAACTTTTCAAAGCTATTTTATTAAAGATAAAAATATTTTGTTCACATTTTGACTATATATTAAGCTAACAATCGGTTCGTATTGAAGTGTTCATTATCTTATTATAAAAGCCTATATGATAACAAATTCGCCTACACTGATGTTCGAATGTAACACTAATTTTGAATTAAGTAGGTACCGTTATTCTTTTCAACACGTTAGTTAATATCATTAAATCGTGAGAAACATAAAGGAAAAGGTTTATCAGAATTGTTTCAAATATGTAACCAACGAAAAAATAAATAATAAACTTTCTAAACATCTTTATCAGATAAGGAGCCTAAGGGCCCTTTTTTGGCAATGTCTTTAGATTTAAACAACAATAGTTTTACACTTCATGTCTATATACGTAACGTAAAACAAATACATAGATTTCAAACCGATTTCTATTAATAGCAATCAATAGCCTGTGGAGTGAAATTTGATTAAAAAACATTTTTCATTTATGTAGATTATAATGTAGAATTCATTTTCACAATAAATAAACCACCACGTAATTAAAAATATTGCCCATAAAATGAATCAATGACTTACTTTTGGATGATATTTTCCGTTAAGTAATTGTGAGGAATAATTATAAAGAAGATACCAGTATGGAAAAAAAGGACTTGACACTTTAGAAAAATTAAGCAAAATATATACAAACGATCATATTAATAGAACAAATAATAGATAATTATTATCTACCGGCTCGGCTGTGTTTTTCATTTATTCACTCTCCAATAAAAGACAAGGTTTTTTTTAAGCAAGTAATATACTGTTCAACCGTCGCGCTGCGTATCTTAAAACGTATGAAAATGATTATTGTATACCGACGAGTGACAATTTTGAATAAGTTCTCAATCACTGAAGCTTTATATAGCTTTACGTATTTTTTTAGGGCATACGTATTGGTGTAAAAAAAAAAAATGAACTTCTTTTCTTACGGTTCATGAATGGAGAGCGTTTGGCTAATTAAAATTATTAAGCGGCCCATACACACAACACTTGTGTCGACACTGGTGTCGGTGTACTCAAATGTGGTGTGTGTATGGGCTAGTGTCTACACCGATTTCGTTGCCGAACACGGTGTCAAGAAAATCAAAATCTTTTGACTTTTTGTGTCGGTGTTGCTAAATGTGTTGCGTGTATGGCGGAAGGCCACACTGGTGTCATGACACCGGTGCAAACACTTGTGTTGTGTGTATGGGCCGCTTAAGGTTTGAAAGATATACCTTATATCCTAAGCGATAGATCCTGCAGATATTGAGTTTTTGACAAGTTTATATTAAAACTAAAATGTAGATTATTTGAAGCCTTTTGTAAGGTTAGAATCCATTTTTCCAAATGAAATGCATTTTCTTTGAGTTTAAACACCTTAATCTTGTGGATTAATAGAATTCAAGATAACAATTAGGGCTGGCAACGAGACGAGACCAGGCGAGACTTTTGTCAGTCTCGTCTCGGTCTTGGTCTCGCCTAACCAAGTCTCGTCTCGATCTCGGTCTCGCCTTTTTCTCCTGAAAATTTTAATGTGCCAGTCTCGGTCTCGGCCTCGGTCTCGGTCTAGGTCTCGGTCTCGGTTTTTGGTCTTCGTCTCATCCTTAGCCTTGGTTTCTTTCGTGTTTTTTGGTGGTAAAAAGATATTCTATAAGACGCCTGTTTAGATTGAAAAGATAGAGTACGATATCTCGGCAGTTTGTTGGTAAGAAAAATGCGGGGTGTGGAGTCTTGTGTGAAGCACGAACAAAATGTATAAAATAGACTCGTGAGCCTGTTTTTTCTTTTGTTGTTGTTTCAAACAGTGAAATTGTAAAATTGTTGTTTTTCTTTCAATGTATTTTGAGGCGAATCAAAGTTTTTTAAGTAAATACGATGAAACTTGCCAGTCAGTACCCATGCTTCCCGTTATCTGAACAGGGCCAAATGCATGCAATAGTTAACAATTGTTTCTAAAATAAAAAAAACTATACGACTGGGATGCACGTAATTGTTCTAAATATGCCTATATTCTTATCAAGTATATTTAAGAGTTTAATACTACTTTTATATGCAGCATCAAAAAATCGAGTTAGATCAGAACTTGACATTCAACGCAAGTTTTTTTTTCACTTGAGTTGAATCCATTTTTATTTAAGTTGAAATAACATTTTGAAGAATGGTGTAAATTAATTTATTTCATAACAAAAACAAATAAATTTTTAAAAAAAGACTACATAAACGCTCGTAGTTTGGAAAAAAAATATTACCCAAACGTCAAAATATAGTTTGGTGCCTATCTTTAAAGCCACTCTCAAATTACATTGAAGGATGGCCCCTATTTAAATGGATTAAAAATACTCTCAAAATTCAAATTTTACCTCAGAAAATCACAAAAAAGTTTTCCGCAGCAAAAAATTAAATCGGAAAACAAATTTTAGCAGTGCACCTGAGTATAAAACTATGTACATATGTGGTTCGATATTTTAACGCGCATATAATATTTTAAATTTAAGCCTAGTATACAGTTCCTCCGCGAAAAAAAAATACTTATTATTATTATTATTATTTATTAATCCAAAACATAAATGTACAGATTAATCTTAAAAACTAACAGCCCTAGCTCTATGGCTTTAGGCTGGGATCTTACAATTTTTCTTAAAAATAACTGAATATAATACAGCAGGCTGAAAATCTTAAGGTGGGGGGAGCGATCGGGAATACCAAGGGCGAGCACTACAAAGCTCTCGCTCCTGCCATTCCCGACCGCTCCCCCATTAGTAAAGCATAACTTAGTTTATATTATATACATGTATCGAGTTTGAGATCTTGCAATACTTTAAATACATTTTTTATATTATCCTCTGATGGGATTGAAAGTAGGTTAGTAAATGTTTTTTTGTATAATTTTTCAAAAATATGTTTAATTTTAGTACATTCGGAAGTTAAATGATTAATTGAAATTATGTTGTTTGATTGACAGATGTGGCAAGTGGTAGGAGGTTCGTTTTTTAGTAAGTAGCTGTTCGTTAACCAGGTATGTCCAAGTCTCAAGCGTAGGAAGCACTTGTTCATTTTTGCCGTTGTATTAGAAGGATAGAACGCTGGAATACCTTCTGGGTTAATTGAGGCATAGTGGTGGATGTAAGTGTTCCAATCTTGTTTTTTTTTGTGGCGCCAATGTGTGTCTATAATTTTATCTAGGTCTTTTTTGAGAGGTCGTTGTTGGCTTATATTTGTATTGGGACATATGGAGATGGATTTCGCTACACGATCTGCTGCTTCGTTACCTTTAATCCCGGCATGTCCCGGGATCCAGATAAGTTGTAATTTTGCTCCTTGGGATGTAATGTTATCTCGAATTTTGTTGATATATGGTGAACGGTGTTTAATATTTTTTAGAGCGGTTAGCGTAGATAGACTATCTGTAAAGATTACGGTTTTCTTATTCGATGAAACTGCTAGGTTAGTAGCTTCAAGTATAGCTAAGGCTTCTGTAGAGAATATAGAAAAGTATGATGGGAGCTTCTCGCCAGAAAAAATCTGGCTATCTTTGTTAACAACTGCAAATCCGGTTCCCTCACTGTTTTTGGAGCCGTCGGTGTATAGTATGTTCCAAAGGTTATTGGGATATCTGTCCAAGAGATCAAGGAATAGTTGGGTATACATTTCATTAGGTGTAGTATTCTTCGGGTAATTTGACAAACTGGTGTTAATAGAATCCATAGGAAGCGCCCAAGGAGGGTGTTTTTCGATGCGTATACTTTTTACAATGGGGTTGATTCCAATGACGTCTTTCCCGAAAGTTAGAGCTTTGTAAAGTGTTGAGGGTTGTTTGGGTATCTTCTTACGTCTCAGGATTTTATCTACGTCTTTGTGAATTGGAGAGGCGTATGATTCGTAAATCTTCGGAAAAAGCCTGGATGTCAAAATTTCATTTCGTTCTTCGATGGAGTGAAAGCCGCCTTTTGTCATCATATTCTTGATTGGAGTGGTGCGAAAGGCCTTAAGGCTTGCTCTTATAGCTGCGTGGTAGAATGGGTTTAGGATTTTCAAGTTAGATTTGGCACATTTTCCGTAAATGGTTAGTCCGTAGTCAACTTTAGAGCAAAAAATCATTTTCGTTATGTTAATTAAGGTGTTAGTATGAACAAAACTATTCTGTGATGACAAATATTTTATTACATTAAGTCTAGGAGCTAATTTCTTTTTCAGTTCCATGCAATGATTCTTAAAGTTAAATTTGCTATCAAATAAAATTCCTAAGATACTTAAATTATTTACAGTGGGTATATGAATATTATTAATACTTATGTCAAAGTTATGTCAAAGTTAGGACAATTTAATTTCCTGCAAATATGGAGGTGTTTGTTTTTATTTAAAGATAGCATTGTCCCCGATTGGGTACACCAATTATTTATACAAGTAATAACTTCTTTAAATAAATTAGCTGTTCGTATAATATTGTTACATCTTGATATTAGGTACAAATCGTCTGCGTATAATGAATGATCAATGTTTTTGTATTTTGAAATTATTTCGCTTATGTCATTGTAAGCAATCACAAAAAGGACTACCGAAAGGGGAGATCCTTGTGGTATACCATTTTTAAGAGTATGTAATTTAGAAAGGGAGTTATTAACTTTAGATTTAAAAAAACGGTTCGTAAGAAACGACTTAACAAAATTATACATTTTGGGGCCAATCTTCCATTTTATCAATTTATTTAGAACGATATGGATTCCAATGCGTTCGAACGCTTTCTCGAAGTCAATTGACACAATTGAAATATGATTTTTACATGAGAGTGCTGAGGATACAAGCTCGTCTATGTGAAGAAGCGAATCTATGGTACTGCGGCCGTGTTTGAAGGCAACCTGGTTTAGATTAATGAGATTGTGCTTTTCAATAAACCAAAGCAGTCTTTTGGATACCATTTTTTCTAAAAGTTTGCTAGTGCAGGATAACAGTGAAATTGGCCTGTAACCATTGGTATCTGTTGACTGTTTGTTGGGTTTTGGAATTGGGATATTGATTGCAGTTTTCCATGCCTGGGGCACTATGCCTTGTTCGAAAATATTGTTAAATAGTAGCAAAATGCGTTTTTTTACTTGAAGTGGGGCGTTTTTGATCATCGGGTATGATATACGGTCGGAGCCAGGGGTTTTACCCCTTGACTAAGTCTAGACTGCTTTCAAGTTCAAGAAAGTTAAATGGTAAATCCAGGTGTTTTGCGGATGGAGATAGGCTATGAGTTGAGACGAACTGATTTAACGCTACAAGTTTTGCCTCGCAGAATTGGGAAGAAAAGTTTGAGTCATTGGAGTATGTGGACCAGCGATTGGCGAAATGTTCGGCAATTTGATTTGAATCCGTTAGCGATTCGGAATCAGTATGTATAATTTTTATGGAGTGAGGAATGTAGTTACCTGTTAGGCACTTGACATCTGCCCAGATCTTTTTACTCGTCGTGTTGGGATTAAGATTTGAAGTGAACTTTTGAAAGCTCTCGATTTTAGAAACTTTGGCATTTCTTCGAAAAATTGCATTTGCTTTTCGGTAATTAATTAGATTTGTATCGTTAGGGTATTTTTTAAAAATTTTCCATAGGTGCTGCTTCTTTTCTCGAAAGATGGCAATCTCAGAATTCCACCAAGGAACTATGTTTTTTATTGGTTTGTTTTTTGTTTGTGGGATAGATAAATTAGCTGCAAATCGAAAGCCTTTGCTTATATTTGCTGCTTCTTGGTTGATATTTGTGGATAGTGGTTTGTTGCTGAGGAATTCTATTGTTTTTGTTTGGAAAAGATTCCAGTCGGCGCGGTCGATTAGGAATTTTGGAGTTGGGTTAGAGTAGTTGTTATGACGTTTAAGATTAATGACGGATATTATAGGAAAGTGGTCGCTTCCGTGGAGAAAATCGAGTCTGTGCCAGGCAATGCTAGGTAATATTTGCGGAGATGAAAATGTGAGATCTACGTGTGTAAGCGTGCTATGAGTGGATAAGTGTGTTGGGCTACCATCGTTTAGTAGAGATAAGTTTGAATTTGTTAAAAAGTTTTCAACAATCTTGCCTCTTGCATTTGCAACAGGTGAGCCCCAGAGAGGATTCCAAGCATTGAAGTCTCCAGTGAGCAGTACAGGGAATTTTACAAATTTTAGAATATCTTCTAAGTTGGAAGATGAAAATGGTTGGGTGGGATGGATATAGAGGGATAATACTGTTAATTTTATATCGAGATCAATTTCAACAGCTATTGATGAGATATTTGATGTTATTATTTGAATTTTGTGTGGAACAGATTTATGGATCATAAGTCCTACACCTTGTTTAGCTGTTGTGTTTGTTCTAAAATTGTGAAAATATGTTGCGTATTGTTTTGGAGCTTTAACATTTGTGCTGTCTAAGACATGGGTTTCCTGGAGGGAAATTATATGAGGTCTATGTTCTTTTATTAAAAGCTCTAGCTCATGATAGTTATTAAGATATCCGTTAAGATTCCACTGGAGAATCTTAAGGATGGAATTTTTAGTGGCAGAGGACTTTTGTGCAGTATAAGAGGAGCTATACTGTGAAAAGCCATTAGCGTATACATTATTCTGTTTACTTGTTTGACTCTGTCGCTCCGAAGCCGAACCACTCAAACTCCTGGTGGAGCTTGAGTGTTTCGGCCTCCGAACGACAGAGTCGTTTTTTTTGGTACCAATACTATGTTTAGATGTCTCCATCATCATCGTCATTTTCTGAAATTTTGTCGTAATGCTGACTGATGTAATCGATGGACATCGGTGAAGCTGTTTCAGTTGAGTGGAATGTTCTGTTTGTTATTAATTGTTGGTTTGAAGTGTTGTTTGTAAGTTTAATTGAGTTTGATAAGTTAAGTTGTGAGGATAGGTTTGAGTGTGAATTAAAGTTTGAAGAGAGTGTGTTTGTTTCTACAGTATTTATTGAGAAGTGGTTTGAAGCAGTATTTACATTTGAGTGAGAGTTAAGGTTTGGCAAGCGTGTGTCGGTTATTTTGGAACTGCTTTGAATGGCTGATAAACGAGAGTTATCATTTGACAATGTTTTCGTTGTTGAAGGTAATGAAGGAGCAGGGAGAGGCAAAGTTGGTAAGCTTGGTGTTAGTTTTGGGGTATGATTAGAATTATTTTGCGAAGGTGTGGGAGGGATGTCCCTTGGTTTTTCTGTTTTATTTATTGATTTATTTAGATCTCTTTTTTCTTGGGTGGAATTTATTGATTTTGTTTGAGTAGAAGCAAGGGGGGATGTTGGGGGAGACTGGCTTGATGAGCTTGACGGGATCGGTTGTGTACCGTTTGCTGCAATGGAGGAGTAGGATAAGGCCGGTAAGGGAGTTGGGTTCTGTTCTTCGTAGATTTGTTTCGCTTCAGCCAAGCTGCATTTTTTTATTGTTTTTATTTTAAGAATTTCTTTTGCTTGGATGAACCGTTGGCAATTTGTTGATGATGCTGGGTGGTTATCTGCACAGTTAGCACAAAAAATGCGTGTGCAAATTTCAGAGGGGTGTGGGGGGAGGTTACAAGTGACGCAAGTAGCAGTTCGAGTACACCTTTTCATCGTGTGACCGAGGAGCTGGCATTTTTTGCATCGCATGGGATTTGGGAAGTATTCTTCCACTTTGAGTTTGTACCAACCTACATCAAGAGATGTAGGGGGGCGGAAGAGATCGAAGGTGAAGAGCACTAGCCCAGAGGGAATTTCGACGTTTTGTTCTTTGCCTTCAACTACTCTTTTTTCAATTTTTTTAAATTTATAAACCTCTGTGACGCCTTGGTCACGCATCTCTTCAACGATTTTTTTTTCAGGCAAGTTATTTAGGCAGGGTGCGAAAACAGTGCCTTTGGAGGAATTTAATTGACTATGCAGTGAAATTGAAACTGGGCATAGGTTTGATAGGTTTTTTTTTGAAAGGAAAAGGTTAGCAATTTGTTGGGATTTAACAAGTATAAGCAGGTTGCCATCACGAAGCTGAGTAATGTACTCGTAGGATGTGCTTATGGCGTCGATAGCTTTTTTTAAAAGGAAGACACTAACAGATGTTAGAGGTTGCTTGGGATCTGTTGGGGATATAATTATAAATTTGGGGTTTTTGGAGTTAGAATGGGATGGGATGTCAAAACTGTGAACTGTAGTTGAGTTTATTGTTTTTTTTGGTCTTTTTTTAGGAGGGCCGGTAAGCTGATTAAGCACAGCGAACCGGTTACCCTCGAGCACATTTGGCCTTGAGGCCATATTATATAGACTTCACACTATATGGGCTAGTTTGTCACTCACTTGTTTAATGGGAGATGGAAATAAAGCGAAAGGAGAAGGGGAGAGAAAAGCGCGGGAGAGATTAGATATCAAACTTCGGGAGAGCAGAGGAAACACAATCGAAAACGATGTTGACGGCTCGAAGTTCTTCTTATGGGAGTGATTTTATCGCAAAAAAAAATTTTCTGCTGAAAAGTTTTTTTATTGAACTGTGAACTATCCCCAGAAATAAAAAATTATACTCACCAAAATTCTTTTTCGCGCAAAACATTGTCAGTGACATATAACCACAGATATTTTTTTTTTCGGAAAAAAAGATTTTTTATTTACCACAATAGTTTTTTTTTATTCAAAAGAACTGTATACTAGGCTTTAGCAAAAAAAAACTTGTGAATATTATAAACATTAAACATGAGTCTCAGTCTCGTGTCCAGCCCTAATAACAGTATTTTAAGCGAACTACGTATATTAGGGTGATTCGTTATCTAAATTTTGCGAATTTTGGGTTGTAACAGCAAAAAAAATGTGGCTATTTGGGGTCCTTATGACCTATGCCAAGAATTTTAAGATCTATCGAAAGTAACTGCCTCGAATTTGCATTCAAGGAGTTGATGAATTATTTTCGGTAGATACATTTAAATTTTTATTTTTCAAATTTTCAAATAACATACAAGTGTTGACTTTTTATTTCTTATAATATGTTTTTTGTATAAAAAAAAATAATCAGAGTAGCCCGGCACTTAAATGAATTCTCTTATGTCGTTTTCGATTGGATTTTCAGAGTGTTTCACTAGTTTTTGATTCCAATGGAATAAGAAAAACTTTCTTCCGTAATATGTGTATCTATGTAGAAGTAAAAACTTAAATGAATCCTTCAATAATTTCGATTCCAGAACATCCCAACCAGAAGAATTTACTATTTTGATAATTAATCCAACACATACTTTTAAAAGTACATATTTATGTTTTCAGAGTGCACTCCTAGCACTCTTTAATGAAATCCGGAGTGAAAAAACACTCCTAAATCATCACTCCGAACAGCAAATGGAAGGTTATTGGAGTGTCGGGAGTGCAAATGGAGTGAAAAAAGAGTGTCAGGAGTGACCAACGGAAAACGACATTAGTAAATCTTACATATTTATTTCTTAGTTTTTTCATGATTTTTGAGAATAAAAGATATTAATGTGAACGTTTATGTTATTTATTAATCGCGATGGAACGGGCTAAAAGAGCCTTTAAATGTATTTTATTTGGT
Source organism: Epistrophella euchroma (assembly GCA_947049315.1). NCBI lineage: Eukaryota > Metazoa > Arthropoda > Insecta > Diptera > Syrphidae > Epistrophella > Epistrophella euchroma. The sequence continues at coordinate 63,260,043 of OX346245.1, forward strand.
GAATATATACCCCCTACTTATGAAGAAATAATGAAGTGTTACGAGTGGATTAAGCACAACTTAAAAACAAACACAAAAAAAAAAACAACTTTCAAAGAAATATTGTGGGCGAAAAAGTATCACTTATCCGTTTCCCATAAAAGAATGTTGCAAATACTAAAATGTTATCATATTATCATTATTGGAGTGTCGGGAGTGCAAATGGAGTGAAAAAAGAGTGTCAGGAGTGACCAACGGAAAACGACATTAGTAAATCTTACATATTAATTTCTTAGTTTTTTCATGATTTTTGAGAATAAAAGATATTAATGTGAACGTTTATGTTATTTATTAATCGCGATGGAACGGGCTAAAAGAGCCTTTAAATGTATTTTATTTGGTGAATATATACCCCCTACTTATGAAGAAATAATGAAGTGTTACGAGTGGATTAAGCACAACTTAAAAACAAACACAAAAAAAAAAAACAACTTTCAAAGAAATATTGTGGGCGAAAAAGTATCACTTTTCCGTTTCCCATAAAAGAATGTTGCAAATACTAAAATGTTATCATAGTAAGTGCAAACGGCTACCTAAATTTCACACAAGAATTCCAAAAAAGAAGATTTTACTATTTGCTCCTGTAAATTCTACAAAAAAGTTAGTAAAATTTTTGATTCATGTAAAAATTTGTTGGGCTTTAAGTTCTCTATAATTCTGTCTCACAATTATAGATTTATCATTTTATGCTTAATTAATAACATATTATTAATGTTAAACATAATATTCATTAAGCTTTAAACTTAGTCAGAAAACACTTTGTTCTTCACTTACATAGCTTTAATATAAAACTGTAATCATTCGTATCTGTTATCAATAATCAGAATTTTTATAATTTAGATTTTCAGACATTTCACATTAAGGATATTCTTAAATCTATCAAGAATATAACCAATAATTAATTCTGTATTGAAATTGCTCTGCTGTTTATAAAAAATAAATTCAAGATCGAAGCAGAAAATCTTGTGTCCGTCATTTAGCTTTTCTCTTGCCTAATCACTTTCAAATTTAAACATTTTCGCTGTTTTAATTCCTTTTTGCGTATGAAAACCGGATAGGGTGCCTTAAACATATAGAAACATCTTTCTGATTTTCATTTTTTTCGAAAACGGTTCAACTGGTTTTATAACTTTTAATGGCGATTAATTTTTTGTAGTATTGTACTGTTAAAAATCTAATGAAAATGAATTGTTTACCAAACATCACTAACTTACACTGCAATATAGCAACTTTTTTTTCTATTTTTGAACTTAATTATTGTACATTTTGTAATTCTCTTTTACATTACTTTTCGCAATATGCTGCTGCTTGAATTTTAACTTTAAAGCTTTCTTTTTAAAATCACCCACCATCAGAGGCAGACGTAGCAGATCATAAATAAGTAGTAAATATTGAAATTGTATTATATCAATTGAAATAAATATACATATTCAAAAAACGAACATTTGGTCCATCAAACCGAATTAAAATAAAAAATTAAAACAATATTGAACCAAGCGCAAAACAGTCCATAACCACGTCGAACGCAACTCAATTGATCGCCATTTTGGAACAGCAGTATGAGATATTCAAAATTATCAAAGATTCTCGTGATAATCTGGGATCTACACCCAGCATTCAAAGAATTGAATCTCGCAAGACAGTGCTCTGCGAAAATTGGAGTTTATTTAAATTTAAACAAAACCATCAATCTATGTCGACAATCAAAGCTTCATTAAAGGCTGATATACGCCAAAAATATGAGGAAAACGATTACTTTAAAGCAAAAATGTAGTGTAACTGTGAAGAAAATTATCTTATGGCATAGAGCACATGCCTACATTGCAGGACAAATTAATAGAAGTTCCTAATCTTGATGGTAAGAATCTTCATGCAACGTCTGCAGCTCCGTTACTAACATCCAACAATCACCGGCTTTCAAAATTATCGTTGCCAGTTTTTAATGGGGAATTTTCTGAATGGCCCTCATTCAAAGATTCCTTCATGGCAATAGCTGGCGCTGACCCATCGCTCACGTGCGCATTGTATATACAATTTATATAGTACCATCACGTTGACGAACGATTAGGGCGTCACCTAGTGAGGAGGCCAAAATTTTCTCTTTTTTTTTATTGCAGACTTTTGCAGGGTTCGTATCTTGAATAGAAGAACGAGAATACTGTATACTAAATGTGTGAGAGTTCGAGGGAGAAAAACAAAGAACGATTTTATATAGAATATAATAACAAGACAGAAAGTGTAAAATAAATTTTGTATAGAATACAATAACATGAAGGAAATGCGAATAATAGAAGAAGCAGAACATTGTGAACGAATTTATTGAGGGTTCAAGTGGGAAAGTTTTTTTTTTGCTTTTGTATGTATGTATATGAGCTCTGTGCTGAATTTTTTTCTTCAGGATTACGTTCTGTGTTCTGTCTGTGGGATAGAAAAAATATAAATGTATCTATGTATGAGATAATATAAAACCAGCAACTCACAAAAATAAAAAAGCCTTATTCTTGTGAGTAGCTATTGCTATACAATTTTATAGTCTCTCATACATTTGTTATTGTTTTTTTATATACACAAACCAATTCAAAAAAGATTTTGATTTATTAAATATCGGTTCCAAACGACAACAAGCCTCGGATAAGGATGATTTTAATGTTGACGATCCCAGCAAACGAAACAAGGACAATGAATTTCGGATCTGCACGTGGAATGTCCGGACCCTTAACAGGCCACGTGCAGCCGCACAATTAGTGGAAAACCTGGATAGGCTAAAAGCTGATGTAACAGCCATCCAGGAAGTGCGATGGGATGGAGAGGGCATACAAAGGATGCAATCGTGTGACATCTACTTCGGCTGCAAGGAGCAGGGTCAGCGGCTCTTTGGTTGTGGTGTTGCGGTAACGGGAAGACTAAGGCAAGAAGTCTTGGGCTTCAGAAATGTAAGCGAGCGCCTGGTCACAATCCGCATCAAAGCAAAGTTCAAAAACATCACGTTGATCCGTGCCCATGCCCCAACGGAAGAAAAAGATGACTCAACCAAAGAAGAATTCTACGATTTCCTCAAGGATACGTATGATAGGTGCCCCAAGTACGACGTCAAGATTATTCTTGGCGACTTCAACGCCAAGATCGGAAAGGAGGGCATCTTTGGTTCGATAGTCGGAGGACACAGCCTGCACGACAACACTTCCGGTAACGGACTCAGGCTCATTGATTTCGCGGCGGGGCGAAATGTCACCATAGCAAGCACTCTATTCTAGGGCTGTAAAAGTAACGACAATATGAATACCCGTATGTTTACGTTACTTTTGATTCGAGTACGCGTTACTTTGGTATCGTTACTCGTTACTCTCGTTACTCTCATTATATTGGTATGTCGATACCCCATGAAAATGGAAAAGGCACTCCATTCCGGATTTGGTATTGTTAATTGTAACGATATGAATATTTTTATTTATTTGTATGTGGTTCGGACTATTTTGGTTTACATAATTAATTACTCATTCCGTCAAAATAATAGTGTTCCAGTGGTCGCAGAGCGTTGGCCGTGACACTAGGTAATATCCACGTCCTAAATCGATTGGCGTACTCCGTTTTTCGATCCGACGTAAAAAAAATTTTGGCACATTTGAAACCTGTCAAAATAATAGTGTTCGAGTGGTCGCAGAGCGTCGGCCGTGACATATCCGGAAATATCCACCTCCTAAATCGATTGGCGTACTCCGTTTTTCGATCCGACGTAAAAAAATTTTGGCACATTAAAAACCTGTCAAAATAATAGTGTTCCAGTGGTCCCAGAGCGTCGGCCGGGACATATCCGGAAATATCCACCTCCTAAATCGATTGGCGTACTCCGTTTTTCGATCCGACGTAAAAAAATTTTGGCACATTTAAAACCTGTCAAATTAATAGTGTTCCAGTGGTCCCAGAGCGTCGGCCGGGACATATCCGGAAATATCCACCACCTAAATCGATTGGCGTACTCCGTTTTTCGATCCGACGTAAAAAAATTTTGGCACATTAAAAACCTGTCAAAATAATAGTGTTCCAGTGGTCCCAGAGCGTCGGCTGGGACATATCCGGAAATATCCACCTCCTAAATCGATTGGCGTACTCCATTTTCCGATCGGACGTACAAATTTTTTTGCATATTTGACGCCTACCAAAATAATTGTGCTCGCCTTGTAAAATGATTTGATTGAGAATGACCAAAACGTACCTAACCTATTTAGTTCAGTATGGTATGTCTTTGTAGTATGTATAATGTAGTATGTTTGTTTGATAAAGGTACAAGATACAAGAACTTTGCTTGATGTGCCATTTTAATTTCAATCCCTACATGCGACGAGTCCGAGTAATGCGATATCCGATATAGTACTTTTTGTATGGTATTGGAAAAGTAACGAAACATGCGAGTAACGAGATTATCTAGGTCAGTGATGGAAATCGACTTTTGCCAATAGTACTGAAAGCAGAAAAAAAATAGTACTGAAAATGAACAAATAGTACCGAAATTTTTCCAATCGTGAATTCTACAGGAATTTAATATTTTATTGGACGTTATCATCGTTAGAGGAAGATGTGGTTTGAGTATTCAGCCATCTACCCCTTGCAACCATCTCGATTTAGAGATCAACAATGCAGCATCGCATGCATTTTCGTACTTATGTCGGAAAACAAGTTTATATCTTGTTAAAAATTCAAGAAAATATGAAGTGTTTCTTTGGTAAAAATTGGTCTTGCATTCTGCAAACGAGGTGCAACAGCGCATGCATGGGCCAGATACATTCCAAATAAAAAAATAAGTTTAATTTATAATTAATATTTTTGACAACTTTATTTGAGGGCGATACAAAGTTCGCCAGGCTCGCAGCTAGTACAATTTAAATGTATATGTCAACCAATTCTGAAAAATCTAACATTTAATAAATAATTTGATAAATTGGAATCATAGTAGGTATGTTGTTGAATATTTTTGGAAAGATAATAGAATATTTGACCCATGTTTGAGGTATATTTAGTTTGCTTATTTTTTCGCAGAGAGAATTTTTTTAAAAACATATTAAAAATTTTTACAGTTTTTTTTATATATATAGAAAAGTTCTGTCTTCCATCTTTTTTAGTTTAAGAAATTAAAAACAAACTTTTTATTTTATGAAACAAAAGATAAAAACTTTTATAAATTATAAATATAAATATTTATTTATTCAAACTATGTCACAATTTTTGTTTTTTTTTAATATTAGCCGTGTTTTTTTGCAAGCCCAAAGGAGATTGGATGAAAAAAACAACATCCGGGCTAACAGTTTACGTGTTAAATGCTACAACAACTAAACCCATTCGTGCTTAGCTAAGCACGGAGAATTTTTCGATTATCCTAATTGAATTTTGTATGAAAATCTTAAATGAATTTCATCGGGCTTATGCCAAACTAGCACTTGAGTGATGCGTTAAACCCAGTTAATGAAAATTTCAGAATTGGTCTTTTGCCAGTAATTGAAATAGTACTGAAAGTCGAAAAGTGGTACTTGCGTACTGGAAAAATTAAATAGTACAAAATTCAGTACAATAGTAAGCCCTTTTCCAACCGTGATCTAGGTAGTAACGTTTCGTTACTCGGTATCGAAGTGAATACCCGTATCTAAGTAACGAATACATACGATTCGTTACAGCTCTACTCTATTCCCACACCTCAATATACACAAAGGGACCTGGCGGTCTCCGGATCAACGAACCATCAACCAGATTGATCATGTTGCGATAGACGCCAGACATGCTTCCAGTATCCTGGATGTCCGAACGTTCCGAGGTGCCAACATAGACTCGGATCACTACCTGGTGGTAGCGCAAGTACGTATGCGGATATCCATGACGTCACAACGACGAGCGAATGCTGTAAAACGATTTAACGTCGCGAAGCTTAAATCGCAAGAGATAGCCAGGACTTTTGCAGACCACGTCTCTCTTAAACTCTCAACAGGCCCGCTACAAGCATCATCTGTAGAGGATCAGTGGAAGCACTGCCAAAATACAAAATACAAATAGCTGGGTTTCACTAGGCCACCACAACGAAACCCCTGGTTCGATGAAGAATGCAGACTGGCGCATGAAGTAAAGAACGAGGCCTACCAAGCAATGCTGCAGACTAGAACCAGAGCTGCTGAGAGAGCAGCCCGGGAGCTCTACGGGCAAAAACGAAGGGAGGATTGCCGACTTCTCAGGAGGAAAAAGAGAGAGCATGCGAAGCGGGCGGTCGAGGCTTTTGAGGACTAGCGCCAGGGGTGGATGTTCGAAAGTTCTACCGAAGGGTGAGGCAAACTATCCAGGGTTACAAGGCCAGAACGGAAGCCTGCCGAGATGATAATGGGAATATGGTGGTAGACACACAGTCGGTGCTGAGGATCTGGAAACAACAATTTTCTAGACTGCTAAACGGCGAAGATGGCCAAAATTCCGCTGTAAGACAGAACACTCCATTCAACCTGGACGATGATGGTCAAAACTTCCGTCCACCCGACATAAATAAAGTGCGGTTAGCGAAAGCTTAGCTTAAAATGTACAAGGCTGCTGGTGCAGATGGCCTGCCAGACGAGCTATTCAAAGCAGGGGCAGATGACTTGGTAGGGAGTATACACCAGCTTATCTCCAAAATTTGGTCGGAGGAAAGTATGCCCGATGAATGGAACCTCGGTATAGTGTACCCCATCCAGTGTTGCCAAGCGAAAAAAAATCTCCCCCCCATAAAAATTTAAAAACCCCCCAGATTACCACATTTCAATTAAAAAACCCCTAAGTTTTTTTTCAACTGTTTTGTTTTTATTTTCTATTCACAGCTAATACTCTGTATTTACTGTAACACTGTAAGTACTTTTTACAAACAAAAATTGATTTTATTTAAAATTTATTGGATATTCATTGATTATAGATTCAATTTGAGAGGGAAATTCAGGTAATGGAATAATTTAACTTTAAAATGAATCCCCCCAGATTTCCCCCCAAACATCTTGCCCCCTAGATTTCCCCCTGACGATGAAAAAAACCCCTAAATCTGGGGGGAAAAACCCCAAACTGGCAACCCTGACCCCATCCACAAGAAAGAAGATGCTCTGACCTGTTCCAACTACAGAGGTATAAGTCTCCTCAACGTCGCATACAAAATCTTGTCATCTGTACTGTGTGATCGCTTAAAACCGTTTGTCAACGATCTGATCGGCCCCTATCAGTGTGGTTTTAGGCCCGGACAATCAACCGTCGCCGTCGATCAAATGTTCACACTTCGACAGATTTTGGAAAAAACCCAGGAGTTTCAAATTGATACACACCACCTCTTTATCGATTTTAAAGTCGCATATGATAGCGTAGACAGAGACGAGCTATACAGAGCCATGGCGCATCTCGGCATCCCTGCCTAACTCGTCCGCTTGAGCAGGATGACGATGGAGAAATCTCGCTGCTCCGTCAAAGTCAGCAAGAACACCACCGAACCCTTTGATATCGAGAAAGGTTTGAGACAAGGCGACGTGTTATCATGCAACCTCTTTCACATCGTACTTGAAGCAATTTTACGCAACTCGCAAGTCAACAACAGTGGTACAATTTTTCAAAAGTCCGTTCAACTACTTGCTTATGCATATGATATTGACATCATTGGAAAAACGAAGCGAGCTGTTACCGGTGCGTTTGCAAGTATTGAATCGGAGGCGGCGAAAATGGGTTTGGCTGTTAATGAGGACAAGACGAAGTATATGCTATCATCGAGAAAGGAATCTCAACATCGTCGAATCGGGCAGAACGTCACAATGGATAGGTACAACTTCGAAGTCGTCAAAGACTTTGTCTACCTGGGCTCCACTATAACATCGCAAAATGAAGAATTACTCTTGCCAATCGCTGTTTCTTCGGGCTAAGAAGGCATTTGAGTAATAAAGCCCTCTCTCAGAGAACCAAGGAGCCCTTATATAAGACCCTTATCATCCCGGTCCTGCTATATGGGGCAGAAGCATGGATCCTGTCAAAAACGGATGAGAATATACTTGGGTGCTTTGAAAGGAAGATTCTTCGGGAGATCTTCGGTCCAGTGTGTATCGATGGAATATGGAGAAGAAGATTTAACAACGAGCTTTAGAGGAAGACCCCACCTTAGGTGGCGCACACAAGTGGAGAACGACCTCAAAACCAACTTGGAGTGCGTAACTGGAGGCAGCTAGCTAGCGACCGAGCTGGCTGGAGGGGCTTGTTGGTTGAGGCCGTAGTCCATCCTGGGCTGTGAGCGCCATCTAAAGTAAGTAAGTATCGGTACGGTATCCATAACGAAGATTGTCAATATTCTTTTTAGTTTTAAAATTTGTTTACAAGGCATGGGAAAAATGTATGTATGTATATTTTTATTCAGAGGTATTGATTTTTTTTAAATTTTTGTTTATAATGAAAGGACAATTATTTTTTTAAGCTATGCTGAAGATTATATTTCGGATATTGAAATACAGAACAAAAACAAAACTACATATATGAGGATGGGGATTTTTTGTTGATTTACATTATGTTCAGAGACTTGAGACCAGGAGGTATGGGTTCGATTCCACCACCCCTAATAAATATTATTTTCCTACTTTTTTTTGTTGAGTAATGCACAATATTAATTTTAAAAATTATCTTCGATTTTCCTAAGAATTTTTCTATAGGTAAACATGTCGTTCGTCATTCCAAAAAAAAAATGTTTCAATACTTTCTTCAAAATTAACAAAGAATACAAATTTTTGGGGTGGATTTCTGTACTAACTAGCTACTATTATATAGGTACACTGGGGTGTCCGTTATTTCTCAAACCAATTTTTTTTTTATCAGAAACCCCTTAAATCAAAAGTTTATGCCCTACAAAAAATTTATTTACAAAAAAATTTTGTCATTAACCTGTGCCTTTATGTCAGAGGCAGAATAAATAATTTTGAAAATATTTTCTATAGATTTTTTTTTCTTCCATAAACTTTGAATAATGTTTTTTAAAGGGATGATCATTATGTATATATAATAAAAATCAACATGAAAATAAAGAATATCTATAAAAATTTGTATGGGAAGATTATGGCTTTAGAGGCACAAGTTAATGAGCTCGGTCCATAAATTGACTGTAGGGCATACATTTTTAATCCGTGGGTGTCTTAGCCAAATAAGAAATAAGTTTGGGAAATAACGGAGACTCAAATATGCAGGCACAATAGGGTGGCGCTTATTTTGGCAATGTTCAAATTTCTTTCATGACTCCCCCCTTCCCCTAAAAGTGACTAGGCTGACTTAAGAAAATTCTGTGCAAAATTTCATTGAAATCGGTTAACGTTAAGACGTGCCACCGAGCACTTGAATTTTCCCATACAAATTACAGGTAAATTTATGCACAAGCTGTTAAAATTTACTTTTTCAGTCAAAATAATGAAACGGAGTTTTTTTTTATAAACAAAAACACTGATTATTATAATCTACGTTATGAGGGTTGTCTGGATCAGAATTGTTTTGTCAAAATTCATCTTACAAAATTCTGTTTTTTTTAATTTTCCTTTCAAAATTCTGCTTTTCAATATGTACTCTGCTTTTTAAAATTCTGTTTAACAAAATTCTGCGAATAACAGCAAAAAAAAAACATGAAACATTTTTAAACTTTTTTTTATTATGAGTATTTGCAGTGTTTTGTAAAACAGTGTTTTACAATTTTAAAAATTATATTATGTATTTGTTAATAGAAATAATGTTATCTTTTATTTTTTTGTTATCGTTGCTTAAAAGTGTTGATTGCTCGGAGTCATGTAATGAAGTTTTTAAGTCTTTATAAGAAAAAACCCTTATTTACTTTCAAAGCTGGATAGCAAATAGAGCCATTAAATGGGGAGAAAACAAAAGAAAAAAAAATAAATGAGAAAATATAAAATAGATCTGAGCGCTTAGCCTGAGCCAAATAAGATCTTTTAAGAAAATAGCTTAAAATATCCTTTAGTTTTTTTTTCAATAATTTATTATAATTTGTTTAAAAAAATAAATAATAAATTGATTTTCAAAAAATTCTTGAAAAATATCGCATCTTTAATTTTTTTTTAAGTTAATTGGTTGGTAGGTACATTATACTTATTATGAACCCTCTGCTTAGTCAGATCAGAATCAGCTGAACCGTTTTAGCATAAAGCGAAAACAATTGTTCTTTTTATTTGAAAATTTCTTGAGTAAAATAAGATTTTCTTTAAAGACTGAAATGTTTTGTTTTCATTGTTTTTGGTCCTTAACAAAAGAAAAAATAATTAGTAGAAAGGTAGGTACATACCTACATAACGATTATAAAAAAAAAGTTTTACCTAAATTGAATTCTGAAGAAACAAAAAACACTTGCAGCAGGATGACGTCACACAGTTGATGAGCATACCTTGTTTCGTATTATTGTTACAATGGTTATAGAAACATAGCAACATTGCTACACAATTTCTGAATTAAAACATTACATAGCGGAAACGTTGCTTTGATAAATTATTTTAGGTCAAAATTAAAAAAAAAAAAAAAAAACAAAAATAAATACCCAAATATAGGTCATAATTATACATATGTAGCTATAAAAGCAAGCAAAAAATCTATTCGTAAATCCTTGCATTTGCAAATCAAACCGAAACCAACACAACAAAACAAGCTCACATCAACATATAAGCAAGTTTCTCTATTTTCTTTCTCACAATTCTTGTCGTTGCCACGACGAAAAATGATATTAAAAACATCTCGTTTACTCTCATTATTGTTGTCAGTATCAATAATAAACAACTCACTCGCTCTAATAGCTGTGTCTTCAACCTTTGCCGAATATAAAAAAAAACGACTCCATGGTAGTACTATATAGTTTTATATACAATGACGTGCGTCACTAAACTTCAATTTTTGAAAGGAAGTCTCACAGGTAAGGCTGCTTCTCGCCTAAATGGTGTGGCTATTACAGCATCAAACTTCCAAATCGCTTGGGACGACATGATCTCTTATTAAGATAATAAGAGACTACATGTTGACTCAGCAGTTCAAGCAATTATTATATCCGCCAAAACTGTTGACGAGGAATCTTCTTCTAAACTTGAGACTTTATACAACGATATAAATAAAGCTTTGGGGTCGCTTGAAGGTCTTGGTCGTGACGTAAGTCAGTGGAATGACATCCTAACGCACATCGTTTTCCGTAAACTAGATGGTGCATCGGTTAAAGAATGGGAAAAGTCGTTAGAATCTTCATCGGAACCACCTACCTGGACATCACTTAAAGATTTTTTCCTTACTCACTTTCGCTCACTTCAAGCATTTGAACGTGCTATTTCAGGGCAGAACATTTCAAAGCTCAATCATCTGGTTCTAGACAGCAAATCAAAGCAAAAGCACATCATGTAGCAGGCAACACACAAAACACGTGTGTTCTCATTGTAAATGCGATCACTACATTTCTTCTTGTCCAGGTTTTCTTTCAAAATCTCCGGTGTATCGTATAGAGCTTTTGAAACAGCTGCGGCGCTATACTATAACTGCCTAGGTCCTCACATAATTAGTGCATGTTTTTCAAAATGGAGATGTCAAAAGTGTGGAGACGTCAACACACAACCATTCATTAACCAACCACATCCATCGAATCAGTTTTGCCATCTCGTTCAAACACGTCTACTAACAACATCAATCGTTTTCCTGCTTCCGCCAATGTAACCTTCACAAATCAGTCTCCAAGATCAGCAACTCTTCTTGCATCTAGCTCAAGAGAGCTATACGTTGATCGTGCCTTTCTCGAGCAGGGTTCGGAAGTTCTTATATCAGAGTATCTCATTCACCTCCTCCAGCTTCAACGATCGTATACAGCGTTATTAATTGTTGGCATTGGTGGAGATGCGTCATCATTACACCAATCAAAGGGTTTGGTAAAAGTAAATCTTCAGTTTCGCATAAGTAACTTCAACTGTAGCTTCAATGCATATGTGTTACCAAATCTTACCCATCTTTTACCATCGGCTGCCATTAACCATACAGATTGGCCATATTTATACAAAATATTGATTTGGCAGAATATACTCAACCTGGTCGTGTAGAATTCATTCTTGGGGTAGAAGTTTAGGGAAAAATCTTGCAAAACGGACTTCTCAAAGGCTCTGAAAGGGCACTGTTTTGAAGAGTCAATAAACATTTAAATAACTATTGTGAATTAATTTTAAATGTTCTAAAATTTGAATTTCGCACCCTTTCGGCCATCTTTATTTAAACAAATAAGAAGAGGAAAAAGAAAACAAGAAAATAAAATGCATTCCATTCCCAACACTTCAACTGCACGTTCTTTTCTTTTCGCTTTCGATTTTTAATATTTTCGTTGGTTTATAAAACATAAATTTAATTTTTCTTAACTCGAAATAAGAGCAAAAATGATACAAACAAAGTGCGTGGTTTTCTTATTTAAAAAATGTATTGCCAGTTAATTTATTTAATATAAAGTGAAATTAAACCTAATAATTCACGAAATTAATTTAATCCATTTTGTTTCTCGATCTGCCACCGCGCCGTCACCTTCGTAAATCGATATTGTTGTTTGCGCAACCACACCAATATTCACTTATGGGCCAACTTCCAATTAATCGCACCATCATCGCGACCATTTCTACATTCCGGCGTTGACTACGCTGGACCTTTTACTTTGAAAACTTGGTGTGGACAAACAGCCAAGAAGTACAAGCCCTATCTCATCGTTTTTGTTTGCTTCTCATCATCTGCGATTCACTTAGAATTGGCAACAGAATATTCCACGGAAGGTTTTTTAGCAGCCTATAAGAGGTTTGTCAGTCGTCGTGGTATTTGTGCTATACTTAAAAATGATTGTGGTACGAATCTGGTTGGAGCTGACGCAGAACCTCGAAAGCTTCTCAAATCTGCTTCCATAGAATGCCGGCATATCATAGACATGTAAGCTAACGATGGAACGAAATGGCAGTTTAACCCTCCCTCTGCACCTCATTTTGGGGGGAAATGGGAGGCGGCCGTCAAGTCTGCTAAATTTCACATAAAGCGAACTATTGGTGAGTCTCTTTTAACATATGAAGAGTTTTGTACTTTATTAGCACAGATAGGGGCCGTCTTAAATTCTCGACCAATATGTCCACTGTCAGACGATCTCTAAGACATCGAAGCGTTAACCTCAGGACACTTTATTATTAGCAGTGCTATCAATACAATACCCGAGCCTTCATTACTTACTATCCCAGAGTCAAGATTATCTCGTTTTCAACATCTTAGGCAGATGCTGGAAAGATTCTGAAAAAGATGGTCAATCCAGTACCTACAAAGTCTTCAAGAATTTGCTAAAGGGCATGACAAAATGCCATCTATCAAAGAAGGAACACTTTCCCGAGTTATATAAACACACCCCGGACCTGATGGACTCGTAAGGGTTGTCACTGTTAAGACGAAATCATCAACTTTAAGGCGTCCAATCGTCAAGGTATGTCCCTTACCAATTTGTACAGATGACCAGGACCCATGTTCTGTAATTCTCACATCGAAAAAACTTTGTATATAAAAACTATAGTACTCTCATGGAACAGAAAAAAGTGCTGAACATTCGCGGCAACTGGGGCGCTGTAGTCGACATTAATTTGCAGAAATTGACGTTGGAGACTTGAGAATTTTCTTGGGACAATAATCGACAACAAGTAGCAAGAATGAGAGGATTGTATGATTTTTATTCCAGTCTTACTAAAGGGAGTAAGGGAGATACATTAATCAGCTGTTCGCGCCAAGGCAACGACGAAAATAAATAAAGAGGAGATGATTTTTTTTCTGTTCTTGCTTACGAACATTGTATATATTGTTTTTATTTGTGCTATGCCAACGGGGTATTATAGGTATAGCTATGAATCTATATGAAGATTTGATAGGTATACCTATTTGATATTGAATTTTCATTATTTTTGTTGACATCAGTTTCACTTGTTTTAAATCGTAGGTACTGCAATATTAGGAGTATGAAGGTAGGTAGGTAGGTAGGTATGTAGGTACATTCGTTAGGTAGGTATTATTATTATTATTCTTATGGAAAAGCTATTAGGTAGGTAGGTATACCTATAACCAAAATTTTCAAATTAATTTTTGGATTTTTAAAAAAGTTTCAATTGTTTTTTTTTTGTTTTTTTTTTTTTGAATAGGTACGGATAGGTATTTTCATTCGATATAAATTATAGGTACCTATACCTACAATGGTAGGTAGGTATATTATTCCAAAGATTTTCTTTAGACTTTTTACTTGCATGCCTCGGTTTTATTTAAAATTGGAATTTGGTTTTTAGGACATTTACCTGACATAGGACCAAAAATATTTGTGTTTAGCATTTTTGGAAAATCTTATTTTTCTCAAAGATGGTAGGTACGATACATTTTTCTAAAAAAAAATCAATAAACTTTATTAGGTAGGTAGGTAAATAGGCTACCATTTGGTGGAATTAAAATTTCCGAAAAAATGGTTTTAAATGGTAGGTAGGTACTTCCCATAGATTTTTTTTATTTTCGTTTTTTATGGAAAAGCTATTAGGTAGGTAGGTACATATAACCAAAATTTTTTGGATTTTTAAAAAAGTTTCAACTGTTTTTTTTTTGTTGAATAGGTACAGACAGTGGGTAGGTATGTAGGTAGGTATGTATGCACATACGTACATTCGATATAAATTATAGGTATCTAAAATGGTAGGTATTATTCCAAAGATGTTCTTTAGACTTTTTACTTGCGATTATAGGTACCTACCTACCAATGGCAGGTTTTGGATTCGCCTACAGCGAATAGATTTTATAAGGTATATGTAGGTACGTAGGCATTAATGGTTTTAAATGGTAGGTAGGTTTACTTCTCATTGATTTTTTTTTATTTTCGTATTTATGGAAAAGCTATTGGGTAGGTACAGACAGTGGGTAGGTAGGTATGTACATTCGATATAAATTATAGGTATACCTATAATGGTAGGTATTATTCCAAAGATTTTCTTTAGACATTTTACCTACTTGCGATTAGGTATAGGTAGGTAGGAGGTACCTATGGCAGGTTTTGGATTCGCCTACAGCCTAAACGCATGCGTCCATTTTACTTAAAATTGGTATGTGGTGTTTTTAGGACATTTACCTGACATAGGTAGGTAGGTATACCTAGATTTTTTAGGACCAAAAATAGGTAATTGTGCTTAGCATTTTTGGAAAATCTCAAATCTCAATCTCAAAGATGGTTCAATACATTTTTCTAAAAAAAAATCAATAAATTTTATTAGGTATAGGCTACCATTTGGTGGAGTTAAAATTTCGGAAAAAAATGGTTGAAAAATTCAAGTATGTATGTAGGTAGGTACTTTTGAATAGGTACATATAGGTAAATGTATAGGTAGGTAGGTACCAAATATTTCGAAAACGACTTGGTTCATTTTTACAAATGGTATTGAGATGGTTTTTAACACTATAATAAATATTGTACCTACTTACTTACTTTACTTTAGATGGCGCTCACAGCCCAGGATGGACTACGGCCTCAACCAACAAGCCCCTCCAGCCAGCTCGGTCCCTAGCTAGCTGCCTCCAGTTACGCACTCCAAGTTGGTTGAGGTCGTTCTCCACTTGTGTGCGCCACCTAAGGTGGGGTCTTCCTCTGCTGCGCAGACCGTCAGGGGTAGATTCGAAGACTCGTCGGGCTGGTGCGTTGGTGTCCATACGCTCCACGTGTCCCAGCCATCTCAGCCGCTGAATTTTCAGCTTCTTGACCAGGTCGACGTCGCTGTAAAGCCCGTAAAGCTCGTTATTAAATCTTCTCCTCCATACTCCATCGATACAGACTGGACCGAAGATCACCCGAAGAATCTTCCTTTCAAAGCACCCAAGCAGATTCTCATCCGTTTTTGACAGGGTCCATGCCTCTGCCCCATATAGCAGGACCGGGATGATTAGGGTCTTATATAAGGTCTCCTTGGTTCTCTGAGAGAGGGCTTTATTACTTAGATGCCTTCTTAGCCCGAAGAAACAGCGATTGGCAAGAGTAATTCTTCGTTTGATCTCTGCGCTGATGTCATTTTGCGATGTTACAGTGGAGCCCAGGTAGACAAAGTCCTTGACGACTTCGAAGTTGTATCTATCCATCGTGACGTTTTGCCCGAGCCGCCGATGTTGAGATTCCTTTCTCGATGATAGCATATACTTCGTCTTGTCCTCATTAACAGCCAAACCCATTTTCGCCGCCTCCGATTCAATACTTGCAAACGCGCCGGTAACAGCTCGCTTCGTTCTCCCAATGATGTCAATATCATCTGCATAAGCAAGTAGTTGAACAGACTTTTGAAAAATTGTACCTCTGTTGTTGACTTGCGAGTTGCGTACAATTGCTTCAAGAACGATGTTAAACAGGTTGCATGATAACGCGTCGCCTTGCCTCAAACCTTTCTCGACATCAAAGGGTTCGGTGGTGTTCTTGCCGACTTTGACGGAGCAGCGAGATTTCTCCATCGTCATCCTGCACAAGCGGACGAGTTTGGCAGGGATGCCGAGATGCGCCATGGCTCTGAATAGCTCGTCTCTGTCTACGCTATCATATGCGACTTTAAAATCGATAAAGAGGTGGTGTGTATCGATTTGAAACTCCTGGGTTTTTTCCAAAATCTGTCGGAGTGTGAACATTTGATCGACGGTTGATTTGCCGGGCCTAAAACCACACTGATAGGGGCCGATCAGATCGTTGACAAACGGTTTTAAGCGATCACACAGTATAGATGACAAGATTTTGTATGCGACGTTGAGGAGACTTATACCTCTGTAGTTGGAACAGGTCAGAGCATCTCCTTTCTTGTGGATGGGGCACACTATACCGAGGTTCCATTCATCGGGCATACTTTCCTCCGACCAAATTTTGGAGATAAGCTGGTGTATACTCCCTACCAAGTCATCTCCCCCTGCTTTGAATAGCTCGGCTGGCAGGCCATCCGCACCAGCAGCCTTGTACGTTTTAAGCTTGGCTATCGCTAACCGCACTTCATTTGGGTCGGGTGGACGGAAATTTTGACCATCATCGTCCAGGTTGAATGGAGTGTTCTGTCTTACAGCGGAATTTTGGCCATCTTCGCCGTTTAGCAGTCTAGAAAAGTGTTGTTTCCAGATCCTCAGCACCGACTGTGTGTCTACCACCATATTCCCACTCTCGTCTCGGCAGGCTTCCGTTCTGGCCTTGTAACCCTGGGTAGTTTGCCTCACCCTTCGGTAGAACTTTCGAACATCCCCCCTGCCGCTACAGTCCTCAATAGACTCGACCGCCCGCTTCGCATGCTCTCTTTTTCCTCCTGAGAAGTCGGCGTTCCTCCCTTCGCTTTTGCCCGTAGAGCTCCCGGGCTGCTCTCTCAGCAGCTCTGGTTCTAGTCTGCAGCATTGCTTGGTAGGCCTCGTTCTTTGCTTCATGTGCCAGTCTGCATTCTTCATCGAACCAGGGGTTTCGTTGTGGTGGCCTAGTGAAACCCAGCACATCAGTAGCGGCACTTTTGATGGCATTTTGGCAGTGTTTCCATTGGTCCTCTACAGATGATGCTTGTGGCGGGCTTGTTGAGAGTTTAAGAGAGACGTGGTCTGCAAAAGTCCTGGCTATCTCTTGCGATTTTAGCTTCGCGACGTTAAATCGTTTTACAGCATCCGCTCGTCGTTGTGGCGCCATAGATATCCGCATACGTACTTGCGCTACCACCAGGTAGTGATCCGAGTCTATGTTGGCACCTCGGAACGTTCGGACATCCAGGATACTGGAAGCATGTCTGGCGTCTATCGCAACATGATCAATCTGGTTGACGGTTCGTTGATCCGGAGACCGCCAGGTCCCTTTGTGTATATTGAGGTGTGGGAATAGAGTGCTTGCTATGATGGCCTACCTTGCTATGATGGCCTACCTATTAAATACCTACCTATTAAATTTAAAAATAAATAATTGATAACATGTGTAACACTACTTTTCAAAAAAAAAATTATGATTTTTTTTGGAAAGTGTTTTTTTTTTCTTAATATACCTACCTACCTACTTACCTAGATGTTTTTGAATTAGATAAAAGCAGATTTAGTATTTAAATTTTCAAAATATGTAGGTATAGGTACTCGTAGAAACTAATTTTTCAAAAAATTATGACTTGACAAAAAAATAGAATTTGTACCTAACTACATTATAGACACAGTTTTTGTTTTTAATTAAAAAAAAATTGGTGTCTTGAATTCAAGAATCATAAAAAAACTATTTTTCCAGAAAATTTGTATTTCTTATTTTCGAAAAAAAAAGTTTTGGTAAAGAAAGTTTTTTAAATTGAAAATTTATGATTTTTTCGAAAAATAGTTTAAGGAGTTGGATAATTTTTAGTAATTTAATTAAAATTTTTTTTTGACAAAATAGTTTTAAGGAAAATTAGCATACCAATTTAAACAAATCAATTGCTAGGTACACATACATATATTGGTAGGTACCTACTTCACATTTAAAATAATTTTTTTAAAAATCAATTTTTTTCGAAAAATTGAATTTAAACAAAATTGACGTGATGTGATATGACTTACCTATTGAAGAAAAAAAAATGATTTTTTGTCAACGTATTTTGAGAAAATCAAGAAGTTACTAGTAATTGTCTTCTGTCTTTTTAAAACAGGAATTTCTCTAAAGCTAAAAGAACATGAATTTGAGTGTGTGTAGTAGGTATCAAAAAAAATGTTTGTACTGAAATTGATTAGGTGGGTGGGTAGGTGAACTTGCATCTGGCTAGTAATTGTAATAATATATAGTAAATTTTATTAAATTCTGAATTTTATTTAGGGGTACACTAAGACGGTATTTTTTTTTTTTGATATTCCAATTTTAAATAAGGTAAAATAGGGTGTTTTTGATTAAAGGTCAAAAAACTATATTCTAAATAGGAGGTGCTAGAAAGTTGATTTTATTTTATTCTACAGATTTTTAAAACAAGCAAGCTTTAAGCTAAAAAAAATTCTACAAAGAGAGTTAGAAGTTGAATATTGCAAAACCAAGGGTTGGCAAATAATTCGCCATAAATCGGAGGTTTCGGTTAGGTACATTTTTAAATCCAATTTTTTGTGGTTTTTGATTTTGTATTTTTGTATGGGTGGTTTAAAAAAATCTGAAATTTCTACAGCTGATGGAGATTATTGATTTATAAATATTTTTAAAATTTCAAATTTCAATACTAAATCGTGAACATTTTAATAAGGTAGGTATGTATGTAGGCTAGGTACCTACATATGTATATGTATTAATAACTTGACATTAATGCCAATAATTTTATAATTAATATACATACCTACCTAATTTTAATTTTCAAAAATTCTGCGATTCAAAAATTTAGTTTTTAAAATTCTACCTGACGAAATTCTACTTGTCAAAATTTTACTTTTTAAAATATGACTACTATTTATCGAAAAGCTACTTTTCAAAATTTTACTTGTCGAAATTCAGTGGTTCAAAAAATTCTGAGTTTCGAAAATCTAATTTCCAAATTTTATTTTTCAAAATTCAGATTCTCTAAAATCTACTTTAATTATTGTAGGTACATTTTTGTCGAATTTCTGCCTGTCAAAATTCTAGTTGTCGAAATTCTACTGTTCAAAATTCTGCTTTTCAAAATGTTAGTTTCCAAAATTCTGCTCTTCAAAAACAGAATTTGACCAACTGCCAAAATCCATATTATACATATTTAATAGGTATGCTTTACTTTTAACGACAAAAAATTCTAACCTTCTATTAAACTATCCACCGTGTTTTTTTTCGAATTTTTATCTTTGCTTAGAAAAAAATTCCATATTAAAATTGATAGTCGAAATGCCGTCGGCAATGCAACGATATTTTATATTTTCCCTACACCGCATAGAAAGCAAAAAAATCCAACCTCCTATTTAACAACTTACCGTGTTTTTCCTTTAAAAAAATCCATATTAAAATTGATAGTCGAAATGCCGTCGGCATTGCAACGATATTTTATATTTTCCCTACACCGCATAGAAAGCAAAAAAATCCAACCTTCTATTTAACAACTTACCGTGTTTTTCCTTTTTAAAAAAATCCATATTAAAATTGATAGTTGAAATGCCGTCGGCATTGCAACGATATTTTATATTTTCCCTAACCCACATAGAAAGCAAAAAAAAAGTCCACATTAAATACATACAACAACACTACACAGCTACATATGTAAACCAAATTGTTGTTTTATTTAACAAGGACGTTTTTTTATGTGAGGATAAAAAAGCACAAAAAACTGCTTATTATCGTGTGTTCTCTCTATGCCAAAGCAAAGCATTGGCCAAAGCAAAAAATTCCTTATTGGTGCCTATTGTAAGGAATATAATTTATATACAATGGAAATGGAAAATGCAAAAAGGAATGTCAAAAAATAATTTTATTCTTGGCTCCTCGAACTCTCACACATTTTGTATATGTTCTTCTCTATCTTCTGTGTTTCTTTTACGTTAAAATTATTGACATTATATCTAATTTGCCACCCATTCTCAATTCTCCACTTCTGCAGTGCTTCTGCAAAGCTCTGTGATTGAGTTACGGCACACTCGCCACACCAGACGTCGCCTCGTTCGTTCCGCTTCATGGGACTACTATAGTTTTTATATACAAAGGAAAAAATCAGTCAAGAAACCCTGAAAATGGAACAAAACTCATGTATTTTGTTTCAGTTTTCATCGTTTTTCGACCGATTTTATGCATGCGAGAAATTACAGAACATGGGTCCAGGAAGAGATTCAACGTTCCAAAAGGAGACGTTGAGGCGAGCGCAATGTTAAAAATCTAATGAAAATTAATTGTTTACCCAACATCATTGAGTTTATATACATAGAGGAACCACTTCGATAGAACGAAAATCTTACGTTAAACCGCTGCATAGATGCCGCCCTAACTCAACCTAAGACATAAACCGTTTGTAGAAATGTGGAGTCTATTATTTGCAAAGTGGATTGTGTTAAAGCAGTAAAATTCTTGTCTGGTTCCACATATCATGTACCAACACCAAGTACTCTGAGCAGCACAGATACAAAGAACTATTTATTAGCAGGTAGATATTGTTTTTATTTTATTTGGGATATGGAATTTTTTTTGTTAGGTTATCTTTCGGTGCACATAGGAACATGTTAGACAATCGATACAGACATGGGTAACTCAGCAAAAAATCGTGCGCTGATACATTAACTCAAGCGCACCCTACTGCATCAGCGTATCTCAGTAACTCACTTGAGCCATGGCGCAATTTTTGTTTGCTTCGTAAGATACACAATAGCCCACTAACTCCGTGGCGCAGGTCGGCTATATTTTTTGTTTGATTTACGTAGAGAGACTTGTGTTACTGTGTTGGTGTTCCATGCTTTCGCTTTGTGTATACAGTATAGATAGTAAGTAGGTTAGTTGAACGATTGTATAGAACCTTTTATGTGCACAGTGCAAGTCGCTTGTTTAAAGTCACTCTTTTTACTACCGAATGGTGAAAAGATGTTCTTTGTGCAAAACGGGCGTGAAAGAGTGGGTGTGAACAAGTGACACACAGTGTATTTGTCATCGGCAACGTTGAGAGTTGAGACATTTCGGAATGGGGTGGTAACGTAATACGTATACAATTGAGAAATTGCGCCAACAGATAGGCAGGAATTCTTGTGTAGGTGTCTGAAAATATATTGTGTGTTACCTACTCATAAAATTTCAAATACTTTAATATTTATTCTTTTCCACTCTTTGCCTATAGTAACAACTATGCATATTCTTCCCTACTTTTGAACACAAAAATATGGAAAAACATTTTCTTGAACACCCTATCTATCTATATCTATCTATATAATTAATCAAAAAAGCATTCTAATGTATATAATATACGTATATGTATAATACAATTCAACTGGCTTCCTCTCAAATAGAGTAAAAACACACAAACAAAGCATATCAAAATAAGCTACGCAAAGCTTTGCTTCATCGTTCATCTTCATCTGTGTGTGTTGTGTTGTGTTTTGTTTTGTTGTGTTTTGTTGTGTTGTGTTGTGTTGTGTTGTGTTGTGTTGTGTTGTGTTGTGTTGTGTTGTGTTTTGTTGTGTTGTGTTGTGTTGTGTTGTGTTGTGTTGTGTTGTGTTGTGTTGTGTTGTGTTGTGTTGTGTTGTGTTGTGTTGTGTTGTGTTGTGTTGTGTTGTGTTGTGTTGTGTTGTGTTGTGTTGTGTTGTGTTGTGTTGTGTTGTGTTGTGTTGTGTTGTGTTGTGTTGTGTTGTGTTGTGTTGTGTTGTGTTGTGTTGTGTTGTGTTGTGTTGTGTTGTGTTGTGTTGTGTTGTGTTGTGTTGTGTTGTGTTGTGTTGTGTTGTGTTGTGTTGTGTTGTGTTGTGTTGTGTTGTGTTGTGTTGTGTTGTGTTGTGTTGTGTTGTGTTGTGTTGTGTTGTGTTGTGTTGTGTTGTGTTGTGTTGTGTTGTGTTGTGTTGTGTTGTGTTGTGTTGTGTTGTGTTGTGTTGTGTTGTGTTGTGTTGTGTTGTGTTGTGTTGTGTTGTGTTGTGTTGTGTTGTGTTGTGTTGTGTTGTGTTGTGTTGTGTTGTGTTGTGTGGCGCAGTCGGCGCTGCGCTTCCACAAACAAAAAAAAACAATTTAATTCTTGAGTTGAGAGTCCGAGTCGACAAAGTGCGCTTTGGCGCTTTTGAGTTATTGAGTTACACATTAATGTATCAGCGCAGATAACTCAGCTGCTGCTTCAACTCACTGCGCCAACTCAGCGCTGTGTTACACATGTCTAGTCGATAATGCTGATGAAAAGGGTTGATGTGGTTGTTGTTGTGCTCGTGCCCAAAAACATCTGCTGGTCGAAGAATGATTTCTTGGTGGCGCCGCGGCCGTGCCGTTGCTCTACTCGTATGGTTAATGTGCAAGTAGGTTTTTTTCACTTCATGACACCGCTATGTGGTTTTTGCCCGAAAAACTGTTATACTTTGTAGGGAATCCACTATCCAGTGTATTATAGAGATCAGTGATTTTAATGTGTTTGTGTTAGGGTGGCTCGTTGACGTGTTAGCGTGGCTCGTATGTTTAAACATTTATGTTTGTAGCTAGTTGCTTTTAAATTTGATTCTCATGTTAATCTCTAACTATGAGTGTAACAAAATTTGTCAAGTTTTGAATCTGAGAATATAAAATAACAATAAATGCCATGAGTACAATAGCTAGGCAGATTACTTATCTTTGTAATTGAGTACGGGCCACTTGCACCAAACGAACGGATAAATACATAAAACTCAGGATAACTATCCCAGCCTAAATAAATAAATAAAAAGTTATTGTTTTTTAACTGCACGAACGCAAAATAAATAACAAGCGGATAAGAATATTTTTTCAGAATCACCAACACAACACACACGTGAGAGCTATTCAGAGTTTAAATATTTATCCAGAGAACGAGGAGAAGATAACTTTTTAAACTGAAATAGAAAAAAAATATTTTGCTACAACGTGAGCTCTAAATTATTTATAAACTAGAGGTTACTGCTATCAGAAAACTTTTGTTCAAGTGACCCTTAAAAACTTATTAGTTCTATTAGCTTTCCGCTTTGGTGTTTGTTGAAATGACTTGTTTGTGACTAGACCTTTAGCTAGAACTTCAGTTCGACAGCTTCACTGCTTATGTTTGAGCTGTCACTATTTATGCTTGTGTTGGAACTTAAGTTCTCCTGGTCACCGAAGTTGGGGCCAGCATCAATATCTTCGTCGTCTGAAAAATCCCCAGATTCACTAGAGGATGTCTCAGTTTCAAAATGTTCAGCTCGAGAAGTGAACGCAACGGGTAGATTTTCGATATGCATTGAACTTGAGGTAGCTCGTGACAAATCCACAACATCAAGCATTTACACCGTGTCAAAATTAAATTACTTTCTAAGAATTCAATAAAATTGTTTCAAGTGGAAAAAAAAAATTATAATGACATACATATGTACCTGTTGGGGACATGGTGGGTTCAGTTGCATTAAGGACGGTAAACCAATTTTCTGTTGAATTACTTTTAATTTCACCTTTATTATTTTTCTTGACTTTAGCCAATTTAAGTAGAATCTTGAGTACGCTGCAGCATGATGATGATATCTACAAAAAACACGAATAATTTTAATTAATCATACATTCTAGAATAAAATTGGAGAATTACTGGTACCAGAATTTTAGAAAAAAATAATTAAAAGTGGCAAATTTAGTTTAATTTTAAAAGTGAAATTAAATATTACACATTATAAGAAAAAAAAACTTATAGTAAAATGACATAATTTGATAAAACAAATTTAGGTAAAATTTATTTAATATGATCAGTCGAAAATATTATAAAGAAAAACGGCATAAGCAAGAAAAATACCATTGCAAAACCTAGTTTTTTTTTTTAATTTATCAGGAAAAGTGGAACATTTTGTTTTAAAATATAAAATATATTATAAAATTGTACTTACTTTTTCGAGAAAAGTGACACAACACAAATATATGCCAATTTTGCACATAAGAAACACCTCCGTTCACCTCGAACAACTGGCAGATAACAAATTATGTCTGTGTTGATCATAAACAAACAATGGAATGGAACAATGCACCATTTGGAATAAAGTCCATCTAGTGGGATTCCGAAGTGCTACAGTTATTCCAGTTTGACAGAAATATAGAGAACTTTGTTCTTAAGGGCCCGACCCATACAATCCGTTCACAATGACTTATGCAACGGATAGGGGTGACCCAATGGATACGTTGCGTTGTTTTGACAGCTAATTCAAATTACAAAGTGCGTTCGATTTTTAGAACCTATTGCGCACTGAGGAAGGTTAGCGCATTTCATAAAACTTGCTTTATTTTATAGCTTGTGTGCGTATGCTGGGCAAACGTCACAAAACTAGCAAAATAATGGTCAAAATAAAGAAAATAATGAGTAAGCTCATTTTTGCTTGTATATTGCAATAGCTTACAAAATCGCAGAGTTATCACCCTTTCTTCTTTGTGTTTTTCCTTATTGTTGCAGATTTACACGATAAAAGAAAAATTACTAAAATTTTGCAGACAGTAAAATTTTGTCAGTTTTGTCGTGTATATCGATTTTTTACAAAAATACAGAAGCTAGGGTGCAATTCCGCAAGCATGCAAAAGTTGTTTCGCCTACCCTTTTTATTCACGCTCAATATATGCTCGAATAAATTACACCTATTTGTGTACACTTTATCTATAAAAAAAAAAATCAATCCCCTCTTGCAAAATTAAAAAATTTGATGTGTATACGCGAATTTTATGCGCGTAAACAAAACTGGAGTGAAGAAATCTCATCAGAACTAGTTCAGAGAACAGCAATGAACCAAATGCAGTGCCATCATCGAACAAACCTACTATTGACAATTGATGTCAACGGACCTGCCGGAGAGAAAAGTTAAAAGTGCAGCTACTTTTTGCGTTGCGTCCAGTGCATGCGTCGCCTATAGGTCACTTCTCATAAGAACGTGTGTATTTCATCGAGCTGTCAGTTGTGTACGTCGACGCAACGCATGCGACGGATTCTATGAGTCGGGCTCTTTAGTCGACTGTCATCATTAACTCAAAAATCGTGTTTTTTGAGTTATGCCGGTTTTCTACACTATAACCAACCAATTAAGGAAATTAAATTTTGTTCAGTTTATTTTTAAATGTTTTTTTCTCTGTGAAAAATGGACTTATTGAGATGAAACAAAAAGAATTTAAATGCTTTATGTTTTTGTTCTGAAAAATTTTAGCAAGTGATTTTTTTAATGTAGGTACCGTTATTGCGCAATCATAAAAACCAGCACGAGACAAAAATTTTATTATTATTTTTTTGTATGTGTCATTTTTTTTTGAAATTTTTTCTGGTCCCATAACCTTAATGTGTTGGTTTGTTTCTCTGTAGTGTCGTCATATTTTGTTTTAAAATTTTTCTTTCTAAGAAATATGGCTTTGAATGTGTGTCTTTCTTCACTTTTGAATTTTGTAACCAAAATCTCAGGAACGACGATGATACATAAAATTTAAGGGCGAACGGGACTTTAACGGTCATTTTATCCTACCCATCACCGCACCACATTGAAATAAGAAAATAAAACTCTTTCTATATACATAGGTAAAGCAAACAGAAACAAAAATAAACAAGAGCGCATTCCTATCTTCACACTTAAAATTATCTCCCACATGCCACACCCCAACTTTAACCCTTTTTTCAATTGTGCTATACCACCAAAAAAAAAAAAAACAAAACAAAAAGTTATCGATTTTCTCCTCTTACCAGATACATAGCAATTCCTACTTAGCTACCCAATAGAGCTGTGTCAATCATGTCGTGATTGATTCGGTCTTTGTGACCCGTTCATCAAAATGAATGATTGATTGCAATCACAGTAAACCGACACAATCAATCTCAACGTCAATCATTTCAGTTTTTGAATAAACGACCTAAGCACGCATATATGTTTGACGGTGTTCACATTGGACTTACTCCTCGGATTTTTTTGACGTCTATGTACTTTTTCTCGTTCCCACTTTGTGGTGTGAAAGAGATGGGCAAGTGAGGCAGCCCTTAGCCCTTAGCTACCCAATAGAGCTGTGTCAATCATGTCGTGATTGATTCGGTCTTTGTGACCCGTTCATCAAAATGAATGATTGATTGCAATCACAGTAAACCGACACAATCAATCTCAACGTCAATCATTTCAGTTTTTGAATAAACGACCTAAGCACGCATATTTGTTTGACGGTGTTCACATTGGACTTACTCCTCGGATTTTTTTGACGTCTATGTACTTTTTCTCGTTCCCACTTTGTGGTGTGAAAGAGATGGGCAAGTGAGGCAGGATTTTTAAATTTTTTTAAAAATTTGTGGATTTTTTTTGACGTTTCCTTTTGTGACATTTTTTTCTCAGTATTTAGTTTTTGTTTGGAGCTTAAATACTACAGAATCAAAGTTTTTTCAATTGGAAAACAATTTATTTAGTGAATTATCAATTTTGTGATTGAAAAAGTTCTAATAAATTCTCCGACGAGCAAATATTTGTGTTTTTTTTAATGACTGCTGAATGTCAGAGTGAATCGGTTGTGTTCACATTACTTTAAGTCTGAACACGAGCTGACTGACTTCTGTCAAAAAAAATCGTAAATTTGAGTCCAATGTGAACACCGTCTTTTGTTCATTCTACTCATTTTCAATCACATCACGCAAAGAAATAAAAAAAACATAAAAGGAAAAACAATGAGAGAGTTCCTCACCGATCCGATGACAGCTAGGTCAGTATAAGGGGTCAAAAGTCATAAAAAAGAGTTTTTTGCAAATATCTCAGAAACGGTTTGTGTTAGACAAAAAATTTATTCGACAATATTATAGCTGAGGGCATTTTCCATAAAAATTATATACAATATTTTTTTCGTAGAATTAACCGTTAAAAAGTTACAGCAAATCGAAAAGTCAAAAAATCTCTTAAAAGGGGCCAAAGGTCATGAAAATGTGATGTAACTTTTAAATGGTTAATGCTACGAAAATATTAAGACTACTAGATCCTTGCTTGCAGAGAAGTAGAAGCTAGAACTAGTAGAGGCCCAGGGTAAGAGCACTCACTTTGAACTCATTAGAATAGGGGTTTAATTTTTTTCCAAAACTCGAGGACGGAAGAAAAATATTAGAATTAAAAAAATCCCATTTAATTGAATTCACACAGCAAAAAGACTTAATTGTATTCACCACTGAAGAAACGTCAAAATTTAATGTAAAATCAAATTTAATCGAAATTTTAAACACGGCCTAAGGAAGAGAAATGCATCTTCATACCATCCAGTGGATTTCTTTTAAACCAAAGGTCCTTGTGTGCGTGAGCAATGATGTTTTTCTGGTAAAAAAAAAACGCAAAATAGACAATTTTTTTAAAATTAAAATTAAGAAAACCATAAGAGAAAATACTAGTTTATTTTTTAAATTAAATAAACAAAATACCAAACAAAAATTTAAAAAATATGTGGTAATTGTATTTTCTATCGTGGCCCAACCACGGCATTACAAATAGTGTCGTATTGAATTGCATTTTTAAGCGTGTTATAAGACAAATCTTTTTTTCTTAAGATCCATTCTAAGTTCAGGACATATGATCCTTGATTTAAAAAGCATTAAGAAAATTTAAAAATATAACATTCGATGCCCCAGGCAAAAGCGCAAAATTAATGAAAAAATCGGACCATCTTTTGTCGATTTGTCTCTAAAAAGTTACTGTCAAAAATAAAAGAAAAATATAACTATAATTGCACATACATATAAGCTTTATATAAACATTAATTTTCATTGCCTTTTAAACTTCAAAAGATTTATCAAATAATGCATTCATACTTCGTTGTTAATTTCCTTCATTGTTGATAGTTTTGTACATTTTGTATGGGAATAAATAAAAAAAAATAAAAAAAAAGAAAATCTACTCTAAGTTTCGAGATAAATTATCTGTAGACAAAAAATATAAAAAAAATAAAAAAGTAATAGAAAGAGTTTTTTGTGTGATAACACCCGCGCAGTGTAGACTGCAAAGCTTTCGCACCATCATATTAATATTGAAGGTTTAAATGAAAGAACAACAACTTGAGTGAGCTACCACCAAGTTTTATAGGCTGGAGTTATAGCTATTTCACGGTCGCCAGGCCGATCAGCAGACTCCTTTAGTGGTGTTTAGTCTATTTATGTTCAATTTTATTTGAAAAACCATTTGCCCCACAGAGGCTCGAACCTAGACCAAGCGTCTCCGGGGCAAGTGCACTACGCACTGCGCCACCGAATGAACAACAAGCTTGTGTGTGGCTAGTAAAAATGCTTGTTGATTCAAATGCATTCGTCAAACAATAAAACCTGCACTCCATCGACATGATCACGTGACCTTCGGTGGCGCAGTGCTTAGTGCACTTAGCCCGGAGACGCTTGGTCTAGATTCAAGCCTCAGTGGGGCAAATTGTTTTTCGAATAAAATTGAACATAAATAGACTAAGCACCACTAAAGGAGTCTGATGATCGGCCTGCCTACCGTGAAATAGCTATAACTCCAGCCTATAAATCTTGGTGGTAGCTCACTCAAGCTGTTGTTCTTTCATTCAAACCTTCAATAAATAAGTAATATTTAGCCAGTGCCCCATTCATTTTTGTAAGCATCTCACTAAACATCATGATTTTTCCATCGGTCTGGTGGTTTTCAGGCATAAATGCGTTTGTGTTTTTTTTTCAGCCATACAAATATGTGACCTAACTTATTTCCAATTACAAACGGCTTACTTCACTAAAATATTCGCAAAATTGTGAACGCTATACAGTTTAGCGCAAAATTCCAACCTATTTTTCAGAGGGACACTTACCCTTAAAAGAATCAACAAAAATTAAATAATTTTACAAAACTTTTATTAAGGAAAGGAAAATAAATGAACTTTTAAATCTAATTTTTTATGAATATGTTTTTTCTTATTTATTTATTTAAAATACAAATAGATTGTTGGCAGGCGGGGTGTAAACACCCACACCTTTAATGTTTTTCAACCTTAAACCTTACGTTCTTACAAAAACCATATTGTATATCCAACCTCATCATTACTTACGATCTAAATGTCCGATATCCGGCAACCATTTTCCTTTTATATAATTTTTCATTTTGTTCTTGCTTCTGGAACTATCAATTTCGTATCATAGCTCTGAATATATCTCTTTTTATATTCATTTTCATTTAAATACTTAAGGCTAAACAATTGTAAGTATTAATTATTAATAAGTATGAATTAACAACTAAATTTAATTTGAATATTCTTCCCAATAAAGGATTTTGTAACTATAAACCACAAATCAGAGTTTTAGTTCACAAAAGTTTAGCTGTCGGCCTACTGAGCCGCCATATTACAAAATCAATTTGGACTAACTAATTGCGTTTCCCAAAATGCCATCATCAAAAAGGAATCTGAGATCTGCTGCAGGATCTGACCGTGCAAAAAAGCCACCGAAATCACCATCACAAGAATTTAATTGCTACATTTGTGAAAGGCCTGATTCTGAAGAAGACATGGTGAAGTGTGACAGCTGTGAAACTTGGTGCCACTTTACATGTGCTGGCGTGAGTAGTCTCGTCACCGAAACGGAATGGTTTTGTTCTCGCTGCATTCAAGGTAAGAATATTCCTAATTCAGAGATTTCAGATTTGATTCCCATACCCGCTGTGAGTATTGTCATAACCTCAAGCACAGATACGCCATGTGCTTCTACCATCTCGGCAAATAAAATTGTACCACCAACTCTACTAAGCCAACATATTTTAAACACATCATCTTTGCAACCATCACAAACCGACATCGATTCTGTTTTTATCTACGGTGCTCTACCTACAACTTCGAACGCGTCTGGTAAACGTTCTTTAAAGACAAATGCTAACCTTAATGCTAATTGTGCATCGTTGAATCCACCTACAACATCTGTTATCCTGGCTGATCTTACTTTGCAGCCCCCGTCGAACCTCGAAGCCGTACCACCTTCAATGCTACCAATAAGCAATCCCAAAACACTTATTTACCGAAACGAAATCAATGTTCCATCGAAGGGTCAAGAAAATCATACACAGTCGGTCTCTCTGCCAACAATTTGTTCAACATCCAGCGCTCCGGTCTTTAGAAATTCTTTGGGGACTATAAAGCAATTTTTCCCAGCTTCTGTACAAATGTCAACTGGCGCCGTTTTAACGTCTACGAAGGTTCATGTCACAGAAGAAGCAGAAACATTTCCACCTAACAGGCAGAGCTCTAAGAAGTCGTTGCGCTCGACGTCTTGACGCGAAAGGTATATCCACATTGAGCTTAACAAATTGGAAGAAGAGAAAGAGCTTAAGGAAAAACGAGACAAAGAATACCTTTCTAAAAAATATCAGCTACTAGCCCAACTTCAAGAAAACTCATCCGATGATGAAGATGGTGCTTCCTCCGTAGCATACGCCAATGTGAGCCAATGGCTTGAATCCCAAAGCCAGGCACGAAAGACTTTACACATCCACAGCAACGACCAAGTAAACGATAAGTCTGGATTAGTGAATACAAAACAAAACTCTCATCCACAACACAGTGTTGCACTGCAACCAACTGCCTCCTCGACACTAAGACCACGTCAAAGTGGTTGCTGTATACCACCGCAACCAAATGCCTCTGCTGCACAAGTACAATTTCAGCCAGGAGTCGCTTCAGAACCAACTTCGTTTGCTCGACAGTCCCTTCCTGTAAGGAACATTTCAAGCTTCCAATCCATTGCACAACCAAATATTTCACCAGAGATTCAACCTCAGCCTACCATAACATCTACTCGTCCAACGCTCTTTGATTACCAACGTCACCTTCAACCGCAAACTTTTTCGTCGGCTCTCAATATTAACAGACAACCGCTGTTTGAAGATACAGTAACACAGCGCCTATCGAGGAGCCAATTAGCCTCCCGGCAACTAATGTCGCGTGATCTTCAAATCTTCAGCGGGAATGCCGAAGAGTGGCCTGTATTTATTTCCAATTTTGTACGAAGCACTAACCTGTGTGGGTTTACTGAGGAGGAAAATGCGTGGATCAGATTATTAAAGCACTTCGAACGAAATTTGGTAGGCCTCAAGTCATCATTCAAGCAGTCCTTCAAAAAATCCAATCGTCACCAGCCATAAGGGCAGGAGACTTTGAAAGCATTGTCGATTTCTCTCTCACAGTGCAAAACTACTGCGCCACGAAAGAAGCTTCCGGATTAACTATATACTTACAACATCTCTCACTTTTGCAAGAATTGGAGAACAAGCTGCCACATGACATTCGCCTAAGCTGGGCATCACACAAATTCAC
Organism: Epistrophella euchroma; assembly: GCA_947049315.1. Lineage (NCBI taxonomy): Eukaryota > Metazoa > Arthropoda > Insecta > Diptera > Syrphidae > Epistrophella > Epistrophella euchroma. The sequence goes on from OX346245.1 coordinate 63,291,961, forward strand.
GTTACCAGAGTGCACGCTCGTCCACTTCAACGAATGGCTAGTGCATCGAGGCTAGTGCTGAGGCAGCGAGTTGTGTCGTTCCTCCAATGACATCGTTGCAGATGAAACCAAAACAACCGATTAAGAAGACGAGCGGAAAAGGATTCGTTAACGCTCACTATCCTGTAGCAAACCAAGAAGAGAAATCCAATAATTCAACTAAACAAGGATGTTGTATCTGTGAACGTGACTGTGTTTCAGTAGAAAAATGTTTACGCTTTCAAGGGCTAAGCAGGGCGCTCAAATGGAGTGCCGTAAGAGAACATCACCTCTGCCGTCGTTGCCTTAAAAGACATCCACAAAATCAGTGCAACTCTGATGCTCCTTGTGGTGTGAACAACTGTGCCTTTAATCACCATAAGTTGCTCCACAACGATAAAGCTACAGTTAAAAGAGATGCAAATGTTTATGTGCATGAACAAAATTATCAGCGAGATGAAAGTTGTAAGTCTCTCTTCAGGATTGTACCAGTTACTTTATATAGTGGCAACCGGCGGCTTAAGACGTTCGCCTTTCTGGACGATGGGTCGTCGGTCACGCTTCTAGATCGGGACATCGCTGAATATTTGCAACTGCATGGAAAACCCGAACCGCTGCGTCTCAGGTGGACAGGTAATACATGAACCTTCGTTGCTAATATCAGGAGCGCGAACCGGATCCGAAACCTTCTCCTTAACTGATGTACGCACAGTTAAAGTTCTTAGCCTACCAAAACAGTCACTCGACCTCGCAGCACTGCAAGATCGTTATGAACACCTTAAAGGAGTGAACGCGGATTCATACGAAAATGCATCCCCTCGATTACTCATTGGTCTCAATAACACAATCCTTGGACTTCCATTGAAATGCAAGGAAGGTACAAGCTATGAACCAGTAGCGACAAAAACCCGCCTCGGATGGGTTGTCCATGGTAACTGTTCCAGCCATTTAGAAACGCAGAGACGAATTAAACCTAAATTTAGTTTCCACATGTGTGAATGCGATAATGCGAACCTTGAGCGCTTGGTTAACAATTTTTTGTCAATGAAAACTTCGGAATAATGTACACCGGTAAAGTACTAATGTCAGTCGAAGATGAGCGAGCCAACCAGCTGTTAGAGAAATATACCATCCGAACAGCAGATCGATTCGAAACGGCCCTCCTCTGGAAGTACGACGAGTTCCAGATGCCAAACAGCTACCCTATGGCGGAAAAACGACTAGCATGCCTCCAAAGACGCTTGAAACGTGAACCTGGACTAAAAGAGGCCCTAACACAAAAACTTAATGAATACGTTGAAAATGGATATGCACGTAAGCTATCTCTAAGAGAACTCCAAGACGAACCGAAACGTTGCTGGTACCTGCCAATATTCCCAGTATTCAATCCAAACAAACCTGGAAAGATGAGAATCGTCTGGGACGCGGCAGCAACAGTTAAGGGTGTGAGTCTCAATTCGTTTTTGTTAAAAGGCCCCGACCAGCTTACGTCGCTTGTGTCCGTTATCTGCAAGTTTCGAGAGGAAAGAATAGCTATCTGTGGAGACATCATGGAAATGTTTCACCAGGTACGGATAAGGCAAGAAGACCAATCGTGCCAGAGGTTCCTCTGGAGTCCCAAACCTGAAGAATCACCCGTCGTCTATACCATGACGGTCATGACCTTTGGTGCAAGCTGTTCTCCGTGCTGTGCTCAATACACCAAAAACAAAAATGCTGATGACTTTGCCGAAAAATTTCCCCGTGCCGTACAGTCAATAAAATACAATCACTATGTTGATGACCTTATGGATAGTGTTGCTACAGAATCAGAAGCTATCGAACTAGCAAAGCAAATAAGGTACATACATCAGCAAGGAGGCTTCCACATAAGAAATTGGATCTCCAATTCACCAATTGTTCTTCAAGCCTTACAATCTGAAAACACTGAAAGTAAGAATATGAACTCGGACGTTGAACTTACTACAGAAAAGGTGTTAGGGATGTGGTGGTGTACCTCGAAAGACTGCTTCACCTTTAAACTGTCAACGAATTTACAACAGAGAGAGATTCTCTTCGGGGGTCGCTGTCCTACTAAGAGGGAGGTCTTGAAAATCTTAATGACGATATTCGATCCGTTAGGCCTGTTAGCACACTTCCTTATGTATGTGAAAATCCTGCTACAAGACATATGGCGCTCCAAAGTGGATTGGGACGATCCAATACAAGAAAATGAGTTTGAGAAATGGTCTAAATGGATCCAACTTCTACCAGCCGTTGAGAATCTAAATATTCCCAGATGCTACATGTCCATGTCCAAGTCAATAAAAGCTGTTGCAGAACGACAACTCCACATATTTGTAGACGCAAGCGAAAATGGCTTTGCGTCGGTAGCCTACGTAAGATATAGTTACGACAATGAGGACGTCGAATGTGCACTCTTAGGAGCAAAAACGAGAGTTGCCCCTCTCAAAAATCTATCAATACCTCGCCTTGAACTGCAAGCCGCCCTCCTTGGAGCTCGATTTGCAAAAGCATTAGCTAAGTCTCATAATATCAGCTTCTCTCACCGTTTTTTCTGGTCGGATTCGAGGAATGTCCTGAGCTGGCTTCGCTCTGATCATCGGCGCTACAGACAATATGTCGCATTTCGAGTAAGCAAAATTTTGGATGTAACAAGTGTGGTGGAGTGGCGTTGGGTTCCGACGAAGAACAACGTAGCAGACGAGGCCACAAAATGGAAGAGTCTACCAAGCTTTTCCTCGAGCAGTAGATGGTTCAACGGACCAGAGTTCCTTAAAAGTTGTCCAGCCTACTGGCCTAGAGAAACGTGCACCGAAATGTCAACAGACGAAGAACTCAAATCACAATTCATAAATATTCACATCGAAACTCAAGGAAACATAATTATAAGTTGATCGTTTTTCAAGCTGGAATCGGCTGCTACATAGTACTGCGTACATTATTCGCTATATAAACAATCTGAAAATAAAGAAAATACTCAAACATCAACGAACTTCCGGCTTCTTGAAACAAAACGAAATTCGATCGGCATGGAATGTGCTCATGAGAGAGGCTCTGCGCTCAGCATATCAAGAAGAATTATCAGACCTGGTTTCTAGACATCCTGTAGAGAAAAGCAGTTCAATATATACACTCTGCCCATACCTCGATGAGCATAACGTACTCCGATCCAAGGGCAGGACTGACTTCCTTAAAAATACGAACGACTTCTTCAAAGGGCTGATAATACTTCCAAGAGAACATCATATCACCCGTCTCATAATGTCTGATATGCATGAAAGGTTTCACCACCAAAATCATGAAACGGTCATCAACGAGCTTCGTCAGATGTTCCACATACCGAAAATTCGAACTACATTCAAGAAAGTTAGAAAGGAGTGTCAGGATTGCAAGAATCAGAAAGCCCAACCTCGAGAACCAATAATGGCTCAATTACCAAAGGCACGGCTATCCACTTATACCAGACCATTTTCATTTACGGGTATTGACTACTTTGGTCCTATAAATGTAGCCATTCTAAGGAGGACAGAAAAGAGGTGGGGTGTTCTCTTAACCTGTTTAACAACAAGAGCTATTCACATAGAAATTGCACATAGTCTTACGACAGACTCATGCATACTCGCCTTACGAAATTTCGTAGCTCGTCGTGGAACACCAATAGAAATGTTTAGCGATAATGGTACTAATTTTCATGGCGCCGAGCGCGAACTAAAAGAAGCATTTAATAGTGTCGACAAAAAAAAGGTAATGGAAGCATTTACTTCGCTCAACACCAAATGGAACTTTATCACACCAAGCAGTCCGCATATGGGAGGTTCATGGGAGCGACTTGTACGCTCCATCAAATCCGTTCTGTATAAAATAATGCCAACACGGAATCCCAGTGATGAGCTTCTAAAAAGCATGATGTCAGAAGTCGAAAACATCGTTAACTCCCGCCCTTTTACATATCTTCCAATAGAACATGAAAACTAAGAAGCGCTAACACCGAATCAATTTCTCTTGGGATCATCTAATGGAATAAAGCCCCTAGCAATATTCGACGATGACGTTAAAGTGGTTAAGAAGAATTGGCAAACCCCACAGCTGTATGCGGATCATTTCTGGAAGCGATGGGTAAGTGAATATCTTCCTACACTAACACGTCGATCCAAATAGTTTTTACCAGTTAAGCCAATAGCAGTAGATGACATCGTTCTTATTGCGGACCAAAACAGTCCAAGAAACTGCTGTTTGAAAGGCCGTGTCATCCGCACCAAAGTTGCTGACGATGGCCAAGTAAGAAGTGCAACGGTATTGACTAAATCTGGCGTTTACGATAGACCGGCTGTAAAGTTAGCTATCCTTGATCTCACCAACCCCAGAAGGATGTAATGTTGAACTGTTTGGAAATACCAAGGGGGAGTGTTGGCAGGCGGGGTGTAAACACCCACACCTTAAACCTTACGTTCTTACAAAAACCATATTGTATATTCAACCTCATCATTACTTACGATCTTAATGTCCGATATCCGGCAACCATTTTCCTTCTATATAATTTTTCATTTTGTTTTCGCTTCTCGAACTATCAATTTCGTATCATAGCTCTGAATATATCTCTTTTTATATTCATTTTCATTTAAATACTTAAGGCTAAACAATTGTAAGTATTAATTATTAATAAGTATGAATTAACAACTAAATTTAATTTGAATATTCTTCCCAATAAAGGATTTTGTAACTATAAACCACAAATCAGAGTTTTAGTTCACAAAAGTTTAGCTGTCGGCCTACTGAGCCGCCATAAAGATTTATCAAAAAAAAGTAAGTTCCAAAATTAAAATTATAAGATGAATTAAAGGCACTGTTCAGCGTAAACTGTCACATAAGCTCTTATGTTGAACTTAAATATTTAAGTTTCGTTTCAGCAAATGGGCCTTATTGTTTAGTCCTTAAAACTGGATTCAAACGACTGACAAATTGGTAGTTTTTCTGCCAAATAACAAGCAAAACAATAGTTGATTCTACTGCCATTTTTTTGACAGATATACTGTCCATTTTGTCAATCGTGAAAGTACAGCATTTGTTGCTTGTGAAATAATTCTTACCGTTTTTTGTTGTTATTTATTCTAATGCATTCTTTTTAGAAAAAATATTTTTTAACAAAAGATAGACGATTTCAGTGTTTCACATACAATTTTCTATTAAAAGGTTCTTCCAAACCAACGCGAATGTTCGGCGCGACGAAGGAAAACAAAAATAACAACACGTGGTTGTCTAACAAAACAAATTTCATGGACTAAAGGCCGTTAAAAGCTATATTGAATCAATAATTCAACAAGTCCAATAAAATAGTACTAAGTCTTCTACTTGGCTGATTTATTTCAGTAGTATATAAAAAGTATTAAAAAATAAAAAAAAAAAAATCTTCGTATATAAACATTGCCAGGCCACGGGCACAAAAAACTTCTAGCTTTAATGATTAGGAATTCTAATCTGGTTAGATATAGTTCATACTAGGTATTCACCATGAAATCTATGTAAGATGAACTGAACTTAATGGAAATTGCGTATTGACAAGGCCCTCACTAGTCAACTGATGAGTCCAAGTGAGATCGCCGGACGAAACGCCAAAAATTTTCATGGACTAAAGGCCGTTAAAAGCTATATTGAATCAATAATTCAACAAGTCCAATAAAATAGTGCTAAGTCTTCTACTTGGCTGATTTATTTCAGTAGTATATAGAATTTGTATTATTAAAAAAAAAAAAATCTTCGTATATAAACATTGCCAGGCCACGGGCACAAAAAACTTCTAGCTTTAATGATTAGGAATTCTAATCTGGTTAGATATAGTTCACACTAGGTATTCACCATGAAATCTATGTAAGATGAACTGAACTTAATGGAAATTGCGTATTGGACAAGGCCCTCACTAGTCAACTGATGAGTCCAAGTGAGATCACCGGACGAAACGCCAAAAATTTTCAAGCTATATTGAATCAAAACAAATTGTTGTTATTATTGTTTTCGTTCCTCGCGCCGAATATTCACGTTGGTTTAGGACAGCCTATAAAATCTTTAAGACATTTTCGCAAAAATTGAGCTTATTTGAACGGTTATATGGCAGTTATATTTGTATAAATAATAAGGATAAGCATGCTGTTCTTGAAAATCGCTTGTTTTATAAAATATTGTATGTGTAATATTTGGAACAATGTCTATCTTTTGATTTTCATTTTAAAACTTTTTATTGGCTTCAACTGGCAGATTTGTTTTTATTTCGCAAACTTCACAATACGAATCGAGCATTGTAATAAACACTTATCAAAAAGTTTTATTGAAAGTTCTTTTATTTCTGTGGTGTTCGGATGAAACATGATAACTCCAAACAATTATTTTTTGTTTATGTTTTAATAAACATTCAAAATACTTGAAAAAATTGGAGTTATGTTTCTCCCAAACACTCCAAATATATCATATCACTTCTGTATTTTTGAGAATCATACAATTCGGATTGGAACTTTTCTTCAATTATAAGTTTTGTATAAAGTTCGTTATCATCTTCAGTATTGACGTTTGTAGTACCATTGATGATGTGTTGAAGTGAAGAGCGGCGATGAATTTATCTTTTGTAGCTGCATTACTTTTTTTCCTTAAATATTTCTCTTTTTTCGTACACAATTCATGTTCGTATTCAGCTCCTTTTTTTTTTTTTTTAAATTTTCATTCATTGCCTCCCGACTGGCTATTAATATATTGCGAAGTTTTTCAATGTTCCTGTAATAAAGGAAAAAAATCCATTGAACATTTGAATATCTAGCTTTAGTGTTTGACTAAAATATGAATGGGAGCACTGAATATTAAAAACCACAATTACACTTAATAACGCAAAATTTAAGCACGATTTTGTTTTCTGATTTCCGCAGCTCATTTATCGGATTTTGTGATTGGGTAGATCATTATTAAATTTTTAGGCCCAGTTTCAAAGTCATGAAATGGCACTTAAGTGGCCAAAATGGGAGATAAAGGCTCAATATCTCAGTGAACACTAACCTAATTGAGGGGCACTTAAGTATCCCATGTTGGTGATTTAAGTGCCACTTACTTAGACCATAATACTATATGTTTCCACAGGAGGTTTATCTCAGTTTAGATTAAATAAATCTATTTGGTGTTTCCATCTTCGAGATTAAGGAAATAAATTTGTATGGTAAATTTTCTTGATTTAAAGAAGATTTAGGTAAATCTACTTAAATCTCGGTTTAGTGGCCGGTGGAAACGTAGTATAAAGCTAAGCCAAAAGTCTCAGTATAAGAAATATAAGTGTCACTTTTCCCTTTAAGTATGTATTGTAAAACTGATCCTTAATTACCTGATTTTCCTCTGGATGTCTCATTCAACAACGGCACCGATGATGTACCTCCATCTTCGTCGAAATCAATTTCGTTGTTGTCTTGTTGTTCCTCTCTTCAAGGAGATCGACGTCACCTTTCTAAGCATACATACAAATTGCACAAAGTATTAAATGATAATAATTACGAAAAACGAAAAATAATACTTACACCTTGAATAATCTATTCCTGATTCCAAAGTATTAACAGTTGGCCTGTGCCCTAGCATTCTGTCGAGTTCTTCGTAAAATGGACAGATCTCCCGGTTTTAACCACTCTTGTTGTTTTTTTTTTTTTGTTGATACGTGGTTTTTTTAAAGATTTTTCCACCTTGTTTCAATTTGTTTGCAATCTTTTGATACAAAACCTCGCTTGAACATTTCGCGTTCAATTTTCCGAAAAATTTCCGCATTTCTGTATAATTTTCCGTCAAAATGTTTCAGTGCTTGTATTTACTCCATCACACTGAGGATTTCGCGGGTTTCTTCTACCTCCCAAACATTTCTTTTAGTCATTATTATTTATTAGTTTATATGTGTATGTAATTATATTTTCTTGATGTTCAAAGGGTAGACAACGCGGTGCATTCAAGAGGACACAAGCGTCCACAATCAACCTCTGTCTATCAACTCCTACATTCACCTTCAAGTGGTGAACATCGGGTGCCTAGTACATTTGACTGAAGATGGGCATCCATTCCCTGTGGACGGTTTAAGGCGGCAGCAGACGAGAAAGGGGGGAGGAGTATTTCCACTAAGGCACTTCTCCTTTTTTCAGGCGGCAGCGGAGGAGTTCCCCAGATGGAATCAACGGTGGTGTCTACAGTTCTAGTCAGTTTGAACTACTTAGTGAACACCTTATATGGGCTACTACGACGTATTTGTAGCTCAGGCCTATAAGGAGTGGTTTATCCGGCTCCCCGTCCTTGGAGTTATAATAAGGATCTGGTCCTCCAAGCTAGGGGGTTGTGCGTCGGGGTGACTTCCCTACCACGGAAAAAATATCGGTTCCGAAACGACAATAAGCCTCGGATATGGATGATTTTAATGTTGACGACCCCAGCAAACGAAACAAGGACAATGAATTTCGGATCTGCACGTGGAATGTACGGACCCTAAACAGGCCACGTGCAGCCGAACAATTAGTGGAGAACCTGGATAGGCTAAGGGCTGATGTAACAGCCATCCAGGAAGTGCGATGGGATGGAGAGGGCATCCGAAGGATGAAAACGTGTGACATCTACTTCGGCGAGCAGGAGCAGGGTCAGCGGCTCTTTGGTTGTGGATTTGTGGTAAGGGGAAGACTTAGGCGAGAAGTCTTAGGCTTCAGAAATGTAAGCGAGCGCCTGGTCACAATCCGCATCAAAGCAAAGTTCAAAAACATCACGCTAATCTGTGCCCATGCCCCAACGGAAGAAAAAGATGACTCAACCAAAGAAGAATTCTACGATCTCCTCGAGGATACGTATGATAGGTGCCCCAAGTACGACGTCAAGATTATTCTTGGCGACTTCAACGCCAAGATCGGAAAGGAGGGCATCTTTGGTTCGATAGTCGGAGGACACAGCCTGCACGACAACACTTCCGGTAACGGACTCAGGCTCATTGATTTCGCGGCGGGGCGAAATGTCACCATAGCAAGCACTCTATTCCCACACCTCAATATACACAAAGGGACCTGGCGGTCTCCGGATCAACGAACCATCAACCAGATTGATCATGTTGCGATGGACGCCAGACATGCTTCCAGTATCCTTGATGTCCGAATGTTCCGAGGTGCCAACATAGACTCGGATCACTACTTGGTGGTAGCGCAAGTACGTATGCGGATATCCATGACGCCACAACGACGAGCGGATGCTGTAAAACGATTTAACGTCGCGAAACTAAAATCGCAAGAGATAGCCAGGACTTTTGCAGACCACGTCTCTCTTAAACTCTCAACAGGCCCGCCACAAGAATCATCTGTAGAGGACCAGTGGAATCACTGCCAAAATGCCATCAAATTCAAAAGTGCCGCTACTGATGTGCTGGGTTTCACTAGGCCACCACAACGAAACCCCTGGTTCGATGAAGAATGCAGACTGGCGCATGAAGCAAAGAACGAGGCCTACCAAGCAATGCTGCAGACTAAAACCAGAGCTGCTGAGAGAGCAGCCCGGGAGCTCTATGGGCAAAAACGAAGGGAGGAACGCCGACTTCTCAGGAGGAAAAAGAGAGAGCATGCGAAGCGGGCGGTCGAGTCTATTGAGGACTGTAGCGGCAGGGGGGATGTTCGAAAGTTCTACCAAAGGGTGAGGCAAACTACCCAGGGTTACAAGGCCAGAACGGAAGCCTGCCGAGATGAGAATGGGAATATGGTGGTAGACTCACAGTCGGTGCTGAGGATCTGGAAACACCACTTTTCTAGACTGCTAAACGGCGAAGATGGCCAAAATTCCGCTGTAAGACAGAACACTCCATTCAACCTGGACGATGATGGTCAAAACTTCCGTCCACCCGACCTAAATGAAGTGCGGTTAGCGATAGCCAAGCTTAAAACGTACAAGGCTGCTGGTGCGGATGGCCTGCCAGCCGAGCTATTCAAAGCTGGGGGAGATGACTTGGTAGGGAGTATCCACCAGCTTATCTCCAAAATTTGGTCGGAGGAATGTATGCCTGATGAATGGAACCTCGGTATAGTGTGCGCTATCCACAAGAAAGGAGATGCTCTGACCTGTTCCAACTACAGAGGTATAAGTCTCCTCAACGTCGCATACAAAATCTTGTCATCTGTACTGTGTGATCGCTTAAAACCGTTTGTCAACGATCTGATCGGCCCCTATCAGTGTGGTTTTAGGCCCGGCAAATCAACCGTCGATCAAATGTTCACACTCCGACAGATTTTGGAAAAAACCCAGGAGTTTCAAATCGATACACACCACCTCTTTATCGATTTTAAAGTCGCATATGATAGCGTAGACAGAGACGAGCTTTTCAGAGCCATGGCGCATCTCGGCATCCCTGCCAAACTCGTCCGCTTGTGCAGGATGACTATGGAGAAATCTCGCAACCTTTTTAACATCGTTCTTGAAGCAACTGTACGCAACTCGCAAGTCAACAACAGAGGTACAATTTTTTAAAAGTCTGTTCAACTGCTTGCTTATGCAGATGATATTGACATCATTGGGAGAACGAAGCGAGCTGTTACCGGCGCGTTTGCAAGTATTGAATCGGAGGCGGCGAAAATGGGTTTGGCTGTTAATGAGGACAAGACGAAGTATATGCTATCATCGAGAAAGGAATCTCAACATCGTCGGCTCGGGCAAAACGTCACGATGGATAGATACAACTTCGAAGTCGTCAAGGACTTTGTCTACCTGGGCTCCACTGTAACATCGTAAAATGACATCAGCGCAGAGATCAAACGAAGAATTACTCTTGCCAATCACTGTTTCTTCGGGCTAAGAAGGCATCTAAGTAATAAAGCCCTCTCTCAGAGAACCAAGGAGACCTTATGTAAGACCCTAATCATCCCGGTCCTGCTATATGGGGCAGAGGCATGGACCCTGTCAAAAACGGATAAGAATCTGCTTGGGTGCTTTGAAAGGAAGATTCTTCGGGTGATTTTCGGTCCAGTCTGTATCGATGGAGTATGGAGGAGAAGATTTAACAACGAGCTTTACGGGCTTTACAGCGACGTCGACCTGGTCAAGAAGCTGAAAATTCAGCGGCTGAGATGGCTGGGATACGTGGAGCGTATGGACACCAACGCACCAGCCCTACGAGTCTTCGAATCTACCCCTGACGGTCTACGCAGCAGAGGAAGACCCCACCTTAGGTGGCGCACACAAGTGGAGAACGACCTCAACCAACTTGGAGTGCGTAACTGGAGGCAGCTAGCTAGGGACCGAGCTGGCTGGAGGGGCTTGTTGGTTGAGGCCGTAGTCCATCCTGGGCTGTGAGCGCCATCTAAAGTAAAGTAAGTAATATGTCAAACTAACGATTCCACCCAGGTTTTTTAGCACAAATTTCGACCCCACTCCGCTCCAGGGTTAAAGCTCATTTCGACTCGATGTAGGTATACAAAGGGTCAAAGCGAGCTTCAAGCTTGCTTACTTGCTTAAATACCTCATGGAAACGTCGTAAAAAAACTATGTGCTGTGATCCTTCATTATTAGAGTACCTACCCAGTTTTTCATAAAACTAAACTACCATTTTTGTGCTAACATCTTTATTTTTTTTTTCTTAAAAATGATTTCTTTGTTCGGCTTATGTAATTCAGTCTTATAGGTGTTTTTTTTTTTTAATTCTTCTTTATAATAACTTATTATAATGGCCCACGCACAAATCCAAGGATTTTTAAAAAGGTAGACGGTTGTTGTAGATGTACCTAAAAAAAAAATAAAAAAAAAAATAAATTTGATGGCACAACAGCTCATGAAGAACTAGGGCCTAGTGACTTACAACTCTCAACCATTCCTGTGTGCGTGTCTGCAGGAATGGAGGGGACCTACAGTTTATTGCCGAATCCGAACGGCTAACGAGCGGCACTTTTCTGTGACAGGAGATACTCTTCGAGGATTTGTCAATTCCTCGCAAGAGGCAGTAGCCGTTTTTTTTTTTCTTTTAAATAAATAGGTGGCGAGGCTGGGGATCGAACCTTAGACCTCCGGCTTGACAGTCCATCGCACTAACCATCACGCCACGGCTACTACTTGTAGATGTACCTAGTTGTAGTTTATAATAGTAAATAAATGGTAAATTCCACACATAGTTATGTATTTCTAAAATAAAAAAGTTTTTAAAAAGGCTACGCTTTAGATGTTTTGTTTTTTATATTAAGGGTATTCATGCAACGTCTTAAAACCATCTAAATGGCGTAAACTTCTTTAAGTTTAAGACGTATCAAACGAACTGTCAACATTTGTATCGAAAATCTTTTCCAACTAATCGTAAACTTTAAGACATGAATTCGTGTGTTAAATGAAGATGGTAAACTTCGTAAACATCTTAATACTATGACGTTCAATGTGTCGCAGTTTTCAAACTGCACAGGTTCAAGGTCTTCAATTTTAAGAAATACACCTATATGTTTAGCAAACCAATAAACATGCAATGATTTCTGCCAAATAACTCAAGAATTAGTATGTCTTTAAAGCAATTTGCTCATAACATTAAATACATTTTTTTTGTGATTTATTTTTGGCATCTTCACACTGCAGATTAAACAAATTACTTAAATGATAATTAAAGAAATATTTTTTTAAATTCCGACGTTTACTAAACAGCTGATTGGTTTATCACTTCTTTTAGCACATTTACGCAAGCAGTTTTTAAGGGCGTTCATGAAATGTCTATCGTAAACTTTACGGTTTTACGACGTCGTAAAGTTTCGGACGTTGCATGAGTACCCAACATATTTTAAAAAAGGTAATTGCTTAATTTTTTAATTAGTGCACAGATGGAAAACATTCAAAGAATTTACAATCAATTATTCTTTGGCATATTACTAGCTTTACACTATATCATTTTAAAAAAATTTCTATTGTAATATTTAATATGCGCAGCGGGTCGAAATTCTACTTTTCAAAATACTGGCAATTAATAGCACTGGTCAATACATTTTATTTTGCCCGAACAAACAAAGTATATTTTTCAGAAGTTTTTTGGTGTGCTGAACTGAAAATTTTTATTTTCTTCTTTAGAATTCTGTTCTTGCCGATAACTCTTTCTTTCTCCGGAAAATCCTCAGTTTGTTTAAAGCCTGCATCCTATAGAATTTAAAAGTTCTATCATCTAGCGTGTTTTTTTTGTGAATTTTTATCTTCGCTTAAAATAAGTCCATGTTAAATGCAAACGGAATATTATATACCAATTTGTTGTTGTATTTAACATGGATTTTTCTTAAGCAAAGATAAAAATGCACTTTAAAACACCTTAACCCCAGTGTCCCCAGATTAAGGGGAAAAGCACTACTTTTGTCGATTTTATGAAGCGAAAGGGGAAAAAAGAGACAAGCCTAAAAAAGGTGAAAATAATCCAAAAAGGGGAAAAATAAATGTTCTGTTCTGAATGCACTCATTTTTTTTACTAAATAAGATCCAATTGGAAACATGAAATTTCTTACAGTTTTTTCACAAATTTTCAAATTTTGCTGTGAAAACCTATAGAAAAAAACTCTGTTGTGAGAACTTGGCGAAAATTTCATGTTACGAAATAGGTACTATCGAAATTTTATGAAACTTCAAAATACTTTGAAAATTCTATATCCACGCTTGGCAAGGGTGATTATGTCGTGTGCGAATTAAAAATAAAAATCCGCCGAGATGAATCAGTTCGTAGAATCGTCAAAATTTAATCGAAAATTTAAACTAATTTGAACACGGCCTTACTACCTTCTTTTTTGATTTTTTTTGTATGAAATTAAACTTTCGGTGAAAAGAAAGAAAACTTTATTTTGAATAGTTTTAGTGAAAAGGAAACCGACAAAGATTTTTAGAAAACGATTTTAAGCATAAAATTTCGTGATGAAACAGAAAAGTTTCAAAACAGAAAAACCTTACTGCTCTTATTTTTTGTCTTTCACATAGCGAAAAAAGAAATAAAGGAACAATGATTTAGGCAGAATGATTAAATTCATAAAATATTTAAATTTTTTTGTTTTTGTTTAATCAGTTATGTAATGTAATTGACACACTATGAGCTGACAAAGTCAAAGCGTGCACGCGTTTGGGCTAAGTAAGGGGCTGGTTATAGCGATCAGGAATACGCAACAGGAAAAATTTTCTTTTTGATAATTTAATGTTTTATCATACGATTTGAAATATAAAAAGGATACAAATCGTTGATAAATCATTTGAAATATTTATTTCATTAACAAAATTTTCTTTGGAGAAAATATTTATTCTATAATATACCTTTCCTGATGGAAACTCGTTTTCTGTCCGGAGTTTCTATCAGGAAAAAGAATAAGTACTTGTTTTAGACAAAGTATTTTTTTTAAATAAATTTTTTTTATGAAAAAAATATTTCAATTGATTTATTATCGATTCGTATCCTTTTAATATTTCAAATCGTATGATAAAACATTGAACTATACAAAAGAAAAATGTTTCCTGATACATTTTACTGATCGCTACACCTGGCCCCTTAGTTAAAATATTTCAGAAGCGGTCTGTGAGAATGCACGTAGGTGGTGATGTTATTTTTTGACTCCCGTGAAGTTGGCCCCCCAATTTTCAAAAAATAGATTTTTTTTAGAGTTCTGGGTAGATTTGAAAGAGTTCTAGAGTTTTTGCCCAAAAATAGCAATAGTTCCGTGTAATCTTGGCCAGAAATAGAAAAAAAAAGATATGGGGGGCCAACTTCACGCGGCCCCGCTTTTTTCATGAAAATGAGTTCTGATAAGAAATTTCGGTTCCTGATAAAGAGTTCTGGAGTTCTCAATGGGTTTTGGAAATAGTTCTGCAAAATAAGAATTTAGAAAAATTATCAATGATGTGGGGGCTAACTTCACACTTGGTTTTTATTAATTTTTCGGTAAACTATGGAGTTCTAGAAAGTTCTGTTTAGAGTTCTGGGTAGCTTAACAAAAGTTCTAAACAGAAATCTAACAAACTTTTTTGTCCGACCTGTACATACAAAGTTATAGGCTAAAACAAAGCACCAATGCTGAAGGGGTCAACTTCACGAGTAGTTTTTTTTTATTTTTTCGAAATTTGTTAGAGTTCTGTTTAGAACTTTTGTTGAGCTACCCAGAACTCTAAGCAGAACTCCCTAGAACTCCATAGTTTACCGAAAATCAATAAAAACTAAGTGTGAAGTTGGCCCCTGCGCATTTTTTTTTTAAGCTCATAACTTTTTATATGTAGGTCGGACAAAAAAATTTGTTAGAGTTCTGTTTAGAACTCTTAGGGAGCTACCCAGAACTTTAATCAGAACTCCCCAGAATTTCGAAAAAAAAAAAAACTACTCGTGAAGTTGACCCCTTCAGCATTGGTACTTTGTTTTAGCCTATAACTTTGTATGTATAGGTCGGACAAAAAAGTTTGTTAGAGTTCTGTTTAGAACTTTTGTTAAGCTACCCAGAACTCTAAACAGAACTCCCTAGAACTCCATAGTTTACCGAAAAATTAATAAAAACCAAGTGTGAAGTTAGCCCCCCATCATTGATAATTTTTCTAAATTCTTATTTTGCAGAACTATTTCCAAAACCCATTGAGAACTCCAGAACTCTTTATCAGGAACCGAAATTTCTTATCAGAACTCATTTTCATGAAAAAAGCGGGGCCGCGTGAAGTTGGCCCCCCATATCTTTTTTTTCTATTTCTGGCCAAGATTACACGGAACTATTGCTATTTTTGGGCAAGAACTCTAGAAGTCTTTCAAATCTACCCAGAACTCAAAAAAAAATCAATTTTTTGAAAATTGGGGGGCCAACTTCACGGGAGTCTACAAACGTCATAACCTGGTCTGAACCAGCTTATTACGTTTTAAATACATAAATTAAATTGTAATTATTAATCATGTTTTTATGCTAATCTGGCAAAATTAAGTCATTTTCAATCTGTAAATTGAGTGAAATCTGTAAATTGTTTTTTACCACTTTTAATATCTAAAATTAAAGAAAAAACTGATATTTTCTCATACATTTAAATTTTGTCACTTTTGGCCCGGGCTTTGCTTTTAGAAATATGGTCACCGTATTTATAATACAAATTTTGTCTACCACTGAAATAAATTATACAAGTAGGGTAGAGTCGGCACCCTCCGACACCTTAACAGAAAATATGCAAAAGCATACAGTTTTTTCTTATTTTTCCAAAAATTTAAAAATTCCTTTGCAAATTTATAATTTTATCAACATATTGCCGTAGCTTTAGATTTCTAAAATTAGTTTTACTATTTTTTTTTTATTTTTTTAGAAAAAAGTAGAAAAGTGTCGAATGTGCCCCAGCACGGGGCACCACCGACAATGGGTGGGGCACCTTCGACAGCAACGCACATGATTGGCCATTGATGTATTATGTTAGTTTTTTAAATAAAAGTCGTCAAATATTTTGTTATAAGAATCCAATTCATTTTTTTTATTATTTTATTTAAAAAAACAAAAATAGTTATAAAGAAAAATAAATAAGTAGGTACCTTAAAAAAATAAAAAAAAAAATTCATAAAAAAAAACATGAGATCACATTAATTAATGTCGAATTCCTTTTAATAAAAAAATCGATTTGTTCAGAAGAAAAAATCGATTTTTCTGAACAAATCCCTTGTATTGAAAGAAAAAAATGGATGCTGTTTAGAAAAAAAATCGATTTTTTTTGGTAAAAGGAATTCGACATAAATCAGTCTCTAAAGGGGGGTTCACATTCAACGACAAGTTGATCAACATGTATCTAGTCGGCAATATTTTGTAATGTGAACAGCAGTCGAACGACCGTCGATCGACTTGTTGTGTAGTTCAATTTTTTTAATATTTTGCTCGGTCGGTCGACCGGGTTAGTGAATGTGAACACTAGTCGACAGACCGATGATTTCAATTTTCCAGCTTTTTTATTTTGTATGTAAGAATTAAAATAGCAGGCGTTGAAATAGAAGTAAAACAACAACTAGAAACGGAAACAAACCATAATATTGCGGTAATATTAGTGTAAAAAAATCAAATACGCGTTATGTTTGCTCATTGAATTTTTTTTTAAAATGAAGTCGGCGGAACGGTCGTAAAGTGTGAACGCTAGCAAAACGACTCGGGTCGGTCGACATGTCGTTCAATGTGAACCCCCCTTAACGAACATTTAAGTTTTTTAAATCGATATTGAAGATACTTTTCCTTTGGGATCGAGACGTGCCCGGATGATGCGTCGGCTTCGACATTTTAGCATAAATATCGCTCCTTAAAATAATGCTTATGTCTGGGACATTTGGATGGATGAAAGTCCAGGAGTTTGTCATTTTTCGCAGAAAGGACACATTAAATGTATTATGACCTTGGACTTCTACTATTTCAGCAACAAAAACTATATTTATTTTGTCAAAGAACTTGACGAAAATAAAGTCTCCTTCCACCTTGTTAATGACATCTGTAAGTGCCTTTTTCATAGTTTTTTCGTCCACAGGAGGTCTTTGTGTTTTTTTTTTTTTCATAAAGCCTAGTATACAGTTCCTCCTCGAAAAAAAAATACACGTACTTCTTATGGGAGCGATTTTATCGCAAAAAAAAAAATTTTGCTGAAAAGTTTTTTTATTGAACTGTGAACTATCCCCAGAAATAAAAAAATATACTTACACGGTGCCTCAAGAGTTATGACTCTTTATGAACCTAAATGAGTATGAAAGAGACAAAATATCAGATAGTCATGACTCTTGAGGCACCGTGTAATATTCGACTAAAAACAATTTTGTTTCACCACAGATATTTTTTTTCCGGAAAAAAAGATTTTTTATTTTACCACAATAGTTTTTTTTATTCAAAAGAACTGTATACTAGGCTTAAACGCGAACCATTATCTATAGCTATGCGAAAATATTTTGCGGTTTTAACCATTTTTTGGATGAATAAATAAAGAAGGGGTAGCTACGACAGTCTGTCGGAGGTGCCCCGGCTTAAAGTGTCGGAGGTGCCCCACTGGACGTTTTTTTAATTTGCTTTTTTTTATAATTTACCAAAGCAAGATGTTTCAAATTAACTATTAAAATATAAATAAATACCTAGTATTGTATTTCAAAAACAACTTCTTTGCGAGAAAACATTAAGGACACGAATACAAAAATCTTAAGAACTTACCCTCAAAATTATATCAAACGTACTCCAAATAAATTTTACATCCTACTTTGGCGGGATTCGCAGCTAGACTGCTGAACCTTTTGACAAGACTAAGGGCACGTTCAGAATTTTTTACAGAATTTTTAAAGGTTTACACTCAGAGATAATAATGACTGTCGGAGGTACCCCACTGTCGAAGGGTGCCGACTCTACCCTACAGTCTCGTTTTGAGAGGTATTTATGCGGGTTGTGCAGTTATAAAAACCCGCTTAAGTGCGCATCAGCACTTATCTCTATATTTACAAAAATAAAAAAAATAACAATAAAAAAACGTTTAATGTTATTTATAAAACAAGAAATAACTACATCAACTGACTAGTATCGGTAACCTCTTAAAAAGGAAGCGCAGATTACAATAATTGTTTACTTAAAAGTTTATATAAAAGAGTAACTTTTTTTGTTTGTCAGTTTGGCTGTATGTATGCACTAAACTCACAAGCAAACAAAAAAACTCTTTTAAAAAATAGATATAATACAAATTTTACTTATCTTGTATGCTATAGGATACAGCAGAAAAGAAAATTTTTGTTAAATACAGAATAATAAACAAATTAAAAACTTAACACAAAAAAAATCGTATGGAAATTTTCTAAAATCAAGCATGTAGGTATTTTCCTTGCAAAATTCTGTTTTATTGATTATCAACTCACATTTACTTCAAGCTCAATTATTTATAAGGAGGAGTTGTTTTGCCATGGAAAATTGCCTTTTGTGGCATGTGGGGTGGGGGATCGGGGATTTGACTGGTTCCGGTGTAATCCGGTTCGTCAAATCAAATTTTTGGTGGGCTGATTTCTGGAATCGGCTCAAAAATAAAGTTGTTTTAGGTAGGGTAATATTTTTGTTTTTTTTTTTTAGGGAAAATTTTTGATGAAAATAAGTAATGGGTAGTTAAAAATCTTCATCGAAAAAAAAAACAATTCAAACCATGTGCAGAATAATGTGCCTTGGTAGGTGGGAGCGAGATAGTGAGTAGAGTTGTTTTCACCGGCAAAATGCACCCCTAATAAAAATTATTTTTATTTTTTTTTCTGAGTAAATTAAACAATCAAGGGCGCACGTAAATAGGATGGGGGTGCTTATAAATCGGCTTAGTTAATTCACAACTTGAGTTTTAATTGTTGGATTTTAAGGTAAGACTGAAATTGGTTGGTTTGGCTGGCGGTGGGTGGTTGGTTTTTTAATACTTTATTTAGGTTAGGTACAAATTTTTTCATGAGGATAAGTGATGGTGGGGTGGTAAAAATATGTATGCAGGTTTTTTGGCAGCGAATTATTCTTCATCGTCATCGTCAAAAAATAAAAAAAAAAACAATTCAAACCATGTGCACTGTGCCTTGGTAGGTGCAGGTGGGATCGAGATAGTGAGTAGAGTTGACTGTTTTCGCGTTTCGCCGTCGACAAATCGTGGTGATATTTTTGTGTATAGGAAGGTATGGTAAAACAAAACAAAACATAAACAGTCGGTAGGTATAGGTATGAGTAGGTAGGTATAATAGGTATTTGCAGCAGAAAAAAATGTTTGTAGGTATATATAATCTACTAAAATTGGTTGGTTTAGCGGTGGGTGGTTGGTGATGGTGAATGGAATCGAACTTATTTAGAGGCAAAGGCGTGCACAAGGAGGGGTAAGGGGGCATTTGCGCCCCTTATACAAATTATTTTCAATTTTTTTTTCTGAGTAATTACACAATCAAGGGCGCACGTAAATAGGATAGGGGGATGCTTATTACATGAAAATCGACTAAATTTACAACGTGAGTTCTAATTGTTGGATTTTAAGGTAAGACTGAAATTTTTGTTGGTTTGGAGGTTGGTGGTTGGTGACGGTGAATGGAAACGAACTTATTTAGTTGCAAGAGCGTGCACAATAAGGGGTAAGGGGGCACTTGAATCACTTATACATTTTTTGTTTTTCTAATTCTTTTTGTTGAGTAACTACACAGTCAAGGGCATAGGTAAGCAAAGGTGATGTGGGGGTGCTTATTACGTTCAAATCAGCAAAATTTACACCTTGAGTTCTAATGATCGGATTTTCAAGGTTCGAGATTTTAAATGAAGATTAAATGTAATGTGGAAACACAAGAAGACAAGAACGTGCGCAAGGAGGGATCTAGTTTCCAGAATCGGCTCAAAATTTTTTTTTTAGGTAATACCTACCTACATATGTATTTTTATTTTAATAGGTAGGTACCTACTTTATTTAGTGGTAAAATTTTTTTGATGTTGATAGGTGATGCGTGGGGTGGTAAAAAATGTATTCCGGTTTTTTGGCACGGAATTATTCTTTATAGACGGCAATAACCTTTGCTGGGAAAAAATGCTTCGAATATGGTAGGTATATGGTAGAGAAGAAGAAAAAATTTAACATTTCATTGATAAATTATTAATTTCTTTATCAAGTGGTTACTAACAAAATTCACGGTCGTTCGTTCCTTAGGGGGTAATGGGAGGTAGGTATAACATAACATACAAATAGTCTAATTTTCAAAGTTGTCTTAAAATTACACTATAGGCAGGCAGGTAGGTAAATAATTAGGTTCATTACATTTTTATTCAAATGCAAGCCCACACAACCCACACACATAATTTTAGGAAAATAATTGTCAAAGTTCATTGATACGTGTGCAGGCTTATTTTCAATGTTACCTGACAAAAAAAACGTCAATGTTACCGGACAAGTAACATGGATGGTGTGTAGGGCTCTTTAAGCTGAACATTTTTCGAGTGCTGATTTTAAATCATCTTTTTGGTCGATATTTGGTTGTCATAAGGTTTTAATAAAGAAGATCCGGGCAACGCCGGGTTTTATCGGCTAGTTAAGGTATACAAAATAAAAGGCAATTAATCGGGGAAGGCAGTTAAGCGAAAGGTACTTATTAGATGAGTTTTATATGAAAAAAATCTTCAAAATTTTGGTTCTAAGAAATAAAAGGTACTTAAACGGGTTTGACACTCATGCGATAGGCACTTGTC
Source organism: Epistrophella euchroma (assembly GCA_947049315.1). Classification (NCBI taxonomy): domain Eukaryota; kingdom Metazoa; phylum Arthropoda; class Insecta; order Diptera; family Syrphidae; genus Epistrophella; species Epistrophella euchroma. The sequence continues at coordinate 63,313,134 of OX346245.1, forward strand.
CGGGTTTCACTGTAGTATGCACTTTTTAATTGAACTTGGTGAATAATTGATTCAAAATATTTTTTAATGGCCTATAGTTCACGAAAATTTCGTTTTATCGCGCCGATGCCTTGGACTTATCTGTTAACTAGTGAGTGGTGAGTGGGCCCAGAGCCAGGGTGGGGGCAAACCATTCCGTCCAACTGAAAAACACAAGAAAACAGTGTTTTTGTTATAATTCCCTAGTAAAAAATAAAAAAAAAAAAGTGTTATAGCTCAGAGCCAGGGGGTAAAGTGCCCTTCTTGCCCTCCCCCCTGCAGGCGCCTATGGTTGTTGTGCCATCAAATTTATTTTTATTTTGTATGCTTACAATCAGGGTTGCCACTTTGCTGATATTGCAGTAGATCTACTGCATTTTTTTCTTAAAATAAATCTACTGCCTTTAAATCAAATCTACTGCATTTTTGGTTTTACAAAAAATTGTCCTTAAACAAATAACCCACAAATAATCATTGATTGTAATCATTCTAATTCTTCAGGAAATACTCACATCCTACTTAAATTATTAATATCTACGGCTTTCGACTATATCGGCTCTGTTTTGATGAATATTGAAAGCTGACGGAAATCTTGTTTTTGTTAATTTGCGTTTTTTTTAAATGTTGCAAATTATCACAAGCTTTAAATAAAAAAGGTAAAAATTCTTATTAAGTAAATGCAATTGTACTTTATATGCATTTCTTATGTAGTGATGCCCTGTGCTGGTAGGCCAATGTCACGAAAGACTTAGTAGCGACAGGGAATTTAAAATTAAAAAATATTTATACCTAATTAATACGACACCTTTTCTTTTTGTTTGAGATAACGTATAGCCTGATATTTAATAATAGTAATGTATTTTTAACAACACTTTTTATTTTTGATGAAAAATATGTTAATTTTTTTTAACTACCGGTAATATTTTTTCTTAAATTTTAATCCTCCTTGTTTTTAGAAAAAAATAATAATAAAACAAATCTTCTGCAAAAAAGTTCAATCTACTGCATTTTTTTTGTGAATCTACTGCGGAAAATTTGCCGAAAAGTGGCAACCCTGCTTACAATTAGTGAAGTTATATATTCTGTCTTAGATATATTCTGAGGATTCTTGTCAAATGAACACTTTTTTTTTATTTAGGTTAATTTTATTGTATATTCTCATTGATATTAACCACAAGACAAATCGCAGCCAAGATCAACAACGAATAAGAACTATTAAATATCTACACCTACCTAAATGTCAATTAGCGACCAACTCAATTAATATTCTAGCTACTGACTACTGCTATAGCATTTTTTGCTTATCACTGCCAGAATTAATGAATGGAAATAATTCATATGACCAGCGTCATATTGCCGTTTATAAATAGGTAAGCCGTCCATATACTAATCGTTAAAATAAAAATATATAGGAACATATTTAAAAACTTATAAATAAAAGTGCTAAACAAAACAATTTTTAGCAATCCATCTTTTAAATCTTTAGAGAAAACAGCAAACAATATTAAAACATACTTTAATACGAGTATATCTAGAAAAGATATTGTCTCGAAATAATTTAATCAAATCAAATTTAATTACAAAGTGAAAGAAGAATATTAATGAATACATTAGTGTTTTTATGTCATACCTGCATATTTTTGTCAGTATTTTGCAATCGCAATATCACATGACAGAGTCTGATAAAAAAAAATCCAACAGTAGGTATATTCCACTTCCACACACTGACACCAAAAAGAAGACAAAACTTTCTGTAATCAAGAGTGAATAACAAAACACGTAGGTTTTTATTTTTCACCCCTCATTTGCATGAAACACCAATGGCGATCGCAAAAGATGGTACTGGTACCTACAGGGTTTCGGCTCTCATTAATGTACCATATTCTGTTTCATCAATTTAGTCATCTGATGGTGGGGTGAACAATAAATACTTAAATAATAATGTGTTGGTCATGTGGTCAGTAACCAGTTAAAAAAAAATTAATAAAACCTTCTGAAGTCACGAGTTAAGCGTTGTTTCCAAATCAATATTTTTTTTATTTTGATTAGGCCGATGATACACAAGATACCTAAATTTTTTTATTTGACATTTCTGTAGCAGGGTTATCGATAGTGTTTGCATCTTCGAAGCGGTACTTTGATGGTCAGGACTCAAGGCCATATCATTCAAAAATGATTTGAAAGGTAGGTTTGGTTTTACATTTAAAATTGGGCTGAACATAGATTTGAATTGCTTCAAGCTTTTTTTCTTACATATTATAAACCTACTTGAAAACTAATGTGAGGAAGTGCTGCGATGCGTTATGGCAAAGATACTAGATATTGCATCTAGTGTGAAACTAGCCAAAATAATTTTTTCTAATTTTCTAAAATTTTCAATAGAGAAAATTATTATTTTTAAAACTATATACATAGATTAATGTCGAATTCCTTTTAACAAAAAAAAAACGATTATTTCAGAAGGAAAAAATCGATTTTTCTGAACAAATTCTATATATTGAAAGAAAAAAAATCGATTCTGTTTAGAAAAAAAAATCGAATTTTTGTTAAAAGGAACTCGACATAAGAAAAAAAACACGCCTTATATTAGTTTTATGTCAAATTCCTTTTAACAAAAAAATCGACTTGTTCAGAACAAAAACTCGATTTTTCTGGACAAATTCCTTGTATTGAAAGAAAAAAAATCGATTCTGTTTAGAAAAAAAAAAATCGAGTTTCTTGCTAAAAGGAATTCGACGTTAATTTTTTATTATTTGAACCAAGAACACCTGACGTAAAATTACAAAAAAGTATAGAAACTAGGGAAAGGAAAATAAAAATTATGAAACAATTGATCAGTTTATATTTCAGAGATCTCAGAGGAATCCGTATTCTCAGAAATATAAACACAATTCCTCACAAAAAATCCTCAATTTTGCTGTCAAAAAACTGAGGAAGGTTTTTTTTGGATTCGTTGCTCAATTATTTTTTGTCGCAGTAATCAAATAAGAAAGCAAGGAAAAGAAAGTGTTTTTGAGGAATCTTATTGTTTATATTTATTGCTTCTAAAATAAATAAATTTGATGGCACAACAGCTCATGAAGAACTAGGGCCTAGTGACTTACAACTCTCAACCATTCCTGTGTGCGTGTCTGCAGGAATGGAGGGGACCTACAGTTTATTGCCGAATCCGAACGGCTAACGAGCGGCACTTTTCTGTGACAGGAGATACTCTTGGAGGATTTGTCAATTCCTCGCAAGAGGCAGTAGCCGTTTTTTCTTTTAAATAAATAGGTGACGAGGCTGGGTATCGAACCTTAGACCTCCGGCATGACAGTCCATCGCACTAACCATCACGCCACGGCTACTACTTATTTATTGCTTCTGCTCTTTCAAAATGACGGAGGAAAATTACTGAGCGCTCTGAAATATAAACTGACCAAATACATTTCAGGCAGAAAATCGGTCTGAGGTATGAGAGCACCTTCTATTCATGAAGGAGGAGGTTCTCACTAGTTGGTGTTAAATTTTATTCATACGAAACGGGAGCAGGTGCTTCTTCATTGAGCACCTCCTCTGATACTTATATGAAGTACCTTCTATATTATTGTATTATTTCAATGTCCATCAAGCAAAAATGATTGGGAAAAAATTGCTGAAGAATTTTCAACTAGATGGCAGTTTCCTCTATGTCTAGGCGCACTGGATGGAAAACATATTGCCTTCAGGGCATCAAAAGCAGACGGTACCTTCTATTATAATTATAAAGGCTTTAATAGCATTGTTTTGTTAGCAATGTGCAACGCAAGCTATAAATTTATATTTGTTGACATCGGTTGCAACGGCAGAATTAGTGATGCAGGAGTTTTGAATCGTAGCGATTTACGATTCATCTTGGAAAATGCCGATGATTATTTTTCCCCAAATAAAACTATTGGGAACAACAGATGTCTACCATATTGCATTATCGGAGATGATGCCTTTGCTCTTGAAAAGCATTTATTGAAGCCATACCCTTATAATAGCAAGGAGGAGGCTAGACGAATTTTTAACTTTCGCCTCAGCCATGCTAGGCAAACAATAGAACATGCCTTTGGAATTCTTTTACATAGATTCAGGGTTCTGCAAACGCAAATATATTTACGATCAGTTAAAGTAAAAAAATTGCGCAAGCCTGTTGCGTTCTCCACAATTATATGCTGGAAAAAAGCAACATCAACGAGCCAAATTTATCTACTGCACCCAAGAAACACTTGGCAGAAAATAATTTGGAATCTGCACCTAAAAAACCCCAAAGATTAGCTTCTGCTAATCGGGATAGTTTTGCGGCGTACTTCGCGGAGGAGGGACAACTTCCGTGGTAAAGCCAATTCATATAAAATAAAAATTTGCATTCTAAATTTTTTGTATTATTATTATTAAATTCTATGTTTTTTAAATCTATATTATATCTGTAAGTAATATATTTATTTGTAGATGAAATAAAATAAAATATAAAAAATAAAATTAATTTTTAATTTTTTTTTCAAAGTATGTTAAATGTATCTGGCCCATTATTTCTGAGATTATAATGCATGCATGCAACTTGTTGGAAAACTGTAAGACTACTATCTATGATAAGTTATCAGTAAAATAACAGACAAAAGCATAGATATAATGATAATTTCAAGTTGGTTGTTACTAAAAAAATAAAGTTTTAAAAACAAAGGATTTAATTTTTTTTGTGTTTTTAATACCTAAATACATACTTCAAATTGTGTTTAAAAATAGGAAAAGAAAAAACAAATACAAATTAATATTTTATATATTATATATATATATATCCAGAAATAAACAGAAAACAAAATAAAAATGTTTTCAAAAAAGTGCATTGTTAAAGTGAATTGTCATTTTTGCTGTATAATAACACCCTGTCGTCATCGTAGTCATCCTCGTAAATTTCGTCGATAATTGGCTCCATAGCTTTTTTTTAGTATATCTGAACATGATGATGATGATGATTGCTCTGGTGTTTCGATAGACAATGCTGTGCAGGCTATTGACGTATTATCTCTGACCTGAAGAGACATCTTTTTTTATTACGCTTGAATTTGTTCAAACATCATTAACTACATTATGTTAAATAGACCGAGAGCCCACTGCAAATTTTGGGTATGAATGATAGCAAAAATTCACTGGTGCTTAGAGATAGATAGACGCACTGAAAAAAATGCAAATCTATTTTACAAATACCTAACTGTGATAGCAAAATAATTCGTATTTCCAATGAGTGATGAGAGTGGTCCCTTCTCATCACCAAAATAGGGTCCAAGACTTTTTCTATGGGCCCATCTATCTGCAAGACTCACTTAAATAAAATTCTACTGTAATCTTTAAATGAGTCTTACAGACAGATGACCCCATGAAAAAAATCTAGGACCCTCATTTTGTTGATAAGACAGGGACCACTCTATCATTATCTGCAAAGGCCCCAACCATGGCATGCAAGACTTGCATAATAGCATATAGAAGTTAAAGATCTATCTATAAGCACCAGTGAATATTGGCTATCATTCACACCCAAAATTTGCGGGCTCTTAGTCTAAAATGTTATAAGTTAATAAATTATTAGATCAATTGCTAAACTATTAGCCTAAAATATATAATAAAAGCAAAGGACTGTTACGTTTTGAAAAACTGTAATTATTTATAATAGTTTTAAGATTTTTTTTTTATTTTTTCTTATAGTTGTTTTTTCTTATTGAATAGGTACGTAAATTGCATATATTATGTACTTTTCAAAACAAATATTTTTATTTATTTCTCTATTGAAAAAATTCATAACGCAAGCTTGTTCATTTGGAAACGTAAATGGACCTAAGTCACTTTCAAAATAAACGGCTTACACATAAGTATGTTAGGGGTATTCACGATCCACTGCAATAATTGTAGAATATATTTTAACGAATTTAAATAATTTTAACTATTCTTACGTTTTTATAATTAAAAATTGCAAATCTAAATTTTTCCGCAGATTTACGGTTTGTATAAAAACTAATATAATTTACAATAACTGCCGGTTTGCAAATGTATTTTTAAATTATTTAAATTATTTTGGTTGTAAAAATCTTGTTCAAAATATGACAAATAATCGCTATTAAAAATTAATTTCAAAATTGAAATCTGAATTTACCAATAAACCTCATAAAATAAAACAGATACCGAAAAAAAGTTTAAGATTTTCTTCAGAATACCCATTTATTTTGTTGTTGGAGTGAGAGAAAATATTAGATTTGCACTACTATGATTCTATACTAATCGCTCTGGATCGTGAATACCCATTTGTTAGGAGGTGGCGAAAAGCGAATATTCGAAAAATCTATTGGAGATTTTGGCATTTGCTGTACATGATGTTTCTTGATTATTTCATGAGCAGTAAGTGGCAAAACCCGTTCCGACTTTGTTTTTACCGGTGTGGATGTGGTCACTGAATCTCTAGTAGTCGCGTATATGCGTTGTTTTTTTTATTAACGTCTCAAGTATCTCCCACTTCATCTCCATTTGCAACCTCTCCGGAAGCTGAAGCATCTCACTTTCCATCATGCTGAAGAAACTGCGTAGAGGAGATTCTTCTTTTCTGATGGCCTTAATTGTTTTTAACATTTCAGAAGCCTCTTTCATTGTGTCTATTGCATTTATTTGCACCGATGATTGCCCTTTTCTTTTTCTCTAATAAAATACATGAAATATATTATTTTGATTATTATTATTAAATTAGAAAAATCTAAATTACCATGTTTGTTTGTGCTTTTTACTTGGGTTCTACATTTGGTGTCGGTGGTACCTCCTCAATGATATCGTTGAAAAAATCGTGATTCTAAATGCAATTTATTTAGAACTAAATAAACAAACACATAATGAAAAGAGGAAATAAAGTCAGTTTCATAAACCTGACCATACACGATCGAGCCAAATGCATGGCTCGGTGCAAATTGGATTGATGGATTTATATCTAACCTGCCGTGTCCAAATGACACGGCCGGACCCATTCACATGATGCAATTTGCCATTTGGCACTATCGCCGCTACCAAGACTTGGACGCTAAAGATAATCTTTTTTTCAAACTGGTATTTTGGAGCAAATGAAAAAGTTTTTGTTTTGAAACTACATTATAAAGAAAACCTATATGGTACGTGGATGAAGTGTAACCTCTGTGTGCTAAGATTCCTTTGAACAAAAAAAAAGATCGGATCAAAAAAATCTAAAAAAATTAGATATTTTGGGCCAAACGAAAACGAAATGAAAATAAAAGGAATTAGCCAGTTCAGGTTTTTCAAGATCTCTACGATCTCAGAGACTGAGACTAATATTTTTTGGAGTCGTTTGCACAATTATTTTTTGTCGCAGTTCATTTATTGATAAAAATGAGATGGAAATTTTCTAAAAACCTTATACCTATTAACGCGGCCAGTAAATTGATTCATGAAGATACATAGGCTGATATGAAAAACAAATGTATGTTGTTGCATGTAATGTAGATGCGAAATTTTTAAAGTAAAGTATTTGTAGGTAAATAGGTACTTACCCAATTTGATTCATTCAACGATGACCCATCATTTAAATCATCCAAAAAGTGGAGTCTGTCGAAACACCACAGCGTTGGAATGTGCACTTCATCCGCAGATGCCCCACTCTGTTTCGATTGTAAAATTTGTTTTTTTTTTCTTTTCCATATTTATTTTTTATAGTCTAAAGTTTTATTTGTGGAACCGTCACGTTTGTTTTATAACCCGCAGCTTTTTTTTAATTTCTACAAAATTCGCATCCCTTTGTTTTCTGTCCAAATAGTACGGATGCTGTGAATTACATAATTGCGGATAGTCTTCATAAATTTCAATCAATTTTTCTGCTTCTGTCTTCGTCCAATTGGTCATTTTAGCAATTTCATTTTTTTTTACAGACGACTTTACCGTTTACGGCATAAGCCCAAAATGAACAAAATGGAATTGAATGGAACATTTCGGATATGAAACGTGACTGCTCACTACAATCTTCTCCTGACTATCGGCCCCCTTTCCACCTCACCGATTTCGCCCACAAACTGTCGTCACTACGTAGTGAAAACTCACAATCTAAACAGGGTCAATCGCAATGACTGGGTTGCTGCTTTGTTCCATTTCATTATCGTTCCGTGTTTTTTGCATTTTTTGGTTTATTTGCTTCCGAATCTCTGTCCACTCAATTCTTCACTCATCCACTCATTTCTATTCCTCCTTTCATTCCACTCAATTGTTGACTTTTTGTAACGAACGGCCAGCCAATGCGTAGTGTGTTTGTTTTTTCTTTCTTCTTAAGCAAACTAAAATGTTACATACATATTTTGATTTTTGAGTATGCGCACCGTTGCCATCGCAGTGTGATTCTTTTTTGCTTCTTCTGCAGCGAACCGAATTGTTACATAAATTTACATAATTTGAGAGGCAAATGGGCATTCAGTAGAAAGAAGCATGAAAAAAGGTTTACTGAAAGCTGCTTTATATTATGAAAATGAAAAATGAAATGAAAAATGACGGTCGCAACACTTTTGTCCGTCCAAGGGAAAAAATAAGAAATAGTTATTTTTTTTTTATCGTTTTGTAGGTTCTTTCAATGCTTCTCTTTTTATTTTATTTAATATAAAATAAGATTATTGCCCTTCTCTTTACCTATATCAATATCTGCAATATAAAATGGTCCAGAGAAAAGCAAACTTCAGAGGCAATCCAAAAATCAAAAAAAAAACATGTTGAACTACCCTCAAGACTTTCTCAATTCTCTCAACCCAGCAGGTCTTCCACTGTACAAATTAAATTTAAAAATTGGTACACCTATAATGCTAATGGCACACGACTCGAAGTTAAAAAGTTTTATAAGAACATTATACAACTTCAAATTCTTACCGGACCTGCAGTAGGAAAATATGCCCTTATTTCCACGATACCAATGATCCCAACGGATCTCCCATTTCAATTCAGACGACTACAGTTTCCTGTTAAACCATGTTTCGGTATGACAATTAACTAGGCTCAAGGTCAATCATTTAAATTTATTGAAGTCGATTGGTGGAAAGTGTTTTTTCTCATGGTCAACTTTATGTCGCCCTTTCAGAGTGGGCTCAAAAAATAATCAAACTGAAAATAATAAAACTGCTAATATTGTATGTAATAATCTCCACATATCCAATTAATAATTATAAAATTGAATAGCACTTTATCAGATTTATTATTGTTTTTAGAACGATCTCTCAATGAAAGCTGAACATTTTATTTTTAATAAAACTGTAAATATTGGTTACAAAACATTGCTAGAATAATAAAATAAATTCTAAGTAGTTTTACTAGACAGGTCTCCACACCCCTTCTATATTTTTAAGCTTCAGCGGTAACATTGAATTTCCAAGATCACTTGTTCCAACAGTTTGCTACAGGAATTGAAGAATCTGAAACTGAGGTAGGCTCGTTGTTGTCTTCTTTTTCAGGCTGTAGTTCTTGGGTCTCTTTTGGAATTTTCTTCCCATGATTAATGTTTCGTCTACACATTTTTCCATTATCAGCTCGCACAACTACCTCATTCGGTTGTCGTTGAACTACCACGTATTCAGTTGAGTCAAATATTGAAGATAGTTTACTTCGTGGAACTTTATTTCGAAGCAGCACCTTATCCCCAACTTTAATGTCGCTGAATTTCGCACCACGTCTTCTATCTGTTATCTGTTTTCAACTTTCTTCTTCAACTGCAGAAAGACTCTTGCTTGCGAAGGAAATCACTTGAGGGATATCATGCTCAAACTGAAGAAGGACTGCTCCTAAGGCAACTGGGCTTGCATTAGCTACAAGGCGGGTACCCTTTTTATGGTTAAAGTATGATAACGTTCGAATTTTCACAAGTGCATTTTTTAACCTCTGAAATGATTCTTATTAGCTGCGTTTTATTTTCTACGGATCTGGATCAGGATCATTTTACCACACGTAATACAAAAACAATTCGGGATCCTGCTCTCTATCTGGATCTATTTCGAAGATGCAAAAATGAATTCTTACTTTGACGGGTAGATGGCTTTTATGGTAAGGTAGCGTTTGTTGTAGTGCAAAGAAAAGTGACAACTGAAAATAATTAAAACGTAAGTAAAAAAGAGATAGTTATATAACACTGCTGTCATTGTGATCCATATCGTTTTATTTTCAAGGGATGATCCTGATCCAGACCCAAAGATAATAAAACGCGGCTATTATTTCTTTTCCCAAATAAAATTCAAATCTTTGTTTATTAAATTCCAAAGTGGCTCAGTCACGTCTGACAGATCAGGAATAAATTGTCCTAAGTAAGTAACTAACCCCAAGAAACTTCTTATTTCCTCTTTTGTACTAGGTGGTCGAAACTTAAGAATACTTAACTTAACTTTTTCCGGATCAGCAGAAATTCCTTCAGTTAATAAGATGTAACCCAAGAGTTTTAATTGAGACACTTTCCAACTACGTTTTGCTTTGTTTAGAGCTACGTTCATGTTACGGAAAATATTAAGAACACTATCCGATTCTTTATCATGTGCCTTTTCTGTTGATCCAAAAATTATAATGACATCAAGATAATTAAAAGTGTTTCGGCAAGTGCCTAGAATATTTTCCATAATCTTTTGAAATATCTCTGGAGCTGAATTGACTTCAAAGAACAGGCGTTTATACCTAAATAACCCTTTATGAGTTATAAATGTAGTTATTTCGCAACTATCTTCGTCTAACTCCAATTGGTGGTATGCATTTTTAAGATCTAGTCGAGAAAAGTACTTGGCACCCTTTAGTTTAGTTAAAAACGAGTCGAAAGTCGGAAGTGGAAAATTTTCTCTTAAAATAGCAGAGTTTGCTCTTCGCATATCAATGCACAATTGAATATCTCCATATCCTTTATACACAATCACAATAGATGATATCCAAGAGCTTGGTCCATATACAGGTTCAATAATATCCTGACTAATTGCCTCGTTCAATTTCGCTTCTACTTTTTCTTCCAAAACAGATGGTATACGGCGCAAAGGTTGTTGTACTGGTCTCACCGACTCATCAATAGACAAATTAATTTGTATACCCTTAATTTTTGGAAATAGTTGTGGATTCTCGAGTTGATTAACATTAAGTCACAATTTTGGAACCTATAATCTTACAGCTTTTTCACGACCTAGGAACGATTGCCTGCCATTTTTAATAACGTAAAATGATGCAATTAGTTCTTTTTCCTTATCAACGCTTATCGGAGCCTCAAAAACAAATTTTAATTCTAAATTTTCATTTCCAGCGTATGCTTTAAATTGATTTTCAGTTTCTGTTCGAACATTCCCCAGTATTACAATCGTTTGGCTAACGTCCTGCCAGTCTGATTCTCCAATCGGTTAAACCTTGAACCAGAGTCAATGAGCATTGGCAGCTTAACGCCTCCAATGAAACAATCGACAGACTCACTCATGTGTTTGTCTATTTTGTTTGTTACTTGAAAACAATCATACGGGCTGCATTTTTGGCCATCAACTTGGTTGTAGCTCGTGTTTTCCTCTTCAGCAAACCGAACTTTTGATGGTGCCAATCGACGACGCTTAAAATTTGAATTTTCTAGAAATTTGATTTTCCTTTTTTCTGTTTTCGTTTGGCATTTCCTAGCAAAATGACCGATAGCCCCGCATCTATTGCATTTCGAATTTCTTGCTTGACAATGTTTACTTTCCCCCAAATGATCCATTTCACCACATCTAAAACACTCTCTTTTTCTGTCGGAAATCTTTTTAGAATTAGAAGAGAAAATTTTATTCACACCACTTGAAGAAGTTGAAGGAACCATAACTTCTGCCCGGAACTTTATTTGTTCATGAATTTACAACACATTTCAACAATCTCTTGCTCTTCTAATAAATACTCCTTTCGTAGCAGGCGTTTTTTTATTCACCAGGAGTCCACACATCAATAAGTTTATTCTTGGGGTTAATGTCTAAAATCTCCGGTTTTGTGGTTCCAAAAGAGCATTTAGAGGCCTGGTTTCTAATACGGATCAAAACTTTGTTGAAACTTTCTCCTTCCTTTCCAATTTACATACTACAATACCTTTTTTTTATTATTATTTTCCTTCTTTTCCAATTTTCGATTTTTATCTTTTTAAACTTTTTTATTTTCCTCTTGTATAATCTTTTTTACAAGGAATTCTCTATTTGCCCTAGGAATGTACACATATGTATGTACATATTAATCTCTGCATAAACTTTTTTGCATTTAATTAGATGAATTTAATCATCTAATTTAATATAATTTTTGTATATATACATATATATATATCCATATATATGTTGAATATTTACCTCGTCGCCAATGTAATAATATCCAATTAATAATTATAAAATTGAATAGCAGTTTATCAGATTTATTATTGTTTTTAGAACGATCTCTCAATGAAAACTGAACATTTTATTTTTAATAAAACTCTAAATATTGTTTATAAAAGATTTCTACAATAAGAAAATAATTTCTAAGTAGTTTTACTAGACAGGTCTCCACATTGTATATCCAGAAGCTTTGAAATAAAAAATAATTAAAATTCACAGATTCCTACTGTGCATGTTCGAACATTAACAAATTTTATTTTTCTGAAAACTGTTTCAGTAAGAAAATAATATTCTTTGTTTGGTTACGGAAAGCATATTGTAAGTATGTACATATATAAATTTTTTGTTAATAATATAGTAGGAATTGCGGCTTGTCTTATTGAGCATTTGATATACTTTTTCCTACTCATAATAATCAGTATATTAAAAGCTTGCGAAGCACCGCGAGCACGGGTCGGATGGTCAGTTTATAAAGTCTATTCCGTATTTTTGGTCCGCATTGCTCATTTCTATCTTACGAGTATATTAATTAGGACGAAAAGAAATCATCCGCAGCATTCTTAGATACATTTTTTCAAAAATTTGAAATTTCGAACCTTTTGGTTTTCGAACCTTTGTCTTTCGATACTTTGTCTTTAGAAACTTTGTCTTTCGTAACTTTGTCTTTTCGATTCTTTGTCTTTCGATACTTTGTCTTTTTAAAACTTTATTTTTCGAACCTTTGTCTTTCGATATTCTGTTACCATTTTATAAATACTCTGTAGTATTCTTCATCTGAATTAATTTCATGGTTAGTATGATAAATTTGAAGTCCACCATGACTAGGAATTTGAGGAAATATCAGTTCAACATCTAGTTGATCAGGAAAATTTTTTGCACATTGCCAGATGTTGTTAAAGCTAGCATCCATATTCTTCCGGCGACTAATCAAGAACAGAAATTGTGTTCTTTACTAACAGTACACAATACACATATAGAAGGTAATATCTTCCGAGTTTTCATTTTTGTTCAGTTCTGCGCATGTCTTGTATTTTGTTTTTATAAATTGTTGACGATTCGGAAACTCGGAAACACTTGTGTTTTATTTTTGTAAATTCTGACAGGCAGGTTACTGTAATTTTCGAAGAGGCGCAATAAATTACCTTCAATATGTGAACTGTGTTCTTTACTGCATTGCGCTGGCATTAAAATCGATCGCTGTCGTTTGTAGTAACTTGCTCAGAGACTGACACAATTAATTGTGTGTTACATAGAGTTGTAACAAGTGAAGAAGCCTTGCCAGCTGTGCTCGGGTCACGCCATTGCGAAATTGTTTTCAGAGTTTGCACAATCCTGAAGATCTTTACAGAAAACTGTAGTACATCTTCATGCCGCTCTATCTAACTTCGGCACATCCGTCAGTACCTATTCCCACACACAATTCGAGTGGTGGTTTCAGCCCCTTCTTTAGCTGGGACAAGATAATTTGACCAATGGCTTAGCCAGTTAAGGACAACTCCGTAAATCTAAGCTAAGTTCTAACCAACTTCGCTTCGTTAATAAATATTCTTCTGGTTTCTCTCCAATCTTCTTCATAGGAGCCGTATTCTTCGTATTTTTTAGCATGAGCTAGTTCCTCGAACGCATCAACGAAAGTGACAAAATCCTCCCGAATATTACATATTGTAACGTTTTACCAAGGTTCGATATAAAACTTATTTCATTTAACTATCAACCGTCAATTATTTCCTTTTTAAACTAAACACACTTTACATCAAAGTCAACCGACTTGTTTCAATATAAAGTCGTTGTAATTCAACTGAATACTAAATTTATTATACAAAAATATCTTCCTTAAATACTATTTTTACAAGAAACTATTTACATTTTCTTATTGAATATCTAACACTAGGTAATCTATAAATAAATCTTTAGTGTACATAGTTATGTGTTTTATGTATTTCTTGTTGAATATGAGATAAACTATCTTATTGGCGTGGCAGTTATCCTGTTCATGTTTGAACACATGTTCGTTCACTGTTCATGTTTGAACACGACTTTTAACTTAAGAATGTCATGTAAAATATATAATAATTTTATTTTTAGTTTAGGTCAATTTATAAAGTTAGGCCCCTTGAGCCAACAAATATATTCATTGTATCTTTATAGTTTTCAGTTAATCAGATTGTATAAATAATGTATAATTGTTCAATAAAAAAAATTTGAATTTTGAAATTTTGGTTCTATCTCCGCTAGTATGTACGTGCTTGTTCTTCCTCCATTTCATTCGTGAAAATAAACGTGTCGTGTTTTTCACCGTGTTGTCTTTTTTTGTTTCAGCAGTAGAAAGACCTCGTTTGTTGAGTTCTGCTTTAAGTTCAACACAATTTGAATCCTTCAAAATTGTATCCATTGTTCTTTTTTCAAGTCATGGCCTATATCTTGACATCAAAATAATCACCGATTTGACTTTCAAAATGTCCCAAAATTAACAATTAAAATTTTCAATTATGGTTTTCAATTAGAGATCGAAAGTAAAAGTCAACCTTTTCAAATGTCTTCAAATAACGCTTGTCTCCTCAGATATTTAAAAGTGATCACTTAAAATTTTTTTGGTTTATCTCAGTGAGATACTTTTATTTTGAATTTTTTTAGTTTTGGTCAACCACTACCACTTAACGCTCAGAAAAAAAATAAATTCTTTTAAAGATTTATCTTCTTTTCGGTCTGTTATAAATCTCTGGCATTGGAGTTTCAGATAACTGTTTAGTTAGTCATTGTTTAGCACTCTCTAAGCAGTGGTAAAAGTTAGTAATAGTGTATTGTGATAGTACGTGGCATTAGTGAAAGTGACGATCGGGCGAAGGGCAAACTATTTTGAATATAGGGTGATTCACCTAAAGTGTGAGCGTGTAGGTTGAGTTACATATGCTTTAAGACAAGAAAATAATCGTATGGGAGGCGGGGGGTCTATTTCCCCCGTTTAGACGAGAGGGTAATTTTTTTAAAAATCGACTTAATTTTAATCAACTTATATTTTTTTCCAATATCCCATAAATGAGGTGCCAAAAATCGCGGGTGACCTTGAAAAACTTCAACCCATTCAAAATTTTCTAAGCCTGACTAATTTCTAAAACTACCTGACTTTTTATGACCAATTACTGACCTTTCAGACTGCATATTTTTTTTTTTTTACGAAAATCGCATATATGGGGTGCTAAGATCCCACAGCCGGGATATTAATTTTTTTTAGGTGGGTTTGGTTGGTTGCGTTGTGATTTTGGTTTTTTTGGGTTTAGGTGATGCGGTTTGTTGGCTAGTGGAGTATTTTTCAAGGGGTGTATTTTGTAGGGTGTGGTAAAATTTTTGATTTGGGTGTTTTGGGGAAGTAGGGTAGATTTTTTGTCTGATGTAGGTGCTTTTTCATTGTTTTTTTAATATACTTATTAATATGAGTAGGTAAAAGTATATCAAATGCTCAATGAGACTAACCGCAATTCCTACTATATTATTAACAAAAAATGTATACATGTACATACTTACATATGCTTTCCGTAACCAAAAAAAGAATTTTATATTCTCTCACAGAAACAGTTTTCAAAAAAATAAAATTTGTTAATGTTCGAACATGCACAGTAGGTATCTTTGAATTTTAATTATTTTTTATTTCTAAGCTTCTGGATATACAATATAAGCAGTTTTATTATTTTCAGGAAGAAGTAAGTACTGATTATTTTTTGAGCCCATCACTCTTGAAAGAGCGACATAAAGTTGACCATGAGAAAAAACACTTTCCACCAATCGCCCCATTAATTTAAATGATTGACCTTGAGCCTAGGTAATTGTCATACCGAAACATGGTTTAACAGGAAACTGCAGTCGTCTGAATTGAAATGGGAGATCCGTTGGGATCATTGGTATCCTGGGAATAGGGGCATATTTTCCTACTGCAGGTCCGGTTAGAATTTGAAGTTGTATAATGTTCTTACAAAGCTTTTTAACTTAGAGTCGTGTGCCATTGCACAGGTTTGGGGGACTGAGATTCCTGATTAGCATTAAATGTGTAGGTATCAATTTTTGAATTCAATTTGTACGGACCTGCTGGGTAAAGAGAATTGAGAAATTCTTGAGGGCAGTTCAACATTTTCTTTTTGCATCTTTGGATTGCCTCTGAAGTTTGCTTTTCTCTTGACCATTTTATATTGCAGATATTGATAAAGGTAAAAAGAAGGGCAATAATCTTATTTTAGATTTAAAAAAAAGAAGCATTGAAAATAACCTACAAAACGATAAAAAAAAAAACAATTCGAGGTATGGAAGACAATATAGACAAAATACAGTGAAAATCCCCTTAGGTGGACAAATTCTCACGACCATGGATCTTGGATCTAAATTCCACTCCCTTACCCGGACGCGGACAGTTATAGAGTGTGTGAAGCTAGGCCCCCTTTTTTTGATTTTGTTATTTTTGAAAGTTGTTCCCGGTTGTTCCGGATTTGTTCCGCATTGTTCCAAATTTTTTCGAAAAATATTCAAAAACCCAAAAAACCATTTTTGACCTAGCCCCCCATTTTTCGAAAATCGAAATTTTGAAAGTTGTTCTAGGTTGTTCTAGTTGTTCTGAACATTGTTTCAACTTTTTTTTAGTGTATGGGGAATGAACTTTACTTATCAGCACTTGAGTGTTCATTACATATTGTGTTTGTTTACATGCAAAATGTAACTGACTTATAGTCAGTCTTCATGTGACTAGGCCTACCCTCCGTCAGGATTTCGACTGACGCGTCAGGCTTTTAACGTCCAATCAGGCTTTGGCCAGGTTTTGCCATATGTCAGGTTTTGTATCTTTAGCCGACGATATATAAGTACATATATACATGTACACAAAAAGTAAAACTGTATTGTTCCTTTATTTAAAATAGTATCTGTTTAGATTTTAATAGCTGCGTTTTATTTTCCACTAAATCTGATCCGGATCAAATCATGACAATAATGAGCAAATCTGATGCGCGGGTTCAAATACCGCATGATGTGTAGAAAGTTTTTCAAATAAAATTGGATTAAAGCTCAGCACCACTATAAAGGAGACTGATGATAGGGCTTGGCACCCCTTGAAATAGCTATATCTCTAGCCAAACAAAAATAAAACGAATTAAAATACCCAAAATTAATTCGTAAGCAATTGGTGGTAGCACCTTTAAGTTGTTGTTGTTGTTCAAAATTCAATGAAATTGACGGAATAAAGAATGGTCAAGTCTAATAAACTGACATTCTAGTATAAATAATACAATACAAATAATAATATCAAATTGTTTTTATTTCGTTTTACATATACAATAAACATGCTTTCTGGATTCTCGGAAACATAAATACCTACGATTTTTCTTTCAAGGCATTATCAAATAAAACAAAATAATGCATGTTTATTTCTTTGGGGATTTTTTTTTTGTAAATCTCAACAGTGGTATCAACCTCCAAAACTAAAATATTTCTAGGGAAGTGTTCAAAAAATGGATTTTGAAATTCAAATCCAGAAGCCGACCTGGATCTTGTGTTGTTTTTGTAATTCTTGTATTTACATACATACATAATTTTTCAAATCAAATCCGGATCAGATCCGGGGAAAATAAATTTCAGCTAATGTTATCTACGAATGTTTTTTTTTTAACTTATTTTTTTGATTTTTGTTTTAATAAAAATTAAGTTTCAAAAAGGAAAACAAAAGTTTTTTTTTTTTGTCAGGCTTTTTTCTCAAAAATCGGGCTTTTATTTCTTTAATGTCAGGCCTTGCTGATTTTAGAGCTGGTAACTTTACATGTGACCCATATGCAATACGACGTTTACCACATGCAACATGACTTATACGATGTAGGTACCACAGTCAGCAAGACGCAATATGCCACATGTTACAAAACACCAAAAAGGCGTATAAAATTAAAATCTTCCAAATCCTTATTCCACAAGAGCTTGTTTTATCATTAAATAGCAAACACGACATTGTGGTACAATTTACGCGGCCTACAAAAGCTATATCGTACGAAAGGTTTTTTTTGCACAGAAGTGCAGAAAGTAAAAATTTATTAATTAATTGCGCCCCAAAAACTAATAAATAATAAAACAAAATTGACCAATAAGTGCGAGCGAGAGCCAGAGCGAAGGGCGAGACCGAGTATTTATTCACGACACTTTAAGCCTAGTACGCAGATCGGGAAAAGACAAATTTTATCTCTACAATTCTAATCTCTACAAAAACGTCGGAAAAATCGCGAAAAATTAATGTTTTTCTTCTCTTATTCTTTTTGTAAAATTACCGATAGATAAAACTTGGTGAGTGTTTATCGTGCAAATCTATTGACCTGTCAAAATTTTTCCCGCAAAATAATGCTTCGAACATTACTTTTCCTGGCAAAATTTAGTGGAGACTTCACCCTACAGCGGGTACAAACGTCACAATTTTGCGCGTGAACTGCGTTGCGTACTGCCTGGAAAAAAACTGAAGACAAAATTTGTCCTGGGAAAAATTTTGTATGAAAAGAAAAATTTTTCCCGATCTGCGTCTAGGCTTTAAAATTCACGACACAAAAATAAATAAATTTGATGGCACAACAGCTCATGAAGAACTAGGGCCTAGTGACTTACAACTCTCAACCATTCCTGTGTGCGTGTCTGCAGGAATGGAGGGGACCTACAGTTTATTGCCGAATCCGAACGGCTAACGAGCGGCACTTTTCGAACCTTAGACCTCCGGCATGACAGTCCATCGCACTAACCATCACGCCACGGCTACTACAAAAGGACAATTCACGACACATTATTTGCATTAATTGAAATTGCAGGTTTATTATATGATTACCTTGATACTTATATACTTACATTTTTCTACTGTTTTTTTCCTTTTTCTTCAATTGTTTTTATTCATTTGATGTTGATCTACCTTTTTTTTCTTATTGTTTTATTTTGTTCTTATTTTTAATTTTTACCTAACCTAAATTGAAATGAATTTGAATTGATTTTTATTGAGACTTCTTATAGACTATTACAGAGTTTGTCTTATTCTTACGAAAGCTAAATTTGTATATAAAAGTGGCTGTAATGTATGGCCTTCTTTTTCGGTTACTTTAATGATAAGCCTTGTGGCAAAAATTATTATATAAGAGAATATAGTAACACTACTTTTGCTCATTAGTGTTATTGTGTCGCTTGAGACGGAAAGTCACATATATATTTCTCTCATTTTTTCGAAATTTTTGTTTAATTAGAGCGAGAGCGCTCTATCAAAGTATCACATGTTGTTTCTTTCTTGGTATACTCGAGTGTGTCAGTATATTAACATAACGTATGAAAATATTAATTCTTTTAATGAATGAGTGGAACCTCGATATACAAGTTTCAGAGGTTTAGATACATTTATATTATACCAGATTCTTTCTCTCATTTTTATTTTTTTGAAAAGGTAGATGTATTTGAAATGATATACAGATTATGCACTCTAGACTTATAATACAAAATACAGGATAGTATCACAGCTTAGTATAGAAACATTAAGAGGTCACGAACGTTAAAACATTTAAAAACAATTTGATCTGGCGTAGTGTTTTAATATTTAGAATAATAAAGCTTAACCTATGGATGTAGGTACTGCCCACCTCCCTTTTTAAAAATCGTGGGAATTGATTCAGTCTTGATTTGTTTTTGTTTTAATTTTTTCTTAACTTGTTTCTTTTTTCTTTTTTTTTTTTAGATCATTCGTTTTCAAAAATATCTCTAGAGATTAAACGCTTTTAATGACGGTTTTGTATTTTATACTTTTCTTCCCATCAATTATGTCGTATCTTCTTTTTTTTTTTTCTTTTATATTGATTTTGTTGTTTTTTTTTTCTTTTCTTTTTTTTAATTTCTTCGTTTTTTTTTTAAACTTTCAATAAATGTGGTAGTTTAAGAGTGTAAGTAAGGAACACAAATTGTTTATTATTAGCCACGATTTTGGTTTGGGGTGGCGGTAAGGTTAAACCGAGGTGGAGTAATTTCGATGGGATCAAGATCCCTTGAGGAAATTCCGATGGGCGATAAATAGTTGACGTTGTCCCAAGAGGACCCAGCCTGCGATATTATTATTTGTTCCATCAAGTCATTGTCCGAAAGTTCAAGTTGGATATGATCCTCTTCATTAGAAGAAGAGCATACCTCAAATCGTCACCTGAGTGCAAGAACTAGGTAACTCGCATTTTTCATATTTCGAGTTATCAGCAAAAACGTTATTAAGAATATTTTACTAGACTCTTTTTCCAATGTAATCCGAACACAGCAACATAATATTTTTGTACGTGATAAGGATATTCGTGATCTATAAGATATCGAATAAATCATTATTATTTTTGTTATTTTACCTGAAATATAAAATAATTAGTGAAACAATAGGTAGTTACCCAATTCTTGCACCAATTTTTTTGTCTGATTCTTAATTGAAATCATTTTACTTTTCTGAGATCAAAATGGTTAACTTCATTGAGAATTGTATGTACATACATATGTAAGTCTGAAACCACACAGACATCGGAGACGGCTACCGTCTAACTAAAGTCTTTTTTCAAGATCTGAAATAACTATTTTCGCGGTAAAGCACAGTTATATTCCTAAAAAAAATCTTGCATGTTTTAAGAAAATACCTTTTTGCGAATTTTTTGCGTACGATACTTAAGCCTAGTACGCAGATCGGGAAAAATTTTTCTTTTCATACAAAATATTTCTCAGAACAAATTTTGTGTTAAGTTTTTTTCCAGGCAGTACGCAGTTCCCGCGCAAAATTGTGACGTTTGTACCTGATGTAGAGTGAAGTCTCCACTAAATTTTGCCAGGAAAAATAATGTTAAATAATGACAGGTCAATAATTTTGCACTATAAATACGATCTACTATTATTTATCGATAATTTTACAAAAAAAAAAAAAGAAGAAAATATTAATTTTACGCGATTTTTCCAACGTTTTTGTAGAGATTAGAATTGTAGAGATAAAATTTGTCTTTTCCCGATCTGCGTACTAGGTTTTAGCTCGGGTAATCATTTTTATTTTTACTAAAACATTACTTTAATTTTAAAATTCGCGAAGAAATATAAATAAATTAAATCCGATCACATCGAACGCAATAGTTTTTTTTTCAGATTTAATGAAAAGCTTGTTTTTGTTGTGTAACCAAGTGCATAAAACGGTAAATTATGTATTATCTTAAACAACATTGTCAGTAGAATTATCCATATTGTTTGATACATTTTACTTAGCTGCTGTTTGGATGGGTATACAGTAGTAGTAAAAAAAATCATACATAGTTATTTATACTTAAAATTTTTTTTATTACTTTTTCGCTTTGGTTCAGTTTTTGAATTTTTTATTAGACTTTATAGGTCTTACTTGAGTTGCAGCTGATTGTGCGAGCCAAGTGTTCAAATTAGATAACTTAAATTACCTGATTAAGATCACCCAAAAAATACATATCGCAGATACCTACTTCTTGCACTGAAAAATCTTGCGTTATTTTAGTTGTCTAGTTTTTTCATTGCTCCATATATAGTAGCAGAGACGGAATTAGACTCAAATATATATTTCATTAAATGGTAACTACCGTAAGGTACCTTAAAATCATATTATCTCAAAAAAGACAAAAATGTAGTTACCTATTTCTTGCATTCAGGTGGCGAAATACGGAATGGTGTTGGTTTCTTTAAGTAAATAAGAGTTAGAATATCTCTTGTTACGGTTTTCAAAATTGGTACTGGCACAGTGCCTCAAGATCTTTCGCTCAAGCAATTCCAATTCGGAGGCCGCCGTGGGGGACATAGAAAACCAAATAGGAAATGCGGATGACATTATTGGTCTTATCAGTGTTTTGTAAAAGAGTAGCTTGGGTTTTATATTCAAAGCTCTGTGTCTGAGGTAAGGCATTAACATATTTGTTATTTTCTTGGATTTATCCAGAGTGATTCTGGCGTGCATATTAAACTTAAAAAGTTTATTAAAATGTACCTCGAGGTATTTAATATTATTTTTAGGGCGGATGATATTGCCGTTGAGTCTAATAGAGATGTTTCTGCTTTCACTGACCACTCCAGCAGGGCCTTTCCCGCTCGCGTTTCTGAAGCATATGATCTCAGTCTTAGGAGCATTCAGTTTGATACCCCAAGTATTGTAGAAATCACTAATGGCGTTGAGATGTTTTTCAAGGTGGCGAGATGCCACTATAGGGAATTCGTGGCTGCAGTACGCTATGGTGTCATCTGCATAAAGGAGCCCGGTTGAAGTTAAATTGTTTTCAGAAAAGTAATGGGGAAAGTCATATAGGAAAATGTTAAAGAGTTGGGGCCCCAGGATGGATCCTTGGGGGACGCCACTATTACAATCACAGGTACGAGATTTAGTGCCTTGAATCTGGACAAAGAAAGACCTATCCGCTAGGATACTTTCTAGAATATTGATTATATGTCGGGGAAGATTAAGGGCTACCAATTTGTGGATGAGGCCATCCCTCCAGACACAATCAAACGCTTTTTCAACATCAAGCGAACAGGCCACCGTACAGCGTTTATTTCTAAGATTGAGTACCACATCGTTTTGAATTTTTTACAGGGCGTGAAGGTTAGAGTGGCCTCTACGAAACCCAAATTGATAGTCCGAGATTGGATCAATGGGGTTTTCTGTAGAAGAATTCATCTTGTCGAGAATAATTCGCTCCAAGATCTTGCCGACGTTTGATAGGAGGGAAATTGGTCTAAAGTTGTTTAGATCAAAACTATTCTGATTTTTGAGGATGGGAAGGATTCTGGCCTCCTTCCAGCTGCTAGGAAAATACCCATTATTGAGGCAATTATTAAAAATAATTGTTAGAAAATTGATGGCCAAATTTGAAAGTTTCTTAAGAGCGAAATTAGTTACCTCGTCTGGGCCTGCTGAATTTTTCGGTTTAATTAGTGATATGATGTTCTTAACAGCGGAGGAGTTAATGAAGATATCGGAGACAGTTGGGTTTAGAGCAGAGTTGTCGGGACTAAAAAGAAATATATGAACCGGTTTGGAGTGCTTTATCTCTAGTGCTGTGATGTTGAGAAGCGAGGTTCTAGACGAGAGTTCTTTATAGGGGGCATTCACCCTGTTATAAGAGTTATGAAAAATAGACTTTAGTTGTTTTTGCCATTGGTGCTTAATTTTAAAAAGATTTTCTATGTCACTCGGTAAATTTGTTATACTTTTTGAGGGAAACTGCAAGTCTGGAGGAGTTATTGTTGAAACAAGTGAGTAGAGTTGTATTGAAATATGTGAATTTCACAGTTGGATAAGCAGAAGAGATGAGTAGGGAGGTTGTCCTGGAGGGAACCGTCCAGTTCCTCTTTGAATAAATTCCAATCTGTGTTTTTAAATGACCTGGCGAGATAAGGGTCCTTAAGGCAAATGCTGGCATCATCAATGTGAAGCTTAAGTAAAAGTGGGCAAACCACCTAAATTGCTCCATCAAAGGAAGCAGCAAGTGCTTCGATTTTATTCAGTTGAGCTGTAAGTAATGACGGGGGGCTATTTGTTGGAAAATAAACGGAACCCAGTAAAAATCTTTTGGAGATATTATTACGTTTGAGTTTAATAGACACAAAAATGGTTGGGATAAAAGAAGATTGAAAATTTATCTGTTCATAAGGGATGTTTCTCTTAATAAGTAGGACTACTCCTTGGAAGGCATCATTTTGAAGAACGTTATAATCGTCGAAGAACAATTTATGTTTGATATTCAGGTGGGTTTCTTGGATGAAACCCACTGAGCAATCGTTAGCTTGGAGAATTTTCTGAAGTTCGATTCTCCTAGCCTGACCAATTAAGGATGTAATGTTAACTAACCTAAATTGTTTTTACCTAAATGTGACATTTCGATTTTTTGCAAACACCAACCAACCCATTTTCCAGCACTACTGGAAAGATTATTGGAATATCAGTTGGCAGCGTTCAGAAAATAATAATAACGAAATGCAATGAAATTAAGGGTGGGACACAAATCTGCCGCGGCACGTTGAATTTTCTTGAGATGACCTGTTAGTGCCTGTTTACATTGGATTTTTAATGAATGGCGCAACCAGTGAGATGGGTAGATTTTATGTGTCAAAAAGAGAAGGGTAGATTCCACCCTAATTATGACGACGTTTCAGTTTCAATAAATATTGTCGGATAGAGCATGAAGATTTTTTTGTGTGAGTGAGAGATACATTGATTTTAAGGGTGTGAGATAGGGAAGAGTAGATTGAAATGAAAGGATTATGAAAATTTTCCTTTTTAGATTTTGATCTTTAGTTAAAGATTCTAGAAATTTAAAGATAATTTATTTAATTGGCACTTGAATTTCGAGGGCTGGACGTACTAGTTTATATAATTGACTAAGAAATGTTTTTTGTTTCCTGTAAATAAATATTATACATTTGATAACATTTTTCATTAAATTAAGTTAATTTCTGTTATATATGTATGTAGCCATGTATTTGACATACAAAAAATTAAGAAATGCCTCAAAGAAATGTAGAGCTTTTGTTATTTATCAATTTGAATACAAAATATGCACCATGAAACATGCTATACGCCAGACACAGTACAATAATGCAACATGCCATTATTGTCTCCTTTTTTCACCTCCGCCTCTTTGCCTCCACTTTTCTCAAATTATCCAAAAATGGCTCCTTTGGAAATATGCATGACTCTTTTCCTCTATTCAAAATTTCAAAACTAAAATATTTATGCGTGAGTTATGTCTATTACTGAAATTTTTATTGTTAATTTGAGCGAAATCAATTTTTATTTGCATGCCAAAATAAAAGTTATGACTCAATTATTATTTCCATGCAAAAAAATATCTCATTTTTGTCAAACCTTACACATAAAATGACCACTGATCATTAAAAATATTAAAAATGATTTTGTGTTGAAGTTTGTGCTAGATTTAATTTTTTTATGAAGAGAATAAAAAGTCAAGTAATAAGCTTTATTTCGGCATCAAAATAATTACCAACAGTGCTGTCGTTTTCCAAATTCCGATGGTAGCTAGCACTTGTCAGTAAATTTGGGGAGCATTTTTAAAGCTTGAGGAGCCCCCAAAAATTCAAAATAATTTATTTAATAATATGATTCCAAATGAAAAGAGACAAATACTTTTTCTATCGAACAATTTTGAATATTCATTTTTGCAAATGAGTTTGCACAATCAAAAGAAACAGCACGAGTCTATTTTTTTTTAAGAATATAATTTTCTTATTGTTTTTGTTAAGCAATTAAATATATTGGACCGATAACTTGTTTATCTAGTTTTAATGTCATCATATTTTGTTGTTCTATAAATTTTCTTCCGAAGAATAATGACTTTGAATGAAGAAAGACAACTTTAAATTTGGTAACCAAGTTTTGAAAACCTGAATTAATTTTACAAGAACTTTTCAAAACTTTATAGGCAATATTTTTTTTTGGCACCTCAACGTTAGTTTAAAAAAAGTACAAAAAACAACTTTTTATAGTCTTAACAAAAATAATCGTAGGATTTAATTTGGTAAAAGATTTTGAAGACCTATTTTTTTTTAGATTTAAAATTGATCGATCGAACTGTTTCTTTTTTTTTACCGAATGATCAAGTCGTACAGACAAATTAAAGAAACAAATTGTAAACATTGTAAAATCTTCATTAAAATAGAACAGAAAATAACAATTTTTGTCAACTTTTTGTCACAGTACGTCCACTTTCCACAAAGAAATAGTAAAAACAGTCAAAAAAAAACAGTAAATTAAAAAACAGTATAAAATTATGTTCCCTTAATTTTGTTTCACTAGTAAGTGTATAATAAATAAACGTGATAGAAAACGAAAGTCTTTTTTTGAGCATTTATTTTAATAAATAAATACATAACATCACTTTGTTAAATATTTCCATTGAGAGTTTGACATTTCGAGTAGTTCTTCAGCATTATATCGCTTTTTGAAACTTAACAGAAATGTGCAATATTTTTTTCAAACAGCGATGTGAAAAAATAAAAATTTGTGTTCATAAAATGTAAGATAATCTTTTCAATTAATTCTTTAATGTGGGGACTTGGGGACTGGGGAGCCATTTTGAGATATGGGTAGCACAGTAGCCCTTTCCGCAGCAAAGTAGCCAAATGCTACTATAGTAGCCAAAACGACAGCAGTGATTACCAATTTGCTTTTCTAAAAGTTCCAAAATTAACAATTAAAATTTTCAATGAAGATAGCTATAACGGCGCCTTAAGATTATGATTTTTAACGATTGACTAGAAATTGATGCAAAGAGAGCAAGATATGTGAAAAATTCGATATCCACATAAATCAACAATAGTCCAGTCAACGAAGGAAAAATAAATGAAATAAATCGTGTAGTCTAGGTTATTTTTTTAAATGGTAGGGGTGACCCTCAGGTCCAACATACCAAAAGTCCCCAGCCCAGGGCCGCGAGCTTAAGCCTGGAGAGGGGGTTAAAGGTCCCCTTTTTTAGTTTTTCGCGAATATTTCGAAAACCAAGGGCTTAATTAACAAAGTCTGGACCAAGGAATTAAAGTAAATTAAATTTCCTACAAAAAATGTTATATTTATATTTTCGCTTGGAGCAACACTAAGGAAGATGCGGGGTGGAGAAATGTCAAGAAATCTAAAAAATCGGTCATTAGCCTACAAAATTTAGTGTTTCTAGATCAATTTTATCTAGAAATAACAGAAAAAATAAGTATTTGTATTCAAAATTATTCCATTGATGATTTTGAAGGGAGTTTATGGGGTTAAAACAGGTGGCGAACGTTAGAATTTCCTAATTTAATTTATTTGCTACAGTGTTTGCATTCAGTATGAAAATACTGTTTCTTGAAAGGTAAAAAGTATAACGGATTTATCCAAGTTACTGACCATGACTTTGTAAAATAATTTATAATAATTAATTTCAGACATGTACTAAGAAAAAGATCGTTAAGGATAAGGGGGTCTATGTCCCCTCGTTTATAAGGGAGGGACCATTTTCTAAAGCATTGACGTAAAGTGCATTAATAATTATTTAAAATCAATGGAGGTACCTATAATACAACACTATAGGTTTTTGAAAATCCAAGGACCTATTCTTTTATTTTGTTGCTAAAACAAGTTTTTTTTATAAAACAGGTTATAAAAAAATTGAACTTAAATTTAAAGTTTTGAAAAAAAAAATTTACAATGATTTTATTTTCAAAATTTTTTGTAGCTAAGTGCTAAATTTTAGTTCAGTATTTATGGCCGTTGTTAATTCTTAGTCGAACGCTAAAAACTAAATAGCTGTAGGTCTTTCAGTTTTTGAGAAAAACAAAAATTATGAACACTACTACTTTCTTAGAAATTTTTTCTAAAGAACCTTTACCCCCCTCCTGTCTAAAGCTCGCGGCTCTGGACTGGGGACTTTCAGTATATTATACCTGAGCATCACCCCTAACTTATGAAAAAATAATCCAGACTACATGATTTTTCCTTCGTTGGCAAAGTGACGGTTTTACAAAAGAAATAATTTTGCTGATTGCTGACTATTCGTCTTTGGGGCACATTCGGCTTTGCCGTTTTAACTAACTTCGCTAATGTATAACCCAATAATTTAAATGCTGAACGCAACCTTCTACAAAAATACAGGGTGCTTTGTAGTTTGGCAGTTCTAGTTAGTTGGCAAAAAAATACAGGGTGCCTTGTAGTTTGGCAGTTCTAGTTAGTTGGCAAAAAAAGTTAGAAGTGTTTATGTGTATTTTTGGCCCTGACTGTAATTTTTCACTTCATGTAGGCATTGTATATATATTCTATAGTACTCTCATGTAGAGGAACGAACAGTGCGCCGTCTAGGCGAGCACACGCAGAACTTTTAGCAATTGCACTCGTGGAGTAGTTGGAGAGTTGTCAGTTATTGAAAGACAAAGGAATAAATATTAGGATAAAAGAAATGATAAAAGAACGAGAAGAAAGTATACACAATTTAAGAGAGGTGAAGGGAGACGAGAAAAAACCATTTTGCACATTTTCTTTTATTAATTTCTATACAAATAGGTGGGAGTGGCTTATTTTTTTCTCTGGTTAAAGAAAGAACGATAATGGTGAATAAAAAAAATTAAAAATAGAAAAAAAAAATATTAAAAACGAAGTCATTACAAAGCTACAAAACTAAGAATCCTAAAGTATTTTTTTTTTTTTTCAAAAAAAAAAATATTTTTATTTGTATTGAAAATATTGAATTTGAATACATTAACAGGGTGTTTTGCATAATATGTTTGTGTGAAAATGTTTTATCGTGAAGGTACGTGGAACAGAATTTCTTTTGGAAGGGGTGTGAGGGGGTGCATTTTCCCCTAATGGGAGGGGAAATTATTTTCAATATTTTAAAATTAAAAAAAAAAAAAAACATTTTAGTTAAAAAATTATTGCCTCCGTTAAATATCATAATAGGTAGGTATCATAAAATAATTGTTTTTCTTCTAACAAATTATTTTTGTGGGTATTGAATATATTGGACTCAATTGCATTTTTCACAGGATATTTTTCATCAAAATGTAAGACCGAGTAGGTAAGTGGAAAATTGTTTGAATGGTGATGAGAGGGAGGAGGGGTTGGAAGAGGGTCTATTTTCCCCTTATAGTAGGGGCAATTAAAAAAAAAGATTTTAAAATAGAAAAAACGTTGGAAAGTCGTAAGAATAAAATAAATAAATTTTGTATGTCAATTTTGAGAACGAAAACATATGAAGGTATTCAAAAAAATAAAATTGGTGAACTTTTTCGAAAAATCGTATCGGTACCGCTAAAAATTCATTTTAAAAGAAAAAAATTCTGAAATGCTCAAAAAAGTGTTAAAAAAAATGTACGCATCGCATAATATAAAAAATCGAAACAAAATCTTTAAACGCGATTTGCGGCTAAACTAGACGTCCTAGAGGCATCAAAGTTTACACCTTTAAAATTGAATTGCGGCTTAACTATATATCATCGTATTTTGAACAAATTGACCGCAGTTTATACATATACTTGACATGGTTGCCACTTTTCAAAATGTCGAGCTTCAATTTAGCAAATATTTTTATTTGCAAAATATTGAAAAAATATGTAAAAGGGGGAGAGGGGTTAGAATTTCCTCCTGTACTTAAAGCAGAAACAAATATTTTAAAAAACATCTGCAGCACGTAAAAAACACTAATTCTTTAAATTTCTTAAGGCAGTATTACATTGTCATATATATATGGCAAGTTTGCCATATAAATATGGCTCAAAAATGTCATATAAGTGTGATAGTCATATTTATATGACAAAATATATACATATGACTCCATATATATGACACTCATGAATTATTTTGAGTTTAAAAAAATATTTGATTTAATGAAACGTGATTGGTCAAATAAATCATATTTTTTAAATATTTTATTTTTCGTAGCTAGTGTGTCATATTTGTAAACAAAAATTGACATAAAAATCTTGTGATCATGTATATGGCATACTTATATGGCATAGTCTAATACTACTTGTCATATATACAAATATTGTCCCATATTTTATATGACTAGCATTGGTCATATATATATGACAATGTAATATCACCTTAAGTAAGTTTTTATAGAACTAGTTTTTGACAAAAATTAATTATGAAAATAAAACTTTCAAAATTTTACATTTCGCATAATTACATTTTGAATACTAAAAACTAAAATAATTTTTTTAATTTAAATATTCTAGTTTTTGAGAAAATAGAAAGTACAGAGTTTTCAAAAATAAAGTTTTTACATATTTACTATAAAATTTTTACTTTAAAATAATGTTTTACATAATGAATTTTTTTATAGTTATTAGATGTAAATTATATCAATTCTTTCATTCCAAAATTCATATAATTTTAGACCTAAAAAGTATTTCAAAAAATCGAATAACTTTTTTTCGAGAAAAATTTATAAATGAGAATTTTCGAAAAATCAGAAATTTGATTTTTTGAAATAGATTTTAGGTGTAACAACTTATATTTAAAACATTGGCACATCATATTTTTTTTAGTAGCAAATATAAGGAAAACCTAGGAAAACTAACTTTTGTTATTTTAAACTTTTTACAAAAACTAGAAAACATTTAAACATTTATTTTAGTATTTGTTTAACAATTGATCGAATGTTTAAAACTAAAAAATCGATTTTTTTCTTTTAAACAAATCTATTTTTTTTGTTAAAAGGAATTCGACAAAAAATTTAGTTTTTAATTTTTTTTTTCAAAATTTTGAGTTTGAAAATTATTTAAAAAAAAAACATTCTCTGAAAACAAGATAAAAAATGAATTTCTGGTTACAAAAAAGGTATATGTATATCATCATATTTTAATGATATAATATTCTTTTTTAATAATTTTATTTTTATTTCAAGACAATTTTTAAAAAACTTTGCTTTCCCACCTAAACAAACGGAAATAGTCCATACGGCTTTTTTTTTTGTCTCAATTCAAGCTAAAAGCCCACTCTTTTGTCACATTTTATACAAAACACCCTTTATATGTATCTACCAACATACGTAATGCATGCACAAGGGCGGATCCAGGGGGGGGGGACGTGGGGGTCATGACCCCTCCCCCCCTGGGCCATATCCATTCGCTTATTAGTACTGATTACTTTCATAGAAAAAGAGATTTGCATGCAAAAATAACATATCCAGAACTTGACCCTCCCCTGGGCCATATCAAAAACACTATACACACATCTTGAACATTGTTATAGATCTGCTGCTGTACATTGCTCTTATTAACTTCCCATTGGAAGTTTTTGTAATCCGTCCGATTTGTGAAATTGAAAATTTTGACATTTCTCGACGTTTCAGATTACATTGTTTTTAGAGAGATGTCTGTGTACGTTCGTACGTTCGGAAGCTTTTTTTCGTTCATGATATCTCGAGAACGCAAAGAGATATCGACTTCAAAAAAATTTTATATTACAGATAATAAGGTCATAACATGCAGAAAGGCCTTTCAGAAAAATTCAATTAGCGCTTTTTTTATCACAGTAATTTAAAAAAAAGTTGTAAAATGGCTTGTTTCTCGAATATCTCTAGATATCGACTTCGGCCTGGTTTCATTCTATGCATAATGACGTAGTGAAAAATCGGTAATACTTAAAACAAATCAGCCCACAGTCTTTTTTGTAATTAAAAAAACATTTAAAATTGTTAAAAAATATCGAATATCTTGAGAACGCACAAAGATAATTTTATTTAGAACACCTAATCTACCAATAAGAGTTTGTAAAAAAAATGAATAAACGGTTTTTTTATATGCCAAAATAACTGCAAAAAAACTGCTAAAAATTGTTAAAAAATGGTTTTTGGCTCGAATATCTCGAGAACAACCAATGATATCAACTCCGGCATAATTTTAATCTACACACAATTCCATAATTAGTTATTGATAAGGTTTGTAAAAAAAATTAATTAACGGTTTTTTTCTAGGCCAAAAAAACAGCAAAAGAAACTGCTAATTGTTAAAATTTTTCGTGTGTCGCATATATTTTGATCAAACAGCCTTCACTTGATTGCACAACTGATAAGTTTTTCGAATATTTTTATTTGGTAATTTTCTTATAAAAAAAAACATTATATATCGTATTCAAATATTGTAATCCAATTTTTCACGCAGGCACTAGATGCAACATGGAGAAAATTAATTTTTGTTTAGTAAGTTTATGAACGAAACGAAAAGTCTAGCAAAACCACAGAACTTTATAGAAGAACAATAGCTGACATTACAAATTACATTTACCGTGCTTTCAAATACACGAGTGTATATTAGACTGATTCAAACAAATTAAATTGTCTTCGATTTTGAATGCCACTAGCTTTTTAGTTAAAGTTTAGTGAAATAATAAGCCTGGTAAAATTTCAGGCGTTTAGATTATTATTTTTTATGGGAAGTTTTCTTTTGTCTGATTCTTTTAATTTATTAATTGACAACCGATTATCGTACGGAAATGATTGAGATGTTTACTTAAAGGAAAATGTTATTTAAAAATGTCCTTCACCTCCTATTTAATTAGTGCCCTCCTTCCGAATTTATTGAAAGTTAAAGTGGATGGTTTATTTCACAGTTTTTGGGATTCCCTGTTGAAAATATCAGCTATATATGCATTGTATGAGATGATAATATTTCTAAAAACACAACACAAATACTTATCAAGTCAATTTTTATAAAAAAAAATACAAATCTGCTAATTTAATTGTTTATTTTTTTTTCATTTTTCCTTGCGTCAAATAATTTTTTCTTAAAAAATTAATTTATGTGAACATATACAACAAAATTCAATATTTAAACTGTATATTATAGCTGAAATTTTCCACAGGGAATCCAAAAAACTGTGGAATAAACGATCAACTTTAACCTTCAATAACTTTGGAAGGATTGCGCTAATTAGATAAGAAGTTATGAATATTTTCAAAGAGCATTCAATTTCCTTTAAAAAAAACGTCTGAATTATTTCAGTACGATAATCGGTTGTAAAGTTTTAAAATAAAGAAGGCAAGCAAAATTGCAAAAGGCGGTAGGTGAATTATTAAATTTTTAGCGCGATTGTATTTTGAAGTATGACCCCCCCCCTGACTCAAAGTCTGGATCCGCCCTTGTGCATGCACTTGCCCAACTACCCACGTTGACAGATACCTACAAAATATGCTTATTGCATACACCGATGTCGCCATCTTAGATTCTTGTGACGTCACCAAACTAAAAAAAAATAACAAATAACTATTTATATACCTACAACCAAAAATCTATTTCAAGCATATTCGAAAACAAAGCAACTTTGTGAAATCGTGGAATTTAACAACGTTGCTTTCAGCTTTCACAAAGAATTGAAAATTCCAAATCAAATATCAAATTGCAACAAAAAAAAAAAAAAAAAAGCGGGAGAATACCTCCTGTCATATATTCTATAGCTACCTACGACAAAAAAAAACCTCGTTGCCACGACGCTACCAGCTGATTTATTTTTCTCACTTACTCCACTTAATTGTTGTCAGACGAAAATTAATACAAACCTCTCACTCTTACTACTTGTCGAAATCCTTTTCCACACCTAATTCTAAAGTCTCCACTATCAGTCTTTCATGGTTTGTGGTGTCGACAGCGTCTCCTGTAGAGCACATGCAGTACTAAAAGTTTCCGTTCCATGAGAGTACTATAGAATATATATACAATGATGTATAGGTAAGCAATTTTACGGATTTTTTTTTTTAAACAAGAGTGCCCCGTGTTGGGGCACATTCGGCGAAGTGACTTTTTTCTTAAATTATAAAAATATATATCCTTTATTTTATTTTGATTATTAAATGTTAACGTTTCATTAATTGTATAAAGTTAATCAATAGGTACCTTTATTAATTTCGTAAATAAAGAGCTTTGAATTTTTGGTGCCGAATGTGCCCCAGTTTACCATACTTAGTTACAGTATTAACTTACAGTCAGTAGGTAAGTTAATTAACTGCGACTTTATTAACTGCATTACCACAGTACTGAAGTCTTTTACAGCTCTGGTGAATATTGAACTGCTGTGCCATCTCCATAAGAGATGATTGGCAGCTAAGTGCTGTTTAATAGTTTGTAGAGACAGAGTTCAGCTTGGCTATCTGAGAAGATACGCATATCAATTTTTGATATCACGTTTTCTCTTAGCCAAGACAGGACTTCTTTTGTCGCCAAAAGTTCCGCCTGGAACTTGCTACAATGGTTGGGAAGACGAAGGGAGAGACTTAAATTAAGCCTGTCGGAGTACACCCCTGCACCAACCCCGTCATCGGTTTTTGATCCATCACTGTAAAAATGAATTGATTCATCTTCCAGAAATGTTGTGTCCTCCCAGTTGGATCTGGAGGGGATGGTAACCTCGAAGTTTTTATCGAACTGTAATTGAGGAGTGGTGTAGTCTGTGTTGCTTGGTATATACATATCTGAATGAATTCAGAATAGTGGAGTGATCAATGCCATTATTGGACCACTATGCTTGCAGCTGTTTTTTTTTACCAAAGATATCGAGTGGTGTCAGATGGAACAGAATATCGAGCGCAGCACAGAGGGTTGTACGAAGTACTCCACCCATACACTTGCGGGCTGAGCGTTGGACCTTGTTTAGTTTTTCTTTGTTAGTAGTTTTATCTAAGGCGGTCCACCATACTGTCACACCATATGTTAGAATCGGTCTGATTACCGAAGTGTAGCCAATGAGTAATGCGGGGTGGCAGACCCCATTTATTCCCAACGGCCAACATGAGAAGAGTGCCACTGTTCCCTTTTTGACCCTTTCATTTAAATTAGGTTTCCAACTTAACTTCTTATTTAAAATAAGACCCAAATATTTCGCTTCATCTGAAAAAGTTAGTGGTACACCTTTGATAGTAGGTGGGTCTATATGAGGAATTTTTTATTTCCTAGAAAAGAGAACAAGATCGGTCTTATGAGGATTGACCCCGAGTCCACACTGATCTGCCCAGTTTGTAAGCAAATTTAAATTGTTTTGTAGGAGTTCTTTCAACGCATTAGGGTGCTTTTCCGATACAGCTATAGCAATGTCATCCGCATAGGCAATTCCCCTGTAGCTCTCCGCTTCCAGGCTGACTAGTTCCAAAGAAGGGGGGAAAGAACACCACCTTGGGGCGTACTTTTTCTGACACATCTCCTTGCAGAAAGGCGCCCAGTCGTGAGTTAATAATCCTGCTGGTTAGCATTCTATTAATCAATTCCACAAGCGAACTATCTACATTCAAAGATGACAATGCGGATGTGTCGACGTTGTTAAAAGCACCTTCTATATCTAAGAAGGCAACCAAAGTATATTCAATATGCACATATGTATGTCAGGTCGGGCCGAGATTCCAGTTGACCTTTCCATCCCTAACCACCCTTAAAACCTTAAGTATACAAGCCCTGAAGGCTGGTCTGGACAGCAGGAGAGAAAGGGTGTCCAGGTCATGGCAGCGAGGCATGCTTGCATCAAGCACGAACTAGCTCGCTGGAAGGGGGTTCTTGTCACCATAGCACTAGACGGGGTTACGAAATTGTCATGCCGGAGAATATAATATATACGTAAAGTACGGAATGTTAAACAAAAGTTGAGCCCGAATTCTTCAATAGTGGGCAGAAGGGCTTGTGATTCTGATAGTGGGGAGGGTGGAGATGTTGTTGACCCTGGAGGTTTTATCCCACCCATTGTGTCTTAAGGACACCACCTTTGCTACTTCTTCCTCCGTGTCATGTAGTAGCCCCTAACCTGCCGTTGATCTAGCTTACCATCTCTCAATCTTCATACGTCGTCATCCTTCTAGCTCGTCAGCTCCACCTCTGACCTTGGCTTTTAACACTCCATGCCAAATTCTAAACACTAGAATAAAAAAAAAGAAATCCAACTTCCCATAAGTTCATTAGTTTAATTTAAAAAAATTAAAAAAAAAAATTGTAAAGGTTGGCATCCTTGGATCATTCTGTCCAAAATTAATTAAATTTTTTTTTTAATAGAGTATAAAATGTTATATTCAAATTGAACCACGAAGGAGAATTTAAAATTAATTAATCTATAAGAAGGCAATCATTATGTTTTTAACTTTTTTTATCACCTTGGAACATTATTCCTATTTTTATTTGTGAAATAACATCTAAAAAGCGGAAATACGTATAAAAACAGTTTAATTAAGAGCGTTTATTTTATTATAAGTGATAGGAAATCATTTTGAGAATCTTTTATTCAAAATTTATTTGTAGAATCTAATCATGCCACGTGGGAGAATTCTCAGTGCGGAAGAAAGGTCAAAAATCACAGCATTCAAAGAATGTTGTCTTTCTGATCGTGAAAGTGCCAGAAAAATTGGGAGATCAAATACAGTTATTCATAACTTTTTAAGGTTAGCCGAAAGGTATGGAAAAATTGCTAACCACGAGCAAAATAAAAAGCTAACAACGCGTCAAGTTCGATTGATTTCACGTGAAGCGGTCAGAAACAAGCTGTTTGTTTCTCAAATTAAGGCCAAACTTGACTTGCCTCTTTCTAGCAGACGCGTTAGACAAATTTTAAGAGCCAACCCAAACATTGTGTACAAAAAAAGATCCAAGAAGCCACTTTTAGAAGCAACCCATAGGACAGCAAGGATGAATTTCGCTTAAAGTCACAGAAGCTGGACCGAAGAATGGAGAAAAGTACTGTTTAGTGATGAAAAAAAAATGTAATTTAGATGGTCCAGATGGATTCCAGTCATACTGGCATAAAAAACGTCTTTCAACAGAGGTGAGAATGAGTCGCAACTTCGATGGAGGCAGCGTAATGGCTTGGGGAGCTTTTTTCGGCAAATGGAAAAACGAATATTGCATTTGTGCCTTGAAGAATGAACTCATGAAATTATACTGAGATTTTGGAAGAAATCATGGTTGAGAGAGCTTAAAAGTTATGCGGAACTGACTTCATATTCCAGCAGGATAACGCTCCTGTGCATGTCTCTCGAAGGTTAAGAAACTGGTTTGAGGAGAAACAAATAACAATTCTTGATTGGCCGTCTAGAAGTCCCGATTTGAATCCAATCGAAAATTTCTGGGGAATACTGGCCAGGCGTGTTTATGCCAATGGGCGTCAATTTCACAACGTTCAAGAGCTACGGAGTGGAATAATTGAACAATGGACAGCGATTACAACGGCAGAATTAGAAAAACTTGTGGAGTCAATGCCGAGACGAATGCTGGCGGTCGTAAGAACAAGTGGTGGCTCTACTAAATATTGAATTAATAAAATTTTAATTTCCTGTACCGAGCTCACCATTTTTTTTTTAGTAAAAAAGTTGTTGTTTTTATGGGAAATTCCTCCTCTTTTTCTCTTTATTTTTGTTTTTTGTTCATAACTTTTTTTGTATTTCGTTAAAAATAAATACATTTTCATTCTGTATAGGTACTTTAAGTAGTAGTAAGTAAAAGTGTGATTTTATTTAAATAAAAATTAAATATAATAACAATAGTGATTTGTTTACAATTTTCACATTAAAGACATTGGCATTTGCCGTCAGCCGTAACTTTAAGTATATTTTCTTATTTCATAAAATTGTATGGTAAAGTTGCATATAACAAAGAAAAAGTTCGTAAAAACCATGTGTTTTTAGGGGATATTTTTTTTTTGGGATGTATGTATTTAATCTATTTTTTGTATGTTTCGGTCAATATTTCGAATTTTCGTTAATTTTCGAATTCCGATAAAAAAGGAAAAGCATCGCTTTTTAAATATTTTTATATTTAATTGAGATTTCCTTTTTTTTCGAACCACTCTCACTCAGGAAATTTTCAAAACAAAATAAAATGTTATTTGGTTCAAAATAAACCAAAATAGTAGTATATGTAGTTTGTGAAAACGAATGAACTTACTCATCAGATTAGGTATCGCCAATGTAATGCACCACTTGGTTGATCCTTGTATCGTAACACTGAGAGAAAAGAATAATAGTTATCCAAATAAAATATTTGATTTTGTTCAGGATTTTCTTTTTTTTATATGATTATGTATGTTACAGGGGGTTATCGATATCACTTTTTAGTTAGATATATATTTTTTTTTATATTCTTTTAATTAAGTTTCAATTCTTTACAAATTAAAGGTAAGTTATTTGTATCCGTATTTTTTTTTATAATTTGACCACACTTTTTTTTAAATAAATTTTATAAAAGAATTACACTGAATCGAAACATCCGACAAGGTAGGTACAAGGAACAAATAGGGAAAAAGGTAGGCACATTAAAAAGGCAAGGTAAAGGGTAAGTAGGTAACACAAGGGACACAAAAGCACAGGGTTCTTCCGTTTGCAAATTTGGATGATGAACTCCAGGTAGGCTGGTAGGTTTCACTTTTTTCTTGTTTCTTCACAGGTGATAGGTACAGTTTTGTAGGAATTGCACAAATGTAGTATTTTATGTTTTTGTAATTATTATTTATTCATTGAATTATTGCACGATCTTATTTTATTGTTTTTTGTGTGATTTCATATTAAAGTTTACTTTTATAACTTTGGTAAGGAAAAATGGCGAAACCTTTTAAAATAAAAGAGGAGGATAAATATAGCCGAACCGCACTGCTGAAGATCTAAAAACTAACTCCCTGATTTACCAAACTACCTAAACCCTTCTTCTGTTTCTTTTCTGGTGCTATAAGTAATATCAGGCCACCTACGACTAGCGGTCTTGCTAATGTTCAAGGTCTTTGCATATGGGTTACAGAGAAATGATGATCAGGCCACCACTTCTACCGGTAACATTTGGAGGATAGAAAAACAATTTAGGTAGTATTATTTTTGGTATTATTAATTTAGGAATTATTATTTTAGGTATTATTATTTAAGGTATTATTAATTTAGGTATCATTATGTAAGGTATTATTATTTAATTAATTTAGGTATTATTATTTAAGGTATTATTAATTTAGGTGATATTATTTTATGTATTATTTATATCAGCTATTATATGTAGGTTAGTAAAAGGATTTCCTTCGAGGAATCCTAAAAAAAACGCGAACGCCAACCCCGAAGGGCTGGCCTAACGGTTCGACTTACAATAATTTAAACACGTATTTTAATTGGTAGTCAATCTTTATTTATGCGTCCGTCCGGTTCTCTATCTAACTTAAGACTAACTTATAATTCTAATCCAATGCTCCTATCCCATGATGCATCGTTGGTCGGTGGCGATATCGTATCAAGGTCAGCATACAGCAAAAGTGCTGACCGTGCACTTATTGGTCAATGACCGGCCAATTCCCAGGCGGCATATGCGTCCGTCCGGTTCTCTATCTAACTTAAGACTAACTTATAATTCTAATCCAATGCTCCTATCCCACGATGCACCGTTGGTCGGTGGCGATATCGTATCAAGGTCAGCATACAGCAAAAGTGCTGACCGTGCACTTATTGGTCAATGACCGGCCAATTCCCAGGCGGCATGAATATCCGGTGTCGACAATGAAATCAAATTCACAGTTACCTGTGGGAACAGGTTTTCATTATTAATTGCTGACAAGCCAATTGTGACTTGTGCGCATGTCCGAGGCGTACATGCGTCGTGATAACTAGGTTGTTATTTATTTATTAATTTATTTGTTTATTTATTAAATTGTAATTGATAATCCTTACTGAAGTGCAATTGGGAGATGGTGTAGTCAGTGTTACTTGGAAGTGATCCGAAAGAATCTAGAATAGTAGAGTAGCCAATTTTATTATTGATCCACTGAGGCCTTGAGTCGAAAGGCTGTGTTTGCGGCCGTTTGTTTGCTAAAAATGTCGAGGGGGATCAAATGAAACAGAATGTCTAGTGCCGCAGAAGGAGTAGTACGTACGCTCCACTTGTGCACCAACAGGCTGATCGTTGGACTTTCCCAAGTTTTTCGCGATTTGTCACTATATCTAGAGCGGTCCACTAAACTGATACACCGTACGTAAGAATCGGTCTTATTACCGAAATGCATAGCCAGTGAGTAATGCGTGGCTTAAGACCCATTTGTTTCCAATGGCTTTTTTGCAGGAGAAAAGGGCTACTGCGGCCTTTTTGTATTTCCTGTCTAAAATAAGACCCAAATATTTAGCTTCATCAGAAAATTTTAGTGGTGTGCCTTTGATAGTAAGGGTGTCTATATGCGGAATTTTATATTTCCTAGTGAAGAGGACAAGATCAGATTTGTAGGGTTTATACCCAGCCCACACCGATCGGCCCAGTGTGTAAGCTTATTGAGAGCATTTTGTAAGAGTTATTTTAAGGTGTTAGGATGCTTCCCGCTATAGCAACATCATCTGCATATGCAACAACTCTGTAGCTCTCCGCCTCCAGGCACATTAGCAGTTCATTCAACACCAAGCTCCACAGGAGGGGGGGATAGGACGCCGCCTTCCGGCGGATCTCTGCTGACATATCTTTTTGCAGAAAAGTCTACCAGTCTTGAGTTGATAACCCTGTTTGTCAGCATTTGATTAATCAGTTCACCAAGCGGCCAAAAGCTATTGGAGATGTGTCGACATTGTTGAAAGCTCCTTCTATATCTAGGAAAGCTACCATAGTATACTCTTTATGATGGCGAGAATGTTCGGTGTTACTTACCAAAGTATGGAGAGCCGTTTCCACCGACTTTCCTTTTTTATAGGCATGTTGGGCATACAGAAGTCTCATGTCAATGCTCGAACGTAAATGGATATCGATCAGACGGTTAAAAGTTTTAAGAAGGAATGATGATAGGCTAATAAGTCTGAGATCTCTTGGGTACACTAAACTCAAGCTTACTATTGCATACTATCTCCAAGATTGGCAGAATTATTTCGATAGTCATTTGCAGTTCGGCTGGTATTATGCCGTCTGGTCCAAAAGATTTGTAGGGTTCGAAGCTGTTGATTGCCCATTTAAGTTTGTCCCATGTAATCAGATCTTGTGGATAGTTAATCTTTTGTGTGGAGATAGATAGATAGATAAATTCTTTATTTCATCAACATATTTTACAGACTATTTTCTTAAGAATAAGGACATGGCAATTCTGCCGTCTGTCTGATATGACATTTCATATGAATTAATAAAGAAAATACAATAGAAAGTAAATAAAATTATATATGTAAATAAAATAATAAATACAAGAGAATTTTAAAACAACTCATGATATTTTTTTTTAAACAAAGTAATATCTTTACTAACAGCCATATTTATTAGATTTTCTTAAAACGTTTCTTAAAGGCAAATTAGTTAAGTTCGCTTAAATATTTAATTTGAATTTAAGCAACGTTGCTTAAATTCTCATCTTTAATCAATTATGCATGGGTACTTAACCAATCAATGTTTGTGTCACGTAACGTAAAGGAATTTACGAATCTAGTACAAACAAAACAAAATATTACTACATTTTGTTTAAACAGCTGTTTCGTGACAGATTTAATAAATTAAAAAAAATTGGAAAACAATAAACAACTTCGCCATGCTCGCCAATAAGAGACAAAATTCAGTAAATTAGGACTCTTCCGACAAGGTAACGTAAAACATTCCCAAATATATCATAAATTATGTGAATTAAAATATTCTAACGTATTTATTACATTTAAGTCATTTATAAATGAAATTAAATTTTGGGATCCATTTTTAAATTCATATTGTAAGAAAAATTACACACAAAACACAAATTTACAATTACAAACATAAAAAAATGCTTCTCAAATGTCAAACTAAACTTAAGATAGGTTTAAGCAACCTCTAAACGCGATGGATGGCGTTTAAGTTAAGAGACCTTTAAGCAACGTTGCCTAAATGTGAAAATTGATTATAGATACCGATTTCACGCTTAAGTGCTGTTTAAAGGCATTTTAAAGTTAAGAATCCTTTAAGATTGTATTATAGATACGGCTGTAAGAGTTTATTTTACAATTTTAATTATTTGAAATATAAAAGAAAGCAATTTGGGATG
The DNA here is from genome assembly GCA_947049315.1 of Epistrophella euchroma. Lineage (NCBI taxonomy): Eukaryota > Metazoa > Arthropoda > Insecta > Diptera > Syrphidae > Epistrophella > Epistrophella euchroma. The sequence goes on from OX346245.1 coordinate 63,354,966, forward strand.
ATTGGAAACATAAATAAAAAAAATGGATCTATTTTTAATAAATTAAATATTTAAAGAGAAATGATTTCGTTGGTATCTGACATTATTGTACAATTTTAATGATTTGAAACATAAAAGTAGACTTGAAATGGTTTTAAGGATAAAGTGAAATATCAGTTTTAGGTGACTTGAACCACAAGAAAAACAAAAATAAAAACGGTATCTAAGTGCATGCTGCCAATATGTATGAAGATTCAGCCAACCTACTGCTCCATTTAAAATTTCATGAACTCGTTGTAGGGAGAGAAAACTTTCGCGGAAATACAACCGACGGTTTTCTTGTAAAATTGGACAGATAGCCAAGAAGTGATTAATATTATCTGTATCCCTTCTGTTACACAAGCTACAAATCTGAGGCAGATCATTACGATGTGGTATAAAGTTTAAATTTAGGATTTTAACTCTGGCTCTAAAGATTGTACTTATCATTTCAACAGAGAAATCTCTTCGAAAATAGCTGGCATCGGATATAAGTTCGTGATTTAAGCGTCTAAAATATTTCTAGATGTCGAAGAAGTTGCTCTATTAAGATTTGCAGAGTACATTTTTTGTGGACCTTATATAGTCGGTGTTATTTAACAATTAAGAGCCACCTGAGAAATGAGTGTCTAGTAGCAGGTTGAGCGATTCTTTGCTAGAGTTTGTCCATGAGTAGGCCTGGCAACGAGACCGAGAGTACTTTAAAAGCACCCGAGACGAGACCGTATTTTTAATACCGAAATTCGCCTAGAGTCTCGGTGGTCTCGCCGGTCTCGGTGGGTTGGTTTCGGTTTTCGCTAGAAGAAATATTTTTTTATTTAATTATTTTTTAGTAGTTACTCATGTTCAATTTTTATAATATTCACAAGTTTTTTTTTTGCGAAATATAAAATATTCTATGCCCGTTAAAATATCGAACCACATATATGCATAGTTTTATACTCAGGTGCACTGCGAAAATCCACAGAAAAATGCGTGTATGTATGTCGTTGGAATAGAAATCACTCATTTTTCAGACTTTGTTTTCCCCCCCGGAAAAAGGTTTTCCGATTTTAATTTTTGCTCCGGAAAAAGTTGATTTTAGACCTTTTGGGTGACATTAAAAATTGAAGATACGAGTTTAATATTAAATTCTCCATGTTAAACACCCCGGCAAAAAACGTTCAACGCCTAGAAAATTCGATTTTTTTCTTCTAAACAAATCGATTTTTTCTAAGCAGAATCGATTTTTTTGTTGCATGGAATTTGACATTAATCGGAGCCATCATTCAACAGATTTTGACAGTTCATGGCTTGACAGGTAGGCAAAAAACTAAATCTTGACGTTTTGGTAAATTTTTTTTTCCAAATGTCACTCAAAAGGTCTAAAATCAACTTTTTCCGGAGAAAAAAAAAATCGGAAAAATTTCGAATTTTCTGAGGTAAAATTTGAATTTTGAGAGGTTTTTAAATCCATTTAAACAGGAGCCATCCCTTAATAGAATTTGAGAGTGGCTTAAAAGATAAGCAACAAACTATATTTTGACGTTTGGATAATATTTTTTTCCAAACGTCACCTTTTTCCGGAGTCAAAAATAAAATCGGAAAAATTGGGAATTTCCTAAGGAAGAATTTTAATTTTGTACAGGTTTTATAATCCATTTAAATCAGAGCCATCCTTCAATGAAATTTGAGAGTTCACGATGGCTTGAAAGTAGGCACAAAACTTTATTTTGACGTTTGGATAATATTATTTTCCAAACTACACCTTTTTCCGGAGCCAAAAATAAGATCGGAAAAATTTCGAATTTTCTGAAATAAAATTTGAATTTTGTAGAGGTTTTTTACTCCATTTAAAACGTAGACATCCTTCAATTAATTTTTAAAGTTCATTGCTTGACAAAACCGGTTGGTTTATTTTAAAAAGTCGAGCGTTGTATGTACTCTTTTTTTAAATATTTTATTTGTTTTTGTTATGAATTAAATTAATTTACACCATTCTTCAACTTAACTCAAAATGGAGCATTCAACTCAAGTGAAAAAAGTGAAAAAAATACTTGCGTTGAATATCAAAGTCTGATCGATCCAACTCGATTTTTTGATGCTGCATATAAAAGTAGTATTAGACTCTTAAATGCACTTGACGATATATGTATGTATATTTAGAACAATTTCGTGCATCCCTGTCGTATAGTTTTTTATTTAAGAAACCATTGTTAACTGCATGCATTTGGCTCTGTACTGACTGGCAAGTTTCATCGTATTTACATTAAAAACTTTGATTCGCTTCAAAATACACTGAAAGAAAAAACAACAATTTTACAAATTCACTGTTTAAAACAACAACAAAAGAATAATCGGACACACGGCTCTGTTTTATACATTTTCTTCGTGCTTCACACAAGACTCCACACCCCTCATTTTTCTTACCGTTAAACTGTCGAGATATCGTACTCTATCTTTTCAATCAAAACAGGCTTCTTATCTTACATCTTTTTACCACCAAAAAACACGAAAGAAACCAGGGCTAAGGATGAGACCAAGACCTAGACCTAGACCTAGACCTAGACCTAGACCTAGACCTAGACCTAGACCTAGACCTAGACCTAGACCTAGACCTAGACCTAGACCTAGACCTAGACCTAGATCTAGACCTAGACCTAGACCTAGACCTAGACCTAGACCTAGACCTAGACCTAGACCTAGACCTAGACCTAGACCTAGACCTAGACCTAGACCTAGACCTAGACCTAGACCTAGACCTAGACCTAGACCTAGACCTAGACCTAGACCTAGACCTAGACCTAGACCTAGACCTAGACCTAGACCTAGACCTAGACCTAGACCTAGACCTAGACCTAGACCTAGACCTAGACCTAGACCTAGACCTAGACCTAGACCTAGACCTAGACCTAGACCTAGACCTAGACCTAGACCTAGACCTAGACCTAGACCTAGACCTAGACCTAGACCTAGACCTAGACCTAGACCTAGACCTAGACCTAGACCTAGACCTAGACCTAGACCTAGACCTAGACCTAGACCTAGACCTAGACCTAGACCTAGACCTAGACCTAGACCTAGACCTAGACCTAGACCTAGACCTAGACCTAGACCTAGGCCTAGACCTAGACCTAGACCTAGACCTAGACCTAGACCTAGACCTAGACCTAGACCTAGACCTAGACCTAGACCTAGACCTAGACCTAGACCTAGACCTAGACCTAGACCTAGACCTAGACCTAGACCTAGACCTAGACCTAGACCTAGACCTAGACCTAGACCTAGACCTAGACCTAGACCTAGACCTAGACCTAGACCTAGACCTAGACCTAGACCTAGACCTAGACCTAGACCTAGACCTAGACCTAGACCTAGACCTAGACCTAGACCTAGACCTAGACCTAGACCTAGACCTAGACCTAGACCTAGACCTAGACCTAGACCTAGACCTAGACCTAGACCTAGACCTAGACCTAGACCTAGACCTAGACCTAGACCTAGACCTAGACCTAGACCTAGACCTAGACCTAGACCTAGACCTAGACCTAGACCTAGACCTAGACCTAGACCTAGACCTAGACCTAGACCTAGACCTAGACCTAGACCTAGACCTAGACCTAGACCTAGACCTAGACCTAGACCTAGACCTAGACCTAGACCTAGACCTAGACCTAGACCTAGACCTAGACCTAGACCTAGACCTAGACCTAGACCTAGACCTAGACCTAGACCTAGACCTAGACCTAGACCTAGACCTAGACCTAGACCTAGACCTAGACCTAGACCTAGACCTAGACCTAGACCTAGACCTAGACCTAGACCTAGACCTAGACCTAGACCTAGACCTAGACCTAGACCTAGACCTAGACCTAGACCTAGACCTAGACCTAGACCTAGACCAAGACTTAGACCTAGACCTAGACCTAGACCTAGACCTAGACCTAGACCTAGACGAGTTAGACGAGACTCATTAAAATTTTCACGAGAAAAAGGTGAGACCGAGATCGAGACGAGACTTGGTTAGGCGAGACCAAGACCGAGACCGAGACGAGACTGAAATTTTTCGACTTTGACGAAACCGAGACGAGACTAACAAAAGTCTCGCCTGGTCTCGTCTTGTTGCCAGCCCTATCCATGAGCCATCAGTGTTTTTAAAACAGCTAGGCATAGTCGGATTTATTGAGAGGATTCTTCTTAAGATGTAAACTATTATTTTTTTCAATAAGCTTTGTGAAAATTTTACTTCTGTCAATTTTAGTACACACATTACCAACTGTGAGAACTAAACATTTTTGTGATCCAGTTTGTTTTATTATTTTTATCTGATCCGGATCAGATTTAGTGGAAAATAAAACGCAGCAGATCAAACAAAATTTTTTGCACACAGGCATCTCTAGTGCATAATTTTTTTCTCACTTTTCTACTTTTTACAAAACGGTTTGAATTAGTTAAGGCTTATAAGTGCACAAGTGAAAAACAAAAACATGCACTAGATATTCCTAGGTGCTGTCATATTGAATATCAGCATCATATTATAAAACGCCAAACTATTTACGCGGTCTAGAAAAGCCAAAGGGATAAAAATTATATACCGTTGGAAAGTTTTGTGCCACAGAAGTGCACAACATATAAATTAATTTAATTATTAAACCGCAAATAAGTTAAATTAACAAAAAAAAATTCTTATTAAAAGAGAGCGAGAAGCGAGCGAGAGAGAATATTTGTAAAAAAAAACAAAACAATGAGGTGGAGGTGGTTGTTCATCGTCCACGGATCAGCGTTGCCGCCCGAAATAAAATGAATGTGCCATATTTTATGAAAAAGCGTGCCAATTTTCGTGCCATATAAAAAAACACAAATAATTCTATTTTGTTCAAAAAACTGTGGTCAATTTTATAACGGGGTCTAATACAACAACAAAAAATCTAGGGGATTCATTTGATCTATTCGTGCATTGTCGAAAAATATGTGTTTCTGTCCACTTTTGACGTAATTTGGACCAATTTTCATTAAATTTTGTTGAAATTTGCTTAATTTTAAGTAAAATAATGGAAATAAAAAACGTGCCATATTGAAATTTTTCATGCCATCGTGCCACGAGGAAATTATTGTGTCAAAAAAGCACTATCGTGCCACTTCAGCAACGCTGCCACGGATGAGCTTCAGCGGAGAATCATCGCCAAATACGAAATACCTACAAAAAAGAGAAAGAATAAAAAACAATCACAAAACAATGCAACACAATTATTGTGCATGTGTTTGGTTTGGATAGATATATGTAAATTTAGGAGCGAGATATAGTATATAGAATACAAAGTCATAGTGGAGTTGGCAGCTTGCACTGTCGCGTCGCATTGTTATAAAAATCGTCATGTACCTGTAATAAAAAAAAAAATAGATTTAGTTGGGTATTGTAGGTTTGATCAAGGTCTTTTTATAAGTTTTAATAGGTGTATTCACAAGAAATGATGTAAATTCATACAAGATAGGTACTTTTTAGGTTTTTAACTTCAGTCAAAGTTTCTGTCAATTAAAAGAAAATGCAATTGGCACTCGAATTTCGAGGGCTGGACGTACTAGTACAACTTAAAGACCTAACACTAAATTTTTAAGTTTAATTCTGAGAAAGAAAATACTGACCTACCTACTTACTTTACTTTATGGCGCTCACAGCCAAGGATAGACTACGGCCTCAACCAACAAGCCCCTCCAGCCAGCTCGGTCCCTAGCTGGCTGCATCCAGTTACGCACTCTAAGTTGGTTGAGGTCGTTTTCCACTTGTGTGCTCCACCTAAGGTGGGGTCTTCCTCTGCTGCGCAGACGGTCAGGTGTACATTCGAAGACTCGTCGGGCTGGTGCGCTATTGTCCATACGCTCCACGTGTCCCAGCCATTTCAGCCGCTGTATTTTCAGCTTTTTGACCAGGTCGACCTTGTTGTAGAGCCCCTTAAACCTCGTTTTTGAATCCTCTCCTCCATACTCCACCGATACCACTGGACCGAAAATCACCCTAATGCCGAGATTCGACATGGCTCTGTATAACTCTGTATAACCGATATAGTACACTACCGGAGAAGACAATCAGGCTAGAAATAATTGGATAATGCTTGGTGACGTTTGTAGTTTTATTCTAATGTTTAGTTTTTCTTATATTGTCCGCCTAAATCGATGAAATACCCCTATGTGCATCGCCCTAACCAACTTTGTTTGCAAGCGAAAACAAAATAAATAAATTCAAAATAAAAAAATCGTCATAGCCAATCTCGGGGATAACTTAAAAAAAATCCATATTTATAATCTGTAATTTATGCCCTTTCAATCCACATATGTCATTATATAATCGACCAACGTTGGTTATGTTTTGGGCATTCTCCTTTGAGTTTATAGATAAATGTACATTTTACATACATACATTAAAAATATTTTTTTTTTAGAAAACCGCTCCAACGATTTTTGAAATTTCTGCTTAAATTCATATTTTTTCAAGGATTTAGAAGATCGCGTTCTTCATTCTGAGGGAAAAATATTTAAAGTACTTGTGTTAGCAATTTAAAGAACGTGTTTCATGGTTTTTTCCATATTCCCTTATTTATTAGATGAATACATATACAATTATTATTATGTGCTATTTGTTATATGTATAAATGTAGGTACTTACATATAATATACAATTTTTAAGAAAGAACAATTCCGTCCAGTCGTACATTTTATTTAATGATATCAAAACTTAATTAACATATATTTAAAACGTCATTAAACATTAAACACTATTTAATTGTGGTTTTTAAATGGGAAAAAATTCATCCAAATTCTCATATTTTTCAAAAAAAAAATCCACCTTTTAAAAAAAGTTATAGACGATGGATTTAACTGATGTAATAATTTAACTTAACTCAAAATTTACTCTTAGTTAATATTTATAGCTTTGAAAAATTATCTCTTTTTTAATTCACATATTAATTAGTGGTTTAAATACCTTAGCATAACAAATACGATTTCACTTTCGATTGATCCAGTTTTATTAAAGTGAAGGGATAACTATAATTGTTGTGACTAAATATACCTATGTAGTGGTTTAACGTATTTTTGTTAATGTTTGGGCTTTTTTGCAAACAAAGTTCAGAATAATTTATGTTTTTTTAAGAACCCGGATAAACGCCTTTATTGACGCCAAACTATTAAACAAACATATTAAAAAATAACTCAAATGTACCAAACTTGTTCACAAGCATGTTAACCTTACTTATCGCCGATTTGAATAGTTTATGGTATACTCCATATAAAAATAGAACCGTGTTTGTTTTAGTAGGTATATAAAAAAAAATACATATAGTTAAATATGTCTTGAAAAAATTGCAAATCTATATCGTTCTTCATTGCCACAAATACCTCCAAAAATATTGAAGGTATAGAAATAATTATTTAACCACCACGTTCCTATAATTATGTCTACTTCTAAGAAATTTGTTTACTTATTTGTTTGTTACACAGGGTGTTCGGTTATAAAGTGCACCAAAAAGCTAAAGCGAGTAGGTTGGGTTAAGACAAGAAACAAATCATAAGGGAAGGTGGGGGGTCTATTTCACCCCGTTTAGGCGGGAGGGGCAATTTCATTTTACTTTTACTTTTTTTTAAGCCAGAAATCCATTCTTTTATTTTGTTTTTAATGCGACTTACTAGAGGGAACATTGTTTTGGAAAATTAATTTTTAAGCTCATAATTTTGAAAAAATAATGAAAAAAAAAAATAGTTTGAACACAGTTTTACGTAATTAAGTAATAGTTTTATTTTTAATATTCGATGCTCCTGTAAATTTCTAGTCAAACATGAAAAAAAAAAAAATACTCAAGTGTCTTTATGCTTTTAAGAAAAAAAAATGACGGGAGGGGAAAGGGAAAAAAATGACTTAAGACAGAAAAAAAAAATATTTTAAAACAACGGTCACTATTACAATGGCATATTATACATTTTTGTAAGACCAAAAACTTCTTCTTTTATATTCTTTTTAAAACAAGTTATTTTAGTGAACAGTTTTTCAATTATTTTTTAAACTTAAATTTTTGAAAAAAAAAAATAATCAAAATATTGTGTTCAAACAAATCTTTTCAAAATTTTATATTTATATTTTCGTGTTTAATATTCAATGCTCCCATTAATTCTCAGCCAAACACTAAAATCTAGACGTCAAAATCTATTCCAGTTTTTGAGAAAATTTAAAATAACAAAAGTAAGTTTTCCTTAGATTTGACTTATATCGGTTATTTTGTTGCTCTAAAGATTCTGTTTCTACTAATTAAGTAATAAAGTAGATTTATCGTTATTTTCAATTTTCTCAAAAACGAAATAACATTTAGGCATCCGATTTTTAGAGTTAGCCTGGAAATTAATAGGAGCATCGAACATTAAAAACAAAAATATTACTTGATAATGTACAATTTTGAAAAAAAATAGTTTGAACACATTTTTTTTCATTATTTTTTCAAAATTGTGAGTTTGAAAATTAATTTTTCAAAAACGGTTCTCTCAAATAATTTGAAATAAAAAGAAAATAAAAGAATGAACTTCTGCTTTAAAAAATTAAATTATAGCACGATATTGTTAGTGTTACCGTTGTTTTTTAATAAATTTTTTTTTCTATTTTAAGTCGATTTTTTAGAAAATTGCCCCTCCCGCCTAAACGGGTGGAAGTAGACCCCCTCCCGATTTTTTTTTCTTGTCTTAACCCAACCTATAAGCTCTAGCTTTTTGTTGCACCTTATACTGAACACCCTGTATATTACATGAAAAAATAAGCCGCTTACTTCAAAAACTACCCACTCTTTGCCAAAAACAAAAGATTTGAAGTACGAACTTGCATTTTATTCAAATCAAAAAATGTTCGAAGACGACTCTAAACCACACCTGAACAAAAAATAACATCCGGGTGTGTGTTCACGTTAGTATGATTTTTAAGTTATTTATTTTCATACAAATTATTTTCGAATACTTGGAAGTGAATAATGATGGATCTGTTCGTTAAAATTTTAAAAATTCATGATTAAAATCATTTTGTTGGCAATGCGAGAAATTAAAAAAGTATTTGTGTTAGTAGGTAGTGCTACTTAATAAACAGATAGATGGATACACTTCAATATAAAACATCTGGTCACATGGTTGCATGAATTCCAAGGAAAACTCGTTGTTTATTATGGCATTCATGATTTTTTCACAATATAGCTTATTATGATGATGAAGATGCGCAACGCTTTCAAGTGGCAGTGCCACCCACGTCACCAAACAATTTTTTCTCCGCGTGACTCCTTTCACATCAAAACTCATTGGCAACAACATCTACCAGTCATACCGGTCACTCTTCTTTTAATAACATATATTTCTGTTTAACCGATAAAATCCAAGCAAAATTAAGCACATGTACTATTTTTGTTCGGGCTTGAAGTTCAAAGAAACAACACTATTACCGGATGCTCCCGCATCAAACTTATATCATTTCGTTTAAGCCTGCTTGTTGATGTTAATTACTTTACACGTGATGCTTCTCACTTGCCACTATACACCACATCATTTCAATCTCATACACAACTAAGCCCAAAATGATGATGAAAAACAAAAATAAACGATAACTTTCTCCTCATGAAGCACATTAGCAAAGCAAAAAAAAAATGTTCAAGAAAAAGTGAAACAAAAAAGGAAAAGCCACCAATACCCACTATATTGAATTTGAAGAAGTATTGGAGGAGTTTAAACTTTAAAGTAACAATGCTGAATTTTCAAGCGCAAGTGTTGGTAGAGCAGGGAGGGATCGGAGATTTTAAACGCCTGGCGTTAACTCATTTCTTCAGAATATGTTGTTTTGGAATCCACGTCTGGAGTTAAATAATTTCTTTAAGTAAATTGTTTGCATTATTTGGAGTCCAGCAATTTTTTGATAGTAAAACTTGGTGTTTCATCGAACAATCAACCTAATTTCTCTACTCGGATTGTGCAAGGGGTGGCTACTATTTTAAAGAAAACATAAGAGTGGATTTATTACGATTTATTTCATACACACATGAAATTTGATAAATTTATCAAGCCAACGAAAAATTCAAAGAGTATCTAAAACACAATCTATCCATATCCAGAGTTCAGTTTAAATCATTAGAAAAAAAATTCAATTTTATATGTAATTGAACTTTTCCGAGGGAGCGGGTTAGAATTTTGGGTTTCAAAATTCTGTATGACCAAAATCCAGTTTATTTTTGAAAATACTGTGCGACCAAAATTTTCTATTTCAGAATTCTGTATTTGAAAATACTGTATATTCAAATATCTTTAAATCTAACATGCTGTAAGTGTAGACTTCTGTTTTCCAAAATGCTGGTTATGCTCCATTTTTATATTTTGAAGACAAATTAGCACATAACAATAAACCATTTTTTTTTTCAATATCATTGCTTAGCACGTGCAAGTACAAACAGAATTTTTTGCATTTACTTGTGCAAAAATTCACTCGAGTACGATGTGTTTAAAAATGAGAAAAAGACATTTGTAACCAACATTGTTTTGACCCCAAAATGGGATATTGTAGAATTTAACGACAAAACTTAGAATTCTTCCGCAATATTGATTCAAGTCCGAAATGTTTTATTTGAAAAATTCATTACAGATTTAGAGTATTTTGAGGTTTTACATTGACATTTTAAAAGGATCAATTCTGAATTGGTACAAAAATTGCTACATGAAATTTGGCCCCGAAAAAAAAAATTAAAAAATTGCCCCAAAAATATTTATGAAAAGCAACAACAAAAAAAATTGATTAAATTTTGTGAATCGAGGTAATTTTTCAATTTTTTTTGGGCTTGTTTTCATTCCTCAATCTGGGGTTAAATTTCAATATGGAAAATGGCTTTTATCTGTTGTTGCTTTATGTGAATATTTTTGGGACCGTTTTTCGTTTTTGGTTTGGGTATTTCTTTCTTTTTTGGTTTTTTTTTTTGTATTAAGTTTGGGGTAATTTTTCCATTTTGAAAATTGGGTTGTTTTTCATTATGAAAAAATTCCCAATTTGGGGGCTATTTCTCATTTTTTATTTGGGGTCATTTTTCATCGGAGAAAAATTTCAATGCATATGGAGGCTTGAGTGTGGCAACGTTCCGAGGTTTGTTTATCCTTATGATTAAAACAAAAAATTTTTTATTTAAGAGTTCATTCAATTGAATTAAAAGTTCATTCTGCATTTATATATGAAAAGCCTTAAATAAATTTTGTGGTACCATTTTTTCAAAAAGTATTTGACCGATTTCCATAAATTTTATATGGTTGGAAAGCCAAATTTGCGGAGATGTGAAAAATATATTTTTTCCTTCCAATATTTTCAAACAAATTGTTTGCGAAATTGAAAGTTTTCTCCTTCCTAGAGTGTGTCAGTTTTTGCTGGCCGAGTTTCGGCCACGGGAAGATACTACTTTAAACAATTCGGTTTGAGAAAAATTCTGAATTTCAATATTATGTTTTTCGAAAATCTGTATTAATTTTTTTTTTTTTGATAATGTAAAAAAGTGCGCGACGTTAAAAGTTCTTGGCGATATCTTGAGAACAATACATCACACGAACGAAATTTCAGCACGTTTGTATAGAGAATTTAATTCTCTGCAAGTTAAAGCACTTTTTATCGTAAAATTGAAGATAAAAAAGTTAGAACGAAAAAAAGATAACCATTTTAAGAAATTTAGCTTAAGGAGTACCTATGTATGTACGTATATGAAATAAATAAACAAGAAGATAACAATATTTTTCTTGACAATATACAGCGGTCAAAAGAAGCTCTAAGAAGCTTTAAGAAACATTCTGGCAAAAATTCGAATATAAAGATATAAAGCGGAAGCTTGATGAAAATGCAAGAAGGTATTTTGTTAAATTATTATTTGATAAACCAAGTAATACGTCTTTTACTTATTTACTTTATTTTTTTTTAACATACTACATTCGGCACATAGTCCCGCCTTTGAGATCCAGCCCTGAGTGCATTGTTGGTATAGTAAAAATTAAAATAAACATTACAAATTCGCTTGTATGCTATATGGACAAACGAAATACCTGAAACTTTAAAAATCCCTCACTATTTCATAAATTTACTAGTTGGTGTCTGCTGAGACATTCAGTTAGTCGTTGGCTTCAATCCCGACCGTGTTGTGTCTTCTTTTCTCGGTGGTGTGACTCGGTTGTTGTACCTTTGGTAAATATTCGTTATTTTTTTCTGCGCCGGGAAACTACACCGTCAGAGACTTTTTGTTTCAAATTTTCAAATAAAACAAAACGCAGGCTGGCACCTTTAGCTCTCTACAAACACCAGCTTCAAACAACAACTAAAAAGAGCCTCGCTGGTTTTATGACCCCAAAGTTGCGGCTCTGACATTATATTGTTGGTACCTGGTTTGTGTGTGCTGCAGTAAGCGTTTTATCTTAAATCGGTTCAGATGTGGGTCCAAGCAAAGTGAATCAGCCCAAAAGATTTTTGTTGTGATTAGATAATTTTTTGTATGTCAAATTAAATATTAGTCACATTTTCCAAAGTTTTGCATGAATACATGAATAAATTTTTTGTATCTTTAATAATAATAAACTGTTTTGAATATCCGAAACAGGACTGGAGCGGTTAAGTGAAAAGTATCCTTTCAACCAAATTTTATATCAAAACATACAATACAATTTATTCGGATTTATAATGATAAGGCATCGTTCTGAAATGCTGCTGTTACTTTTATGGTAAGGAAAATGGTTTTTATACATTTGTTACATACATGCATTTTATCTGTTAAAACTTGTTGCAAAAGGTGCGAAAAATTTGAATGTGTTGATGTGCGTGTCACAATGTGGTGCGATCATTATCGGATTATGCATAGTAAATTTTCTTCCAATGCAAGTTATTAATGTTTAAAACAAAAAAAATAAGTTGCTGAATAATTATAAAATGTAGGTACGTAGGTACTCAGTAAAGATATTTTTTAAACAATATGGGCATAAATTGATTTTATCTTGTTTTTTTTTTTTTTTTCCTTTGCAAATATTATTTAAATCCCAAAGCAGTAACATAACTTTTGGTCCTTTCCAAAAAAATTGGTAATTCTTAACTAGAGCAAATATGTATGTACACATAAACATGTACATATGTGTATATATGTTTCTCTATTTATAGCGTTCGCACATTGAATTAAACTAAACGCAAATAGATTAAACCCCAACGCAAATAGAATTAACTTAAACGGAAATAGATTTCACTCAAACGCAAATAGAATTAACCTAAACGCAAATAGAATTAACCCAAACGCAAATAGTATTAGCCCAAACGCAAATAGATTTAATTAGGTTAATTCGAAAAAAAAATTTAAATAGAAGAAAACAGGATATCTTGCGTATTTGCAGTTTCTGTGCTGCGACGAAAACATGCAGCTTACGCCTCGTGTGCTTATCTATAGAAACAAACGTGAGATACACACAAGCTCCACACAAGCCAGAAATATTCGTTGTACGCGTCTATGACGAGACGCTTCGTGTGCAGAAGTCCTTAATTTTACCTACCTTTACATACCTATGCCGATGCATAGACAACATTTTTAAGATCTATCACTCAAATGTATAGAATACTAGAGCTTGAAACTGTATATGCTTTCCGCTCAAGGACAATTTGAAATTAAATTCAGACAATCGAAAAACCACACGTATAGTATATTTATTTATAAATAAGCTATTTTTATTTTTTTGAATTCTTTTGATTACCTTTTTTATTAAAAAATATTGTCTGTTTTAATTTATGGCTTATATCTTTGACTCAAGCTTTAGGGAATTACTTTTATATTTTAACTTGATAAACACGTTACAAATTCATTCTCTTTTTTAAGAATTAAGACGGATATTACTATATTACAAATTTATTAAAGAACTTAATTGTGTGTTCCTATACGTACGTAACGTATACATATACTAAAGTGAATTTGTAATGGGTTTCAGTTTAATGACTAAATAACGAGTGCATTTAACGTTGTTTAATATTTATTTTAGAGTTTTTCTTTCCAATATACTAATAGATTTATTAGGAATATAAATATATCAGAAAAGGGATATTGAAACCATGTATAAGCCAAAGTTATATAAATTGATGAAATAAGCTGATATACGAAAAATTTTTAATAAAAAAAATTACTAAACATTTCGATGTAAATTTAAGTAAATTAACATTATTTGAGAGAATATTTATACGGACAAAATTAATAATTTGTTGATACTTGAATTTAAACTGTTCGACCTATGTATGTATGTACATATCAGTCAGAAAAATTATAAAAAAATATTTTTTGAAGCTTAAGGCGAAATCATCAGAAAATTATATCCTTACAAATAATTTAATTGACAATGTCATCGATGAATATAACAAAAAAAAATGCGTCAAGGTGTCTACCCTATGGAATCCCTGACGTACTATACCTTTGAAAAACCTTGAAGTATGTATGTTCCTCTATTTTAAATTTCTCCTACATAAATTTTGAAGTTTAGAAAAAATTTGTCTTCTTACAATAACTATCGCAAGTATTTTTCAGGAAACAATTAAACAATTTGAAATGCTGTACTCGAGATTTTCTTGGCTTGAGACTAAACGAAGTCAAATTAAATTGAAACCTTACTTATCTACCAGCAAGGCCTAGTTCTTCAGCAGCGAGTTAAACTAAGTTAGTTAACCCTAAATTTAAATTTATTCATAGTTATCTCAAGAAATAGTTTTCCAAAAAAAAATATGTGAATCTACCTAAAAAGAACTATAAAATATCAAAGCATCTGATCAGTAAATCCCGACCTAAGCCACTTAAAATTGTTAAGTTAACTTGGATTTGGCTTTAATCTTGCACTGACAAATTAGGCCGAAAATAGCCTCTTCCCTTCTTCAGCTCTTATTTCACCACATCTTACTACTTTAAGAGCTGGAATACGAGAATTTTTCTCTTTAGTTAGTTCGACTAAGGCTGTCGAAAATTTGTATTTGTTTTGACTGGATTTCTAAAAAATTATTTATCTCAGACCTAAAATAAAAATACAAAGTTTTTGATAACAATAGACGAAATTTTAGAATATCAGCCTGGATAAAAAATACACAACAAGGTTAAGCTATGCACTCGAGACTCGACTCACAACATTGGAGTTGGATAAGATTTCGCACCCATTATATCAACGTATAGAAAGATGGTAATGTTTTTTTTTTTTTTAAGCTGAAGCGCTATTTTATTTCTTTTTAGAAATAGTGAACTTAGAGCAAGCTACATACAACTTACAGTTGCAATCGGAAACTCAGAAGTGGTGGTACAAAACAAAATTAAACCAAAAATAAGGTTATTTGTTTAAAAAACCTATTTCCTTTGTTACATGCATTTTTTCCAAAATCGGACAGGCAGTTTTTTTAAAAATTGATCTGTTTCATGAACAAAGTTTAATCATAATCACACATTTTTGTATGGACTTTTTAAGGCATTTTCTTTTGATTTGGTATACAACATTTTGTAGAATATTGTAAGGTACATCTCTAGAGTTCGTTCCTAAACTACTGTACCTGTACATCAAAAGTCTGTACTTAAAAATTCTTTATATCAAAATCTTGGATGTAGGTAAAAAAAAATATGTTTTAAAAATTTGTTTCAACAAAAATCCAACATGCACAAAAAGTTTTAATTTATCAATTAAACCAACAAAACTTGGAGACACAAAAGTACTTAAAATGTAACAAAATGTTCATTTTAAATATTCAATACTTTGATAAGTGCCACTATCCTGCGAAAGTGAAATGAGAAGAATGAAAATGGAAAACGATTAATAAAATTACACACATAGCTAAAAACAGTATTTTTATTTGAAAAATAGTCTCAAATATATTTCAAATGCTTTCTTTAAATTCAACGTGCTAATTAAAAGAATAAGAAGGACATACGAAGAACATCCATTTGTTCTGATTTCTTACAGGATTGTTTACGATCTTGCTCTAATAAATAATCAAGTATTTGACCTATAGCCATAAACGAAACATTTAGGCTTATTCTGCCGAATCCTTTATTCTGCTATGAATTTTCTAATATGAACCATAAAAGACCATCAGACTAAAAGATCTGTTATATTAGGTATTCAGATGTTACGGAATTTCGAAAACGAAATATTTAAGTCATTTATAAATTAAACAGCTTTTCTGTTATAGATAAAAAATGTCAAATGAGTTGAAAATAGATTATGGACCAACAAAAAAGTGAAATGAATTTACCACTTTAATTTCTGGTATTTGATACCTATAAAGTATTATTTTAACAATTTCCTACTTACGAATATTTGAATTTAGATAAAAGAACAAACATGTGTTCCTTTATTTTTTGTTATAAAGTAAAACAAATGCAACATATTCTCTATTTTTTTTAGTTTGATTTCACTTTTTCAAAAGTTATGAATCTACAAATATGGCATGTACATTGGAATTTTTGTGTAAGTTCATTTCATAAGCTCTTGGCGAGCTACTTCTGGATTCAGATTCAGTTATTTTTGTTCTGGAGATTTTTTTTTAAAGCACGCATTGCACTTTTCTACCCACCGGTCTCGGTCCGTTGAGAAAGCTAACCACTTGGCTTATTTCCAATACAAAGGAGTTGTTGAAAATGAAAAACTAAACTTAACAAAAATTGCCTTTGAGTTCAAGTAAGATCACTAGGAGAAAACGGCAATTTTTCCATTTTTAATTCACTCTTCTTCCATATTTTATCATAAAAGTAAAAAAAAACTTGTCTTTTATTCTTTTATAATTTATAGCAGATTTAATAACAGATTGTGGCTTGCTGAATATCAAAAATGGAATTAGTAAAAAATTTTGTGACAGTTCGAATTGTTCGAATTTTGGCATGCTGAATACCAAAATTATAATTCATAAAAGATTTTTTGACAGCTCAAACTTTTGTATGTAAATTTATAACAGAATAGCAGATTAAAAGAATAAAAGATCTCGCCGAATAGGCCTAATTGTCAGAACACAAAAACATAAAATTGAAACAAAAAAAAAACACAAAAACAACGGCAACACCACAAGTAAACATACTGAAGGTAATACATAATCTTTCGAGTTTTCATTTTTGTTTAGCTGGCTTATCACACAAAGCCCAAAACCCGAATTTCTTAAAATTATAAACTAGTTCATGCCCATTATAGTTGGACGGGGCCTTAAGTTTTTGATAAAACCTCTCTAAAACCAGTTGCAATTCAGAGTTGAACTAAACAAACAAACCTTTCAAAACATTCAGTTCCAATTATGTCAAAAAAGCTAACTGGATGATTTGAAGAGAACCGGAGAAACGTCGGGAAAAGAATGAATTAGTTTGTTTTAATTAATTGCATCATTTTCACTGATCATTAAGCCCAATCTTCCACATAAAAAAAAATTTATATTCACGATTGAATCGCACGAGCTTGCTCTGGTTGAATAATGTAATTTATTTTTAAATAAATGATATCTTTAACAAAAAATGTCAAAAAAGTCAAAAGTTAAGTACCTAACACACCTATTTTTGACTTTTTGAACATTTTTACTTGTGATATGTAGGTACTATATGGTAAGTTTTCGATTCGTAAATACAATCGAAATCAAGATTTTGATCAAACTTGACATTACGATGATAAGGAAGACAAAAAAAAGTGGGTCTCGCAATTCATTCCGTCTGTCTGTCCATTCGCCTACAGCTACAGCCTAAACGCATGGGTCAATTTTATTTAAGCTTCGTATCTAGCGTTTTTTGGACATTTCCCTGACATGTTTCTTTCATTTTTTTTTTGTAGGACCAAAAATAGCAGTACCTGTCATATAATTTTTTTAGCATTTTAGGAAAATCATATTTTTCTCAAAAATGGCTCCACAGAATTTTTTCTAAATATAATTCAATAAATTTGATAGGGTCTAGTATACCTTTTTTTGGTAAAAATAAATTTTCCAACAAATGGTTTAAAATGGTACCTCCCATAGAACCATTTTGTTTATTTTCGTTTTATCGAAAAGGAAAAATCTGATTTTGATATTTTTTTTTATGAAGAATCTTCTGAAATATTCAAATTGTATTGTATACCAAAATTTTCAAACAAAAAATTTGAAAATTAAATATTTTGAAAACGACTAGATATTACGAAACTTGGTACCGAGCGGTTTTTTAACATTATCTTATAGCTAAATTAAACGGTTCCTTCCATATAAATGTTAAAAAACCGTTACATTAAATCTAAATTTTCTCGAAAAATGACTCCTACGATTCTGATTAAAATTGTTGTAAATACTAATATTAATACGGTCTATTTAATAAAAAAATAATATTTGCAGGTACCCATTATTAACAGTACCTCTCATAGAACCACATCTTTTTTTATTTGGGATTATCTCATTAGTCATTACCTATCTGTGTAACGATTTAAATTAAATTTTTTCGACAAAAGTTGAAATCATAAGGCATATCAAAATTTTCAAAAAAAAAAATTTGAAAATCAGATAAGTATGTATTTCAAAAACGGGCAGATGATTTTTTTCGAAATTAAATTTTTAATTCAACATAAATAAATACTAAAAAATGATGTACCCACCAATTTTTTTCATAAAAATGGTAACAAAATTGTATATATGTATACAAAATAACTAAAAAATAAAAACCACTCCTACGATTTTGATTTTTTTTTTCGCAAAAACTAAGTTCATTTAATTACTATAGTCCAATCAACGAAGGAAAAATAAATGAAATAAATCGTGTAGTTTGGATAATTTTTTTAAGTGGTAGGGGTAACCCCCAGGTACAACATACTAAAAGTCCCCAGCCCAGGCCCGCGAGCTTTAGACAGGAGGGGGGGGGGGGGGGGGGGTAAAGGTATCGATCCATGATAATTCCATTGACTTGATGAGAAAGAAGGTATGGGGTTAAAGAAGGTGGCGAGAGTTAAAATATCCTTATTTAATTTATTTGATACAGTGTTTTTTGTGATATGAAAAACACTGTGTATCTTCAAAGGTAAGAATCATGCAATGTATTTCCAAGTTATTGACCAATTTTTTGTGAAATAGTTTAAAGAGATATATTAAGAAAAAACTTGCTAAGGAGGGGGGGGTCTATTTTTTTGTTATAAAGTACTAGATTTTCGTTTAGTATTTGATACTGTTTTTAATTATTATAGGTGAACGCTAAAATTTAGATGGCTATAAGTCTTTTAGTTTAAGAGAAAATTGAAAATTATAAAAGCTACTACTTTTTTAGAAAATTATTTTTGTAGAGTAATTAGTACATTGAAATGGTCAATGTTGTAACGAATAAAAAATAAGTTAAAAAAAATCATGTAGCCTGGATTATCTCTTTAAGTGGTAGGGGGAAGGCCTAGGTACAACATACTAAAAGTCCCCAGCCCAGGCCCGCGAGCTTTAGCCAGGAGAGGGGGGGTAAGTGTCCCCTTTTGTACTGTTTCGTATATATTTCGAAAACCAAGCGTTTAAGAAAAGTGTACAACACAAAATGAAAGTAAATTAAATTTGCTACAGAAAAGGTTTGTCAACTTTATGATAGATGAAATTTCTAGCGAAAATATGAACAAACCTTTTCTGTAGCAAATTTAATTTACTTTCATTTTGTGTTGTACACTTTTCTTAAACGCTTGGTTTTCGAAATATTTACGAAACGTACCTTCTTTCTCATCAAGTCAATGGAATTATCATGGATCGATACGTATTTACCTTTTCTATAATTTCAGGGTTAATTCATTAAAAAACTTTGAATTTTTAACGTATTAACATGGTTTTTCAGATTTTCTGACCTTTGTACCCCCCATATCTCTCTTAGTATTGCTCCTAGCAAAAGTATGAATAAGACCTATTTTAAAGAAAATTTAAT
Organism: Epistrophella euchroma; assembly: GCA_947049315.1. Lineage (NCBI taxonomy): Eukaryota > Metazoa > Arthropoda > Insecta > Diptera > Syrphidae > Epistrophella > Epistrophella euchroma. The sequence goes on from OX346245.1 coordinate 63,374,870, forward strand.
TTACTTTCATATTGTAGTGAAAACTTTTCGGCTAATAAGAAAAAATAAATTTTATGTTTGATTTTACCCTAAGCAAAAACTAAAAAGAAGGATCGAGGGAATAAATGTTCAAACAGTCTAAGTTAGTAAAGGTACCGATTGTAGAGAAATCCAACTCATCCGTTAATGCTGCACGCTGCACAGTCAGAAAAACATTAATAATGACGTTTAGTATCAAGTTTGATCAAAACTCAAAACAAAAAATTTTACGAATCCATAAGGCCAGGCGCGCACATGCAACTAAACAGTTTGGTTTCGATTTTGAGCACAATGGGCTTATATGGGAGTGCGCGCCGGCCGATGTGCGCGGACTCTCATATAATCCTATAGTACTCAAAATCGAAACGAAGCTGTTTAGTTGCATGTGCGCGCCTGGCCTAACATTCGAAATAGTATATTAGATATCTTTACATTATAGGTACACCTACATACATGTACAAAATAATAGCTTTATATTTTTTGTGAAGGTACCTAGGTTAGGTATATCAAAAAACTTCCGCTTCCATTAGTTGTATACCTACAGTCTCTTATTTGTTGTTCCATTATAAAAATAAATAAATTATATAGACTTGTTTTATATTATAATCAATTTACAATAGATTTTGGACCAAACGATTTCTATTTCCGTTGTTCAAATAACAATTTTATGGTTGTTATTTTATTCATTGAAAATTGTCCAATGCCATTAACCAAAAAAGCTAAATTTATTGATTCAATTTCAGCAAACAATTAAGAATTCATGGCATATGGTATGAGTGTAGAGTATAATATGTACATGTACAAGTTGGTATAAATCTAATCTACACTTGTATGTATTGTGCATGTATAATAAACTTGTTAAATTTTTCACAACACATTTTAATAAATTAAAGTCTATAGCTAATACTATTATTTTTTTTGTTTATAAATACATACAAAAATAAGGTGGCACAAACGGCTCTTGAAAAACCAAGGCCTAGTCCTAGTGACTTACAACTATCAACCATTCCTGTGTGCGTGTCTGCAGGAATGGAGGGGTCCTACAGTTTATTGCCGAATCCGAACGGCTAAGGTGAGCGGCTCTTTTCTATGACAGGAGATACTCTTGGAGGATTTGTCATTTCCTCGCAAGAGGCAGTAGCCCGGAAAAAAAACTTAAAATGGAAGCGGCTGGTATTTAGCCCAGACCTCTGGCATGACAGTCCAACGCACTAACCATTAAGCCACCATTGCTCATAATAATAATAAGATCCCCATGGATTCAACGCTGATGCTTGGTTGCTATAAGTGGACCACGTTATTTCCCTAAAATGTTGGTTTTATTTGAAATGTGTTTCCCTATATGTACCCACATTACATTGTGCATGTACTGTACAGTACATACATACATAATGTATTATGTCGCTTAACAAAATTACTTCCCATTTCAATTTTTGCTCTTGGGCATATAGTATCTTTTTTTTAATGGTGCAAAACTTAAAACGCGTGTTAAATGAAATTGACGTAGCTGACATTAGTCGATTTTTTAAGTTGAGGTTTATACATATACATACCAGAAAAACTCTTTTTATCTTAATTTAATTGTTAAATAACTTTTAAATGAGAGAACTTAGAAAACATTTTATTTTATCTAATCATTGATTTATAAATCGATTTGTTATGATTCAAAGCAAAAATATATTTAAATGTTGTCCAGCCCAAAATTCTACTCTGGTTGGATCTCACTTGAGATAAGCTTTGTTCGTTGAACTTTACCAAGGGTTGACACAGGTTTTCTTGACAACCCCAAGAGTTGTTAAAAAAAAAACCTGGGTTCTTCGATTCTCAAAAAACACTTTGGGGCTCTCAATTGTGTTGTTGACATTTTGAGCAAGAAAGAATTTTTGTACTCGAATAATTAAAACTTAAAATTAGTTTAAAAAAAAAATTAATGTGTATAAGGTTATCTAATTTCCATTTTAAAAACAAAGTTCAGAGTTCAGGGTTTTCAAAAAACGATTTGTGGCAACCCCAGGGTGACTTCAGGGCTCAATGTACAAACCTATTGTTTATGAACTAAAGACCATATTAATGGCTTATTCTATAGGCAGGTGCGGATCCAGGGAGGGGCTTTGGGGCTAAAGCCCCCCACCCCTCCACAACCGATTATTAAAAAAAAAATAGTGATAAAATGTAAAACTCTAGATAAAAAAAAGGAATGATAAAAAACGAGTTCGGCACTAATTAATTTAGATTTAATTGAATAATTTAGATTAAAATCTGTTTTTTTTTTATGTGCCGTGAACTATGTCCCCAGGAACTAAGTCCACCGAAGGTATTAGTTTCCACTAGGCGGGAACAAAAACCACTTTTTGAAAGTGGTTTTATTCCCAAGCAAGGTGAGAACGAAGTCCACTTTCAAATGGAAATTTTACACACATTTGAAAATACGAAAAGAGAACTTATTATAGTGAGGTATGTATGGGGGGGCATGCTACCCCCATGCAACCCCCCTACTTGGCCCAGTATAGAATTTGGGGTAGATGCAAAGTTGTGTGTATGGTGAATGCAAAGTTGGATAAATTAAAAGTGTTCTTAAATCCAGATTCTTTAAATGGAAACGAAACTTGGCATACACCCAACCTCACACCTTCCCCAAATCCTATAGTGGGCCAAGCACGGGGGTTGGAGGGGGGCAGCATGCCCCCCCCCCATTAATACTTAAATTACTGTATAAACGCCATAATGCTGGGTGCTAGCATTGTATTTGTGGAAGCAAGCTTTTTTATTTTTTTTGAAATGAAAAGATTATAGATTTGACGGGAACTAAAACCACCCATTTTTTTGACATTTTTTTCCCCACCTTTCAAAAAGTGGTTTCCGTTCCCACCTAGCGGGAACTAACACATTCGGTGGACTTAAATAATAACTGACATGCGGTATCAATTCGCAATTGAATGATAATTGCAAGATTTTCTAATTGAAGTGAGAAGGTTATTGAAATGATTGGAGATGTCAGCAATTAAAAAAAATAATAATAGGTACATAAATAATAATTATAAAATGTGAATACATTTTTGCCAGAAATTATACGGATTTTATGGTTTTGGGTAGTCGAAAGAGATCCGAAAGTGTTCATATAAGCACCTCCCCAGCTTAGTATACGGTATTCAAATTTTGACTGTATAAGTCCGTACCCAGGTAACATTTTTGCTCTCATAAGACGCTCCAAAAGCTTTATGAGACTTATTTATGGGAGCTAAAGCACTCTTGAAGAGAACTTCAAGACTGTTATCAGACTGTTAAAAGCCTTAAATAAACCTAGTTATGGAAGGCTCTTCGTGCTTAGCAATATATTTATTCTTCTTATGGGTTGACAGGATGCCACTTTGTGAAGCTGCTTAACTCTTGCTAAGAGAGTGCGTGTTTTCCTATAGGAGTATCTTGAAAGAGAACGAGGATGTCCAGTCCAGCCTTAAAACGAAAATACATCTCTCACGTTTTATATTTCTTTTTTGTGTGTGTGCGTCATGCTCTCCATATCAAAAGAAACTGATGTGTTTTTCGATGCGAGTACTTATCGGTAAAGTAAATTGACATAGGTATATTAATTGCGATAATTGTGCCATAATGTAAACTAAAATCATGTTGCAATTAATGTTTTATCTACTAATTTGCCCATTTTGCTTCGAAAAATAACAACGTGCTTTGAAAAAAACGCGTATTTAAATAGTTTTGTTTCTAATTTTTATCAGAAAAAGGGTTACCATGAGTACTTTTTTTTTGCCAAAAAACTCTTATGCTTTATTTACAGGACAGACAAAATTTCATTATTTTTCATTTATTTTTTTTTATCATTTACTGTCATTATTATTTTTGTATACTTAACAAAAAAGTTTAGGTATGTACGATTTGTCAGATGATTTTGTGGTATTTATGATTGAATCGTTAAATTTTTTTGAAATATGCCAAGGAAGACAAAAACAACTGGGTTTAAATACTACCATTTTTCTTATACTGGGTTAATATTCTGCCACCTCTTTTTTGCAAATAATGACAAAACACAAGAAAAAATTAACTTGCATATTTATTCTTTTCTAGTTGATTTTCAGTATATAGATTTAATTAGAATACTATTATTGCATTGGGTAAATTCAGCATTAAGGAAATCAGTATATTCAAACGTAGATGTTCATTGAATTCTGTATGCAATTAACATTTCTGAACACCTTTTTAATATAAAACTATAACCATTGTGTGTTTACATAACTTGGACATGCTTAAAAAAGTCACATACCTAATACATTTAAAAGGCTTTAGTCACAATAGAAAACCCAACAAATATTTCTCTAAGACCATATTTGTATGTTACGGTAACCCTACAATTATAGAGAAAATATGGCTGCTGTTAATCGAAACTTTAACTCTTCGTCATGAGACCTTTCTTATATTTACACAGTGAGTAAGGCCAGGCGCGCACATGCAACTAAACAGTTTGGTTTCGATTTTGAGTACTATAGGATTATATGAGAGTCCACGCACATAAACCGGCGCACGCACTCCCATATAAGCCCATTGTGCTCAAAATCGAAACCAAACTGTTTAGTTGCGTGTGCGTGGCCTAAGAGTGCTAGAAGACAAAACACTTCTTATGAGCATTCAAATGCTTTTATGAGACTTCAATTTGACGTTTAGCTAGCAATCGAAACACTTCTTATGAGAATTCAAATGCTCTTATGCGACTACGAAAAACAAATAGCAGTGACGCGTTCTTTTTTTATACATTCTAACTATTGTGGATGTATACAAAAAAATCGTTAATTGTGTTAGATTTCTATTTTGAAACAATGAAAATACATTATGACATCATAAGTTTTGGAAGTAAATTAAGTTTGGTATTAGTTTAATCCCTTGTGAAAATACATTGACTGCAACTACTAACGCAACAGAAATTAAAGATATCATGCTAATTATTTCATACTCATACTCACGCAGCCTTATTTATTAGATTTAACTAAGTCGAAGCACTTACCCCGTCTTTACGCCACGTCAAACAAATTCTTATTTATAAAATATATTATCAAAAAAATTACCAATCTAAAACTCTGGTTACTATAAACCATTGAATAAATACAAATAGAAGTAGACACCGGGAAAATCGGCCACTAAGGTTTGCATATAGGGCTGCTATCGCATGGTAGGTTGATGTATTCAATAAAAAAAAACTTCCTTAATCATAAAAGGGTTATGAATTCGAATGGGAATTTTTTCTAATTACTATGGAAACGAATGTTTAATTTGTTTTGTTTTCATTATTTTTGTATATTTCTATGGAAACGAAAGTAGTTGTGTTTAGTCTGAAATTTAGAATTTGTATAGAATTATTTATGTGTGTACGCATTCCTGACTTAACTAATTCCTAACTTAATATCAAAACACTATATTGATATTTACTAGGGCAATCAAAAATATGCTAAATAAGAGTATTTTTGCTAGCAACACTTTTAAAAAAAGGCTGTTAGAAATACGTGTTATGAAAAATACTGTTTTTCAAGCACATATTTCTTCGAATAAGTATGGCATGGCATATTTTTGGTTGCTCTATTCATTACTATCTGCATTGTTTAGGTATACCTTACACCTAACTCTACTCAGCTCTACTCATCTGATATTTAAAGTGAAAGTAGCAGGAAATATTTCAATGTGTGTACTTACATGTTGGTAGGTAACAAAATTAGTTTTAGGTCAAGAATAGTGGGTAGGATAGGGGTGTTGTATACCTATAGGTGCACATAATTTCGAAACATTTCGAAGGCTGAGGACGAAATAAAAAACTGCATACGGGAGAACCAAAGCATAATGAAACACCTTCCAACACTTCCTCGGTGCTTATCTGCAGGAATGGAGGGAACCGAAAATAACTTCCATTATGACGCCGCCGTGGCATGGTGGTAAGTGCAATGGACTGTCATGCCGGAGGTCTAGGTTTGATCCCCAGCCTCGCCACCTAAATTTTTTTTAAAAAATAAAAACAACGGCTACTGCCTCTTGCGAGGAATTGACAAAACCTCCAAGAGTATCTCTTGTCATAGACAAGTGCCGCTTACATTAGCCGTTCGGATTCGGCAATAAACTGTAGGTCCCCTCCATTTCTGCAGCCACGCACACAGGAATGGTTGAGAGTTGTAAGTCACTAGGTCCTAGTTCTTCATGAGCTGTTGTGCTATCAAATTCATTTATTTTTATCATTAATAAATATTGCCGTGTTAACTGAAAAAACGTATCTGACATTTTTCGTTTTTTTTGGTCAAGACAAAGTTTGAAATCCTTGGGATGTTTTTTTATCATGATTTTTTTTCTTTTCTTAGACTCAGCCTACACGCTCTAGCTCTATGTCACACCTTAGGTGAATCATCTAGTAAATAAAATTTTGTACATTAAAACAAAATTGGTACACCATTTTTTATTATTTATTAATGTTGAATTAAAAATTAAATTACTGTAAAAAATCGTAATTAAAAATAAATGTGTACATTTTTTTAAAATTCCAAAATTTGTTTTCTTTGTAATTTTAATCGGTTATACAAAAATGAGATAGTCCAAAATAAAACAAATGGTTGTATGTGATGCAGTGTTAATGATTTTCTGTAACGGGTTTTTAACATTTATATGGAAGGCAACGTTAATTTTAACTACCTAAAAAATGTTTATTAAAAATATTTTAGATCATGTTTAAAAACCGCTCGGTGCCAAGTTTCGTAAAAATCAACCGAGTCGTTTTCGAAATATTTAGATTATTTAAAAATCCAAAAAAATTTTTGTATAGGTACAATACTATTTGAATTTTTCATAAAAAAAAATTATCAAAATCAGCTACTAATTGCTTTCGAAAAAAAAACGAAAATAAAAAACAATAGTTTATAATGGGAGGTACCATAGCAAGCTGAGAAAAAATCTTCAAAAATGGTTGTATTCGATATCAAAGCACTTGTACCTATTAACTTACATAATTAAATTTTGGTTATCTTCACCTTCCAAAATTTGTTGTCACCTCTTTGAGACTTCCAAAGTTTTTCTCTAAAAAAATTAAAAAATTTCAAAGTATCGACATTTAAAATTTCAGCAATTTTGAGTTCTGGACAACATTTTTGGAAACAGTATAGTACCATCGTACTCGGTATTAATATGTCCTTGCATTGATACTGTTTTTAATGAAAATACCTATGCGCGGATAATTGAAGAAAATCAAAAACCGCCAAAAATTTATGGAAACAATTTAGATTATTCAAAAATTCATTTAGCCAAATATTGAGGTTAGCTCGAAAATTTGGAAAATATAATTTCTTATTTGCTTTTTAAAAATATAAAATTTATTTCCAGAAAACATAATTTGCTTTCAAACAACCATATCTCGAGTTTTAGATTTTTCACAGTTGTTGTATATATCCATGAATTTTGTATATTTAAAATTAATTACAAAAACAACCACCTCCCTATCATTTTTCGTTTAGAAAAGATTCTGATATTTATCTTTGTTTATCCTTGTTTACCCTATTGAAATTGCGATTTTTAAAAGACCATCTGAATAGTTAAGTGCATACTAATGCATGGCACTTATAGTAGCTCAATAGCTATTTCACATAATAAAATTGATAAAAGTACGAAAAAAGCGAGGCCGCCAAAGAATTTAATGCTTCAATTTTCAGTCTAGTATTTTACTAAATAAAGTGATACACTAAGTGACTATTCATCCCGGGTTTCCCGGGACTGTCCCGTATTTACATAGCCTGTGTCTGTTTTTTTTTTTTTTTTTTTTTTTTAAGAACCCCGGGACTTAGAACCTTTCTAGGGTTTATAGATATGTATGTAGGTACAGACAGAGTTGATTTTCAATAGATTTTACCTTTATAAATTAAGATTTTAAATTTGAAAATAAAAAATATCTTTCTATGAAATGTTACAAAAAATAGGAAAAATTAATTCTTATTTTACTAAGAAATCAGAATCAAGAAAATAATTCAAGTCTGAATAGCAAATAAAATAATCAAAATATTCTCATCCTCATATAATTTTGTTCTGTATTTCAATATGAGAAATATAATCTTCAGCGTAGCATGTAAAAATAATCGTCATATAAACAAAAACATAAAAAAACAACCAATGCCTCTAAATGACAATACATACATACAAACATTCTTCACATGCCTTTGTAAACTAATTTCAAAATTAAACAGAATATTAAAAATCGTCGTTATGGATACCGATACAAAAAGGAACAATTTATTAAATAAAAATCCCTTTTGAATCGGTTTGTGTACAGAAAAATTTTACATCATCAATTTGTTTCTACAAAACGCCACAGGACGAGCATATAGAGCTTTGAGTAATTCGGTGTCACTTCTATTTGTATTTATTCAATGCTATAAACGTAAACAAATCCAGGCTGATTTCCACAATTATTCATTTTAAGTAATTATTATTGGTTTTATTTTATCTAAATAAGTACCTAACCTACATATCTAATGAAGGGATAAGCAAAATAAAAGAAAAGGGTGTGAAAACTTGGATTTTGTTGGCACACCTTTTTGTAAATTTCACACGATGCGTATGTCATGTCAAAATGACATTTAGATATTAAAACGGCTTTACTTCGGCTTTATTCCTCCTATGTACCAGTTTTAACTTACTCCGCCTCTATTCCGTGTGCATTTTTTTTATAAATAATTTTTTCAGGATTAGAGGCGTCGTAAAGTCGGAGTAATCTTACTCCGTCTTTAAAACGAGTTAATAAATAAGGCTGACGGTGTTTACTATTAGTACGATGTTTCTTAACCCCTCTCTTTATACTTACACCAATACAAAAAATCGATCCAAATTAATGAACTTGCCACTTGTTTCCGGCTGATAGCTTATCCGATAGAAACATGAACAGAAGCAATCTTTCTTCGGAAAAAGAACGCACTTCTGTATAATTCAATTAAAACAGCAGTTCGATTGACATTTAAAAACTTTAGCTCACATTTTAGTTTAATAACGAGAAACTTAAAGTACTTAAATTGATCTAGATACAGGATTAAAGTACTTTGACATTTGAAAAATGCTAACCTCTTATAATCAAATTGTCATTAGAACAAGATATTAATTCTTAAGCATAGATATGAGATTAAAACGAGTCCTATGGGAGTTATTTTTTCTTCGAGAGCTAAGCTCTAGTGAGTTTGTTAGTTGGGTAGCGAAACATGGAAACTTTCTAGTTGAGATTGCAATCGGAGAAAAATGCATTTGTGTCGAAAATGGAAGAGGAAAGTGAATGAAGAAATAAAATGGTATCAGTTAATCCTATTATTGATATTATAAATGTGAAAGTTTGTTTGTCTGTCCGTTTGTTCCTCTTAATCTCCGAAAATACCTCATTGATTGTAATGACAATTGGTAAAACGACAGCTTGGAACATGAGGATGGACATAGGCTACTTTAGTTTTCAAAATCTACAATAGTTTACCAAAAAATAATCAAAATATTTAAAAAAAATGATAAATTGTTTGAAATGTCAGATATTTAAATATAAAAATATCAAAAAACAAATAAAAAATTATTTTACAATCATAAAGTTATTTTTTTTAACATGCGAAGCAAGGCGAGCACGGGCCTGCTAGTAGAGAAATAAATCCCGATGAATAATGGTGATGTTAATGGTGATGAAAATATGAAACAAAAATCATTGACAGAAACAGAGTTCACGCACTTTTCACAGTGCTAGAGAAAATCCTTGCATCATGTAAAGACCTGTAGATTGTAGATGTAGATGAGCTTAGGTCAGATAATGGACGATCTCGAAGTCAAGGCTGTTTCACAATGCGACGAGAAAACGAGACGTCAGCGTGACGAGATCTCTTCGTAGAATCTCTCTCTTAAAAAAGAATTTTAAATTGTGAAATATTACATAATAAAGCATTTCTCGTCGTCTCGTCACGTCGTAAAGTTCGAAAAATTGAAAAAAAGACGCAACGTGACGACGAGAAATACTTCATTATGTATTATTTCGTTGTTTGAAACTCGTTTTAAAGATAGAACAACTGTGAAGAGATCTCGTCACGCTGACGTCTCGTTTTCTCGTCGCATTGTGAAACAGCCTTCAGTCTTTCTCCAGCAGCCGAGAGAGACGGACGTGATTAGTTCAAAGTCGTGACTAGAAGTAGAAGATTGGTCCATCCATTAAATCTAGTGGTTGTGTGATTGACCTTGTAGAAAAAAGAAGAGATGTGGTGTGGTGACCTGCTGACGAAGGTCTCATGTCAGAGTGCAGTTGTGTAGTGACTTGTTGTTTTTTCATCAAATTCTTTTGTTGTTCTCTTTTTTCTATGTGTCCTCTTTAAAGCTACTTTTTGTATAGAACCGATTAAAAGCTAAACTGAGCAAAAGTTACTCACAGTGGAAAATTTTTGCGTAGTTGAAGAAAAGTTCACCACATAATATTAATTATGAAAATGAAATGTAAATATTTTAATAAAATTCAAACTTTTGATCATAAATAATAAAAATTATTGATTTTTGTTATACAGTTCTTACTTAATATAAACGTTATTAATGCTGAAAAGCGGAAGAGCGATAAGAACACTGAAGAAAAATTTTAACTTATATGCTTATAGCATTCATTATTTTTTTATAGTTTTAGTAAAACGGCAAATGCATTGCATGTTTAAATTTAAATAATACAGCTTTTTTGTTTGAACTAAAATCAAAAACAATCTTTCAATTTGAAGACAATCTTTTCAATTTAAAGACACTAATGTTTAATTTCAGAAATATTGAACAGCTCTTTAAATTTTTAAATGAAGAATGTTGAATGGAACAAATGTAATTTTAAAATTTTATAGCCTGTTAAATTATTAAAAGGGCTTCATGAAATCGGCTATGATAGTCTATTTTCCAATTTAAAAAGAAGTAGTTTTATTAGGTAGCATTGTTAGTTATATGTAATTATACGTTTCCGCCGTACTGTCTAATATCGATAATAAAGTGATAATTTACATCTCAGTTAATGCTGTTTTCAACCGAACTAGGAGTTAGGTTCAAAAATTTTGGAGACATACATAGGTAAGCTAGAAGCAAACACCCCGCAAATTCGTTTCGTGTCGATGAATAAATGTGATTTGCAACAACAATTAGCCTATAGGTGAACAGAGGAGTTGAATCTATGTGTGCGTTTGGTGTGCGTTTTTCACACATACTTTGAAGAACTAGTACATCAGCTGTTTTCCGGCAGCGTGTTTTTGCTTGTAGGCAAACCGAAATGTCAGCCCAGAATTGGCATCTTTATATAGAGTGTTTTTGATAGTAATGTTTATTCGTGATTTCATTTCTATATACAAAAATACATTTCATATTTTCTAATTTTACTAATTATTTATGGTAAGATAAATTGACCAAATGTAATTATTATTTGAGTTATTTTCTTAAACAAAAATACAACAGTGACTTTCGTCGTCTGTCACGATCTAATACTATTTTGCATTATTATAAACCCCTTTTTTTAAATAATGTTCTCTCTTTAAAATGAGTTTCAAAAAAAGAAATAATACATAATAAAGTACTTCTCGTCATCACGTTGCGTCTTTTTTTCAATTTTTTTAACCTTATGACGTGACGACGAGAAATGCTTGATTATGTATTATTTCAAAAATTCTTTTTTAAGAGAGAGAAACTACAAAGAGATCTCGACGCGCTGACGTCTCGTTTTCTCGTCGCATTGTGAAACAGCGTTCAGTCAAGGCTGTTTCTCAATGCGACGAGAAAATGAGACGTCAGCGTGTCCAGTCCAGATCCAGATCTCTTAGCAGTTGTTCTCTCTTAATAATTTATTAAATTTTTCGAACTTTATGACGTGACGTGACGACGAGAAATACTTTATTATGTATTTGTATTATTTCGTTGTTCTGAACTCGTTTTAAAGAGAGAACAACGTGAAGAGATCACGTCACACTTTGATATTAGATATAATGCGATTTTTCGGAAATTCAGATTTTCGAGATGATATTTTTTAATAAAGAGTGGATCAAATGTGTCAGTAAGTTGTAGGTTTCATTTCTTCTATAATATGTGAACTCCATATCTGAGAAATATAAGCTAGTAATTTTTCTATAGTCGGGACATTGGGATCAGTTGAAAATCACAAAAAAAAAAAAAAAAAAAAAAACAGTACAAAAACGCGTATTTTCAGAACGGTTTTGATATTATTTGGCATTTGATTGTATAAATTAAAATACATATCTTCCACAAAAACTATTTGTCTTTCGGCTTTAAAATGACAACTTTAATGTAAATATACCTGTAATAGAAATGTTTTAAGAAATAAAACATTTAAACATAAAAACAAAAATATGTATAGATTTGTATAAAAAAAGTTAATTTTGAAATCTACTTTGATTTTTTTTAATCTACTTAGCTTTTTTCTTCAAATCTACTTCGAATTTTTTTTCGGAAGTGGTAGGGCTGGTCGGAGAAATGCTTTTTATTTACATTTGTCAAGGTTTAAGGAGACAATTGATTTCGCTGTCTAAAGTAGTTAGACATTAAGTTAGATAACTTTAGACAACAATTAAAAATATTAAAATTAATGTATTTCAATAAGCTGTCGCTTCTTCAAAGCTCTTAAATGGTAGCAGCCATCATAGTGAGCATGAGCATAATAAATTGCCCTAATATACTCCAAATATCAGTTGGGTTATCATTTGTTGATTTAAATTTTAATTATTCCACACAAACAGAGAAACAAATAGTACGTATAAAGAAAAACAGCAACCAAAAACACTTTTCCTACTAAAAGCTATGAAATAGCATTAATTTTTAAAGTTCCTTAACAAAAATTTGTAATAAGATTAGAATTTAGTTGAATGTCGTGTGAAACTTGCATTAAAATTGCGTGTAAGTTGATGTAAATCTTTACGTCTAACCGCCAAAATTAAATCTCGGATATAGGTACTTTAATCGAAATGTTTATACCTACAATTCGAATTCACGCGGCCCAAGTTCTTAAAATGTAAAGAAAAATACCGAACAGTTATGAAATCAATTTACAAAAATCACACTGGTTTGAAAAGTTGATCAATGATCTATATTCATATTGAATTGTCTTCAATATTGTATTTAAACAAAACTACAGTCGTAATTAACGATAAGTTTAAGTATCTTTTGGTCTGCGGGACATTCAAGGCAAAGCTAAAGTTTTTAATTCATTTTTAATAAACTTAAAGATAAATAAATATTTGTACCTATGTATATGTAAGTATATTAACTTTCACTATCGTTTCCAGACATCATAAATAAATGTCGTAATACTGTGTGGTATATTTTTAAAACTTTGCTTAACAACGATAATTATCACCACAAATTTGTATTGTATTAGTCATATATATGAGATTTTAACCATTTACTTTTGTAGCATGTCTTCATTTCTCAATTATCGCACATTTTTCCTTGGCACGAGTCCAAGTCAATCAATTAACATTTTTTCCTTTATAGTTTCTTACTAGATCTTCATCACAACAAAGAAGTAAAAGAAAGAAGAACAACGAAGACCGAAAGGTCATGTGTGTCCCACTTAAAATATTACAAAACACATCCGACATCACATAGTTGTTTTTGTTGTAAATGAAGTTTAAACATTGAAACTAATGTGGTTTTGTAAAGACATTTGCATTAAGGGAACCACATGTAGATGTAGATGTTTGTATTAAAATTGATAGTAAATATTAATAACATAACTATAGTAGTTTGATACAAAATTTCAAAAAGATGAGTGCGATCTTGTTAACAATGAATTATGTATACTTAAAGTTTGCGTGATAACATGGAGTTGATCTTTCAATTTGAGCTGATTTATAAGAATATGTGAGGCTTTTGATAAAAGTTAAAACTATGGAGCATGTATTTGAATAATGCTTTTGTATTTTTGGGAAGATGATAAAAAGTTGAAGATATTTCTGGAGATACTAAACTTCATGATTTCTGACGCTATGTATAAGGTGAGTGTATGCGGTATAGGGGCTAGTGCGACCATTTATAAAGGTTCCTTTGATTCATTAAATATACTATGCTTGCAAAAGTGCAAATCCAATAAAATACACATGGTCAGATGAACTTGCTCTTGTGGTTAAGGCTATTATGTGACTAACTTTTATAATAGATGTATAGGGTTACCCCCTATTATTAAAACCATGACATTGATTAGGTAGGTGCTCAGACTTTATAACAACAGTGTTATTGTACATATTTAATAGCAAGTAGGTATATATGTCCAACACAGTGGTACACTTAATTTAATTTTTAATTTTTATTTAACGTTGCTTTGGGGAGCATAGCGGATGGGTGTATTAAAACAATTTTTTTTTTCAATTTTGTGTAGGTATACGCTTTTTAAATCACTGTTCCTAACAATAATGTACTAAACTGCCACTGAGGTAATTGTATTGACTAATGGAATAACAGCCATTTCGATTGATTATCCGGAACAATAATTCGATTCGATATACGTGTCCACGTATCTGTAATAAAATTCTTTTCTTCCTATCTGAACTGCCATTTTCTCATAAGAAAAGTCGCATAAATAAATTTAGGATAACGTTGAACATTATACCTAATTTCTGTTCATATATTTTACAACACAATAAAATACACAAACACACCGTGTAATGTTTACAAAAAGGATTGTTAAAAGGAGATTTCAACAAATTATGTCAGTTTATATCCCATAAAAAGCTGTATTCGGTCGAAGGCAATACTATTCGAACATTTTGGTATAGCGAATTTGTTCTTGCCATATTTAACTTTAAGTACAGTGAGCAAGTATTTATTCAAATTATTTTTGCTCCTTCCTTTAAGAATTTTGCATATATGTTGGCCGCACACTTTCTGAAATTCGTTTGGTATTAGATCATGACGATTAATATATGAACAATTTTGATATTTGACCGCTTTGTAATTTAATTACAAAACAGTAATTAGGTACCAGAAGTTTTAAAAATAAGCTTCATTACATCTAATTTGTATATTTATAAAAAGCTAGATCATAAAATTTTGGGCATTTTCAGAAAACGTAAGTCTTTGAAAAAAAGTATAAATGCGTGAACGATAACACTGTTTGAAGTTTGCAATTACATACATAGTGGCGCAAAATTTTAAACTGCCTGATGTTAAAGTATTAACATGATACTACTTAACAATGTTCTCACTTTAAAGCTCTTTACTTAACTAAATGTTCTTAGATTTTCAACATTTTTTAACTAGTATCATACCAAACCAATTTCCTTCATAAAATCCAGCTGAACACGCCTAAAACAGTGACAGTTCACACCATTTTCACATTTGTAATTGTCAAAGTTATTATGATACTAAAAAGATAAAACAGCTTTGGATAGGTATTTTATCTTTAGTAAAATGTAAAAAGTAGTAGCCCGTAGCGTAATGGTTAGTGCGTTGGACTGTCATGCCAGAGGTCTGGGTTCAATACCAGCCGCTTCCACCTTTTTTTCCGGGCTACTGCCTCTTGCGAGGAAGTGACGAATCCTCCAAGAGTATCTCCTGTCACAGAAAAGTGCAGCTCAACTTAGCCATTCGGATTAGGAAATTAACTGTAGATCCCCTCTATTCCTGCAGACACATAGGAATGGTTGAGACTTGTAAGTCTCTAGGCCCTGGTTCTTCATGAGCCGTTGTGCCACCAAATTCATTTTATTTATATAAAATGTTAAAAAGATAATACGACTCTAACTCTTTTAAAATTTGGAAAATCATCTTTTTAACTTAGCATCATACAATTAAAATGCTTTAACATCATACTAAATCGTCTTAAATTTTAAAATTATTTTATTTTATTTTTAATTTTAAAGTAAGTAATTGAATTGCAATTATTTTGTATTCAAAAAAAAACACTTTTAATGACCTTTAGTCCACTAAAGTTGGCATTTTATCCCGATGATCTTGGAATATGTTATTTATACGGCTCTTCTTGTCATCTAATCCAAATGCAATTTTTTTTATAGTTCATCCTACATCGATTTTTCAATAAAAATGTGTGTGAATGTGTGAATATAGTTTATAATTAAATTACATATATCCAGCACGATTAAAACTTTATGATTATTCGATTCGGCAATTTTTTATAAAAAGGATTAAATGTTTTATTTAGATTCATAATATAAATAATTTGATGGCACAATAGCTCGTGTAGATGCAACTTTCAACCATTCCTGTGTGGATGTTATCGGCAGAAATGAAAGGTACGAACGATTTTCTGCCAAATCAAATGTATCCGTGAACAAATTTTCTGTTTTTGGGAGACCAGCAACATGTCAGTCCTATGCACTTAAAGTACCTTTTCATCACTATTATTTTCCATTGGTTCCTTTTGAAACTCGACACCCGAAGTTATTTTCTTATAAGAAAATTACCAATTAAAAATCTACTCTACTCTAAAATAATATGCGACACGAAAAATTTCAACAATTATTAGCAGTTTCTTTTGCAGTTGTTTTGGCCTAGAAAAGAAACTGCCAGTTGATTTTGTTTAAAAACCTTATCATTTACTAGCTGTAGTATTGTGCTAAGACTAAAATTATCCGGGAGTTGATATCATTGGTTGTTCTTAAGATATTCGAGCCGAAAAACATTTTTTAACAATTTTTAGCAGTTTTTGTGCAGTGTTTTTTGCAGTTTTTTTGTTTGGCCTAGAAAAAACCGTTAATTGAATTTTTTTTACCAACTCTACAGATTATCAATTATAAATATTAAATAAAATTAAACCGAAGTTAATATCTTTATCTATTCTGAGATATTCGATATTTTTTTAACAATGTTTAATGGTTTTGAATTAAAAGAAAAAAAAAACTGTGCGTTGATTTTTTTTTAAGTATAAACAATTTTTCACTACGTCACTATGCATTGAATGAAATCAGGCTGAAGTCGATAGCATTATTTTAACTAGAGATATTCGAGAAACAAGCCATTTTACAACTTTTTTTAAAATTACTATAATAAAAAAAAACCGCTAATTTGATTTTTCTGAAAATTATTTCTGCACGTTATGGCCTTTTTATCCGTAAAATAAAATTTATTTGAAGTCGGTATCTCTATGCGTTCTCGAGATATTGTCGGCGACAAAAAGCTTCCGAACGTACGAACGTACATATGTGGCACACAGACATCTCTCTAAAAACTCCGGCTCCATCGCTGCAGCGGGGCGCGTCGGGTGCGTCGAGGCACGTTGCCCGGGCGCCTCAAGGCGCGTTGGGCGTGTCAAGGCCGACGCACCCGACGCGCCCAACGCTAAATAAATTTTGGGCGATTTAGCATTTTTTAAAATTTTTGCATTTTGGGCGATTTGACACTAGGCCTTAAAAAAAAAAGGTACATACATACAACTACCAAATTTGACCGTTGAAAATGATTTCCATATTTTCCTGTGATGGTTTAAGAACAAATCATGAAAATTTGTATGTATTAATAACTTTGTGCAAAACTTCTAAATTTTGATAATAGGTTTGAAATATGGTAGGGTTGTAGAGCTAGTTCAAAGGAGTATTTAAGAAATTATACCCGCATCTAACTGTTAAGTAATTTCTGCAATCAGTATTTGATAAAATAAAATTAGGTTAAACAAAAAAAAATTTAAAAAAAAAATTAGGTACATTTAAAAAAGTTCCGAAGCATCTCAAATAATTGGAAATTTGATTTTATACAAGTTTTTGAACTTTTTTTTTTTGAAAATGTTATGTTTTAAGCAATTTTTTTGCGGTTTTTCCATACAATACCATAGTTTACTATTTTTAGTAAAAACAAAAAAATGCAGTCTTGTTCACTATCAAATTCTGCGTCATTTGGTATACTTTTCAAGCTTCTTCTCCTTACCTTTCTGTGAAAAAAATATATTTTATTTAAAGCTAAATCGTAAAAAAAATTAACGTATATGGAAAAAAAATCTAAAGGTGCATTTCAGAAAATTGAAAAATATCGTAAACGACGCAGAGATAAATTTGTTAAAAAGTTGGTAGACATTGTTTTATATAATACCGTTAACTTGGTCTATTTGTATTCAAAAGTTTGCAAAAGTGTAAACTAACAAAATTTTTACACTATTTACTATTACCATGGAATAATGAGGTAAATATTACAAAAACAAAAAAAACAAATTTTTTCGTATTTAATTTTGCATCGTTTGAGATATTATCGAAGTGTTTCTTGCTAACAGTTTACGAATAATTTTAATTTTATCCATTAAGGAATTAAAAAAAAAATATAACGTTATATGTTAAAAACTTACAAAATTTCTCAACTGATTCAAGATTTACTAAGGCATAATATTGCATAAAATTTTTTTTTGTATATTATGCACTGAAATAGTTTAAATTATTATTAAGCGTTGAAGAAGTGAAAATAAAAACTGAAATTTTGCAGTTTTTACTAAAAAAAAATATGATGACACATCAAAAAAAAATTGAAAATACATCAAATAATGTGAAATTTAATTGAGCATAAGAATTTATTCATTTTATTTAATAAAATGTCTTCTAAGCCTTTATATTTAAAGTAAACTTTGAAAAAGTGAATTTTGTTTCGTTGTTTTTTTATAAATTTCACCGTTAAAATTTAAAAGTTACGGAACTTAATACAAACAAAATTTAGAATTTTTTGTTTATAATTAAATCTTGCATTATTCAAAATAAAAAATTTATTTATTTATTTATTATACTATTCCTGAAGCAGAGACACAGCTCTTAAAGATTACTTAAAAAATAATTAACAATATAAGAAAAATATCAATAATACGTACTTAAAATAAATACTAAACATTGTAATTAAGACTTAATAACAACTTTTTTTTAAAACAGTCTCTACTTAGGTTTAAATTAAAATCAATAACATTACATAGAGAATTAGCTCGTCTTAAACAGCGAGTTAAGGGTTCATTGGTTCCATAGTTAACCCTATGAAAAGGTTCACAAAATAAACGATTACTTCGTAGGTTACGACTTGGAACATGAAAACCAACCAACGAAAGCAAATGAGGACAATTGATTTTATAATTAATTAAATCCCTTACAAACATGACATCAAAATATATACGGCGTGTTTCCAAGGATTGAATGCCTAATAACAAACACCTTGTATTATATGATGGCATATCAACATTCCATCGTAGGATCCGAATTGCAGTTCTGGTAAAGCGTTTCTGTATTCTTTCAATTCTTACTGAATAGACCGCATACATAGGATACCAGATGGAAGAACAGTATTCTAAAATTGAACGAACATAGCTAAAATATAATGATCTAAGACTGAAAGGATCAGAAAAGTCTTTAGCATTCCTAGAAATAAATCCAAGCATTGAACTGGCCTTAGAAATGATGTAGTCAATATGATTGGAAAACGTGAATTTTAAGTCAAAGATTACACCCAAGTCTTTTTTTTCGGTAACTTTGGACAGAGAAGATCCATATATATCATATGAAAATAATATTGGCGATGCACCACGGTAAAACATCATACTATGACATTTAGAAACATTCAAATGCAGATCATTATTGGTACACCAAACAGATAAATTATTAAGATCGTTTTGCAGGTTTATGCAATCTGAAATAGATTTAATACGTAAGTATAGTTTAAGGTCATCAGCATACATTAAACAAAGACTATTTATCAAAACACTCGGAATATCATTGATAAAAAGGAGAAAGAGAAGGGTCCCAAATGACTTCCTTGTGGAACCCCGGAAGTTACAACAATCGGATTAGAAATAAAGTCGTTAATTCGAACATACTGAATTCTACCAGTAAGATATGATTCAAACCATTTTAATAAATTAGAATGAAAACCTAAACCATGAAGTTTAGCAATCAATATTGAGTGATCAACCCTATCAAATGCTTTAGAGAAATCAGTGTATATAACATCACATTGATATCCCTGTTCAAGAGAAGCCAATACATAATTACTAAAAATCGTAAGATTGGTCGATGTTGATCTGCCACCAATAAACCCATGCTGTAAAGGGGAGATTATTTCTTTCACTGAGAAAACAAGCTTATTATAAACAATTTTTTCAAAAAGTTTAGGTATTACGGATATCTTACAAATAGGCCGATAGTTTGTTACATCATTTTTTGATCCAGATTTAAAAACTGGGTACACATAAGAATTTTTCCATTGATTTTTTTCTGCTCACCGTTCATAATTTTGTTTTAATTTATTCAAGAAACAACCATAAACAAAATGGTTTTGTACAAAAAAAAAAGAAAAAAATATAACCGTAAATTTTTAAAACTTCGAAAATACCTAAAATGATGTAAAAATAAACTAGTTTTAAGGTTGTTTACTTTTTTTTTTATATAGTACCGTTAAAATTTTTACATTTCTACAATTTGTTTTCAAGTTTTTATGGCTTAAATGGACTATTTAACAGGACTTAAGTTTGAGAAATTTTAATTAAAAGTTAAAAAAGGGAAATATTTAACAAGTGTTTACAGTTTTCGTTATTAAAGTTGAATAGTTAAAGGCACTTAATAAAACAAGAAATCACTTGAGATATTGTACAAGTTTATCCTGCGATCCTTTCTATAAAAAAAATTAATTTCATTCAAATAAAACCATAAAAACGTATGTTTGAGTTAAAAAATATAATTTTGTTTGTCAGTATTTTATTTGCTTAATATTGCATTTTCATTAAAGCTGAAATGAAATAATTTGGCAAATTGCAAAAAAAGTGTTCACATTTAAAATTTCGTAATTTTGTTTGACGGTCCAGATTGTCAAGCGCTTATTTTTGTTGTTTTTTACATTGAATTCTGTCATTTTAATTGGGATCCACTTTCAATGGATTCCATTTGGGTGTGTTCATAAAAGTTTTACGTAATTTCCTAAATAATTTTGTTCAAATTTGGGTGAAATTACCTCATTTGGAAATTTGAATTTGTATGGGAAATGAAATGATTTCGAATTGAATTTATTTCCAAATTCAATTCGAAATCATCTCATTTCAATTCATTGAACGAAATTACATCATTTGGTCTAATGAAAACGCAGTATAAAGCTTATATATAAGTTTTTACATTAATTTAATTTATAAATAAGTTAATTAAATATTATTTACTAATTTCCTTAATTTGTTGGTTCCAAAGAATTTCCCAGCCAGGCTTAAACTTGATGGTAAATGCGATATGAATGCTGATCTGTAGCAGCTTTTCTTTGAGAAAGATAGACTACATCAAATTTAGAATGTAACTGCAGGTTAGAAATCACCCTGTTGTAACCACAGTGCCTTCCTTAAAAAAGCTTTGGTGGTATAACATCAAGTAAAAGCATGGACAACAGGAAGCAGGTCACTTAATGCAGTACGGGCAGAAAAGCAAATTTCCCGAAAAATCAAAAAATATTTTTTTTCCTCAACACCCACAGTTGGGGATATTTCTGAAAAGTTGTATAATATAATTAGGTATAACTTATGTAAGTATGAAACCTATTACCAACATTTAGAAGTTTGTATGGAGTAATATTTTTGTTTCCTGGGCTAAATGTCAAGTTAGAATTTTTGATTGAGTTTGATTTTTGTATAAAAACTTGGCCTACCATTAGATATTTTAAAGCATTTCCAATTTCTTATACGAGTACATAATCTACATAAAACGTTAACTGTTGAACTAGAAAGCATTGGATTTTGACTAAGAATTTTTAAGTATCGCAGAATTCGCTTTATTGGTTTATTATTTTTATATAAATTCAAAATTTGAAAAGCCTAATTATAATGCAAACATTGTTTATTTTCAAAGCAGAATAAAAAATAATACAAATATTTAAATGATGTCAGCCATCGAACATCAAAGGCTTGTTATTTATGTAAGCTTAAGGTACCTATACGTGCGAAATCACATAACTTCGTCGTAGCTTTTTTTTTAAGCGGTAAAGTTATTTAGGAATGCACATTTCTCAGCTTGGATGGTTTCAAAAAAAAAAAACCGTGCCAAGGCAATGATGGTATGATGACTAAGTCACATGACCAATTCCTATACCATTAAAAAAAGAAGGCGAGCGACGTCGACGCTGGAGCATGTGATCAATCGCTGAATTACTCAGTAGCACACAATCAACGATAGAAGGATCAGTTTGTTAATAGAAATTGCCTCTCTTTGGCACGTGAGGCGAGCAGGTTTTAATTTCACTGGTACATATATGTAGGTAGACTGTGCGTCGATACAACCTGTCAATTAGATATACAAATTTAAAAACTGCATACACCTAAGTGGTGTATTATAGGAAATAATCCCTACAAACAAAGGTATTTCTTTATCTTTCCTTACTGGCTGAACAGAATAGAATGACGGAACTGAAGCCGCAGACGGAACTGAAAGAGCTGTCAAAAAGTGTCGTCAGTTATTTTTTTTACATGTCCACAATGGAGCTGTACAGAAGAATATTCTTGTGTACAAGCTCAGAATTCACATTTTTTGTTTCCAATAATTTTCCTTTAAATAAATAATTTTTTTGGCAATACAAATAACCACAATATTTTTTTCCGACACAAAAAGTTGTTTTTTTTTCTTCATACAATTTGAAACGTCAAAAGTGCCGTACGTGAAAAGTTAAAAGTTGGTGAACTCTTCCGTCTGCAGTTCCGTATGCGTCTACGTTCCGTTGTGTTCGCAACATTGAATTTGCGTGTATTCAATATTTTGACAGCTATTCCAGCTCCGGCTCCGGTTCCGTCTCCGTCACCATTCTGTTCAGCCAGTTAGAGTTTTTCGTTGATAAGCCTAGTACGCTGCTGATACGAACCGAAATTTTTAGTTGGTCTCCAATATGACAACGAAATGCTTACGAAAACTATATCGAAAAATTACCCCTTGAAAGTGTCACCATTTACAAAATCATACACAAACGCATACAAATCACAGAAAGCAACGTTGTGATGAAAGAAACGACAAATGCATACAAGAATAGAGACCAAATGTCACTTTTCCGCACACAATTAATGATAGAGGCAATTAATTATGTGCGAAAACAGAGGGGAGATCTCTCCAAATAATGTGCTACAATTATCGATTTCGCTCATCGAACAGCGTACCCCAGAACGAAATTTTTCGTTTATGATTTCATTGTGTCATTTTTGTACAGGATTTTTCGTTTCGCATCAGCAGCATATTAGGCTTAAAAAAGAAAGCTTAACAAATCGCATTTTTTTTTTTATTTTAGTGAAAATTATTTTATATGGACTTGCAGTATGATAAAAGATTGTACTTTTTTGTAATTTTTCCGGGAATAGCATTATTGAATTACTTTTTAATTTTTATGTGTACATAATATGTAGTTTGAAATTGCTTAGATCTCTCCTTCTTTTAGCCAATCTGTGACAATTGTACTGCCTTTGAAAATTGTGTAAAAATGTCATGTAAAAATTTAAATCCCGTTAAAAATCCTGTTAAATATTTTTGAAACCAATAATTGATAAGTTATTCCTGTTTTCGAATCATTTGTTTAAACTTTTATTCCCGTCTACACATGTTCTTTTTAAGATTAGTCTTTATATTCTAAAAAACTTCCGACTCAGTAGAGTTTTGAACTTGGATGTGCAGCATTTTCAGCAATTAGACCTACTTCTGGAACAAAAACATTCCCTTCATAATGACAGAAGATCCAGATGGAATGTTAGATTCAATAGTATTTTAGCTGGTTGTTCTTTCCTTAGAATTTCTTTATAATGTATTTGCTTTCCATTAATTTTTTTGTTTTCGTTTTCCTCGTATACCATATTTTGTAGGGATTTGACAATT
Organism: Epistrophella euchroma; assembly: GCA_947049315.1. Lineage (NCBI taxonomy): Eukaryota > Metazoa > Arthropoda > Insecta > Diptera > Syrphidae > Epistrophella > Epistrophella euchroma. Next base: position 63,398,686 of record OX346245.1, read on the forward strand.
TGTTTTTCCATTTTCTTAAGTAGCTTTGTTTTTATTTGTTTCTGTTGTTATGGCATTTTTAAGGATCTTATCTAATCTTCTCTTCCAGCAACGCACGTTCCTTTTCCACCCGAAATTACCGCTTTTCACTTTTCCCAGATGCGATGATGATTAATGACATTTTATACCAATTTTAAATTAAAACGTTACAAATATTTGAAAAATTCATGTAATTTGATTGAATATGCCATTTCCGTGGCAAACAGTCATTACCATTTACGTCACGGGAAACCATGGAATTGACGCCGAAGGGTGTTTTTTACAAACAAAACCGAATTTTAGAGTTTTACTAAATATTTAGTTTGAAACTTATTTTATTGGGTTGGCTACGATATCCCGCTTTTTATAATCCTGCTTTTTGATCGGTGAGCAAAAGAAGCTCAAGTTTTATTTTAAATAAAGCAGGATTTAATTTTTAACAAAAAATTCTACATTTTGTTTGTATTAAGTTCCGTAACTTTTAAATTTTATCGGTGAAATTTATAAAAAAAAAACAACCACACAAAATTCACTTCATCAACGTTTACTAAAAATATAAGGGCTTAGAAGACATTTTATAAAATAAAATGAATAAGGTCTTATACTCAGTTAAACTTTACGTTATTTGATGTATTTTTCGATTTTTTTCTGATGTGCCATAATATTTCTTATTTAATAAAAACAGCGAAAATTCTGTTTTTATTTTCACTTCTTCAACGCTTACTAATAATTTTAACAATTTTAGTGCATAATATACAAAAAAAAATTGTATACAATATTATCTATGTCTTAGTTAATTTTGTATCATTTGAGATATTTTGTAAATTTTTAACATACCTACATATTATACAGTAAACGGCTGAAATTTTACCAGGCTTATTGCTTCACTAAACTCGAACTAAAAAGCTATAGTGGCATCAAAAATCGGAAACATTTAAATTTTTTTTGAATCAGTCTAATAAATATAGGTAGGTATAGATCAGCCTTTATTTTTGAAAGTGGTATAAGTCCATTTTTTCATGTTTCGAGATATTTAAGGGTTTGTGTTAGAATATGTTTAAAAATTTTGGCAAATGTTAAAGAATTCGGGTAATGCGTTTAGATTATTATTATTATTATTAGATTATAAACATGTTAAATTTTAAGATGTAATCAAATTTATTGAAGAAAAATAATCTCCAAAATTTAAACTTATTAGTAGGTAATGACCTAAGGCTTGGATTTTCATGAACTTAAAAATCGAAATATGCGCTTAGGATGGAAAATATGCACTTAAGACCATTATTTTACCTTATTTTTCCCAAAAAATAATAAAAAAATTTCTTTCAGTTTTTATTAATAATGAATTCAGTCCTCAAAAATTTGTAAAATATAATGTGAATTTTGGAAGAAAGGCTGCTGGTACAAGTGAAAGTTTCCAAAACGTCAACAATTCAAACTTCAAACTCAGTGAAAAGGGTTTTGTTTTCATTGGACGTGATAAATTTGCCGACTATTACACGGTCTTGGCTCTTTTCGAAAGTAAAACACAGTTTATTAAAAAATAAAAATGAAAAATATGCACTTAAAATATGTATTTATTATGAAAATATGCATTTATGTATTGTGAAAAAATGCATTTTACATAAAATTGGTAGAACATAACATTGGTAGAATTTAATTTTAAAGGCAATTTCATGATTCATAAAGATAATTTGGTCTTAGTTTTCCAAATGTTTTGAGAAAAAAGCATGCATTTTCATGGAAATCCGAGACTTTGTAATAAATTAACCAAACAGTTAGGCTTGCTAAAGTAAACTAAAAAAATTAGTAAAATGACTTCTTATTGCAATTACCAGATCAAAAATACCGTTATCTTGTCTTTGGACTATGACGGTCTTCTTAAAGTACGAACTGATACCTACTATAGGATAATGCCCACTGCCAACCAATAGTAACTGCAATATTACAGTTGCTTAAGATTGCTCATAAAGAAAGATGGACTTATTCGTATTCCACTATAAATAAACAATAAATAAATAAACACTACCGTAAAAAGCCGAAATAATGAAATTCTAGAATTTACTGGTAAATCTTCCATAACTGTTTATACATAGAGGATACGTTCAAAGTTTCTTTAAATCCTATTCTTTAAATGCAAAAGAATCTTTGTATAAACCCAACCTCGCACCTACCCCAAATCCTATAGTGAGAATTTCAAATTCTCAATCTTGATTTCAAATAATTTTTCAGTTTGATTTTTAAAAATTTGAAAATTTAACATACATACTTACATAGATTTCATAGTTTTGAGTTTTAGGTTTTTGAAACTAAAAAATCGTCATTCACCAAGTCTTCAAATATTTTTTTTTTTTAAATTGGAAAGGGTTCGCTCGAAATTACCTGCTACAACATGCTGATAATTTAAGTATCTTCTAACTCGTTTGTCGATGTTAATTAGCTTGTCTGGTTTTTTCAATGAATTATCATTTAACAACTTAGATATTTTATTTGGTTAAAGGTTTGCAACCCTGGGTTTTATATTTACAACATTATCAATTTTTTTTCTTCCGAAATTTCCTTATCACTAGGGAATGTTGTTAAGATGATTGTGCATACGCCTACATGTAGGTACGTTTATATATACATCAAGGTGATGCGCATAAAGTGCATTTTATTTAAGCGGAGTTTTTATAACAAAAAACTATGCGAGCTATTCATGCAAACAAAATTTTCGATTTTCTCATTTTTTAGATTTAAAGAGCTCAAATTTAACTTTTTAACTTTAAATACCCATTTATCTATAAAAAAAACCGCAAGTGCTAAAAATTTCGTGTTTGCGCAACAAATATTGAACAAAAAATTAGCTGAGTTTGTTTGAAAGTAAATTACTGTAGGTATTGTTCTTAATGTGCCGATAAGTACTCTCAATGAAAATTATTCATACTCACGTCGTCGGGACTCGTATCACTGATACGCCTGATACAGGGGCGGCGACGCTTCTGATTCTGGGTGAGGAAACAACAACAAAGCACTTTTACTAAATTCTCAAATTTTAGGGCTCAAGGCAATAATCTCGGTAATTAAAAAAACATACTGTAAGGCACAATTTTCAATAACTTATTTTTCTTTTTAATTATAAATTTATAAAAATTGAAGTAAAATGATTGAAATGGGAAAAGAGAAAAGATGAAGGGTCTGATGCAATATTTTTTTTTAATTTTTGAAGGTATATAAGATAACACACCTGCCATGCCATTAACCTAATAAAAATAAATCAAAGGTTAAACAGTTAACGATTTTGTCAATTAACCATATATCTAATATCAGAAACAAAACTTTGTTTTTCCTTTAAATCACATGTATTATTTAATCATACAATTTATCATACGCAATTTTAGCTAAAATTAACCTTCCGTGTTATTGAAATGACCAGGAAACTAACAATCTCACCTTTCTTCTTACCTACATATTTCCTTCGAATTTTATTCCACTCAGACATAAGAATTAACATATTTTTTGTTGTCTAATACATTCTTGTAATTTTATTTACAATAACAACTGAGTCTCGTTCTTCCATTATTTCATTAACATTATTTGTTGATACTACTAGATTATTAATAGCCGTTTTAGTTATTATACCTACTTTGATCCAAACCTACGTTAGTTTCTAAATTTGATGGTCTACTATAGTGGATCAAAATATATATACATAATAAAAAACGCCTTACATAATCTTTAAACGAAATCGAATTTGAATGTATATTAAGTTCAAACTTTTAGAAGGCAAAATATAACAATCTTTAAATATTCATGTATGCATATTGCGCAAGAAAACAAAGATAAACAATCTAAAGCCAGATCTTATTTAAAGGCCTACAAAACTGAGGGCCAAGAGAAAGCCATCTTCTCGTTTTTCTTGCCGCGCATTGTTTCCTCTCCTTCGTAACGTAACCGATCAAATTCACAATTAAACTAATTTGTTTTTGGATTTGTATGTATATGTGTAATCAAAGTCAATGAGATAATAAGAAATGCAAAAGAAGACTTGAAGGAATCGTTTATATGTATTTCTATAAATATAAAAAATATATTTAATTTAAGCGTTTCGTCTTCTGGGCAATGTCTGGTCTGTCCATCTGTCTGGTGCTGGTCCAGTGAAAGTGTATTTATGTACAAATGCAAAGTAGTAGGTATTATGTAGGTATATGTATTCGTTTTGTTGACTTCTGTAAGTTTGTTTTCTTTATTTTCTTTTATTTACTTTCTTATTTTAAATATTACGCAATTTCTTCATCGTCAGTACAGTATAATTAAATACATCGATGATATTGGGCTGGTCACGTAAAAAATTGATAATTTGTATGTGATAGAAATGACAACGCCCGGTGAATATTACTTATGTTGTTTCCTATTTTTCTTTTGTTAGAATGTAACATATAGTATTTTAACCTGCATAAATATGCAATGCATAACAGAATTTGCATTAGAAATGCGTTATTGTCAACTATTGTATATCTCCAAAGAGTATTAAAAATTATTTGGTTTTAGAAATTTCTTAATTTTGTAATGCCCAAATTATGCCGATGCCGTCACTTCTTGTTGACAATTTTGTATTGTTTATTTTGAAAATAAATATTAATTATTATGTTGATAGCCAAATAAACCTTATGACTTAAATTAATATTTTTATCAAAAACACGTTTGTTAGTAGATTAATTTAAAGATGTAGGTACCTACTCTAGTCCAAAACGTTGATGACCAAGAAAAATAGCAGTTCAATATTACATTTTAAATTCACGCAGATACTAGAATCTTCAGTTTAAAACTTTCGTGTAGCTCATTTGAAAATGAAAATACGCATTAGCAATCACTTTCCAATATGGACCACTGACTGGTCAGTTGCGAATTCAACACGTTATGTACCTACGTGTAGCTTGGGCTTGGTACTTACAAACTGCTACAGCTATATAATAGGTACGGTTTTTCTTAACAGGCATATAAGCTAAACTTGTTTTATTGCCTGCATCTGCAGTCTGCATTTAACAGGACGTTACTGCTATGAATATGCAAAATCGATTTCGAACTGGTAAAACAGGTGAAACAAACAGTAAACTCCACACAAACATGACCTAGATGTCATTGAACAAAAAAATACAAATAGGTATATTTTTGTAAGATGACCTAGATGTATATATTTTTGTAAGATAGGTCCAATCCGATTTGTTGTTTTCACTTGTGATTATGTAAGTTCTTCATAGGTGCCTATTTACTAAGAGCAAGTAGTTATGAATTAAAGACTATATAGTCTAGTAGGTACCCAAAGCAATGGTAAATAAATCGTATCTAAGTTCTTATACCTAAAAGTAACCTTGAAGTACATAAAACAGTTGACAAACCTTAATTATGCGTATTTATAACTATTAACAAGTTTCCCGTTGGTAGATTAAATTTTTTTTGAGTTTAATGCTGATATAGGTATGTAGGTATCAGTGGCGTGGCGTGGATTATTTTGAATGGTAAGTCGAAGACAAATTAGTCACATCCAAACGTTAATTAGGAATGTCTACCTTAAATATAATGTTTATTGCAAATCTACTTTCGACGTTCTTCAAGTAAAAAAATTCAAACCAATTTTGTATACTTCAACTGCCTTATTCATAAACAAAAATTGGTTATTTCAGCTCTCGTGTTTAGGGAAACTACACCATGGAATAAGAATTTTCCGGATCCAAAATAAAGGCAAATTCTTACTGCTCCTTTTAAGTCCGGAAAATTGTTATTCCATGGTGTAGTTTCCCTGAACACGAGAGCTGAAATAACCATTTTTTTTTTATGAATAAGGCAGCAAGTCATTAAGGTTTAAATTTACAATGAGCTCAACAAATAATAAAAATGACAAAAATAAGTAACTTCACAAATTGTTTGTTTTCAGTGAACAAATAAATTAATTAAAGAACTCCACATATAAAACTATAATATAGTCTTTTTTCAATGAAAGAGTAGAGCGTCCTATTCTTATAATTTTTTTTCAAATAAAATTCAGCTTACTGAAATAATTTTCCTCCAAAAGAAAATCAGTTAAGCAACAATCTACACTTATTAATGCCATTTTCAGATAGCAATAATTTGAAATTAGGTAATAAGCTATAATTTCAAATAACTCAATTTAATAAACAAACTTTTTACACCTTTCCCTCTTATTATTTGATTTTGATTTTAATTTAAAACAATAACACATAAATTCACTTCAAGTTACGCATCACAATCTGCTTGCTAACTAATCTTTCAAACAGAAACAGACCTGGCCTGCTCAATAAACTTAAAACTCAATAAACATAGCGCAGCGAAGTAGGTATCAACTCAAAATTCACCAGTATGACGGAAAAAAGCGAGTTATCTTTTGAATTAAACTGAATTTTTCAAACTGAAACCAATGTACCTCCTCCTCCACCCACAGTAAACATATTTGTATGTGCCTCTACCTGCCCTGCTCAATGAACTTCATACAGAAGCGCAGCGAGATACATACAAAATTCTCTTTTCTCCAACTTCAAATACAACACAATAAAAACAAATAGAACTTATCTCTTTGCTGGATAGAACAAATTTGTTCTCTTTGCTGTTTGCTCTTGTTTTCTTTTCAATCACTCATTCACATAAAAAATTCCCTTAATAAGACGCTTAAAAGCGAGCTATTATTTTGCATAAGAAATCGTGTATTGAACAGAGACCCTGACACCTGACACCTCTCTGTTCACACAGGCTTTTTTATGGCAAAAAGTAACACGGTTGCCAGCGTCATGAGGGAACAAAAGCAAGGAGAACAATTTTGTACTATCCAGTTCCAGCAGGAGGTGGGATTTTTTTTGACGTGGTATGTATGGATTGTGGAATTCGAGAAAAGAGACATTATATTTTTTTTATGATAATCTGTGTTTGCGTGCGTTCAGTAGAACTAAAGTACACATATTGATATGTGTTTGACTGTTGGATTATGGTTGGGTTGGCGAATAAAATCTCACGTGCGTGTGAAGGTGTGAGGTATGGACACATATTATATGTCCATTCATTTAGATTCATGTGGATCGTTATTTAATTAATGTAGTTAAATGTTGAAAGTAAGAATTTCATAAGGTAACTCGATAGGAATCGTGTTATATGGACGCCACGCCACTGTAGGTATTATTGTTCAAAAAGTAAATTTTGATATGCGTAAGCAACATTCGTCGACTGTTTGTTAATTGTTGTTGAAATATGCAGACTATGTTCGTACCATTCTGGTCAATGTCAACTGGTAACTCTATACTTATTGAGGACACCCATATAGTTATTGATTGAGCTTTAATTTTCTTTGTCGCAGAAATAGGTAAATTCAAAAATTTAATTTTTGTTTTTCTTCATTCACTGATGATAGCTTCTTCGTATAACTACTAAAAAGACACGCAAATGCATCATTACAACCGTATACCAGTACAATGCAGTGCAAAAAAAGCAAACTTTAACACATTTTATTAGAGAACCCTTTAACTGTACAAAAAAGTCTAATTTTCGAAAAGTTTCATTACATAAACATATATTTCTAGATAGACAATGCAACCCATATAAAAGAGGTAACACATTTGTATGCAAAACATTTTTTGAATTTGGATCATATCATAACAATCTAATTCTCCCCACCGAAAGTTTTTCTCAGTTTAAAAAAAAAAATTAAAAATTAGGTTTATTCGAATGTTGTTTCATTGGCCAAATTCAGGATTTTATCAAAACTAATCTTTGTGTTGTTGTTATCACTTGTTGAAAACAGCTGGTTGATCTGAACAATTTTGGATGGGTTGACGCCTCCGCCGCCGTCTCGGATAGATTCTTGAACGCGTGGATTTTTGTATGGAGTTGAAGTGAGACAGACAGATATGTGCAATGAACAAAAAACTATTTTTATAAAACTGCACTGATTTTTTGGGAATTTGTTATTATAGGGAAAGATATAGTAAACACTGTGAAAAAGTAAGTTTTCAGCTTCAAAAGACCTGTGCTCATCATCAGTTTTTGGTTTATAACTTTTAAATGATACATCTTAGAAATCAGTCACACAGTGCATTTTTAAAGAACCTGGACAATATTTTTGCTAGCTCTGTAGGAGGAATGGATCTCGAAATACAGAACTTCGTAAATTTGTATTTCGCAAAAGTTCGATATTTTAGTTTTAGCCGTCTTCGGAGCGGAATGTCGACTAAAATACTAATCCTGTAAGGTATACCAACAAAAATCAACTGCATACTCTATCGTTTAAAGCATTAGGTATTTTCCTTTTTTAGTCAAAGGTCTAAAAAAAAGTTTAAAAGACTTACTTTCAATAAGACCAAAAACAATGCAGCAGAAACTTAAGACTTTTAATTGACGTAAAGATTAAAAACAGTCGCCAAATACTGTAGTTTTATTAACTGCTTTTTTATCTGCAAAGTCAGAATATTGGATAAGGTACTATACTGCTGTTTATTTTACAGTTAAAATACCCAGTTATTATTCTGACTACATTCAATTGGAATTAGAAGTTAATTAACTGCAATTTTACTGACAGAATTACCAAAGAATTGGATTTTTTTACCTACGCTACCATACGCTTCTATAGTAGGTAGGTAGATACTTTTATTTTTGGAGTTAAAAAAAAAACGATTTTACCTCTATAGGGAATCGCTTAAAAATCTAAAGTTCCAAGTTTTAAGAAATCGCCTCAGTGGCTTAGGCTGTAGGTCGAGTTGGGTACAGACAGACCGACAAAACTACAGAACACACTTTTTTCGCGTTCTTTGCCATTGTAATGTTATAAAGGTTTGATTGAAATCTCGAGTTCCATTTTTTACGAATTCAAATCATATATTAAAATTTAAAAAAATTCGGAAAATTGCACACAGCACTGTATCTAATCGAAATCAAGCTTTAAGAATGTAGCTAGGTAAAGCATATAAAGCACAATAGTTAATTAACTTGACCAACTTCTAAATTGAGTACGAGCTTACAACATATAATGAGTTTGCAGATTTAAAGCCATTTAACTTAAGAAAAGGAAACTAGAACTTAAAGTCAAGTAGCTTCTGAAGTATACATAACTATAGGTAGGTATGTACTTTACAGGGTGTTTCGCCAAAGGCGTGACAAAAAGCTAGAGCGTGTCGGTTGAGTCGAGAGAAGAAAAGACTCCTATGAGAGGAGGGGTCAATCTCCCTTTGTTTAAGCTGGAGGGGCAATTTTCTAAGAAAATCGACTTAAAATAGAAAAAAAACTCATTAAAAAACAACGGCAACATTACCAATGCCATGTTATACTTTTTTTAGAGTCAGAAGTACGTTCTTTTATTTCGTTATTAATTCAAACTGTTTGCAATAATAGTTTCTGAGAAATCAATTTTCAAACTCAAAACTTTGAAAAAATAATGACAAAAATTGTGTTCAAACTAACTTTGTTCAAAGTTTTACGTTATTAAATAGAAATTTTGTTTTTAATATTCGATGCCTCTATTGATTTCTAGCCAAACACTGAAGAGCAAATGCTCAAGTGTTTTTTAGTTTTTGATAAAATTAAAAATAACGGGAAGGGCAGGAAGAGCAATTTTCTAAAAAAATGACTTAAAACAAAAAAAAAATATTTAAAAAACAATAGAAACCGTTATAACCGCATCTTATATCTTTCTGTAAAGCCAGACATTTTTTTTTATATTTTCTTTTTAAATAAAGTTGGTTTAGTGAACAGTTTTTCAAAAATTAATTTTTAAACTTAAATTTTTAAAAAAAAAATATAAATTCAAACTGAAATATTTTTGTGCTTAATATTCAATGCTCTCATCAATTTTTAGTCAAACATTAAAAACCAGTTGCCAAAATGTGTTCTAGTTTTTCAGAAAATTGAAAATAACAAAAGTAAGTTTTCCTTAAATTCGACTTCAATCCGTTATTTTGTTTTTCCAAACATCTTTTATCTACTAATTAAGTAGAAAATAGATTTTGTTATTTTCAATTTTCTCAAAAACCAATACATTTCGGCATCCGGTTTTTAATGTTGGACTAGAAATTGAAAGGAGCATCGAATATTAAAAACAAAAGTATTACTAAATAACGTAAAATTTTGAATGAAATTAGTTTGAATAAAAATATTTTCATTATTCTTTCAAAACTTTGAGTTTTAAAATTACTCAAAAACTATAATTTGAATTAAAAACATAGCATGACAATGTAAGTGTTGTCGTTGTTTTTTAATGATTTTTGTTTCTATTTTTCAGAAAATTGCCCTTCCCGCCCAAACGGGGGGAAATAGACCTCCCATACGATTTTTTTCTACTAATTAAGTAGAAAGTAGATTTTGTTATTTTCAATTTTCTCAAAAACCAATACATTTCGGCATCCGGTTTTTAATGTTGGACTAGAAATTGAAAGGAGCATCGAATATTAAAAACAAAAGTATTACTAAATAACGTAAAATTTTGAATGAAATTAGTTTGAACAAAAATATTTTCATTATTCTTTTAAAACTTTGAGTTTTAAAATTACTCAAAAACTATAATTTGAATTAAAAACATAGCATGACAATGTAAGTGTTGTCGTTGTTTTTTAATGAATTTTGTTTCTATTTTTCAGAAAATTGCCCTTCCCGCCCAAACGGGGGGAAATAGACCTCCCATACGATTTTTTTCTTGTATTGACTCCTATACGCTCTAGCTTTTTTTCACACCTTAGGTGAAATACCCTGTTTATACATACATATGTACAATGTACATAAGTATTATGTGTGGGCTAAAAATTGTCATGACGTGTTTTTTTTTATATCATCTTACACAACTTTGAGGTTACACAATGAAGAAGATGTACAAGCTATAAGCAAACCAAACGGTGTATCCGAAGAATTATTACATCTGACAAAGCAGCATACAGAATTTTAAATTTTCATTTATTGATAATTTAATGGCTTCAACCGTTGGGAAATCCAGATATGACTACACACTCCTCGAATGGCAATATAAATATGTAATAGATTCTTTTAAACTTATGTCTAGTCTAGAAAAAAATAAATAAGTAGATACTTCAAAGTTATGAATAGTTATCTATGCAAGCGTTACTTTGAGTCAAACAGTTTAAATATGGTTAAATATTTGAAAGCTTTTGTTTTCAATTTTCTCAAGGAACAATTATTAATTATATTTAAATTACATCGAGTATTTCCGGTTAATGTACCTATGTTTACAAATGAGTTTTTTTTACATAATAATGAACCTAATATTGTACAGTTAACGCAGATTCACAGAAGTGCAATATAAAAATACACGCAAATCAAAATATAAATATAAATATAAATATAAATATAAATATAAATATAAATATAAATATAAATATAAATATAAATATAAATATAAATATAAATATAAATATAAATATAAATATAAATATAAATATAAATATAAATATAAATATAAATATAAATATAAATATAAATATAAATATAAATATAAATATAAATATAAATATAAATATAAATATAAATATAAATATAAATATAAATATAAATATAAATATAAATATAAATATAAATATAAATATAAATATAAATATAAATATAAATATAAATATAAATATAAATATAAATATAAATATAAATATAAATATAAATATAAATATAAATATAAATATAAATATAAATATAAATATAAATATAAATAAATAAAAAAAATAAATTCGATGGCACAACAGCTCATGAAGAACTAGGGCCTAGTGACTTACAACTCTCAGCCATTCCTGTGTGCGTGTCTGCAGGAATGGAGGGGACCTACAGTTTATTGCCGAATCCGAACGGCTAACGAGCGGCACTTTTCTGTGACAGGAGATACTCTTGGAGGATTTGTCAATTCCTCGCAAGAGGCAGTAGCCGTTTTTCTTTTAAATAAATAGATGGCGAGGCTGGGGATCGAACCTTAGACCTCTGGCATGACAGTCCATCGCACTAACCATCACGCCACGGCTACTACATATAAATATAAATATAAATATAAATATAAATATAAATATAAATATAAATATAAATATAAATATAAATATAAATATAAATATAAATATAAATATAAATATAAATATAAATATAAATATAAATATAAATATAAATATAAATATAAATATAAATATAAATATAAATATAAATATAAATATAAATATAAATATAAATATAAATATAAATATAAATATAAATATAAATATAAATATAAATATAAATATAAATATAAATATAAATATAAATATAAATATAAATATAAATATAAATATAAATATAAATATAAATATAAATATAAATATAAATATAAATATAAATATAAATATAAATATAAATATAAATATAAATATAAATATAAATATAAATATAAATATAAATATAAATATAAATATAAATATAAATATAAATATAAATATAAATATAAATATAAATATAAATATAAATATAAATATAAATATAAATATAAATATAAATATAAATATAAATATAAATATAAATATAAATATAAATATAAATATAAATATAAATATAAATATAAATATAAATATAAATATAAATATAAATATAAATATAAATATAAATATAAATATAAATATAAATATAAATATAAATATAAATATAAATATAAATATAAATATAAATATAAATATAAATATAAATATAAATATAAATATAAATATAAATATAAATATAAATATAAATATAAATATAAATATAAATATAAATATAAATATAAATATAAATATAAATATAAATATAAATATAAATATAAATATAAATATAAATATAAATATAAATATAAATATAAATATAAATATAAATATAAATATAAATATAAATATAAATATAAATATAAATATAAATATAAATATAAATATAAATATAAATACAGTAGACGCTCGATATAGTAAATTTCGGTAGAGTGAATATAGTGAAAACACAAAATTTTATACATACTACTCTGAATAGTGAACAAAAAATCACTATATCGAGATTTTTTTTTATTTACATTTTTGTTTCAGTACTTAACAAGAATATACGAGCTGCAATGCGTTTACAGTATGTTCCACAGACTTATATAAATTACCGTTCATTTATGTGGATTATACACCCACCTCATGAAAGTAGGTATACACTAGTAAAAAACAAGTTGCTAGTGTATTCTAACTTTCATGACAAATTGTAAAATTGTGAAAACGGCCAAATTTCGAAGTTTTTTTTTTTTTTAGAAATGAGTATGTAGTTTGCAGTGCTACAGTGTACAGAATATAATGTTCATCTGTATAAATTTTTATCAGAATACTCAGTTCTTATTTCTGATTTGATTTTTTGCGCGGTAAAATGTAAGGATATTGTAGTTTTAATATTGTTTTTGAAGCTGTCAAAAGGTGAGAAAGCAATTGCTATTCTGAATTTTTAATGTTAAAATCATAATATGCTTAAAGGCATTTCAGCAACATTTTTTTAAATATATGAAATCGCCAGATAAATGGTTAATAAGAAGAGAGAAACTAATTCCTACCTTAATGCCTATGTTTGTTAGTAAATGTTTTTTTTTTTTTTTATGAATAATAAAATTTATTTTTTGTTATTTATACTGTTATGAATGTTTGGCTTAGTTAATAAGTTTATGAACAAAAAGTTTTGCAGTAGCTCTCAGGCCACTCTGGGGGGCATAAACTCGCTTTGAGAGTTCGCATTAGTTCGTATTTTGCAAGTAGTTTTCGAGAGTTTACTATTAGGCCAGTCGGCAGAGGTTTTTTTTTGTTGCAAAAATAATATGATCAAATTTTATGATTGGAATTATTAGATTTATCGTTTCTGAGCATAAAAATAAATTGGGGGGACTGTAAATGTTGTGCGTCAGCCGCCATTTTAAAAAACGCGTTTTATCCAATATCTCGAGAACGGCTTTTGGTATACAAAATTTGTGAGAATCTTTTTGATAGGAAATTTAATTACCTTTTTTTTGTATATAACATTTCTTTATAGGAGTTATACTTTCAGAAATCGAGATTTTTTTTAGCTCATAAAATAACGGTACTTCCAATACAATTGTTTTGAAAAAGGTTGTTTATCTAAAAAACGGCTCTAAAGATTTTTTTTTAAATCTTTGTGTGTACTTATTATTATATTATTATATGTTATTTTATTCATTAGAAAATTTTATATATACAAAATTATTTTTAAAGAACACCGCTCCAACGATTTTTTAAATTTTTCCTGCATAAATTTAAATTTTTTCAATAATTGAGATCGCTTTCTTCATTCTGACAATAAAAAATTTTGAGTAGGTACTTGTTTTATCAGTTTAAAGAACGTATTTCATGCTTTTTTTCCATATTCAGAATGGAAATTTATTAAGTGGATAAATACAGAAATTATTATTTATATACACTCAATCTTAAAAATTCCAAGAAACTTTTACTAAAAGAGCAAGTTTGTGAATTGTACCACCTTTTTGATTAACTTCTACCAAATTTCTTTCACTGAAGCTTTTTCACACAATAGCTTATATATATTTTAATTTATTTACTTTAAACTTTAGGTATATTTCATCAAAAAATATTTTCCAAACATAAGTTTACCTCCGTATTTTAAAGAATGAAACTGGAGAAAACCAGACCTGTGTGCGTGTCTGCAGGAATGGAGGGGACATACAGTTTATTCCGAAAAGCTAAGGTGAGCGGCACTTTTCTATGACAAAAGATTTTGGAAAAGGGAGTGTAAAAAATTCTTGTCAATATGTTGAGAACAATTCGGACAAACAAAATTTGCACATTTGTGTAGAAAATTGAATTCTCTACAAATTACGTTAAGACACTTTCTATCGTAAAATTGAAAATAAAAAGGTTATAATAAAAAAAATGACCACTGTCAAGAAACATGTCATTATCATTTTATTTTGTTTATTTATTTCATATTCTTTATATAACTTTTTTTTTCAATTGTATTATAAATTTCTTAACATAAATTGTAGAAAATTCAATTTTCTACACAAATTTTGTTTGTGCAATGTATGGTTCCCAAGATATCGCGAAGAACTTTTTCCACCCCCTTTTTGCAAAATGGCGGCCAAATAGGCTTTTAACCCCGAAAAGCCGAAAACTCGTTTTCACACTCGCATTGATCCCTCCTACAGATCCATAAATTGCAAGGTTCGCCCAAAATTTGTTACATTTCAATGGACTATGTTGGTTATAAATGACAAATTATTTTTCTTAATACATAATCCCTCGTGTATGTTATTGTTAACACCTACGATAAAAAATATGGCTCGTTCAATAATGTAATGAAATATGTTAAAGAGTCGCATAACCTTTAGAGCAAACGGCAACTTTGGTCAATTTATTACACCAATAGAAATTTACCTGCCAGCTTCTTTTTTGTTAAATGTGTATATGAAACTTAAATGATTATTATTATATCTTAGAACCAAAAAGCATCCGAGCATATAAAGCTCGATTTGATTGTAAGGAAGAAAAAATAAAATTCATTTCTCATTCTCAAATCCTCATTTTTTATCAAAAATACACTGGTTGGTAAAATACAATTTTCCCCTGTTTTGCTCCTTTTTCGGTTAATTTGTTTCTGACCAACACTGTAGTTTGTTAAAGTTACCAGTTACAGTTTTTCATGTTTTAAGTTGTAAATGAAAAAAATGTATATTATATTTTTATTTAGTGACCCCGCTTTCTCCCTCTAGCCCAATCACTTATGGAAGCAAATAAAATAGCAAGAAACTTATAAAAAGCAATTATAAAGGGAAACATTTAAAGAAATTTTCAAAGAAGTATACAGCTTATGCGACCCACCTGCACCGTCCACAGTCAACTCAACTCAATTTAAGTTGTAGTATTATAAACTGATATATCTGAAATGTCACCAGATCAAAAAACCAATATAATAGTCCATTGTAATGTTACAATATTTTGTACTAATTGCAGGGTTTTTGGAAAAATTGATTTAAAAAGTATTTCCAGAGATATCTTGAGAACAATAAGTGTCACAAAAAAAAGAATTCTCTTTACAATTTATATATGTAAATTTATTTTTTACTGTAAAATGGAAACAAAAACGTTATTATAATTAAAAATAGACAAACGTATTACACTAAATTTAATATATTCGTTTGTGGAATTTCTGGGAAATATTTTAAATTCAAATTTTGCTAAATATTTGATATAGGTGTTAAGGCGCCAGATAAAGCTATCATTGAAACTCATCGTTGAAAATTTTAATGATTTATTTAAGACGTTTAGAATGCAAAATAAATTATATATCTGGCCAAAATATGTCATTTCGGCCAACTTTTCACATGAAATTACTTTTATTTTTTAACGATCGTAGTTAAGTAAGGTAGTGCAAGCATTTAAATATTGAAAGCCAATTATTTTTTTTTTTTGGCAGTAAAACATTATAATTAAGACGTTAGCTTTATATTGGCATCAAAATAATTACTGATTTTGTTTTTAAAAAATGTTCAATGATGAGTTTCAATAAAAGCTTTAACTGGCACAACGGCTCATGAGTCATGAAGAACCAAGGCCTAGTGACTTACAACTCTCAACCATTCCTGTGTGCGAGTCTGTAGGAATGGAGGAGACCTGGAGACCTACAGTTTCAGTTTATTGCCGAATCCGAACGGCTAAGGTGAGTGGCACTTTTCTATGACAAGAGATACTCTTGGAGGATTTGTCACTTTCTCGCAAGAGGCAGTAGCCCAGAAAAAATCTTAAGGTGGAAGCGGCTGGTATTGAACCCAGACCTCTGGCATGACAGTCCAAAGCACTAACCATTACGCCACGTGCTACTACTTCCCCTTCTCCTTCTAACTATATAGTGCCGAGAAAATCAGGTAGTATTTAAAAGACTGTAGATCTCCTGGAAAGTATACCAAAATGCAGCGATCCAAATGATAAAAATTCCAATAAATATTAATTAAGATTTGAGGCCCATTACTGCCTTCACTTTACTTCCAATTGCATAATTTTTTTTGCTTGACTTTTATAAGTTGATAATCGGTATTATGAATGCAGCATTTTTGTGAAGATATTTGGATGGAAGTTAAGTTTTTACTTTCGCTTGATGCGAAAAAAAAAACTCACCAGTGTTTTGATTTTCATTTGAATACGAAACCATTTCGTATTTAATGTCGAATATAGTTTAAATAAATTAAACAAACAGCAATCGCAATCAAACGAGAAAAACATATAAAAATACAACAAACCGGAATTAAATAGGTACAAAAGGAGAAGGGTTTCGAGTTTGTACGAAATTCAGAACAGGGGTGAATATGTATTTTATGTATTTTAATTTTGTTTATATAAATGAAACCGACAGTTTAATAATATTAATAAGAACCAATACGATTATTTGCAGGATGGCTTGTTGTATGTATGTCAATTGTAAGAATTTAGGTATCGCAAAATTGTAATATGATTTGACAGGGGATTCGGATTGGGGTATTGATTTGATTGTTTTCTTTTTTAACTTTGCATTAAGGCTGCACACACAGCAGAGCGAAAAATAGATGTGATGTAAGAAACGTTCGTGTGCAACACAATTTTTGAATTTCGTAAAAAAAATCCTTGTGCTGATATGTGCCATAAATATTTTTGAATAATTCACTTTTGAAATTTTACGGATGAATTTTTTTTCCAAAACAACGATTTTCTAGAACGTTATAATTGTTCTGTTTAATCTCAATATGCGTTTACCGAAAAGAAACTTCGCATAATTTCAACTTTTAGGGCTAACCAACATTTTTTAACGTGAAGTTACCATCACCATTTTGGATTTTCAAAAAAAGTTTTTGCTGTATAATTGTACTCATTGTGCTGCCATGTGCCGTAAATATTTTTCTTTTAAAACCCAAAATTTTCTGGATGTTTTTTTTTTTTTTTTTTAATATTTTTTTAAATTAAAATTGTGCTCAGTTTGTGCTGCGAATTTGAAGCTATAAGCCAAATAAGTTCAGTAAATTTTTGGTTTTCAAAAAATAGTTGTGTTGCGATGTGCCTTAATTTTTTTTTTTAAGTTAGAAAATTATCAAGTTATACTTTTTTTAAAGTTAAAAATGGCAGCACCTTCCTACGTCCTTCACGTTAAAAAAAATGGCTACCCTCATAAAACCATACGCTTAGACGCCAATTATAGTTATTATTGAAATACATTATTGAAAATTTTGATGATGTATTTTAAGACGTTTAGGATACAAAATCTATTATTTTGATGCCAATATAAAGCTGACAACTCAATTAATATTTATTGCCAAGCAATATTTTCATTTGAGCCCAACCTTTCATATAAATTTACTTTAATGATTTCAATGATTGCACTACCTTATCAATGATCATTGAAAAAAGAAAAAAATTTTCATGAGAACGGTTGGGCCGAAATTAAATTTTTTTAGGCCAAGTCATAAGCTTTATTTTGGCATCAAAATAATCATGGATTTTGCATCGCTAACGTCTTAAAATACATCATTAAAATTTTCACTGATAAATTTCAATAATAGCTACAACTGGCGCCTTAATACCTAACCAGGATTTTTTTTAAAATACTGCACATGGCAGCACAAGTTGGGTACTTACATCAGCAACCAGCTTTTTGATATATCGGGAGCCTATTTCATCAAACACTTTTCACTTTGCAACTTTGCAAAAAAAAATTCCTGCAAAGTAAAAGTGCGAAGTGTTTCACAAAACTGCATGGTACGCTACCTGACCAGCTTACGTTTACAGCATATAAAGACCGATCTAACCATTATTGTATTTAAAACATGCTTTCTATGCCTGCTGACAAAGGGGTATGGTATGTTTCGCCAGAATTGTTTGGCAAATTAACGTTTCGCGGTGGTACATTTCGCTGTTTCTCGTTTCGCATTTTTTTATTTAGCATTTTGTTATTTCGCAATTTTCGTTTTGCAAATAACGTTTGGTTTTTCAAATGATATGACAAACCATCATTTCGCAATTTTCATTTCGCAATTTTCACTTAATATTTTGTTTGATTGGCATATTTAGGTTTGGCAATTTTTTATTTGGCATTTTATTATTTTGCTATTTTTCATTCAGCATTTTGTTATTTCGCTTTTTTTTATTTGGCAATTTGATGTTCAGCTTTTTTTTATTTGCCAAACAATCGAATGCCACATAAAAAAAAGCTGAACATCAAATTGCCAAATAAAAAAAAGCGAAAAAACACTGAATAGAGAATATAAAAAAATATAATGCACCTACGAAAATAACTGCCCAATTGCTTAAAACCCTTTTTTCCTTGGAGTAAAATGTGAAAATCCTCTTTCTGTTATGTACTTACCTAAACTAAGCAAACAAACTGAAATCCTAAATCGCGAAAGTGATTACGGCAAAAATTGCAAAACAACTAAAAAAAATATTACCAACGCAAGCTAGACTAAGCAACGGTTCAGAAAAACTGTTAATCTTGAAAAGAAACGATGGTAATGATTGGTCAAACGATCAAAACAACTAAACGGCGAATTGATCTATTAGCGAAATAATAAAACGGCTTGACGATATTTATCGAAATGATTGAACGGCGAAACGTTATTTCGCAAAATAATGAAACGGCGAAACAATATTTTGCGAAAAAACACTTGGCCAAATAATAAACAATTTAACAAAGAAAAACTAAAGAATAATTTGCCAAATGAATTTTGCGAAATGATTGAAAATATTTTTAACAAAAAGCGAAATATAAAACCGCCGAATGTTAATTGCAGAATGATTGAAAAACGTAATGAATAAAAAACAAAATGTAAATTGCCAATTAAGAATTGCGAATTAAACAAAATATTTAACGACTAAGGCGAAACAAGAAATGCCAAATGAATTTTGCCAAACAATGGTGACCCCTGACAAAGTGTTATTTTCATTATGGGTGAATTGTGCCGCCAACACATCCCGCTACACGAAGAAATCCTCGAAGAGAATTTTTTGTCCAGCGAATGGTGTTTAGGAGAAATTCATCAATGATTACATTCGGCACTTAATGAACTACTCTGCAGACGAATGCTCTTCTTATTCCGTGCATAGATGCAACACCGTGATATAGGGCTTCATTACCGGCCCAATATCAAAAAGTTATTAGAAGTGACTTAAACCCATGTTCCTTTGGCTGTCTTTGTAGTTTATTTCCAATGTTAAAAATACTCTCTGTTGTCGAACAATTATTTCCGATATCAAAGATAATTCTTCACTTAACTACTCTTTGATCACTTTTATTTACTTCTTTGTTCTCAAAATGTTAATTTTTTTTTTATTATTATTTTCCGACAACTTTTCATAACAAACGATTATTTGCAAATGAAAATTCTCTTTGCATATTACTGAAAAACTTTTCAAAATGCTAAATATAATTTGCAAAGTTTATTTGTCTGGTGAAACGAAAAGTACAATATTTTTTCAAATTAACAAAACTTTTCACTTCGCAGAAAAAAACTTTTCTTTGAAACGTAATTTGCAAAGAGGAAAACTTATCAACGTTTTATTTCAATAATTTCCTCTTTCAAATTTGCGTTTGGTGAAACAAAATTTGCAAAGTAAAAGTGAAAAATGTTACGTGAAATAGGCCCCGGGTCTCCACCTGAAATATTTCATAGATTAGCATCTGTCACTTTTGACAAAAAAAAAGAGCGATAGTATGCCATAAAATGTTGGTTGGAAATTTGTATACATATGTAGCTTACTATTCCACAGGGCAATGTTATGAAGCTAAAATACATATATTATTTTAAAGTTAAAAGAATTAAAAGAATTGATATATTGATAATTTTGTTTAAATCCACAAGAAAAAGACCAAACCTTCCTTTTGTTATCTACTATTAATTAATTATGTATGTAGATTCGAAAAAAGACAAAACAAATAAAAAATGAAACAAACACACAAATGTCAAACGGACATAATTGATTCCTCATAAAATATTCGTAGCATGCAATACAGTATGCGAATACATGTTAATGAAAATCAAAAATTGCTATGGTAACTTCAAGCACATAAAGCGTTCGAGGGTGCAAGAAATTGATAACCATGTATTCTTTCTTATGATCGCTTGCAAAGTGAACTGATATTTGATGCGACATTTCAGGTTTTTCCCAAGATTCGCACATACTTCTTGTACACCAATATAGATCGCATCTCATTTAACATCGCCTTTATTAATTCAGATGAATCCCGAATCCCCTATGTGTTCAATATTAAATATGACTCTAAGGGTCTATTTCACAATGTCTGATTAAAGTTCCAATTAAGCTACATGGAACTTATTTGTCACTTAAAAACCGCATTTACGTTTCACAATATCTGAATAGGTCTAAGTGGCACTTAAAGTTCTGAATATTTTACAGGCCGGTTGAAGTTCCGATTAAAAAATTAAACTGGCATTTAAAATATCTACAGCTGCTGTCAGTGCGACTCACACAACAAATACATATATACATACATACATACATCAAAATAATGCTTTGGACTTACGGATATTTTTGTCAATTCGCAAGAGGCAGTAGCCGTTTTTTTTTTAAAGAAAAAACGGCTACTGCCTCTTGCGAGGAATTGAAAAATCCTCCAAGAGTATCTCCTGTCACAGAAAAGTGCCGCTCGTTAGCCGTTTGGATTCGGCAATAAACTGTAGGTCCCCTCCATTCCTGCAGACACGCACACAGGAATGGTTGAGAGTTGTAAGTCACTAGGCCCTAGTTCTTCATGAGCTATTGTGCCATCAAATTGAGTTTTTTTTACGGATATTTTGTGTAACAAAGCTGAGAAGAGGTCGTATATTTTGCGTTAAGACCCAGATTACAAAGATTCAGGGCAATATACCGCCCATTACAACACAAAAAAGCACTTTCAAAATGCAGAAAACAAAAAAAAATACTTTTTTAAACCGCTCACATCCATGTATCTACGCACAATTTCTAACAATTTAAACCGTATTCGAGCATCTGTCCAGCTCTCGGTCTGAAAAGTTTAATTGAAAATTGACAATTTTAGAATTATACTAATATTATGTCTGTTCCTTTACCTTGAAACTTTGTGATTTTCTGTGCATTTAACTGCCATTTTATTTTTTTTATATGAACTTTGACAGAACGTTAAATTGAAATTCACACATGTGCACAGAAAATCACAGAGTTTCAAAGTAAAGGAACAGGGCTATTATTTGATTGAACATTTTCAATCAGTCAAATTTTTTGGAAAACTGGAATAGCTGACAACTAGCTAATCGACACATAAATTTATGATTGTGAAACGCAAAGTTTTTTAATGAGGAGATTTAAGTTGCGAATAATTTATGTGTCGGATAGTTTATGGGGAACTTTAAGCTTGATTCACATTATAGTGCCGATACCGATACAGTCTCGATACGTTCTTTCTCCGATAAAATATTCTTACACACAAAACAATGAGTATATTCACACCATCGATACCGCTCCGATACCGATACACCCTCGCTCCAGTTTCGATTCATTGGAAAGAATATTTTATCGGAGCGAGAACGTTATTGATACAGTTTCTATGGAAAAAAAGTAAACAAATATACAAAATTAATAGAGAGGAGAACAAATGAATATAAATAATCTTGAATCGGTATCGGTATTGGAGTGGCAATGTGAACAGAAAGTGAATCTATCGGAGCGAGAACGTTTCGAGTCTGTATCGGAATCGGCACTATAATGTGAATCAAGCCTTAATCAGACATTGTCAAACAAACCCTAAGAGATTAAACATAATTATGTATTTGTCGTAATTTTTTTTTTTATAATCTGTAAACCATCTAATTTATGCATTTATATATATTTTAGTTGCAGTATAGCTTACATTTCCTCCCTCACAACACCAGAAGATCTTTTAAGAAACGCACATAATGCTTTACGTTCGGAAAAACTTGGTGCAACAATAAAATGCTCAACCAAGTTGGAATTTGATGTATGCCCTCCGAGTAAATTCCGCCTTGCAGATGGAGAATGCAACAATATTGTGCACCGAAATTGGGGTGCTCGTGGTGATATATTTTTAAGATTATTAGAACCTGATTATGCCGATGGTAATTATATTGAAAATATTGATTGGAAATAAGCTCCCAAGAAAATAAACGTAACATTTTTTACAGCCATTAGCCAACCTCGTTCATCTCATGGAATTTATACGCTTCCCAATGCCGAACCTATCATAGAAACTTTACAAAATCACATTGAACCTGAACTTAGACATCCACACATCACTGCCATGTTACCGGCTTGGGGTCAACTGCTTTCAGATGACCTAGTCGAATTCACCGAACTGCCATCTACATACAATTGCTGTGACAAAACAACCGAAGAATTAAAATCAGAAAAATTTAAAGATTGCTTTGTGAGTCCCGGTGCTGGTTGTAAGGAGTATAAGAGATCAACACCCGGATATGATGTTCAAACGTGTACCAAACGTATGTCTTCACACTATTTTTTTTATTAAACTTAAAAATGCTTTCAAATCTTATTCAGACAAACGACAACAAATGAATACAGCCTCATCTTACATTGACGGTTCTAGTTTGTATGGAAGGACCACGGAAGAAATTCAACAGTTGCGAACCTTTAATCAAGGAGGAGTAAACATTGAGCTGTGCAAAAGATGTCAAGCTTCCGGAGCTACCGGTGCACTTCATCGTGCTCTGCTGCAAGAACACAATTATATTGCTGAAGAATTCGCGCATATGAATCCATCGTGGTCAGAAGACACCATCTTTTTGGAATCTCGAAGGGTTATAATTGGACAAATTCAACACATAACTTATAATGAATTCCTGCCTTTGGTACTAGGTCAAGAGAATACCGCCAAAGTTGACCTCAAGTAAGATTAAATTTGTTTTCAATAATTCAATTTTTGTATGATACTAGGGCGAGACTAGAGAAATGCTAATTTAGTACAGATCTTATAACAGTTTATCGGCAATGAAAGTGGCTTTGTAATCTCTACCTTATTTTAAAGCTAAATAATCAAAATTCAAAGAATGGGTCAAAATCTTTAAAAAAAAATCAATAATACGTACTTTACGTTTTACTATGCGAATCATTTGCATATGCTAAGCGCTAATGCACATATTTAAAATTTAAGAGAAAATTACAGGCTACATTTGATTTATAGAATTTAACAGGAGATAATATTGTTGATGTAACAATCATTTATACTATCGAGATTTCGATTATAAGGAACGGAATTCAAACTCCGTGGTCTTTCATTAAATCTTGCTGTGAAATTGAACTGCCTATACATTGGCGTAGTTAGGGATTTTTCCTAGGGGAGGGGGGGGGGGGGGGGTTGCAGCCAGCAAGCTGACCACAAGTTTAAAAACATGGCTGTACCTACGTTACTTTTCTTAATTTAAAAACGGTGTTAGTGGCCTATAGTAAATATTGTTTGTATATAATATGAATTTCAATTTAATACAAACATTATATGGGCATTATTAAATACCTAAAAATTGTATTATTTATATTATCATTCATTCGTTTAAATTTTAGCAAAAATATGCAGAAAAAATCTTCGTTTGAGATAAGTGTGCGCAATCATTTTTTGGACAAGTGTGCGCAGGGAAATCGTATCAAAATTTATATTTTTCTATTTAAATTCGATTTAAAAGAAAAATTTCCATGACAACTTGTATGGAAATTCATACATTTACAGTAAGGTTGGATATTTTTAGATAAATTCTTGAATTCAACTGAAATGTTTGACGTGTTAACACAAGTTATAACCCTCTTAAGCTAAGTATAAAGACATTTTGACATGGATTACATGTGTTTTTCGGACGGTTGGGTGGTATGTAGCGAAAAGAGGGCCATCACCAAAACATGTACCGCTCGCGCCCTACTACTCAGTGACTGTTTGCACTACAGACATCCTACATATACCAGTCGATAGATAAAGATTGCGCAAATATTATAGAGGAATTGTTTTATAGCTATCGCCTCATAATTTTAGATGATGAGTCATCGCATTTGGGGTAAATTTTGCAGCTAAATTGGGAGTACTCAAATTAATTTGAGCTCAATTTCATCGGTTATATAAGTACATACCACTGACGTCATTGATATCTCATTTGAAAGGGTTTGAAAAAAGAGCATCCCTTCCGCGTATTTCCCATATCGTTAATTCACGTTATAGTCCATTGAAATGTTAAAACATTTTGGCCGAACCTTGCATTTTGTACAGGAAAATTTTTTTTTTATGATTCTGTAGGAGGGATCAGTGTGGGTGTTTTAACGTTGGTTAAATTTTGTCTGTGCAATGTTTGAGTCTCAAGATATCACGAAGAACTATTTACGCCCCCTTTGCCAACATAGCGGCCAAATGGGGGGGAGTTTAACCCCGAAAACTCGTTTTTACACTCACACTGATCACTCCTACAGATCCTTTAAAAAAATTTGTCCTGTTAATGTAACACTTCAATGGACTATTATCTATAGCACATAAGACCTGTTATCCATGTTCGGTAGGTGCCACAAGGGCGATCTATCAAGTGTATTTTTGATGTTATTTTTTTTTGTTAATGCTAAATAATATTTATTAATGAATTGAAAAGGTACTTAAATTTTAAAAGGGCTTTAAACTTATTATAATTATAGAAACGTTGAATTAAAACCCTGCGCACTCCTAACCCATACACTGCGTACACTTACTATACTACCAGGAGACAAATGTACACGTTTTGGTCCTTTTTTTTTTTTTTTTTTTTTGTTTTTAAATAAAAAAAATCCAATAAATTTGTCGATATTGATTATTTTCTAATTTTTAATAAGTAAAAAAAACATGTATAGGTATTCACAATCCAATTAAAATTTCTTGAATAAAACTTATTTTTACTTTGAATCCTACTTAAAACTCAAAAGTCCGAACAGCACTGGTGGACTGGGGTATTAATTGGGGGACGGTCCGCCCCGGGCCCCCTGTGTATAATGGATATTAATTATAATAATTACTATACTATGCAAACGATCTCAAAAATCCATAACTTCTTTGTTTCTTTATATTTTTTATTATTGATATACGTTGGAATGCTCTAAATTATAAGCTATCAGATTATTAAAACATCAAAACTATAAATTCAGTAATTTCTTGTTTTTAAAGAATGTAAAACTTAAAATTCGTAAATTGTTCGTTTACTTTATGTGCGAAATCGAAATATGTAGAATCCAAAACTGTTCGACCGATTTTTTATTATTCATTTCTTCTACCGGTGGAAATATTTAAAAGTACCTACTTTTAGTCAAATTCGCCAACTGCCGCCACGCTCAAATAAACACCCTATTTTCTAGCTGTGTTAACTTGGCTCCAAAAAGTGTCTATTGTTTTTTTATTTTTTTGTAAAAGATGACCAATTAAATGACCATTTTTGTCCACCCATTACCGAAAAAATTGATTTTTAAAAATGGGGGCCAAAAGAACGCTGCCCCGAAAAAATCGTTTTTTTTTTTTTTAATTTGATTGATCATTATGATAAGTCTCTAGTTAGGCATTATTGACCACCCCTAGAAATATTTTTTTTTTTGATTTTTGAAAAAAATTAGATTATTTTTTTGTTTAAAATTTTCTCTCCATTTTCTTATTTCAAAAATTTGAAGGTACCAATTATAAAAAACACAATAACCCAAAATGACCACCCTTTACAATTCTTCTAACTTTTGAATTTTTCCTCTTAAAATAGAAACTTTTAATTCCGTATTGAATTCAGTTGGATTTTTTGGAACAAGTTAAAGAAGGGGTTGTTTGGAAATATAAATCATACGAGTATAAATCATTAACTGCTGAAACAATGCATTACTTTTTACTGATTTTATCAATGCACACTATTTCGCCTTTGAAATGATACTTGGATTCTATGATGAATTCAGCTCACGAAATTTCCTGCGGGTGGGTCCCCAGTACAAGCGATTTGAATGCGAAATTTTACAATAGATGCAATATCTTGGTATTATATTGTCTTTGCTTTAACTTTGCCAAACTGCAACTGATTCTTGAATATTTTTTTTAGACATGAGTATTTAGTAATTCTTACCCGCCCTACAACTTTTTCTAAACAGGTTACGGGTTTCCCGCAATTTATTATAAAACCCATTTTTTGGCATTTTTAGGTTGTTTTTTTTTTTACTTTGGTATTATTTTTTCACAAATACACGTTATTCAGTATCATTTTTTCTTTATTTTGAAAGCCCAGTTTTTATAAAGGGTGGTCCAACGATAACGCACGATGTTAATTTTAAGGTGGGCAGTGGAATGGAAGGAGTATAAGTCAAAATTTGGTCAAAATGAGATCAGTACACCATTCGACTCTAAAATTGCTGTGGCATTTTTGGGAAAAGCGTTAAAAGTCTATTGCACACACAAGTTAGTGGTCAAATAAGTACAAATCCTCGATTTCTTTCTACAAAATATTAAAAAAATCGTTTTCTATTTTAGAATTCGGCATAAAAATAGAAAAACACAGTTTGATTAAAAAAAAAAATATTTTAAAATCCGTTTTCTATTTTTGAATTCGGCATAAAAATAGAAATTCAAAATTTGATTTGAAAAAAAAATTCAAAAAATTAAAGGTTTAAACCGTTTTTTCCGCTTCCTGAAAAATTGCAATTTTTGACTTACCTATACTCCTTTTACTGCCCATCTTAGAATTGTAAATATAACAAAAAGTTTTCAAGGAATAATCTTAAAATTATTTATTATGATAGAAGGATCTATGAAAATTATGTGTGAAACAAAATATCGGCCAAATGCTCGCTACGGCTCCGGTGGCATACCTCTATCCGATGGTACATATTTTCAATGACTCTGAAACATAATTGAGATTCAATGTCGTTAATGTGCCGAATTATCTCATCCTTTAGCTCTTGAATTGTTATTGGCTTATTGACGTACACTTTTTCTTTTAACTATCCCCAAAGAAAGAAGTCCAACGGTGTGAAATCACATGATCGTGGCGGCCAATTAACATCATCACGACGTGAGATAACACGGCCATTGAACTTCTCGCGCAAAAGAGCCATTATTTCGTTGGATGTGTGGCATGTGGAACCATCCCTTTGGAAGCACATATTATCCAGGTGCATATACTTAATTTCTGGAAGTCCGTTAGCGAACACCATTCACGGTAACTGCTTGGCCGACCTCGTTTTCGAAGAAGTACGGCCCGATGACGCCGCCGGCCGCCCGCCCATAAACCGCACCAAACACAGTCACTCTTTGTGGATGCATCGGCTTTTCAACAACCACTAATGAATTCGCATTTGTCCAAATCGAAATGCGGCAATTCTGCTTGGTTACGAATCCACTGAGGTGATTATGCTGACCAAAAAAATCACGAATTGCACGAAATGAATTTTAATTTGAACGCCCATTTTCGTAAAAGGCTGCAACAATCTTAACGCGCTGCTCAATTGTGTACCTCTTCATGGTTGAATTTGTCAAACACTGAAACAAAGAAATGTTAAATTAAATTGGGCAAAAAACTTGACGTTAAGGTGTGACTCACAATTAATACCGTGTATTGTGGTTGAACCACCCTTTATACAAATTCTGGGCATTCGCGTTGATACTTTATCACAGATTATCTCTTATTATTCTATGTGCTTGAATCTTTTTAACAAAAAAATACATTAAAAATTATTATAAAAATAAAAAGAAAAAAGAACATTCAAGAAAATTTTAATATTTGAATAAAAGCAAATAAAAAACTATGTCTATGAATTTATGGAGTATTGGAAAGAGCCAAAAGGAGAAAATAAATTAGAAAAAAACCGTTAAAAAAACTTTATACAAAGATAAAATAAATAAAAATAAATTTGATGGCACAACAGCTCATGAAGAACTAGGGCCTAGTGACTTACAACTCTCAACCATTCCTGTGTGCGTGTCTGCAGGAATGGAGGGGACCTACAGTTTATTGCCGAATCCGAACGGCTAACGAGCGGCACTTTTCTGTGACAGGAGATACTCTTGGAGGATTTGTCAATTCCTCGCAAGAGGCAGTAGCCGTTTTTCTTTTAAATAAATAGATGGCGAGGCTGGGGATCGAACCTTAGACCTCTGGCATGACAGTCCATCGCACTAACCATCACGCCACGGCTACTACATACAAAGAAATTGATTCAAATATTGAAATTGTATATAATTATGAGACTATAAAAGGTAGGGTAATTATAAATTTTTAACATGTTTCCACAACCAAGCGACCTAGAACTTTTTCATACTTTTTCCCAAAATTTATTTTTGCTGTAGTTTTATGAAGAAAGAAGTTATTTGGTAACTTGTAGAAAACCAATTATCCGGACAGTTTTCTTGTTCAACCAATAGCAACCAGGAGTATTTATGCTATTATATGTACTATAGGCTATAGGTAACTAACTACTAAAGATAAAAAACACCGATAAACTAATGAACCTAGTTTCTTCAGTCCAATAATTTAGTTTTGCCCAAATTTTTACTCATTCTCACTTTTGATGAACAATAGTTTTAAAAATGACCACTTCATTAAATTAACAGAATAATGTCGAAATAATTGAAAACAATAAATGCCAAAAACCTAAATAAATTCTTATTTGACCAATTTCTAATTTTAGACTCACTCCAGAAAAATATTTCACAAACTACTCCAGTAGCAATCGGGGGGGCATTTACAATGAATTTGCGACAAGTGCAATTCCAGCCTTCCTCACTATGTACCCCCCAGAAATGGTAACTTAATCCATATTGTGTTCTATGAACTTCAAAAGTTAAGAATTTTTTTGAATAGATAAGTGCATCGATGTCTGCCACTTCCTTGTTAAATATTCCGGCCCTTCAAAAGTCATTAATACCGCCTAGTGTTACGTCTACTGAATGGAGTGAACTCGCTCTAGCAATACATCGAGGACGTGACCATGGAATTCCTTCCTATAGGAACGCATTAGATTTATGTGAAAATCGTTTTGCTGTAAATGATGTCTCAAACATTACATTCGAAAAGTTATCATCCGTTTCCAACATTCCTGAGGAACATATAACCATGCTGAGGAATATCTATAAGTAAGACATTTTAGTCTCTTTAATGAGTTCACCATAATTTTTTTTACTTTTAATAGAAACGCTGAAGACATTGATTTGCTTGTTGGAGCTCTTTTGGAAAATCCTGCAGTGGGATCCTTATTTGGGCCAACTATTACTTGTTTGCTGATACGGCAGTTTGCTCAATTGAAAACAACCGATCGATTTTGGTATGAAAATGAGATTCCTCCATCCTCGTTTAGACTTGACCAATTAAAGGCTATTCGCCAAACAACTTTGTCTGGGCTATTGTGTTCAACTAAACAAGTTGAAAAGGCGCAGCCAAAGGCTTTCATTCGCGAGGATAGCTTTCTGTGAGTGCGAAATTAAAATAAATTAAAATAACGGTAAAATAAATAAATTTTGCATCTATAGAAACACTCTTCTTACTTGTGATCAACTTCCGAAACTTGACCTGCGCGCTTGGAAAGCGGATCCAAATGAAGAATATATAAAGGAACGCGTTGAGGAAACGCCTGAAGTTAAAGAAGCTATCCGAGAAATAAGTCCTGAGTTATTGGAAGCTGCTGTTGAGAGAGCGAAGGAGGAACTTTATGCAAGAAAACGTTTTGAATATGACTCCTGGTTATCACGTAAGGAACATGAATTTTAATTAAGTATTTCAAACCATTTTTTTCCTTATTTTAGAGGGTGGAATCGATGCTAAATCACCAGATGGTGTTGCAGCGTCTTTTAGCAAGGCAAATCGCGCAGCTCTTCTTCAAGCCAACAGCTCCCTTATGCTTGAGCTAACATCTAATGAAATTTTAAATTCTCTAAACCAAATAACACGTCGCAAACGTCAAGTCTTTGACAGTAGCTTTAATGCATTTAATCGCAATGAACTAACCGAAACTCTTCAAAACATAGATATCAGCTCATTCCTTTCAGGGAATCTAAATTCACGTCAACATATTGAACAACAATGTGATGATCCTCCTATTCCATGTGATGGCAATTCACTTTTCCGAACTTTTACTGGATACTGCAATAACTTGCGAAACCCGAACTGGGGAAAATCGTTATCGACATTTTCACGATTGCTTCCAGCTCAATATGAAGATGGTGTATCAAAACCTCGTATTTCTTCCGTTACCGGGGCTCCTTTGCCAAATCCACGAACTATTTCCACTCTTATTCATCCAGATATTTCGAATTTGCATACTCGCTACTCTCTTATGGTTATGCAGTTCGCACAATTCGTAGATCACGATTTGACTCTTACTCCAATTCACAAAGGTTTTCATGAATCCATTCCAAGT
The DNA here is from genome assembly GCA_947049315.1 of Epistrophella euchroma. Classification (NCBI taxonomy): domain Eukaryota; kingdom Metazoa; phylum Arthropoda; class Insecta; order Diptera; family Syrphidae; genus Epistrophella; species Epistrophella euchroma. The sequence goes on from OX346245.1 coordinate 63,430,059, forward strand.
TGTCGTCGTTGCGATTCACCACAAACTGTACATCCAGAATGTAATCCGTTCCCAGTACCAGCGGGGGATTATTTCTATCCAGAAGTCAATGTAACCAGTGGAGAGCGTCTTTGCTTCCCATCGATGAGATCACTCCCAGGACAATTAACATTGGGGCCACGTGACCAAATGAACCAAAATACTCATTTCTTGGACTCTTCCATGATATATGGTGAAAACAACTGCATTGCAAACAAACTTCGTGGGTTCTCTGGACGTTTAAATTCGACAATTCATCCAATCCGTGGAAAGGAACTCCTTCCACAGAGCAACTCTCATCCGGAATGTAAATCTCGCAATCGATTGTGCTTCATTGGAGGTGATGATCGTGCTTCTGAGCAACCAGGTTTAACAGCAATTCATACAATATTTTTGAGGGAACATAATAGAATTGTTGAGGGATTACGTGGAGTTAATCCTCACTGGACAGGTGATCAGTTGTATCATCATACAAGACGTATTGTTGGTGCTCAGTTCCAACACATCGTATTCAATGAGTTCTTGCCACGCATTCTTAGTTGGAATGCTGTGAATCTTTATGGATTAAAGCTCCTTCCACAGGGTTATTATAAGGATTATAATCCATCTTGCAGTCCGATTGTATTTAATGAGTTTGCTGCTGCTGCTTTCCGTATCGGACATTCGCTATTGAGACCACATATACCACGTTTAAGTGTTAATCATCAACCCGTTGATCCACCCCTATTGCTTCGCGATGGCTTCTTCAAGATGGACGTTATGTTGCAGGTGGGTTTTAACTACATAAGTTGCTTAATAATGTCTTTTTTGATGATTATATTGATATTTTTGATGGCATTTTGGAGTAAATCATCTACCGTTCCTATTGTGCTATGCCAAATAAGTGTTCTCTTCACATTAAGATACTGGAGCTAAAAATTATATTAAAAAAGTGTTTACATATTATAAAGAGTGATTTACCTAAGATATGACAAAAAGTTAGAACGTGTAGGCTGAGTAAAATTTTGAAAAAAAATAGTTTGAAATTTGTTTTTAAAAATTTTGAGTTAGAAAACTAATATTTCAAAAACTATTCCCTTAAATAGCTTAACTTTAAAACAACAAAAAAGAATAGATTGTTGGCTTTACAAAAAGGTAAAGCATGTCATTGTAACGGTTATCGTTGTTTTTTATTATTTTATTTTACTGTTTTAAGTCATTTTTTTAGAAAACTGTCCCTCCCGCCTAAACGGGAAATACACACCCTTGGTTTTTGTCACACCTTAAGTATATAAAACAAAAATATTGTTCTTATGAAGTTATTTAAAACTCCTAAGCAAGATGAGCACGCGAGTTTACTATAGTATGAAATAAGCATAAAAATTGAAAAAAAAAAAATAACAAAATTGACAAAAAAAAATTTACAAATTTCATGTGATAACTTTACGCAAACGGAAAATTAAATCCTATCACATGTGACAATCACAAAGTCATTAAAAAATTTTACATATTTCAGCATTTGCTATTATAATTATATTCTTTACAAATACAATATAATTTTTAATTATTATTTATTAAATTATTTAAATTATTTATTTTTATTTATTAAATTTTCTATACAGCCTGGAATAGTTGACGAAATCAGTAGAGGACTAGTAGCTACTCCAATGGAAACACTTGATCAATTTATAACTGGCGAAGTTACGAATCACTTGTTTGAAGATAGAAAAATTCCATTCTCAGGAATCGATTTGATTTCTCTAAATGTTCAACGAGGTAAGAAATCAATTTTGATAAAACGTATTATTTTTTAATTCACTTCAACTTATTAGCTCGTGATCATGGTATTCCATCATACAACAACTATCGAGCATTATGTAATCTCAAACGAGCAAATACATGGTCGGATTTAAGTCGTGAAATTCCACCAGAAGTTATCAATCGTTTCAAGAAAATTTACGCTTCCGTTGATGATATCGATTTATTCCCTGGTTCAATGACAGAAAGGCCATTGCAAGGTGGATTGGTGGGACCAACATTAGCCTGTATAATTGGTATCCAATTTAGACAGCTCAGAAAATGTGATCGTTTTTGGTTAGTTTAACTAGTACCTGTATACCAGTTAAAAATAAAACATTTTAAAAATTATTGTTCAGGTACGAAAATGATAACTCCGAAACAAAATTCTCTGAAACCCAACTAGCCGAAATACGGAAGACAACCCTTGCAAAGATAATTTGTGAAAATCTTGAAATTCCCGGAGATATGCAGCGTGCAGCTTTGGATTTGCCAAGTAATTTCCTGTAAGTTTGAAGAATTATTTTCTAAATATGTAAAACGAATACGCTCGTTCCATAACTTTCAACTATTTTCATAGAAATCCACGTGTTCCATGTCAGTCTATGCCACAAATCGATTTGAGCGCTTGGCGTGAAAACGTTCAAGGTTGTCAAATAGGTAACCGTCAAGTACAGGTTGGAGAATCAGCGTTCCCAACGCCGTGTACAAGTTGCGTTTGTTCTGCAGATGGGGTACGTTCAAAAAAGATACTTTTTTGCAAAATTTATTTAACCATTTTTTTTACAGCCACAATGCGCCTCTCTAAGAATAACAGATTGTGGGCAACTTATTCGTCAATGGCCACGTGAAGCTATTTTACGTGATGAAGTTTGCAATTCCCAATGTGGCATCTATTTGCGTGGAAATTCTTTTCCGAGTTCTGTTCCAACAGTGAATCAACCGCAACAACGTGTTCAACGATCAAGATCACAGAATCTGTTCAAGTTTCCTGATCTAACACCATTTGTTACTTCATAAATAAATCGAAAGAATATGAATTTATAGTTCTTCAGTAGAAGAAACTTTAAATAAAATTTTTAGTTTAAGTGTACCTAATTGTAAATATTTCTTGGTCGTATAAAATGTGTAATGTATGTTAAACAAAAACATACGTTAAGAACTGTGCTTTGTATAACTTTGAAAATAAAAACTTTAAAATAACTTATTTATAATAATCCGAGTTTAATGTTTTTCATTGAGCATTTCATTTTTCAGGAAAATATTTCTATTGTTTGCTTTAAAATATTTGACTCACTCCAATATTTTCATTCCTAAGTAGGGTTCCCAACTGTCCCCTATTTGGGAGGACAGTCCTCCTTTTCAAATATTTGTCCCCCCGTCCTTCTTCACTTTTAAATGACCTTCTTTTAAAAAATCTGAAGGATATAATTCAATAATTCATTTTGTTAGTATATATCTTTGTTTTTATGCGTCATAATGTCATTATTTTTGCCATTTTAATAAAATGTTGGTCATGATCCTGCTTATGGCAAACAAACCAACTGACATTTTGTCACTCATGAAAATGAGACATTATATTATTTACTACTACTACTCAATGGTAAATGTAGTCCTGATGTACTACTACTACTTTCCAAGATTCATTGGAGGGAATGCAAATTCTTTTGCTGCACACGACTGTGCATACATATTACGTCAGTTTTTTTTTTTTTCAAAAAAAAATATTTAGTTTTGAATTGCAATCTTTATTGTGATGAATAAGACATCCAAAATACTTGTAACTTTGCTCAAAAGCTTTTGAGGTTTTTTTGTTTCTATGGCAACAAAATGCCAATTTCTTATGATTTTATTTTCAATTTTTTTTTTTTAATATAAGGAATAACATGATAAAGTTTTTATTTATATTTCCTTATTATCTATTTATTTTTTTTAATAATTTACATATGCCAAAAAACCGCTTGGAAAAATGCTAAGTTTTGCCAAGTTTACCAACACGCCCTGATAATTTTCATTTGGGAAAATTCTGTAGAGGAAAACTTGGCAAATAATCGTTAGAACTTTTTCTTAAAAAAATATTAGGCATGTTTTGCTATCCCATCAGAAATACCCGTTTTGAGTTTAAAGTTATTAATTTTCAACAATGAACATCTGTATTTCAGGCCGTCAGAAGCATAGTGGCCTAACTGACTTCTTACCGAAATTCGGTTTTTCACAAAAATTGAATCCTTATGTCTTTGTCTTTATACCTGCATCAAATTTTTGGATAAAACGGTTTAGCAATATACACTGACAGACAAAATAAAGTGCAAAAGTATTAGATTAATTTTCAAACTACCGCTATTTAAAAGCAAAGAGTGTTTATCATTCCATTTCATGTTCTGACGTCGCATATTCTCAGTTGCTTACTCTTAAAAAAAAAAAAACAATCCATTGTTATGTCTAATTACTATTAGTTGCGGTATTTTTCGAGCATATACAATTTAACTCGCGACAAAATAAAGTGCATTTTTATTATTCCCTGCCAAAAAGTTTTAAGTTTTAAAGAAAAATATTTACAATTGATAAAATATAAAAAGGTAGAAGCAAAAGATCCCAATTTATAATAATTTCCGTGTTAAATTTTATTTTTATTACTTAAAGCTTAAGTATGAAACCGTTAACATCTGAAGTGAAGGAATTGCTTGTTTTGGACCGTCAACGGGGCTTTATATTCCATAAACTGGCAGAAAAATATGGATTATCCATTTCTATGGTAAGAAAAATCTGCCTCAATTTCTTTGAAGGAGGAACTGTTGCTATTTTTAAAAGTTCTTGCGGAAGAAAGCGGAAGACAACTGCAGTTGATGACCGCAGAATTAAAATTCAGGCTAGAAAGAACCCTTTATCTTCCGCCAGAAATGTTAAAGAAGAATTGCAGTTAAATATAACAGCAAGGACAGTACAAAGGCGACTCCATGAAAGCAGTTTAAAAAACTTTTTTGCAAAGAAAAAGCCGTTACTCCGTTCAGTTAATATTCAAAAACGGTTAGCTTTCGCTAGAAAGTTTTTAGTGAAGCCACAATCGTTCTGGGAAAACATTATTTGGTCTGACGAATCCAAATTTGAATTAAAAAACTGTAAGGGAAGAAAGCGAGTTTGGTGCAAGCAATCCGAAAGACTCAGCCATAGGTGTTTACAAAAAACGGTGAAGCATGGAGGTGGGTCACTTATAGTTTGGGGATGTTTTTCTTTTAGTGGCGTTGGAAATATTGTCAAAATTGGAACCAAAATGACGGGTTCTAGTTACGTGAACATTGTTAGGGAAAACTTAGCTTCTTCTGCTTCTAGAATGTCTTTGGAAAGTTATATTTTTCAACAAGATAACGATCCAAAGCATACAAGCAGAGTAGCTAAGCAGTTTTTTTTACCGAAAATAATGTTGACGTACTAGAATGGCCAACCCAATCTCCCGACTTAAACCCTATTGAGCACCTTTGGTCCATTTTGGATGAAAGGATTCCCTTAGATCAACGTCGCAATTTACAATCTTTTTGGGAAAGCCTCCAAAATGAATGGGAGAGAATTCCAGATCATATCTTGAAAAACCTGGTTAGCAGCATGCCCAAACGTCTTGCTGCAGTTATTCAAAATAAAGGAGGATCCACTACCTATTAACATTTTTCTTTTCTGAAACTGAATTCCTATTTTACGTGATGATCTTTCGAATTTGCACTTTATTTTGTCTCTTCTATTTTCTTTGAATATTGCTATTTTATTTAATTTCTAACCTACATTTTGTATATAACTTTAAACGATTACTTCTGTGGACGTAAGATAATCTGAAAAATATGAATAAGTTATTTTTTTTAAGAAAAATAAATCAGAACATATCATACTAAATAAAATATTATTGAAAATAATTTTTGCACTTTTTTTTGTCTGACAGTGTAAATTAAGAGCATTTTTACCTTGGGCAAAACCCAAAAAATTCAAAATGTTGAGTGCCAGAGTGGTTCATCTCTCTTTGCGCTCGCATTTTTGGTTTTTTTTTTTTTTAATATTCGATTAAGCCAAGTTTTCTATAAGCTTACACATGACAGAATAATGCTATATGAGTCAAGTTTAATTAATTTGACCGATAGTTACCCCAGAAATCCTTTCAGAACTAACAAAAAGTAAAAAATAGAAAGTTATGGAGTTTTGTACTTTGTAAGATAATCATACGTATAGGTTTATATTTCCTGAAATTTATTTTTTTAGTTTCAAATTAAAATACTTTTTCAGTCACTAGTTTACTTTGACTTAAACCTAGACCAAGCGCTTTAGAACCCGATTTTCTACTCACTGATGAGCTCACCAAAGCTTTGACTTTGACGCTTAGAGATAAGCTTCCCTAGATTAAATTTATTTAAATGGCTAAATAGCATTACTAGCCCACATGTAAATACTCTGTTGTTCATTCGGTTTCTTTTTTTTTTGCCGTACGCAATTTCTAAAAGAACAGTATGTTGAAAAGATAAGTTTTAAAAGAATGGATTGTCTTCTTTCGAAATATTTGCCATATAATAAAAACTTAAAACAAAAAGTTCAAAATGAATTAGCAATATATATACAAATATTTAAGAGTGCAAGTCCTGGAAAGTCCCATAAAGCTTTACAGAATAAGAATTTGATTAATTGATTTTAAGATCGGCTGAGTTCCAAAATGCATCAGATGCGCATTTACTGCGCAAACGGCGCATCGCAAATTTTTTAGCTGCTTCGATTTAAAACATTCTTTTTTGCGTTCCGAAACCTAAAACTTATGCAATGTAATATTTCTACAAAGCATCAAGTTTACGTTGCTGATGCGTATGAAAAATGTAGGTATTACTTCCGGGAGCGGGTCAGAATTCTGGCTATCAAAATCCTGTATGACCAAAATTCTGTTTTTTCTTTTTTTGAAAATACTGTACGACCAAAATTCTGTTTTTCAGAATTCTGTATTTCAAAATTCTGTATATCCAAATATTTGTATATTCAAAATGCTGTAAGTGTAAAATTCTGTTTACCAAAATGCTGGTTATGTCCAAGTTCTATTTTTCGAAGAAAAAATTGTTAACAATATCATTGTTAAGCACGTACAAGTACAAATAGAATTTTTTGCATCTACTTGTACAAAAATTTATTCAAGTACGATCTCTTTAAAAAGGAGTAAAAGACTTATATGTAACCAACGTTTTATTAACTCTATTTTCGTGAATATATTTCTGTTAAACCTCGATATGTTGAAATTGTAGAATTTAGCGATGAAACTTAGAATTCTTCAGCAATATTGGTACAAGTCTGAAACGTTTTATTTGCAAAATTCCTTATAGAATTTGAGTTTTTTGATGAGGTTTTACATTGATATCTTAATATGATCAATTTTAAATTAAAGGTACAAAATATCTACATGAAATTTGGCCCCATTGAAAAATAGCCCCAAACAAAAAATGAAAATTTTCTACAAAAAAGTGCGCACTTTTTTACATTATCAAAACAATTTTTTTGAATACAGAATTTTGAAAAGCAGAATATGGAAATACAGAATTTTACTCATACAGAATTTTGACCATACAGAATTTTGACCATACAGAATTTTAAAATACAGAATTTTTGTGTAACTAGAATTTGGAATTACAGTATTTTTAAATACAGTATTTAAAAATACTGTAATTCCAAATTCTAGTTACACAAAAATTCTGTATTTTAAAATTCTGTATGGTCAAAATTCTGTATGGTCAAAATTCTGTATGAGTAAAATTCTGTATTTCCATATTCTGCTTTTCAAAATTCTGTATTCAAAAAAATTGTTTTGATAATGTAAAAAAGTGCGCACTTTTTTGTAGAAAATTTTCATTTTTTGTTTGGGGCTATTTTTCAATGGGGCCAAATTTCATGTAGATATTTTGTACCTTTAATTTAAAATTGATCATATTAAGATATCAATGTAAAACCTCGTCAAAAAACTCAAATTCTATAAGGAATTTTGCAAATAAAACGTTTCAGACTTGTACCAATATTGCTGAAGAATTCTAAGTTTCATCGCTAAATTCTACAATTTCAACATATCGAGGTTTAACAGAAATATATTCACGAAAATAGAGTTAATAAAACGTTGGTTACATATAAGTCTTTTACTCCTTTTTAAAGAGATCGTACTTGAATAAATTTTTGTACAAGTAGATGCAAAAAATTCTATTTGTACTTGTACGTGCTTAACAATGATATTGTTAACAATTTTTCCTTCGAAAAATAGAACTTGGACATAACCAGCATTTTGGTAAACAGAATTTTACACTTACAGCATTTTGAATATACAAATATTTGGATATACAGAATTTTGAAATACAGAATTCTGAAAAACAGAATTTTGGTCGTACAGTATTTTCAAAAAAAGAAAAAACAGAATTTTGGTCATACAGGATTTTGATAGCCAGAATTCTGACCCGCTCCCGGAAGTAATACCTACATTTTTCATACGCATCAGCAACGTAAACTTGATGCTTTGTAGAAATATTACATTGCATAAGTTTTAGGTTTCGGAACGCAAAAAAGAATGTTTTAAATCGAAGCAGCTAAAAAATTTGCGATGCGCCGTTTGCGCAGTAAATGCGCATCTGATGCATTTTGGAACTCAGCCGATCTTAAAATCAATTAATCAAATTCTTATTCTGTAAAGCTTTATGGGACTTTCCAGGACTTGCACTCTTAAATATTTGTATATATATTGCTAATTCATTTTGAACTTTTTGTTTTAAGTTTTTATTATATGGCAAATATTTCGAAAGAAGACAATCCATTCTTTTAAAACTTATCTTTTCAACATACTGTTCTTTTAGAAATTGCGTACGGCAAAAAAAAAAAAGAAACCGAATGAACAACAGAGTATTTACATGTGGGCTAGTAATGCTATTTAGCCATTTAAATAAATTTAATCTAGGGAAGCTTATCTCTAAGCGTCAAAGTCAAAGCTTTGGTGAGCTCATCAGTGAGTAGAAAATCGGGTTCTAAAGCGCTTGGTCTAGGTTTAAGTCAAAGTAAACTAGTGACTGAAAAAGTATTTTAATTTGAAACTAAAAAAATAAATTTCAGGAAATATAAACCTATACGTATGATTATCTTACAAAGTACAAAACTCCATAACTTTCTATTTTTTACTTTTTGTTAGTTCTGAAAGGATTTCTGGGGTAACTATCGGTCAAATTAATTAAACTTGACTCATATAGCATTATTCTGTCATGTGTAAGCTTATAGAAAACTTGGCTTAATCGAATATTAAAAAAAAAAAAAACCAAAAATGCGAGCGCAAAGAGAGATGAACCACTCTGGCACTCAACATTTTGAATTTTTTGGGTTTTGCCCAAGGTAAAAATGCTCTTAATTTATATTGCTAAACCGTTTTATCCAAAAATTTGATGCAGGTATAAAGACAAAGACATAAGGATTCAATTTTTGTGAAAAACCGAATTTCGGTAAGAAGTCAGTTAGGCCACTATGCTTCTGACGGCCTGAAATACAGATGTTCATTGTTGAAAATTAATAACTTTAAACTCAAAACGGGTATTTCTGATGGGATAGCAAAACATGCCTAATATTTTTTTAAGAAAAAGTTCTAACGATTATTTGCCAAGTTTTCCTCTACAGAATTTTCCCAAATGAAAATTATCAGGGCGTGTTGGTAAACTTGGCAAAACTTAGCATTTTTCCAAGCGGTTTTTTGGCATATGTAAATTATTAAAAAAAATAAATAGATAATAAGGAAATATAAATAAAAACTTTATCATGTTATTCCTTATAACACGTTGCTGATGCGTATGAAAAATGTAGGTATTACTTCCGGGAGCGGGTCAGAATTCTGGCTATCAAAATCCTGTATGACCAAAATTCTGTTTTTTCTTTTTTTGAAAATACTGTACGACCAAAATTCTGTTTTTCAGAATTCTGTATTTCAAAATTCTGTATATCCAAATATTTGTATATTCAAAATGCTGTAAGTGTAAAATTCTGTTTACCAAAATGCTGGTTATGTCCAAGTTCTATTTTTCGAAGAAAAAATTGTTAACAATATCATTGTTAAGCACGTACAAGTACAAATAGAATTTTTTGCATCTACTTGTACAAAAATTTATTCAAGTACGATCTCTTTAAAAAGGAGTAAAAGACTTATATGTAACCAACGTTTTATTAACTCTATTTTCGTGAATATATTTCTGTTAAACCTCGATATGTTGAAATTGTAGAATTTAGCGATGAAACTTAGAATTCTTCAGCAATATTGGTACAAGTCTGAAACGTTTTATTTGCAAAATTCCTTATAGAATTTGAGTTTTTTGACGAGGTTTTACATTGATATCTTAATATGATCAATTTTAAATTAAAGGTACAAAATATCTACATGAAATTTGGCCCCATTGAAAAATAGCCCCAAACAAAAAATGAAAATTTTCTACAAAAAAGTGCGCACTTTTTTACATTATCAAAACAATTTTTTTGAATACAGAATTTTGAAAAGCAGAATATGGAAATACAGAATTTTACTCATACAGAATTTTGACCATACAGAATTTTGACCATACAGAATTTTAAAATACAGAATTTTTGTGTAACTAGAATTTGGAATTACAGTATTTTTAAATACAGTATTTTAAAAACAGTATTTTGACCTTACAGTATTTTGACCCCACCCAACCCATTACTTCCGCATCAAAACATTTTTTACATTTCTCAACTCAGCCCAGGGCTGCCAGAAATCATGATTTAGCATTATTTTTATGTTTTTTGGACCCGAAAAATGATTTAATGTTTTTGAGTCCAAAATCATGTTTTTTTCTTAATCTGACAAAAAGTTGTTATTTTTTTATAATTGTTTTTAAAAATTACGCATATCTTCTAAAACTAAAAAAACACGAATACGGCTATTCGTTTTAAAAACAAACATAGCTAAAATGGCACTTTAATAGTGTTCCCAGCAGACAAAAAGATTAAAAAGTAGAATAACTTTGACATTATTATTATATCTTTCAAATTGTAGATGTTTTTTTTTTTTTTTTTTAATGAAATGGAAGTGAGATGGTAAGTTTTATTTGTGTCCAACGATAAAACAAACCCATTCTCGCAAAATGTTCTCTCTATTCTCGAATATTGTACTGGATCAATAGGGGAAAAGGTCTGTTCGATTTGTAAAACTATTGGTCCTATGAAGATTTCAATGCGATTTATTTTTAATTTAAGATTAAAAGTATGGTAAATCACGGGATTTAGGAGGAGATTTAGGGTAAATCTACCTTAATCTCGGTTGAGTGTCTTCGTGTAGTTTTATTTCCTATTTGTGAATTGATGTGAATGCACCATACAAAATTCATGAAGAAAGGAAGAGGCACTATTATACAATTCATCATTTAAGCTACCACCACACACTCACTTTATAATTTACTTTAATGTTATTTATTTTCAAAAGTATTTTAAAAATATTTTTTTACTTGACACGAAGGGGTTTGGGGTTTTTTTTTAAAGATCTCTTTTTACTATTTTCCAACTCAGAACTGTGGATCATGTTTTTTGAACTCAAATCATGTTTTTAAACTATGTTTTCTTAAATTTCTGAGTGGCAGCACCTCAGCCATCCTATTTCGTTCACTTTTAAAATAGTATCTAGGAAAATGTAATGAATTGTTTTTGTTGCCATTCATTTTAAGCCATGGAAATGACAAAAATAATTTTATAGCACTTAAAAATTGCTAATGTATAATAACAAATAGAAACAGCTTCAGTTTTGCCTTTGTTCCTCGTTCGTTTATAGTCAATATATTTCAATTATTTCTAAAATATGAACTGCAAAAAATTCTGTACTTATTTCTAGACATATTACAAAAAGAAAATCATTTATATCTTACTTTAATTAACAGTTATTACTGTTTCAAAAAGAGCTGATTTTTATTTTCGCTCTACTGAAGAAAAAAGTCAGTTACCCAACTAACAAACTCTCCAGAGCTTAGCTCTTGAAATCTGAAAAAAAAACTCCCATAAGACACTTTTTATCTCATATCTATACTTAAGAATTAAGATCTTGTTATAATACTCATATTCGTCTATTAACAATTTTATTATAAGAGGTTAGCATTTTTCAAATGTCAAAGTATTTAAATCTATATCTAGATCAATTTAAGTCTTTTAAGTTTCTCGTTATGAAACTTAAACGCTAAACGTCATTTTTAGTTTCTACAATCTCATAACAACACATAAATAAGAGATCAAGCGTCGAATGGGAGCTAAAGTTTTTAAATGCCAATCGAACTGCTGTTTTAATTGAATTAAACAGAAGTGCGTTCTTTTTCTGAAGAAAATTTGCTTCTGTTCATGTTTCTATCGGATACGCTATCAGCTGGAAACAAGTGGCAAGTTCATTAATTTGGATCGATTTTTTGGTTTGGTGTACGTATAGAGAGGTTTTTGAGGAACTTGGTTCATTATACTAATAGTAAGCACCATGCGTATGAGTATCAAAAAATTAGCATGATATCTTAAATTGCTGTTGCGTTAGTAGTTGTCATCAATTGTATTTTCACAGGGGCGATTAAACTAATACCAAACTTAATTTATTTCCAAAAATTATGATGTCATGTATTTTCATTGTTTCAAAATAAAAATCTAACAAAATTAAAGATTTTCTTTCATACGTCAGCAATAGTTAGAATGTATAAAAAGAAAGAACGCGCTAAAGATATTTGTTTTTCGTAGTCCCATAAGAGCATTTGAATTCTCATAAAAAGTGTTTCGATTGTTTGCTAAATGTCAAACCGAAGAAAAATGTATTAAGTGCATAGATAATTATGTACAAGTAATGTAAATACACAATGGTTATATAGTTTTATATTAGAAAGGTGTTGGGAAATGTTAGTTGCATAAAGAATTCAATGAACCTCCATGTTTGAATATTCTTTAATATTAAATATTTCTTTAATACTGGATTTACCCAATGAAATAATAGTATTCTGAATAAATCTGAAAGTAGATATACTGAAAAAAATATGCAATGGAGGCAGCAGAATATTTACGCAGTGTAAGTGAAATTGCAATTTTATTTAAAGCCAGTTTTTCTTATCTTGTTGGTTTTTGTTATACCTACATAATAATAATAACAATAAATGACAAAAAAGAAAAAAAAAAATGAAATTTTGTCTGTCCTGGTGAATCAAGCATAAACGTTTTTTACACAAAAAAGTATTCATGGTAACCCCTTTTGTTGAGATCAAATTAATCCAAAACTTGTTAACTTTAACTTAGATGATTTGTATTTTCTTTGATGGCATGTTGGTGATTTGTTGGCGTTTGGGAGTTCTTCTTTTCGTTTTATCAATTACATTTAAATATTGCAAGGCGGGCAGTAATGTTCAAGTTCAAATGTAAACAAGTGGAACGAATCCCTCGTGTAAACGACCATCCAATTTCCAAACACACGTACCTTTTCCAAACCCACCCCAAATTTGTTTCGTTTCCTCCCGTTCCGAATTGAATATCGCTGCCGCCGTCATTTCCTTTTACATTCGTTCTTCACACATCGTCGCCACCAGATCTCCACCACGGCCATCACATCAGCTCAAGTAAACTTTTTTTTGAAGTCAATTTTTTACCTAAATTTAATAAAAAATAAAATTGTGTAAAGTACACCTCATCAAAACAAAATTGTTTTCAATTGAGGAACCGAGGAAAACCGTGCTTAATAAGCAAGTCAACATTTTGGTCCTAACGAGCCAGATGGCCATTTCTTGTGGTTTTTTTGAAACTGCCTGCAATTTTCGTCGCCATCTTGAGCTGTCGTGGGTGGAAAGAGTTATCCACGTGCACTAAAACTATTCCCACAATTATCATCGCCATCTTTTGGATATATAAAGCGAACAAAAGCATAACTATACCTATATTGGTGTTAATTTTCTACGATAAAATTTTTTTTTTGTCGTCAAAAAAAAAGATTGAATAAATCAACTGCTGCCATCTTGGTTCACATGTGTGGTTCCAAATTTTCGACATTGTCGCCGCCATTTTAAGTACAGGGTACTTTCCCGCACTGTCGCCACTACCTGCTACCGTCACTACCACAAAGCAAGGTGCGATATAAATTAGAAAGGTGTTTTTTGGAAAATTGAACCAAGTGGTACCACACGTTACTGAGTCAACTAGCTCATCATCTTTATCATCATCATCGTCATCATCAGCATCATCATCGTCGTCATCATCACAGCATCATCATCAGCATCATTACCGTCGTTATCATCAGCATCATCATCATCGTCGTCATCATCATCATCAGCACCATCATCATCACCATTGTCAGTTTTCATCATCATCATCTTAAGAAGTTTTTCAATTGAGCCATTGAGACGTGCAGCCATAATTCTATTTGTTCAAGGTACGCTGTATAATTTGATTTGTAGTGCATTCTATTACCATTTTAATAAAATAAATCATTATTATAAACGTTTATACGAACATATCTCGCGTATTGTATTAAATTATAATTATCATTTTAAACTATTAGTCCGGTGGTATCAAGGCATTGTCTTTCTATAAAATGAGTCTATTAGACGAGTTAATTTTTGCATCCGACCAACTGGTCGAATTTCATGCTGCTTTTAGGGCTCGTCCAAGCGCTACTCATACGGTTTCTTTATTAGAAGCATATCAAGCGGAATTGAAAAATTTATGGCTTGACGTTAAGCAAGCTTATTCCAAGTGTGTTCGAGGTGGTGATGAAGATTTTAAAGAGTCTCTAAGTGTAATCAAAACCAAGTATCAAAATTCTTCTTCAACGTATTTTTCGTGCACTAGTGAGATTTCTGATTTTTTACAGTTGCTTCAGCCTAAAGAAAAGCAACCAATAGTTACTAGCTTAGATCCTTGTCAAAACAACGATAACAGTTTACCCAATGATCAGAACAGTCACAATATTAAAGTTCCTGCGTGCGACACGCAAGATTTTCATGGCAATTATTTGGATTGGCCATCTTTTCGTGATATGTTCACGGCTGTGTTCATAAAACATTTTAAGTTGAGTGGAGTACAAAAACTGTTTCACTTGCGCGCGAAGACAAAGGATCAAGCTTTTAATATTATGAATAAATTTGCGTTAACGGACGATAATTTTATCTTGGCATGGAATGCTTTGACGGAGCAATATGAGAATAAACGGATTTTGGTGAACAACCAAATACAAATTCTATTGAACCAACAGCGAATCTCC
Organism: Epistrophella euchroma; assembly: GCA_947049315.1. Lineage (NCBI taxonomy): Eukaryota > Metazoa > Arthropoda > Insecta > Diptera > Syrphidae > Epistrophella > Epistrophella euchroma. The sequence continues at coordinate 63,445,096 of OX346245.1, forward strand.
GTTGAGTCAGGAAAATCACTAAAAATGTTACAGAGTAATTTTAACGACGCTTTAATAGCGCTTAAGTCTTATAACATAGAAACTCAATCGTGGGACGCGATAATAACTTATTTATGTGCCTCAAGGCTACCTGATATTACTCTTAGTTGGTGGGAACAGTCATTGGACAATCCCGCTGACATCCCAACCTGGGAAAAGATGAATCTTTTTTTAACTAATCGGTATCGGGTACTTGAGAAAGTTTCGGAAATGAAGCAAAATGTTTCAATCGAAAAGGTAGTAAGCAAAACGGTGCAAAGTCAAAATGTTAAAGCTAAACCTGTACGTAACTTTCATTTGAAAATAAATCCCTCGTGTCAAGTATGCAGTGAACAGCATCCTCTTCGACTTTGTCTCACCTTTTTAAAATTGTCTGTTGACGACAGACACCGAATTGTTCGGAAACATAAATTTTGTTTTAACTGTCTTGCTTTGACACATCCAGTTAATCAATGTCAGAGTACCAGTACATGTTTTCGTTGTAGGCGTAAACACCACACGTTATTACATTTTGAAACAAAACAAACTCCCTCATTGCCATCGTCAGTAAGCCTACCATCTTCTTCACATCATAAACCTTCATCATCTGAAATCTCATCTTCCAATCAAATCGAGAACAAGAATATACAGTCCACTCCAACTATCAATCACAATGTCATGTTTTCTAAAACTAATCGTCAAGTTTTACTAGCAACCGCTTTGGTTAAGATTCGCCATCAAGGAACTGAATTTGAGGTTCGAGCTTTGATTGACCAAGGGTCAGAAGTCTCATTCATATCTGAGGATTTCCAGAAACGTCTGGGTCTATCAACAAAAAGCGTTCAAGCTCGAATTTGCGGCATGGGTTCCACTTTCACTGCTTCATCATCCAAACTTTGTACTTTCATTTTAGGTTCCAACATCGACAAAGATTTTAGTATTCAAGTCCAAGCCTTAGTTCTCAAAAAAACTTACTGGTAATTTACCTTCGTTGTCTTTAGATTTTGATAAATCTGCTCACAAGTTCGAATTTACTTTGGCAGATCCCCTATTCTATCAAAGTTCAGGAATCGATGTTCTCACTGGAGCTGATCTCTACCCATCTATAATATTGGAAGGCTTAAAACCAAATGTGTTGAGTACCATTATGGCACAGAATACAGTCTTTGGATTGGTGTTGTTGGGGCCCTTTGAAAACACTCCTGTGGTTTCTGCATTCTCCACTTTTGTGACTTATTCACAAGAATTATCAATGGATCAGACACTTGAAAAATTTTGGAAACTTGAGGAATTGCCTCCAACTTCTACTTTTTCCCCGTCAGAACAATATTGTGAGGACTTGTTTCAAAGCTCGACTTTTCGAGATCCAACTGGCCGCTATGTTGTTAAGTTGCCATTCAAGCAATCATCTAATGAAAACACCATCCAACTAGGCCATTCTCGGTACAATGCAATGAAACAATTTCTTCGTAACGAGAAATCATTAATAGCTAAACCTCTTCTTAAAACTAAATATGACGAAGTTTTGTCAGAGTATCTCACCTTGGGTCATATGTCGCCCACCTCATCTTGTGAAGTAGTTAATGGAAAAAATATTCTTTCATACTACTTACCTCATCACGCCGTTTTGAAGCCGCAAAGTACTACTGCTAAGTTGAGAGTAGTATTTAATGCCTCAAGCTTATCTTCAAACGGCAAAAGTCTTAATGATTTGTTGCATCCTGGTCCTGTTTTACAAACGGACATAACATTTTTAATACTTAACTGGCGCTTTTATAAATACGTTTTTAACGGCGATATTGAAAAAATGTATCGTCAGATACTCGTCCATCCCGATCACTTAGCTTTTCAACGAATTTTATTCCGCTCTGATCCCGATCAGAAAATCAATGATCATCAATTAAACACAGTTACCTTCGGTGTCAACTGTGCCCCCTTTTTGGCAATTCGTACCCTGCATCAATTGGGTAAAGATTTTAAGGTATCTTATCCCCTTGCATCAAAAATTTTGATGAAGGAATTCTATGTTGACGATGCCCTTTCAGGTGCCCACGATCTCGTGTCAGCTCTGGAAGCTCAGAATGAACTTATACTTGCTCTTCAATCTGCCGGTTTTCACTTGAGGAAGTGGACGGCCAATAGCCCAAAGTTGCTCAATCATCTTCCTAGCGATCATCTTCTCAACAAAGATTTCTTAAAACTCGAATGCGATAGTTCTACAAAAACTCTCGGCATTAGATGGAATGCTTCCTCTGATACCTTTTCGTTTGTAATCAACCCTGAAAGTTTTTCGACAGTTCCTATCACTAAACGTTCTGTTTTGTCAACCATAGCCAGACTATATGATCCTTCAGGCTGGCTTGCACCCATAGTGATCTCCGCAAAGATCTTAATGCAAGACATATGGAAAGACAAAACCGGTTGGGACGAAAATCTCTTACCTCGCTCCGAGCAGAATTGGAAATCTTTCCTAGAGAACTTTGTTGAGATACCAACAATCTCCATCCCTCGATGGGTTGAATTTGCACCTTAGACGACATTACAGTTACACGGGTTCTGTGATGCGTCCGAAAAGGCGTACGCTGCTGCTGTTTACGTGCGTGTAAGCCATAAGTCTATAAAAACCTCTTCTCATTTGCTATGGGCAACGACAAAAGTGGCACCTGTGAATTCGATATCTCTTCCTCGTTTGGAACTCCAAGGTGCCTTTCTTCTTTCACGAATGATTCGAATGCTACTCGATCAGTTTCATATGTTTAATGGTATCACTCTGCGGTTGTGGACCGATTCAACCATTGTATTAGCATGGTTAAGCAAACCTCCAAGTACTTGGAAAACTTACGTTGCCAATAGAGTCTCAGAAATTTCTTCAAATGTCAGAGATATCCCATGGAATCATGTATCTTCGTCTGATAATCCGGCTGACTAAGCTACCCGCGGTGTCTCTCCCCAGGAGTTAAAATCAAATCGATTATGGTGGGCTGGACCTGACTGGTTAATAAAATCTGAAGAATGCTGGCCGTCATCTGATGCATCATACCCCCCCGATGAATCAATTTTAGAATTCAAACAATTCAAAGTAAACGTAACACTCTTATCTAACGAATTCGAGGCTGAAATCTTGCGTCGGTTCTCTTCCTGGCATAAGGCCGTTAGAGTACTATGTTATGTGCTTCGGTTCTGTAATTCCACTCGAAAGCAAGGTCGAGAAAAGTACCAGTCGAAAACTCTTCGTCATGATGAAATTCACTTGGCAAAAGAAAAAATGATCCGACTGATTCAAAAACAATATTTTCAACATGATTATGAGGCCCTGATGCAAGGAAAAAAACTTAGATCGAAAAGTCATCTTTTAACACTTACCCCTTATTTGGATTCTAATAAAATAATGCGGTCTCATGGAAGACTCGCTAGTTCTACGCTCTCATACAATGAACGCTTTCCCATTCTACTGCCGTATGACTCCTATTTATCTGAACTCTTAATACTTTATGTTCACCAGTTGTCTTTGCATGGTGAAATCCATTTAATGATTCGAATAGTGCGCTCCGAGTACTGGATACCGAAACTCAGAAATCTTATCAAAAAATGTATTAAAAACTGTAAGCCATGTATTCTTTATAAGAAGTCTGTCCGTACACAAATAATGAGATCTTTGCCCGTTGAAAGAACAACATTAAGCCTACCCTTTACCAATATTGGTATTGATTTTGCTGGCCCGTTTATTATACGAAATTATTATGGTCGACGATGTCGATTAGAAAAAGGTTATGCCTGTTTGTTTATTTGTTTTGCGACCAAAGCAATTCATTTGGAAGCCGTAAGTGAACTTTCCACTCAAGCCTTTCTTGCCTCTTTTAATCGTTTTGTTTCACGGAGGGGTCTGCCAGCCTCCTGGCTCCCCCCACATGGCTGGTCTGTGAGAGGCAGGAGTGAAAAGCTTCAAAATCCATTTTAAAAAAATCGCGGGGAATTCGAAGTTCACATTTGAAGAGTTCACAACTCTTTTAGCGCGCATTGAATCGTGCTTGAATTCACGCCCCATATCTCGCATTAGTGAGAATCCTGAAGATATTGTCCCATTGACGCCTGGTCACTTTTTGAGAGGTGGACCCTTGTTAAGTCCTCCTGAACCCTCAGAATCTCATAAAGATATCCGTCTGCTACAAAGGTGGAACTCACTTAAAATTATTCATCACCAGTTCAGCATACACTGGAAAGAAGAATATTTAAAGGAGCTGATTAACGTTACAAGTAGAAATATCCCCAGAGAGATATTTCTATTGACGATATTGTAGTTTTGAGAAACGAACAACTACCGCCGAATGAGTGGCGTCTTGGTCGAGTTGTAAAAGTATGCCGCGGTCCCGATAACAGAGTTCGCGTCGTCGATGTTCAAACTCAAAATGGAGTTGTTACTCGTTCAATCGCTAAGCTATGCGTTCTACTCTCGGACTAGTAATACTTTTAACTTTATCTTAAAAAAAAAAAAAAAATTACCTACCGTAGATATGTCCGTATAACTTGTCATTTATTTTTTGAGTTCTTAAATAATTTCATTTATCTTTATTATTTTATTACAAAATGCACTAAATGTCAGGTTATACTTCGTAATAATTCCTTATTACATTTGTTTAAATTGTATCTAACTTAAATATTTTGCATCCAAGGTTGCAAGGCGGCCGGAATGTTGAGATCAAATTAATCCAAAACTTGTTAACTTTAACTTAGATGAAAAAATAATTTTATAAACACTGATTAAAAACCATTTGTATTTTCTTTGATGGCATGTTGGTGATTTGTTGGCGTTTGGGAGTTCTTCTTTTCGTTTTATCAATTACATTTAAATATTGCAAGGCGGGCAGTAATGTTCAAGTTCAAATGTAAACAAGTGGAACGAATCCCTCGTGTAAACGACCATCCAATTTCCAAACACACGTACCTTTTCCAAACCCACCCCAAATTTGTTTCGTTACCTCCCGTTCCGAATTGAATATCGCTGCCGCCGTCATTTCCTTTTACATTCGTTCTTCACTCATCGTCGCCACCAGATCTCCACCACCGCCATCACATCAGCTCAAGTAAACTTTTTTTTGAAGTCAATTTTTTACCTAAATTTAATAAAAAATAAAATTGTGTAAAGTACACCTCATCAAAACAAAATTGTTTTCAATTGAGGAACCGAGGAAAACCGTGCTTAATAAGCAAGTCAACACCTTTTTTGATAAAAATAAGAAACAAAATTATTTAAATACACATTTTTTTCAAAGCGCGTTGTTATTTTTTGAAGCAAAATGTGCAAATTAGTAGATCAAATTTAAATTGCAACAAGATTTTAGTTTACATTATGCCACAATTTATTATCGCAATTAATGTACCTATGTCAATTTACTTTCCCGACAAATACTGGCATCAAAAAACACAAGTTTTTTTTTTGATATGAAAGCATGACGCACACATACAAAAAAGAAATATAAAACGTGAGATATTTATTTTTTTAAGGTTGGGCATACTCGTTCTCTTTCAAGATACTTCTATAGGAATACACGCAGTCTGTTAGCAAGAGTTAAGCAGCTTAACAAAGCAGCGTCTGTTATCCCATAAGGAGAATAAATATACTGCTATAAGTATGAAAAGCCTCCCATAACTAGGCCATTTAATGATTTTAACAGTCTGATAACAGTCTTGAAGTTTTCTTCAAGAGGTCATTTAGCGCCCATAAGTAAGTCTCATAAAGCTTTTGGAGCGTCTTATGAGAGCAAAAATGTTACTTGGGTAGGCCACTCTGCTTCTCACGGCCTCATTTCAAAGTAGCAGTGGTAAGCGTTTTAGACTAGTAAGCAGCGATGCCAACTGAGGCTTTTTTATGCCTTGTAGGCATTATTTCACTGCCTGAGGCTTTGAGGCTTATTTTTTTTTTTCAAAGGCTTTTTTTTGAATGCTTGTATGAAACAAACTATATTTTTTTTTAAATTTATTTGTTCTTCTTATAATTTATTTATTAATTTATTGTTTAAAACATTCCAAAACAACCTTGGCCAAAAATAATTTTTATCTATATTACTATTTTCTAAAAGAATGTGTATCCACCTTCAAACTATTCACAATTTTCCAATGAAAGTAAACAAAATTTTTTGCCGGTAGAAGCTATATACTTCGGAGGAAAAGTGGCTGCATTTTTGGAATCTACTTAGAAAGTAGTAATGAGTTTATTAACTATTCTAATTGCCTTTATGCCGACTTTCTTGCAAAAACTGTAAGTGAGTTAAAACTGAATCCATGAGTTACAGAAATGAAACCACAAGCTATATCCGATATGTTTGCGGAATATTTTAAAAGCGCATATGAAGACTCTTTGCTTACAGCTTCTAGCACAATCAATTTTCCAATCACTGAACAATATGCCCACCTTGGTCTCATCAATTGAACTATTTCCGAACCTACTATACTAGGAAATATTTTAAGGCTTGATGATAATCTTAGTCTGGGTCCTGATGGTTTACCATCATTTATACTCAAAAAATGTGCGACACATTTATCAAACCCTTTAGCATTCGACAAGCTTAGTCATAAAGTACTTCTTGGAAAATTGAAGAAGATTGGGCTTAATGACCATTTTATTTCATGGATTTCTTCATATTAGACACTATTGTGTTGTCTTCAAAAATAACCATTCTAGTCAGTTAATTCTGGTGTACCTCAGGGGAGCCGTCTTGGTCCGTTGTTGTTTGTTCTGTTTATAAATGATCTCCTTTCAGTCTTACAAAATTCAATGACATTAATATACGCTGATGACGTGAAATTATTTCGAACAGTAAACTCCTTAACTGATTGCGAACTACTACAAGATGATCTGCGAAGATTATGGGAATGGTGCAAAGTTTTACACGCAAACATAATCTATTTGTGCATAATTATGTGTTAAATTCGTCAAGTCTGGAAAAACTATCTAATTTTTCAGACCTTGGTGTCATTTTAGATCCTAAATTATGTTTTACTCACCACTATAACCACATTATAAAGAAAGCTAATAAAACGCTTGGTTTTATAAAGCAATTCGGTCGCGAATTCCGCGATCCTTATGTCATTAAAAGTCTTTTCGTATCATTTGTCAGATCTGTCCTGTACGGCTGTATAGTTTGGGCCCCATATTACTCGCTTCACATAAATAGATTAGAGGGAGTTCAAAGAAGATTCATGAAGGAAATGGCGATTTTAGAGCCTTCAAAACTCATTAAGAAGCAATCGATTTTCCTCATGTTTTAATTTAAATTTAAATGACTGATTGTCGATTTCATAAAGATTTAAAAGGCTTTTAAATTTTTAAATGACGTATTTTGTATGGAACAAACGTCATTTAAAAATGTAAAAGCCTGTTAAATGGTTAAAAGGGCTTTATGAAATCGGCCATCTAATGTTCCTTAATAAGATGTTTAGTTAAACAAATTAGGAATGGCTCTTTTTTATTGAAAAAAGGCATCTTTTTTTCTCAAGTAAGGCATTATTTTGGCCAAAGTGGTTGGCAGCGCTGCTAGTAAGCCGAATGTTCTAGTACCGAATCTAAATTAAACCAATTTTTGTTTTCTCTTGAGGTGGAATAATAATAACTGGCGAGGGGCTAGTTGACTTTGAAAGTACCTACTTTGCTGGCGCCTTGTAAGAAAACTAAATTGATTTTTCAGGCAGCTAGAATTTTATTTATAATGAGCTTTCGAATTAAAAAAATAAGTAGGGACAGCATTGCCGATGTGGCACGATCGTGCACTTATGGCACCTTTTCATTTAAATGGCACTCAAAGGCATAAATTGGCACTTTAATTTAATTGTAGTTAAATAAAATAATATTGGAATCGATAGCACACATCGAATTTTCTATAAAGTAATAAAATCACTTTAATAGTTAACGAAATAATGAGGACTGCAACTTGCCAACATTTCATGCAACACAAAAATTTCTATTGGTATTTTACAAGTTTTGTATATACCAAGACGTGCAATTAATTAAAATTTATGAAATCAATTATCTACAAAACTTTTTTTCAACAATTTCCGTTAATGTCAGCGGTTGCACTTACAAAATTATTTTCCGGCAACGCTGAGAGTAGGTGCTTAACATATTTTATTTTTATGTTAATATTAAGAAAAGTTTAGTTTCCTACCTTCCTTCCTTTAGTTTCCTATCCTAAAGTTTGTAATTTTTGAATAGCGTTTGAATTCTTTGAGTTTTGTGTTTTGTTTTTATTATTATAGAAATAAAATGCCATCAACCCGCTTTGCAAATTTTACCCAAGGTTCCGAAAATTTTGAGTAGGGAAAATCAAGTCGACGAGAGCTTTGCAAATAATCGTTAGGCCCTTGCTACTAAAAACTTGTTATGCAAGTTTTGCTATGCCATATGATGGTATGTATTTATTTCTGCTTTTTTTCCGTATTCTGTTATTGTTTTATTTATTTTGAAAAATTGTGTCCTCCTTAAGTTTCGAAGAAAGTTCCTAAGTGCAAAATAAAAGCTCTTTTTTAAGCCAGTACTAACTTCGATTGTTGTTGGGGTATCACAATACACTAGGGACTTAACGTATATCCTTTAAGTACAGAACCCAACATTTCCTACATTTTCTATATATTTTAAGCTTTTGTGTGCGTTCAATAGAACTTAAAACAAAGCATGATAAACTTGAATAATATGTTTTCCATTTTTGTATAGTATTATTACGACTTTAACGGCCATATTGTTGGCTTTCTTCAAAGCTAGTTTTGAGCAAAATCTAGTTCTATTGAGGTTTCAAGTTTTAATTTTTTCACTAATTTAATACTTTGACATCTAATTCAAAATAATAATACATAGTTTGACATCTAAATCAAATCAGTAATTTTTTTTGAGAACATAAAAACTTGAAACTCCAATAGAATTAGTTTTTTCAGTAAAACTAGCTTTGAAAAAAGTCAATAATATAGCCGTAAGGGATTCCTTTAATTTCAGCACAGAAAACACCTAGAAAAGAGACTCTGAACAAATAATAAGCAAAATACTCGATAAATAACTTTTATTCCAAAAAAATATTCTCTTGAACAACCGGCCTCGTGGTTTTTTGGTTCTTCTTCTTCTCTAGAATGTTCTCGAACAATCTGACGTTTCGTGATATGAAATGGCTACATCTCTGCTAGAAAGAGATGACTGGTATCCTTTAGAGGCACAAGTGTCACATGCCTTGCCATATAAAGCGACATCTTGACCTGCCTGTTGCGAGTCAGGTTTGGCCACAGGGGCATCTTCGGTGCTGGAAAAGGGCGGCGGTACGCTTGCTTCTTGCACGGCTCAGCTCGACGGGTTGGGGTGGTTCTTGCCCATTTCCAAAAACACTTCCTTCTCAGCGAACAAAATTAATCGTGCCTTTTATCTAAGGAAAGGATAGGAAAATGGATAGGATTGGAACGCAAGGGCTAGGAATATATAAAAAAAAGGAATCGCACAAACATAGTTACCTATGCCACTGCATCTGAGAAAGGATGAGGCTTCAATTCATTCCTAGGTGGGAAACCAATCCTATCTTTATTAAAACTAAAAAAAAACTAAATCTCAAAAACCTAATTTCTAAATGTTATTTTATATATAGACATATAAATATGTAAGCATATATATATATTTATATATATATGTGAAATTATATATATAATTTTTTTTTTTTTACCATAAAACTAAACCTACAACTAAAAACCTATATCTAACAATAAGACCTTTTCTCCACCCAAAAATTAATATCTGCCCCACTGTCACCCAGACACAATGGTTCGTCGAGTCATCTGAAAGCCTTGCCAAATGTTTTAGGCAACCAATTGGCCTGCCTTCCCTTGAGTCAGATAACACAACCTAAGCTATCTCTTGGCCAGAATCTTGGAGATAGCCCCTAAACGTAAAACTCCAGTCACAACCTATATCATTGCAAGCAACGATACAAGTAAAAGTTTTGGTAAGTATGTATGTAATTACATAGATGTAGCGTAGGTACAATATGGTAAGTATGTAAATTAGTGAGTCGGTAAGTATATTTGTAGGTAAGTCTGTAGGTAGGATTTGAGTAAACATGTATAGGTAAGTATTTAGGTAAGTAGTATAGGTAAGTCATTTTTCCCAAAGATGAAATCTTAAAAAATGATCACCGTTCGTAAGTAGTCCTAATCGTCCTTGCCTGTAATGTTAGTGGCGTCCTCGTCATCTTTTCCCCTTTCATCGCCGGCCCAGCCGGCCCTCCACACACCTAGGTTTATGTTTAGTACTCCATGGATAGATCTAATTCACTGTCTCAAAAGGATAACTCCAAGTCGTATCAACCATTCGGATATATTTATTTATAACAATTCAATGCAAAATTTTAAAAATACAAAAGTAATATAAAAAATCAAAAGAAATAAAAAAAAATTAATACGGGTATCAGCAAATTTTGCTGAAATAAAATTTCAAAATTCTAGTTTTCCTTTTTTTTTTTTTTTTTCAATTATTTAAAAAGGATGTTCAATTTTCAAAGAAGAAAAACAAAATCTAGAAAAATAAAATGACTCAGATCTGAAGTATCAAGGTGTAAGCACTTCTTTTCTCTGACTATGCATATATATATAAATTTTATTAGTTAATTAATTAATCGAATTTTTAAAAAACTATTCAGAGACGAGCTCTGAATTTGAGAGGACTTTACTGCTTGTGTGCAACTTAAGAACTAACTGGAACGTCGCAGACGACCAGTGTTTGGAGTATGTAATTATTGCCTACGTTGCTTTTTCTTTGTTCTTCATTATTGCCTACGTGGCTGTTTCTTTGTTCTTTTACAAAGTATTATAATTCTTTGTTTAGTCTGGGCGATTAGATTAGGAATGTATGGAGTTTTAAAATATACGTTTGTCTTTTTTTATAGTTATAATTTATATACTGGATGTGCACCAAGTCTCCTTGATTTGATTCTTACATCAGATTTAAATCTAATTAAATTTTACAATCAAGTTGATATTTCTGGTATTCCATCATATCATGATTTGTTGTTTCTTTGTTTTGATCTGTCTTTTGATTCACAACCTCATCCTTCTGATTTTATCTATCGAGATTTTAATAGAATCAATCACAATGAGTTACATGAAGATGCTGCAAGTATTCCATGGTCTGTTTGCTGGAACGTGGCTGCAGTCACTCAAAAGATTGAAATTTTTCAATCCTTGATTCAGGATCCTTTTAATCGCCATGTTCCTTTGAGAACAAAAAGAATTGAAGACTCTAGGGTACCGTGGTTTTCTAAACAAATAGAGAATATTATCGCAAGAAGAGATAAATTGTACAACAGATGGCGACGAAGTCGCAGTATAGTTAATTGGCAAATATATACTAATTTTAGAAACAAAGTTACTGCTCAGATAAGAAAAGCTAAAGCTAACTACTTCTCAACTAAGCTTAAGCCCAATCAAAGTACTTCTGTCATATGGAGGAATCTTAAATCATTAAGAGTTATTGACAAAACATCTTTCAAATGTGGTCTTGAATCAAATCACCTTAATAAATACTTTCTAAAAACATAATGCTAATGACACTGGAAGCAATGATGAAACATCCTGGAATGTGTTTAATTCTTCAAATAATGATGAATTTCATCCTAATTCTTTTCAATTTTAGTGCGTCTCTGAGTTTGAGACTGTAATCGCAATCAAAAAAGTAAAGTCAAATGCAGTAGGTTATGATGGGGTATCTCTTAAATTCATAAAAATGATTCTACCTCACGTTTATTATACTTTTACCCACATTATAAACTGCTGTATTATGAGATCAGAATTTCCTGCAATATGGAAGTTGGCAAAAGTGATTTCGATACCCAAAAATTCTAACAGAAGTAAACCTGAAGACTACAGACCAATAAGTATTCTGCCATGTCTGTCGAAAGTTTTTGAAATTTTAATGCGTGATCAGATTAATGATCATATTAACCAACATAAATTACTGACTTCCTGTCAGTCCGGTTTCCGTAAAAATCATAGCTGTACAACTGCAATTGTAAAAATTCTTGAAGAATTAAGATGTGAATTTGATAATAATAACATTTCAATTTTGTGCCTACTCGATTTTTCAAAGGCTTTTGATAGTGTTGACCACCAAATTCTTATTAAAAAGCTGAAACAGAATTTTAATTTCTACAAAAACTCATTACTTCTGATTGCTAGCTACTTAAGTGATAGATTTCAACAGGTGTGTACCGACTCTGGTGTGTCCTCATTTTTAAAGGTTCAATGTGGTGTACCTCAGGGGTCTATATTAGGTCCGCTGCTTTTTTCCCTGTTTATTAATGACCTTCCTGTCGTATGTCATAATGCCACAATGGATCTCTATGCTGACGATGCTCAGATTAAGTTCTCTAGACCCATTGGTTTGATCGAAGACTGTGTTGCAAGATTAAATGAAGACTTGGATCGAATATATGCTTGGGCTTACGTTAACAAATTGCTATTAAATCCTCAAAAATCTAAGGGCAAAAATCTAATCGATACTTCTAGTATACCAGCTCTTCTTTTAAATAATAATATTGTACCATATGTAGATGAAGTAAATAATCTTGGAATTATTATCAATCGTAAACTTTCTTGCGAAAATCATATAAACATGGTTGTTAAACGAATCTAAGGTTGCTTACGTCAGCTTTACATCTCTTCCAATGTTATTCCAGTCACAATTAAATTGAAGCTGGTTCGAGCTCTTTTTTTACCTTTTATAAATTACTGCGCAGTCGTTTACTGTAATCCTGATTCAGCTTCTTTTCGAAAGTTAGAACTTGCATTTTAATCCGCAATACGCTTTATATATGGACTTCGTAAATTTGATCACATCTCCATATTTTCTTCTAATATAACAGGATGTTCTCTCAGGCAACATATAAATATTCGAAATTGCTTATTCCTGCATACCATAATTCAGAGTCATCAACCAATTTATCTGTTTGAGAAAATAAAGCTAAGTATAGACAATTGTCAGATCTTACAATATTGTCAGATCTGTCAATGGTCTGACAATAGCGGACAATTAGCTGACAATTGACAAATTTCTTACAATGTAAAATTGTCCGTTCACACGATTGGTAGATTTTGTGCCAAAGTCTGACAATTTAATTGTCAGCTCTTGTCTGACAATTTTCGGACAATTATATATCTGACAATACTGTCAGCTTGAAAATTTTCTGTTCACACGGTTGGCAGACCAATAAAAATTCAAGTCACAATAAAAATTCAATTCAATTGAGGATTTCAAGATCAAACAAACTTTTATAGATTTTCACTTTTTAATGTACGTAGCCACTATCAAGAAGAGGATACTTTCAAAGTGATTTGAAAATCTAGTGTCATGTGGTAATGCCAAAACAATTGGACGAGCAGTTGAAACAATTTAACTACAACTGGAAATCGGGGGCGACGGACGACTTTATACACATACTACGAAGGAGAAATATGCCAGAGGTCGTCAAGACGCGCTACGAAGAACAAAAGTTCATATTCTGTATCAAATTATTAAACAAAAAAAAAGATTTAAATTTTAAATAATTTATTTTTTGAAAGACGCAAGAATGAGAAGATCTTGCAATAATGGAACTTGTTTAGAAGAAAAAATAAACCATTAAGTACCAAAAATTCAGCAGGCTTACTCTAGAGAGCTCGGCTGATTTAGAAAGTGACCTTGAGACTATGTTAGGTCTGAGCGAGTTGGCGGCAGGCTGCCTATTGTTACCAATTGCTTGAGCTGGTTTTTTTTCCAGGTAGTGTCCCTGTCCACCCTCGTTTTGGCATTCTTCAAATTTATTTGATTGCTCGTATAGTTTCTTGGTCATTTCGAAGTCCAATTTTTTTTAACTTGTTGAAATTTGCTGTTCACTTTATTTTCATTGTATTTAATCTTCATTTGAGTAGATATCTTTCAATGGTTTTATTTATTCCGAACAAAATATACAGCACAAGGAATTTAATATAAAAGTGAGTCCAGTTGCCTTATAGATTTCTTTTATTCAGTTGTGGAAAAACTACAAATTTCCTACAAAAATGTTTTTTTTTATCTCTCAACTCGGCTCCAAACGTTTGACATTTCGAACAATGAAAAAATTGTCAGCTATTGTAAGATGTTTTCAATGAAAACATCTGACAATGACCAATGAGTCTGACAATGCCCTAATCGTCTGACAATGACACAAATTGTGCGTTCAGACGATTGTAAGATACCTGACAATTTTTTGTCAGATTGTCATCTGACAATTACCTGACAATGAAGTTTCTGAAAATATTGTCAGACAAAATTGTGTGTACAGACGATTGTAAGATATTTGGGACAGTATTTTTACTGACAGATCTGACAATATTGTAAGATCTGACAATCGTCTGTACTTAGCTTAACTTTTACAAACTCTATTCGAACACGAAATATAATTCTTCCCCGTTTTAACTATTTAAATAGCCAACGACTTTTTTTTGTTCATGCTATAAGATTATGGAATTCACTACCTTTGTCAATTCGTTTAGTTATTTCAAGTAAGAATTTCAAAAAATTATTGTTCACATATAGTCCAGTCAACGAAGGAAAAATAAATGAAATAAATCGTGTAGTCTAGGTTATTTTTTTAAGTGGTAGGGGTGACCCTCAGGTCCAACATACCAAAAGTCCCCAGCCCAGGGCCGCGAGCTTAAGCCTGGAGAGGGGGTTAAAGGTCCCCTTTTTTAGTTTTTCGCGAATATTTCGAAAACCAAGGGCTTAAATGAAAAAGTCTGAACCAAGGAATTAAAGTAAATTAAATTTCCTACAAAAAATGTTATATTTATATTTTCGCTTGGAGCAACACTAAGGAAGATGCGGGGTGGAGAAATGTCAAGTAATCTAAAAAATCGGTCATTAGCCTACAAAATTTAGTGTTTCTAGATCAATTTTATCTAGAAATAACAGAAAAAAAAAGGTATATGTATTCAAAATTATTCCATTGATGATTTGGAAGGGAGTTTATGGGGTTAAAACAGGTGGCGAAGGTTAGAATTTCCTAATTTAATTTATTTGCTACAGTGTTTGAATTCACTATGAAAAATACTGTTTCTTTAAAGGTAAAAAGTATAATGGATTTTTCCAAGTTACTGACCATGACTTTGTAAAATAATTTTCAGACATGTACTAAGAAAAAAATCGTTAAGGATAGGGGGGTCTATGTCCCCTCGTTTATAAGGGAGGGACCATTTTCTAAAGCATTGACGTAAAGTGCATTAATAATTATTTAAAATCAATGGAAGTACCTATAATACAACACTATAGGTTTTTGAAAATCCGAGGACCTATTCTTTTATTTTGTTGCTAAAACAAGTTTTTTTATTAAACTGGTTATAAAAAAATTGAACTTAAATTTAAAGTTTTGAAAAAAAAAATTTATAATGATTTTATTTTCAAAATTTTTTGTAGCTAAGTGCTAAATTTTAGTTCAGTATTTACGGCCGTTGTTAATTCTTAGTCGAACGCTAAAAACTAGATACCTGAAGGTCTTTCAGTTTTTGAAAAAATCAAAAATTATGGAAACTACTACTTTTTTAGAAAATTATTTCTCTTGTAAAACCGTCACTTTGCCAACGAAGGAAAAATCATGTAGTCCAGATTATTTTTTCATAAGTTAGGGGTGATGTTTAGGTATAATATACTGAAAGTCCCCAGTCCAGACCCGCGAGCTTTAGACAGGAGAGGGGTAAAGGTTCTTTAGAAAAAATTTCTAAGGAAGTAGTAGTGTTAGAAATTTTTTCTAAAGAACCTTTACCCCCCTCCTGTCTAAAGCTCGCGGGTCTGGACTGGGGACTTTCAGTATATTATACCTAAACATCACCCCTAACTTATGAAAACATAATCATTATAAATTTTTTTTTTCAAAACTTTAAATTTAAGTTCAATTTTTTTATAACCAGTTTAATAAAAAAACTTGTTTTAGCAACAAAATAAAAGAATAGGTCCTCGGATTTTCAAAAACCTATAGTGTTGTATTATAGGTACTTCCATTGATTTTAAATAATTATTAATGCACTTTACGTCAATGCTTTAGAAAATGGTCCCTCCCTTATAAACGAGGGGACATAGACCCCCCTATCCTAAACGATTTTTTTCTTAGTACATGTCTGAAAATTATTTTACAAAGTCATGGTCAGTAACTTGGAAAAATCCATTATACTTTTTACCTTTAAAGAAACAGTATTTTTCATAGTGAATTCAAACACTGTAGCAAATAAATTAAATTAGGAAATTCTAACCTTCGCCACCTGTTTTAACCCCATAAACTCCCTTCCAAATCATCAATGGAATAATTTTGAATACATATACTTATTTTTTTCTGTTATTTCTAAATAAAATTTATCTAGAAACACTAAATTTTGTAGGCTAATGACCGATTTTTTAGATTTCTTGACATTTCTCCACCCCGCATCTTCCTTAGTGTTGCTCCAAGCGAAAATATAAATATAACATTTTTTGTAGGAAATTTAATTTACTTTAATTCCTTGGTTCAGACTTTTTCATTTAAGCCCTTGGTTTTCGAAATATTCGCGAAAAACTAAAAAAGGGGACCTTTAACCCCCTCTCCAGGCTTAAGCTCGCGGCCCTGGGCTGGGGACTTTTGGTATGTTGGACCTGAGGGTCACCCCTACCACTTAAAAAAATAACCTAGACTACACGATTTATTTCATTTATTTTATGATTTTAGGTCTTCGTTGACTGGACTAATATGTTATAAGTAATCCAATGAATAACTTATTTAATTGAAATCCGCATAATGTACTCTTCTACAATAATTCAAAATTTTTGTGAATATCTAAACATTTTGTTTCAAAATTACTAAATTTTTTAATATTTTATAATGTGTAGGTACAAATTAAAAGAATTTAATTCTTAATGTACTCCCCATGTTTATATTTTTGAATAAATAAAATAAATAAAAAAAATATATATATAAGTTTATATAAAAAAATATTTTTTTGTATGTGTAAGACTTACTATTTTATTGTAATTTACTTCCGTTTGTTGTCCTTTGATATTCTGCCGGCAGTAGCTCTCAGGTACATCAGGATACTTTATTCCTTTCTTATTTATGATTCACTCTCAAATCAATTATATATATAAGCTGCGAGAGTCCAGAGACAAACACTTAACACTTTTCACTTTGCACCTTTTCTGTTCTTCTTTTCCTTTCTTCTTGCTATCATTTAATATCAAATAATGCACTGTAACTTTTTTTATTATTAATTTCTTTTCTTTCTTTTACAAGTTTTACTTTACGTTAATAAAAAAAACTAAAAAAAAATCAATTAAGAGGTAAATAATAAAAACATTAAATTAAAATTCATCAAAAAATTCATTACCAAATAGCAACTTATCAAAAGGTATTCAAAAAAAAATTTTAAGTTTGGTCCAGAAGGGACAACAAAAAAAAATTAAACAGCAACCAGGTGCGACCACTATGGGAACCCTTAAATTCACTCCTTTGTTGTTTTTTAGTTATAAGGGGTATAGGCTATTTCCCCGCAGACCACCGAATCACTAATCCTGGCTTTCAGCTCCACTTTAATTATTAAATTATATCTTCCACCCTCTGTCGGCGATCTTCGATTTGCCGTCGGAAAAAAAACCAATAAAAGGAAAACTTCAGCAGAGGCTCAAATCGACTGCCTCTATTGTTGCGTAGCCTTTTAATTGCGGATATATGTATATATATTTGCTTTTATACGTATATATATATATGTATATATATATAGATATAGGCTACCCTTGAGGCAAGAATGACTACCCTGACCTGAACCTGAACCTGGGAAGGTGGAAAGGTTTTAGGTTCAATTTGTGCATTGTAAAACGCTTAATAAGATCCTACCTCTGCGATATGGAAAAGAAGTCTCCAATTTTCCTATGGCAATCTCGACTTTACCACTATGCTTCCTTGGTTGATTTTTAAACAGGAATCCAATCTAAATTTTCATAAAAGATCTTTTCTGAGAAACTTATGTTCACTTATTTTTAATCTTCACTATTTCTCACCTTTTTAAATATTATTTCCTATTTTGCGAAATACTTATGATGTTCGGTTTTATATTCTAAGACTATATATATGTCAATTCACTTTCTCCGCAAGCAAACACAAAAGAATTAAAGTTCGAGAAAATTTACAACAACAAAATTTTCTATATTGCGGTATAAGAACGGCAACTCTTCTTCGTGATATTTTATTCTTAGCTCTTTACAGACCGAATGCAGATTTTGAATTGCATAAACGTCGGTTATTGACCTGTGGCCCAGTTTCTATACTTTTCTTATGTAATCTCAGATTTCTACAGATTGTAAGTCAAATTTGTTCCCCTATCACAAACACCTGCTCAATAGAAGTCTGCACTATCTATTTGACTCTATGTCAGTGTTGTAGCTCTTAGTGTAAATGTATGGGTGTGTAGTGTGTGCTCGCGAAATTTTGTTGCAGCAACAAACTTAAAAGGAATAATAAATAATAATAATAAATAGTACTAAATAGTTCTATAATATCAATCAATTCCTAAAATATACTAATTTGTTTCTCAATATAACTAACTTGGAATACCTAAGAACTACTAATATTGCACTATTTCTTAATACTAATAAAGCTTTTACCATCTTTTGAACTCAACCGATCACATCAAAAGTTCAAATTGTGAACTTTTAACTTGAACTTCCGGCAAGTTCAAGTTTGCGACGCCATCGCTATTCAGCACTTTGTATACTTGGCAACGCCCCCTTTTTCGGAACATTTGCCTATCAAGTGCCAGCAGTCACTTTGACTTTACCTTTCATTCATTGTAAGTTTTGTTTTTGTTACTGACACAAACCCCCATTTCCTAAATAATAAATAATAAAAAAAAAAACGTGAAAACCATAAAAAAAAGGATAATTAATAAGAAAACACAAAGAACGCAAAATAAGATGGATTTCCCAATAGGAGGACATTCTTTTCCCATTACATGGCCAACAGGACCAGGAACTTTGAACTGCCAGAGGGTAAATAATGTATTTGTCAATAGAGATTGATTACGTCGTAGATCTACCTGTTATAGGGTATTTCAAGTCCGGAATCAAACTCTAGTGACAAACACTCATTCTTTCTATTAATTCCTTTCTTTTTTTTTCTTTTCAGGTAATTTTGGCTGACACAGAACGGGGATCATATATTTAAAGGCTGGAAACAGTTCCCAGGTTCTTTTGTCGCGTTCGGGAGTTTTTTTTTTTTTTTTTTTTGTTTATGTTTGGTTTCTGTTCGTTTTAACTAGGATATTTTAAATAAAACAAAATGCATATCATTACACATCGACTATTAAATCGACTATTATTGTTCTGTTTTGTATCTGTTTGTGTGTTGCTTTTTTTTTCTTTAGCGGAGGTTGAGGCAGGTCACGGTCGGCTACGTCACATGCCCCGACCCAGTAAAAAAGTTTTCGTACTTTATCCAGCGTTTTTTTAGACCCAAAATGTCCACTAAAAGGAGTGTTATGAAACATTTCAAACACGGTAGCTATCTGGCTCTTGGGTACCACAACTAGCAGCCGTTCAGTCTCACGACGCAAAGTGGTTACCCATTTTCTACAAAGGACGTCATTTTTCATTACCAGTGCGGAAAATTCACCATGACGATCGGAGAAGCCCATGGGCTAGACGATGGCTCTATAATATCTCGCTTGAGCATGTCTTCAATAATTTGTCGAGACTCTTCATGCTTTGCTATCGGGAGGCGTCGTGGTGGTTGTTTTATAGGCTTAGCAGAACCTACGTTGATTGTGTGTTGAACAAGTTTAGTTCGCCCCAAGTCATCAGGGCCTCCCGAGAAGATGTCACCAAATTCGATTAGAAGAAACCTCAGGGCTTCCGACTGCGATGCTGAAAGGTCCTTCCGCGAATCTTCCTAAAGCTCACTTAAATGCAGAGGCATGGGTTTATCAACCATATAGCCAGAATCCATGCAGGCGGCTTCCTCGAATGTAGCAATTCTCGTTTGAGATGGAAGGGTCACAACGTGATCAGCTATATTGGCAAGTCGAACCAGAATGTTACCTCATCATGCGCTCATCAGTTAACGGGATTTTTTCGCCTCTGACGCACAAAACATTTGATGAGAAATCTAAAGTGCCTTTGGACGGTCTCACGACGTTTAAATTTCCCCAGTTGCAAAGTAGTCCGCCAATCATGTGAAACTTGAAGAGTATTGCCACATAACGTCTTTATAATTGCTTTGCTGGAATGCAAATTGGTACCATTCGGGATTATATCTCGACTCACTATAGTTGTCGATGAGCCAGTGTCAATCAACATTTTACAATTGACATTACCAACAAAAACAGGCACAAGGAGTCCACCGGACTGATCATTGGAGTAGATACGGGATATTTGAGGACTTTTATCTTGAGTCAACGGCTGCCTCCCGACGCTGACCCCCCTGAGTTTTCCGAAGCTATTTGCCTGTTATTCGAAGACGTATCGCCAGTGTTGTGAAAGTTTTCTCTACGGTGATGCGGTCTCCCATCTTCAACTGCTGCAGTGCGAGTTAAATGACTCGTTTGAGTGGAGATATGTGCAGCTTCGATGATGGAGATGGCTTTACTGAGTGCATCAGCTAAAGTTGTTGGATTGGTTAATCGAACAGCATCTTGTATAGAGCGGTCAGATATTCCGTCAAGAAATTGGATCAATGATATTCGTTCCTGGGCTTCATGTGGGCAATCATTAAAAACAATTCGAGTTAGCCTTTGGATATCACACCCGAAAGCACACAAATCTTCCTTGTAACGCTGCCGTCTGCTTCTGAACGTTGCGTGGGTAATATAAGCCTGCTGGGAAAGAAATCTTAGCTCTAAAGCAGACGTGAGCTTAATATAATCACCACGATCACTGGCACTGAGGAGATTGGAAATAATAGAAACAGCTTCTCCTCGAAGCATAGAAGCTAGAACTCGCGCTTTTTGCTGGCTGTCCCAATGGTTGGCTTCGGAGACTATCTCGAACTTGAGGCGGTAATCACGCCAATTAGCTGCATTGCTGTCGAAGGGCTGAGGCTTTATTTTGCAGCGACTTGTAGCGACTGTTGGCGCACCGTCGGTATTTTCGTTTGCTTTATTGTCCTTTTTTGCTGTTGCAGGTATAGATGGATTTTCTGGAGTTGAACTTTGAAAAACCTTTTCAACGAAAGTTGTGGCTCCTAAAGTTCGCATTTCAAAAAGTTGCTTTTGTTGTTCATTTTTCAACTCGGTTATTTCAGCGCTCTGCTTATTCACGCTCTCCGTAAGAAAAGTTAATTTAGCGAGAATTTCATCGAGCTGCGGTGAAGGTTCTGGTGCCATCTTCTCGAACAATCTGACATTTCGTGATATGAAATGGCTACATCTCTGCTAGAAAGAGATGACTGGTATCCTTCGTCGGAGTGTATTCAGAGAGTAGATAACGTTACAGTATCTATACAAAAGTCTATTCTAGGAAAATCGCATTTACGCCTTTTTCAAAATGGCGGCCAACACAAAAAATGTTTTTCAGCCCCGCAAATCAAGATTTACCTTTGTCTCGTTTACCCGAGAAAATCTGACAAAACAAATTACTATGTAACCCATCCAATTAATAGAGACATTTTACGCTACAAAAGGTGGGATAGTTCAAAATTTTTGATGTTATAAAATCTGGTTGATAGATGAAAATTACTTATCACGAAAAAAACCACTACAAGCTGGCATTTTTTTAAGACTTTGGCCCTGGCCTATAACTTCTTTCTGGTGTACTTTTAGAAAACAGAATTTTTCGTAGAAGAACATATCAGAAGCAAACGTATTATTTTTTGTTTATTTTTTAGTGAATAAAATCTAAATTAAAGTTTTTTTGTAAACCTTAGTATGCTGCACATTATATTTTTCTAGAGGAAGAAGAAGAACAAGAAGAAGAAGAAGAAGAAGAAGAAGAAGAAGAAGAAGAAGAAGAAGAAGAAGAAGAAGAAGAAGAAGAAGAAGAAGAAGAAGAAGAAGAAGAAGAAGAAGAAGAAGAAGAAGAAGAAGAAGAAGAAGAAGAAGAAGAAGGTTTTAGTTCCCAAGTAGTAGCCTGTCTTAGCTTAGGGAGTTCTTTTCAGATTTGTAGTCTTTTGGCCTCCTATTGTTTTTTGATTTTATTTTTAATCACGTTTTCTCTAATTCCGCAATAGGGCTCTGGAGCCAGAAGGGGTGTTTTTGCACCCGTTTTTGCTAAGCAGTCTGCCTTTTCATTACCTTGGACACCAACATGGCCTGGTACCCAATGGAGTGTTACATTGTTGATTTTGCTCAGTTCGTTTAGTCTGCACACACAGTCCCATACTAGTTTAGAACTAATGGTGTATGAGCTCAGTGCTTTAAGTGCAGCCTGGCTGTCTGACATAATGGCAACATTTTGGTTACGGTAGTTTCTTTCGAGATTTTGTTCTGCACATTTGCCTATGGCATTGCCTTCCGTTTGGAAAATTCTAGATAACTGCCCTATCGGTAAGGAAAGTTTGGTTCTTGGCCCAAAGATTCCTGCGCCAGTCCCTACAGTTGTTCTCGATCCATCAGTGTACCACTTGATGGCATTAGCTTTAAGAGTGTAGTTGACTGATTCCCCTACCCACTCTTTTTTGCAACTTAGCTCAGTTTGGAAGTTTTTCTCGAAATTATATTTTTTAATCATACCATCTCTTGAAATGTCAAGAAGGTTTGTTACTGTGGACTTACAGATCGAAATTCTTTCCATATGACTTCACATTTTCCCGTCCGGGTAACCACCTTAGCGAATCTAATGATGGCTCTCATAGCAGCACTTTCTTATGACCACATGTAATGGGGTCAAGTCAAGGATTACCCCCATTGCTGCTGTAGGGCATGTCCTCATTGCTCCAGTAATGCATTAGCATGCGAGCCTTTGTACTTTTTCTAGACATTTCCTAGTTGTGATTAGTTCGGGTCTTTAATGCCATGCAACCGCACCATAGGTAATGATGGGTCTTATGGCTTGAACAAATTCACTTGGCCAACGGTCGGTTGCGCAGAGAGAGGATTTAAGAGAACAAAAATGGTGCGCAAGATATTTAATGAGTAAAGATTTTTCTTCCTGGGGCGATGTGTTTCTACTTTTTTTATGGCGTTAGTGTTTATTTGATATATTTTTTGACCTGTGGGGTTTTGGGAAAACATTAATAGATCAGTGTTTACGAGTTTTAACAATTTTTACCTACGAGTTTGTAAGAATGAATCTTTTCATCAGAGGTAATTTACCTATTTAAATGATATTTGCTTTGGTTTGGAACTTAAGCCAGGTACGCAGTTCAAGCTAAACTAAATTTTATCCCTACAATTCTTATCTCTACAATCGTTTGCTAAGAGTACAAATGTCAAAATGTATCTGTGAAAGAATGCGTTGAGCATTATTTCGCTTGCTAAATTAAGTGGAGACTTTTTGAATTTAGCGCGTGAACTGCGTACTGCCTAGCTAAATATCCTCGCTAAAATTTATCTTTGGAGGAAATTTGTATGGAAGATAAATTTTAGCGCGATCTGCGTACTAGGCTTTAGTTTTAAAAAAACAACCAGGTGTTATACAACGATATACATTTAAAAGAAATTTTAATGTATCCATTTAGAAAAGGAAAACTTATTGGAAGCCAGACGCGTAAGATAGTTGTTAAGGTATATAATGACAGACTGGAAGCAACCAAGAATTTGTTCTTGAAAATCTTGTGAGTTACGCAACCACGGATACCGTGGAAATTACTGGAATTTCTGAACGATCAACCAGAAGAAATACGAAGAGACAGGAGTTGTGAAATCACAAAATAAAAAAGTACCACATACGAAGTGGAAAACCGGACTAGACGAATTTGACATAGCAGCTATTCGGCGAATAATGCACAACTTCCACTAGGAGAAAAAAATGATATCCTTAAAAATGTTGAGAGAACGAGTCCAGGAAGATCTGGAGCTTAACTTAAGGAATCTTCTTTGTGAAAGAAATGATATTAAACTCATGCGAGTGAAGTATCTGAGAAAAATCCAGGAGTACAGAAGAAGAGGATATGACATCATTTATTTCGACGAAAGCTATATTCAAAGCTCACATACAAGGCCAAGAGCTTGGGAGGTGGTGAAAAAGGTTTCGTGAAAACGCCTTACTTTTATTCAAATCTGGAACGAAAACGGGAGACTATCACGACGACATGAACTTTAAAAATTTCTGCAAATGGATGCAAGAACAAGTTTTGAATAACTTGGAGGAACCATCAGTTATTGTAATGGACAGCGCCTCGTACCACAATAAATTAGAAGAAAAACAAATTACTTCTGCTAGCAAAAAACCGAGATGTTGCAATGGCTAACCGAAAACAATACTCCGCATACTATATACAGATGGTGAAACTTGAACTATATGAGGTAATAAAAGGACACCGAGCTATACACAACCCGAAGCATAAGATTGACGATATCATTCAGGGCATGGGACATGAGGTTTACCACCCTATCATCCAGACCTCAATCCCATTGAAAATATTTGGGCAACTGTCAAGGCAAGAGTAGGCTCACGAAACACAACATTCAAGTTATTAGATGTTCAAAAATTAGCAGAGGAAGAATTTTCAAAAACAACGGCTGAAGTTTGGCGAAAAGTGTGTGAAAAAGCCATAAGAACTGAGAAAGAATACCTTTCTCACGATTTGATGTGGGACACAATTTCGGATTCAATTATAATTAATCCACGTGACGATTCTTCAGCCGACTGTGGCATCGTTAACGCCAGTTATAAGTTGGTGAACAAAAATAAGATCATTACTGATTCTCCTCTGAGACAAAGGTTGAATCTGAAGAGGTTTCATCCGATGTTCATAGGGAGGAAGGTTATAAGAATCGGACCATTGTAACCCTTTCAGAGCAAAACGAATAAAATTACGCTGTACGGCTTCTAACCTATTTTTATGGGTTTCGTAAAAAGGATTCCATACCTGGTAAGCGTACACAAGATGAGGGCGCACTAAGCTTTTGTAGAGAGCGAGTTTAAAATAGGGATCCTGAAATTCTTTAGACCATCTTTTAATAAACCATAACATAGAACTGGCTTTGTTGACTATTATTGATATGCTCTGTAAAATCGAGATTAGAGGTAAAGTAAACTTCAAGGTCTCTAAAACTATGAACAGGGCGTAAATTGTGCTGCGATATTTTATAATCAATGAAACAAGGATTTTGTTTTTTTTTTTGAAAAAGTCATTGCTTGGCCAATGACACCAAATCACAAAACTGTTTATATCCTCTTGTAGAAGTGAACGATCATTGGTAGTCTTCATGTCAGCCGCAAAATTTAAAATTTCACTATAACTTATACAGAGGGGTACATCATTAAACATTAATAGCTTAAATAAAATGAAAAGGCCTTAAGTGGCTACCTTGAGGAACTCCCGATTTAGCAATGAAAGGGCTAGAGAAAGAGCTTCGGAGTTTAACCTGGGGAAAATTGGACCAACAACTTATCAATCAACACTTATCAAATTATAATAAACCGTGGTACGATTTTGCTATGGCGGGATGAGACACTGTCCGCGGAAATAATTTGTATTGACCTTAAATCGGACACAAGCTTCATATGCATTATGTGCGGGGAAATTATATCAACCCAAGCTACAGAATCTTAAGAGAATTTGTGATTAGTTGTTCAGTGATTAGTGATAAGTTGTTGGTGCAATAGGTGGTAAGATATATTTTGGAGGTATGACGAAATCCACGTGATGAGCCTAGGGGGTAAACCCAAACATTTTCAATTTAAACAAGATGATTTCATGAGAGAGTTGATCAAAAGCCTTATTCTACGTTTTCACCGCAAATTAATCTCGTTTAGATTTGATAAAACGCAGTTAAGCATTTATGCATAAAAGCAAGTGAATTTGTTACCGTGGATCACTTTTTCATGAAACTATGTTGTTGATTGCAAGGGATATTTTTGCAGTCGAATGTCAAACTATCACACAACCTGCTCAAAAAGCTTGGGAATGCATTGAAGCTTGGAGATTGGCCTATAAGTATGTACATAGTCAGATTTATCCCCCTTTTTTTAAGACTTGTGTGATAAAAGCATTTTTCCAAATACCTGGAAAGGTAAATAATTGAAGAAGACGAGAGGCCAATATGGACTTAAATTTTTTTAGACTTATAGGAGTAATCGTCATGCAATAAGGAAATATAATGTAACACTTTGTCTATCGTAATTGGAATATTATTAAAGGTCATGTAAGTAATGAAAAAATCCTCGTCTACTATAGTAGGAATATCAATGAACCATGGACGAAAGTTGTTTGCAAAAGCTTTACAAATTTCCGGGGCACTATTTAAAATATTATTGTTCATACTTAAATGAACATAAACCTCAAATGTGTTCAGCTGCGCGTTATCACAAGAATAATATGCAAATACAGTCCACTCGAAAATAGTCTTGTGGTAGCGCACAGCAGGACACCTAGCACAAGTAGATAAGATAGGAAATGTGAGCACATAAATGCCTGTAGCTTGGGTTCAGGATTTGTGTGTGTTTTCCTTTTCTTATCTTATTTTTATAAATAGATTAGATACAAAAATACTCTGTATATAAACGTAAGTTAAGTATGAAAATAGTTGAGTAGGAATAAAGATCTTGTTGAAATTTAAACATCTTTTTTTTGTGCTCCGTAGCTTTAAATTTTCCCCCACCAGCGGTAAGGAACTTATCAACATTTGGTCCATCGAGCCATAGATATTGAGCTCAAGCAATTAAAAATAAAAGACTTAGAAAATAATCCAAGCAATATAAAATAATCCAAGCAATATATAAACAACTTTTTTTTGGTTCTACGAAAATAGATTTTTCTTAAGTTTTCCCCCACCAGTGGTAAGAGACTTAGAAAAAGAGGAACCTTAAATAAAAAGCGTAGTCAGACCTTAAATACTGGCAAGTGTAAAACGTGAACGTTTTTTAAAAAGTGTTAAAAAAAAGAAAAAATTCATTCATTTCTCCAGGAAAATTTGTCGGAGAAAAATTAAGAACATTTTTTTGGCGATCAACAAGTTGTGAGTCAAGGCACAGCTATGTAGGTCAACCTGGCGACCAAATCAAAAACACCTCCAACAAAGCAGTTCAAAAAATTGTGCCGAATCGAAGTCAACATGGGTATCAACAGAGTAAAAAATATATGGACATGTTAGAAAAGGTTCAGCAAGCAAGGCGAGGAACTCGTGAAAACATTTGGAAAAATGCAGAAAGAAGTGGATGCCAATCATAATAAATTGACGACTGATGGCATTGGCGAAAAGGATTACTTCAAGAAAAATTTCTATGAAACTATAGTAGACAAAATTAAAGAGATAGTTCTTAAGCTTAACCAAAGTCTTTCTGGGGAAAATTAAAATCAAAAAGAAGACCCAAAAAACAAGTCTGTTGAAAAAGAACCCTTGCAAAGAGAAAAAACCTATACAACGCTGGATCGTTATATCAATAAATTTAAAAGGAAAGTAGACATGCTTGGAAGAAAAATTGCTGATCTTCGCGAACGGATACATAATGCTCCTAGTTAAGCTAAGTACAGACGATTGTCAGATTTTACAATATTGTCAGATCCGTAAATGGTCTGACAATAGCGGACAATTAGCTGACAATTGAAAAATTTCGTACAATGTAAAATTGTCCGTTCACACGATTGGTAGATTTTGTGCCAAAGTCTGACAATTTAATTGTCTGACAATTTTCGGACAATTACATATCTGACAAAATTGTCAGCTTGAAAATTTTCTGTTCACACGGTTGGCAGATCAATAAAAATTCAAGTCACAATAAAAATTCAATTCAATTGAGGATTTCAAGATCAAAATCTTTTATAGAATTTCACTTTTTGAAAATCTGAATCCGTATAGTGGCTACATCAAGAAGAGGATACTTTCAAAGTGATTTGAAAATCTAGCGTCATCGTGGTAATGCCAAAACAATTTGACGAGCATTTGAAACAGTTTAACTACATTTGGACATCGACGGCAACGGACGACTTTACACACTACGAAGGAGAAATATGCCAGAGGTCGTCAAAACGTGCTACGAAGAACAAAAGTCTGTATTCGATTTATATAAAAGAATTTAAATCATTTATTTTTGAAAGACTTGCAAGAATGAGAAGATTTTGCAATAATTGAACTGATCAAAAAATAAACCTTTGCGTTCAAAAAGTTCAGCAGGCTTGCTCCCAGAGAGCTCGGCTGATTTAGAAAGTGACTTTGAAATCTGAGCGAGTTGGCGGCAGGCTGGCTGTTGTTACCAATCGCTTGAGCTGGTTTTTTTCCAGGAAGTGTCCCTGACCACCCTCAATTTGCATTCTTCAAATTTATTTGATTGCTCGTATAGTTTCTTGGCCATTTTGAAGTCCAATTTTTTTAACTTGTTGGAATTTGCTGTTCACTTCATTTTCATGGTATTTAATCTTCATTTGAGTAGATACTTTCAATGGTTTTATTTATATGAGCACAAGAAATTTAATATAAAAGTGAGTCTAGTTGAATCATAGATTCCTTTTATTCAGTTGTGGAAAAACTACCAATTTCCTACAAAAAAGTTTTTTTTTATCTCTCAACTCGGCTGCAACCGTTTGACATTTCGAACAATGAAAAAATTGTCAGCAATTGAGAACTTCCACCAAACGTCAAAAATTCTAGATGGGGGGAAAACAAACACACTATTAAAGGCGCGAACAGTATCGGTGTGTATTTCTATTTGTTTGTATTGTTGTTTTCCTCCTATCTAGAGCTTCTTTTCGATTACAGAACTGTCAAAATTAGAAAGAGAAAAGACAGAGTCAGATTCTGGAAAAGCCCAATTGTAAGATGTTTTCAATGAAAACATCTGACAATGACCAATGAGTCTGACAATGTCCTAATCGTCTAATAATGACACAAATTGTGCGTTCAGACGATTGTAAGATACCTGACAATTTTTTGTCAGATTGTCATCTGACAATTACCTGACAATGACGTTCCTGACAATATTGTCAGACAAAATTGTGTGTTCAGACGATTTTAAGACATTTGAGACAGTATTTTTACTGACAGATCTGACAATCGTCTGTACTTAGCTTTATACTCAGATAGGCGCACTGCGAAAATCCAGAGAAGAATACGTACGATTCATGTATGCATGTCGTTGGAATAGAAATCGCTCATTTTTCAGACTTTGTTTCCTCCGGAAAAAGGTGACTCAAAGACTTTTAGGTGACACTTCGAAACAAATATTATCGAAACGTCATAATATAGTGTGTTGCCTACCTATCAAGCTATAAACTGTGAAAATCTATTGAAGGATGGCTCCGATTTCAATGGATCGATTCTGATAGTAAAAAATGGCTTTTATTGCATGCATTAGGCCCTGTTTATATAATGGGAAGCATGAGTACTGATTGGCAAGTTTCATCGTGTTTACATTAAAAACTTTGATTCGCCTCAAAATACATTGAAAGAAAAAACAAAAATTTTATAACTTCAATGTTTGTAACAACAACAAAAGACAAAACAGACTCACGAGTCTGTTCTATACATTTTCTTCGTGCTTCACACAAGAATCCACACCTCGCATTTTTCTTACCAACAAACTGCTGAGCTACCGTACTCTATCTTTTCAATCTGAACACGCGAAAGAAACCAGGACTGAGGATGAGACCAACCGAGACCGATACCGAGACGAGACTGAAGTTTTTCGATTTTGACAAGACCGAGACTAGACTCACAAAAGTCTTGCCTGGTTTCGTCTCGTTGCCAGCCCTAATTTCGAAGACCTTCCTAAATTAAGAGATAGCTTAAAAAATGAGGAGCCAAAAAATACTTACCGTGCCAATTTGGAATTAGAGAAACTGAAAATCCCTGCGTTCTATGGCGAATAAAAGAATGGGCAACATTCCACAACTTATTCCAAGACATGGTGCACAACAACATAAAAGTACCAAATGCGGAAAAGATGCTACGATTACGCCTATGTCTAAAGGGTCAAGCAGCACGACTGATTCAACATCTTCAAATTTCAAGTGACGAAGCAGCATGGTTTTTGATAAAGCAGTAGTGGCAAAGCAGAAAGCGTAAGCTTCTCGATACCACAAATGATTGTCTTAATGCCATAAAATCTTTGAACATGCAAATACATGAGGCAGATCCATTCATTGCCCGTATTATTGTTCGAAAATTAGACAAAGATGGTCTCAAATTATATGAGCAGACCATAAGGAAGTCCAAAGAAGTTCAGACATTATCTGACATAATGGATTTCTTGGACCAGCAGTACCAGACACTGAAGGCAGTTGCTGAAAAAGAACAGTCATTTAAAAGTTATAAGCGGCTAACATACAAGGTACATCATATTAACGATAAAAGTAAGCAAGTGTGCAATTATTGCAAATTTAATAATCACACAACCGATGAGTGCCGAAAATTTAGGGCAATCAGCCCTGAAACTCGAAGAAGCTATGCAAAGGACCAGAAAATTTGCTACAAATGCCTCAACCATAAATGGGGAGATGTTTTTCATAATCAAGCTGTAAACTGCAATTTGCAAAAAGACGGTCATCATGAGCAAGAGACCTTAAAGGCAAAGACAACAGTCTTTCTTGCAACGGCACAAATTAAAGCCAAGGCGTCAAATGGGGAGTACGTGTCGATAAGAGCACTCATCGATCAAGGTTCGCAAATAACATCGATATCAGAAGAAGCAGTAAAGATTTTAGGCATTGCTCGCATCAAAAATAAGATAAATATACAAGTTAATATTAACACCAGGTAAATTGCTTTCGACACCACTAAAATATAAAATCTTTTTCGATTTGACATTCAATGCATTTCCCATAAGAGAACACGAAAAAATGGTCTGGAAAACATTAATTTTACTAATTCATTTTATATGAACGGGTATCGGTATTTTAATTGCAATGTAATAATAAAACATGTGAGTCGAGCTTAAAATATATCGAAACTAAAAACTAGAATGGTTTAATTTATAGATAAAAAGTGTAAACAAATCATCCTCACAATGATAACCAACAACAACGATACCCAGTTAACCCCCAGTTTAGACAAGCGAGTAGAACTAGTAGGATTTGTATCGTAGTGTTAGTTGTGTAAATGTATGTGTAACTGCGCGTTCGATCAACTAGTAAGATATTTATAATTAATTTCATAAAACTTCAAACGTAAAAAAAAAGTAAAATGTTGAAACGCGAAGATATTCGAAAAAAAATTAAAAAAATTCTACTAATCAAAGAATTGGAAGAAGCTGAAAAAGAAAATATAAAAATAAAAAGAAGGAGAACAATGTGGATAAATCCTTTTTTGAATGTTATAATTTCGAAACGACAAATTAAAACCGTAAATCTGCCAAAAATATATTTCAAACGAAAAACATTCCTACGATTGAAACAGAAAACAAATATTGCACAAGTGTAAAAGGGAAAATAATACACAAACGTCAAATCACTAGCAGCCTAACTAGCAACCAACTCGCAAGTAAAAATATTATGCTATTTAAGCTACTAGTCGGGTATCTCGTATACAGATACACTAACACACATAAAGGCTACTAGTTCTACTCGCCTGTCTAAACTGGGGGTAAGGAAAAAGCAAGTTGCCAGTTTTATTTAAAATATGTTTTGTTTTTATTTTGTGCTGTGTAAAATGAGTTTGATAATTTTAAAGAAATTTTGCCCATAATTATGAAAATACATGAAATTATGGTGAAAGGTTTTTGTTTTTTTTTTAACAGATAATGCCGAAAAATATTTTTTACCTTGTTTTGTACTTTTTTACAAAATTTAATTTGAATGCTAATAAAGGCTCCCAAATGCAAAAATAGAATACAAAATTTAGCAAGAATGATAACAAAATTTTAAGTGAATTATAAATGTGTGTCCTTAACAAGCTGTTCCAATCCTGTCTTTGAAAATTTACCGCATCTATTAATTATTTAAGTTCATCCCTTTTGGAAAACAACAACAAAAATACACGTTTGTTTACATTTTGTATGCGCAAAATAAAGCAAATAAGAAGTTTAATTCGGTATATATTCTTTTTGATTAACAAACTAGAATACATTGTCAATCTATTGTAATTATAATATGAGTACCCTTTCATATAAAATTAAATATTTAAAATTAATGTTTTCCAGACCATTGTTCATATAAAATTAAATATTAAAATTAATGTTTTCCAGACCATTATTTCGTTTTCTCTTATGGCAAATACATTGAATGTCAAATCGAAAAAAATTGTATCCCCCTCTAGTAGTTCACGCACTGACTGCCAGGTGCCGTGACTCCTGGTGCCAATAAGAATTAGGCCAAGATTCCTTAGCAACTATGAAGAAAAGGTAGAAGCTATTGTCCTTCCATCTCTGACCAGTGCGCAGCTTGATAGATAATTCCAATATGATATAGAAAAATGGGAAAATTATCTTTTGGCTGATTCGATGTTCAAAAATCCGACAGAATCGATATGGTGATAGGAGGAGACATTTTCAGTAGAATACTTGAAAATGGCATGAAAAAGCTAACGGCATCATTGGCCAGGCAAATAAATTCGGATGGATTTTGTCTGGTTTGATCACTGATCTCTATAATATACTGGATAGCGCATCCATACAAAAAAGTTGACTCCAATTGAAGAATTGTTATAATGGCCATTCGTACAACAACTGTCAAAATAGATATAAAAAAATATAACAAATATAACAATTTTAATAATAATTTGTTTGATGTTGCCAGATTTTGCCCTTGTTGAATATTTAATTAAGTTTGTTGTATTTTTTTAAGAACAAACAAAACCCATTGTAACAGAAAAAAATCAGGAAAAATATTTAGTGTTTGCCTGTGTGAAACCATTGAAAGTGACCAACTATTGGATACAAGAATAATTTGTGTTTTTTTTTGTTTTAATAGTGGTTTTAGTAGTGATGTGGTTTGGTTTTGTTAAGAAATCATTGAGACATTTTATTCTCAGTTGAGCGTGTCATAGTTAAAGGTAGAACTAAATGACTATACAGTCGATTGAACCCCAACCATAATCTTTATTTTAGGTGGTGCTCCGAATGTACAAGGTAGATATGTTGGTGACACAAAACTTTAGTGGTTGCATTGAGAACGTCTTCTTCAACTCGTCGAATTTCCTACGCGAAATGAAGGATTAACTAAAAATGGTGAAGCCTTCTTTTATCGTCATCAAAATGTAAACACCATCTATGCCTGTCCATCGCCTCTAATTTCTCCAGTGACATTTCTCACACATCGTCCTACGCTCGTCTACGAAAAAATGAATCAAATGAATGAGACCTTTTTTTCCGTACCTATGAGGATAGAGGTTCGATGATGTACCACGAATTCGCTTCACTGGCTGAACAGAATAGAATGACGGAACTGGAAAAGCTGTCAAAAAGTTTCGTACGTTATTTTTTTCAGAATTCACATTTTTTGTTTCCACTAATTTTCCTTTCAATAAATATTTTTTTTCGCGATACAAATAACCACAACATTTTTTTCCGACCCAAAAAGTTGTTTTTTTTTTTCTTCATACAATTTGAAACGTCAAAAGTACCGTACGTGAAAAGTTAAAAGTTGGTGAACTCTTCCGTCTGGGGCTGCAGCTCCGTATGCGTCTACGTTCCGTTGTGTTCGCAACATTGAATTTGCGTGTATTCAATATTTTGACAGCTATTCCAGCTCCGGCTCCAGTTCCGTCTCCGTCTCAATTCTGTTCAGCCAGTCAGGTGGTTGTGTTAAGGTTTTCTTGGAATTTGGAAAGGTGAAGATCAATTTGAAGCTATGCGACAAACCTATAATAATATTGAACAACTATGAGAAAAAGTTCAATGATGGAAGTTGGCATTCTTTAGTTCTCACAATTGGAAAGCACAAACTTGTCCTGGACATTGATCAGAGACAACAAAAATTATTCAAATATTCTACGTGGTCTGTGTACAACATTGCTGGTGGATAAGAATGGCTTCATGGGATGGGATGTATGAGATAGATATTATGTCAACGGTAACTACAAACTAGCCAAGCAGCTAGGCTACTTAATTCTCCAAGTAAGTTTCATTTTTTTAATTCACTAATAAATAGATCGATTTTCTCATGTTTCTTTTTTTTATTTTCTTCCAGGTGAACTGAATGGATTCCACCCATTTTCGTAGTGGGTTTCAAGATACGATCAACCAATGGACTATTTGGCAGGTGCATTGCCAGGATCTCATAAATGCAAATCTAAACAGGGTCTATGCTACCATAAATTTACCACCAATTCAAGACAACCACAGAAAATGCTGAACTTCTCTATGCTACGGGGCCAATAGATTATATTAAATTGAGCATCATTGGAAGAACCAAATTGCAGTTCCAATATCAAGCAGAGTATTTTGAACCTTTTCGAACTTTTGGTTCGAACAATTTTTTTTTTTTATTATTCTAGCGTTGACTTTATGGAATGACTGCTGACTGTGTTTTACGTTGAGTCAAATCTGTGCCTTAATAATGGTACTTGGCATGAAAAGTACTAAGGCCGTGTGCGAATTCGTTTAAAATTTCGATTAAATTTGATCCCACATTAAATTTTGACGTTTCTGCAGTGGTGAATACAATTTCATCTTTTTGCTGTGTGAATTCAATTAAATGGGATTTTTTAATTCTCATATTTTTCTTCCGTCCGCGAGTTTTGGAAAAAAGTAGAACACATTTTTTTGTAATAAATTTCGCGAGTTAAAAAATTAAACGCCTATTCTAATGAGTTCAAAGAGAGTGTTCTTACCCTGGGCCTGTTACAAAGAACGCTTATGGTTCGTATTCTGTTGCAAGCAGCTGCAGAACAAAAACACAAGACGCTAAAAACTCTGGCCGCTTGCGGTGGTCACGATGAGCTGGCAACTTTATTTAATTATTTAATGCTTGTTATCATTGCTGCAATTAGCAAATGTTGTTCTTCAGATGAATAAAGGGTATCAATCCATTCATCTTTGAGATGCAATGACCTTTTGTATGGAGACTTTTCATTCAGAACGATGTGTTTTTCTAAGAATTTCATTTTAACCACCAGATTCGGGGTTCCATTTTGCGTCAATTCAAAGAAGTTGTAACCAAGAGAACAAACAATGTTCTACTTCTAGCTTCTTCTTCTTTGCAAGCAAGGATCCAGTAGTCTTCATTTCGGCTCTAAAAACAAGATTATACAAATTGGCTTTGAACTTTTTCTTAATATTTTTAGAGTGAAATCATCAATAAATTATATTTTGACTTACCTACTAATGCATCTTCATTAAATATGTTCTTTCTATGCACATGAAAACAAACAAAACCTTTCGTGGGTGCTGGTAAAAGTCAAAATTTAATCTAGCAGCACAAATTTAACGTGCCCCCGGACCATGTTAAATTTTGACGTCTTATATTCAATTCAATAGTGTCAAAATTTAATTTTGGGATCAAATTTAATCGAATTTACACACGGCCTAAGGATACTCGCGTAATTGTCGTTGGAGTGCTTTCAAAAGTTCTATTTGTGCTGATGGTAAGAAAGTTAATATTTTTTTCTTTTATAACTTAAGATGTTTATTTTAATCTTTTTAGAAATTTGTATTAGGCGCCAATTATAGCTATCAAAAACTTTAATGATTCATTTTAACGTGCTTAGAAGTAAAAATCTTTGATTATTTTGATGCCAAAATAAATGACTTGATTAATATATCTGGCTTAAAAAAAAAAATATTTCGGCCCAACCTTTCTCATGAAATGACTTTTATTATTTCAATGATAATTGGTAAGGTAGTGCAATCATTGAAATAAGTTAGGTAAATTTATGTTAAAGGTTGGGCCCGAACGAATTTTTTTTTGGCCAGATATATTAATTAAGTCATAGGCTTTATTTTGGGATCAAAATAATCAAAGATTTTTACTTCTAAGCAATGTTGCCGCTGTGCGACTTTAGTCTCATTTTGACCCCTTTTTGAGCCTCATGCGATCATGAGACGACTTTTTGGAAAACTGGCTTTTTTGACCCTTTTTAAAAATCTTGCGACTTTTCTGAACCTTTTTCTAGAAAATTACTTAGACTATAGATCTATTGTTTTCCTTTTTGTAAAAAAAAAATTTTTTTGTTTCACTTTGGTATTCGTCACAAAGAGATCAATTACCTAGTTATTTCGTCTAAGAGTAATGAATTTTCGGCGAAAAATCAATTCGCTAACCGAAATACGAAATTGCAGGCCATACCATAAGCGAATGTTCAATTCGCAAACCATAACAAGGCACTTTATTTTTTAAATGAAAAAAAAAAAAAAGTTATAGTAAAATGCAGTAGGGCATATGTACATAAGTAATTACGTACATATATCCTACATGTTCCCCAAAAAAATATCAGCGAATTTGTTCGCAATGGGAGTTCGCATGAATTTTTCTAAGTGGTGGATTCTGTGATAGCTTCCTTTTTCTTATTTCGTAACAAAATTTTAATTACGATGGAATGCATTATGTACCAACAGGGCTGATTTTATCTAGGTACTTATATACTCACAATCACAAAGGAAAGACGTTTTTACTTTCCCAAATTTAAAGAAGGTAAAGATAAAATTAGGAAACCTTAAGTTTTTCGCCACTATAATGTCAACTGATAAAAAACTGATTTTTTAAGTTATATATTTTACGAAATTTTCTGAATGTGACTTTTTTTTCCTCGTGACCCTTTT
Organism: Epistrophella euchroma; assembly: GCA_947049315.1. Classification (NCBI taxonomy): domain Eukaryota; kingdom Metazoa; phylum Arthropoda; class Insecta; order Diptera; family Syrphidae; genus Epistrophella; species Epistrophella euchroma. The sequence goes on from OX346245.1 coordinate 63,481,889, forward strand.
TTTGCGACCATTTCAATTTTCTCAGCGGCAACACTGCTTCTAAGGGCCATTTGCTGAAACGAAACTTAAGTATTTAAGTTCAACATAAGAGCTTATGTGACAGTTTACGCTAAGGAAAAAGTAAAACATAAGCGTTTAAGTCGAACATAAATATTTAAGTTTCGTTTCAGCAAATGGGCCTAAACGCGTTAAATTGAATCATTAAAATTTTCAATTTCAATGATAGTTGTAATTAGCGCCGAAACAAAGGAGATTATCTTACGCACAAAGATAAGGGTTCCGACAATGCTGAAGACTCTGACGAAGCTGTACGAAACTGGATAGCTGCAGTGGAATCGCAACCACCACGAATCATAGTCAACACGAAAATGATATGCAGGAGGATGATGAAGGCATTGATATGAGTACCATCACAGATAATAGAACAAACGCTTTAGTATCGTTGAACTCGAAAAAAGATAGTGGGCCCTATTTGTATGAATTGTTCGAAATAATGATTCGCTCAGGAAGTGCATCTAGAGGGCATAATATGCTTACATAAAAGAGTTTGAAAACCGTGAGTGGTTTTGTTTTAATAACCAGACTTTGTCACCTGTAAGTGTAGCAAATAGGACAAACTTTCACTTAATTTGTTTCTCTCTCTTCTGCAGGTAACACAAGAAGTTATACAACATTTAGTGAAAGTGCTACTAAAGCATACTACATGAGTATTTACAGCAGTACAAACGGCTACATGCTTATGTTTCGCCAGATTGATCCAAAGCGGAATGAACTAAAACCGAAGACCATACATAAATGCATTGTTGCCAAAACTTAACTGTGAAGAAGAGGCACGGCGTTCTCGACAAACCGAGTTGGCTCTGCAGAGTCGAAGAAAACTGAACTAAACCCAAACTAAAGAAGAAAAAAATAGCTCGTGTTCATGTATTCCGATCATTTCACCTTAAGCTTATCCTCGAGTCAGCCTATCAAAATTTAATATTGGAGCAGTTTGCATCAATTTTCGCTGCAGAAATTATTCGTAGTTACGAAAAAGATGGCGATCATCAACTATACCCTGCGTCTAATTATTTCCTCGAATGCAGATGTGAGAACGATGAGTTCAAGGCTTACGAACCGGGTGGCAAAGAAGATTTGCAAACAATGGAACTAGATGGACCACACTTGGCATTATCATAAAGGTGCCACTTTAAATTTTTGAACAAAGAATTTTAGTTTTTTCAGGAGAACAATTTAAACCTTCAAAAAATTATTCAAAAAAAAAAAACTATTTTGAATAGGTAACTGAAACTTCAGTCAAATATCAATTACTAAATGCCCTTTTCGAATTAAATGCGAAATTTTAAAAACCGGTTAAAACTGTGATGCTTTTTTATTCTCAGCTGAGGTATCGTCAGCGGATCCAAGGTTCGTACCGTAGAAAGCAAATAAAAGTCGGTTTTATTGAAAGTTCGGAACTCCGCTTATACAAATTTAGTTATTTATTGATTCTTTCTTAAAGCTAGCTCTAACCATTCATAATAAGTTTTACAATAGATTTAATATTTACTTAAAAATACATAACAGAATATTTCGTATAAGACAGAAGGTGGGATTGACTCCCTTGGCTGACCGAAGTCAAGTCTGGCTGGGTACAGAAAATGGGATTGACTCCCTTGGCTGACCGAAGTCAAGTCTGGGTACAGAAACTGGGACTAACTCCCTTGGCTGACCGAATTCAAGTCTGGGTCAGAGAATAAAACGAGTTACTGTTCACGAAAATCGAAGACTCACTCGAAAAAAGTGAGTTCAAACAAACAGAGTCAACCCAAAAGAGATGTTCGCGAGTTTTCCTGTTCACGAGTATAATGACTCGTGATTCACGATAAATACTGAACGAGTATGAACATACCTTGCAACCGTGTTGAAAGGGTTCGAATAAAAACGAGTCAAGCGCTCGTGAACAAAATGATCACGATCAATGTGCTCGGATGTACTCGACTCGTAAGATGTGTATCCGAGGTTGGTGGTTGATGGGAATTGGGCTAGCTAAACTCTTCGGTGTAGCTGGCATATCGAATTGAATTTTTCTTTTGAAGCTAAGAAATATTAAAGAAAACTTTTATTTTTTGTTTGTATTTTAACAATTCAAGAGCGGTGTTTTCCCACATAAAAACAAAATAGTCATCCTCTTTATGCATTACCTAATTCACGCTTTTACAGACATTGATAATGTGCATAGTTATGTAACTACATCTTCTTTTTCTTTTCAATACAATAGCAAAAAAAAATACAGAATCCAGTTTAACTTCTTTCCACAAACCACCAACCATAAAAACGATGAATACACAAAAATACCTAAAATCTACCTACCCTACAACAACGAACGACCATATTATGTACCCATCCGCAAACAAAATGTTCACGATATTCACTTTGTTCACGATCATCTATTTTGGTTCGAGTATACCTCGCTTTGTTTTGAGTACTCGAAAATATTTCCAATTGTTTACGAGCATTTTGCTCGTGGGTATACAAGTGCGAGAAGTTCACGAGTTCGAACAATTTATTTGTCTTTACTTGTGAGTATTTTAACTCGTGGATAACATTACTCGTGAGCATAGGAGCAGAACGATCGATGATGAAGGAACAATAGGAAAAAAGTGGAATTGTTCGAACATATTCGAACATGCTCTTTTTAATCTCTGGTCTGGGTACAGAATTTTGGATTGACTCCCTTGGCCGACCGAAGTCGATTCTGGGTACAGAATTTGGGATTGACTCCCTTGGCCGACCGAAGTCGAGTCTGGGTCCAGGAAATGGGATTGACCGAAGTCAAGTCTAGGTGCAGAAAATGGAATTGACTCCCTTGGCTGACCGAAGTCAAGTCTGGGTACAGAATTTGGGATTGACTCCCTTGACCGAAGTCAAGTCTGGGTACAGAATTTGGGATTGACTCCCTTGGCTGACCGAAGTCAAGTCTGGGTAGAGAGTTTAAAGGTGTTCACTGGACCCTGGGTGCTTTAAGACGAAACCAATATTGAGCCTTAACACTAGCAGGGGGTGAATATTTAAAAAATAAATTTGATGGCACAACAGCTCATGAAGAACTAGGGCCTAGTCACTTACAACTCTCAACCATTCCTGTGTGCGTGGCTGCAGGAATGGAGGGGACCTACAGTTTATTGCCGAATCCGAACGGCTAACGAGCGGCACTTTTCTGTGACAGGAGATACTCTTGGAGGATTTGTCAATTCCTCGCAAGAGGCAGTAGCCGTTTCTTCTTTTAAATAAATAGGTGGCGAGGCTGGGGATCGAACCTTAGACCTCTGGCATGACAGTCCAACGCACTAACCATCACGCCACGGCTACTACAATATTTGGTTGGGATTAAATCCCTCGCCTTAATTATAATTCAAGGCAAAACAGGGGAGGGGAGCGGAGGTATTTACGACATAAAGCCAAAGCTTGCTTCACGGCCCTTACTGTGCGTCACAATAAATGACTTACTGGCTGAACAGAATAGTGACGCAGACGGAGATGGAGCCGGAGCTGGAATAGCTGTCAAAATATTGAATACACGCAAATTCAATGTTGCGAACACAACGGAACGTAGACGCATACGGAACTGCAGACGCAGACGAAAGAGTTCACCAACTTTTAACTTTTCACGTACGGCACTTTTGACGTTTCAAATTGTATGGAGAATAACTGGCTGAACAGAATAGAATGACGGAACTGAAGCCGCAGACGGAACTGGAAGAGCTGTCAAAAAGTGTCGTACGTTATTTTTTTTACATGTCCACAATGGAGCTGTACAGCTTTGAAGGTATTTTGAAGAAAAACAAAAGAATATTATTGTGTACAAGCTCAGAATTCACATTTTTTGTTTCCAATAATTTTCCTTTTAATAAATAATTTTTTTCGCGATACAAATAACCACAATATTTTTTTCCGACCCAAAAAGTTGTTTTTTTTCTTCATACAAATTGAAACGTCAAAAGTGCCGTACGTAAAAAGTTAAAAGTTGGTGAACTCTTCCGTCTGCGTCTGCAGCTCCGTATGCGTCTACGTTCCGTTGTGTTCGCAACATTGAATTTGCGTGTATTTAATATTTTGACAGCTATTCCGGCTCCGTTTCCGTCTGCGTAACCATTCTGTTCAGCCAGTAAAAACAACTTTCTGAGTCGGAAAAAAATATTGTGGTTATTTGTATCGCGAAAAAAATTATTTATTAAAAGGATGTATGTATGTATGTATGTATTTTATTGAGTCTTTCTCTTTCCTATTGAATACTACATCGAGTGCTTATATATCTATATTTTGTTATGTATTTCTTACATTTAATTCGTCGGAGGCTAGAATGTATGGCCATCCTGTTCTTTTTTTTTTATAAGCAAAATGCCAACATGGCTTGAATAATGGATTGGTAAATAATATTGCTATCTCTTGCTCTTGGAGATATTCAAAATTTTACATTAGACGGTTGTCTCTTAAAACGAATACTTTCGTATTACTACAGATACTATATACATTTATACAAATAGATATCACAGTTAATTGATTACAAGTCGAAAGTTTTATGGAAAACGATTTTTTTTTTCTACTTTTTGGTTTTTGATTTTTTACATTTGTTTATATTTTTTTTATTTTTCTTGTAGCTCGGATCGGTTTTGACATTTATTTTGAACTGTTGGTGGACATTGGTAAGATTTATACCCGAGTCGGTTATTTTTGCTAAATAATTTTTTTTTTTTTTTTTTTTCTTTCAGAATCTTTTGTTTGTCGATTTTAGTGAAATGATAAAGATTGAATGAACTTATACGAATGTTTTATGAAGCTAGTTATATATAGATAATATAATTCTGATTTTGTTATTTTTGTATGACATGATTTAGTTTCTTTTGTAATTATGATTTGTTTACTAATACTTTTTTTTTTAGTTGTGTTTAATCTTAAAGCTAGTGTACATTTATTTTGATCTTGCAATGCAAACAATTAATGGTAAAGTTATTGCCAAGCCATTTTCGTAAGTTTTATTTCGATTTCTTTTTTTCTTTTTTTTTTTGAAAAGGTGGAAGAGACGAGATAAGACCTTTGGTGGTCCAGAACCTCACATCAAAGATGCTTGAGATGTCATCCTCTATTTCCGCCTATTGTGGCGGACGTGAAAAAATTGGGGGTTCCATCAGGAGCTGATTGGAGGTCCTCGTTTATTATTCCGATTGGGGAGTAATAAATTGAATCCGACCATTTAATATTTTTTTGTGATTCGTAAATGCCCTTAATCTGGTCTTTCTCAGCGTAGCTCATTTTTTCGATATTTTTTTTTCATCAACTCTGATGAATATCTGATCAAGGGGGTTACTTTTGCCTCATTATATATGAAAACGTTAGAGTATCTTTTATTTCTAGATGCAAAGTTTTTGTTAACGCAAAGACGCAGAATCTTTCTCTCGAAGATCTCGAATTCTTTAATGACTGATGGTGAAATATTGAACCAGATCGGAAAAGCATAGATTAGAACTGGCCTGATTAGGGTTTTATAGAATAGAATTTTAGTTTTTTCGCTGAGCATATTATGTCTCATAAATGGCATTAGCATGCCTGAAATTTTTCGGGCTTTAACTTTGTTAAGGCGGGCATGATTGTTGAATTTACAGAGGTTATTAAAGCGAACACCCAGATATTTTAAATCGTTTTTGAATTTAATATTGACATTGTCAATGTTTAGTTTTAGGTTTTTGCTTTCTTTGACGATTCCTGCTCTGCCTTTGCCACTAGAATTCCTGAAACATATTGCTTCTGTCTTTTCTTTATTGATTTTTATTCCCCATTTTTTGTAATATTCATTAATTATTTCAAGATGTGTTTTAAGGTTGAAAAGTGCTTCGGCAGGGTAGTCTGCCGCTGCGTAGACTAATGTATCGTCTGCAAACAGGATGCTTTCTGAGATTAGGGTGTTATGTAGGTATTGAGTATGGGGGAAGTCGTATAAAAATAGATTGTAGAGTTTTGGGCCAAGGATGGATCCTTGGGGGATTCCCCTGAAGGAAGGGCATTCATTAGATTTAGATTGCTGGAGCTGAATAAAGAAAGTTCTGTCGGTAAGAAAATTGTGTAGCATATTGATTAAGTGTGGGGGAAATTCTAGTTGAAGGATTTTAAATATTAAGCCGTCTCGCCAAACGCTATCGAAAGCTTTTTCTATATCCAAGGAACATGCCGTAGTGCACTTCCTTTGCCGTAGATTTATCGTGACCTCATTATGTAGCGTCATAAGGGCGTGGACGGTTGAATGGTTTCTTCGGAATCCGAACTGATAATCAGGAATGAATTCTATGTTATTTTCCGTGAAGGATTCTAGTTTTTGGAGGATTATCCTTTCCAAGATTTTACCGACATTCGACAGCAGGGAGTTAGGTCTGAAATTGCTCAACTGAAAATCGTTAGGTTTTTTCTGAAGAGGGATGATTTTGGCTGACTTCCAAATCTTAGGGAAGTACCCATTATTGATACAGTTGTTGAAGATGATACATAGAAACTGAATGGCGTGTGGGGATATTTTTTTTAATATATAATTGGATATACCGTCTGGGCCGGCGGATTTTTTTGCATTGATTGATTTGATTATATTTGCCACATCTTGTGTGGAACCAAAATGGTATGTATTTGAGCTCAGAGAAGGATTATTTTGGGAAAAGTTGAAGATTTTATCTGGTTTCATTTGGATGAAGTTTTGGACTTCTGTTTGAACTTCTACGTTGATATTAGGGTCAAACGTGGGAATGTTTTCCTTGTATAAGTTTTTATAAAATTCTTTAAAAGCCTCAACCTTTCCCGATTCATCCGAGATCAATTGTCCTTCTACTTGGACTTGTTCACAGATGAACTTCTTTCTCTTGTTACTCAATTTTGCCACCTCTTTAAATGCGTTTGGGCCTGGTTTAATTTTAGACAATTTGAGTCCGACCTGGTCGTTCAGCCACATCCCAACCCTCTCTTTAATAATGGTTTTAAGCAGGGAGATTCTGCTTGCTAGCGCTTTGTACTCGCTATTCACTTTGTTGTATGTTCTATGAAAAATTCTCTTTAGCTGTTTTTGCCATTGGTGTTTAATTTGAAACAGATTATTAATATCATCCGGAAGATTTTGATATTTTTTCGGACTGCTGTCGAATTTTTTCGAGTGCGTTTCTATAACACTAGCTATGGAGTTGTTAAAGAGAGTGATTTTTTGATCAATCTGATTGTTAGTGAGTGATTCGGTATGAGAGGGTTGACATGAGCCCAGCGCCAGGTCCAGGTCTCCTCTGAAGTTATTCCAATCTGTGTTTTTAAATGATTTTCCTAGATGAGATTCAATGAGAGGGAGTGTTGCATCCGTAAACGAAATGTCGAATTTAGCGGGGAAGTGGTCGCTAAAGGATGAAAGGGTAGAGATGCTGTAGTTAGGATTGAAACTGTCAATGAGGTTTGAAGAAATGAGGAAGTGGTCGAGATACGCTGAGCTTCTCGGGAAGGTTGGATCTGGGGGAGTTATTCTAATTAAGTGAGGATTGTGCGAACTGAACCAGTTAACTAGCGATCTTCCATTTTGGTTTATTTTGGTATCTCTCCAGTTAGGGTGTCTTGCATTTAGATCACCTCCTAAGATGGCGCCGTCAAATGACATGGCCAGAGCTTCTATTTTGTTTAGTTCATCAATAAGATCATCAGTTGGGCAGTTGGAAGGGAAGTATAATGATCCCAGTAGGATTATTTTTTTGACATTGTTTATTAAAATTTTAATGGAGATAAAAATGCTAGGAAATTTGGGATTCGGGAGTTGAACTGTGCAGTAGTCGATATTGTTTTTAATAATAATGGCTACTCCTTGTTTGAATGGGTTGGATAATATATTATAGTTATCTATAATGATTTTGTGTCTTGTGGATATGTGAGTCTCCTGGATGAAGGCGACTGAGCTGTTGCTAGCATGGAGAATTTTTGAAAGTTCTATTCTCCTGCTATGTTCTATTAAGGACGAAATGTTGTCTTATTAAAAGGAAAATTAGTGGAAATAAAAAATGTGAATTCTGAGCTTGTACACAATAATATTCTTTTGTTTTTCTTCAAAATACTTTCAAAGGCTGTACAGCTCCATTGTGGAGATGCAAACAAAAAAACGTACGACACTTTTTGACAGCTCTTCCAGTTCCGTCATTCTATTCTGTTCAGCCAGTTAGTAGCACCGGAGGATATTCTCCTCAAAAAAGGGTGATTTCATGGGTATTTCTCACAACCCCTTATGAACTTTGAGGTGATAACTAAGTGTGAGCTCTAACAATGCAAAGAACATGACTGCGTTAGTTCTTTATGGGCTACTGTTGTCATGAAGTAATGTTCGTATGCTGTTGTTGTATCATCTCGTCATAATCCTCGTGGGCTCCTTGAGGTATGTGATGAAAAATAGGTGATGTGTTTCTTCTGTGTATTTGCTGGTAATTTGCCATAGTTGACGGTTAGGTGTAATGTTGCTCCTTACGGTATGTAAGGAAATTCTCGTGTTGGTTCGGTTTAGTTGTCACAGTTGTCGGATAGGCGCATTGAAAATTGTGTAACTTCGTTACAAAACGTAGTTAAAATAAACAAAAAACTGAATTAAGCCTTTTTAACTTTTTCCGAGATTTGTGTAAAATTGTTTTAAGTCACTTAAGCCATTTCTCCATTCTGTATTGCAATCTATATTTGGACTTACGTGTACATAAACCATTTTTCATATTACTAGTTTGAAGCATTTCATTACTTAAGCCATAGAATTATGGAATTCCATGCAATCAAAATGAGTAGCCTTAACTAGCTTTTTATTATTCAGCACTTGAAATAGTTCTTTTATATTCAAAGAATTTCTGTAGTAGCATATGTAATATGTATGTACAGTCGACTCCTCTTTACTGCACTCCGCTTAACTGAAAAAATCGGTTAACTGAAACAAGAAATTTATTACGGAGCTTCTCATACGTTGGAATACTGTTGATCAAGGGCGTACGCAGGATTTCGAATAGGGGGGGGCAAACTCAAATTTCATTTTATTTTTTTTAAATAAGATATCAGTCGGTACAAATAACCTTTAATAATTAATTAGTGAAACAAAACTAAAGGATATGTTTAGATATTTTCTTAAGAAATCTTATTTGGCCTTAGCTTAGCGCCTTAGGTCTATTTTTATATTTTTTTTTCATGTTCTCTCCATTTTATGGCTCTATCTGCTATCCAGCTTTGAAAGTAAATAAGGGTTTTTCTTATTGTGATTTAAAAACTTAAGCGACGATAACAAAAAAAATAAAAAAACAACATTATTTCTATTAACAAATACATAATATTATTTTTAAAATTGTAAGACAATATTTTACTTAATTCTGCAAATAAAAACAAAAAAATTAAATTTTTTTTTTTAATTTTTCAAAACTGTTTTTTTTTTTTATTATTTGCAGAATTTTGTTAAAAAATATTTTTAAAAAAAGCAGAATTTTTAAAGCAAAATTTTGAAAAGCAGAATTTTGACAACCCTCGTAAGGTAGATAATATAATATTCAGTGTTTATAAAAAAACTCCGTTCTATTATTCTGACTGAAAATGTAAATTTTTATAGCTTGTGCATGCATATTAGGGTGTCCGTTATTTCCTAAACTCATTATTTGCTTTGATCAGAGACCCCCTCTATAAAAAGTGTATGCCCTACAGTAAATTTATGGACCAAAATCAAAAACTTGGCCGAGCTCATTAATTCGTATGGTGCCTCTAAAGTAATAATCTTCCCATACACAATTTTACGGAATTTATGAAGTTTTACGTATTTTTCCTCCTGAACAATATTGCAGACATTGCTTTCATCCTTTTGAAAAAACATTATTCAAATTTTATGGATGAAAAAATATCTATAGAAAATATTTTCAAAATTATTTCTTTTTTTTTTATGTAAGATGCACAGGTTAATGACAGAGTTTGTTTGTAAATAAATTTTTTGTAGGATATAAACTTTTAATTTAGGTGGTGTCATATGAAAAATTTGTCCCGTAGTGTATATAATAGTAGCTAGTTAGTACAGAAAACTACAAAAAATTTGTATTTTTTGTTAATTTTGAAGAAAGTATTGAAACGTTTTTGTTTGTAATGATGAATGACATGTTTAAAGAAAAAACATCAAAGATAGTTTTTAAAATTAATATTACGCAGTACTCAACAAAAAAATCTAGGAATACCACTAACTACCTCCCCCTGCGTACGCCCTTGCTGTTGATATGTTCAGGATTTTGTTAGTGACAGTTGACCTACCACTTTTAAAAAACTGATCACATTGACCCAAATGCATTTCAAGCACTTTCTGATGAATAAAAAAGCTATATGTATGTGAACTGAAGATTTCGATAAGTTTTTTTCACTTTTATTTGGGTGGGGTTTTTCGTATATGCTACAGATATGACCACCAACTTTAGGTTGTAATTTCCAAGTTCCTAATGTTGTTTGAATTAGTGTTGCTTGTCCAGTATTGAAATTTTGTCCTTACATTTAAGTTTACAATTGGTATTATATGCTTTCTGATGCTATATTTTGTTCTAACTGCATGGCCATTAATTTTCAATTTCAGAACCTGATATGCAGCTTAATACTGTAATCGCTGCCTTCGTAAAATTATTCGTCTGATATAATCATGGTCAGAAAACCCATTATATCAGCTTGAAAATGTTTCGTTAGTGGCTTCTTGCTATGATATCATTTTTTTTATTTATTATATTTAAAATTTAATTTTTCAACATTTTCAAAAAAACAAATCTTACATTTAGTTTAAATGTAAGAATTTTTTTTTACAATTCAATACTAATACAATTAATCCAAAGTTTCCACTTCGTCTGCATAGCAGAAAAATTTTCCCCTTATTAAATCGCCCTTGTTAGTGGTATTACTCAACTTGATAAAAATTTATGGTCGTATTTTTGACTGTCTAATCTATGTATAAGTATTTGTCAAGGTATAGATAATCGATTACGTTGTCTAAGCCAAGATAAAAAATTAGACCACTTTAGAAACAGTTAGAAAGGTTTTTTTTTTACAATTTAGACGGCTGTCTAAAGTTAGACAATGTTTATAAATATGACCATTAAAGTTTTACCAAACTTGATGTCTATGTTAGTTTACCATAATCATATTTTTACGTGTAGCTTAACAAAAAGTTTTTGTAATTAAATTGAACATAATAGACTAAGCACCGCCAAATAAGTCTGATGATCGGGAGGTAGTCGTAAAATAGCTGTAACTCCAGCCTATAAAACTTGGTGGTAGCAATTGATTCTTTCAATTTAAAACCTTCAATCGTGGCTATACACATTGATACACAACATGCTCAAAAAAGAAGTAGAAGAAACAAAGAGCATGTCACAGTTTTATGAATAAAATCTTTTTCTTTATAGGATTTGTCAACACAAATTTTCCACTTAACTACAGACAAGATCGAATAAAAAAAATTTGTTATATCTAAATTTAGTTACAAGTAACTTAAGTCGTTATTCCAAGTGCATTTTTTTTTTATTTTCATCGAAATGTAGCTAATTTTTCATTTTGTTTAAATATTAAAAAAAAAAAAAGATTTTCCCTTAAGTCGACTTAAGCCACTTTATTTTTTGAGTAAAGAATTCGTAGAAAATGTTGAGTATTTTTTGTATTTTTGTTACGACAATATGATATGCTTCCAACATTCACTCACTTTTGCTAAGTCTTTATGTAACTTACTGTTGTTGTTTTGAACTTTTTTAAAATGCAAACGCGACTCCAATTAAATTTACCATCTATTAATTTAAGTGGACGATCACTCACAGGTCACAGGTCAAAAAGGATGTTAATTAAATTAAAAAAACAACATTTTTCTGTCTAGAAAATATATATTTGTTACAACTGCAATTGAAATTTTTACTTAAACCCACTTTGTTTTAAACCAGTGTTTTCCAAACTTTCGACATTGATGTACCCCTTCTAAGATTTTCGTAGCCCTGAGTACCCCCTGTTATAGAAATTTATTTAGTTTTTACTTTAGTAGTTCAAAAATTACTATTTTTATGTATAGAAGACGAAATGTTATTTCCTGTAGTGTGAACGCTTTAAATACTCAAAAGTTTCAACGTAAATCTAGATTTTGCTTTGGGAAATAGTACCTAATAGTGGTGAAAGCTGAAGTTGTGTACATATAGTTCGTGTACCTTAAGTTACTCAAGTTTTATGCGTTTATTTTGAAAGTTCAGACAGAGGGTAGGTATAGAACTTAAAACATTATCAGCGAGTTTCACCCGAACCAAATTTCACCTTAAAATTTTCTGTTTGCCCGGAATTTGAAAAGCTATTGTGAGTTTGGCCCGAACAAAATTTACGTTTTTCGCCTTATTGCTCTCTCGTTTGCCTACTAAAAATAGGTGCAAATTTAAGCTATGGATGGCAATACATTCTGTCTGAAATTAATCTTCACAATAAGGGAAATTTTCAGAACATAAAATATTTTGCGGGTGAAATGTTGTTCGGGCGAAACTCACGATAAGGCTGTATATTAGATAAAAAAGGCAAGCGCTTTTGTTATGAAAATGGGGGTCCAAGACCTCTCAGGCAAGGCCGTAGCCAGGGGGGGGGGGTTCACATGGGTTTGAACCCCCCCGAAATTTTTTTAGAAATTATTTTTTTTTATTAATAGCTTTTTATTAAAATTTTTTCCCAAATTTCTGCACTCACAGCCCGATTCTCCCCGCCATCACTGATACCTCACAAGTCATAAGAGGTGGTGAAATTAATTTTGTGACTTTTTCGTATTCTCCCCCAAAGTCACAACTTGTGAGAGTCACAAAAGCAATCGAAATTGTGATCTGCTTCAGAGCAGGTCACAACTCACAAATTACATATGTTGTGTTTCGAAACTTCATCAAAGGCGAACTGCTTTTTAAGATCTGTTACAGCTAGTGATTTTTTGATAAGTTTGTGCAGCTTGAGTGTTTTATTTACATACACACTGCCGCTTTGCAGAGATCTAACAGTCCCCTTCATGCGACTTGGTATTTGCTCTGGAACATATTGAATTGATATCAAACAGATTCCAAAAAATTCGAGAGGATGTTATTTTGGAATTCAATATAACTTTCCAGACAACAGAAGAATTATCAAGTATTTCAGAAGAAAAAATAAAAATTCCTCGAGTTGTGGGAAGACAACAGAACAGGTCCAACATACGTACGACAGATCCAGAGACCTATTTTAGGATAACAATTTTGATTCCTCTCTTAGATGACTTTATTAGTCAACTTAAAATAAGATTCGAGAACCATAAGTCGACGCTTTCTTCTTTGTATATTTTAATACCATCGACTATCGGTAAAAATGAAACTAATTTTAATGAAGCAAATTGTAAATTGTATAAGAAATTTGAGAAGTTCAACAGTTTTTTGAATTACTGTAAGAGGTCCTATCATAGAGAGGTCTCTGTAGATTACATACTAAAAAGCGAAAAATAATTTTTCCAAAAGTCATAACCATTGGAAAAATTCCCAACTCAAATACAATACATGGAACTTAATTATCTACTGCATGGTCTTGATATTTAAAAAGATTTATTGTCAATTTTTCTGTTTCCTATTTCCAAAAACGAGATTAATTGAGTTGTGTCGTTTTTCTTCCGAACAGACGATATGTACGGATAGCAGAATACAAACTTTCACACGAACGTTTAGCAGAATAGGGCTGTTTACATTTATCAATTTATTGTGCTATTTTCTTACGATTTTCTACCTGTGCGAAGCCGGGTCGGGCCAGCTAGTATTTTAATAAAATAATAATTAATTATTTTTTAATTAGTTTAATCTTTTTTTTTTATCATTCAAAAAATGATTTTAAACAAAAAAATAATGTTAATACCTCTAACTGGAATTTTCCAAAACTCCCTGTAACTCCAACTAGTGTTGATGTACCTTGAAAATAAGACTTAGAGGGAATTGATTCTCCTACATTCTTATGTATTTTATATGAACCAATCAGGTGTAAAAAAAGTTACACTTGTAACGTGAGCACTTTAAGAATTAACTAGGATAATGTTCGGATTATGACATCAATAAATATATGTATTTCTTTTTTAAACATTGCAGTCAGAAACGTGCAAGTTTTCTGAGGATCACCCAATATTATAAATTATTTTATTTAAAATACTTGCATTAAAGGCCAATAAAGAAAACATCCTGTATAGAAAAAAATAAAACTTTTGGCATTGCTTCATTTTTATTAATTTGGACCAATAGTTTTTTTTATAAAATATTAAATACTTGTTAATAGAATTGAAATATTTTTTCAGACTTAGTGAGCATCCCGGATCAATCAACAAACAATATACATTTGAAAAATTACCAACAATTTGAAGTGAAATAGTTTAAATTTCTTGTACAGTTTCAAAATCAGTCGAATCAAAAATTTGCTTTACTTTATTTAAAATATTTTAGTGAAAATTTAACAAATATAACACAGTAAAAATCACAAAGAATAAAACTAATATTCTACAACTTATATCAAAAACAAATATCCACTCAGTAACAAAATTAGTTTTCCAAAAATCAGAGTAAAAAACAACATATTTGTACATAAAAATCGATGAATGAATAATAATATATCACTGAATTTATTTTTTTACATAAAAGGAAAAAAAAAAGATAAACAATATTGTATTATTTATGTTAGATGTAATGAAATAAATTACCACACAACCCATTTTTTTTAAATTTAAGGTCATAAAGCAACAGTAACAAAATGCTGAAACATAAAGTTTTGTAGTATTTATTGCCATTTAAATCGAAGCTTCTGCTGTACCTTTTAATATAATTTTAAGTGAATAAAAAATGAAAAGGAAACACTAGAAATTTGAAGAAAAAAAAAACAGCCATTAAGTTTCCATTTGACATGGCTGGAATGATAGCTATTTATGTATATAGCTATCGAAAACAACTATTTCGAAGGTTGCCAAGCCTTCATCATCAGATTCCTTTTGAAAATTTAATAATAAGATTGAAGATACATTGAGAAAAGGATATAATTTCATATGGAATTCCAATGAGTGACTTTTTGAACAAAACACACTGTGCGGCAAGAAATAGCCGTTGTAATTATTGAAGTGTTTTAAGCGGTTACTCAAACCAAAAAACATAAAATTATAAACTTATACTAAAAAAAGATGGAAAGGTTTGGCTAATACGTACACAGTCGTTCAACTGAACAATATTAATTAAAGACAGACTGACAGACATGAAAATTTGGAAATAAGTGTACGAAAAAAAAGTCAAGGACATTAAATGGCAATTCTAGCAGACAGATGGACAAATGCAAATCAAACAGATTTTAGTATTTTCGCCGCATCCAAATAATTTGGCGATTTAAGTGGCTCCGTACCTTCTCTCCCACAGCAGCTTCTGACGCCAGTTTTGTCGCCGAAAACATTCTCATCTTAATGTATTGACACACTATTTTATTTACCAGAAGGAAGACGTAGCTGGGTTCTTCCGGTGCGTCGTCAAAAATGTGGTCATCCAATTTTGGGAAAAGAGAGCATGGTGATTCAAATAAATAGCCTATGACTTTCGAACAGAGAACCGCTGGGAAATTGTTCTCATTTGGAACAAGGCAGTTTATTTTGTTTAAACTATGTCTGAACATCCTCTCGATCTTACTAAAAATTTTCACCACCGATTCACTTGGAAATATTAACCCACCACGAGTTTTGGCTTGAATCAACCTATTCTCCTCAAACTCTGCCCATTTTCGACAATCCTGAAATAGAGCTTTTTGACAAAGCTCACATTTCACAACAAGCCTTTTTGGGTCAACTAGTTTTTTCACGACCCAGCCACTTATGTTGCCAACGCATGGCCTTGAAAAACTTGAAAGAGTTTCTGGAAGTCTGGGTAAGTTTTCATTATCTTCCGACATTGGTTGATCATCGTCCAATCCATACTTCTTCGAAACTAATTCGTTTTCCATTTTATCCTAGATGGCTGGATCGTAAAGATCAACCTTTACGTGATGAGTTTAGGGGACGGAAAGAATGGTGGTTGAGTCCATTGCCGTGACGTTTCCGTTGGCAGCTTGAAATTCGTGGTGGATCAATAATCTTTTATATGCTGATATAAACAGTGATGCTGTTGGGTTAGGGCACCAACCCCCGCAACTTCGCACAGCACAAAAAAAAGTTCTAAGTGATCTTGGCTAAATTTATATGTCAGCAGGTATTTTAATTGGGAACCTTCGCGTTTGACGAAACTATCAAAAATATCCATGATTGACATTGACGCTGTTATAAGGCCAACAAATGGGACGGACCTTCTTGTTTTTGTCATTAAAATATTATCAGCGTTTGTTATTTTTTTCAGATAATCAATGACATTAATTATACGAGGACGCCAGAGCTTGAGAGGTGCTTTGTATCCTTTTCCGAAAAGATTTCTGGAATTTAAAAAATAAAAAATTCGATCGACACACCTTAAAAATCTGACTGTACACTCACTATTTTCAAATTAATTTGAATGCAATTCTTTGTCGCAAAACTCGATAGCGTCTGCGACGCTGCTACTCAAGGTTTGAGCTGCCAGAAAAACTTTCATTTTTAACTTCTAGTAGTTTAAATGAGCCAGCTTTAATTTGTTACCAGCTCTTAACCCTTCGTACTCTTGTATTTTTACCAACTCCTCTATCTATCCCGTTTACCAGAAAATAGCCTATGGGAAGCTTACACGACTCATCCAACGCTACCACCATAATTACCAAAGCATCTTTTGCTAACGGCATTTCATCGGAATATTCCGCTTCCGTTCCGAAGTCAACATAGCCCCTGATTTTTCACACAGAAATACTTTGGAGGCCTGATTTTATTGCGATTTCATCGAGCTTAAAACAACGACTTTGCTCGCTGCAGTAGCTTCGGCAACTGTCAGCTTCAGCGCTCAAAATCTTTCTGTGGTAAAACCAGGTTCACCATTAATTGATGTATACCAAGATCACAGCGTACTGTGGTCAGGCAGAGGGCGACAAAATTTGTGTCTAACAAGGTTGTAGGCTTTTGGTGAATAAAAATTAAGGGTCATTGCAAAACAGCGCAGAGGCTGCGGGTATTTATCCCTACATATACCCAATCCCTTATTGGATGACCTGCTTTTAATTTTTTTCTTGCTTAATGTACCCATTTCATCACCCACATTCTTTTTGTTTTTTAAAAACCTTTGCAAAAGCTCGCCTACATCGGATTTTGCAATACAATCCAGGCAAGCTAGACCCGATTCTGGTATTGAGTTTCTTTCGTTTAGTTCTTTTACAATGTCTTGAAGACAATTGACAGACTAATGAGTCGCCTTTGTGTCCTAGCACTTCTAGGTGTAGATGCATACCTATATGGTCATGACTTATTATTCGTCGTTTTTCTTCGAGTCTTGGTGTCACTGCGAACATTAAGATATTTATTTTCAAAAATGTTTTCATCATTTTCGTAAGTAAACAATACATCATACATTGGTTTTAAAAAACATTGGTTAGTACCAGAACTTAATTTAATTTGTTTTCAAAAAACGCGAAAATTAAATTCTATTTTTAAAAAAGTTGTTAAAAATTACCTGTAATTGAGTTTAAGACATATTTCAACCTGTTTACTTTTAGTAAGCCAACTCAACCACTGACACAGGAATTAATTTTTTTAAATTTAAAATCGTATGCTTAAGGCCCAATTTCATATGTCGTTTATCGTTCTTCACTGGGCGTCCAGAAGCATATGGCATTCAAGGACCCCTTATTCGCTGTGTACACTTTCATTTGGAACAAGGCAGTTTCTTTTGTTTAAACTATGTCTGAACATCCTTTCGATCTTACTAAAAATTTTCACCACCGATTCACTTGGAAATATTAACCCACCACGAGTTTTGGCTTGAATCAACCTATTCTCCTCAAACTCTGCCCATTTTCGACAATCCTGAAATAGAGCTTTTTGACAAAGCTCACATTTCACAACTAGCCTTTTTGGGTCAACTAGTTTTTTCACGACCCAGCCACTTATGTTGCCAACGCATGGCCTTGAAAAACTTGAAAGAGTTTCTGGAAGTCTGGGTAAGTTTTCATTATCTTCCGACAATGGTTGATCATCGTCCAATCCATACTTCTTCGAAACTAATTTGTTTGCCATTTTATCCTAGATGGCTGGATCGTAAAGATCAACCTTTACGTGATGAGTTTAGGGGACGGAAAGAATGGTGGTTGAGTCCATTGCCGTGACGTTTCCGTTGGCAGCTTGAAATTCGTGGTGGATCAATAATCTTTTATATGCTGATATAAACTGTGATGCTGTTGGGTTAGGGCACCAATCCCCGCAACTTCGCACAGCACAAAAAAAGTTCTAAGTGATCTTGGCTAAATTTATATGTCAGCAGGCATTTTAATTGGGAACCTTCGCGTTTGACGAAACTATCAAAAATATCCATGATTGACATTGACGCTGTTATAAGGCCAACAAATGGGACGGACCTTCTTGTTTTTGTCATTAAAACATTATCAGCGTTTGTTATTTTTTTTCAGATAATCAATGTCATTGATTATACGAGGACGCCAGAGCTTGAGAGGTGCTTTGTATCCTTTTCCGAAAAGATTTCTGGAATTTAAAAAATAAAACATACGATCGACACACCTTAAAAATCTGACTGTACCCTCACTATTTTTAAATTCATTTGAATGCAATTCTTTGTCGCAAAACTCGATAGCGTCTGCGGCGCTGCTACTCAAGGTTTGAGCTGCCAGAAAAACTTTCATTTTTAACTTCTAGTAGTTTAAATGAGCCAGCTTTAATTTGTTACCAGCTCTTAACCCTTCGTACTCTTGTATTTTTACCAACTCCTCTATCTATCCCGTTTACCAGAAAATACCCTATGGGAAGCTTACACGACTCATCCAACGCTACCACCATAATTACCAAAGCATCTTTTGCTAACGGCATTTCATCGGAATATTCCGCTTCCGTTCCGAAGTCAACATAGCCCCTGATTTTTCACACAGAAATACTGATTTTATTGCGATTTCATCGAGCTTAAAACAACGACTTTGCTCGCTGCAGTAGCTTCGGCAACTGTCAGCTTCAGCGCTCAAAATCTTTCTGTGGTAAAACCAGGTTCACCATTAATTGATGTATACCAAGATCGCAGCGTACTGTGGTCAGGCAGAGGGCGACAAAATTTGTGTCTAACAAAGATGTAGGCTTTTGGTGAATAAAAATGAAGGGTCATTGCAAAACAGCGCAGAGGCTGCGGGTATTTATCCCTACATATACCCAATCCCTTATTGGATGACCTGCTTTTAATTTTTTTCTTGCTTAATGTACCCATTTCATCACCCACATTCTTTTTGTTATTATTATTCGTCATTTTTCTTCGAGTCTTGGTGTTCACTGCGAACATTAAGATATTTATTTTCAAAAATGTTTTCATCATTTTCGTAAGTAAACAATACATCATATATTGGTTTTAAAAAACATTGGTTAGTACCAGAACTTAATTTAATTTGTTTTCAAAAAACGCGAAAATTAAATTCTATTTTTAAAAAAGTTGTTAAAAATTACCTGTAATTGAGTTTAAGACATATTTCAACCTGTTTATTTTTAGTAAGCCAACTCAACCACTGACACAGGAATTAATTTTTTTAAATTTAAAATCGTATGCTTAAGGCCCAGTTTCATGTGTCGTTTATCGTTCTCCATTGGGCGTCCAGAAGCATATGGCATTCAAGGACCCCTTATTCGCTGTGTACACTTAGAAAGTGGGCTTTTTTATAATGTTACAGAAAAATTTGTTATCACTTATTCAAGAATTAATTTGAATCCAAAAAAACAGAGTATTCTTCTGGTGAAAATCCTTGAAATTAAGTGATGGAAACCTGTTTCCACTCACTCAATTCTATAATATAATAAGAGAGTTATTAAAGTCCAAAATTACCTGGCAGTGTTGGAGCTGCTTTGTTATTACATTTAGAGCTTTTTGAGAAAGCTCACGTTTCACAATTAGCCTTTTTGGGTCAACTAGTTTTTTCACGACCTAGCCACTTATGTTGCCAACGCATGGCCTTGAAAAACTTGAAAGAGTTTCTGGAAGTCTGGGTAAGATTTCATTATCTTCCGACAATGGTTGATCATCGTCCAATCCATACTTCTTCGAAACTCTTTCGTTTGCCATTTTATCCTAGATGGCTGGATGGTAAAGATCAACCTTTACGTGACGAGTTGAGGGTACGGAAAGAATAGTGGTTGAGTCCATTGCCGTGACGTTTCCGTTGGCAGCTCGAACTTCGTTGTGGATCAATAATTTTGTATATGCTGATATAAACTGTGATGCTGTTGGGTTAGGGCACCAACCCCCGCAACTTCGCACAGCACAAAAAAAAAGTTCCAAGTGATCATGGCTAAATTTATATGTCAGCAGGTATTTTAATTGGGAAAATTCGCGTTTGACGAAACTATCAAAAATCACAGTACACATATTGAAGGTAATATATTGCGCATCTGCGAAAAATACAGTGACCTGCCTGTCAGAATTTAAAAAAACAAAGCAAGTGTTTCCGAATCGCAAAGACCCTCGTCTACAATTTACAAAAACAAAATACAAACCATGCGCAGAACTGAACAAAAATGAAAACTCGGAAGATATTACCTTCTATATGTGTACTGTGATCAAAAATATACATGATTGACATTGACGCTGTTATAAGGCCAACAAATGGGACGGACCTTCCTGTTTTTGTCATTAAAATATTATCAGCGTTTGTTATTTTTTTCAGGTAACCAATGTCATTAATTATAAAAGGACGCCAGATAAATTCGTTAGATAGCTTGAGAGTTGCTTTGTATCTTTTTCCGAAAGGATTTCTTGAATTTAAAAAATAAAACATACGATCGACACACCTTAAAAATCTGACTGTACCCTCACTATTTTTAAATTCATTTAAATGCAATTCTTTGTCGCAAAACTCGATAGCGTCTGCCACGCTGCTACTCAAGGTTTGAGCTGCCAGAAAAACTTTCATCTTTAATTTGTTACCAGCTCTTAAACCTTCGTACTCATGGTAGCAAAGTGCTTGGATGGGCCGTCTAGGGTCACAGACACAACCTCAACGCTGACTTCATGCAGTTTCCGCAAACTGCAGTCAATAAGTTCTGCGTTGGCGGCTGCGTCTATCCCGTTTACCAGAAAATAGCCTATCTTTGTCAGGAACAAAGTTTTCGATGTTTATTGCCAGCAACCACTTTTTTAAAAGGGCCGGTTTATAGGAAATCTGTTACAAATAAATATGTATTAGCATGATAATAAAAATTCATCTTTTCATTTTTCATAGTTCCGATATGAGTTCTGAAAAAAACTCAGGTACACTTCCAGAAATTAATATCTTTTGGTTATTAATAAATTTAAAGCAATCACTTGCAAAGTGATCAGAACAAATCCTCGTGTATTTTGTTGGAAAAAAAGTGGGTGGAAGATTGAGTCGTTGCATCCATATTTCCTGCAAGGCCCCATCTTCAAATGGGAATCTGCAACGTTTATCAGAAATCGTGACATAACTTAAATTCAAATAAATCTTTAAGAAATCATACTAGGGATATTGTATGCACCAAGCGCTCATAAGTTTAAAGGCTCATAATATCAATAATAGTGGGCACTTAAAAGCTCTTTAAGTTATGGAAAATTGAGATATAAATTCTCATTTTTTTCTTGGCAAAAGAGTTATGACGGATGGTTAGTAGCACATATAAAAATTGAGTTATGAGCTAAAGAGCCGTTTATGACCGCTCGGTGAAACCATAGACTTCAATCAAATCTGAAGTGTAACTTACCCATGAAGTGTTCTGCCCTCGACCCCACCTTCTTTTTTTTTGCAATATTTGCAGATACGTCCCATTTTGAAGTTTTTTTTACTTAAATAACTAAAGCTATGCGCAAACCTAAGCGATGGCGGTGGCGATCACGATAGCCTTTATCGCGCGATCAAGGTGGGATCAAAAACCAGCTCACATCAACACGATATTGCGATACATTTTGTGACGGGCAAGTTGTCAAAAGAACAAACAAAAAGTGAGAGAAAATCAGTAGCAGATAAATCTGGCTCAATAAATTGACCCGGACAGAAATTTTATCCGTAAGTTATATGCATTTTTATGTTTTGTATTCTTTGTGCAAAGAATTGAACAAAATTTGGGTTTTTTTAATTTTATTAATCTGCTGTATAATGTTCTACATTATTGTTTATTTGAATTTAGTTAATATTTTCACAATAAAAAATCAAATATCGTGGCATACTGCGAACAAATGGTGCGTGCTGCGTTCAGTAAAAGTCGCTTGGTTGAACGCAGCAGCGGAACCTAATAATTGCAATCTACATATCGCGTAGATGTGAGCCTTCCTATTGATTTACATGTGCGGCATCCACATTGTTATCGCGATCGCCATCGCTTAGGTTTGCGCAATGCTTTAAAGTTTTTGCAAATAATCGAAGGCTAATGTACAAACTTTTGAAAAAATTAATATATGACATACCTAATCAATGTTTCGAAAATAGCAGCCTTATAATAACATAGAAATAGTTGAATTTGCCTGTACGTGACCATGGAATGCTCCCACAATACACTACAAGCTTTTCAATTTTTCTCCAAAATGAATGTTTATGATTTATACATAGTTCTCAAAGTAGTTTATAATTCCGTTTTGTGGGGTATTGGCCAGTGCGTTGGGCTATCATGCCGTAAGCCTAACAATTGTATTCTAAAAAATATTTTGTTTAAAATGTATTGCCTATTGCATGGAAGTGAAAAATGTTTCGGTCCTCTTGGGTTATATTTTTCAGTTCTAAGTGCTTAGTAGGTAAACGATAGAAATATTGAACACGGATGCCTAGAAATATTGAACACGGATGCCTAATAGTTTTGCTGAAATGTGAATATTAAGGCTGGGTTGCCTTTTTTTTCAAACTCAGAGTTCATGTAAATGCATTTGAATGTATTAGTGAAAATATAATTCTCTTCTTTACCAAATGGCCTGTGTCATTCTCGCTTGTGCTATTCGTTTCTCAGAGCCAGATGAGAGCCACAGAGACATAATATGTATTCATGCTATGCACAGCAAAAAGAGTTGCACAAGCGCACACAAGTATACGCACATATATATTTATGTGCAGAAAGAACCTAATGAGACTGCCCATCACGGGGCGGCGGCGACGGCACAGCCGGCACGCGCGTTTGAATTTTTGAACCTATATAGTTTTTTTCCTTACTATCGTTGTTTTGTCTTTTGGATATGAGAAATGAGAATATATGTAGGTACAATGTACATATGAATGAGAGATGGGTTGGTGGTTTGGTGGCGGTAAATTTTTTTTTTAATTTTCTGATTTTTCATTTTATCCTTGCATGCAAGAACATATTTTTTATTTGTCATAATCTTCTAATTGCAAAAGAAAAAAATGTTCTTTATTAGTTAGGTAGGTTAGGTACCTATTATTATAACGTAAAATGTAAGTTTCGTTTTGAGATTTTTTTTATTATATTGTAGGTCGAAATAGGTATAGGTATAGATACCTAATTATGAAAATGTATGGAATTGACATTTTTTTAATATATGATAGTAGGTAGGTAGGTATCTAGGTAGGTAGGTTATATAGGATTTTTTTAAATTCAAAATTAGGTAGCTATTACCCATAAGTAACAAAGAGTAAAGTAAGTTTGTGTAAAGGTCGAGAAATTATTTAAACGGGAAGGGCCGTTATTCGAATTCAAAAACTGTAAAGGCAAAAATATAGATAGTTAAAAAATATATAATCTCTAAACGCTTAGCTATGTGACACAAAAAAATTACGGCGAATGCAAAAAAATGTATGCCTATTACACTAGACAAACAAATTTAGGAATTGATTTTTTTCGACTTTTTTTTGTGTTTTTTTGAAGAGTTGTACCTACCTATCTTTGTGAAAAATGGTCGTATTGAGATGAAATTAAAAGTAAGTAAGATTTATATTACTAGTTTTCAATTACTTTTTTTTAATTATTTTTTTAGTATACTGTTACTGCGCAATCACAAAAAATAGCACAAGCCAAAAACTTTCAAAAAAAATTTTAACATCTGGATCTTCATCAAACATTTTTTTAAGTTAATCAATAGTATCTGCCAGATAAGATGTTAATTCAGCTTTAATATTACAATTTCTTGTTATCCTACGATTTTTATTAATAGAGATTTTCGATGTTGAATGAAAAAGGTGACTTTTGTCTTTGATCACCAATATCTCGACAAATAATGATGACTCATAAAATGTAAGGCCAGTTTAAAAAAAACAGTGCTAAATTCCTTAAAAACATTATAAAGAAAAATTTTTGTACACTTCCCGTAAATTTTTGAAAAAGTAGGTACCTACCTACAAAAAAATGAGTTTTTGTAAATCGTTTTTAATGATCACAATCCTAAAACTAGTACAACGTCTTACAGAAAAATAAACCAACAAAAATCCTGTAAATTTTCAAATTGATCCGTAAGACCGTTTTTACGTTAAGAATGGTTAAATTAAAAAAAAAATAATTAAAGGAGTGATTTTAGCCATTTTTTTATCATCATCAAAAGAAAACGAAAATTAATTTTTTTTCAAACTTTTTTCACAGTTCATTAGTAACATATTCATAAGAATTTTCGTTAAAAGAAGGTGAATTATTATTAAAATAACTTTTTAAATCAAGTTTTTTTAGCGAATAGTTTTGAGCAATTAACTTTCAATCTCAAAATTAAAAAAAAAAAATTAAAGTCAAATATTGGAAACTGGAAGGTCTAAGGACGCATACTTTAAAAGATATCATGAAATATCTTAACAACTACTAACTACTTTTTGGCTTCTATTCTCTGACCAGAGAGCTTACAACTTAGATTGTCTGAACTCTGGTAGATTTCGTTTTTTTTTTCAGAAACTAAAAGACATTTTAGCATCCGGTTTTCTTTTTTTGACTAAAAGCTAATAAGAGCATTGAATTTTGAAAACAAAAACTATACTTAATTATAATAAATTTTGACAAAAATTAGTTTGAAACTTTTTTTTCACCTTTTTTTTCAAAATTTCGAGTTTGGAAATTAATTTTTCAAAAACTATTAACTAACACAACTTAATTTAAAAATAAAATCAAAGAAGAGATTTCTGGCTTTCCAAAAAGGTATAGCATGGCATTTTAAATTGTACCGTTGTTCTTAAATTTTTTTTTTTCTGTTTTAAGTCAATTTTTTAGAAAATTGCCCCTCCTGCTTAACGGGGGGAAATAGACCCCCCTACTATACGATTTTTTTTTGTCTTAACCCAACCTACTCGCTCCAGCAGGTGCATCTTATACCGATCACCCTGTAGGTATATACCTAATTCTATACGAACTATATTAAAAAACATTCCAACAGATGAGCCATCAAAAAAATGTACGTACATACTTATAAGCTACACAAATGTGCAATTTATTTTTATGCACAAAATACTTAATGTCCTCTCACTCCCACCCTGCCTCTCGCAATTTTCCTAATCAACCAGCAAACCTACTAAAAAACATTATTCTGGGCAACCATCGAACCAACAAAGAAAAAACATGATTGCATATTGAGGAACATGTTTTTTCATACATGACCTACTTTGCTGCGAGATGAGAAAGACGACCCACAAAAATATATGCGAACGCATGTGCCATATACTTTTCTTGCACTTGTATATCTCCCCTCCATCCAAAATATTGCTGGCCGACCATCGAAAAGACATGCTAAGCAAATATATGAATGAATATCCAACAACAGGTTATTATTATATTCTGTCTCTGCCGCGAGATGAGAAATAAAAAAAAGGAGGAAAAAACTACATAATAAGAAAAAACTAGAACAAAGGCGATATTTGTTTTGGAGTGAGAACAAAGAGAGTTGGCGCTGATACTGCAGCAGATTTCTTCTGAACTGCAAACTTCTTTGTGTGCGTGTGGAAAGAAATTTTATGTTAAAAAACGCAAAATGGACCCATTTTCTAAAATAAAAATTAATTAAACTTTTAATAAAGTTATTGTTTTCTTCACTGCGAATAATGAAGAAAATATAAAAAAAAAATAATACAAATATTTTGAAGTTCTACGGTGCCTCTTGCTCCCACAACTACAGTAAACATTTTGAATTATAATATTGCTTTTTTAAATATGTTATAAGCAAAAAAATATATTTTTTAAATCGCAGTTTACTACTCTTGCATATTTGCTTTCGTAAATAAATAATTTTAAAAAATAACAAAATTAATTAAGTACTATTAAAGGATTTTCCCCGAAATATTCCAAAAAAAACAACGTTTTTTTGCATTTGTCTCTAAAAAGTGTTTATTAAAATTTTCAAAAAAAAAAAAAAAAAAAATTCAAATAACGGCTCATGTTTACTGACATTGAAATAAAATTTATTTGGCTTCAATATCTTGAAAACTTTTGAAGTTTTATCAAATGATACAATCATATCACCTTGAAAATTTGTCTTATTTGTGTGTAACTTTATTAATTTTTTTTGAGAAAAGATTATAAAAATATTAAAAAATTAAATCGCCGTTTACCTCACTCATTTATTGTCTTTGAAATAAAAATAAGAAAAAAATAAAAAACGAAAAATTATAATATAATTCATTGATTCCTGCAAACTGCTACCGAAAATTTCTCTTTTTTTTATTTCTCCCTCGGATTTAAGGTATAATAAATTTTTTTTTAATTTTTAAAACTGAAAAAAAACTTCAGCCAATTAATTACCAATTGAAAACTTTTTGTTACATTAAAATATTGTAAGAACTCTAGACGCTACACGGCTCAACGCAAAATCCCTAGCCGATTTTTTAATAGGAAAATACCCTTGAATCGACTCGTCTGTACGTGACACCTTTTCTTATTTTTTTTTCTAAGAAATTTAAAGGAATACCTTTAAAGTTTTTGCAAATAATCGAAGACTAATGTACAAACTTTTGAAAAAATTAATATATGACATATCTAATCAATGTTTCGAAAATAACAGCCTTATAATAACCAAAAATACTGAATATAAAGATATGAATCCTCGGCTGTCATTTGAGTTTGCCTACAAGCTCTATCAGATAAAAAATGAGAAAGTATGTGTAAAAATGGCGGTATAAAACTCACACATTCACAGTATTTATCTTCACAACTCACACATTCACAGTATTTATCTTTACACCACCCTGCTATATTGTTGTTGGATTTCACATCTATTCATCGACACAAAATTAAATTAAAAATACAAAAATGTAAACAAAAGGGTTTTGGAGGGTGAAACGTATGAAAGATTCATATCTTTATATTCAGTATTTTTGATAATAACAGAAAAATAGTTAAATTTGTCTGTACGTGACCATGGAATGCTCCCACGGCAAATGATTTGGCGAAAACCAAATACGGAGCTCCTTACAGGAAAAACACTTGCTGGAGTGAAACATGGAGTGGGCTCAGTTTTGGTTCGGGGCTGTTTCTTGGGAGCTTGGGTAGGTAAGCTGCATATAATAAATTTATGGAGTGTGAGTGATGGACCTCAACAAATAAATTGATATTTTAAGACGAAATATAAAAGATAGCGCACAGAAATGGGGTCCACAAAGCTTTCAACTAATATTTCCTTTAAATTTAATAAATTATATAAAATTCTTCCACCTACACTTTTGTTTATCACTTGAATTTTTTCCAACAGCTTTGACTAGTTACCAGCTTTTACAGCTTTGTTTTGTTTGTTTCACAAAAAAAAAATAACCTAAAATACTTTTTTTTTTGTTTCACATAGATGTCAAAATTGGCCACTCAGCCTTATGTCATTTTCAATTAGAGTCAAAAAAACTGTTATACTTGAATATGGTATACACTATCCAGTATATTATAGAGATCAGTGGGACTTTTACTTTTGATAGAGCAGCAAAAACCAAAAAAGTCACTTCAGCAACTACAAACCTGGAAAGATTTTGGGAGCTTGAAGAAATAAATACCGATGAAACCATTATTGATGAAGATATTTTTTGCATAAAACATGCCGCCTCCACAGGCCATGAACGATGGCAGGATTATGAACATGTCTACAAAAAATCCAATGGAGGCAAAAAAATCCATGTCCATGTCATGACCATGTCGACGAAAACTAATTTTTGAACAAGACATGAGCTCTGTTAAAAGCTTGGCCATAAGATTTGACGTTCAATGTGTGTGAGAGAGGTAGAAGTAGTACTGAAAGGAATTTTTGTGTTGTCCTCTTGCTCTGACTTAAGCCTTAACTACATAAACCAAAAAAGTGAAAAAGTACAAAAGTGAAAATTTTCAAACTCATTTTGGGATAGTTTTTCTCCCAGAAAAACTTATAGAAATGATGCAGAAAGCTTAAATTTTGGTTTAAAAATAAAACGTGTATATTCTTTTTTACAAAACAACTGCTCTAGCTGGAAAAAAATATTTTTACTTTTGTAATTTTGCAAAAAGTGGCCAATGTAGTTAAGGCTTTATTAGTGAATTTATCGAAATGACATAAAGTGCCCAGAGGTGCGTTCTTTTATGTTACTGTTGTTAACTATAGTTAATGTGTCAAAAATAAAAGTTGATGTGCCATAGTTAAGAAAGTTACTCTTGGTAACTTTTTCATTTAGGAACGACCAGAGTTAACAATAGTTAATCTGTCAAACGAAAGGGGTTGAAAAAAAAATCGAATTGTATTTGGAATGAATAACCAAGAAAAAATGTGATTGCATTAAATTTATTTGCAAAAATAATTATCAGAAACTCAAAATAACATGTGTAATATTTCCAAATTAAATTTCTTTACACTCAGCTTTGTATAAATCGAACAGAAATTTTCTTCACTGCTTATTATGGCACAGAATTTTTTGATGAAAAATTAACCAAATATGAAGAAGAAAATGCCGACAGAATGAAAATGCATCAGAAAATAAAAGAAAACTATTCGAAAAATCAAATTCGACAACAAAAAATCGATTAAATTGATAAAAACATATTTTAAATATTGAAAACAATTCCAAATCAAATGGGAAAAAGTAAACAAAACATATACCATTGCATTTCAGCTGTGTTTGACAGATCAACTATTTCAATTCATATCGAGGAGATGAGTTGGAAAAAGTTACAAAAAGTTACTTTTTGACACTTACTTTGGAATTTAGGAACGATTTTATGACGTCATAAAGTTACTCGAAGTAACTTTTCTGAATTAAAGGAACGACCGAAGTTAACTATAGTTAACTATAGTTAACCACAGTAACATAAAAGAACGCACCACAGTGCGAAAAAACAAGCTGATTGTTGATTGGATTGTGGTTTGGATCTTGGGTATCTGTATGTCCTGTGGAGTCGGCGTGTAAAGAAACAACAAAACAGGACATAGATGGGCGCTTTAAATTCCATTTAAAGAAGACAAGGAATTAGGTGAATCACGGAAGCAGCGACTACGAATACATAAATGGTTAGGAAGAACTTCAGAACTGAAATTGGAACTTCATGGTTTTGGTGACGCGTCAGAAAAAGCATGTGCCGCAGTTATACTATATGTGAAAACTAAAAAGAGAGTGCAACTATTAACGGCAAAATAAAAGTAAATCCAGTAAGAAATAAAAAAAATATTACCGAAACTAGAACTCTGTGCTGCTCATTTGGTTGCAAAGTTGATCAACAGAATTTCAAAAACCATCAACAAGAATCAACAAGTTTTCGCTTGGAAAGACTTAACTATTGCAATCAGTTGGATACAAAATACTAAAAATAAGCACAAATTCATCAGGAGCAGAGTAGATGAAATTCGAAACCTCATTCCAAAAACAGAATCGCGACATGTTAGCACAAAAGATAATCCTGTAGATTGCGCATCCCGAGGAATTGCATCAACTAAGCTCCTTAGTAAACATTTGGTGGAAAGGTCCCGAATGGTTAGTCCCCTTTCACACGAAGATACTAGTTGCTGGTGATTTTTTTGACATTTTCTTTAAATCTCCTTAACAATCTCTTGTTTCTTTCACACGAAGATACAAAGTTGGAGGAGACTTGCTGTATTTTCCTTTTAAACTACCTTGGTTGAACGCACACAAACGTAGTGTGAAGAGAAACGTCAAAAAAGTTTCCTGAATTTGTTGACCGGGGAGATTTCATTTCCCCCTCTTTCTTCCTGCCCTTCTCGCCTATGAACTAATTGTTGCCGGCAACTCAGTTGCCCTGTGTGAAAGGGGACTTACAACTGCCAACTTACTAATGGCCAACGGAACGATACGAAAATGAGAAAACAACATTAGCTACGTGTCTGATAACATCAAATAGACATGAATTTACTGAATCCCTAAGACGGTGTTCACATTGGACTCAGATTTACGATTTTTTTTGGCATAAGTCAGTCAGCTCGTGTTCAGACACACACAACCGATTCACTCTGACGTTCAGTAGTTTTTAAAATAAAACACAAATTTTTATTCGCCGGAGAATTTAGCTAGAAATTTTTCAATCACAAAATTAATATTTCACTAAATAAATATTTTTCCAATTGAAACAACTTCGATTCTGTAGTATTTAAGTGCCAAACAAAAGCTAAATACTAACAAAACACATGTCACAAAAGGAAACGTCAAAAAAAATCCACAAATTTTTAAAAAAATTAAAAAATCCTGCCTCACTTGCCTGTCTCTTTCTCACCACAGAGTGGGAACGAGAAAAAGTATATAGACGTCAAAAAAAATCCAAGGAGTAAGTCCAATGTGAACACCGTCTAATAGATCGATATTTAAGCTGGCTTAGACTGCAAAGGGTAATGGCATTCATCCTAAGAATAATCAAAAGAGGTAAACAATTATCGATTGAAGAGCTGCAAAATCAATCTTTGAAAATCATCGAATTATTACAAACTGAAGACTTTTAAAAGGAAATATCGGTGGGAGAGCCGAAAGAAGAAATAAAGCAGCAAGATTGTAAGCCTTAATCCTTTTCTGAATAAAAACAGGATTTTACGGGTTGTTGGTACACTAACAAATGCAGGTCTGCCATACAAATCAATGCACCCAATAATCCTTCAAAAATCAAATTTGACAACACTTTTGATTAAAGATATGCACCCCATGCTCCAATACACGGAGGCAATATATTGACTGAAGATATTATTAGACGACAATATTGGATTGTAGGTTTGAAAAATGCCGTAAAGATCTACATTCGGAAGTGCCCTAAGTTTATAAGATATCGAGAAAAAACCGCTACACATTTAATGGGTGACTTACCTGAAGATCGAGTGAAAATTTCACACCCATAATGTATATGAAATGAAGTGCTCCAGAGGACGAGGACACAAAACCTTTAAGTGATATGTTTCAGTTTTCGTATGTCTGGCAACGAAAGCAAATCATCTCAAAGCTGTCAGCGACTTATCATCAGAAGAATTTTTGGTCGCACTACGAAGATTTTCGCACGACGAGGGAAAAACCGTCATATGTACTCAGACAATGGCACTAATTTCATAGGCCTAGATGAGGTGCGTTCTTTTATGTTACTGTGGTTAACTATAGTTAATGTGTCAAAAATAAAAGTTGATGTGCCATAGTTAAGAAAGTTACTCTTGGTAACTTTTTCATTTAGGAACGACCAGAGTTAACAATAGTTAATCTGTCAAACGAAAGTGGTTGAAAAAAAAAATGAATTGTATATTTGGAATGAATTACCAAGAAAAAATGTGATTGCATTAAATTTATTGCAAAAATAATTATTAGGAATTCAAAATAACATGTGCAATTTTCTTCATTGCTTATGGCACAGAATTTTTTGATGAAAAATTAACCAAATATAAAGAAGAAAATGCCGACAGAAAGAAAATGCATCAGAAAATAAAAGAAAACTATTCCAAAAATCAAATTCGACAACAACAAATCGATTAAATTGATAAAAACATATTTTAAATATTGAAAATAATTCCAAATCAAATGGGCAAAAAGTAAACAAAACATCCACCATTGCATTTCAGCTGTGTTTGACAGATCAACTATTTCAATTCGTATCGAGGAGATGAGTTGGAAAAAGTTACTTTTTGAAACTTTTACTTTAGAATTTAGGAACGATTTTATGACGTCATAAAGTTACTCGAAGTAACTTTTCTGTATTAAAGGAACGACCGAAGTTAACTAAAGTTAACCACAGTACATAAAAGAACGCACCAATGCGGAATTTAAGAAAGCAGTCAAACAAAACGAAGGTGTTGCACCAATTCTGGCAAATGAAAGCATTTTTCCCCCCCGGCAGGACCACATTTCGGTGGAGTATGGGAAGCTGGGGTAAAAGCAATGAAATACCACTTAAAAAGAGCGATTGGAGAAGTGAAACTAGCTTTTGAAGAAATGTGCACTATTTTGGCACAGATAGAAGCAGTTTTAAACTCACAACCTCTATACCTACGCAATTAATGATGAAAATGGGGATATCCGATATCCATTCCTAGTGCAGACTCTTACGTTATAATGTCTCCACACTTAACAAATAGAAACTTATACAAAAAATACAGAGAAACTTCTAGAGCCGCTGGAAAGATGAATACCTGTACCACACTGCAATAACGAAACATGTAGAAAATTCCAGCCCAATACTTGTCAGAAGGAGATATAGTCGTCATTAAAGACGAAAATACTCATCCAGCAAGATGGATAATATATATTAAAGTAAAGACGAGCAGTAATTGTCACAAAAGGCTCAATGCTTCGTTCAATTCACCACACCGTCTTAGGTGCTTATTTTATGTTAGTTTGTAAGTAGACTTAGTGGTAATAAAGAAAGCTAAAAGTAAATATCATTGGCTTTGCGTCCTTTAGTGTGATTCCCTTTTATCTGTGTCCCCCTCTAGAACATATCAAGTGGCGACAAGAAAAAAAAAAACAGTTATAAGAACTTTCGAGACTATACATAGTACATAACAGTGAACGTAGGAACAGTATAAAATTTTAATTTTTTATTGAAAATTGTATGTTATAATTGCATGTTCTTTTTTTATGTTCAATGATTTGATTTATAAACTTTGGCTGATAATATTTCATTTCTACAAATATTGAAGCCGCAGGTAGATGGCTGATGATAAAAATTTGGCACTACAATCAAAAGAAGAATAGAAAAATACCACTGCGAATATGGCCGCTCAATTAATAGGTCAAATTGAATGTTTTACTCCAGGGGAGGATTTCGAACTTTGGTTAGAACGCATGGAGTTATATCTTAAATTAATGAAAAACGGGACTACTTCATAACGTTAGGTGGTGCGGAATTATATAAAATTTTAAAGCCGGAATCTCCAATGGTGGTTAGCTATGAAATTTTATATAAGAAGCTGGTGGAGCATCTTAAACCAAAGAAAAATATTATCGCCGAATGGTATAAATTTTATCAACGCTACCAAAAGCATGATGAGTCGATTAGTGATTTTGTGGTGGCCATAAAATCTCTGGCACAGGACTGCGAATTTGAAACGTTTTGAAATGATGCACTAAGAGACCGAATTGGTTGTGGTATCTAAAGTGATAAATTGCGAAGCAACCTTCTAAATGAAAAGGATCTAACTGTAGAAACTGCGATTGATAATGCTATGAATTTTGAACTGACCGAAAAAAGAGCTTAAACAAATTGAACCTGGGCAAATAGATATAAATATATAGTTAGGTCAAATTCCAAAAACAGTGAGTATTCTAAACGGTATGAAAATAAAGGCAAAAGTAAAGACTCAAACAAAATTTGCTTTAGGTGTGTAACAAATCTGGATATTTTGCAGAAGGAATGTTTTAAATATGGAAAAACGGGACACTATTCAGATAAGTGTAAATTAAAGTTGAATACGCGTGCTGAAAAGACAAGGGAACCGGGAAGAAGAGGGCGAAATGTAAACTATGTTGAGAAATATGACACAGAAGAAGATGAGGAAGAGCCTTGATGAGTTAAGAATTAGCACAATAAACTTTGTAGATAAAGAAGATAATCCTTATATGTAGATGTGTTAGTCAACGATAGTTTAGTAAAAATGGAAATAGATTCGGGGCATGTCTAACAATCGTTGATTTAAAAGACTTAGAAAAGTTAAATATAAAAAGAACAGACTTAAGTAAATCGAAAATCTCGCCTTTAAGTGTGATTACTGG
Source organism: Epistrophella euchroma (assembly GCA_947049315.1). Classification (NCBI taxonomy): domain Eukaryota; kingdom Metazoa; phylum Arthropoda; class Insecta; order Diptera; family Syrphidae; genus Epistrophella; species Epistrophella euchroma. The sequence continues at coordinate 63,516,101 of OX346245.1, forward strand.
GGGCTGTATTAAGGTAAAAGGAACGTGCAGGGTAAGGGTTCAATTCAACAATATACTAAAAGAACTGGATGTAGTGGTAATAGAATCGACCAGGAAATTCGTACCCTTGTTTGGAAAGACATGGTTGAATGAACTCGTTCCGGAATGGCGCAAAAAGTTGTCTGAAGGCAACGTAAATAAAATACAATTCGATAAAAACCTTGAGATTTCCAAAATTAAGAAAGAGTTTGAAGCGTGTTTTGATGGGAACCGGAGGGGCAATATATACGGATATGAAGCAGAAATTCATATTAAGAAAAATATAAAACCAATCTTCTGCAAACCATATACAGTCCCATATGGACTTAGAGAAAAAGGAGCTAGACAAAATGGTGGAAGAAAATATCTTAAAACCTATCCGATATAGTAGTTGGGCGTCCCCTATTGTTATAGCACCGAAGGAAAATGGAGATATTAGGATGTGTGTAGATTTTAAAGTCAGCATAAACAAATTTGTAGTTACGCATCATTATCCGTTGCTTAGGATGGATGACATTTTTGCATCGTTACGAGACTACTGTAGGTATATTGTGTTTTAGACCTAGAAGGAGCGTACCAGCAATTGCTAGTGACCGAAGCATCGAAGGAGTTGTTAGTCATAAAGACGCATCGGGGGTTATTTCAATTTCAAAGACTTTCTTTTGGTGTTTCCTCAGCCCCGTCTATCTTTCAGGAAACAATGGATAAACTTCTAAGTGGATAAGAACGTACGAGATGTTATGTAGATGACGTTCTTGTAGGGGGTAGAACCTATAGGGAGTGTCATCAAAACCAAATTTTCGTGCTACAGAGGTTAGAAAGGCACAACGTTAAGGTAAATGCGTCGAAATGTAAATTTTTCGAAACTACAGTAGCATATCTGGGTCATGTGATAAATAAGGAGAGAATTTTACCAAATCCGGACAAAATTAAGGCCATATCGCAGGCTCCAGCCTACCAACATTTCAGAACTGAAGGCGTATTTAAACGTAAAGAAACGTTCGAAACAAGCAAAAGTTGCTTTTAAACAATGGACTACTGGCCCATTATGATCCAAAAAGGCAAATTGTTTTATTATGTGATGCAAGTCCATATGGTATAGAGGCTGTATTAGCCCATGTCATTAATGGGATAGAACGTCCGGTCATTTCTGCCAGTTGTTCGTTATCAAATGCAGAGAAAAACTATTCTCAATTGCACCGTGAAGCGTCGGCTATAATATTTGCAGTTAAGCGGTTCCACAAATACGAAGAAGAGAATAAACAAAAATAAAAGAAAATTATTTTCACATTTGCTGCAATATCGTCATAACTCTAAATTCAGAAGTTGTTCCTGCAGAACGTCATATCTCAGCTTCTAAAACTGACGCCGAGAGGGCGCATGTGTCGTTATAGAGACTTGTTTCGTTAAAAAAAATTAAATGCAATACTGGTTTAACCTAGTTGGTTCTGAGCTTTCGAAGTGAAGTAGTCGTTAAATTTTCTTCAAAAGTGGCATATTCGGTATTGTGGCTTTATTCAACAAAAAGGTAAGTTTAGTGACTCTTAACCAGTTTTGCTCAATTCTGTATTATTTTGTGATAAGATGTTATACTAATGAAAATTAGGATGAATCTATTTTGACTTAATTCAAAATATGACTGTGTTGCTAAAAAAAAAGTTTATTAACGGCCGGGCGTAGCATTTTATCTTATGACGTTGTTACAAATAAAATTAGTTTGTTTTTTTAAGTCGTTTGTGGATTATTTGTTTTTATGACATTTTAGCAGAAAAAACTGCTGATGTTTTTTGTAAAATAAAACAAAAAATGTCATTTGTGCCGGTGGTCTTGTGGAAGAGTTGAGTTTTAAACGACGTTATTTTACACTATATAAGCCTGTTTTTTTTTTTTCTTTTCAAAAGTCAGTACAGCTAGTCATTTTGTTTAAAATAAAATTGAATAGCTCCTTATTTACCAAAAATTTTTCGCTCCGCAGCGTACCTAAACATAAGCATAAACAAGAATGCAATCAAGATCAAGAGTAAGTAGAATCTTACAATTGGCTATGGGCCCACCAGAAACCAATGCCCCAAATTCATTTGCCAGGTTGTCTGAGCAAAATATTAATACAAATTTGATTTCTTCTAATACAAATCCAGGAGATCTCGGTAAGCTACTTTTAAATCTATTTTCCTTCTTTTTAAAAGCGAATAAAATTCAAATTTTTAGAAAGCGAAGTAGTGCTAACCGCTCAATCGACTTCAGCCAATACAGATTCCGTGGGAAAGCGATCGAGTTCAAGTTCGTCTTCGTCATCTAGCTCAGGGTCATCAAGCGGCTCATCTACTGAAGATAAGGATGATATTCTTAATGATAAGCCTTACATACCAGAAACTTCAAGCGATAGTGAAAACGAATGCAACGAAGCCGCACCGATTTTGACTAGTAGTCAAGAATTTCCTCTTCTTTCTCCCCAAAACTTAGATGTTCTTAATCCTTCCATACCCAGTACATCAAGCGTAAGAGAAAGCCCAAAAAAGACACCGAAAAAACGAAAGAGAAATGAAAATATGTGGAAAAGAAATCTTTTGTCAAAAAATTGAGAAACAGCGGAAAAGAATACGAAATGCATAATGAAGAACACAAAATTCGAAATGAGAGAACAGTTAAATCTTCCTGTAATGAAAAATTCAAACTCACATGTTCTTCAAAATTCACCGATGAAGACCGAACCCAAATTTGTACATCTTATTGGGAATTAGGAGATTAGTTGAAGCAACGTCAATTTATTGCAAACAGCATGGTACCCATCCAGCCAAAGTATCGATATGTTCGTGAAAACAGTACGAGGAAGAAAAGAGATAATAATAATGCCTTTTATTTCCATCGTAATGGTGAAAAATTATTCAAATTATTCTTCAAGAATACGCTAGATATTACCGACAGAACAATTTGTACAGTATTGGAAAAGCAAAACGTTGCAGCAAATAACTTATTGGAAGATGATCGCCGGGGCAAGCACGGACATCAAAAAAAAATTGATCCAGCTTTGAAGGAAGGTGTCAAAGTCTTTATTGACAAGATTCCAAAGATCGAAAGCTACTATATGCACGCTAATACATCAAAGCACTTCATCGACGGAAGTAAGTCTATTGCGGATATTCATAGGGACTATGTTACTCAGTGCAAAGCAGGAAAAAAAAACTCCGTTAATTATCTTATGTTTTACAAAATATTCACAGAAGATTTCAAGATATCGTTTTTCGTACCCAAAAAAGATCTTTGCGAAACATGCACTGCCTATGACAATGCACTTTCAGATGAAAAAACGAAACTAAAAGACATTTACGAGCGCCACCTCATCGAAAAAAAACTATCGAGAATCGAAAAACAAAATGATAAGGAGAAAACAGACGTAGTAGTTGCAGTATTTGATATGCAGGCAGTAGTGCAGTTGCCAAAAGGTGACATATCCGTGTTCTAAAGTTAAACGTTTTCAATTTCACAGTGTATGATCTTAAGAGTAAAAAATGCATTTGTTTCGTTTGGAATGAATCAGATGGAAATAGAATAGTTTCAGGAGATGCCCAAATGGTATCCGATGCGAATATGTTTATGGCATCACTAGTACCCCTTCGTCTAAAAGGTGAATTAACAGAATATTAGAAGAATCCAAGGCCGTCATCAGTTCATTTTATCAGACCGATTGTGTTTAAATTCGCAAAGGAGTCTGGTGACATTATTCAGACAACTAGGGTTCCCACCTTTCTTCCAAATCAAAGGAGGACACAGTTTTTCTAAATAAAAACAAAATACAAAATTTGAAACCTCAGTATAAATAAAATCCTCCCCGCCTGGAAAAACAATTTAGTTTTAGATGAGGCCCTAGAAAGTCTTACATAGCTCATTAAAAGGGAGCAGCAAGGGTTTTTATCGAAATCATACTAGGCCTTCGCCTTTTTTTTTTTTTTAATTTTGATGGCACAACAGCTCATGAAGAACTAGGGCCTAGTCACTTACAACTCTCAACCATTCCGTGTGTGTCTGCAGGAATGGAGGGGACCTACAGTTTATTGCCGAATCCGAACGGCTAACGAGCGGCACTTTTCTGTGACAGTAGATACTCTTGGAAGATTTGTCAATTCCTCGCAAGAGGCAGTAGCCGTTTTTTCTTTTAAATAAATGGTGGCGAGGCTGGGGATCGAACCTTAGACCTCCGGCATGACAGTCCATCGCACTAACCATCACGCCACGGCTACTACAGCCCTCGCCTAGTTTTTATTTATTTTTGCCTCGAGATAAAAATTGGTGTATTTGAGATTCGGTGCTGGGATTTTTCACTTACTGGTCTGATACGCTAACGACTTCTGGGCTTATTCGGAATACAAAAGTTCAATGTTGAAAATGAATAACTATAAAAAAAGGACTATTTCTGATGGGACAGCAAAATTTTCTCAAAGAGTTTTTACTATCAAGGGCCTATTGAGTATTTGATGCATTTTCCTCGACGGAATTAACCCTACTGTACAATTTTGGGGCCTTTTTTCAAGCACGTTTTGGCATACTTAAATCAGAAAAAGGCATACATTATATAAAATTGAAATACAAATTTTACAATACAAATTTTAATATGTAATTCTTTATGCTGATAAAAAAATTATAAATAAAATCATAAGAAATTTGCAAAGTTCGAAAGATTTTGAGGAAAATTTTAAGTTTTTGCTAAACTTTTCTCATTCTCAAGAATTTAAACTTTATTTCAAAACCAGGCATTTTTTACAAAAATTATGAAATTTTTTCACGTACATAGAGCGAATGCATGCAGAAAAAAAAATTTGCACTCCAATTGATCCTACGAGATTATGTAGTAGCAGTAATACATCAAAACTACATTCACCATTGAGAAAAAGTATTTTGAATATGTTTAGACAAGTGACGAAATTTTTTTAATTGTGTCATTTTATGCCAAATATTTGTCATAAAGCAAGATTATGACATAGATTATGTTATGACATAATAAAGCAGGATTTGACAAACAATTGATATAAAATGACAGAAATTGTGACATTTTTACACATAAAACACGTATATACATACTTATCAAATTAATCATTGATTATATCCTTCAGATTTTTGAAAAGGAGGACATTTTAAAGTGAGAAAGGACGGGAGGACAAATAGTTGGAAAAAAAGGAATGTCCTCCCAAATGGAGGACAGTTGGGAACCCTCTAGACAACTGTTAGCAATATACGGCAACAAATCGAAAATAAAAGCCCAACTGTAATAGCTGTAAACGAGGAAAAAGATGTCATTATTAAGCATGAATTCTTTCTGACTATGATAGATGGAAAAGTGTTAAATGATCTAACTAATACAAAATCATCATTGTCAGGACACAAAAAAATTTTCGAAAAGAAGCCACTTCAGTCGAAGTAGATGAGAGAAATTATAAATTTGAATTTCGCCATTACACGCTAGAATAAGATGTATGGAGTTTATCCTTAAGCTAGCTTATGGACCTAACCAAGAACACAATACCATGGATAAAAAGGAAGCCGAAAAAAGAAGAAAAACGGATATACAAATGGAATTTAGGGAGCAATTTGGCTTAATTATTGATACGCCAAGGATTTGGCAATACAAATCATGGAAACACATCACGAAGATTTTTTGAAAATCCAGAAGTAATGTCAGCTATAACTGGAATAGATGAAGAATTTTAAATGCACTGTCATTCAGGGAATCCATTAATGTGGAAAGATTCAACGAGTACACTAAAAACACTTCCAATCTACTTTAAGCCAAATACAGTCACAAGTTCCTAACTCCAACACTTCACAAAATTTTGGACCATGGTGGAGAACTCATTAAGCATCAAATTTTGCCAATAGGAGAACTTTCAGAAGAAGCACAAGAATCAAGGAATAAAGACTACGAGCGATATCGATACCAAAATACCTGCAAAGTTACACTAGTGAGTCTAATAAATATAGACAATGATGATGATCCCAATGATTTTATTGAAAATTAAAATTTATAATTAATAGATAGATAGATAGATAGATAGATGTAATTTTATTTTCATAATAAGGATTTAACAAAAACGTTTTAAATGCTGGTATAAAATTATTTATGACAATAACATAAAGTTGCCTGTCAGGTTAAAAATAGTTACGATTAACATTTCTAGCTTAGTGAGTTTTATTAATTATGAAAATTCATTTAAGATGAGATAACGATATTTTAGTGAAACTTTCAAAAACTTGTAAAGATTTAAGTAGCAGTTGCCATTAAGAATTTTTAAAAATTGTGAGCGGGAGAGTACATCATTTCCAAAAAATGTCCTTCTATACGTTTTGAAGATGGGACAGACTCCAACGAAGTGATAGGTATTTTCAGAAGCATCTAAGTTGCAAAGTGTGCATAGACCATAAGTATCCTTATGGAAGGCTCTTCCATTCAGGTTTAGTAGTCCGCAACGAGACTTCAAGATGAGAGAAATCATATCACGAGGGTTTGAGTCATCAAAGTAGTTCGGTACTTCAGAGTAAAGCAGGTTGCAATATTCATCGTGGAATTGGGACTGATTGGCATTGTTGATAAAACCATTCCAATGTTTTTCTTTAAGCTTTATCAATAGAATTTTATGGAATCTCTGCCACTCGTTCAAATTTGTCGTGAAAGAAAAATCCATCGACACTTCGTGGAATAGATCCAACCATTCTTTATCCCAAAAGATCTTCTTACTAATAATAGCTTCAGACAGGATTCTGGGTAGCCTACCGTTGGAAAAATGCATTGTTTTCCGTATATAAGAAAAATGTAATTTTAGAGTTGTTAAAACCATTTTGGGAAGTCCAGTTTCGATATGTAAGGCATAGTTCGGCGTCGTCTCTGGTAGAAAAAACATCTTTTTATAAAAAAACGTTGCAACTTTTCAACTTGTGTGTGTTCGCTATAATTAATATAAAAAAGTCGTATTATTTGTAATCTATTTTACTTTAGAAAAAAAATTAAAAAAAAAAATCTTATTAGATTTTGGTCCGTTAACTTTTTTCCTTCACTGTTTGACATCAAATTGGTCACTTAAACAGTTTATACGATATGTCGAATAGCCACAAAATGGAAAAAATATTGTTTTAATACTTGCTAAAAACATAAAAAATTTGTTCGTTATTTTTATGTATCCACTGTTGTGAACAATTATGTTTTGTAACACCCTGTGGACAACTAAATAGCCACTGACTTTTTTTTTTACAAAATTCGTAAAATTTTAACTGTTTTTAATGTTTTGTTTTAATTCTTTCTTTGTTAATTCCTCTTTCTAAGAAAATCGCACTTTAGCCTATGATTTAGAAACACCATGTAGAGCAATTTTTTAAAAAATCACTATTTTTATAGCCTTGGAAATTTCCTTTGAGAAGAACAAAAAGTTATGGCAATATCTTAATGCGTCCAAAAGTTATGATTTTTGCAACGAAAAAAGTCATTTTGGACCACAGTGCGCCGATGCCATGGAACGATGCATCCGTCGCCAGCACGATTGTTAACTGGCTGAACAGAATAGAATGACGGAACTGGAGCCGCAGACGGAACTGGAAGAGCTGTCAAAAAGTGTCGTACGTTATTTTTTTTACATGTCCACAATGGAGCTGTACAGCTTTGAAAGTATTTTGATAAAAAACAAAAGAATATTCTTATGTACAAGCTCAGATTTCACATTTTTTGTTTCCAATAATTTTCCTTTTAACAAATAATTTTTTCGCGATACAAATAACCACAATATTATTTTCCGACCTAAAAAGTTGTTTTTTTTCTTCATACAATTTGAAACGTCAAAAGTGCCGTACGTGAAAAGTTAAAAATTGGTGAACTCTTCCGTCTGCGGCTGCAGCTATGTATGCGACTGCGTTCCGTTGTGTTCGCAACATTGAATTTGCGTGTATTCAATATTTTGACAGCTATGCCAGCTCCGGCTCTAGTTCCGTCTCCGTCACCATTCTGTTCAGCCAGTAATTCATCTGTAAAATGTATCAGACGCGTCGTTTCCAAAACTTCAGACTTCAGTTTATCGAAAGCTTCCTGCTGACGTCTTGTCCAAATAAAACGTGTGTTTTGTTTTCTTAACTCGTTGAGCGGAGTTGCAATTTGAGAAAGGTTATTTATAAATTTTCCATAATAAGTTACTTTTCCTAAAAACGCTTGTAACTGCTTCAAGTCTTTAGGAGTCTTCATATTTTTTACAGCATTAATTCCACTATCAATAATGGGCCTTATACCTTCAGCATCAATCCTGTGGCCTAATGCTTTTTTGAGAAAATTTGCATTTCTTCATTTCGCAGTGCAGACCACAAGCTTTCAATGGACCTAACAATTCTTTGACGTTTTCAGAATGTTCTTTATTATTACGAGCCGCAACTATAAAATTGTCAATTAAAAGCAGCACAGTGGTTCATTCCAGCGATGACTTGATCCATCAACTTTTGGAACGTGCAAGTTGCGCTAGCACCTCCATTCGGCAACCCGAGATGTTCGAATAACCCAAAAAATGTATTGATAACAGTGATTTGCCTCGATTCCTCTTCGAGGGGTATTTGAAAGTATGCTTCACTGAGATCAATCTTTGTAAAGTAAATACCTCCCTTTAGTTTGTGAAAAATCTCTTCTACACGGAGAATGTAGTGGCTGTCTATCTCAAGCTCTGGATTTATTGTTATTTTGAAGTCTCCGCAGATCCTCACTTTACCTGAAGACTTCTTTACGACCACGATTGGAGCAGCCCACTGACTTGAATCTACTGGACGTAAGATTTCAGCCGCAACTAATCTGTCTAGTTCCTCTTTAACTTTAGCTTTTAAAGCAAATGGAGTAGGACGCGGTTTGAAAAATCTAGGCCTAGCATTATTTTTGATGTATAATTTAGCTGAGTAGTTCTTGCAGTAACCTAAACTATTGTGAGAGAGAACTGGCTACAAATGGCTTTTATACTTGATTTTAACTCAATTTCATCTTCCTGGTTAGCAGTTGAAAAAAATATAGTATCACAACAACGCACTTGAAACTCCAGCTTGTCAAACCAATCCATTCCTAGAATGTGTCCGCCTTCATACGTATCAGCCACCAAGAGTTAAAGTGTATGTTGTTTGCCTTGGAACTCCACAGCTACATGGACATAATCTTTCACATGAACAACATGATTTCCATTCTATGAGCCCTAAGCACCCTGTCAGCCCAATTCTAAATATTCCCCGGGAAAAAACTCCCCGGGAGACGTATTCTTTTGGGAGTAGAATACTCCTGTTCTGAATTCCCCGATGGAATATTTTTATCTTCAATAGCGGGAATTAAAGTTCTGAATGTTCGAAACAGCTTTTTTGCAGAATTTGACATATCAATAAAATTCTAGAAACAAAATAATTTATTCCTGGGGAAACGTTTCCCCGGGAATTTTCATTTAGAATTGGGCTGTGTATGAATTTACACAAAGTGGCTCGCCTAACTGCTCATATTCTCGCCTCACGAGCAAGTTATGGCAAGCTAGTTGCAATACACTTTCAATTTTTTACTAACACATATAAAACGAAGCAACTTGCTCGTCTACTCGCTTGCCTTTTTCCAAGCCAGGACCCATGTTCTGTAACTTCTCGCATGCATAAAACCGGTCGAGAAACGATGGAAGCTGAAACAAAATACATGAGTTTTGTTCCATTTTTCAGCGTTTCTCGACTGATTTGTTCGATGTGAGAGTTACAGAACATGGGTCCTGTTGAGAAGCAAGTGGCGAAGCAAGTAGCAAAGCATTTTATGAAAAGCTTTGAGCAAATCGTTCACCACATCTCGCATTAATAGTAGAAGAAAAAAGAACGTAGAAGCAAGTTACTCGGCAAGTTGCGTGCCGCCTACGTCACAGCAAGTACACAGATACGAATTTGGCAGGCAGTGTATGTACTTGCTTGCCAGTACTTGCCTGGGTGGCCTCGGGGTTACCCTTTTATTGAGCAAGTGGCACCTGTATCGATCTGAACATCTAGCTTCACACAATTTATTACTAATTTAACAAAAAATTGCTTTCCCTTCCTGGCCACCATCTGCGCCTTCCTCTTTCAAAGTTAGAATTTGATCTACTTTGTCATGTGCTTTCCCTTTGCTACTTTGCCAACACACAGACGAGATGTGGCCTCTGACATTGCACACCCGACATTCAGCTTCACGCATTGGCCATTGGGCTTGTGTATAGAGCTGTGTCAATCGTGATTGATTCGGTCTTTGTGACCCGTTCATGAAAATGAATTATTGATTGCAATCACAGTAAACCGACACAATCAATCTCAACGTCAATCATTTCAGTTTTTGAATATACGACCGAAGCACGCATATAAATGTATCGTTTATTCCACTCATTCTCAATCACATCACACAAAGAAATAAAAAAAAACATACAAGAAAAACAATGAGAGAGTTCCTCACCGATCCGATGACAGCTAGGTCAGTATAAGGGGTCAAAAGTCATAAAAATGGGTTTTTTGCAAATATCTCAGAAACGGTTTGTGCTAGATAAAAATTTTATTCGACAATATTATAGCTGAAGGCATTCCCACAAAAATGGTATATATAATTTTTTTCGTAGCATTAACCGTTTAAAAGCACATTTTCATGACCTTTGGCCTCTTTTAAGGGATTTTTTGACTTGTCGATTTGCTGTAACTTTTTAACGCTTAAAGGCTCTCCCAAACCAACGCGATTAATCGCTGCGACAAAAGAAAACAACAATAACAACACGTGGTTGTCAAACAAAACAACACGTTGTTGTTATTGTTTTCTATTGTCGCGGCAATTAATCGCGTTGGTTTGGGAGAGCCTTAATGCTACGAAAAAAATAATATATATACCATTTTTGTGGGAAATTGCTTCAGCTATAAGATTGTAGAATAAAATTTTTGTTTAGCACAAACCGTTTCTGAGATATTTGCAAAAAACTCATGTTTATAACGTATCACAATCACAAAGACCGAATCAATCTGATTGACATAGTGAACGATTTAATATGTGACCATAATGATTGAAATAATGATTCATTGAAAAGACCGAATCTTTGAAGCAATCAAATATTGATTGATTCGATCTTTGAAAATGAACGATTGACACGGCTCTATTGTGTATGTCGTACCCCACAGCCTGGGAAAGATGGTTTAGTTTCTTTGCGAAAACCACGACTTCTAGAGCGAGAACATTGCTTTTTATATTTAGTTTCATCACGATTAGCTGTTTGAGCTGAACTGTTTTCAGCTTTTATCGTCAAAACCAATTTTTGTGTCGATTTATAAGTCTCCGCTATCTTTACAACGTCATCCAAGCTAGGAACTGATTTTTGCAAAGCAGCTGAACGAACCGTATTATGTGGTGTATGCAGAACAATAATGTCTCTTATCAGGTTATCTACAAAAGGCTGTTTGCACTCTTCTTAGTCGCACGCAAATGAACAATCCCAGGCAGCACCCAGCAAATCTGCCACCCACTCTGCATATGTTTTTTGCAATGACAACAGCAAATGCTACGTCTCCTACTTTTTTATCCGCAAATAAATTTCTGATAAGCTCGTACATCTCAGGGCCACACCAAGATAAAAAACTGCTTTTTTCTAATCATCATCTTCAACATTAGCTGCGTTTTATTATCTATGGATCTGGATCAGGATCATCCCTTGAAAATAAAACGATATGGATCACAATGACAGCAGTGTTATATGAACACTCTTTCTTACTTACGTCTTAATTATTTTCAGTTGTTTCCTTTGAATAAGAAGTAAAGGAATTGTGGTCTTATTAATAAACATTGTCTAACTTTAGACAGCCGTCCAAGTTTTTAAAAAACCTTTCTAATTTTTGCTAAAGTAATCTATCTTTTTATCTTGCTTTAGACAACGTAATCTATTGTCTAAACCTCTAGAGAAATGCAATATTCTTTTTATTAAAAAAGCATATTTCCGACTGTTTCAAAATACTTAGACATAGTTTAAACAGCCAAAAATCTAATTAATAAGACCATTGGTGTATAACTTATATACATCAGTGTACGTGAATGAGGCCGCAAGAATTGAAAAAAAAAACAAAGAAACTCAGAGCCGTCATTTAAAATATACTTCTCCTGTCAAAATTAGAAACTCTCGTCCAGGGTCCCATTAGTTTTTGTTGGTGATGCAAGGCGGTCACATCCGTTGAGCGCCCCTAGTGCAGTTATTTTCAGTGATTTAAGTTAGTTTTATTATACTCACTTTAAAAAAAAAAAAAAAACATGACTCATTCAATTATTTATTTAATCGGATAAATATAAACCAACTGCCGTGTTCCTGTAAAGGTGCCTAAGTACTTCTGAAAAGATAAAAATCGTAATCTAGTTTTACCAGCTACACATGTTCCTACTTTCCTGACCCGAAAGAAATATAACGAAAGAAATATAACTTCACGCCGACCCTGTGTGAATGCATTTGTGTTTGTGTAATTCACACTCTAGGTTAAAAAAGCCTCTGTTTTTCCACGATATACCCGTTCTTCTAATTTCTTCTTCTATGGTTGTTTCCCATCTTTTTTCTTTACACTGCTACAAACACTACCTTACCATCTACCCGCCAGAGTAAGAATTAATTTTTGGATCTTTGAAATAGATCCCAATAGAGAGCAGGATCCCGAATTGTTTTTGTATTACGTGTTAAAAAATGATCCCGATCCAGATCCGTAGAAAATAAAACGCAGCTATTGTAAGCTCGGAAATGTTGATTTAACTGATCGACGAAAGATGACCATGACTGTTTGCGTTTTTCAAATGGGGGAAAAGTTGGTATATGGGGCAGGCACCAGCTTGTGAGGTTGCAGCCTCTTTTGATGAACCAGATGCAGCCAATTTTTCTATAGCGGTCTTCTGCTTTGCAAGCACATCCTCCATCCATTTTTGCTGCTGCCTTAATAGGCTTGTAAGACAATCTAAAAGCGTATCTGAATTCGACATTTTATTGAGTAAAAACTCCCCAAGAAAAATTAGCTAGGTACTTCCCAAAAATATCAAAACTTCATTAGGCAGTCCTCGTCGCCAAATGATATATTAGTTAAATAAGTAAAGGAATTGTGTTACTTCATGAGCTACATGTATTTATTTAATTAAATATCAAACGTAACTAGGGAAAAGATAATACTTCTGTACAATGTCGTGGCTATATTCTAACTGACCCTGCTTGGCTTAGTAATGAACAGTTTTAATTATATAATGCAGACATTTATATATAAGTAAATGTAAATAAATATATATATACATATAAGCAAAAATCTGTGCACAGTGATGGTATCCAAATATCAGATATCTACTTAGTTCGTTACACCTGTACCTTAAATAAAGCACACAGACAAAAAAAAATACACCGCCAAAAAAAATTAAATGTTGAACGAAACTTTTATCACTATTTAATCCTTATATATTTTTTTTTGCTTTTTTTTATTTTGAAAGTTGACATTAATTGAAGAAATATTTGTTATTTTTTTTGCCACTTTTTTTTTCTTATTATTTTCTTTCATTAATACTTATTAAAATCGAAATTTAAATTTTTTTTTTTTTTATTATTTTTTTTTTTAAAACGAGAAAGAACGTAAAATTAAAAAAAAAATATAAAATAAGGTTTAAAACAAAAAAATAAATCACTAAAACTAATTCCGATATTGGAAGATGACAGGAGATTGAGGAAGTTGATGATGATGAAGTTTAAAGCTGTAATGAAGATTCTTATTGCATTGGTCTGTGCCATATCGGAGAGGAGAAGGGTGTGTATGTAATTGGGTGGAATTCTATCGTTTTTTTTGTAGATCAGGGTGATTGAGATGACGTTCAAATGGATAGATAAGTGTCCTCTATCTATCAACTCCTACTCTCGACCTCCCCGTGGTGAACGTCGGGTGACTAGTACCTTAACTGAAGATGGGGATCCAATCCCTGTGGACGGTTTTTAGGCGGCAGCAAATGAAAGAGTGGGGGGAGGAGTGTTCCCACTAAAGCACTTCTCCTTTATCCAGGCGGCAGCGGAAGAATTCCCCAGATGGAATCAACGGTGGCGTCTACAGTTCCAGTCAGGTTGAACTACTTAGTGAACACCTTATATGGGCTACTACGACGTATTCGTAGCTCAGGCCTATAATGAGCGGTTTACCCGGCTCCCCGTCCTTGGAGTTATAATAAGGATCTGGTCCTCCAGGCTACGGAGTTGTGCGTCGGGGTGACTTTCCTACCACGGAAAATATTTTCGGTTCCGAAACAACTACAAGCCTCGGATATGGATGATTTTAATGTTGACGACCCCAGCAAACGAAACAAGGACAATGAATTTCGGATCTGCACGTGGAATGTCCGGACCCTAAACAGGCCACGTGCAACCCAACAATTAGTGGAGAACCTGGATAGGCATAAACTGATGTAACAGCCATACAGAAAGCGCGATGGGATGCAGAGGGCATACGAAGGATGCAATCGTGTGACATCTACTTTGGCGAGAGCTGCAAGGAGCAGGGTCAGCGGCTCTTTGGTTGTGGTTTTGTGGTAAGGAGAAGACTTATGCCCCAACGGAAGAAAAAGATGACTCAACCAAAGAAGAAATCTACGATCTCCTCGAGGATACGTATGATAGGTGCCCCAAGTACGACGTCAAGATTATTCTTGGCGACTTCAACGCCAAGATCGGAAAGGAGGGCATCTTTGGTTCGATAGTCGGAGGACACAGCCTGCACGACAAAATTTCCGGTAACGGAATCAGGCTCATTGATTTCGCGGCGCGGCGGGGCGAAATGTCATCATAGCAAGCACACTATTCCCACACCTCAATATACACAAAGGGATCTGGAGGTCTCCGGATCAACGAACCGTCAACCAGATTCCAGATTGATCATGTTGCGATAGACGCCAGAAATGCTTCCAGTATCCTGGATGTCCGAACGGTCCGAGGTGCCAACAAAGACTCGGATCACTACCTGGTGGTATCGCAAGTACGTATGCAGATATCCTTGACGCCACAACAACGAGCGGATGCCGTAAAACGATTTAACGTCGCGAAGCTAAAATCGCAAGAGATAGCCAGGACTTTTGCAGACCACGTCTCTCTTAAACTCTTAACAAGCCCGCCACAAGCATCATCTGTAGAGGACCAATGGAAGCACTGCAAAAATGCCATCAAAAGTGCCGCTACTGGTGTGCTGGGTTTCACTAGACCACCACAACGAAACAAAAAGCAAAGAACGGGGCTACCAAGCAATGCTGCAGACTAGAACCAGAGCTGCTGAGAAAGCAGCCCGCGAGCTCTACGGGCAAAAACGAAGGGAGGAACGCCGAATTCTCAGGAGGAAAAAGAGAGAGCATGCGAAGCGGGCGGTCGAGTCTATTGAGGACTGTAGCGGTAGGGGGGATGTTCGAAAGTTCTACCGAAGGGTGAGGCAAACTACCCAGGGTTACAAGGCCAGAACGGAAGTCTGCCGAGATGAGAGTGGGAATATGGTGGTAGACACACAGTCGGTGCTGATGATCTGAAAACAACACTTTTCTAGTCTGCTAAACGGCGAAGATGGCCAAAATTCCGCTGTAAGACAGAACACTCCATTTAACCTGGACGATGATAGGCAAAATTTCCGTCCACCCGACCTAAATGAAGTGCGGTTAGCGATAGCTTACAAGCTTACAACGTACAAAACTGCTGGTGCGGATGGCCTGACAGCCGAGCTATTCAAAGCGGGGGGAGATGACTTGGTAGGGAGTATACACCAGCTTATCTCCAAAATTTGGTCGGAGAAAAGTATGCCCGATGAATGGAACCTCGATATTGTGTGCCCCATCCACAAGAAAGGAGATGCTCTGACCTGTTCCAACTACAGAGGTATAAGTCTCCTCAACGTCGCATACAAAATCTTGTCATCTGTACTTGTGATCGCTTAAAACCGTTTGTCAACGATCTGATCGGCCCATATCAGTGTGGTTTTAGGGCCGGGCCCGGCAAATCAACCGTCGATCAAATGTTCACACTCCGACAGATTTTGGAAAAAAACCCAGGAGTTTCAAATCGCTACACACCACCTCTTTATCGATTTTAAAGTCGCATATGATAGCGTAGACAGAGACGAGACATACAGAGCCATGGCGCATCTCGGCATCCCTGCCAAACTCGTCCGCTTGTGCAGGACAACGATGGAGAAATCTCGCTGCTCCGTCAAAGTCGGCAAGAACACCACCGAACCCTTTGATATCGAGAAAGGTTTGAGACTAGGCGACGCGTTATCATGCAACCTCTTTAACATCGTACTTGAAGCAATTGAACGCAACTCGCAAGTCAACAACAGTGATACAATTTTTCAAAAGTCCGTCCAACTACTTGCTTATGCAGATGATATTGACATCATTGTAAGAACGAAGCGAGCTGTTACCGGTGCGTTTGCAAGTATTGAACCGGAGGCGGCGAAAATGGGTTTGGCTGTTAATGAGGACAAGACGAAGTATATGCTATCATCGAGGAAGGAATCTCAACATCGTCGACTTGGGAAGAACGTCACGACGGATAGGCACAACTTTGAAGTCGTCAAAAACTTTGTCTACCTGGGCTTCACTATAACATCGCAAAATAACATCAGTGCAGAGATCAAACGAAGAATTACTCTTGCCAATCGCTGTTTCTTCGGGCTAAGAAGGCGTTTGAGTAATAAAGCCCTCTCTCAAAGAATGGGGCAGAAGTATGGACCCTGACAAAAAACGGATGAGAATCTACTTGGGTGCTTTGAAAGCAAGGTTCTTCGGGTGATTTTCGGTCCAGTCTATATCGGTGGAGTATGGAGGAGAAGATTCAACAACGAGCTTTACGGGCTTTACAGCGACGGCGGCCAGGTCAAAAAGCTTAAAATACAGCGGATGAGATGGCCGGGACACTTGGAGCATATGGACACCAACGCACCAGCCCGACGAGTCTTCGAATCTACCCCTGACGGTCTGCGCAGCAAAGGGAGACCCCACCTTAGGTGGCGCACACAAGTGGAGAACGACCTCAACCAACTTGGAGTGCGTAACTAGAGGCAGCTAGCTAGGGACCAAGCTGGCTGGAGGGGCTTGTTGGTTGAGGCCGTAGTCCATCCTGGGCTGTGAGCGCCATCTAAAATAAAGTAAGTAAGATTGAGATGAGGTGATGGAGCGTCGAAATTTAAGTTTATTTTTTTTCAACAGGTATTTTTTTTATTTTATCAAATTATAAGGAACAGGCAATGGTCTTTTTCTTTGCATTTTTAGACGTCACAAAGATTTTATTTAAAATTTAATTTTTTTTTTGACGTACGTTGCAGGAGTGATAATGATGACTGATTATACTTCTTTTATGGACCTTTTCTTTTCAGGCTATTTAGTTAAGTTTTTTTCTTTTTTGCCTAATCTATAAAAATCTAAGAAAACCATAAATTCTTAGATTTTTATAGATTTCAGAATGATTGTCGAGCAGGTAAGATTTGGTATAATGACGAACCAACCAGCACGATGAAAATCATGTCTCGTGACACGTGGAACGTATAATTTTTTTTTCTAATTTTTGGAGATAACTTTTGGATCACTTCTGATTCGATGATTGCACCGACCCGCTGAAAATCGATATTTTTTGACCTTTATGATTTTTTACGATGTGAGGCGATACAAAAAAATAGCACGTGATTCTGGAGCACGAGTTGAAGTTTTTTTCTTTTTATTTCGCAAATAAAATTGAACTTCTATAAAGAATGCGTTTTATTACGAACGTGAATCCGTGATTACTTTTTGGTCTTTTTAAAATTTCTGGGATTCAAACGATGTTTTCCACTTATATTATTTTTGGTGTTAAGCCCTGTAACGTTTCGGGTTAAAATCCAAAATCACACTCCCCGAATATAGCGTGTAGCTTCCACGAATCGAAACGAAAGATAACCGACTTCGAAAAGATTAATTTGGAGGGGACTTCCGGAAGGCTCGCAACTTGAAAGATTTAAACCAAAAATATATGAATTATATATCAAAATTCAATTCATAATTTTAGAAAAATAGATGTGATGAATATTATTTTTTTTGATTAAAATTTCTCGAGTTCCGAGGTCTCGGATGTCTTCCATTACCCTATACATTTGAACCTTTAAATGAGTATGCGTGTCCATCACACAAGTTGCTCTTTTATACCACCCTGATGAACCCGAAATGTTCTCAAAGGTTATTTCTTTCGAAGTACGAATTTACTCTTTCGCTCTCTTCATGATCTGCTAAATTATCACATTTTCCATCACCGTCATCATCATCGTCATTCTCTCACTCTATAGTTTTATTAAAGAGAAGATTAAAAAAAACTCATAGCTATAAAAGACTGCTTTACCGATAGCAAAAGGGTATTGGGGTTATTTTTTTTTTTCAGAAAATAAAATTAATGCAATTGAATTTAAGCGTATATACACATGGTCCGTAACATTTTAGTTAAATTATTTTCCAAAAAAAAAATTACGTACACGCCAGAGTGACCATTATTAATACAATTGGAAATGAACCAATCGATATTTAAAAAGGTTTCCTACAAGGTTTTCACGGTTGTTAACACATATTAAGCGAGTTCAATACAGTACTCACCCCGAACGTTTTGCTCCCAACTTGCGTTGCAATTACAACATCAGCAAGAGACAGAACCTTCAACGCACCGCTACAACCTGCGTAGCTAAAATCGCTCATAAAATATCTCTCAGGCAGTTTCCCGGTGACCACGCTCAATGAAATTTGTAGCGAAACTATCGGGGTGAGTTGAAAGTAGTTTATTGAACTCGCTGAATATCTATTATTTATTAACAAGGCTAATCCGAAAACCTTATAAGTTACATTAAAACTTGTTAAAATGAATGAGAAATAATAAAAACAAATTCAATTTATTTTAATTTTTAGTTTTTAACATTCCGTCTTTATTTTGTATTATTTACCGCTTTTGCATTTGCACAGCACGCACAAATTTGAATTATGGTTGTCAAAAGATCAGCTTTTTGGTTGAGGGCTTATGTCTTAGAATTTTTAGTATCTTTAAGCAGAGATATATGTAGGTCATTTTCGGAGGGTGAAATTTCAGAAGATAGCAATTTCACTTTTTTACTTCTTAGTTTTTGGCAGTTTTTGATTTTGATAAATTTTCTTTTTTAATGGCAGTCCTTTTAAGTGAAACCAAATTTTTGAATAAGAAGTCTTTATACATTTAAAAATAGGTAAAAAAAAAGATATTTACCCCTGTTCTGATTTTCGCTTCGTAAAAAATACTTTCGTTTTAAAAACATAGGTGTTCTTTACTCAATTATTTTGAAGTTTTCAATTCGATTCGTTTTTGTTTGGCGAGTTTGAATTCGAAAAGTAAGATATTTTAAAAATATATATATCTTTTAAAACTAATTTTTGTCTTCTTAACTAGTGAAAGACATATACATACTAACAACTCACAGTTTACAGCTTTTTTAAGTTTCATGGTCAAATAACCAGATCTGGCAAGAGGTTTGAACAAGTTAAATTCGTTCGAAATTCAGAACACTCTATTTAAATTCGTACGAAAATCAATTTCTTTAACGAATTCAATTCGGAACGAAAATCAAAACAGGGGTGATTTACTTTAATATATATTTTGTTTTAAACAAAAGTTTAATAAGTTAGGAAACATCACGATAGCTTTTAGGAATTGTACCATCCATATCAAAACATTTACAGGAACACAATGCGACAGGACACTCGGAGTTTTGACTGAAATTGAGAGCTAAGAAAAATAAAAAGGAAATATTTCTTTAGCATACCTAAACCACTGCATAATATGCTCAGTGTGTCCACCGTGGCGACATGTTTGGCACCAGGAAAACCATTTTGAAAACGATTTCGATTGCCAACCAAGACCTTCATGGCCAAATGCACTTTGAGGTGGAAAATGAACAGTGGTACCCATGTGAAGAAGACATAAAGAACAACGGGGCAAAGGTTTACGACAGCTTGGACAGGATGAGAGCTAAAAAGATATAATAATATTAACATTTTAATAATTTCTAAAATTATTTTATTTGTACCTTATTGACATTTGAGGTCACATTTCGTAGTCTTGCATCGTCTTGCAAGGCGCTTGAAACTGACTTTCCACAAAAATTACAAAGAAGAAAAACAGTTTTTGATGTTGTTGGAGCTGAACGAATGTTTTGCATGTTAATTTCAAGCTCGGCTCGTTTTTCCCATAATCGCCAAGAGTCAAGGAGATTTAAATAACTTGAAGAAAATTTAGGAACATTTAACAAGCTTAAACGCATATTTACTTTATATTGATTTACCTAGAAGTCCAATATTGAATTCGATTATCTGAAAAAAGACCACTTTGAAAGAACCATATGGCAATAAGTGAAACAGTTTGAACATCCTCTGTCCTATCAATATAACTTTGCAGAATGTTTATTCCTTCTGTTGATTCTCCCGTAAGTAGAAGGCCATTCAAATCACCCTTTTCAATTGAATTTTGAATACAGGATTTAATATATTCAGATAATTTATTTTCGCTGAGATATTTACATCCAAACGCTATTTTGTCTGCTAGCAGTATCTCTTCTTCTTTCTACATTCGAAACTTCTTAATACTTACAATATGCATTAATTTGAAAACTTACCAAAACGGCTTCAAAATTTTCATTTTCTGTCGTTATAAATGAAAAGATAACTCTAAGGTGAGGATCTTGGATTTGCATATTGGCATTTGATCTTTGGTTCTTCCATGTGTTATTACCTTGGTCTGCATTAAAGCTATATAATGCAATTGCAGCTATTCTATATATGCTATGATTATCAGACTAATACAAGAAAAATTAAAACAAATTCGTATTATAATATGTATTATATTATTCTACTTGAACCTGATCTTCTGCCTTAGAAAGAATTTCACAAGCCTGTAGGATTTTCAAATGAAAAGTACAAATCATTGCAGCTCTAGAGTATTCCTTTGAAAGAAAAAAAAAATAATAATTATTAAGTCATGATTTTAATTCTTTGAACTAATTTAATCATTAATCAGTAAACAGATCTCACTGAGCCTGAGTAAATCTTTCTTTCTTTCAAAATAAACTTATGGAAAATGGTAGATTAACTAATTAAAAAGAAAAAAAATAATGCCAATAAAATGTGCTCAAAAAATGATTCCAATACAATGTGCTCGAAACGAAAGATTCTTTAAACAGAAATATTAGAACGAATATACAGGGTGTCCCGAAAATCAACGTCAAGCGGGTACCGGGTGATAGGGCAGGTTGTGCCCGTTCTTTGAAAAGTATGAAAAAATAATCCATCTCGCTTGGTTTAGTAGTTATAGCCATATTAAGAAAAATTATGAAAATCGATACCCTAGCTCACATTTTTAGATACAGTGGTTACAAATTTTAAAATTTAGCTGTGTTTTCTTTTTTTGCGTAATCCTTAATAACCATGCTATTGATCGCAATCACAAATCCAAGAATTAATACTGTCAGTTTCGTAAGAAAAATAAAGTTTGACCGAGTCATTGTTCAAAAAAATTTTGTGAGCTATCTTTGACACTTCATATTTTTAAAAAAATGTACCACACTACCCTCGGCAAGTTATTTAAAAAAATGGCCCGTTTCATCAAGATTTCAAAATGGTACAACACTTGCTTCTTATTTACTCGTAAGAAATACGATTGCTTTTTTATTTGCAAAAGGACCTCAGTTCACTTCATATCGATCTCCATCTTATGTTGAAGACATTATGTCTTTCAACAATAAAAATCGAAAAATGAATTCTGATGACATGAACAGGTGTGGTTATTATACACCCTTGCAATGTCATCCAGACACGGACATTGATTGTGAAGATGAAGTTTCATCACCCCCTGTAAAAAAAGTGAAAATTCCTTCAATCTGTGTTTTGCAACAAAGCTCTGAAAATGTGCATTCGTTATTCCGCGAGTATAAAATTGATGACTATTCTATAAAGAAGATTTCAATAGGAATTAAAATCAGTTGCGGAACTGACGAAGTTCACAAACGTGTATGTGTTTTGTTAAAAACAAAAAACTGGCAATTTTTCACACATGATCTTCCTTCTGCAAAACTGTTTAAAGTAATTCTTTTTGGTCTTGATGAAATTCCGATCGATACCCTTAAAAATGAATTAATAACTCTTGGTTTAAAATGCGTTAATATTAAAATCATTAAAAAACAACACCAACAATATTTAGATGTGTTCTATATTGTTTTTCTCGAAAATGGCTCAACTAGACTTGTTGATCTTAAGAAAAACTTTAAACATATTTTTAAGACCCAAGTCAAATGGGATTTTGCAAAAAAACAAAAACAAAAATTCACTCAGTGCTTTAACTGCCAAATGTTTGGGCATGGCGAGAAAAATTGCCACATAAAGACTCATTGTGCGATCTGCTCTGAAAACCACGAAACAATTAAATGCAATTCAAACAACATCAAATGTGCAAATTGTAATGAAACTCATAAGGCCGATGACCCCGATTGCATAGGCCGAAAAAAATTCTTTGAAATGAAAGAGAGACACTTAACTAAAAACAAACGGCATATATCATCACCAACAGTGCGAAGAGTGCATCAAGCACATACTTATTTGTTAAATACTTCTGACTTTCCCCCACTCAAACCTCATCATAGAAGTGTCATTACCGATTCAGTGTTACCTCCGCCTGTAATCGCTCCAACTGAGTGCAACGCATGGACAACAACAAACAACAACTCTACAACCAACAAAGTCAACGGTCTTTTCTCGATGGAAGAAGTCAATCAGCTGACAGCAGAAATGATTACTCTTTTGGGTAAATGTAATTCTAAGGCAGATCAGTTCAATGTCATTGCACAATTAGCTATAAAATATTTATATACATCTAAATGAATAGTTTATCTTTAAAAATAATATGTTGGAACGCTAGAAGCGTTCGATGTAAA
Source organism: Epistrophella euchroma (assembly GCA_947049315.1). Taxonomy (NCBI): domain Eukaryota; kingdom Metazoa; phylum Arthropoda; class Insecta; order Diptera; family Syrphidae; genus Epistrophella; species Epistrophella euchroma. The sequence goes on from OX346245.1 coordinate 63,539,084, forward strand.
TCTATTGAATTTTTTGCTTTTTTAAGCAAATATAGCATAGATATAGGTTTAGTTTCCGAAACTTGGCTTAGCTTTGAAGATAAATTATCAAATAAGGATTATTATTGTTATCGTCTTGACAGAGATGAGAGAAGGGGTGGTGGTGTTGCCGTCGTGGCGAAAAAAACAATACAGCATAAAGTTTTGCCAATTATTAATACTAAAATAATTCAGAATATTGGTA